>JARKIE010000004.1:0-1326225 GCA_029378255.1 Mycena rosella | reverse complement strand
GTCACGAACATCGCATTCGAGCGAAAGAACTGCCTGGCGACTGCGCACCGAGCAGGTACTGGGTAAGTGGCATTAGTAAGGGAGCACCACAGATCAGTATAATTGTAAGTCAAAAGAAATTGAGACTAAATGTAAGTTGGATAGCAGAGACGAGCGCATCACGAACATCGCATTCGAGCGAAAGAACTGACTGGCGACTGCGCACCAAGCAGGTACCACTGGGGGGCAAAAGCCCAGCGCATGCGGAAACGACATGCGTCAAGCGCATGTCGTCCGCACTTGGTCGTGTCCTCGGATGAGTGATTGACAAAGGTGTCAATCACCTCTTTGGCACCTTTGTTTTTCCTTTGAATTTGCACCTCCGTAAAGCGGGCCCAATCCTATTGCGTCAGCTTCGTCTTTTAGGCGCGCCGTGCACGCCTCCGCATCCACCACGAGGTCGGCCGTTGCTTGAAAAAGGCGACTATAATATCCCTCGCGCGTCTGGGCTTCACTGTCTTGCTTTTCGAGGAGATCCACCTCCGCACGCGCTATATCGATGGTCGCTTGCCTGGTAGTTCTGGCAGAGCGGGCCTCGTTGACAATAGCCAACCAAAAACGCGCCTCAGCCCGCCGTGTCTCGAAAATGGCACGGGCGATTCGGTACATGTGTTCTGTGTGTTCTCTGCCACTGAGAGTGGTTGAAGTCGAAGCTCGACGATTCTACTGACCGGTCAAGGACATCTAGCTTAGAGTCATGAGACATGACGAAGAACCAAGCCTAGATCGACCGTACGGGCCATATTGGCGTCTTCGTCGTCTGACATCATATATTCTGCCTTGCGACTTGCGTGAAACAATGGGAGCTGCTGCCTGCCACTGGGAGGCGACTCGCGCCAAACAATGGGAGCAAGTGGAAGTAAGAAGCAGAAGACTTGGTCTCGACGGCCTTACGTGGTGCTGCCTTGTAATGCGATCTGATCCGAGTCAGTGATGTCAAGCCACGATCACGGTTTGCACACTCCGAACGGAACACTACCTGGTGCACATCGCCTCGTAGTTTCCTCTGCAAGTCACTAACCGCGATTAATCTCTGGCCAAGTGACAAGTACTGCTGACTGGTGCTGGTCGCCTCGTAGTAAGAACTTTGTTATCCCTCCCGAACGGAACATTACCTGGTGCACGTCGCCTCGTAGTTTCCTCTGCAAGTCGTTAACCGCAATTAAACCCTGGCCGAGTGTCAAGTACTGCTGGCTGGTGCTGGTCGCCTCGTAGTACGTACTGCCAAGTCTTCAAGAACTTTGCCATAGTCATGGCGAAGATTAAGAAGATGCATGGCTGCTGGTTCTGTGCAAAGATGTTCACGCGACGTTCTCAGCTAACGAACCACATGAACCAGCCCAAGGGATACTGCCATCACGCATTCCAGATCCGCCCCACACCTACGAAATCGAAAACACGCCATCTGCATCCTCCTTCGTCCCAAATGTATTCCGAAGCGGAATACACGGGACGGGAAGAGGATGCAGATGGCGTGTTTTCGATTTCGTAGGTGTGGGGCGGATCTGGAATGCGTGATGGCAGTATCCCTTGGGCTGGTTCATGTGGTTCGTTAGCTGAGAACGTCGCGTGAACATCTTTGCACAGAACCAGCAGCCATGCATCTTCTTAATCTTCGCCATGACTATGGCAAAGTTCTTGAAGACTTGGCAGTACGTACTACGAGGCGACCAGCACCAGCCAGCAGTACTTGACACTCGGCCAGGGTTTAATTGCGGTTAACGACTTGCAGAGGAAACTACGAGGCGACGTGCACCAGGTAATGTTCCGTTCGGGAGTGATAACAAAGTTCTTACTACGAGGCGACCAGCACCAGTCAGCAGTACTTGTCACTTGGCCAGGGATTAATCGCGGTTAGTGACTTGCAGAGGAAACTACGAGGCGATGTGCACCAGGTAGTGTTCCGTTCGGAGTGTGCAAACCGTGATCGTGGCTTGACATCACTGACTCGGATCAGATCGCATTACAAGGCGGCACCACGTAAGGCCGTCGAGACCAAGTCTTCTGCTTCTTACTTCCACTTGCTCCCATTGTTTGGCGCGAGTCGCCTCCCAGTGGCAGGCAGCAGCTCCCATTGTTTCACGCAAGTCGCAAGGCAGAATATATGATGTCAGACGACGAAGACGCCAATATGGCCCGTACGGTCGATCTAGGCTTGGTTCGTCGTCATGTCTCATGACTCTAAGCTAGATGTCCTTGACCGGTCAGTAGAATCGTCGAGCTTCGACTTCAACCACTCTCAGTGGCAGAGAACACACAGAACACATGTACCGAATCGCCCGTGCCATTGTCGAGACACGGCGGGCTGAGGCGCGTTTTTGGTTGGCTATTGTCAACGAGGCCCGCTCTGCCAGAACTACCAGGCAAGCGACCATCGATATAGCGCGTGCGGAGGTGGATCTCCTCGAAAAGCAAGACAGTGAAGCCCAGACGCGCGAGGGATATTATAGTCGCCTTTTTCAAGCAACGGCCGACCTCGTGGTGGATGCGGAGGCGTGCACGGCGCGCCTAAAAGACGAAGCTGACGCAATAGGATTGGGCCCGCTTTACGGAGGTGCGTGTGGCTGATACCTCTCGATTTTTTCTGATGTTTGCTCAGATTGCCCTCCGATCGCTTCCGATGACTTAGCCTTGTGCCAAGAGGACTAATATGAAGGGTATGTCTGACTTAATATCTGTTGATGCATCCTTTAATCCTGGTCAACCTCGTGCCCAGATGAATGGATTTAACCGCGTGCCAGGGTTTGTTGTATTCCATGCACGATGTATCCGACTTATATTTATGTCTCAATTTTTTTGAGCTTTGCAATTATACTGTTTTGTAATCTGTCGTGCTCCCTTACTAATTCCACTTGCCCAGTACCTGCTCGGTGCGCAGTCGCCAGTCAGTTCTTTCGCTCGAATGCGATGTTCGTGATGCGCTCGTCTCCGCTATCCAACTTACATTTATGTCTCAATTTCTTTTGAGCTTTACAATTATACTGATCTGTCGTGCTCCCTTACTAATGCCACTTACCCAGTACCTGCTCGGTGCGCAGTCGCCAGGCAGTTCTTTCGCTCGAATGCGATGTTCGTGACCGCGCTATCCTTACAATTATACTGATCTGTCGTGCTCCCTTACTAATGCCACTTGCCCAGTACCTGCTCGGTGCGCAGTCGCCAGGCAGTTCTTTCGCTCGAATGCGATGTTCGTGACCGCGCTATCCTTACAATTATACTGATCTGTCGTGCTCCCTTACTAATGCCACTTGCCCAGCACCTGCTCGGTGCGCAGTCGCCAGGCAGTTCTTTCGCTCGAATGCGATGTTCGTGACCGCGCTATCCTAATAATGATATCCCGCAGCACGACGCAATGGATGACCCCTGCAGTTCAACGGAAGAAGCCGAATATATAAGCGCAGCACCAACCAATTTTCCATTTTCCACGCCATACTCATGAACGTACTCGACAGCTCGCATAACCAAAAAACTACCGTCGATCTCCGGCTCGTACGGTCCTCAACCGAGTTCCGGCGCGTGCTGGTCGGCGTCATCGAAGACTGCGAGGTTGTATGCTACAAGTACATCCTGGATGGGGGGCCCCGGGTCGGGGTTCACGGGAAGGTGGTCCGCGTCATGAAACAGGCAACCGGCGATGGGGTACGTGGTATGGGTTGACGAACCGGAATGCAATACTGACATCGCTCAGACCGGATACTACATCGAACTGTCCGCCATACGAGGCAAAGAGGCCGAATTCGAGGGCCAGTGCAAGGTTTTGAAAGACTTAGTGGCCTCCGAGCAAGGGGTGTACTCTGTGAGTTATAATGGTCAGTCTCGGGCGCGCGCGTGTGCTGACGTGCAGGTGAAGCCGGACCTGGAGGAAATCGTCGAGCATCCCACGGTACCAGGGCGCCGCCGCACATACGCACGCTCCGAGGTCCCGTCGATTATATTCCTATCCGCTTGCTCGACAATTGCACCGAGGTATGTTGCCCGTCATCCAGACAGATAAAGAACTGATTTCGACCAGAACGGCGAACTCCTAGAAACATTGAAAGCGGGCCACGCCATCGCCGTTGACTGCAGCGTAACCCGCGACGATTGCTTCAAGGGCCCCGGGATTACCAGGTCCTACATACTGCTTGGCCATGCAATTTCTCTGGAGGGATGATGCATAAGTTGAAATGATTATTTGTACTATTCTTGCGCGTATGTACTGTACTTGCGAAATTGAAATTACGCGCTTCAGAATTGTGCGACTGTTAACACTCTCCTTCACCTAGTCAATAAATGATTTTCCAACTTCAATATTCACATTCCTAAATTGGCGATGCCATTCAGTACTGCTTACAATATTAATGGACTGATGGTCTAATGGTACGACGTCGTGTAGAACTGACCTGCCGGTGCACCCGTCGCCCACAGGTTGTGTTCGCAGAAGATCCTCGTTCGAATCGGGGTCAGTCAATCCCTTTTAGATTTTTTAGCCAGATTATTAATTATTGTTACACCTATGATCCCAATTCCAGTTTTATCAATGGATTGGTAGTCTACTGGTAAAACATCTTGATTGGCTTAGCATCCAGGATTCATTCCCTAAGTAAGAAGTTCCTCGTTCGATTCGGGGCAGTCCATTTTTTTGTTTGGAATTAACTCCAGTGTCACATGTAAGAACATCAATCACGTGGTCGCGTCAACTTCTGTGAGCGAGCCACCATCTCCCTTGTATTTGCTGGACACTTGGTTGTCTGGTAGATTCCCTCTTGGTTTCCTTGAGCCGTTCTTATTAATAAATACTTGCCACAGAACAAGGCTTCAAGATGAGCACGCAACGCCGTAGGCCGCACGCACACATTCCGGAGCTGGAAGAGGCCTCTGGGCACGAGGAGCTCGCGCGTCCCCGACAAAAGGCAAACTCAGGACTGGATCGTGAGTTCTGAGGATTCAGAAGACTTGGGCAACATTTGACATGTGGTCCCCAGCTCCCTATCGACCCGCTAAGGTCCTGTTGGTGCCGAGGAGACGCGCAAACGTAGCGCAGAGGATCAAAGACGGTGAGATATAAGGATGCACACGACTTTGGAAACCTCTGACGCCTTATCCACAGCTCCATATCGATCAGCCAAGGTTCTGTTGGCGCCGAGACGCGCAAACGTACCCGACGACCGTGAGACCTCAAGGTGTACAATACTTTGGAAATCTTTGACGCGTGGTCCTCAGCTCCTTATCAAACCGCTGAGGTCCTGTTGGCGCCGAGGGGGCAGGAGCAGTTACGCGACCGTAAGTCTCAGGATGTACACAAGACTTTGAGAACCTTTAACGTGCAGTACCTAGCTTCTTATCAGCCCGCCGAGGTACTCTTGAGGCCTCGAGCGCGGCGACAAGAATTTGCTCCGCTATATATTCCGCCACAGGCCACGGACCTCAAAGTGCACGGCCTCTCTCTCGCTCGACACCCGCGGCTGTCGAGTACGAGAAGACAGTCGAGCGGATCGTCGAGGTCCCGGTGCATGACTTGGGGGCGGGAGGGGATGAGGATACCCAAGCGGACGGGGGCGTCGATGACTACACTACAGATAAGGATTCGGTCAAGACGATCATCGTCTTTATGCCACGGGGGACAGAATGGGAGCTGTGCGATATCCCTCACATTAAATCACAAGGAGTCTTTCACACCCCAGTGTTCCACCACGAGGACCGCATGGTTGCCGGCCAGCTGTGGATCGAGTTCGACGGCTTTTGTAACTGTTCAGACAACCAGGAAAGAGCATGGGTGCGTGTCTCATGGCCACTGAAGTCCTCGCTTATTTTCCTCATCTAGGTTTTCACGATTCTGGAAGGCGCAGTCGCTGCCATGGTGAATAATCAGGAGTCCAAAATCCTCACGTCAGGCGGGGTATTCATCGTCCCGATCGGGAACAGCTGGCAGCTGGAAAATATTGGATACCGTCCCGCGATACTCTCGTACACGTCGATGTCACCGGCTCATCCTATAGGTCCCATGGTGAACACTGCCACCTCTCTCTCTGTACCGGCGGAGGGCGAGAAGATCCTCGAGGTCCCAACTGAGCATCCGGAAGCTGGATGGGACGAAAATACCGATCCGTGGGCTGTCTGTATAGACCACTTCACGGGAAATAATGTGGATCACATGGTCGCGTTCCCGCCACACATCGCGTTCCCCTGCGAATGGTGAATTCGAGGTCGAGATTGCACATTCTGGGTCGGTACCATGCATTCTTTGCGACCGGCCTCCGCCGTTTAGACGTCAGCCCTAATATTATACGGTTGGACGGCTCAGCACTCAGGACCACTGTGTGTCTCTCATTCATTCCTATTTGACTATTCTTCTGAATTTGTCTAGATTTTTATTGTACTCGCAGGCAAAATTTCTTTCACGATAAACGAAATGGCGCCTCAAATCCTTACATCGGGCGGCATGCTCTGGGTTCCCCTTCATGGGCAATGCAGTTTCCAAAACATCGGAGACGGGCTGAGTTTTTTCCTTTTTACCGGGATGGTAGGGCTCGACACGTAAATTTGGAAGGGTTGGTAGCACTGTGTGTACATACTGGGGCTGGAATAATAAAGCATCTATCAAACTCACTCAGCGCGCCCGGGCCAGGGAAGTTCGTCGAAAATATACGGCAAAACTTCAGACGATCGAGGAGTTCAAACATCGCCATAGTGAAGGCGAAGACTTGAAAGTATCGAATTCAAAACTTGCAAGGTCTGTGTTCTGCCCTGCAGCTGCCAAAGTTTACACATACTCTAATGATAAATCGCCCACGAAGTCCCGCTACCAGCGCGCTCCCCGTGCCCCAATCCTTATGGACTCCGACGATAGTACCGCTGTCTTTCCCGGCTTCACCACTAGCAAGAAACGAGGTAATTGCCACATAATATTAATATTGCTGCCGGCTCATGACCCTTCCCAGTCAAAAGCAAACCCCGCGATGTTTCGCCGTCATAATAGGCCCATTTTATAGTATCATCTTGGAACCAGTACGCTGCTATACGCGCTGTATAATTTTAATTCATTATTCACGACTGTAATTTACCGTACATAAATTACCTGAATATATATGAATCGTACATAAATTAATTTGGATATTCGAGCTCGGTGACAGCGAGAGAGACAGGTCACGTGATCGCGTACTACATGATTTGTCGAAAACCATCATCCACCATTCTTCTTCTTGGTGCCTAGTCGCCCAGTAGATTCCTCGCGCATTGATCTGTCGGTTTATAATACCTTCGTTTTGCTAGCCGCTCTGTCGCCTGGTAGAATTCTAGGCTAATAGACCTCTTGGACTTGCGAAATGTCCTCTCATCCGGACAGGCGCTCACGATTAGAAACCACGGCTAGTGGCTACCGACGAAAGCCACTCGTAATTTGGCCGCCATTGCTCCCACTGCCACCCCTGCCGGGCAGAAATGAGCCGCCATTGCCGCCATTATTGCGGGAGAACGGTCCATTTCCCGCAATGCCGAAGATGTATCAAACTCCTCTGGCGAACCAAAGAAAGCCACTCGTGGTTTGGCCGCCATTGCCCCCGCTGCCACCCCTGCCGAGCAGAAAGCTGCTTCAGCCATTGCGGGCGAATGATCCATTTCCCACAATGCCATTGCTGGCCGAAAAGCAGCTTGACCCGCTTCACCACGAGATAGATAAAACTCTGGCGAACCAACGAAAGCCACCCGTGGTTTGGCCGCCATTGCCCCAACTGCCACTCCTGCCGGGCAGAAAGCTGCTTCAGCCACCATTGCAGTTGAACGGGCCATTTCCCGCAATGCCGGCCCTGCATGAGCTGGACGGTGTGGGGGGCGGAGGTGACGCTGCTCCTGCACCGTCGACTACGCATAAATCAGAGCGAATTGCCCAATTAAAGAATAGACAACAAAGCCCGGATGCAGGCCCTCTGCCCGCGTTCAAAGCGAACACAAGTTCTACCACGGACGCTGTCGCATTTTTTTCCACAAGACCTTTGCACAATAAGGTCCCCCCCTCGACTCCACCCGTCTCGTACCATTCTCCATCCGCCCCGAAGCCAGGGTCACCTCCCCACGACGCTGCAGGTGGCGCAACTTTCAAGGACGGGCCGCTGGAAGCATCGACGCGGAGGAAGGGAAAGGAAAGACCACTGAAAGTGAATGCATCGACACGGACAAAGGGAAAGACGCGGAGACAGGTTCACCGATATCCTGTCCCGTCGCCCTTGCGTTCTGAGCAAGAGGGCAGATGTTCGTCACCGCCCGATAGTGAGAATGCGCGCCTTCATCCGCCCGTGTACGTTGTCTCTCTCACTGAGGCTAATTCACGCTCATTTATATTTCTAGTGACTTGACGCAATGTTACGATGACGAGGAAACGCCCCCCCCAGACCCCAAGACGCTGTGCCCATATTGCGACACCCCGCTCCCGGCTAAACCCACACACATATTAAAAAAACTCCTTGATCGAACATATTTCCAATCCTGCAGCAATCCGCGCCCCGGCAATCGGCTCGGACGCAAGGCCCCATCGGCCATCTTTGGCGTCGTGTGCCAGCGCCACATCTTTGAGAGCAATGTGCTTCCCCAGGCGAAGGAGCGGGGATGGCCAACACAGATCAATTGGGCGACTCTCAAAGACCGCGTGCTGCACATGGAACGGGAGCTAGCCAAAATCCTCGCGGATCCAGGTGATCCCGTTGTCTACAGAGGAGACGGGAAGGAAGATAATGACGCCAAGGAGCAACAGGGATCCAAGCCAGAGCGGAGTGATGGTCCGCGGATGAGGTGCCTTTTCTGGGACGACCTTGTGAAGCGCGTGAAGACACAGGGCTCTAAGGGCCTAAGGAATATCACATCCCAATATTACAATTTCCATAAAATGCAACCGGGATAGTAAGTGCTTTTTGCCTTGGGTTTTCTCGTCGATAATAACCCTTCGTTGCAGCTATGGCGAACTGGGTCTTGTGATCATCCAGCGGGCGCTGTGCGGCATGTTCCCACTGGAGGACATTGACCCGGGTCTTGTAAAGCCCCTTACGCCCATGGAATTCATCCAGAGCATCTTCGTTCCCGAAGTGGGGATGCGGCTTGTCATGGCGGACTTCGGTTTAAATGTAAACAACTGGTCGGACAAGGAGCAAGCTGTCGAAGTGCTGCGCGACAGTGCGAGCTACGGCGTCGCCATGTTTCCATATGAAGAATCTACTGGGAAGAGAAAGAACACGGACGAAGTCGCGGACCATATCCTCATGGAACATGTCTTCAAGCGGCGGAAGGTGATCATGCTCAAGGAGCCGGAGGCAAACGAGTTGTGGGGACAAGATCAGGAGAAGGCTGAGAAGGACAAAGTCGCAAACCAAAAACGGAAGAGTAGGAAAAAAACCAAGGAGAAGATCGCAGAGTCCATCGCCGCCGTAGCCCAACCGCCTCTTCCGCGACCTCAACCAAGGCCGGTTCCGAGACAACCCAAAACTGTCGCCAATGTCGGTTCAGCGAGTGGGATTCCTGGAACGGGCGCGCAAGCGGCGGTCGAGATGAGGAGCAGATTGGAACAGGAGCAGGAGAACGCGGAGAAGGTGCCGGAATCGCAAAGATATCTCGGCTATAAGAAAGTCCAATGAGGCAATATTCTTGGACGAGACTTGCGAGCAGGCCACTCGTGGGCTCCAGGTCATTTATTCATCTGGTTCTACATATGTACAGGTCGAGAGAAGTACCAGGGGATGCCCGGAGGGCCTTTGTATTTCTAGTCCATAGAATTCACTCGAAAGCTGGGTATATCATTTATCGCGTGTATTCAATGTATTGGTAGAAATGTCGGGGTCATGTTCTTTTACTATATCTGTGAGAATTTATATCGGCGTATGGGGAGTAAGCAAAGAGGACTGGTAAAAGCGCTCAAAAGTGTTCCGTCTCAGGAATCCTAAAAATAAAAAATATCCAAATACAGTAATTTTATAACCCCGTGACCCATCAACGTTTGCTCTGACTCCTCAAGCTCTCGGTGCTGTTTGGTGCGAGTCGCCTCGCAGTACCCGCCTCGCAGTACCCATATCCTGTCCTCCCTCCTGACGCACATATCTGCTTGGTGCCAGTCGCCTCTCAGCTCTCAGTTTCTCCCCGTCGCTATCTAGCGCCCACTCCCATCCTTTGTTTAGTCGCCGAGTAGAGAAGAGACGGCTTCTCGTGCTGGTGCACAGCGCCTCAGCACCCATCCTCTGCAAATTCCATTGCTGAACTGCTCAAGCCATGGACCCTGCTGCGCCGAGTGTTCCTGTAAGTCACTGTTCCGTGCACACATGCCACTACGGCCTAACACTTCTCGGCTTTTAGGCGAATGAAAGAGACCTTTTTGGCCATGCCCGCATAGGAAACGCCATATGGAGTGTCTACAATGGAAATTCACGACAACTGCTGGATGTCCCAACTCCCGAAACCGCCCCCACTCCTCACCACGTATCGACGTCTGTAAACTTTAGGAGGCCATCTTATGTTTCCCCTTCCTATCCCTTCCTCATGTTCATGCCTGCTGTGTATCCGTGGTACGGGCCAATTTTCAAGCGGCTGAGTTACACATTTTCCTCACTTCCAATCGTACAACAAATCGATTCCGATGAGTGGGGTCTGCCTCCACATATCATAGATGAGTGGTGGACGCTCGATTGCAACCTTCGCCGTATCCTATCTGCTATGTCGAAATACAGCTACCCCCCCCTTGACACGACAATGCTCCCATTCGGGCACCCTTACCGTTGGGGCTACCAGAAGTTCTACCGAACCGAAAAGGCTGCCCGCACGGTCATCTTCCGCGCCATCAAAGGGTTTTTGCCTCTCATCGGTAACATTGCCCTGTTTTTCTGGTGGATGAACGTGCAATACCGACTCAAGGAGGGAGGGATTCAAGTGATGCATGAGGATCCGCCAGAGCTTCTTAGAGATTGGAGGACGTTTGTCTGTGAACACGCAAATATTCACCCAGCATGGCTCGCCGAATTGGAGGCCTCGGCTGCTGGAGATATGAACATTCCCAGAATTGGTGGCTTTATCGATTTCAGCGTGCACAACAACTCCCCCGAACTTGCCACCATGTCCAGGGACCTCGCATTCATAATCCCTGCCATCATCGCCTGCCAGCTCCCTCTCCCATTGTACATTACTTGGGGCGAGATTCTCGAGTACCCCAAAGTCTTCGTTCCTCATGGCTTGAGGAACCTCGGGTTGGTGCCTAATGGGCGCGAAATAGAGTATTTGCACAGCCTGAAAGGGATCGTAGCGTTCAGTCCCTGGATCAGAACTATAGACGAGAAGACGAAGATCCAGAAATTCCTCCCGCGCCATCCCCGCTATCAGATACCTTCACTGAACAGCGACTCTGATACATTATCACCTTTGGCTACCGTCCAGTCCGACCCACCCGCGTCTCAATTCAGTAACGAATTCGATGCACCATCAGCTTTATCTGCCACCACTTACCCATTCCCTCCTGTGGAGCAGAACAGCGGGCAACAGGAAGGCGAGTATATGGAGGCATTTTTCCATCGGCGGCAACAAAACAGCACAAAGAGGGCTGCAGAGGAATCAGCGGACCAACGGCATCGTCGCGAACAGAAAGAGGAGAATGCGGCCAAGGGGTGCGCTCCCGGCCGCAAAGGTGCACGAGTCTTCGTCTGGGAAGAGACGGATGGGTACTATATCCGGCGGGCAGCTGGGCGTTCAAACTACGATGATCTTTGGGAGGAATACGGTCCTGATCAACGTCGTTACAACTCGCACTACGACGAATGGGATCTGTGCGAAAAGTTCGGAGATCCACGAGATGATGATGACGACGAAGAAGACCATTCGTGCTGTGGCCTTCCACGCCAAGACCACTCGTGCTGCGGCTGCCTCCCACACCAGGACGAGGGGGACGAGGGGGATGATAATTTTATCTTTCCCGAACTGCTGCCCGAGACTGAGGAACCGATGGAGGAGGGCGAGATACATTCTTCTAAGGCGGACTTGAAACGCATCCATGGCATAACAGAGGCTTTGCAAGATGCCGACACAATGCGCGTCCCATCCATCGCGGCGACTTTCCAAGACATGGTGTATCTGCGCTTTGGATGCATAGTGACAGAGGATATCGGCGATTCTAGCCTTTCCCTTCCGCCCCCCGCCCTTGTTAAAAAACTCCTCGGTAACCCCGAGATCGTGGCAAAGGACAACGAAATGGAAAGCTTTCGTCTATTCCTCGCCCACAGCAAGCAAGCGAAATCCATGTATGATATTCCCCGCCCCCTGCTCGATTTTCATCAACCAGAATCCGATCTTCGTTCCAATTGGGTGGTCCAGGTTCACCGGGATGTGCTTAATGGTCAGATGCACTACATAATTTCCATCGAGCACCCGGAATATTGGCGCGATCTCAGCATCTTGGTGAAAAGCGCAACAACTGCGCTCGAAATAGTGCGACAGGGCTGGGGTCCGAGCCTGAGGGATGTCATGGAACAGCTGGTGGCTCGCGGAATCCCCTTCATGACTGGCCGCCGCAGCGATTACATCTTCCAAATCTCAAGCATCCGCCCTCGCTACTCTGGCTTGGGGTACAGAGCGTGCGGATACAAGCCCGATCTCATCGACTACAATACGTACGTGGCCCTCCGTCGTGCATTCCTGCGGAGTCCGCGCGGCCGTGCGGCCTTGCTGTATGGGGGCATCGTTGGTCGCCTTGCAAGATCAGAGGTCGATTTGGATGAAATTTTCCGCGGCCCGAGTGACGATGCTTTCATCAACGGGATCTGCCTATGGGATTGCCGTTCTTCGTTTGCATACTGGGACGATTGTCTCTCCGACCAAGAATTGGATCTGATTTGTGGTGTTTATCATATAGCGACTGGTCAGTAAACCACATCCTTTTTTCTTTCTCACACAGCCAAGACTCACTGGCCCGATTTAGGACAATCTGACGTACACGGGGAACAAATGGCAACGTTGTCCTGGTGGCCTAGACCCCAAACTTTCGCCTCTTCGGGACTTAATGTTGGCTGGTGGACGCCGATGTGGGAAGCGTGGTACCAAAAACGCCTCCAGCAGCTCGAGAGCGGAACCGGGATTCTCGCGAACCACTCGAAATGGAAGCACAACCTCCAGCTGGAACGGAAAGCGCCCTCATATATTGAAGCCATCGAAAAATGTTCCGCACAGATTCTTGAAATATTACGCCCTCAATGATGTACAAATATCCTGTAACAAATAATCGAATCGACGGTTCTCAATGCCCCTTGCGTGTTGCAGCAATAATCATCGTTACAGAAGTAAGTCCACGACAACTCACTCGCCCCGCGCGCGCATCTCGGCAAGGCAGTATTCAACGTCGTGCTTCGCCGCCTCCCATCCTCCAATCTTCTCCAGATCAAATTTCTCGATGTGGGACTTTTCGCAAGACTCGCACTTGATTGGGCCGATCCATGCGCCCTTCATCTTCCACCATATGTGTGCCAGCCGTTCTAGCTGTCGAATTCATTCCTCCGTCCAGCGCAGAAGCGAATCACTTGCCCAGTTTCGTTGCGTGCTCTGTATCCACCGTCCATACAAGCTCTATCTCTTCTTTCCAACACTGCCGTTGCCATTGCTCGGTGCGGCGTACAGGCACTTTACTTCTTCCTCCCTTGAGCACCCTCTTCCCGTCGATTTGGACAACTTCCAAACCATATACGGAGCCCGGGCGATCGCTGGCCGACGGCGTCGTCGATAGCGCGTTCTGGAAGTCTTGTTCGGTGTAATCGCGCATGAAGTCGAGGTCGCGGGAGGAAGTGGAGATGTGTTTGGGAGTGCAATGCAAGTGTTCGTAGAGGAATGGTAGTGGTGGAAGTGATATCTAGCTGGGACACGCAGCTCAAGTTTTGATGGCCAAGATCGAGCAGGATCAGACCTGCTTTGTCGGAGACGAGGTTGTTGAAAACAACATCCTCATGCAGGTGCTACCCCTCGTTGAGGACAAGATATCCGAGCAAGGCTGTGAAATGGTACGTCTCCTCGGCGCGGCTCGTCGGTCTCAGCATTCATGTGTGGCGCACAGTCTCGGCCAATTGATCAAGATTATCCGGCAGACGCAGATGGAGACGGTCGTGGACAAGCCCATTGACTTCTCCGGGGAGTCAGGATGAGGAACTGCGCAATATCTCCGGTCTCGGTCTCTTATTTCTTTCTTTCTTTCATTCTAGCGCTAAAATCTCGTGCAGCGCTCAAGACAATTACGGCCGAACTCCCGCCAGACGGAAAGATCGCGGCGACTGCCTGCACCAAATTGACCCCAAAACTGCTGGGCCAAATCTCAAATGTGTGTCTGCTGAATCTCCACTTCAATTGTTATTCTAAGCTTCGATAGCCAACGACCCCGCCCGAGGCCCTCATCGAAACCCTCGCCATTCTCTCCATCCTCATCTCGCGCTTCCCGGCGCACCTTTCCAGCGCGACGCTTTCCCCACAGCCCCTCACAGTCCTCGCACCGCTCCTCGTCCACCCCCGGCCCGTCGCCCGCAAGCGCGCCATCATTACCATCGCCCAGTTCGTCCCCATCTCGCAAGGCCACCTCTTCTCCGACCTTCTCGCAACCTACGTCTTCCCCTTCCTTGCGTCGAACGCCAACCTCGAGAAACAGCGCACGACCGTGCACCTCGTCGCTGCCGTCGCCCGCACCGCACCCACCCAGATCGCCCCCGTGCTCGCCGAGATCGTCCCGGGCATACTCAAAGCCGTGCAGCCCGACGACGACGAGCTGCGCGAGGGGAGCTTACAAGCAAGTCTTTTCTGCAACCACTTGCGCGTCGTGTGCTGACTCGATGCAGGCGCTCGAGGCGCTGCTGTTGCGGTGCCCCACAGAGATCACCCCGTGCGTGGCGCCAATTATGCAGGCAGGAAGTCAGTTCATCAAGTACGATCCTGTATGCCGTCTTTTCTCTTTCCTTGCCAACAACTGAGCATTTAATAGAACTACGGGGGAGACGACGAGGACGAGGAAATGGCAGACGCGGATGACGACGATGAAGATGCCAAACTGGACGACGAGTCCGTGAATTTCCTCGGTTCTTCCTGCACGCCTCTAAATTCTCTACGCAGATATTCCGATGACGAGGACACTTCTTATAAAATCCGTCGCTCGGCAACGAAACTGCTTGCAGCGTTTGTTGGGACACGCCCCAAGCTTCTCTCGGCCGTCTACAAGGATGTTTCCCCGGTCCTCATTTCCCGCTTCGGCGACCACGAGGGAACGGTGTGCCTCGAGGTTTGGGCCACCTACGTCGTGCTCCTCAACCAGACCGTCCTCTACGGTGGCCACCCTCAAAGCAAGGAAGACTCTTCCCTGAAACGCAAACGGGGCGCCTCTGGCACCGCATCAAGCACTGCGTCCACCGCGATGAACCCCCCAGTGCGCCCACGCCCGCGCTGCAGTGCAGCACCTCCACCGCGCGCGCCGCAGCACGCCCGTCGCGTCGTCTACCCCGTTCTCGCTCGCGTCCGTCGCCTTCGAGTACGCGCTCGAGTGTCAGCCTCCATCGCGGCGGAACTCAACCCGCGCTCCGCCCCACCGCGCGCGCTACCTCCCACATGATGCCGAGCATGCCGCGCACGTCCTCCGGCATGTTCATGTCCGGCCACCCGAGGTACTGCAGAGCTGCACCACGCGCCGCGGCGCCGTGCGCAGATCGCCCCTCCATCTGCATCTCGAGGGAACGATGACGTCGCCGTCGGAGGGAAAGACCCGTCGATGGAAAGGACGCCGCCGTGGACGTAGAACCCACTCGTCGCCGCCGGAACCGCCTTCGCCGCCCCGAACGTAAACGCCCCCTTGGGGACCGTCCTAGTCGTCCGCGTGTCCGCCAAGCACTCTGCCCACCGCCGCGTCTCCCCCATGTCCCCCAACCCGCCCTCGACGCTATAAGGTGAGCGGCGGGATTTTATTGCGCTCTTTTTCTGTGCTAAGATTTCGTCAGTTTTCCACTACTTTCTATTGCATCTGACTGCGAGGTACGTCCTGGCGCCCCCCGTTTTTGGAGGCTGACTTCAGAGCTTTCAAGAACGACTACGCGCCTATATAAGGCGTGCGCCGACGACCGGCAGGCTCTTTGCTCTTGACCAGCAACCACCAGCACCCAACTGGAGTTTGACTCTGGCTGCGTGCGTCTGTTTGTTTCTGGGTTCTGTGCATGTACTAACCAGTCTCTTTCAGATTTTGACCCTTTGCCAGCAATGTCCGGCGGTACGTACTCCCCCTTGTGCATCTGGTTCGCTAATGGTTGCGTGCAGGCATACAGCTTCTGCCAGACCACATCATCGACGAACCGCCGTCGCCATCGGATAAGCGGGGGTTTCTGTACGAGTTTGTCATTCTCGACAACGACGATGACGACGTCGTGAAGTACGGCCGATCAAACAATCCGCTGAGGCGCCGTCGGGAATGGGCGCACCAATGCAAGGGGCAGGATCAGCATTGGCGATATTGCTGGGAAGTGCCGTTCGCGGCGAAGTTTGGTACGCACTTTTGGTTCTTTTTCAGCGAGCTCTGACCGTGGGCAGAAAAACTAATCCATGAGCATTTCAAACGTGCCGGCGCATGGCTCGGCCCTTCGCCATGCTCGTGTTGTCCTGTTACTCATCGCGAGAAGTTCGACCTGGAGCAGTGCGGGGGGATGGAGGCCGTCATCCGAGTGATCGAAGCTTACCTGCACCGTTTGGGGTGGCCAGTTCGTAGGTAAGCAAGTTCGTTCAAACGAATGGATCTTAACTGATAATTGTTTTCAGATACGAGATTACTATGGTGTAGCAAGGATATTGCGCGGTATTAACACGACACGGGGAATTCTGGGGACTTGGCTGGGGCGAGAAGGAAATGGAGCAGGAGAATAGCGTGAATGCTGTTAGTGCTTGTGAGTAGCACCGTTACTCCTCCGTGATGCTGACGCCAACGCCGACGCCCATCCAACAGACCTACGGAACAAGTTCAGCGCGATCCACTACGAGTGCTCGCCGAGCCCGCGCAAGTTCTATGCGTTCTGCATGAGCGTTACCGTGCGCCGTCTTTCCTTTGTATAGATCCGCTTGCTGACGCTGCCTTGCCCGCAGGACACCGCGACGACGGGTGGGATCATCGCGACCGACGTGACTGGGTTCATAGACGAGAACGGCCCCGAGGTCATGGATAGCGGGTGAGTTTCGCATTGCCATTCTTGTAATGCATACATTCGCCAATGTCCTACAGCGGGGACTTCACCGCGTTGAGGCGCGCCGCGTGCGACGCACGCAGAGACGCCCGCGACTCCACGGAGCGTTGTGCGTGCGCTGCTTGCGGCCGCGCCGAGCGCGTTCCCGCCAGAGAACATCAGGGACGCATACGGCGGGGCGACGGACCACACCACGGACGATTAAATTTCAGGAATTTCGGGCCCACCTATGTGCAATTCGACACTCGGGTGTTCGAATTGCACCTGGGTGGGCCCTAAATATGATAATCGTCGGTGTGACTACTTAACTAGTATTCGCCTTGCATTTGTATTTTGTAGCCGTATACTTTTAATATAATTTACGGATTCATAGTGTCCTATGTATGTAAGAACGCACACTGCTACGAAATATCCGTCTCCTACGAATATATCCGTCTCCTACGAAAAAAGACGGTCTCCTACGCGGCGCTACGGAGAAGTGCGTCTGCTACGCGGTGCTACCACGTGCTACGCCGCTACCGACCCAAATCAGGGTTTGCTGATGCAGGGAATGTTACACCATGTGCAAATGGGGCGAAATATCTCCGGCTCTCAAAGTTGTCACTCTCCCGGGCAACACGAGCTGGATGCGCTTCAAGGGACTGTGGTTGCCATCCTCCAACAATGAGGAGGAGGCTTTCGACTTCAAATGGTTTCTTAGGGCTGTGGTTACTTTGCCAACTCTGCCGCCCGAGTACTTGACGTTTGCAAAGGATCTCGCTGGGGAGGATGGAATCCTCGCCGTGAGGAAGGCGATCGAAAACGATGGAGCCGTCCCCAATTTCGTAGTCCAAAAGGAAGGACGGATATTATTCTTTCCCGCATAAGGTTTTCAAATTTCTCGGTCCAGCCTCCTACGGCACACAACGTGTTCATTCTTTTGCTTTTCGGAACGGACACAACGATCTTGGACAGTACGTATGTTTATTTGAAAAGTTGAACCATCCTGAATCCTTTCGTCAGTCAGTTCTCTGACAGATTTTTCTAATGGTACGCGAGTCAGTTTGGAAGGGTGAGGCTGCGCTCAATGTCATCACCTAGATAAATAGACTTCTTCCAGTTCTCAGAGAGTCATCGACAGTAAGCATAAAGATTTATACCCTTCAGCCCTACTCAAGCTCTCCACCAGCATTGTACTGTACGACTAGTGTTGGCAAAGTTCGGTTCAGTTCAGGTTCAGGCTCCTTTTCCCGAACCTTGAACCTGAACTTGCGTTCAGGTTCGGTTCAGCGTTCGAACGCGTTCGAACCTGTCGAACCTGAAGAAATTTCCCAGGCCCCCAATGACCTGCTTAGAGCTACAAAAAATGTTGTAAATGGTTCATTATATTAGAACTTACATCCTAGGACAATTCCAGACACATGCAGTGCCTACAGAGGAGCAATCTGAATAACTCCGTACTCAACAGATCATGTGACACCATATCGGCTGAGTCCTGCGACTCCGACGAGGGTAACACCATGGTGAAAAACCTTTAGAGTTACTCGGGAGGGAGAATTAGGCATGATAAAGAGTATAATCAGTCAAATTATGTGGTGAAACTCCGGAAAATAAGACGCAACTGGGTTGAAATAGGGCCTTTGCGGTTCAATTCCGGTTCAGGTTCGAACGCGTTCGGGGAAAATCACGATAGCCCGAACCTTGAACCTGAACCTGGGGTTCAGTTCGGTTGGGTTCAGGTTCGAACCGATTTCTGAACCGAACCTTGCCATCACTATGTACGACTCGACACTACATAATATAGGCTTAGCCTTCCATCATTCCCGTTTCCTGAGGTTTGAAAATGTGCGGGCCTCGCTAGCGGGTTATGACTCCGGCGCGGGTTCGGCCTGCCCCTGCTACGGGTATCCTGACTTTAACTTCGCCGATATAAATTTGGGACTAACGCATCGGGAGTTACCTTGCTCCTGGTTTCTTCTGCACTTCGACCAGGGAAATTGAGTTCCGTCGATTATCTCCGGGGGCCGGGCAATGTCTCCATGGACCATAGCTAGTCATTTTTGCGAGAACCACCGGATTATTCCTAGCTACGTTTTCACTGAGACAGCACATCGGTTTAGATGTCACTGACATACAGACCCAACTAGTGATGTGGAGGGCTCGGCTTCAAGCCCGAGGCCCGCCAAGCCGAGCCCGACACAGGGCTTGAGCGGGCCCAGGGCTCAGGCCTCCAAAATTTCAAGCCCAAGCCTGGGCCTAAAGCCCGGGCTTGAGCACCAGTAATAATTTAGACTAGCAACTTCAATTTCAGGCGCGGAAGTTCGTTCGTAACTTTCAATTCATGGGGCAGGTTTTGGAGGTCAACTCACTGAAAACCAGTCCAGTTCACAGCAGTTCGCAAACTCAACGCAAACTCGACTCCCGACTCCCGAGTCCGAAAATGGAAATATGTTTGTTGAGACGGTTCAGAAGTGCGGTGTTAAGCATTTATATCATCCAGATTGGTACTCACAGCCATATTCCGCCACCCACCACAAACCCACCACGCCATAAAACTTCGAATACGGTCGCTTAGTCAGCCCATTGATTAAGCCCGGCCTAAGCCCAAGCCCCAGGCTTGGGGCCCTACCTGAGGCCGAAGGCTCGGGCTCGGGCCTGGGATATCTCAAGCCCAGGCCGCCTCAAGCCGAGCCCAAGCCCGGGCCGGGCCCTGAACATCACTAGACCCAACAAACGCCCACGGCTCGGATCGCCGATGCAGTTATTGGCCCGCTGTGAGGATCCAGGTAGGATTGGGCACATATAATGGACCACTTAAGATAGGTTTCAGGACTCAGGAATAATTTGAATTTTCATCCGCTTGGCCAACGCTTGGCAGATCCCGGATCAATTGCCGCAGATCATTATCTTGCCGACCTCAAAGTTCAACTTCCTTAATGCTTCCTTGCGCCGAGTTTCCCTCGAATACAAGACGCAATCCTCTTCCTCTTCCTCTTGCATGACGCTAAAACAACAGCTACATATCTGCGCGTCATGTCTCGGAATGGTTTCGGATATCGACTGGTGGTTGAAACTTGACTCAGGAGAATTGATGCAATAGCCGGCCTCGGATAACCGCTTCGCCCGCCACCACCGCTCCATGTTCCGCCCAGACATCGGGGATCATACGCCGACGAAACATGGGCAAGACAGTATAAAATGGTGGCTGATATGCACCTAGGTCTCAGGTCCTTCCCGGTCCCTTTCATCCCACCCCCACCCTCTAACGATAGCGATGTTCTCCGCCCTCCTCTTTCTCTCCTCCCTCACTGCCATCTTGGCGTCGCCTGCCGGAATAGACGCGCTCGCACCGCGCGCCGCGGTCGACAACATCGTCTATGTCACCGACGCGAACAAATTCTGGTGAGTTGTTTGACTCACCGTCTGCGCCGGAATCAGCCTGACGCGGCGTCTCCCGCCTACAGTATGATTATGCCCCGGTACGCATCTACCCCTACCTCCTTGCCACCCGACTCATTGCGCGCAGCGACCCGCACACGAACATCGGCGACAGCGAGCACCCCGGCGGGATGAAGACGTACTGCTCGCCTGCGGGGCGCTACGACTCGGCACAAGGCCAGCTCCCCGACGACTTCTGGAGCAACGTCGCGTTTAAGAGCGGCTCCGGCAAGAACGGCGGGCGCTACGCGCAGCGTACGCACAGCTTTCCCTGCATGTGAGCGCCTCTGACGAACTAGCCTCAAGTGACCGGCTGCATTCGCCCTTCGCACCTCAGCCGCTTGAACCCGAACGACGGCGGTGGACAGTATGACTCGAGCGGCGGCGCGGGCGGACTGGGAAACCCTCAAGGCTCCGTCTGTCTTGGGTTCGTTCTTCCTATTTCATAAACCCTTTCGGTGCAAGACTTCAATTTGCTTGTCCAGATATAAGCACTACGTCGAGCTCGTCGAGCCCGCTGGGCCGCGCGCGTGCATCAAGTGTTGCGATGATCCGGCAGATTGCCCGACCAACAAGGGTGCGTTATCAAGATATGCTCGGTTTCGCAAATGCTAACGTGGCCACACACGAGTAGACACGCAAGGCTGCCCAGCAGTTATCCCGGGAAACTACTTCAACTGCGGATGAAACTTTACTTCACGAGCGATCGCATTACTTTGACTTCGGACAACTTGTATATTCACAGAACAGCGCCACATTTGGTTCTACTTACGGACATTTTACTTCACACTTGATTCACGAATTATGAGGCTAGTTTCGATTATGCGTGAGCGCGCGTCGGGAACAATAAGAGAAAGGGTGTTGAAGTAATACAGAGGTTTGAAGGCCAGCCTAAAAGAGCACTGGGTATAAATGTGTGTATGATGTTCTCCAACTTGAAAGATCTGAGCTGTTCCAGTTTTGAGTTTGTTTTGAGGTTCTCATTTTCCATTAACCACTTTTCCATGTTTCCTTTAGTTCTACCGCGGCGAGTCGTGAGATTGCATCTGTGAGCTTGGCTACGGGGATATGGAGAAGTCCAGGGACCACAATTTACATAGTGCCTGTAAATTTCGATAATCCCTGGGCCCCGGCGTTCCTAAGCGGGACCGGCCGTGTAATACTACCTACCTACCTACCTACCATG
Organism: Mycena rosella; assembly: GCA_029378255.1. Lineage (NCBI taxonomy): Eukaryota > Fungi > Basidiomycota > Agaricomycetes > Agaricales > Mycenaceae > Mycena > Mycena rosella. The sequence goes on along the minus strand of JARKIE010000004.1, from coordinate 1,304,403 downwards.
GCCCTGGAAGAACAGTACAAAGCGTTGATATACTTACGACACTGAAAAATGACAAAGTACATGCATAGGTTGAATTCCGCAGGTCAAAATTGGGTCAAACGTCCCTGCCATCAATGCATCACTTATTATTACGCACAAATCAGTTCGTGGCCCTGGAACATCCGAACCGTATCCGGGAAGTTCCAAAATGACAACGCAATGAGGGCGTACACCGCTGCCAAAGGAGAAACAAAGAGTCAGTCCGCTTTCCTAGAAGTACGAGAGGAAGGCAGCACGAACCGATGAACACGACACCGCTCATCCAGTGCGACTTGCCGTCCTCGACGGAGAACTTGACGAGGATGACGGAGATGAAGAGCACGAGCGTCTCGAGCGGGTCGAAGAGGAGCGTGAGCGGCTTGCCCATGCCCCACGCGACGAGGATGAGCACCGGCACGACGAAGAGCGCGATTTGAATACAGCTCCCGATCGCGACGCTCATTGCTAGATCGAACTATGTTCATTATCAGTGTCCGATTTAATGTATCCGAGAGAGTGGGAGCGCGCGCACCTTTCCCTTGGAGGCGACAATCACAGCGGTGGTATGTTCCGCAGCGTTGCTGACGACGGGGATGACGATGAGTGTGATCCACTTCTCGAAGATACTGGGGTGCGCGGAGACGAGGCCCTCGAGGGACGCGACGAGGTGCTCGGCCGTGAGGTACGCGAAGCCCGTAGTGACGACGAGGACGAGCAGCGCGACAGGCGTGTTGAGCTTCGGGTGCTCTATGTCGCCGAACTCCGGGGACGATAAGGAGGGAGGGGAGTGGACGGGGAGTACGCTGTGCGACCCCGAGGGTGTGCTGGCGAGCGAGGAGCGAGGCGATTTCTCCGTGGAGAGGAACAGGTGACTGTGCGAGTAAAATTGGAAGAACAACTGCCGTGGAATAGATAGGTTAGTGGGATTTGAAGACAGAATGAGGGGAGGTATTTACGTAGGCGATGTAGCTGAGAAAGGATGAGCAAGGCATGGATGAACTAATATCAGGGAATTTACATCAAGATGAGAATGATCGCGCTTCCGCGGCTCAGTTGCAAGAGAACAGGGACCTCCTCGCCGTCGTTTAGGCGGTCGCCGATATATTCATGCTGGGTTTATCTCCTGTTAGATGGACCAATGGGAGGGTACAATTGACACGAACGAATGCAGCGGGTATAATGAGCGAGATAACCGCCACGGTCATGAGCGACGAATTGAGCTGCGCGACCATGGGTTGAAATTCTTGGGAATGGAAGCGGTAGCCGCCAACTTGAAAGGCAAGTAAGCAGATGAAGGCGATTTAAAGAGTCCTTACCAATGAAGGCCATGCCGAGTATGAGCAACATGTTGCTCAAAAGCCCACCAAGCAGTGAACTCTGTACGAGCTCCAGCTTACACTGAAGAGAAAATGATTAGTCTGAGAAAAGCTACTAGCGAGATAAATCATAAGGTAGGGGCCATACAAATCCCGCCAACGTCACATGACTATCTGGATTTGGGCAAATTCCCAAAATAAATGCTGTATAAAATAAGTAGAGCACCCTGGACAAATCCCTTCCATGAAATCGTTCAAAGATCTATAAAACTTGGTCTGACAAGACCCATTAGCATTTGGTTTTTTTTCGAAGGAGGAGTTTGCCTTGCAAGGCATCTCAGACCATTTCGACATCTCGTCCATCAATTTTGAGTTTCTCACAAATGGGTAAGTTCCTAAATACAATAGGCATGTTTTTCTACAAAATCATGGAGGGGATAAGCCCGAGATGATGTGGCCATTATTTGCGGGCTTTTACAAGGGAATTTGCCCAAATCCGGATAGTCATGTGACGTTGGCGGGATTTGTATGGCCCCTACCTTACCTCTTTCAACGCGATACCAGCGATGATCATTTCGACGATGTTTCCGAGGGTGGCGTTCAAGAGCCCCCCGACGCTGGGGCTCGTGCGCAGCGCGATCTGCTCCGTGCCGAGGCCGAGGAGGGCAGCCAGTGGGATGATGCCGAGGCAGCACAGTATGGAAATTAGGGTGGCGCTTTGGTGTGTGTAGTGCATCGCCCAGGAGATGGGGATGAAAACGAGGTACACGTTGAGCGGAGAGTAGCGCAGGACCGCCATAAATGAGGCCCCGTACGTCGGGGCGGGGCCGATGGGGTGCGCCGGGACGAAGTGTACGCGCAGCTCTTTTAGGATTGGCGCGAACTTCAAGGCAACACGCGCCTTGGCGCCCGGCTCTTCGCTTAAATACGGAACGGCCCCTGCACTGCCGACATGGGCGCTCAATGAGGTTGGATTTCTTATGGCAGAGGTGGTGCCACGACTAGGAGGGTCTTCGGTGTCATCGGTGTCCATGCTGAGGGTCTGTTGCGTTGGCGCGACATCGGAGGGAAACGAGGAGGGTGTTACCATTCGAGTTGGGGAGGTTTGAATTGGAGGTTTGGAGTGCATTTGTAAGCCTTTGCCTACCCTTGGCGTCTTGGTATCCACACAGCATTTGGAAATGAGGAGTCCAAGACATTTGGAGCTGTTTTTTGCGCACAACCGCAGACAGAGATCGCCGCGCTACCTGCATAGAAATAATGTTCGAAGCTGTCCAGAGAAAATCCAAAGCCGAAAATTTGAAGGCCATAGATCCATAGCGACGGCAAGAGTTCGATTTCCTTGGTCTAGTTAGGTGGCAATGCTGCAATACTTATCTTGGATTCTTGGGACCTGGGCGCCGAGGAATACTTCCCCCAAGTCCAGTTACTTGGCAAGTACCTCCAAATTATCTCTTGGTAACGATGTACGGGCTGGTGTGTCGTCGAGTTCTGTCGGAAATCGGAACGAGGCGTCTCGGAAAGACCCAGGGCAACAAGGGTCATAGATGACGTCATCGCCAACTTCAACTTTCACCCTTCGCAACGTCTTTCAAATTTTCGAAGGGCCGCCACCGCCCTGGCTGCTAATAGCGGTCTCCTTAGCCTCTAATAGCGCTCTTCCCACTGCTCCGAACCCTCTCGCGCCACCAACGACCCTGCCAGACACGGGCCCTCCTGGGCCCTTCGCGACTTCGCGGCGCCCACGGGTGCGGCGTCTCGACCATAATTAACGGCGTCCTAACTCCTGACCTACTTACTCCTTCCGTCTGCCTTCGAGATCAGGAACAGCTACCCATGCCGTGTACTTTCCGATGCCTCGGCGATCACTCGCTACCCTTGTCGACCGCCTCAGGCTAGTACATCCCGGCGGAAAAAGACTCGTCAGAAAAGTACGGCAGGGACACCCCGTACCTTTAGGCTGGGAAGGGAACTACCCGACGCCCGAGTGAGGCCGCCGTGCTCGTCGTGGGTATGCATGGCTCAACTTCGGTGCACTATGCTATCGACTTCGTACACACCGCGACCTACAGGCTATAGCGATAAGGAAATGTACACCGCGGAACTCCTTACTTTGGGGTCAAATTCTCCGTGGCCTGTGACTATCTCGTCTCACTTCCGGCTCCCCGTTCCTCTCCTCCTATCTCGCAGGCACCTCTCCGCTACTCGCAACGTTACCGGGGGCCGTTTCAACTGGATTCCCTTCGATTCGACGTTGACTCGCGGCCAATGGTACGCGCGCCAACGCCCCGGGCGCGTTGTACGCAATGTATCATTGTATGTCCACCGCGATATCAAGGATCACGAACGCCGCGTCCAGAGCCCCCCGACGGGGGACACGTTCCGTCGTTCCCAGGCGCAGAAGTGCCTCCACCTTTCTCATCGTCGTCTTCGTGATCCCGTCGCATTCCGGCGACCTCTCCAGCTCTGCCTCCGCCTTCAATTCTCTCCAGAAGTCTTCTAGTCTTCTCAGCCCACAGCACCTTCGAACACGTGACCTCATCGCGCCTTGAGTGCCAACTCGGTATCTATAGGCGACAGGCGGCCAACTCTACCGCAGCGACCGCCGACAGGCCCAGGGCCAAACCGACCCTGCGTATTCCGCGACCGTGCGACTCGCGAGGGAGCATTATAGATGTTCCTTATATGCTACGTGCTACTGTCGCGGCGCGGCTCATATATCATTGATACGCCGGTACAGGACACGGCGACACAGGGGCGACACGCGCCTCGACACGCGCCGCGCGCCGCGGTCACGGGGCACGACTTTCTCACAGATGTTGTGTGATTTTTTTTTTTGAATGATCATCATTCGGCGCGCCGGAAACTCCCGAGCGCACGCGAATATCTTGCGCGAGCAGTTTTCGACGTGCGGTTCACTTGCGTAGGCACTACAATCTCCGCCACTGCGGCAAATCTGTGCAGCAGGATATCTGCCTGTCTGTGTACCCACACGGCGGTTGTGTGGAGTGCGTCTGCGGGGCTACCCGGGGGCATCCGATATATCGCCTGTGGCTGACTTCACTCAACTGGCACGGGGATGGACAGGATGCGGAACCATGTCGGCCGCCAAGGTATCTTTAAATTTATCCGTCTGTTAAACTTTCGTGGATCCCGCGTTATATCGGTTCGATTCATCGGAGGCGCGTTTCTCAATTGCATATACTGTACGCGGTGCGTGTGGGATATATCATTTATCGACTGTTTATTTGATACGCCCCTCGGTCCCAGCACACGCGCACACACATGCGCGCGCCACTACGCGCCCCGACAGGTCCCGAGCGGTATGCGAGTGTTCATCGCGCTGATGCATCATTCCAGATCCGCCAGCCGGGAACTCCCGCAGCAGCGAAATTCAAATGCCCACCCCCAGGATTGGAGACTGATGGATCGCGGAATCGCGGATGTCGCGCCGGGCGCCTACGCGCGAATCATCGTCGTCATCGCGAATCATTGCGGTGCGATAGGATGTTATACGCAAACTACGAGGCAAGTTCCAGGAACTGCTGGGGAATGGGGCGCGGACAAAGACAAAGGGATTTAGGGCGCGTCGTGCATTTCGGGGCATTTTGCATTCCAACATTCATTTCAGGGGTTCATTATGGATAACGGGGGCGCTAGAACTAACGTTCATTTCTCGTCTCGACGTTCTTCTAATTGCCCGTCCGGATCCAAGGCGGCTTCGCACATAGTAATGCAAGTTTCGGGGGCGCTTCTGCTTCTTGCAGAACAAAAGGAAACAAAAAGGTCGCACGAGTCATGTTCACGTTCTTCTTCAAATTTATCTTAGTCTAGTGGCACAAACCTCAAAATTAAATTCGGGGTGCTCATCAAGTTCGCGTTCGAATTTCACGCGCGGGCGATCGAGGGAGGTACATGAACCAAAGAACAAAGAACAAAGAGGGCTTAGGTCTAGGGCGCGTCCTTGTCTTTCTTGTCCTCCGGCTTTCACAAGCTGTCTCTGAACATTCCGAGCCATCACTCGTCTCGAATTGGGCCTTTTCATTAATCAGTAATCAGGGGTCGGGCCGGGGGCCCTTCGAAGTTCGAAGTTCGAATTTACGCCAGGATGTACATACATACTTCGCTGGGTGCTGGGTGCTGTGTGCTCCGTGCAAGGAGATAGGACGCGTCGGTTCGAATTCGAATTCGAATTCGAATTTTTTTTTTTCCGTGAGGGACTGACTCGGAGAAGGTGGCTGCGTGCCAGGAAAGGGACTTCAGCTGCAGGCGCGCAGGTTCGAATTCGAATTCGAATTTCTTTTTTTCGTCGCTTTCGGGCGCGTATTCGAAAATGCAGGCGTCGGATAATTAATTGCGCGTGCATGCATGCAAGGAACAGAAGTTCAATTCCCTGTCTTCCCAATCTCCCATTCCCCGTTCCTCATTAATATTCCTCGCTGCTTATCGCGTTTTTCGTTTCGTTTCCTATCGATATCGATTCGGAATACGTCGTGAAATCCAAGTGCACCCCGGGGCGCGTCTTCTGTTTCTGTTTCTGTTTCTGTTTCTGTTTCTGTTTCGAGGCGCGTCGACCTTGTTCTTATTTCTTTATTTCGATATGGCACGCGTACGTTGTATCCGACATCGGCTCGTCCAATCATTTAATATCTAGGCAACGCGCTTCGTCGTCATTAATTACCGTAGCTTGCAAGCCAACCCGCAAGCGCCGATTAATATTAACGCACCCCGCACCCCTCCCGCCCGCCCTTCCCTCCCGCCCACTCATTATATTTATAATTGTACCAAGGCAGTAGATGAGATGGCGATGCGCCGGCTGCTTCAAGCGCGCAGGGTGATCGATCGCGATTCTGATTCATCGTTCGGATCGGTGCCTGCGACGCGTCCCGGTTCTTCCTTTCCTTTCGAAGCCTTGCCAACGCCTACCTTCGTGATGCTCTTTGTTGCGTAAAAATAGCGAGGTTGCGGGAAGATAGGGGGCGGCGCGTCGGAGACTTTGTGGGGGGGGTACAGATACATGTATGTAGCATAGGAGGCCGAGGGAGGTGCTGTGGGTGGCGGAGGAGGGGGTACGCTACGGCGGGCAGTGTGGTCGCAAGTTGAAGTACGATTCGGTACAAGGGCGGTTGAGACGCCTTCACTCCAACTCCAAGCCATCGCCAAGTCCCCGTGGACCCACCAAAACGAACAAAGATAACCACTCGAAACCCCGCTAATTGATGTGATGTGCAACATACAGATGGTAATGCTATAGATGATGTGTGTGCCCGGAAACCAAGACCGCGGCAGGTGTAGGTGTAACTGTAACTGTAAGTAAAAAACGATGCAAAACCCAGATTATAACCCAAATAATAGATAGAGACGGAGTGCAGTGCGGGGGGATGGATGTAGGAAGGGACGTCTATGGTGGGGCGGCGTGCAGGGGATGTGAGGTGTGTGTGGGGGGGGAGGAAATTGATAGCAAGGCAAAGCAAGAGACGAGGCGGAGTTTTAGCGACGAAAATCCCGGATAAAAAGAGATCTATGGGAGGATGGCGTGCGTGCGGAGGGAGGGGGCGGCGTGCGTGCGTGAAGGTGGGATGTGGGCGGGGGCGGACGCGCCGGGCATCATTTAGATTTTTGCGGGGTGCGCATCATGAGCGGGGCCGCGGCCGGCTTCGTCTGGGAGTACTGTGGCGGGGTCAGCCGTGCGGTCGAGGGGGCAAAGCAAAGCACGCACGGGCATGGGCGAGTTGGGGTTCAGTGTCGGCTTGGTAAAGGCGTGCTGCAACTAAGGAGCGGGTTAGATAGGGCTGGAGGGACGGGGCGGCGCGCACCTTTGCCTCGCTCTCTTTTGCGCGCTGGGCGTACATGTTCGGATGGAGGGAGACGTTGGACATGCTCGTTGCGCGCGGGAGGGAGTTGAGCGAGGACGAGACGCTGGGAAAGGCGACGAGGCCCTTTTTGTTGGACGCGGACATGCGCAAAAGGAAGAGGAAGAGAAGGAAAGAGAGAAAGGGCTGGGCGGGGTCGCGTGCGCCGGCACGGAAGGGGATGGTAAGAAAAAAGAGCAAGCTGCAGAGCGCGAAATATATAGATGCGCGACGCGTGACTTGTGGCCCGATTTGGGAGGAGGGGACAGATCCGGATCTGGCCTCGGGGCAGGGCTCGTTTCTCGGCTAGCAAGATAAGGTCGACAGATGCACGCGAGATGAGAGATGATATTCCCGCAACCCCCCAGGCCTACCCCCGGACCCAGGGACTTCCCACGTTCCTCCAACCCAATCTACCTCCGCTAACTCTCCTATTCAGTCCACCAGACACGTGTCCACAGCGACGACGACGATACCTATTACCCAGTCCACCCTGCCCACAGAGTTCCCCGCTCCCTGGCATCCTCATAGAAAAGCTTATTCCCTGTCGACCGTTCCCATCCCCCCGTTCCCACCTATCCCACCCGCACGTCCCCGCCTCGATCCCGTGACCCCCACCGCATGCCCCCCGCTCCCATGCCCCCCCGGCCTCTGCCTGCCTAACGCGCCGTACCGCCCCCGAGCCGCCTACCCAGTCCCCGCCCGCGCGCGCCTGCGACCACCAGAGATCCGTCCGACGCCCTTACGACACTCGGCCTGCGTCTGGTCTCCGGTCTCTGTGTATCCTGTACAGCGTAACACATACCTATCTTCGTCCTCGGTCATCGCCGAGCGGCTCTCGAATGTGGTGCATCAGCCCTTGACGGTGTATCACGGCCCTCGACGGTGTATCACCGCCGCCTCTGCGCATCCTGATCTACGTCGCGGATTATGTCCCCTACGCGCTGCTCGGCGATCTCTCGCGTACGTACGCGTACGCCCCATTCGCGCTGCCCCCTGCGGCGCCGTTACCGCCGAGCGACAACGAGTTCCTCCCAATACCACCGAACGCCAAGGTCCTCCCAGCATGCGCAGCGCCCATCCATACCCATGCCCACCCACCCCCACCCCCCGGCCATCTCCACCCGCGCCCATCTCCACCCGCGCCCATTTCCACCCGCCATACCATACACCCCATCCCGCCCTCCTCGCATCTCGCACCTCGCATCTCGCATCTCGCACCCACGCACATGCGCACCAATCGCGTAACCCTCCTCCTTCTCTTCCCCGTCCCCTTCCTTCCCTCCTCCAAGCTCGATGCCGGATGACGTGCAGCCTCGTTCCGCACAAGTATCCCAATCAATCACAACCCCCTCCGTGCCCCCGTCGGCCCCCGCTATTTTAGGCTGCGTAATGCGTAATGTGCCTGCACCGTCCTGTCCTGTCCTGCACTCCTGCCCTGCACTCGCATGCATGCATGTATGTATGTATGGACTAGACTCGCCGCCGGACATCTCTGCATAAGGCTTCTCGCACATCGCTGCATAAGGCATCTCGGATATCTATGCACACTTGGCCTCGCTTCGCTAGGTTCCGGTCTGCACACCCGCAGCTGCACGATACGTATGTTATGTATGTACGCACAGCGACACACCCTTCCCTTCCCTTCTCTTCGTTTTCATTTCCGGGTCTACTTAGGCTTTTGCCGTATCATAGATAAACCCTTTAAGCTTGATCCACCGTCTACGAACGGTAGGAGTAGCAGTACTTGGAATACGACACCAAACAGCCCTGGACCCTACTCGACACCAAGCCCCCTACTCTACAGCCTGCACCCCGTCATACCGCGGCAGCCGCGCGCACGCCTCCTCCCACGTGATCGCGCCCTGCACGAGCGCGACCACCGCGCCGAGCACGTCGTCGATCGCCCCGATGCGCTGGTCCATCGTGTCGCGCTCCCTGGGAGTGTGTTAGTGGGGTGCGTGAGCGGTGGAGGGAGGTCAAGGACGGGAGCGTGTATAAAGGTATGGACGCAAGGATGGCAAACGCCCAAATCCGAAAAAGGTAAGACCCCCGCCCCAAACGAAACGAAAAGAAAAGAAAGTAAAATAAAATAAAGAAAAGAAAAGAAAAGAAAAAGAAAAGGCACCGCAACGCACCGAAGCGTCATCGTGCGGTTTTGCACGGCTATAACCCCCAATCCCAATCCCATCCCATGGCGTTGCGTCAGTCCAGCGAGCAGGCGTCGCAAGGTCGGGCATAGGCACAATGAATCGACAAAGTAGGCGTAATGAATCACCGAATCATGAATCACGAATCACCGGCACCGAATCAAGACGCACCGCGCACCGCGTAATGCGTAATAGATAGGGGCGTCGTCGTCAACGCCAAGTCGTTAATGCGGGTCGACGTCGGAGGAAGGGGAAGCGTTGATGCGGTTAATAGACGGCGGGACATGCATTAAGGAGTCGAATGAATGAGGCCGGATTTGGCGTTGCAGTTGGATTTGGAGTCGGACGAGGTCGGATTTGGTGAGATTGAGGGCACCGCGTCGAATGAATGATTCGATGGGTCGATGGGTCGATAAATGCATGAATCCAAACGGGCAAATGAGGCAGATATGAAGAGTGTATAGTCAGTAAGCGATTCACGGGGGGGCAGGAGGGAAGGAGGGAAGGGCGTCGATGCAGCGCGCCGGGAGACGCACGCACGAGAAGGGGCACGAGACGGGGCAGGTGGGACAGGCACAAGGCGCAGGGGGAAACGAAAGCGCCAAAACGATAAAGAGAAAGAGACAGAGAGAGCCACGCACAGGCAAAATCAAGCGTGACGCCAAACGGCGTGCCGAGCTCGTCGTTGCGCGAGTAGCGCTTCCCGATCGACGTGTTCGAGTCGTCCACGCGCGCGTGCACGCCGGCCTTGCGCAGGCGGAGGGCTGAGTGCGTCGGCGGGTTATTCGGTTAGTAGGGGCGGGTCGGCGGGGTCGGGTCGGCGTCGGTGGGCAGGGCGGTGGTCGGCGCGTGCACGGTCGGGCGAACACACGAAAAAGGGCACGGAAACGAAAAAACGCAAGGCAACGAAAAAGGCACGGAAACGAAAAAAAAGGTAAGCAAAGCCGCGGACACGGGGGGGAAGCAGGAAGCAGGGGAAGCGGGCACGCACAGACTTCTTTTACGAGCGGGTCGAACTCGGCGCGCGCGCTGAGGGGCACGATGAGCACCTTGGTGGGCGCGACGACGGCGGGGAGAGAGAGCACCTGCGCGCGTCGGTCAGTTGATTAATTAATCGATCGGGTGGTCGAGCAGGGGGCATCGCGGGTGGAGGGAAAGGGAAGGGGATGGGAGGGGGGGGGGGCATCGGGATCGGGATCGGTATCAGGGCGAGGCGAGGTTAGATGGATGAAGGGAATGGGATGGGTAGATAGAGCATGAACGGATAGATAGAAGGGCGGCCCCATGGGCCCACCGGAAATTAAACGAAGGCGGTCCCCACGCGCGGCTCGCAAAAGGCAATCCACCAGCGCCCGCCCGCGCCGGGGTGCGACGCGAACAAGGGCTAGCGTAAAGGCAAACGCACACGACTCGCCCACCCCGCGCGCCCCGCGAAGCAAGGGCCCCGCAACGGAAGAAAGGAACAGGGGGAACAAGGACCGGCGAGCTTACCCCACGATCCACGTCCTGCTCCCGGCTCCAGAAGCTGTGCTCGAGCAGGCAGTACAGTATGCGCCCGACGCCAAAGGACGGCTCGATCACGTTTGGCACGTATTCGCGCACTGCGCACGGAAAGGTTGCTTAGTTGGCTGCGGTGAACGAGGGGCCCGGGGGAAACGCACCGAACGTCTTGAAGGTCTTGCGCTCGATAGCGAGCATGGTGGGCTCGAGCGTGAACTCCTTGCCCGCGGCCGTCTTGATCGTCGCGGACCTGAAAACAGCCGCGCGAATGAGCATGAGACGGCGGTAAGAGACCAGAAACGCACCCCTGCGCGAGCTCGCCCTTGAGCCGCATGAGCCCCGCCTCGTCGAGCGCCTCCACCGCGCTAGTCACCGCGCCCGCGTCGCCTTTGAACGCTTTCCCCAGCGCCTTCTTATCCCACTCCGCGACCGCGCGCTCCTCCACCACCGGCTCCTTCAGGGCCTCCCGCACCACCAACGACTGCTTCGTCGCCGCCGCATGCACGCTGAGGTCATACGCCGCGCGGTCCGCGCACCCAACACACTCCGTCCACCCCCCCACGCTATTCTGGATCTCCGCGTCCCAGCAATCCGCTGCATAATGCGCCATCTCATTCGCCATGTGCTGCCGGAAGCGCAGCCGCGCGGGGTCGATGCCAATATGCAGCAGGAACGCGTAGATGCGCGCCACGAAGTAGCCCAGCGTCTCGTTCGCGATGACGCCGTCGGCAACGGCCGCGCCGACGGTCATGACGCGCGTCGTGCTCTGCCCCGCCGCCTGCACGTACTTGTCGAGCAGCACGAGCTCGACGTCCGCGACCTCGGCAAAGCGCGGGTGGCTCTTGTCCAGCGGGTCCACAAAGTGCTCGATCTCCGCCATCGTAAACTCGCGCACGCGGATCAGCCCCGCGCGCGGCGAGATCTCGTTGCGGAACGCGCGCCCCACCTGCGCAGACGCGAACGGCACCCGCCCGTTATTGAACTCGAGCAGCCGCGAGAAGTTTAGGAAATGGCCCTGGGCTGTCTCTGGACGCAGGAAACTAGAATGATAAAAAAACGCTATTAGCACCAGTCCGTCCCCGTGACCGCGAAAGGAAACAGAAAGAAACCAAAAAAAACAGATCGCGACACACTAGCACAAAATGAGCGCCCGATCGCGAAATGCTATCACAGATCGTGGTTGATCGGCGATCTTCTCGTTATCACCCTTGATCGGCAAACATCATCTTCATCATGGAAGAAGATGTGAAAAAAACAAATAAAAAAAAAGGGCGCAAAGGGCGAAAGAGGAAACGGCGCCGACGAAGATCAGAGACAATGAAGGAAGCGACGGAGGAGATGAAATGAGGACGATAGGAAGGGAAGAGCAACGCGGAAAGAAGGCATGATAGCGCAAAGAACAAAGAGAAGAAGACGATATGAGATATTCCCCGTCATACCGCAGTCATATCGGCGCGGGCGTCCGGTGGCTGCGACCTCGACTGAGACTCGGTCGCTCGCGCCGGAATACACCACTTCTTGCCCGGCGGAGCGCAAAGCAGGCTCGGAGATATCTTGAACGTGCATTCGAAGACCAAAGGCACGACCCCAAATGCCCAAATCGCAACTACAATCCGAATCCAAATCCAAATCCAAAATCCCAGGTCGCAGCGTCCCTGAGTCAGCGCATCACAGAAGCACATTGCGTTGTCAAATGCCGAAGTGAACCCGCGCGCCCGACGGGGACAGGCATCGCGATTGAACGGTGCCAAATGGCAAAGATGCCCACGCTCGGCATGTGCAAATGCGGAGGGTTACGGGAGATGCAGGCTGATGGCGCATGGGATGCCCGGCACCGATGAAACCACAGGTCCGTAACCTTGGGGTGGGAGTGCTACCCGCCTCGTTTCACCGCCATTCCTGGTAGGTGTAGCCCGGTGCAAAGGCGCACTTGGAAAATCAGGTGCGGGTTTGTGGACGGCGAACTCGCCGCGACACAAGGAAGCGAGCGCATCATGACCTGAGGTCGCGATGGGACAAGCGCACAAGTCGCCAGCGGATGCAAGAAGCGCGTCAAAACAGCCTTTAAGAGTGTGCGCTAGGCGAACAACGAAGGCGCTCCAAAGGGGACGCAGCGATGAGGAGATGAGGGTGCGGAAGACTCCTCAGCAAGAAACAGCAAGCTGCGGTTGTCCTGCACCACATGCGCGCGTCACGGCTGGGCGTTTGCCGACAAGCCCATATCAGACGCACCCAGCACAATCACCGTGCGTCCCCAAACAAGCAGACACGATAGAAGCGAGGGAGAAAAATGGCAAGGAAAATGAATAGCCCTAAGGCAAGATAGAGAATAAAAGATACGAAAATGCGCACTCACCCAGGATGCTGCCCCGTAGGCCCGATGCTGCTCGCGAACATGAGATTGAACTGCTGGGGCTCGCCGACGGGGTTGCCGGAGCTCGGGTTGGTGATCGTGTGCGTGCGCATAAGACCACCGAGCTCGGGGCCAGTGTAATTGTCCAGCTAGCAGCAAATGAGGGGATGCATGCAGTTCGAGGACTCGCCACACACCTGCGCGAGGATCGACTCGTACTCCGCCACCACCGCGTCGTCCAGCTTCACCGCCGTGCTCTTCGCCTGCTTCTTCTTCTTCTTCTTCTCGTCTGCGGCAGCAGCGACCGGCGCTGCGCCGCGAGCCTCGCGATCGCCCTCCAGGCGTGCCTCAAGCACGTTCTTGACTAGGTGGTCCGCACGGAGGACCTCGCCGTTGCCCGAATCCTTGACCATCCAGTCCGCGAAACGCGCGACGTGGCCGGACGATTCGAAGACGGGTGCGGGGGTCATTATCGTCGTGTCGAGCTCGAGCATCGACTCCTCGACAATAAAGTGGCGGCGCCACTCGGAGATGATGTTGGCTTGCAAGGAGGAGCCCGGAGGGCCATAGTCGTAGAGTCCCGCGACGCCTGCGGTATAATTCAGTCCACCACCTCGACGCCGGGCGATCCACGCGATCGCGCCACGCACCGCCGTAGATCTCAAAAGCTGGAGCATAGAAAAAGCGGCGATTGAGGAGGGCGTCCAGGCGCGCCTTGTCGAATGCGTGTGCGGTCTTGTTCACCGTAGACATCTCGGTAGAATTTTGGGAATGCAGAGCTCGTTGTCCAAGGGTACGCAGAGGTAGTGAGTGGTGTATTCTTGTCGTCTGTAGTCGTTGTACGGAAACAAAACGGCCAACCAGCATCCAAGAGGCGATACAAAATTTCGAGTCACTGGAGTTACTTTCCCGATTTGGGCGAAATATCAATCATGTGATCCATCGCGTTGCAACTCTGGGCCAAAGCACATGCATACACATCAGCAGTGCGCGATTACAGTGGAATCTGGATTAACGCATACCTTTCGGGGGTGGAGTGGTTCCCCAGGATTTTTTTCTCCGATTTCAATAGATCCCATTCGGATCTGTAATTCTTCCGAGTTAATAAACACACCATCAAATTAGTTATATTTACCCTGCGGCTAAGGATCTAGATGTTCACCGGTTTTAAACAAGGAATCAGTTTGTAAAGGGGGCCAGTGATATATATTTCTACTCCCCCAAACATGTGGATTCTGCAAGGATTCTGGGGTCAACGGTACCGGTTTCAGACTTCAGTCGAGACCAAGTTTGTGAACTCAAAATGTGTGGTAAGAACAGGTCATTGTTACGGTTCAGAGAGTACATGGCTTGCTGTAAGACAGGCCCAATCATATTTCATGTCTCAGAGAACACTACAATAGAGCGGCTCGGACCCTTTGGCCTATGAACCTGGACCCGGTATTTCTGTCAATGTATTTCTAAATCTGAGGCCCTCCCGCTAATATTAAATGAGATCTGGCCGTGCGAATCGAGTTGCGCGTGCGAACGCGAGGGGTGGAATGGATGGGCGAGTGAGTGGAACCAACCCCAGTAAGCGAATGGAACCAGCTGCGAGATGTGCATCAAATCGGGGGGGAACCTGTTGGCAAGAATCAGTGTTCACACGAATTAAATTGACAGTTCTCATGAATTGAAATCGTATTAATGTAATGTCGGAAGGGCCATAAGTGAGTATCAGTGAAGGACGTCCACCGCGATCTTGTCGTTACGTTACACCCCGACGGCCAGGCATGATATTAAGAAGTTCACAGAGCGTATTACTATTACTCTAATACGACCGGCGCATGGTAAAATATTGGGCAGAGCGTATCATATGGCAGCAATATCGAACGCTTTATCACCCCGACAATCAAGACACAGAGTTCAAGAAGGTCGTCCGCCACGATCTTGTCATGACCTTGCTCCCGACGGTCGGACATGATATTAACAACTTTACATTATTGATGCCGGCGATTAAATACGACCGGCGCAGGCTAAAATACAGGACGGAGCGCATACACTATCCATATCGAACTCTTTAATTTTATCATGCCCACAACCAGGAAACAGAGTTCAAAGCGCTCGCGAGAACGCCCCGCGGTTGATCCTCCAAGCACCGACGCCGGCGCCCAAAAGGCGGCGGGGAGCTCAGTTTGCGCTCATAGTGCGAGGTGGAACTTGCACCCGATGCACTGGAGGTCGACGAGTCCAGCGAAGAGCACGACGACGCCGGAGACGGCGCCCGTGGCACTGGTCGAGCATACGGTTTGTTTCGTGAGGCGTTGAATTTCTAACAATTATCCGTTAGAATGAACGAAATTTTCGAGCACCGTCCGGACTTACCAGACGGGCATCGTACCCCTCAGCTCCACCCCACAACCCCGAATTCGCATTAATATTGCCCTTCCTGCCCCGCCGGACGCCGGCGGGCTTCACCACAAGCGGCGTCCTAGCAAAATGCGGCGCGGTACCGCGTGCCCGTCTCGTCGGTTCCACTCCACTCCTCACTCCAACGCGGCGCTGCTGCTCCCGCGCTATCTCCTGCTCCCAAATATGGGAGGGCACGATCGCCGGTGGGATGACAAACGGGACCAGAACCGCGCTAGCTGCCGAAGGCCACTGCGGTTCAGGTTAAATCAGCTCGAAGATGGAGGGATGGGGCGTGGGGAGGGCCTGATCCAGATGCGCATGGTAGGAATTTGGCGCGGTATAAAGTGTTGCTGGCTCGAAGGGACATGCTGCTGAGGTCGGAACCTGAGGTGCGTATACTGGGATTGCCGAAGAATTCAAGGCGATATGAGGCGCCTGCGAAGGCCAAGACAAGGCGGAGGCGCTCTGTTGCCATGCATAAAAATTACTGCCCAGCGTACCCTGCAATTGTTGTGAGCGAAATCTATTCGAACATAGAAAGATCGCTTTACATTTCGATTTTGGTTTTGAATTCCTTGGAACGCCACCCGGAGTTCTGGCTGCGGATCCGAGCAGGTCATCTCCACATCCTCGTTGACGACTCTATCTGAGGGAGTCGCTGGCGTCGAATAAGATGTTGCGAGCCCGGAACCAGGTGCGCGCTGAGGTAAGTTAGAACTTACAGGTGCCAGTACCGTTGGGGAACGTATCCCTGAACCAAATGAATGTGTACTGGATAGAGCCGGGGTCGTGGCCGATAGCGTCCTCCGGAGTCCATTATCCGGCTGAGGTTGGGATGCTGCCGGGTTCGTGGGGCGCGTAATGGTCGATTGATCATCCAGAGCCCCGGTGGAGCTCTGAAGCGTTGGTTCCCCAAATATCGAACTCTCGCGGGGTATAGAAGAGGGTGGAGCCGCGTTGGTGGTCTGTTTGACAGACTCTTGTCTCGCCTCATTCGTCTTGCGCACCGTTGGTTCCGCAGATCCATGCGTAGACGCAGAGAAGCGCACCGGCAAGGGCGCGGCCGGTCTCGTAGATCGTACAATAACATCGTGTTCATCCGTCGAGGCCGAATCGAAACTCAATTTCGGCGGTTTAGCAACTGAATGCGAGAACTCAGAGCTCGGACCGCGAGCGGCATTGGTAGTTCTGGTGATCGTTTCGCCATTACCGACAGAGCTGTAGGCATCTATCGGGGATCTGAGGTGCGTTATACGTAAGGCTCAAAGTTACGGGGTCTTGCAAGCTGAATGGCTTACACGTCATTATCTCTGGCGCTGAGTCCTATGCTGGAGAGCGCGAGAGCCAGAGAATCGGCTGAGACCCGGGGAGATTCGCGTCCCCGCAGAAAACCCGCTGCTCCAGCAATTTTTTCCGGAGGAGCGATACTGAGTGGCAGCGATGTCGTCGCGATAGGCTCCAAGTCTGCCAGACTGGCAAACTGATCGCCGAACATGTTGTCCATGACGGCGGCGAGTTGCTTATCGAACTCCAGCTCCAGGGCGCCCAGCGTCACCTCGATTGTGGGCCCGTGCATGAAGGCCTTCGATTGAAAATCGTCCGCGTCATCAGCCAGATCTGTAGCACCGTTGCTGCTGCTGAGATTGGTGAGCCACGTTGGAGGGGAGATGGGGGGAGATGGGGGGAGATTACCGGTGTATGGCTGGCATAGCTAATGCGAGTCAAGGGGTTGAACTGTCCTTTACAGACGCCTAGATCCAGAGGCAGGAGATGGGATTAGACTCGACTGGGCGCCGGGCGTGAGCTGAGAAACGGGGAAGCCGAACGCTTTCGAACCAGAATAAAAGTTAGTGGGTGATCTGTCGGCCGGCGGGCAACGGGGAATTTGGTGCCCACTGTGACCCTTATATTCGCCTGGACCATCGTCCTGATTCGTCGACGTTGTTGTGCAGTGATCGGCGCTCGAGTCTCCATTTGGAAGTTCTTGTTCTTCGGGGTTATCCGGGAGTGCTTTATGAGATGAAAAGGGACGGCCTGTGGGAATATTAATTCAGAGGTATGAGTTCCAGAGATAAAGCATTGGTAAAAGTGAACGAACTTGGATGACCAAAGAAAAAGCGTTGAACTTGTGAGGTCACGTGGACGATGCGCGCCGCGAGTGACAGGTCAAGCACGTACAAATAGAGCTCGCCCCATGACAGTAACGATGACTAGATCATCATGGATGTCTGAGAGACCGAGCGGTAGTCCAATTTAAATTTAAATTTAATTACGGAATACGCAGGTTTCGTCAGAAAAGATTCTCTAAACTGTACGCGATGAGGCCCGTCATGGACAGAAACATAAGCATATACTGTGGAATCAAGAACGCAGACAGATGCTCGGCACTTCCGGTTCCGCTGTAGACTTGTGTAACGAAAACCTGCAGAAGTGTGTCGGAAGATGATAAACTCAACCAGAATACACACTTACCTGTGTCGTGCCAGTCGGGAGGCAGGAGAAGACGCTGGCGTCTCAAATCAGCGCGGGTAAAGCGAGGGATTTTAAGGACATACATGCATACGAACTGCAGCACCTTGTCTTCTCTTGATATTATTCCGGCGTTGGTTAAGCCTTTAGCCACTAGAACGCCGAGGACGGGCATGACGAGCATCCGTCCCACAGCCATGCTGAGGATCGCACCAACAGGCAGATGATTCCACTGGCCCCGTGGGACTTCCAGCCGGGCTAGTGCAGAACCTAGACAAACTAACCCGAGTGGAACCGACGCCGCGCCGATGAAGGTGGCCGTGTCGAACAGGAATGACAGCGGGGGGCGGCCATCCGGCGCAGAGGGGATGTGCGGAGATGCGACCTCCACGAAAAGGCCTTTGAGCGCGGGTATTAATGCGATGGGGAACGACAATATAATGCTCAGCGACGCTGGAGAGCAGACCTCGCGGGCGAACACCGCAAGCCTGATCCATATTCTGCGTAGTTTGGAAGGCGTGGGCGATATCTGATTTCCTGGGAGCTCTGGGAGAGTCCCGGCGAGCTCGGGTGCGTCGTCCTCCTTCGCCGACACGGAATGGGAATCGCTAGAAGGTGCGAGCATCGCCAGTGTCGTGGGTGGAATATCCGCCTGGGTCTCCACCTTGGTCTCCATCGTCTTGGATTCACTTTCGACGGTTATCACAGGCAGACTGTGTCCTCCCTCGTCTGCTTCGGGTAACGGGGCGGATATGGAGCGTTTGAACGGGAGAAGTCGGGCAGGGAAAATCGAAAATATAGCCAGCCGCCGTTTGGACGCAGCTGCTCGGAGAACTTCCGGTTCCACGTCCGGACCCTTGTAGTCCAAAGCGATGAGTTTATGGCCGCCCAACGGAAAGAACGTGATCTGCAGAGGATTTATTAATATTTCAAGGTTGAGATCAAAACGGCGACAGGGACTCACCATGTAGAACAAACTCAATCCAGAAACGTACGCAACACTGAGCGTCTGATCAGACGCGCCGTTGAACGGAAGTGCGCCCGTGATGCTGATGGCGATGGAAGTTGCTGCGAATAAAACCGGATTCAACATCGGCGAATGATTGGAGGGCTGCAATGCACATACGAATGTCCCCGTAATTTCCCCATCCACCTGCGGCTAAAATACCCCACCTGACACGCTGTTCAGACCCCAGGAACCGAACTTGAGCACAATGTCCAGCTTACCTGAAACGATGAGGCACCCAAAAAAAATGTTTTGTCTGGAGAAGTTCAACGCATTGTCAGCGCACGGATTTGCCTGCGACTCACCAAGCAGGCAATGGCTATTCCCATCCCTTGATATATAACGGCGATGAGTAAGAGGGGGCCTATGGGATGAGTGAGTCTTAGACCCCAAGTATATTACTGAGAGCATACCAAGCGCCGAGATATTTTGCGACGTGAAGGCTGGTACGATTTTCGAGAACATCAGGCTGGGCACTGTGATATTCTGTGAGCCGTCAATACGGCGGAGGCCCGAGACGACGGTGTGCTCACTAGCATGATTTGGCCGGCTCCTCGGGCAGCACTCGCGGGAAACAGCTCAGCCTTCGTGACGCCGTACCCACACGCCACGCAAATGAACCTGGCGAGACCCAAATTCGACGATAAGCCCGTGATGGAATGAGAGGGACTCACAGGCGCAGGAGGGGGAGACAGGAAATCCAGATCAATGTACCCGCGGAAGTCATCGCAGAGCCGGGAGCAGCGAGACACCAGTGTTATGAATGGGGACTGCATCAACTTTAAAGGACGGGAAGAGTCAGAACCGGAATAGGGAATAAAAGGCCGGGAGAGTGAATCGCGCTTGGATAAATTTCCTGTGCGAATGCCTCGGATAAAAGGGCCAGGCCGCTCGAACATTTTCCAGGGGAACAGTTTAGCGCTCAACTTGGGGTTCCCGTACCCCGCTCGTGCTGATCCGCGTGCAAGCGCGAACCCCGCATTTATACCGGGCCGGTGAAATGTAGGGATGGCTACAAGAGCATGGAAGTGAATCGTCGTCCCAAGCGCAAAATCCCGGATGCACAATGCGCCAATCAAAATTCGGGCGCGTTGATCGTGCTATATTGTGAACGGGGTGTCTAAATGAAGCGAGTGTGGAGAATGGTACCTGGGAAGTCTAGGATAAACTCGAAGACACCGCTGTCGTCTGGGGACAGTTTGAGTGATTTTCAGTAATCCACGCCTCTGCCATAGGGATTTTCTGAGCTAGAAGAAAATCTGTAGCTGTGCCGGCCGAGAATTGATATCGGGGAGTCGAAAACGGCGAAACGCCGAAAAGTCACGGCGCGCAGCGGTATCCACAGCTAGAAAATTCGTATGGGTGAGAGGGGATAGATCCTGAAAACTATGTGCTCGCTTGTCATGTTTATCACCTCGCCGCGACGAGATTTATCGAGGAAACTCAAAATTGAAGGTAATTCGACTCGGGAAAAATGCAGGTTTCCGTGGACCATCGTAGTTTGGGTTGTCTATTGACGGCCGACGGAATTTGGAGGCGCCGTCGAGAATGTTGCAGCACCAGTTAGGTGTGAATAACTTCGGCGGCGTTGGGCAACTTGGGCGGGGCTCGATGGGGAGACGCGCTCACCCCGCTTCTGGCCCTGGCGAAATAAAAGTACTGAATGAAGAGTCATCGGCAGGATATGACGAAGTCCCTGGAAGGTCTCGGCCGCCACGGTATATCGTAGAAAGACTCGCTCGCCGCTGTTTTCGCATCGCCGCGCTGCCCAGCCAAAACTGATGGCTGTGATTGACCGGAGAAAGCGGAGCTTTCTCATCCACATGATAGAACCAGAGAGGTGACCAACATGACAGGGAGCGAATGACGCGCGAACAGGCCTGCATTATCAACCTCCTTCGTAAGGCGAGCGTCAACAATCTTAGATCGTCGACGAAGCCTAGAGTCCTTATGTTGGTTACAGTCTCGGATTGCAAGAATCCGATCAGCCGGTTCCAGATCCTGGAAATGCGCGAACGGGATTACTACCGTCTCTTAGACACTCAATATTATCGAAGCACTCGCTTAGCAGTGCCAGCGCGCCGAAATGTGACCGGCAGAGCGTGGACTGCGTGGACCCAAGCAATTATCCGAGTCAATTGGCTTGAGTTTGCCGGATACGCCAGCCATCGCGAGACAAGGCTCAATCAGTATGTCCTGGGCCGGCGCGGCGTCCTGCGATATTTTGAGTATTAAGTTGAACCTGGTGCGATAATTCTGCAGCCGCGGACAAATGGGCCTGAGCATGAGTGCGGCAGAGAAAAATAAAGACAGTTAGAGAGTTTGAGAATATAATAGGCCTCCCAATAGAAAGTAGAAAGTCTAGTTCGACTTGAAGACGGTGCGACACTGATCTATCTTTTCTTCGCCAGTTGTATTTCGAAATGCCCACATAGCATGACTAGCGCACCGGGATACGACGAGCGGAGCATGGGTGCAAGCACCAGAGCTCTAGTGATCGATACTTTGATTGCCTCAATGAATTGAGCCGCTTGAGCTTGTGGATACTCCAGCCATTCCGAGACCAGGCAAGGTCCTCCTACACAGTCAATCAATAGGCTCTGTTGCTTGTCGATATTTTGAGCAGGTGAACTTGAACTTGGCCCAACAATGATCCGCCTGAAATCAGCTAAGCACATCTGCAGCCCCGATCATTAAGAGAAACTGCAACCTTCGACAGAGAAGCTGGGAAGATAAAGACAGGTGAAGATTTGAGCGAGCTCTGCGAATATAGCTCACCGGGCACAGATGCTTCAATGATCATAGCGGATACACTAGCCATTGCGAGAGGAAGTAAAGTCTTTCTCCACCGCTAATAAGTACGTCCTGCGCCGGCGCGGCCTCTTGAGAGAACAATTTAAACCTGGTGCGAAAATTCTGCAGCCGCAACTAAATTGGCCTGAAGATGAGTCCGGCAGAGGAAATATAACAACGATTAGTTTGAGAGAGCTGACCTCCAACAGAAAGGCCGATTCAACTTGAAGACGGTACGGAACTATGTTGATTTTCCTCACTATTTGAATATCGAAGTGCCAGGCTTAGCGCGGCGGAAGGCTGCGACGAGCGAAGGATGGGCCGAAGCAGTTATCCGAGACTAGGTAAGGTCCCGCGCCGCAGCTAATCAGCACGTCCGGTTCCGGCGATATTTTGAGCAGGGAAAATTTGAACCCCGCGCGCAGAATGATCTGGTGGTGACGGAAGTTATCAAACTGGAAGAATGTAGTCTAAGACAGTTGAAGGTTTGAGAGAGGTCTGAGTTGAGAGAGCTTGGCGAATGTTCCAGCCATTCCGAGAGGTAAGTTATACTCCGACTGCCAATCAACACGTCCTGTTCCGGTGCGTCCTCTTGCGATATGTCGGTCAGGCCAAGAACTTGAATCTGTCGCGACAAAGATCTGATTGAAAGTATCTGCACTTGTAGACAGATGGGCCTAAGCATGAATCCGACGGGAACAAAATAGTCGGATTTTGAACAAAAGTCGGATTTAACTTGAACAGTGAGTTTGAGTGTAATTGACGGTATGCGCCAGTTGAATATCCATGCCGTCCAGAAAGAGGACACCGTCTGATTTCTGACAGAGTCGTTTGGTGGGGTGTGCCAGTGGGCCATCCAGCGCCTACTCAGATGATCGTCAGACGACGGCGGTACTTGTCCTATAAAATAGAATGATTAATCAGGAGACAATAATAAGCCGGTGTTCTCGGTCCATCAAGCTCGGGGCTTACCATGGAGATGGCGTTGAGAGGATCCTCTCGGATGCTTTGTGGGTTCACTGCAGTAAAGATTTGCAAAAGATCATCCCGGCCGATCTCAACTCCGCTGAGGTTGAGGATCGGCTGGAACGGTTTGAATTTATTTTCTGGCTCCGTTAAAAGAGAGAAAATGCAGGGCAACCGATCAAGCGCGTAGAATTAATCTGGGTCCGAGTTGGCGGGATGGCGGTGCAGCGGATGAGAGACAGTCACGGGTGTGACTCAATAAGACCACGCCCTCTGCACGCCTCACGACCTACACGTTCCCTTTTGAATCTCTGCCTAATTTCTTGGTTATTGTTATTATTGTAATGATGCAATCCAGCTCGGATACGCCCCCTTCAATTTCCACCAGCCCAATCAGTCCTTTCTCCTCTTTTTCAGTCCCAAGCGAACCAACTTCTGACGGTATGCATCCTCTTCAAATCCCTGTTTCTACCTCGCATTTACCCCAGTGCTCCAGAACTCCCCGACTTGGGAGCATTCACGACTGTTCTGCGTGCATGGAACCACTTGCAGCCACCTCTTCGCACCTTTACATACCAGGCGCAGCACTCCACCTCCACCACCTCTTCCTCCATGGAGCCAGAATCAGACTATCTTCCCGAGCCATCGCTCGCGGGGTCCACGGTCTGGTCCCAGCGTCCAATTGCATCGTACCTCGATAGCATCTCAGCGACAACCGACACCGACGGTCGCTCTCCCAGCCCAGGCTCGGGATCGAACACCGAAGGCGACGCCCGTACGCTTGAGCCTGTCGACTATGAGCTCTCGGACCTCGAGGACCTCGACCTCGACCCCCAGCCCTCGTTGGGCTTGCTGGACGGGGCGCTTAGCTTCATTGCTGCGGAGCGTGCACGGTGGAATGCCCAGCGCGAGGCAGGTGTCACGGCCAACGAGGGCGCGTGGAAGCATGTTGTAGGTGCGTGCGCGTTTTCACATTTCGCTTATATTCCCTGTCAGATCGTTCCGATCTGCGGTGATCCTACGTCGGGGATTAATTTCCCCCTCGTGGCTCTCCGAAAACAGAAATGGCGTCCGGAGGGAGCAGCGTAGTCGGGAGATCACCTCCCAACCGCGTTTTCTGTTCTCGAGGAGCATCTTTTGGTATTATCGTTGTTCCGAAACATCTGGTCTAATATTCCCCCCAGAACCTCGCCGCAAACGTCGTCGAAAGCGGTCAGCCAGAAATCCAAAGACCGACGATGCCTCGCGAGATGATCACATAGAGGAAGCCGAATCCCTCGCGGCCGAAGACGCGGACGACTCGTCGTCCTCCTTCGACAACACCACCACCACAACTACCACCACCACCACCCACAAATCCGTCCCCGCTACCCCCGCTCGCTCCCGCAAGGAACGGCGCCGCCAACAGGCCGCCGCCAACACCTCTCCCGGCACAAACCGCGTGCTTCTACACAGCAAAAGCACCCCGCAGTTGCGGGTACTCCCCTTTGCGCACGAGCCGCACCCGCACTACCCGCGCGTAGTGCAGCTGCGCACCCTTGCGCAGAAGCTGGCGAAGATCTTCCCCACGGACGCCGCCGTCCTCGACAGCCTGATCCCCGCTGATCTCGAGCTCCACCAGCGCCTGCGCGCAGACGACTTCTTCGTCGACCCGCGCGGGCCCCCGCCGGGCGACAGCGACACGCTCATTCACGTCTTCATCGACCACTCCAACATCCTCGTCGGGCTCCTCACGCACCTCAAGCGCTTCCCGCGCACGCACTTCTCCTCGCCCTCGGCGTCGACGGCGCACGCGGCCACGCCCGCGCCGTTCGCCACGTCGTTCTCCTTCCCCCCAAAGCCGAGCCCCAAGTCGAAGCACCTCTCGCACGCGGCGCTCGCGCTCATCCTCGAGCGCGGGCGGCCGATCACGCGGCGCGTGCTGGTGACCTCGAGCCCACTGTACCAGCCGATGGACACGGCGGAGCGCCTGGGGTACGAGGTGCGCATCTACGCGCGCGTGCCGGACCTCGGGGATGGGCAGGACCGCGTCGGGCCCAACGGGGGCGGGCGCCAGGGGCACAGCAGGAGCTTGAGCGCGGGGGCGGGGGGGCTCATGTCGTTCGCGAACGGGAATGCGAACGCAAATCATAATGGAAATACGAACGGGGGCGGGGACGGGGGCGGGGGCGGGGCGGGCGGGGTGTCGGGCGAGTTCCCGACGCTGCGGAATCCGCGGTGGGGTGGGAATGGGAACGGGAACGGGAACGGGAACGGGAACGGCAATGGCAACGGGGCGGAGGCGCAAGGAGGGCGCAAGGGGCGCAAGGGCCATGTGCGGCGGATCTCGGGGAGCACGGGGAGCACGTCGACGGAGAGCGAGCAGGGGCAGATTAACGGGCTGGCCGCCGCGGGATTCCCGCAGGCCTTCATCCGGAGCCTCGGCAACGCCAGCGGCAACACCAACACCGCCATCAGCATCTCCACGTCGCCGCCCACCCACGGGTCGCCGATGTCGTCGTCGCTGCCGGGCACAAACGGGGTCTCATCGCCCGTCGGGGGCTACGCGCCGAACGGCGTGCTCGCGCCCGCGAAGATCAAGTACCGCGAGCAGGGCGTGGACGAGCTGCTGCAGCTCAAGCTGCACCAGGCGCTCGCGGCGCTCGACGGGCCGCCGCCGCCGCGCGCGACGATCGTGCTCGCCACGGGCGACGGGAACGTCGGGCAGTTCAGCGAGGACGGGTTCTTGGGGCCCGTGCGCACGGCGCTGAAGAAGGGGTGGCGGGTAGAGCTGTATGCGTGGGAGGAGGGGCTGAGCCGCGCGTGGATGCGCGAGTTTGGGGAGTGGGCGAAGCCAGTGAAGGGGGAGGAGACGGGAAGGTTTAGCGTTGTGGGGATGGAGCAGTTTGCGGGGGAGCTGTTGGAGATTTATTAAGCTCGCGAGAGGGGTTTGGGGGGCGCTGCGGTAGAGTTATTGAGCGCACGAGGGGTCTGGTGGGCACTGCGAGGGATTTATTGGGCGCTGGGGGAGATTTATTGGGCGCAGAAGATTAAATAAATGTACGTCGGGGAGGACACGCGGTTAGAGTACATAAGTACTGGTACAGGGTCATTGTAAAGCGTCGGTGCAGTTTGCAGCGGCCTATCTATTACATCGTTGTATGATACGTTAGTAGTTGTTTAAAGTGTATTGTGTCTTGAACGTGAATTCTCGTGAATCAGTCTTCAGTGGGAAAGAACCATTTCGTGGACGAACGCGAGCACTGGCAGTACGGCGGCCATGTCATATGTCGATAAACGCATGCTCTTAATAAGTAGCTGCGAGTGAAATGCGGACGCCGCTCCGAATTGTGTTTCCTATTGACGTCCTACACTCGTGCACCCTCAGTTTATACTCTGGATACGTCTAGTCAGTCCTCGAGCCACATCCAACTGGTATGGCCTCTGAGTTTGGTGTGGATGCCGGCGCGTGGCGGGAACCTGTCGTGGGTTACGAGTTGGGATCCTCACCTATCCTTACAAAGCCTAAGGACAACTACGAGCCTCAAGAGATCTGACTCGAAGGCGGTGGCCTTCGAACACACCAAGATGGAAAAAAGCCCCCGGGCCGTGTGAAGAGATGTGCGTAACCGTCCATTTATTCGGAGATACGTGAGAGGATTAACAATGCGGTACTAGTAGTATGGTACGAGGGGCCGGCGGCGGCTGGTAAGATCGAGGATGGTCGAAATGCACGATTGAGGTACATGCTTGTACTGTAAGAAGCTGTTACAGAGCTTGAGTAGGGCTGAAGCGTCCAAATGGTTTCACGTACTGTCAACTTGAAGAGCTCTCGGCAGCGGGCGCAAGGTCGAGGATGGTTGGAATGCACGATTGGGGCACATGAGTGTACTGCTGTAAGGCTGTTACCGAGCTTGAGTAGGGCTGAAGCGTCCAAACGGCTTCACGTGGCAAGAGCTCTCGGATAACAATTTCCAATCCATCCATCTGAACACTGGACAATCCCTTCCAAGTCGACTCGGGTACCATCAAGAAATAAATCCGTTACAAGAACCGGGCGGGATGAAAAGATTTAGCATGACTCAGCTTTTCAAAGTAATTCACGTACTGTGAAGAAACGTTCTATCCTGTCAAAAATGCCCACCTAATAAATAAGTGAACACCGCGACATCATTTAGGCAGAATGGACCAAAAGGTTCAAGTAAAGAACAAACTTGGAGCAGGAACAATAATCGCGGCCCTTAGTTGGTGGATACGAACTTGACTCTGTCGTTTTCAATTGCCTTTCTGCAAAGGTCAAGTACTCGGGCGGCAGGGTTGGTAAAGTAACTACAGTGCTAAAGAGCCACTTGAGGTCGTAAATTGCCATCTCGCGCCGCTGCCAATTATATGACAAAGGAAGCCACAGCCCTTTAAAGCGCATCCAGCTCGCCGTGCGTGGGAGAACGACAAATCCGAGGGCGAGAGACATCTCGCCCGATCTGCACATGATGTAAACATTCCTTGTCGAGATCAGAGTCGCGGGGAGCTGCTGGGAACTCTCCGATATAACCGGGCCTTTTAGGAAAGGGAGGGAGCGGAGAGTTTCGCCGATGGCTGAAATAAATGGCTGAGATCGGTAAGCGGATGCAGGTGGAATTGTTTTGGTGCAGGCCTACCTCCTTGTCCCAAGAATCGACCCTCATTACTAGGTACACTAAGAGATGTTGAAGTCGCGACAGATGATTTGCGATGGCGGATAAAAGTCCACAGTCCCATGTATAAACGACGTTGGTGAGGCGGGTGATATCGACATTCGAGCGCGCAAGGGTCGCTAAGGTGCTCGAAAAGCTCGTGTTCCATGTAGCCTCCCAGTAGATCTGTACATGCGAGGTCAAAGACCCTGGCACGACGGCGAACGCAATCATCGCAGGACCTGCAAAGTACCGTAACTTTGGCATGTGGATTGGTGGGAGGGGTGATGAGAGCCGGAGAGCGAAACTTGTCTGGGCACCTAGGAGGTCTGCGCAGGGATTCACATTGAGGCTAGAAATCTGTGTATTTCGTTTCAAGAATGGGATGATACCGGTTATAACTGGAATAATGCATTCGGAGAGGTGAGGGAATTGCGTGTAGGGAAATAAAACAAGGGGTGAGAGATCCAGAATGCGAACATTGATGAGTTTGGAAGTTGCGAATTTGACGATGGAGTAGTAGCTCCTGAAGGCAAGACGTGGGGCACATGAACTGTGGCGGTTAACATTTGCTTCGGGCGATGGTGAGGATGAAACATACCTTGTAGATTTTTGCACTGAGGCAGCAACATCAGGACGCGAGATAAGGATCTTGCAGCACCTGAGCGGGATTCTTGAGCGTTATGCTACGATAATCCACTCCAAGCAGATGGCGCGCATCTGACGACTAGTCTGACATAGAGCCAGTAGATCTCGGAGTTCCGAACCTCTTGCAATCGCATGTATCAGCTCGCTTGGGAGACCAGACCAGGAAGTCTGACGGGCTCGCCATGTCGGCGAAGGAAAAGGAACGCCAAGACGCCAAGACCCAAAATGGAAGCGCCACTCGGATCACCCCGTCACGGCGTGTTCCGGGGGTTCCCGCCTTGATTCCAGTTCGTGACTGTTCAGTTCGCAACTCAAAATCAGAGGCCGTGAAATAATGGAGTAGGTTCATACCAATACTCTGTCCATTTCGCCTTAAAAGTGATACTATTCTATCCCCTGATGTGTCCACGAGTTTGATCTCATGCGATAACTTTGTATCCTTGCGACATATTTCTCTCGGCACCTGGATTTAGATATATTCATGTCTTTCCTATGCCCTCAAATATTTTCAGAATTTATGGACTTGAGCTGCAGAAAATACGAACCTTCCGATGATGAATCCAGAAGTGGAATCGGTTTTGGCGGGCGTTTTGGCGTGTGGGAAAAGCACATCAAAACCTTCCTTTTCTTTTCTTTTGTACGCTGTAAGGCTCAGATTCGTCCAAGATTTCATCCAGCGATTTCTAGAGCATGTACACACATCCCTGAATTTTATCGGAGGGCCCGAGTTCGAAATGCGGTCGGGATCAACGATAATTCCACATCAGGGTGCGTGGACACATCAGGGGATAGAATAGTATGGTCTCACTCACGATATCAGGCCCAATTCCTTTGTCAATATCTACATAGAAAGGCCGTGTAAAATTGGGGCAAAGAACTGACAGTAAAATTGGAACCGCGGCTGGGAGAAAGCTGATAATTCATACGAGTGGTTATCAAGGTGCTCTCCCGAAGACAAGAAGCCTCGTGAATACGCAGTTATTTTCAGTTTCCTCGAGACATAGAAATACCAGCAGCAAGTAGTGATTCCCAGATCGCCGAATGATCGTTCAGTGACTTACTTTTTTTTCACTTACAGTATTCCGAATGTGTAGAGCCTCTCCGTCGACGACCTATAGAAACTGGAAAACAATTTTTTTATGCCCAAGATGCTGAAGGGCGGAATTTCTAGAGGGGACCTGGAGATACATAGTGCGCATCCACAGGCAATGAAAAAATCGGAAGAAACTCTTGACAGGCTTCGAGCAGTGCAAATGAGCGATCGGTGTGTTTGGTTGCTTCTCACATTCGACCCGCTGGCGAAGAAAAAGGTCATTTATGTCAAGAGGTATAGTCCGCGGATTTTGAAGCTACAGCAAACGGGAATAGTATACTTTATGCAATTTCAAAGAATAGGCGATGCTGGTGGAGAGCTTAAGTAGGGCCGAGGGGTTTAAATTGATAACGTACTGGCAAGAACTGTTAGACAAATCATCTTCCAAACTGACTCGCGTACCATCAAGATATAAATCCGCACGAGCACTGGCCGGATGAGGGGATTTAGGATGGCTCAACTTGTCAAATACGTTCACGTACTGTCCAAGGAACGTCGTATCAGGTCCAAAAGGAAGAGAAAAAGAACGATGCTGTCGGAGGACCAAGAAATTTCGAGCGAGACGATTAGAAGCCTGAGACGATGAACGATAATCGCTGTCTTCCATCTTTCGAATCGGTCGTCATTACGAAATCGGGCACGACCCCATCGTTTTCGATCGCCTTTTTTACGGCGAGAATTCCTTCCTTGCCGACGAGACCCTCTGCAAAGGTTAAGTACTGGGGCGGCAGGGTCGGCAGAGTAACCACAGCTCTAAGGAGCCACTTGAGGTTGAAATCCTCGATCCCCTGCAGCGGAGGTTCCGAGGACGGCAACCACAGTCCGCTAAGGCGTGTCCAGGTTGTCTCGCTTGAGAGAATGACAAATTGGAGAGCGGAAGATATTTCGCCCCATCTGCAAATGGTGTAACATTCCTGATCCAGATCCGATTCGCGGGAAGCTTGTGGGAATTGTTCCAAAATAACGAGACCGCGAAGAAAAGGGAGGGAGCGGAGGGTGTTGTCGATCGATGAAAGGAATGGCTGAGATTTGTGAGAGAATGCAAGCGATTTGTATTGGTGCAGGCCTACCTCTTTGCCCTGAGGGTCTGGAGCGACTCCTAGGTACACGACGAGCTCTTTCAGTCGTGGCAGGTGATTTGTGACTGCGGACAAAAGTCCACGGTCCCATGTATAAACGACGTTGGTGAACCTGACTATATCGACGTTCGAGCGTGCAATGCCCGCTAGACCATATGAAAGGTTCCCGGTCGATGCAGCATCCCAGTAGATCGTCAAATGCGAGGTCGAAGACCCTGGGACGACTGAGAACGCAACGATTGCAGGGCCTTCGAACTGTCGCAATTTTGGCATGTGGATGAGCGGGATGGCTGATGTGAGCTGGAAAGCTTCAAGAAGGCCGAGTGCTCCGTCGCAAGGCAGAACCCGGAGTGTAGAAATCTGCCGGTGCCGATCTAAGAATGACATGATACCGACTGAAGACGGAAGAGCGCATTGGGAGAGCTGGGGAAAATGTGCATCGGAGAATAGCTGGAGTAGGAGAGGGGAGATTGGCAGACGCAAAATGCGGACGTTGTTGAGTCTGCTGACTGCGGATTTAACGGTGGCATAAAAGCTCTTCAAGGGAATGCGCGGGGCCCATGACCTGTGTGTGGGTTAACAATTGACGGTGAACGATACCGGAAAACATACATGTCGAATTCGCGCACTGAGTCAGAAACCTCAGGACGGGAGTTAACCGTCCTGAAAAATCTGATCACTTGAGCGGGATCGTTGAGTGTTATGTTCTGGTAAATCCATTTCAGGCAGATAGCGTGCATCTGGCGACTAGTCCGACACAGAACCAGCAGATCTCGGGTGTCCAGACATCCTGAAATTGTGTATAAGAGCTCGTTAGGGAGCCCAGGGAGTTCTGCTGAGCTCGCCATTTCGGCAGTGGAAGAAGGATAAGAAAAAGGAAGCATCGTGATCGGATCTTGGTCGGATCACATCAGGGGTGTGCCGCCCAGCGGCCCGGCCTCTTCCGCGAGTGCGCACGTTTTCCCTTGGAGACCGTCCTGTGGACATGGACGACGAGTTGGAATCCTCAAAATATTATTCATACAGGTTAGATTTTCCCTACATCGCTGAATTTCATCTCGTTTTCAGATGACGACAAGCGGAGAAAACGTGGGTGGAACTTTTATGGTGAAACTTCAACTTTAGTCAGAAGTATAGTGAGTTTCGAATTCTCGGGCTTGTGTCGCAATTTTTTCCCCTCTTTTTTCCATACGTCATGTGTACGTGATCTGAACGACTATTTTCGGGTTTCACGCAAGATACATTGAATGAGATTGAAAGGAGCCTGCCTATACACATCATGCCAGAATTCAAATCCTCGTAGTTCAGTAGGAGGAAAAAACCCTGACGCAGGCTGCCCGCAATCAAGCTTACAAAAGGGCAGTCTTGTCGAGGGGCAGAGGTTCGAACCCTCCTCAGGGATGTGTCGAAATCGATCAATTCTTTTTATCCCTGATTTCAACACTTGTATTCAGAGGCCCGGAACAAGGCATAAAAAGTATGTATGACCGACCTATTCTCGCGCCTACGCTAACGGCCGGAGGAGGTTCGAATCCTCCTCCACTGGCCACTTAAGCATTTTTGGTCCATTGCTGGATTCAGCCCTCCTATTGTAGCAAGAAGTCCGGAACAAGGCGTTCCAACAGCCTCTACGATTGCAAAGGCTTCGAATTCTCCGTGCGACATGAGCGTGACGCAGTAATTTTTATCTTTCGCTGAATCCAACCCCTCGTAGTATTCAGGGGACAAACAAGAGATATAACGCGTCCTGGCCAAGGTAGCCTGCTTCCACCAATTACAATAACTTCAATTCCACGACTTCACAAGCTAGCGCTAGCTTCAAGAGGGAAGGCCGAGGTTCTAACCCCCGGACATGATAGTTTATGGCGCAGCGACTTTTCTCCTCCAGTAAATCCCACCCCTCGTATTCAAGTTGGAACCAAGCGATATACAGCGTCCTGACCAAGGTGGCCTATCTCCAACGATATCGCAGTTCAGAATCCCTAGAGGCAGGCGGAGGTTCGAATCCTCCGGACAGCATGGTTTGTTGGCGCAGCGAGTTTTTTCCTCCGTTAAATCTCATCCCTCGTATTCGGGTTGAAAGCAGCGATATAAAGTGTCATGACCAAGATAGACTGTCAAGATACAGGCGGATGTTCGAATCTCCCCCGGACATGGATTGTCGGGGGCGTAACCTTTTTCGTCCGCTGAATCCAACGCCTCGTATTCAGGGCACAAACAGGGGACATGAAAGCGTCCTGGCTGAGGTGGCCTGCTTCCCCAGATACAAAGGTCGTGTGATTCCCAACCGTAAGAGGCAGGCGGAGGTTCGAATCCTCCTCGGGACATGTTGGCTGAGAATGAATGTCTTTTTACTCCTCACCCGTCGACAACCCTCGTATTCAGACGCAAACCGACAGATATATAAGTTTCCTGACCGAGATGGCCTGTCTCCAACCATGGCCAGATAATGATTGAAGAATAGATTTCATCAAGAGACAGGCAGGGGTTCGAATCCTCCTCGGGACATGTTGGGAACGGACGTCTTTTTGCACGTCACTTGTTGACAACCCCTATTCAGGCACGTAAACCGAGGGATATAGGTCTGTAAAAGCGTCCTGACCGAGTTGGCCTGTCTCCAATGATATCACAGTTGAGAATCTCAAGAGGCAGGCGGAGGCTCGAATCTCCTCCGGACATGGATTCTCGCGGGCGTAATATTTTTTTCGTATAGCTGAATCTAACACCTCGTATTCAGAGCACAAACAAGGGATATCAACGCGTCCTGGCTAAGGTGGCCTGTCTCCAACGATATCAGAGATAACCCAGGTCAAGAGGCAGGCGGGGGTTCGAATCCTCCTCGGGACATGTTGGAAACGGAGACGGATTAACTTTTATTCATCATCCGTTGACAACCCCCGGAATACGGGCTTAAACCGAGAGATATCTAAGGCCTGTACAAGCGTCCTGACCGAGGTGGCAGGCTGTCTCCAACCATCGTGATGAAGAATAGATTGCATCAAGAGACAGGCGGGGGGTCGAATCTTCCTCAGGACATAAATAATACACGATCTTTAAGTTGTTTTTATGTACCGAGACGGGGATGCACAAGTAGGATCCTCACAGCGCCCGTTAGCCGGAAAGGGAACCGGATTTTCTGCGGTATTGAATCATCTCCAAGCTGAAGACGCAGTTTATCCGGTGCGAGTTGACTGCTCCGACTCCGGCGGCGAGTTTCGGTACATACCAGGCTAAACGCGCAGGCTCCAACGAGATAAGGCAGGTGAAATGGACGAATAGAAGTCCCTAATCATATCAAGCCGATGTCTGCTCTCAAGATCCATCGCAGAAAGATCCAAGTTTAAATTTATCTTTGATAGCAGAACTCTCTCCATTAATAGGGTCTGGGACAGCATAAACCAGAGATAAGTGGTGCGGCGACGAGAATGGGAAGATTGAGTTGAATTACCTCGATACCTTTGAACTAGATTGAACTTTGATAAAACTCAAAAAGTTGAACCGGGAATTTTGTGCTCGAGCTCGAAATTGACTACACAAAAGATCCCTGGTGGCGGCTATGGCTCTGAGGTCGCGAGATTAATGCTGAAGAACGCAGCGCTGTCCGAAGCCTAAAGGTCTTGCATTTGACACCTCAGCATGTTCATGTCGCGGCAAGACCCGGGTAATTTCGGCAAACCTCAAGATTGATCTCATCACCAGCACGGATCATTCATTCCTTCTCTCTTCCGTCGTTTAGCGTTTAACCGTCCGATAGCGTCCGATTCACCTCCACTGTCATTTCACCCCATCGTTTCCGTGCATTTCGAATTTCCACTGCTTCTACCTCTCTATCCCTGCCTGCCCGTACGCTCGGCCGCAAAATCATCAAACGCGCTAACGTTCGCCAGCGATAATCGCGATGACATCAAATCTGCGCTCCGCACTCTCGCTGTTCGGAGTCGACACGACCGCGTCCGTGCTTCCGGCGGGATTCACGTCAAGTTCGCCAAAAGTTCGCCACGAGCAAGCCAATGACAATCGCTCAGCTGCCAGCTGGCCTTCCGTCCGTACCCTCGGGACGCCGCTAACCTCGGCGCTGGGAGCAGCAGCTCCACGGCGCTCTTGATGTGCGTCCCCATTGGCCGCTGCGCTCCGCTCCCCAGGAGCGTCGCCCTGTAAAGCGGAACCGTTGCCTCTCCGCCGAGATCGGCAAAAATATGGTGTCACCGGACTTGGCACTATAAGCGCTGGTACCGCCACACGGAGGCTATTTTTAATCTGGCCTTTTCGATGTGGGGAAGATAGGGGAGGATTTTCGGACTTCCTTCGTTTGTTTTTGGACTGTTTGCAGAACGATGCGGGAAAGGCTGGTTCAAAAAATGCCCAATCTTTGCGCTGCTTTGCTTTGCTGGGTGCGTGTCTAGGGTCGACGCGATTCCCAGCGATCTCACAACATTGGAGCGGCCCCAACTGCATCAAAAAAAGAAGGAGACCGGGGCCCGGCAATTGAAGAGTGGAGTTTTTTGAATTTCTACGTTCTTCTGCGTTTCCGGATCTGCCGATTGCCTAGGGGATGAACCCATTACCCCCGGCCCATCTTGCTGAAAGGTATAAGTACGGACTGGAGATCTTCAATTCTGCATCCCATCGGCTTTCGTTTCCTCCTCTCCTACCAAAGTCTACACTCCCACCGTCTTTCAGACACCCCCACTATCCTTTAACAATGCCTTCCTTCGCTCAGCTCTCCCTCCTCGCCACCGTCGCGTTCGCCGCGCTCTCCGCCGCCGCGCCCGTCGCGCCCAAGCGCGATCTCCTCGCGCTCCCGGCGATCCTCACGCAGCTCGTCGCGGACCTGACCCCCGTCACTGACCTCCTCTGTGTGTCCCCTCCTATTCTATGATTCGAATGAGCGAAGCTGACTTTTGTGCCAGCGTCGGTCGTCCTGTCGAACGCGACTGCAGAGGTCGTGACGCCCCTCGCCGCCCAGATCGAGTCGATCATCGGCGCCGCGCTGACCGAGGTCAACGCGCTCGCGGGCAGCCCGGAGGACACCGTCCTTGCGACCGTTGACGGCGTCCTCTCCGTCACCGACGCCGCCGCGCTCCTCGCCCCCGTCCTCACCGTGCGTCCGCCTTCCGGTTATTCCGTTTCCTGCGTTAACACGTGCGACGCAGATCGTGTACAGCACCCTGGGCAGCGTCCTCGCCGTCATCGACTCCACGCCCGCGGCCGCGATCCTCCAGCCCATCATCAACGACGCGAGCGCGGCGCTCGGGCCGCTCCTGACCGCCATCTCCCCGCTCGTCAACGGCCTCCTCGCCGCCGTCGCGCCCCTCGTCGGGCCTATCGTCGCCAGCCTCGACAACCTCGGCCTCGGGCCCGTCGTCGGCCTACTCAACTCCGTCCTCTAGGCGCCGTCTTTCCCTCCGTACCCATATGTGCGTGCGCCCGCGCGCCCAGGTACCGTGCCGGAGCTAACTTTGGGCGCGTTCCCACAGACCAACCACTTAGCAGCAGTCTATACGTCTATACCCATTTGAGACGCCTGTTAGCGAACTGCCTGTTCTTACTTGCGCAGTGCAGAAATACAATTCAATTTGATTCACGTACGCGTCGAGAGAATCTCCGTCTCCGTTTCCGAGTGCCACGAAATGCGCAACACTGCTGTCAACGTTCTTCCATTTCTGAGCCAAAGGCTGTAAGTATAGCTGTCGATAGCGCGATAAACGCTGTGGTGGAGGCCCCCGGTCACTGAGACATAAGTCGGTCCGCCGTGAAGTAAATCAGCGACCCAAATTTGGTGTTTTTCGGTCCGCCTCGCAAGGTAAATCAAGGGCTCCAGGCCCGAGGTCGGTCTGGCGTAAAGTAAATCGGGCGCAGGCCGAGAATTTTTTTTTGAGCAAAAATGCTAGCCTAGTCGCAGAATTGTGTCCCTGGCTGACCGCCTCTGACCGCTGAGCTTTCAGTCAGCGGCAGATCGGTATAGCGAGCAATCATGACTGGTGCAGGGAAGGCCTGCGTTGGGCTTGCGGCCGGGAAAAAAGCGAAAAACCGGCATAAGGTAAATCAACTCCCGGAGGCACCAAAATCATAAGGTAAATCAAGGGAGATCGCAGATTTTCGGCAGACCGACCTATGCCTGAGTGACCGGGGGCCTGGTGAAGGTTGTTGAACTGCTGTGTCGAGCCGCATAATTTTCGCATCGCGCCGGGTCGGCCGAGTCAGGCTATATCGGTCACGTGTACCCCAGGATTTTTATATTTTGCGAGGCTTTCGCTTTGGATCCTTCTTTCCTCGACCCACCCTTGAGTGACTTGTGGCTTTCTCTTTCCCTCGTCTACGATGCTCGCAGTAGCGTCGGCCTCGCGAATTTCTGGGCGGGCTGCTGGCCGCGCTGTCGCCGTCCGTACTCGCCTCGCACCGAAGCTCCACGTTTCCGTGCGCACTATCCAGTCGATAGCACAGACTGACCGGGTGCGTGTCTCGCGTTCTGTGGTATCTCCAGGGCAGCTTTTGGGCCTGATTGACCCAAGAATATCGGCTGTATCACACGAGGACGGCGGTAGTGGGATCGCCCTTCCGAGCCCGATTCTTCTAATGACCGCCCTTCTGTGCCTGCAACGTGCTTGTGCACGAGCGGAATGCCTGCTGCTCTAGAACGCCCAGTTAAATTATATTGACTCGTTTCGCAGGACACCATAACCCGGCTGCTCTACTCGATCGGCACCAAGCGCGAGGTCGAGCGCCATCTGCGCATCTTCTCGTCCTCCTCGCACCCCTCGCAGCCCGCCAAGTTCGCCGTCATCAAGATCGGCGGCGCCGTGCTCGACCAGCTTGACGAGCTCGCCCTCAGCCTCAGCTTCCTCTACCGCGTAGGGCTCTACCCCGTCGTCCTCCACGGCGCCGGCCCCCAGCTCAACCAGATCATCGAGCGCGAGGGCGTCGTCCCGGACTACATCGACGGCATCCGCGTCACCGGTCCGTGTGCCCATTTTATTTATCGCGTCGAAATTAACGCCAGCACAGACACCAAGACGCTGCAGATCGCGCGGCGCGTCTTCCTCGAGGAGAACCTCAAGCTCGTCGGCGCGCTCGAGAAGCTCGGCACGCGCGCGCGCCCCATCACGTCGGGCGTCTTCACCGCGGACTACCTCGACAAGGAGAAGTACGGGCTCGTCGGCAAGATCACCAAGATCGATAAGCGCCCGCTCGAGGCGTCCATCCGCGCGGGCGCGCTGCCCATCCTCACCAGCCTCGCCGAGTCGCCCGACGGCCAGATACTCAACGTCAACGCGGACATCGCGGCGGGTGAGCTCGCCAAGGAGCTCGAGCCGCTCAAGATCGTGTTTTTAAACGAGAAGGGCGGGCTGTTCCACGGTGTCACCGGCGAGAAGCTGTCCGTCATCAACCTCGACGAGGTCCGTCTCTCGCTCCGCATTATAATTCCGCGCTAAATTCCGTGTAACAGGAGTACGACCAGCTGATGAAGGAGGAGTGGGTCAAGTACGGCACGAAGCTCAAGCTGCGCGAGTTCAAGGAGCTGCTCGACCACCTCCCGCGCTCGTCCTCCGTCGCCGTCATCTCCGCCGCGATGCTGCAGAAGGAGCTCTTCACCGACAGCGGTGCGGGGACGCTCATCCGGCGCGGGTACAAGCTCTTCAAGCACAGTAGCGTCGAGAGCCTCGGCGCGGACCGCTTCCGGCAGGTCGTGCACGACCGCGACCCCGAGGTGCTCAGCGGCTTCCAGTCCGTCGCAGGCGTCCTCGCGGACCTCAAGACGACGCCGTACACGATATACGGCGACGAGCCGCTCGACGTCGTCGCGCTTGTCTCCCACCCCGTGGGAGAGACACCCGTGCTCACGAAATTTCTGCCCTCGCGGGCGGGCGTGCTGAGCGGCGTCATGGACAACGTGTTCAGCGCGATCCGGAAGGACCACCGCAAGCTGTTCTGGACCGCGCAGGCGGACGACGAGAACCGCGGGTGGCACTTTGAGCGCGCGGACGGGAGCTTCACGCGCGCGGGGAAGAGCCTGTTTTGGTACGGCGTGCAGGACGTCGCGGAGGTGGAGCGCATCGTGCGCGAGTTTGAGGAGAAGGGGCGGATTGCGCGCGTGTATTTGCCCGTTGGGCCGTCGGCGCCGCTGCATAAGGCTGCGGCGGGTATCGCGCCGGGGGGGACGCGCGCGTACTCGACGGGCGGGGCGCGCCGCGGATACGCGTCGGTCGCGGAGCCCCCCGTGCCGGCCACTACGGGGCCCGTGTCGACAGAGCTCAAGCGCCTCGCGCTCATCGGCGCGCGGGGATACACCGGGCAGGCGCTCACTAGCCTGCTCTCCGCGCACCCCTACCTCTCGCTCACGCACGTCTCGTCGCGCCAGCTCGCGGGGCTGCCGCTGTCGGGGTACACCAAATCCGCCGTGACGTACAGCAACCTGTCGGTGGAGGAGGTGGAAGGGATGGAGGAGGCGGGGGAGGTCGACGCGTGGGTCATGGCTCTGCCGAATGGGGTGGGGAAGCCGTTTGTGGATGCGGTGGACCGTGGCGCGCGGAAAGGGCAGGGGAAGGGCAAGGGGAGCGTGGTGGTGGATCTGAGCGCGGACTACCGCTTCGAGGAGGGCTGGACGTACGGGCTTCCTGGTGAGAAGCCTCTTCGCGCCTCGTAACTGGAATAAATATTGAATAAATTGTCTTGTTTTTCTTCCCTTCCTCTAAATAGAGCTCTACGGCCGCGCCGCGATCCGCGCGGCGACGCGCATCTCGAACCCCGGGTGCTACGCGACGTCGGCGCAGCTGCTGCTCGCGCCGCTCGTGGCCGCGGGGCACCTCGCGCCCGGGGCGGCGCCGACGGTATTCGGGATCTCGGGGTACAGCGGCGCGGGGACGGTGGGCGCCGTGGACCCCGACGGGCGGCCGACGAGCGCACCGAAGGTGTCGCCCGAGAGCCTCGCGGGCGGGGTGCGGCCGTACGCGCTGACGGGGCACATCCACGAGCGCGAGGCGGGGTGGCACCTCTCCACGCTCCTCCCGGCGGGCGGGGTCGGGCTCAAAATCGCGTTCGTGCCGGCGGTGGCGCCGTGGTTCAGCGGGATCATCTCGACGGCGTCGATCCCGCTCGGCGGGCGCCTCACGGCGCGGGAGGTCGCGGCGCT
This sequence comes from Mycena rosella, assembly GCA_029378255.1. NCBI lineage: Eukaryota > Fungi > Basidiomycota > Agaricomycetes > Agaricales > Mycenaceae > Mycena > Mycena rosella. Next base: position 1,264,987 of record JARKIE010000004.1, on the reverse strand, counting down.
GTATGCGGAGCGGTATGCGGGCGAGCGGCTTGTGCGCCTCCAGGCGGGCGTGCCGGAGCTGAAGGATGTGGAGAACCGGCATGGGTGGGTCGCGGGCGGGTTTCAGGTGAGCAGCGAGGGGGACCGGGCGGTCGTTGTGGTGCGTTTGCGTCTTTGGCTTTACTTTCGGAGGAGGAGCAGGAGGCTGATGGACGGTGCAGGGCGGCCTGGACAATCTGTTGAAGGGCGCGGCGACCCAGTGCTTGCAGGTGTGTCTCTTTGCGTCGGGCGTTTGGTGAACAGCTCGCTGACGGGATCCGTGCAGAACTTGAATCTCGCGCTGGGGTACGACGAGTTTGCGGGGATTCCCACTGAGTGAAGACGGGCAAGAAAAGTAGAAGAAAAGTGTACACATTCACCTGGTTTGAGATCTGTTCTGCGCGGTTGGATATCGATTTGGATCTGGCGGGATATATAGAATGGCACAGTTAATATTTATTTTTTCCGTTCCTTTTATCTTGGTTCCACCGCGACGCAGCTCTCCCTGCTTCAACCACCATACGCATCGCCATCCGCCAGTCCGAGCAGTTGCGAACCCGGCGTAGTGCCTTTCGCGTGTCCACTCTGCTACTCCTCGAGGTGATCGATTATGTCTAGTGGGGGTCTAGCAGAACCAATTTTGATCATTGACTGGAAGCTTCCGCAGGGGTAACTGGCATACTATCATAGACCCCCCAATGACAGAGGCAGTGATCGCAGCCGAAAGAATCATTTTTGCGCCATGGTTTTCCCTCGGCAGATGGAATTAGGCTCTGTAGTATGTCCCCTATCCACTCCAATATTTTCAAGATTTTAGGTTAGGACCAATGAAAGATGTTGTCGTCCCGAGGGAGGGACCCCATGTGGTAGCGAATTTCGGATGTATTTGGTAGGGTCACAAACTGTCACAAAAACTTCCCTTTCATTTATCGCACGCCTCAGAGGGCTCGGATGGCCACAAAAATTGGTCAGAACATGCCTGGCATGTGTATCCACATTCACGATTTTTCCTGGGGTAGAGGAAACAGAAATGAGGTCGGCATCAGTGAGATTATCACATCGAGGTACACTGTCAGAGGGGGTACTATGATAGTATTATCGGCGAGCGGTGGTGGGCGATACAGCGTCATCCGGCGTCTGTTGGTGTATAAAGATATCTGAAGCCCGATTTCCATCTTTCTCTGCTTCGACCTATAAAGCCGAAGTTGGTCTTGAGGGTTCAAATAGATGGGCGGCGGATTCCGACGAGCCTGCGCGAACAATACGCTGCGTATCCGGGAAGGCCGCGGTTCCGTCGAAGGCCGCCGGACAGATCCAAACGCCGGATTGTTAAGTCGATATCGAAGAAAAGGGCTAAAGCCCCATCGACCTCGTCGTCGAATACGGCGCCGATGACGCCGCCGAAAATCCCAATCTCTGCGGTAAATCCAGCTTCCGGCAAAAACAGGGCCGAGAACGGCTTGCTCTCGGAGAAGAACTTCGCGGGGGAATTTTAATGGGGCGCGGACCAATGGGCATGGCCTGGTAGCGCTTCAGCGGCACACCGTGCCCGAAGAGAGTGACCAAGACCGTGAATCAAGATGGCAAACCCCAGAAAATCGAGCAGGTCATTCCCGCCGGGGCGGATGAATGCGCTGTTGATTCTAGGATGCACAGCGAGAGTCCGGAAGTCGTACATTCCCGTCGCGGGATCGCTGAATCATGTTGTAATATACCTCTTGGGAAATATTTCCAGCGATGGGAACGGATCGCGAAGGCGGTCGTATACATATCGTCGGCACCGGGTCCGTGGTCCTGGTCCGGTCGAGGTCTAGACCGAGCTTGTTGTCGACCTCCGTTCGGAGCTTGAAGTCGATGACCTGCCCGGTAGCGCGGTCGACAATAACGGGCGCTCGGAGGAGCTCCGCTAACACACGCTCTTCATTGAGAAGAAAATTTCTAGTCATATTGGCGAGGTGTTGTAGCCGCGGCGCAGGTTTCGACTTGAAGGCAGACATGGAGGTTGCACAGTGGAGCTTGGTTGGAGCTTGGGCCCGGGAGCTGTTGATGTTCGGATCAACCGGATCAATATTTTCTTTTCTTTGGACAATTTGCTTTCAGTGAAGTGCACCTCCAGGTCCTTTGCGTGTGGGGGACATTGACACAACAGGATGCTGACCTAATCTACCTACTAAATCCGGCCAAACCCGGCCGCCGTGGTGAGGCCCTGAGAGCGGCGATTCAACGCCAGGATACTATCGATTTTTTTATCGATCTATCAAGCGAGGTACGAGCTAGAATTGCTAAAGTGCCTGTCAAGAGAGACTATTGTCGATCGGCTTCAGCGAATGGCTTTGATTTTTTATAGCTGGCCACTCTTTTCCTGGAAAACCTGAACTCTGTTGAGTACGAATTGCTCACTTGCAAAAGCTGTCCTTCAAGGTAACCATCGGGATCAACACGATTCCTTGTTCTGCCTTGTCCTCACGTTAATCGGCCTCTTGCATTGCCTTCTTCAACAGCGCTAGAAACCCGTCGTCTCCACTACGACTCGCATCCGGCGCCGCGAACACCCGATAGGGTGCTGCGATTTCCCAGATTTGCGGCCACATCTCGCACAGTACCCGGGGCACCTGCAAAATATCAACTCAACAGTTGCTAATGCTGCTGGAATGCGCCGCCAGTTCTGTGCGCCGTGTGTCAAGGCCGCCAGGCAGGTCACGAAAGACCCCTGGAGTGCGCATTCGGGACGACTCCAGCGGCACGGTGTACCAGGTGGGTATCGAGAAGCTAGCCAGCTCCGGAAATTTCTCACATATGATGCCTTCAGGGCTGAGCATTTGCCTCAAGACATGGCGATGTAGACAGCAAACATGCCTGGGAACCTCTTTTCATACCAGTGCTGTTTGGCGGGAGGCTGATATTTGATTAGATGCCAACAATTGTTTGACAAAAGACACCGCGTGTGGTTCAAGGAACTCAGGTAAGCCGTTGGAATTTCAGAGGGGTGGTTAGAACACTCACGGCGGCGTCTCAGCTCCCTCGCGATGGCGAATAATGGGCAATATAATTTCTCAACCGGACGCTTTGAGTACCGAAGGAACAAAGGCGACATACGTTTATTATTTAGCGTCATCATGCCGTGACCTCGTATTCACTGCAGTGTATCCAACCCAGTTTCTGTATTATCAATCTGTCTGAAACTTCATCGTGTCACATCAACGTGCGATTTTAGGCTAATACACAACTGGCGCTCATTACTCGCAATAAATAAGGTCTGAAAAATACACGTAGGTCAGTCCGTCGGCCCCCAGCCCGAAAAAGAGATTAAAAGTGTTCCTGCAACCGATTGAGCAAAAGCCACCACGAATACAGACACAGTCCCAACCTTAGCAAAAGTGAACTCGACGCGGGCGTTCGTGTGATGGATTGTGGCCTCCTTAATCGCCTTGGCCAGCGGCGTCGGCCCGCAGAAATATGTCTGGTTCGAATGTCAATATGTAGATCTGGTAGCTCACGTGTGGATGGACGAGCGTACCCCGACTTTAGTTCTGAGCTGCTCGGTGGTCCCGGGGATGTACTGCCCCTCCTGAATCGCCTGGCCAATCTGCCCGTAGATCGTCATCCAATCCGGGCGCCCGAACATGGTGCGCGTGCGGAGGAGCGTGAGCGGGTCGTACGCCGCCCCGGCGTCGTTGACCGCAATGTTCCACAACATGTCCTCGGTTATCTTCTGCGTAAGATAAACGTTGATCCGCAGGAAGTTGGCTAGGGGCGGACATCAATCAGTGCGATGTTAATGGATTATGGAAGTGATTTACGATCAGCTTGGGAGGCCTCGACCTCGGAGAGCAGGCTTTGGAACCACCCAAACGAGGGCGCGTCTCGGCAGACCCAGAAGAACTCGACGCGCCGGAGAGTGCCTAGATTCCCCTTGCGTTGCCGATACCATATGTGTTTCAGGATCGACGCGAACGGGGTTACACCTACAGGACGAGTCAGAGTGCGCCGAATGAGGGACTAAGGACGTACCGATTCCGGCGCCGATGAGGACAGCGACCTCCACGTCGAACACGTCCTCCGCGGGTGCGCCGTACGGCCCGTCGATGCGGACGACGGGCATGGCGCCCGCCGTGCTCGCATCGAGCTCGACGAACTCGCCGCGGAGCCCCGTCTTGTCGTCCTTCTCCGACCCCTTCATGGCCGCGTTCGTCATGGCGGCGACGACGGAGGGCCCGACGCCGAGGCGCTCCCCGAGTGCAAAGGTAAAATCGCCAACTTGCCGGACGTGGATCGAGACGTATGGATCGTCGGGCGCAGAGGTAATCGTGAACTGAGATCGACGGGGATTAGCACCGACGAACGAGATGGGGAGAAAGGCGTACAGGATGCCATTGCCAGCGAGAGAGCTCCGGGACTTGGAGGAAGAGCCATTGGCCGGGCGTATACTTGAAGCTAGGCTTCACGATCCGCAGTTCCATCGCGCCTGGGAATCGGTTTTATTATTATTATTCACAGCAAGGAAAGACGGAAGTACGTACCACTGGGGTGAACGAGGACGCGCGAGAGACGCGTCGCACGCCGGCCACGGTACTCGCGGTATACGCGCTCCCCAAAGTAGAGAATGCCGGGCCAGATTGTGTACCGCCAGCTCAGGTACCCAAGACAATGCTCGGACGTATAGAATGGGAAGGTCTTGATATATGCAGGGTCCACCGTATCGCGGACGAAGCACCCGGTGGCGTGGGTGTAGAGGCCGAGCATAAAGAAGAAGGCGAGATGGTGGGTGTACCAGAAGGCCTCGAAGCATTGGTTGCGAATCTTAGCCTGGGCGGTGGTGTACATAAGCAGCATAATGAGGAGCATGAAATGTCCCGTAAATCCGCCAGCCTCTGTGCAGCTCTTCAGCCCCGCATGGAGTCTCAAGAAATAAATAAATAGCGTACGTGTATAATGGATCTGGAGAGCGTATTCCTTTCGGACCTCTGCAGCGAATAAGAATGGCGACTAAGGGCAGAACTGGTGACGTACGAGTGCGTTCGACATTAATGAAGTTGACCTGGGGAACGGCAAGGTCAAACAAAGCAAAGTGGAGAAGGGATGAGAGTACATAATGCCCTGTGGTATGGACCATACTCCAGAAAGCCATCGAGTACGCCACTTGTCGGTGGAACCATAAATTCTCGTCCGCCGGGAAGAGCCACGCAAGCTTCGGGCGAATGACCCGTATGATGTTCCGCAACAAGGGAATCAAAATGAGAGCCCCGTCAAAGGCGAGCACCAGCCCAGCACCACGGGATACCCAGACCGAAAACTTGAGCAAATTAAGGGCGGCCAGCTTTGTGTTCGTTTGCTAGACAAAAACTCTTAGTGAATCGTTGGCTAGTTAATAATTAAGACTCGCGTGCCTGGCTGTGCCACCCGTAGGCGAAAAGGAAGAAGTGCAACCCATAGAAAATTACGTTGAAAGCGAGCCGTCTCGCATTCAGAAACTCCCTGGCAAACCAGCTTTCTCCCATGGCTTCGGTTGCGAGCGGTCAAATGCAAGGAACGAATATAATCTGAATCCAGTCAGATCGGAGCAGCGAGGGGAGATGAAAGAATCCTAAGGGCTGAAAAGGGGAAAGGGGAGGTGTGGGGCCGATAACTGGCGTTATTTCGAAAATGGTCCATTTGTATGTCTTTGAGGTTCTAGACAGTTCTGGCCATCCAAACGCGGAATCTTCATGGCGACACTGATAAAACCGGATTTAATGAAGGCCAGTCCAGTCCAGAACCGTCCATCTGCAAGGGCCGCTAGTTGGGATCACGGCTATACCGCGATGCCAGGTTTGAGGCACGCCAGCTGGCCCAAAGGTTTGGATATCCACATGCATCCGCCGGTCGAGGCCCCGCAGGACGGTCGTCCAGCTTTGAAAAGTCAATAACAGAAGCATCCAGATCCGGGCGACGCCATTGCAGCGCCAAGGCTGAGAATATCACCGCGGTGGCGTGGAGAAAGGCGCAAATCAGCATTAGTGGCGGTGCTTCGGAGGCGGTGCAGCAGGTCTTTCCACCAACGTGATTTCCCGGCCGGGCCTACGGCTACCTAATACCCGGCGATTTTGAGATCCCGGCGTCAATATTACTCAATATTCCTTGGTAATTGCACTGCGGGCGGAGCCTGGACACCTTACTCATATCGATTCGATGGCTGGTCTATACATGCTCAAACCAGCTCCAATGTTGGATTGCGCCCATGCACCGGCACCGCCGTCCCATAGACATGCAGCTCATGTACATAACTATAACCAAAAATCATATGTAGTAACAATCTAAGCAAAGTCAACAAAACAGATCCAGCTCAATGAGAATAACTAGACCACTGTCGCGGAGTAACCGCCGCACCTCACTTACAAAGCGAGGATAGTCAGAGATTCCAGTGTGAACAAACCACGCGTGTACGGGATCAAATGAAGTGTCGTCGTAGGGCATATGTGGGGTGTCAATATCCCAAATCTCGAATCTAACCCACATAAGTCAAAGGACAGTAGACATTATCTTACAGACATCATTCGGGAACCTCCCTGAGGGTAGTCAACAACTTGAAGATATAGACCAATAATATGTTCAACATACTCAAATTGAATTGGGACCACATCCACCCCAGTGACATAGACCTGCGGGCGGCCATGAGAATCAATCCCGACGTTGACCGGGGAATGAACCCAACAAAACTCGTCGCACAAATCAACTGCCCAAGCACCCTGGCCGGTCCCAAGATCAAGGACTATATGGCACAAAGATGCTGCGTCAAAAAGAGCCTGACAGAAGATAAACACATACTGTGCCTATACAACCCAAATTGCAGTGTTTCTTTGACCGGCCCAACATAGATCCTACCATCGAAGATGAATTGAATAATCCTATGGAGTAAACTGTAGTGCTGTGGTTGCTGTGTCAGTGGTGTCTGAGCTAGTCATTGAGCACACCTACTTTCATCTGTGTCTGCAGGCAGCATATAACTCAGGCTGAGTGTATTGAGAATGCGGCCATGCACCTCATAGAATGGATGGACACCAATAGGAACATAACAATCATCATCCTGGAAGGGGACATACTGGGAGAGGGTGAAGAGGAATGGCAGATGATAGAGTACATCATCCTACCGTTCTACCCGATCATTACAGTGATTCCTGAAAGACAAAGTATTTTTGTACCTTAAAACAGAGGGGAGATCAGCCCTGAATCAATAGATCCTGACTCGGGGGCGGCCATACCTGTTCTCTGCATCACACCCAGTTTCAACAGAAAGAAACACAAACGGAATGATATCTGGCCACAAATGTTGCAAGGCAGATAGTTTATCAGCTGCTCCGAGTGCAGAACCTTGGAGCGGTAGCACAGATTCGGCATCACACCTGCTTTAAGAACACATATACTGTTTCCTTTTCAGTACACCACCAGGCAAATAATTTACGCAGATAAAAATAAACCAAAATCATTGGCGGAATCCAAATGCCCTGCAGGATACCATATAAAGCCTCATGAACATAGAGCAGGTGTGATACCGAATCTGTGCTGACACCCCAGGCCATTCCTAGCATGCAATTGGTGCTGTCAATAATGAATGGCAAGTCAGTCAACACCAAGAACCTGCGATAGTACTCGAGAGCCAGCCCCGCTAGTTGAGACCATTTCATTTGCCATGTCGACGGAGGACCGCCAAGAAAGCGATTTTGGTTATCTAAGCCACCTGACAAACCCGCAATACTGTACTATTTCAACCAAGTGTTCAAGTCACAGGTCACAGCGCCGCCTGGACTGAACACTTTTATTATTGGTCACAGGTCCCGGGCCTTCTGGATCGAGGTTTTCGGGCAAAATGGGCTATTTTGGCGCCGGAAAACCCCGAAAAATCGCTCAAAAAGGCAATTTGAACACTTGCAAAATGAACACGACGTCACAGGTCACACCCAGTGAACACTTGGTTGAAATAGTACAGTAGTAACACTCTCAGGTTTACACAATCACGGGAACATAGCCTTCTCTGCATCATTCAGTGTCCAGTGGCATTTGTATAGACGAAACTGAAGAGAAAGAACATCTCAAGCCATGTAGCTGGAAAGTCCGAGCCAGGCAGGGCCGAAACGGTCGTCCGGCCCGAGGCGGACCGAATGGGACTGCTATTGCTTATTCATTTATGGTTGCTTATTCATTCCCGGAACCATGAGTTAAAATATAAGGCAGGAGTGGTGTGTAACAAGACCTGGAACACTAAAGTGTCCAGGCATATTCACCTTCTTGAAAAGTCTTCAAACCCTTCAAGAAGTTCATGCACAACTCGGACCTTGAGCTACAGCCTGCTCAATACAGTCTCCATAACATTTCTTATGCATCCTTACAGTTCAAGCCGGTTAGGCATCTGAAGCTCTACCGCCAGGAGCGTCACGTCATCTCTCAGGTTTGGTGGCGGCGGTTCTTTTCTGTTCGTCTTTCGGGATCATGACGGCGTGGAGGGACCGTGCGTGTGTGTGGACAACGACCCGCCAGCAGCAGCGCTCCACTCTGACGGCAAACCTATTGCAGTGGACGTCATCACGAATAGAGCCAAAGCAGCTCCAGCATGTCATGTTTCCATTTGCGAGCATGTACAGGTGAATCCAGGTTTGTTTTCAGGCCTGGACTGCTCTCTGATGCCGCCCATTGTTTCTTCTGGATGAGACAGGCAATCCGCTCAAGGAGAATTTGGTTCTCGCTCGACACTTGCTGCCTCCAGCAGACAATATTACTGTATAATTACATTCAATTCGACCGGGGGTGTGACACATGACCCAAATTTCCAGTTCGACCATTCGACCACGGCCCGAATTTCGCGTGACAGAACCAAAATTTTCGACCACTGGAACGAAAATTTTCAAATTTACATGTCGCGGAGGTGATTTTGCCGCCTGCGTGATGAAAATTGCATTATTGCATTCGACCAAGGGGTGGGTTATGCGTGACAAAAAACCAACATTCTCCATCGACCAGGGGGTGCGTGACACATGACGGTTGAATTGAATGTAATTATACAGTACATCTGATGCATACAATGGTCTACTGCGAACACTTCTCATCACCTCCAAGCACCTCTATGCCACGCATACCACACACCCTGCTACATACTTACATCTCACGAAATTCCCCGCATTCAGCGTCAACCGACACCAGAGTTCGTCTAAGTCACGCTGCAGATGGCTATCACCGACAATCGGAACACATTGGCATTTAAAAGCTTTGTCCTTCAATGTCAGCAAGTCCCAGCTATTCCTCGCAATGGCAGAGTCCACCTTGGATTCCCCTGTTAGGTTTCTTACGTTCCTTTACTCCCTGACAATCTCCGACGGCCTCCCGTCGCCCAGTTGGTTTTCCGGTGTCCGGCACGATGTTGAACAGCCCATCACTCAGAACAACCTCCTCATCGCCGTCGGCCACTTCCGAGACATAACATCCTCAATGCCGACACCGGAGCGGTCATTTGCCATATTACCCACCGAGACGAGAACATATCGTCCTGGTGGGGATCACTCTGGACAGCACAAGACACTTTTTCCGCGTCCAGTGAATCTTCTCAGCGGGTTGCCTGTGCCTGAGAGAGCAGAGGCATTGAGTAGTGACTTCCCCATTGAAATTGGGATGATTTCGTCATTGTTAGGGAGGCAAATTCGCTGGGATGGGCTTGTGCCCGGTATTTCAACGGGACACCAATCCATATCGTTCTGAATATAGCTGATAAATTCATTCACCTGATTAAACTCTTTTCCCAAGTCCCCTCCTGCTTGAATAGGTCCTGAGAGAGCGGTGTATCGGTTCTGGCACAGTGGTGAAGTTTCCCACTGGGCACTTCACGTACATACTGAAGATTTGCTGTGCAGCCTGAGTTGATAGTATTATATTTAGTAGCTCTATCTTTAAGATGCTGATTAACCATTCTTCACTGAGATGCTCCTCGTTCGTTGGTATGTGTTGTGGTCCTTTCCTCATCTGCGTGGATCCCCATTCTCTCTGCTTCACTCCCCTCCTGCACATTCTGGGCCATGCACTATTTGTGTGATTCACTTGCTCCATTGGCGCAACTAATAGCTATGCACTGTTACTACAGACAACGGAAATACATTACAGCGACCATGAGTCCACGCGGCAACTGTCAACCACAGCCCATCGGCGTGTTTATTCTCACAATGCCCGTATTTTTCCAAGCCCAAATTCTACCGATTTGGACTGTCAAGGCAGAGTGTGGAGTTCCGTGGATTCATAATCCTGAAAGGGACGCAAAATTCTCATTGCGCCGCAGAACAATGGGGTTATCTCGCAGCAATGCCGCAGCCCGGTTTATCATTTTCCTTAAGCTGCGGCTTGGCTGCGCCCGAGGATCTTCCGTCATAAATAGAGCTCCCGATCCCACTTAGGGCAGGATCTTTTCGTCCTGCAATTGGCCCAAACTCTTTCTTCGAAGATGTGGGCAGGTAGATATTCAACCGTGGGCTTCGCTCTTGCCCAATGCTGTTCTCTGATGCTGTCTGGCTGTATCCAACTGGTTCATTGTCCACTCTGTCTGGGGCCGCCTCACATGAACTCAGAACTGGTCCCCCCGAATCCGCTGTTCTGTGGAATCGATCTCTCCACAACGGTTCCAAGCTATAGAACTCGGTCTCGCTTCCATTGCTGGCTGAACAATATATTCTGTTTGCATTCTTCATTCTTCTGGGCTGGTGCAAGCATCGACGCCTCCATCTATTCTAGGGTCTGATCACGTAAGGTACGCAGTCTTCCTTCGGAAATTTTACTTCAATCTTCGATCCACTCTAATAACGACTCTGGTCGAAGAATACCTCAGGATCTACTATGTAATTCGCAATTTTCATTCCTCGGGTGCCAACTTGGATTACTGTTATTGGTCATCACAAAGTTGAACTTGAGAGAGCTTAAATTCTCACGACTACAATCTGCCGGAGCGAAGCGAAGGCATACCTTGTATCAATGAGGAAGTCCTCACCCCTGGTCACATTTTTAAGTGAGTAACTGAACTTGACGGATTCTGCACTGTACGGGGAAGAATAAAAACAAACATATGCGAGAAAGGATTTGTTCGTGAACGGCTTTATAGGCCACCGTTGATGTTGAATTATGTTGTTCGAGCCATTGCCGGCTTGAAAGGTGAAGGTCCTTGAATATTTGAGCAGCGCTTGTGGCTTGGCGGCTGGCCTCGAGTATCTGGGAAAATTCGGCTGGTCCCCCCCCCCTCCCCGCGCGCTAGCTTGTTCAGTCTCGTTACCGCAAACCGGCCAGACGGAAAACGAGCCCACGATTGATGATGGCGGAGGACGTCCAAAGTGATCCGACTGACGTGACATTTCCGAGTTCTTTACTACGTCCATTGTCGAAATGGCGAACTCATCGGGGCTCCTCGACCTCCCAAATGAGCTTATACACAAAATTGCACGGCGTTCAGAAACCCGAGATTTGTTGGTTCTTTGTCAAACTAGTCGCTGGATGCACACTATCTGCTTGGAGTGGATTTATCAGAGCGTGAAGCTCGACGATCCCGCTCAAGTGGTCAAGTGTTGCAGGACGCTTGTCTCACACACTGAGGCTGCTGATTCAGTACACCAATTTTAAATGTACGTTCCCTCACCCAATCACCTTTAGTTATTAACCGAGACCTAGTTCATGGGTCGGCGCCCCGGGCATTCCCTTGAAGAGTTTTATACCACCGTGAAATGTGCGGTCGGCAGATGTCATGATCCGGCTTTTCAATCTTGAACACCGGGTCAGATCGCGATCACGGGAACGCGCTATCCCGCGACCGCGTCGCGACAAGTCACACATAGCACCAAAATCCCTAAAGACGGACGACACGCGACCTCGATATCCCGACAACTCGCGATCATATACCGGTCACCTATACATTCCCTGGCTAAACATCAAACCCCGAGCAACCGGATAACGCACGATCGTGATACTCCGACAACTCGCGATCACATCCCTGTCGGTATATTGAAACACAACACATAGGGTTGACACGATCAGACTCCTAGTTATATTGGTATATAAACCCGAGGTAGAAACTCCTGTACTTTAGATTCTACCTCGTCTAATCTCAGGCTTTACCTTTGCTTGACTCTTGTTCCCTCGGGATTACGAGGAACACTGGATTCTCACCTGTGGCACTACATACGGCGCTGCCTACGACCTCGCATCCTCTTCCTCAGCAGATATCACTCCGTCTTCGGCTCCTATCAGTTCCTACCTGTACGACACTCATGGCCTTATATCCCAGGACTGAACGAGGAAGTCGTTCGTCTCGTACTACTACTCGGCGACCGCACAGGTTACTAGACGGGTTGTTAAACCCCAGGCGGGATTACAATTTGGATGACTCAAGCTGACCTATAGGCTGTCGTTGACAGCAGACTTAAGAACATCCACATTTTGCGTCTGCCAATCTCCCATGCCGTCCTCCAGTCATTCTCTGACGCGCACTTTCCCCAACTCTACCAATGTGTTTTTCTGTCGTCAGTCGGTATCATCCCATTCCTAGAACGGCAGAGGCATATTTCTACCCTCCGGGTTCTTCCTGCAACGATCTCCTTGAAAATTTCCAGCTCATGTCGCCCATCCCACGGATCCACATGCCTAAGTTGCAGCAGCTCGAGGGTCCTGCAAGCATTGCATTCTTAGTTGTCCCAGGGTCGTTGACCTCACAGATAACAATCTACTGGGACACTAACTCAACAACGAGCTTTTCGGATACCCTATCGGCCGTTGCGCGCTCGGACGTCAATATCGTTTGGCTCATCAACGTAGTTCCTACATGGGACTGTGAACTTTTATCCGCCATTGCCAATCATCTACCGCGACTCCAACAGCTGATCGTATACACGGCTATCCTGCCAGCCGTAGGAATTTGACGGGTTTGATGGCCGTCGGGATCCAACAGATTTTTCATTGGAATCTGTCAGAGGTGCAGATTATTGGATTCCAATGGGCTCACCAGAGAGAGGCTGGAGTCGAAAGACGGAAGCTCAAGCGCTCAAGGCCTACACTGAGGAAGAAAAGTAGGGTCAGAAGATTAATTTTTTGAAGCAAAAGGATGGGCGACAAGAGGAATTGAACACACGACCACCAGAAGATATTCTAAACCGAGGACTGCATGCATAACCACTCCGGCATAAACACTGTATAGATGGTCAAGATGCGGCGGCCAGATGCGGCGGGCCATATAAGACGGGCCGATCTTGAGGTTAACTTAATAATTCAAAGATGTTACCTATTAGCAACTTACTAAATATCACTTGGCTTCGTTGCTCGTGAATAATACACCATACACAAATGTGCAGCTCTTTTAGAAGACTGGTAATTATTGAAAACAATGTGGACACTAAGTGTTGGAATAATGGCAAGCCGACGAACTGAAACTGTGCTACGGTTTGCATGGATACGCACAGCAAACTGAAACAGCTATGGTTGCATGGTCACATAGTGTTTTTATGGAAGTGGTTTCAGCTGGTCTGAAACCTCGGATGCTCCATTGTTCAGAGCCCTCTATTTATGCTTGTATACTACATTGTTCTCCAGGCTATAAAAGCCCTCAGATTTCTTGAATAAATTATCTTGATCTTGCTTTCCCTTCTCTTCCTCTCCTCTGTGGATACCCCCATTCTCACACTAAGCACTTCATACTCGGGGAAACAACCCACCGCATACCATTGGTCAGCCTCAACGACATCTGGAACACGCGAACCCGTCTAAGGGACCTCGAAGGGGGTGTGTGTTGGAGAATCAAGCCGAAGCTCATTTCAACAGGGGGTGGCAAATGGCCGAAGCACCAAAGTGGGAAAATGAATGAGAAGAACAGCAGTCCGTGAGGCGCGCAGGATGTCGCGCGGAAGCCTCGCGCATCAAATGATGCACGCTCATAGTCACGTGTATTTACCATTGGAATTTGAGAGGCAGACATTGCGTTGGTAGGTGGATCAGCAAAATCTGATCATTGAATCATTGGATTTTGCTAATCTGCACCTCTGACGGTGTCCAGTACTTCCAAACCATTGGATTCCAACGGGCCATCAATCCTATCAAATTCCAACGGCTGCCGGGATAGCCGTGTATGTGCCAGATAGCGGCGAGGCAAAGGAGGTATGACAGGGCGAGTACAATTTCTTATATCCGCTTACAGATCCCAGGATTTTCTTTCACTCGTTGATGCCACTCTCATTTCCCTTCCTTCCAAGAGGTGTCCGATCTTCTTATCGGACACACTCATCAAGACACGTGATGACCCACCCACTACCAAATATTTGGTCTTGGTTTGGGACAAACAAACAACCATTTCGCCACCGGACCGCGACGCGCCTACGCGTTCATGAGCCGTCCTCCTGGTTCAGCCCAACTGAAGCTAATCGGCTTGGAGCCGCCCACATCCGCACTTCCCTGATCCCTTCAATCTGCCCGAATCCGCCTCATATGCGACCACCGTGAACCATCAATAAAGCAAGAACGTCGGCGTAAATACTGTTCATATTGCCAATACCCCAACTCATGTGGCAAAGAGGAAATGTTTAAGGTAGACCACACAGCATGTATTTAACATTTTTGGGCCATGGACATTGGACTGCACCGTAACTATGCTAAAACCCGCCGCAGTGATACGGCAGGTATCGTACCAGCCGTGGAATCACGCATTTTTGCGAGTTCTACAGGAGTTTGAGAACACATACGGACTTCGAGAACCTCCTGTTCGGTGATATACAGTTAGAGTCAGAGTGAGCTCCAAGCTGCTGGCTGTGTATCAATGATGCGAGAGGGAAATAACTGGTACTGTGGAGTTGTATATGCTTGGTTCTTACCAAAGGGGAATCGGCATAACGGTCCTAGAAGTATTACATGTGGCCCGTCAGATCCAGTTCATAACCTATACATAGGGGCGAGCTGCACTGCAAAGCTAGATACCATACCAAGGAGATATAACTATAAAACGCCTTGACACCCAATTGCGAGCGGTATTACACCAGGCGGCTGGGCAGAACCCAATTCGAGAACTATGCATAGGTCTGCATCAGCAGAGACCTATGGACCCATGAGCGTTCGCGAGCCCTAAACCAGTTCGAGAACCAGCCGAAACCGATCAAGAAGCGTGACATGGACCTTTCCGAGACGCTCTAGACTCCAGTAGACCACACGTGATCAGTCGCGTCGCGTTCGAGACACCAAACAAGTCCAAGTCTGATGGTCTTGATGGCCGACGACCCCCGGAGCTCAAAACTCTAGACACGTAGGCTCCGGCTGAGATTCCGCTCTTACGAGAGGAGACAAGACACATAAAAGGGGCTTACCAACCAAGCCGGTCCAAGCCGAGGGTTCGAGAACACTCTGGGCTATTCAAATATACCTGATCGGGTTCGAGGGCCAGTTCTCGAAACCGATCACACTCCAAAAGCAGGTTGGCTAGGCATCCATCCATGTGGACCCGCCAATCTTGCACATGGCCAAGCCAAAGATACCCAATATTTTCCGTTGCAGATCGCATTTTACTCATTTCCTCTTATTTCTGTTTATTCATATCTGTCATGTCATGTAGTTCGAGAAGTAGTATAAAAGACCATCGAGAACGCACAGGTCTGCAGCTCATTTGTGCCTGGCTTTGCCTAGACTATTGTCGAAGCTCTGCAAGTCAATAGGCCTTGTGTTCTCAGTATCCTATTGCGGAGATTTGGTTATATTAACTTATACACCACTTCTTTTGTGTAGATTCTTTAACAGAGAAAGTTCTTGTTGGCTACATTAGCTTTAAGGTCACCTAAGCTACAGACTACTGTTCAGTGAAGTCCCATTGCAGTTTTCTGGTTATACCACTGTTGTTCAGCGAAGTCCCGTTGCAATAGTCCCTTGTCCCATAGCTATCTCGTGGAGGGTCACGGTAGTTCAATCCCCTCGATCGAGTAGGCCTCGTTGAGAACCCGAAAAGATCTCTGATAAGCACCAGAGTCGGTCAGGGAGTTGCGCGTAGGCGTAAACGTGGCCTGTTGTCTGTAACGTCCCCTTTGGACGATCACAACAAACAATCCGAGTTGTCCCACATACTGGTTGCTCGAGAGCTTCTGCAAACTCTATAACCCCGTTGTCCTCGTGTTCGAGAACAATTTACGTTTGGTAGTCGGAAACTACTGTTGGTCTCTCGAAGTCCAAGAAGACAGACATCCTCGAACGATCTTGCCAACTTTCTCGAGAAAGTTCAATCTTACCTGTATACTGCAGGGTGACCCGAACTCAATTATAAGCACTTCATATTGGTTGTGTGTGTGTGTGTGTGTGTGGTGTGTTGGTTGTTGGTTTTTGGTGTTCGCGCCTTAGATCTCAGTCTTTGCACATTTCAGCCCATACTTAGGTGCACCGTTTCAGTGGCAAATATTACTTGTTGATTCCCTTCCATATGCGGCGGCCTGTCAGAAATTCAGAAACTCGTTACCTGTACTCACAATGAGTCTCCACAACTATTATTTTAGTCATTATGGACCTTAAACCACTCTCTCCCTTATATCACGCCGATTTACTCGGTTGCACTGGGAATTCCCAACGGGGAAACGCTCGGCAATCATTTGTGCACATGTTGTTGTATGGCAGATCCAGAGATCGCAGGCCCCTTGCTTCCTTCTCTTCAGAGCCTTGCTTTATCGGAGACATTTTCGACAACTTCTCGCGAGGCTGATCTGAGCATGGAGTGGCGAATGGTGCACATGGGGTGAGAAATCTTCTGTGCTCACACACATCATTCTTCCCAGTCGAACTATGTGGATTCACCTTCTGCCAGGAGTGTGGTTGCCATGTTCAGACTCTCCGGCCCGGGTTCGAGAAAGGGTTCGAGAGCTCAACTTCAAGTGGCTTTTGAAAGCTGCGGTTACTTTACCAGCCCTGCTGTCGCAGTACCTGAAGTTGGGGAAACTCCTCGTGGGGGAGAATAGAATGCTCGCCGTCCGAAAAGCGATTGAGAGCGGCGGAGTAGTGCCCGAAGTTATGTTCATGCCCAAAAGTGAACCACCGCTGTCGTTCCTTGCTTGACTGTACAATTTTACTCTGCATTTCTTGAGCCTCTGTGCGTCTACCAGTTGTATGCGAAGACGAGGGATCGGACCGAAGGTAACTTTAGTTGGTGAGTGAGAAGGACAGTAAACTGCAAGTGCGGGGATTAGGAGGGCGGGATGCCATGTGAAGATTCGAATGTGACCAGCTACAAGATTTGAGTATGGACTAATAGAATCGGAACAAGTCTCAGCAATGTGTCGAAAGCAAAACTCAGATTGAAGTACCTAATAGAATCAGAACACTAAACTACAGTGAATACGAATGAAGTGGCTATATGAATCAGGACTCACAGTCTCAGCAATGTGTCGAAAGCAAAACTGAGACCCAAATATTTAGACAACGGTAAGTAATAGTACACCAGAGACTTTTGAAATAAATAGGTACAATGTACTGCATTCACCTGACTCTCTGGATCTCAGATGCCAGTTTGACTACGCTACGCTTGCTGGCCTGAGCGGCTGCAGTGGGAGCAGTGGAAAGTTCAGCGGCAGCTTTCCGGGCCTTTGAGTCCGGGAACGCGCAAAGCGAGCAAGACACCCACTTCTGTTGTTGCAATGTTCTTTTCCTCGTCATAAGCGTGATGTTCTGCTGCCTAAATCACATGGCCAACTTGAATCAAATTGCATTCTGCAACTTGTGCAAGTAAGATTAGGCAGATGCTAACAGGTGTCTCAAATAGGTATAGACTGCTGCTAAGTGGTCGGTTTCTGGGAACCACCGAACTCATCAGATCGAGCACATGTCGGGCCAGCGGCAGCTAAGGCCAAGGCTGTCGAGGTTGCCGACCAGGGGCGCCATGATGGGCGTGACGGCGGCCAGCATGCCATCAACGAGCGGGTTGATGGCGGTCAAGAGGGGGCCGAGAGTGCTGCTGCATTCAAACATAAGTACGAGGTGGACCGCACAAGGCCCTGAAATGAAGAAGAAAAAAAACGAACCTGGCGTCGTTGATGATAGGTTGGAAGACGTCGCCGACGTACACCACCATTTGATCAGCGACCTGGGAGCCAGGTCGGGGCTGGCGACCTAGGCTTGACGGCTGTGGAGAGGTTCATCCCAACTTCTGTCACTAGTAACATCACATGTAACATGGTCCGAATTTCCGGTAAGTCATTTTCACTGAATTCATTTGAAATACCGCTACACATATTGATGAACCTCGCAACTGCGGCTGGGAAGGAACCTGGGCTTGACCCATCAATCCATCTGATTTTGACCAAATCCGACCCACGTTGAATCAAGGCCAATGCTCCCAACCTCAGATCGACGTCGAAAGTCTCGGCTGAACAGCCTAAAGAAGAAGTATTTTAAATAAAAGGCAGCAATAAGATTCGAACTCGGGGCTAAAGAGAAACATAATTTTACCACTGAACAGCGACAATAACCACTTCTCCAACAGATCAGATGAGAGCATGAGAAATTAATGAGCTACATCAGAACCTCTTCCTTACATTGTAACCTAACTTGGGGAAGTGTTGAGACTAATAGTGCCGTGGGAGGTGAAGGCATGAGATGAGAGTAGAAGGCTATGTTGAAGTTTAAGCACCCGGCGTGCTGTTGTGGTATGAAACAAGCAGCGGAACTCTTGTCAAATACGACAGTACAATGTCTAAATACTCGGAATGTCGGCCCGTGATTGCTTCCTCAACACTCCCCCTCATGCAAAGGACCTCTGCGTCCTTGCGCGATCATGCTCGAGACCTCGTAAAGCGTCCCTCGCATCATCGATGCTTTCACCAACCCGGGGTGATCCGGAGAAGTACTAAATGCCCACCTGCGACGCCATCGTGCAGGCCTGTCTGCGGCCCATGTTCTCCCCGTCCTCCCGGTCATTTGGCAGCATCCCAACGATGACACCGTCCCGGACCATGGTGGACACTGCGAATATCCCGTCCAGTGTGGTGTGTCCAACGGTGCTCTCTCCAACCCAGGATCGGTTCAAGGGCAGATGACCACCTGCGCACCATCGCGCAGGCCTGTATGCAGTCCTAGCGCCCACCTGACCTCCTGGTCGCTTGGCGACACCCGAATGGCACTGCGATAGCCCATGGGATCCTCTCCCTGGCATCACAGCGCCCGTACCTGCCTCCCCCTCATCCATCATTCCATCGGTGCTCCCTTCCTTCCTCCCCCTGACCGTGCGCGTCCTAAGGGAGTCGCTCGGCACTCCATCCACCATACGAGCCGCTCCGTGCGGTACAGCCTCGGGAATCCCTCGCCTGTCCCCTATCCCTACTCTCCCCCTAAAGAAAATTCCGGGTTCGAGGGTGAAAGTGGATGAAGTGCTGAAAGGATGCAGCAGAAGGCGAATGAGCAGTGATAGTGGCGAATATGATGACCGGATGCGAAGTTTAAGCGAGCAGCAGGGAGGATCTTGAGGCGCAAGGAAGAAAAGGGGCCAATGGCAGGGAGCCCAAAGCTGCACCACCGGCACCCGACGGGGCTGTAGGCCGTAGACCGTCCAATAGAAGTGGCAATATCGACGAGCTCTGACTGCGAATCTGTTGAAGTTGAAGCGCCCAGCACGCTGTCGTGGTATGAAACAAGCAGCGAAACTCCTGTCAAATACGACAGTACAATGTCTAAATACTCGGAATGTCGGCCCGTGATCGCCTCCTCAACAGGCTATTAGTCTACTAGACTCAGAGGTGGACCAATCAGTCAGGCCAGGAAAGTGAGTATGAGCTTGAATTGAGAAGAACTAAGATCACCAGCTTGACTTGGCTTGCAGTGGAAGGGACTTAAGGAAAAAATCCACTTGGATGCGGCGACCCCGGCCTGTGGTAGACTCGTAACCAGCTCTATGTTGAGTAACTAGTCTCAGGAGTAGTATGTAGAAGAAATGAAGTCAAACAGACAAAAACTGAAAGAGAAAAAACTGCGTGAGGAGTTACTCTCTAGGTGGCTGCGGCAGGGCGGAGCTAGGGGAGGGGGGGCGGTTTTCTCTTTCAGTTTTTGTCTGTTTGACTTCATTTCTTCTACATACTACTCCTAAGACTAGTTACTCAACAAAGAACTGGTTACGAGTCTAGGCCTGTGGTGTGTCCGACGTCGATTCGACGTCCGAACAATTGCCTTGATCGGACGTCACATTAGATCACAATCCGATGTCCGCATCACACGCCGCCGATGTAACTGATCCCTCCATTTTTCAATGCTGGTCTAGCCCCCAGACTGACATTGTGCCACAAACATCTGCCGGAGCTCATATCTGGGGCAAGCCTTGGTCATTTTTCGGTAAAATCTGGCCCAGCCGGATTAGCTCATATTAACCCTGAATCCCGAAACGGTGATGTAGGTGCCGTTGACGACGGCGAGGACGCTCCCGAGCGTAAGTACTGTACACGATCTTTACCCACAAACGGTTAGCGCAGGAAAATGAGCAGAAGGTGGGGTGGACGTGCGATGAGGACGAGGGCAAGTAGATCTGCGGCGTCTGCGACGGAGACGACGCCGTTGGCGGTTGCGAGGAGGGTTTCTACCGGGCTCCCGGCAAGGCCGTTGACCTCGTTCACGGCGGCCGAGATGATGGACTAGACCTCGTTGGCCAGGGGCGTGATGAGCTCTTCAGTCACGTTCTGTCTCGAGTGAGAGCCAGTATAATCAAGGAAAAGAAGACGCACAAAGAAGAAATGAAGACTCCTGCGGAGGGGAACAGCAGCCTGAGCGCGCCCGCCACACGGACTGTATTACAGCAAATCATTGTTCCGTTCTGGTCTCAGTACACTATTTATCCATCATAGTGAGCATTATTCTTGCAAACCCGTATTTCGCGGCGAGCTGGATGAGCCTGAATTTCACTCTCTCTCTCTTAAAGTGCTTCGTCGTGGAAACCATCCAGAACCTTGAGAATCATTGTACTCTGCAAAAGCAACAAATACAGCTACATGACAGTCTCGATATGCACAGGAAGATGGCGCACTCCATCGGCGGTCTCGGGAACCAAGGTCGTCTTGAAGCGCGGTCTAACTGAATCATTCTCCGGGAGACTCAACTCCATCTTTCCCACCACCTCTACAGTGAACACTTGAAGCTCTGAAATCCTAAACAATGACCATGTCAGAATCAAGACAACTTTTAGAAGGCATAATTGTACGCCAAACGCCAGCTGAAATTTGCGATCAGTCCCTGGAGAATTATTGATAGATGAACTATTCACCCGAGACAGACAGCTGGGCCACCAAAAAAGGTCAACCTGGGGAACATTGAATATATACTGTCCAGTAGAAAATGCGGCCTAAGATCATACAAAGAAGCATGTGGTCCGAGCGCTGGCCCGTTGCAAGGGTCCTTTTCGAGCCATCTAGACGGTCGAAAATCATGCGCATCGGGCCCCCAAATTGAAGTCAATCTGTTATACATGATGTGAGCGTAGCGCAAGGATGCGCCTTCCTCGGCTAAGAATCCTCGCGACCTGTTATAAGAGGCAATGGCAACATAGACACATTGCCCTTTCTTGATCGGTATCTCGGAAATTTCGACGCCGGTGATAGTTTTCATGGGTTGACTGAGTGGAAGGATGCAATCCCCGGTAGCGACGCGTTCCGAGAGGGGAAATGCAGGATATAGCCGTAAAACCTCCTAAATAACGTGAGTCATGCAGCTGCGAGGGTGGATTGTTCTCACATTTATTAGGGCTGTCAAAAGAGGCATGCTGTTGTAGTCGTGGTCTTCACCGATGCTGGTACGTTGGATTTCCTCCCGTAGTTCTTGTTGAAAAACGGGCATTTGCGCGAGCTTGTAGAAAATCCAGCACAAGGTGCCGCCCTAACCTCGAATTGTCAAAATTGTATATTACCGCATCGTTGGAGTCTCACTATGGTATCTTCACCTGCGATCAGGATAGTCCGCAAATGTACACCCAGTTCTTCCTCTGGGACTCCGTTGCGCTGGACTACGATGATTCAATGATATGGAAATATTCAGGATACGAGATCGTACCCAAACGACCTAAGAAGGTTTCGTCGATCACAGATCCCGTATTACCACTTCGCAAGCTCAAGAGATGGCGGCCCAACTCGTCCGTCATCCTGCGATATTTCTGCATCTTGGGCATCAGAAAATTCAACGCAAGATGTAAAAGATAATCCGGAATATATGGAAGCGCCGCGTCGGTGGGAAGTTGGCCGAATGACATACCGGCCACGGCGTCCCTAATCAACGAAACTCGAGCCCTTCACATCGATGGTGATGAAAGAAGAGGGCCTACATTAGAGTTCTCTGCAGCCCCGCTAGCTGGCTCTGACCAGCTAACGCGTTGAAGGAATACCCTAAGATGGCTGAAAGGGAATAGGCACGATCCAGTAAGAATGTACATCGGCTCACCGTCACCGGTAAGATCCAAAGCAGCATCATTCAATGTGCGAGATATATCGACAGTGTTGCCCGGGAAACCCAGAGATTCCCATCGATCCACGAGCTTCGATTATTCAGCGTTATGTTTAATTCGATTCGAACTGAAGTTGATTACCTTCCTAGCGGTCTCCTTGATCATTGGGACTGCAGTCCGAACACTCTTCGACGAAAAGGACGGGTTCATAATGGCCCGCAGGTCAGCGTGGTGTTTATCCGTGGATTGTCACAGTTAATATGGAAGACAAGCATATTTAAATTATAAAAGAAATACCTAGTGCGGTCGCGACGTTACCGTCTCCAAATAAGATATTTATTCCCTTTTCCATTGATGGACCTGGGACGAAAACACGACTGTTGAGGACGAATTTCGCGGTCAACGGATCCGATATCATAAGACGTGAAGTCTACAGTTTCGGTGAGTATGAGAACAGAAGATCAGAGCAGGAAAAACTGGCCCCAAACCACCCTTTGACTGAATACACTGGACCGTACATTTCCTGCCACTGGAATTCGTGCTCGCCATATTCTTTGCTGCGGAATAATTGATATATATTTCCTGGAAAAATGAGGCGGGTGCATCGCTGGAGTAAATGGCGAGTACCGTAGAACCATGAAGTGGGTTTGGGTCCTGGTATAGCGATGGGCCTTCTCGATGAGCGTAGTCGACGAGAAACCCAAATTATGGTGACAGTGAAGAGGCACAAGGCGAGGAATCCGGTTTCTTTCAACATCAGTGCTGAGGATGGGCACTGCCAGCAAGGCGGCGGTAGATATGCGCTCGTCCTTGTCGGAAAAACGAAAACGATCCTATAAGAGGGCTGACGTGATAAAAGTGTCATAAGAGCCTCGTAAGACCGCCCGCAGCCGAGGATATACGAAACACGACAGCACGAACACATTACGAAAGCACGGCACATTAGCTCAATGTGCCGCCTTTGGTTCACAATGTGCCGGGTTTGATTCTAAATTTGAAATTTAATCAATCTTTCTATCCCTCACAAGTCCTTCAACAGCATTACAAGATTTGATTGATTGATTGATTGAGTTCTTATTGTCACTATATGTAGCCAAGCAGGCGAGGACAGCAGTACTACACCCCCATTTGAGATCTTTGTTTCTCAGATGTGTGGTTGAAATGTCCTAAAAACGTCGAGGAAACATTGACTACAGATCATGAGCACATCTAAGGGATATTTCGAGCCCATATATCTCAAGGAATGTTGAAAGAATGTCCTCAGCAACATCCCACAAACAGTGTTCTTAGAAAACCCTCCTGGGATTGACTCCACAATATTGTATGATGTCCCACATTCTGAGGACATCTTTCACAAACGGTGGTGTAAGTGTGGGCTTGCGGTAGGTAAAGGTCATGGGGTTGCTGGGTAAGTGGTTTGAGAGGAAGGGAAGATGGACTATCAATGGTGGAAAAGGTAGGGCACGATTCAGAGACGGTGATTTGGGGGTGTGTAGGTCAGGTTGTAATGATAAGTGCACTAACCACTACTATCCTTCATGTATGGGACACTTTGGAAAAATTACTGAATATCTCTCCCACGAACGAGCCGTGATCAACATTTGAGTAACCCAGACGGGACAGTACATCCTTTTCATTGTTTTTAGCATTTTACCTTGTGTCAAAAGGTCCATGCGTTGTCGAATGGTGC
This sequence comes from Mycena rosella, assembly GCA_029378255.1. Lineage (NCBI taxonomy): Eukaryota > Fungi > Basidiomycota > Agaricomycetes > Agaricales > Mycenaceae > Mycena > Mycena rosella. Next base: position 1,240,868 of record JARKIE010000004.1, on the reverse strand, counting down.
TATTTTCTAGAGTGTCCTGCTTCTTGATGACTGATGGCCGATGATCGCCGACGAAGTACCGAGCTCAACTCTCAACCATTCCATGCACAACTTTCAGGACACATTCTGCACCATCCGAAGCACTTATATATGCAGTCTCTTCGTTCAAAAGCATGGAAAAAGTGTGCCGGACGGCTCAAACTTAGTCAATACTTAATTTCAGAGTTTTTATTTGAGATATCGGCGATAACACACCCTATGTACCCCTCCTTTGGCAATCTCATGACTATGGAATGTTACATTTGGACCTAATTTTCACTGTGGAATAGTAAGGCTCAATATGTAAGAGTGTTTTGAGTGATTTTGGGTAGAGTTCATATTTGTCCGCCGTTTTTGAATGTCTTGATTAGGCTGTTGTGGTGCGAAAAATGCATCTCTACCCACAGATTTTGGTATGAATACTTGGAGTACAATACAGATACACCCAGCTACTATACCGGCACATATCAGCTCCCCAGTTGTGTTTTAGCTGCCTGAAATCACATAAATTACCAAATCCGACAGTTTCTTTCGAGCTAATTTTTTTGATCGCGTGACCAGGATTGTAACCAGGAATGTAGTAGGAGCCCTACAGAGTGTTTATTACAAAAGATCTCGACAATTGACCCAGAAATGATGGAGAAAATGATCTTTGTCCCGCTTCTAGATATGTCCCGTACGGTGATGAAGGATAGCAACCGCTAACCGCTACACAGAAAGGAAAACCAAATAATCCGAGCTGGAATACTTGAACGATATGCAGAAGATACTTACAATAACTTCTGCATATCTGTGGGCCCAAGGTGGAGAAAGCATTCAAAAGACACCGCAAAGATATTCTAATCTAAGAATATCTTCTGAATGCCTTCAGCATCTTTTGAATAATTCCAAGGCCAAGAAATGCGAAAGCTATTGTAAATACTTTCCCAATATCTTTTCCCTATTTTGCCCTGGGTTATCTGGTTATCCTCCCTGTGCTATCCGTGTGAATGTGCCGTGTTCGAGCCTATTTTTGGCCTGTGTCCGACTCGTGGACGCGGAGATGTTGGAATCTGAGAGACAAGTTGAACACACCCTTTGTCCTCCCAGTGATCTTGTATTCTTGGGTCCCTCCAAGCCTGTACGGTTCCACCGTTCCCCATGTTCTCTCCTTATTGAGTTCCTTTATTGTGTGCTTCACTCCCAAAGGACTCGAAGCCTCACACTTTTTTGAATGGTCACTTACTCCGTCATTCCTATCACTCGCCGACGGCTTGACCAACTGATATGGCATCCACCCATTTTTTCCTGTATAAATAACATGGTTTCCACTCGTAAAGGCACCTACGAGGCTCCACTTCCAAAACCCACTCTTCATCACTCTCTTAACAAAGAAGTGGCCGAAGCAGACGCGATCCCGCACGGGAAACACGACTCCGAACCATACTGGTCCGGAGCCGAATCCCCCGATGATGCCGTTAGCGAAAGCGCGGCTGTCGCATCGAGCAGTGGCTCCACAAGTATATTGAGCAGTGGCTCCGCAAGGGGCTGGAGCGGTGGAAACTTTGTAAGTTTTTCTTTACACCTTGTAAAAAAAGTTTAGAAATTGTTCAGTCTTGATTTTACTTAGTAAGGAGCTGGAAGGTTTGAGTTGGAGAATGTTTACTTTCCACCAAATCTGATTGAAGTTTCTACTAAAAACAGGTATTTGGATACTATTTATTAAATATACAAGGTGACCGCCATAGGGGATAGTGAGTCAAGATGGCCATTTTCATGCCATTCTGGCTGTTTTTGACAGATTTGGCATATTTTGACCGGTTTTTTAACATTTTGCGGGCTACATATCTCACTATCCCCTATATATTTTTGCATGATTCAAAGTAGGAGTTAATAGAGGACATCTCGGGCTACAATCTGATGTATTTGGCTTGTGCCACAAAAAATCCCAGCTTTAAGTTTGAAAATTCGGACATCCAGTCTTTTTCGTATTTTCACTGGTTGAACATTTCCAGTTTTTCAGTGAGAAAATTGGTGAAAAACTTTACCAATTTTACAGGAATTTCTCACTGAAAAAATTGGTGAAAAACTCAAAATATATGCAGAACTTTTTGACTCACAATCACTTTTTTCACCAAAAACAGAAAATGTTCAGAAAAAGTTTCGAGTTTTTTACCTACTTTTTCAATAAAAAATTATTGTAATATCGGTAAAGTTTTTCACCAATTTTCTCACTGAAAAACTCGAAATGTTCAACCAGTGTTTGGCCCAGGTGATGCTGCAATAATATTTTGATCTGATCAATGGTTTAGGGCTCTCCAGGAGGTCCTCCTCTACAATCCTATACTTTGTTAAACAAAAAATATTGCCCCAATGTGGAGAAAAGCAATCAGTCAATCATTTTGTCCACTTAGTGTAGATCCCCTTCTGCCACCCTTTGTTCGAATTTGTTACCCTTGAAAAAATTATCTGTGCACTCCGACTTGTAAGTAGATGGCTCTAGAAGTGCTTCGGAGTGTGCTGGACAGCAAACTGGACTGGTTTTGGTGCTGACATTAAGGCTCATGTACCATGTCTGTGGAGAAACAGGTTTTTCATATTTTTTCAAGTTGGAGAAAGAGAGAAAAGGAGAGAAAATAGAGAGATTCAGTAGACATCGAGAGAACATATTGCAAGAAATCTAGGCTCAAAACTCACCAGAGCATGATCTACAGCAGTTCTGCCAACTTGGTTCATGTTCCGTGTTAGGAACATCATTTTTTCTCAAGACTCATGTCCATCCGGAGCTGGAGCCTCACTGGGACATGGCCTCAGCCAATGGTTTTCAAGATATGATTTCCAGGCACTGCCAGGCTGTCATCATTCCGTCAATGTATCTCAGAGTCGCCATTGAGCCTCCGAGTCCTTCCTCGTCTCTCCTCTACCCAGCAAGGCTACAATACCAAAATACAAACCCATGGACCATGGACTACAAAAATCAAGCTGCACGCTGTCAGCCTCCCTTTGAAACGGGAGGCAGAACATTACAAAAACAATACTTTTCGATATCTGATTTTTCCCTCGGAACAACCTGGTCGGATCACACAATCACTGATCTGCGATCAGCCGCTGATCGGCATGTCCGGCATCTATCGGCAGCGACAGCAAGTATTATTACACCATTTTAGAAGTGTACACTACCAAAGGAAGCACCCGGGCAGCCATGTCCAACCTACATTATACTTGATACAGACCAGGAGTCCCGCGAAAACAACAGCTGAACCCGAATAGGCAACGCCTGATCAAATATTGATGCTGATGAACCCGCGGCAGGCGTAGGCCATCACAAGAAGGCTATCGAGGAAGTTTGAGTCATAAGAAGTCAAACATGAGTCAGAAAAATGAAGGCAATATTGAAACATAGAAGCCCCATAAGAGTCAGAAAAATATATGACTTGGAATGACTCGACATTGGAGTGGGAAATTAGCTCGATTAGGAAATCTAGAATAGTATATAAGGACACTGTTTTAAATAGTGAAATTACTTTTTCCCCTTCAAATTTCCTCTGCCGAAGACAACTTTTGTTGTGATAAGTCCCTAAGTTCTACCCCAAGTCACCGATTGACTTGCTGCCGCCCCAAATTGAGAGTGATCTGTCAGAAAACATAAGCACAGAGCTCGCCAGAACCCGAAGTCCATCTGATCGTTATGTAAGCCGTTACGTAAGCAAGCCGAGTTGGGTAACGAAACCCATTCGAACCATCCGAAGCATGCAATCTGGGGTACCAATACCCATCTGAACTGATACAAGCACACGGTTGCCTGTTCCTATCTGCAAGTCAAAGTCAAAGCGTCGCCTGTCAGAAAACATAACGCACAGAACGCAACCTACAAAGTCCGTCTGAAGTCACACGCAAGCTCACCTGGACACAAAGTCCATCTGAAAAATATGCACGCCATCTGGGGTAACGATACCCATCCTACCAAAACACCGATCAAGAAGACCGGTAAGCCAAGCTTCTCCATCTGGGAGAAGACACCTGATATTACTAACAGTTCTCTGATAGAACTTCGGCCCGAGGCCCTCCCCGAACAAGTTTAGACTATCCCGAGCTCATATATTTTTGGGTATAAATTCTACATGTACATCACTTTTGATAAAATATGAACCACTCAGGGAAATACTTGGATAACAATATTCCAGTTTAAATTTTCCTTCTACAAAAACTTTTGTAGCTGACAACGCCACTGCAGCTGCACACACCCTGTGGGGCGTGTATTAGAGCCTCGTGCTACATGTGCAGCTCTGGATACAGCTTCAATGAGATGCAAGACTCACGTTATTGGGTGACAAATAGGCTAGGAAAACAGGAAGCAGGTGAGTCTTGTTTTTTCTCTTGTCCCTGCATCATACTCAGGCCTGTTTCTTGGGCCAGCACCAGCACTGCCCCGGACTGCTCACTCACGGATGACCATGACCTCAGCAAGCCCAAGCGCTCCGACAGCTTCCTCGGCCGTCGCATGTCGTACCAACCCCCGGATGCCATGTCCTACCCGCAGCACCCAACCTGTTTGATGGCTTGCAGCCCCATCCCAACCGTTTGAGGAGTGCATGCACTGTGTGCTGCACCATGTCGCAGCGCCACTGCTCACCAACAGCATGCCTTACTCCCAATGTCTGAGTGCGAGCTGTACCCCCCTGCATGCCCACTGCCCATGCACCTCACGGAGCACGACCCGCACCATCTCCGTATCATGACCGGCACCAGCACATACACGAGCAGCGAAAGTGTATGCTCACACCTGCCTAACACGTCAAATTTGGGATGCTGCAGCTCATGTCGCTTGGGGACAGGCGCCCGGGGCGTTCACAGTGCCGTGGCAGCTGGGAGAGCTTCGCCACACGTGGGGGCAGCGTGGTGGGGTGGGTACCGCTTGCAGTGGGACACAGCACAGTGCAAGGCAGGGACAGGACCAAGTACCCACCCAAGGGCTGGACACAGATGCTCTGCATGAGCATGCTCAGCATGTTCGCAGCCATCACAGGGGCAGTGCTGCTGCTGCCAGCAAAGACACCCAACGACGACGAGCTGACACACAAGCCGAGCATGGGGCGTGCTGTTAGGGTTTAGTGTATTTCGGGCCTAAGTCAGTAATAGATTACTGATGTTGTGAGTGTTGTTTTGGGATATTAGTCAGTTAGTGTAGGTCGTAAGAGCATATCTGAGTAGACCAGATAACAAGATTTGTTAATTCTCAAGGCCAGTGACTCAAACTTAAATCAGTCAACAAAATAACTACACAAGGTGGCTATCTTCTATAGGCAGCAAGGCTAGAAGAATAGTTGAATCAGCTATAGGCAGTAAGGCTAGCTTCTTCGAGTGTTTGAATTCGCTATAGGCAGCAAGGTTAGCTTATTCAAGTGTTTGAATCAGCTATAGGCAGCAAGGCTAGCTTCTTCAGGTGTTTGAGTGTAGAAAGTACCAGTGGTACAATGTGGATTGAAATAAAGAGTGGTGCCATCACATGAGGACAGGCTCTCATATATATACTAGAGATTGTGGAGATGCTAGAAGGTTCTACATAGCATTGGAAAATCCTTGTGTTGCACTAGAATGTTCTACAAGCCAAAGGAATGTGACTCAGTAGCACAGATGTTCTAGAATGTTCTTCAAGAGCAAGAGGGTACTCAAACATCTGTTACAGGTACTGCTGATAACTAAAGTTCTATATACATTGACCATGCACCAAACCAGAAGGGTTTGGCACTTAATGAGTGCAACAACTATGTAGATACATAGTTGTGGAGTCAAGAACAAGCTCACATCAAAAGGCGATCTCCGATCAAATACTGATGGGAACAAACTTACTTCTGTTTCAGTGGTTCAGAAGCTTAACACTGATATGGGAAAGGCGCCTGAACTCCGAATAATATCTTAGAGATGTTTGTCTGCACTCTAGAACCAAAAAGCGGAATTTATGAAGGGTAATAGACAAGGATATTCAAAATAACTATGAAGTCCATATCATTCCATGACACATGCATGGCACGAAGCGGGGTATGGGGACAGCATTATCAGCTCAAAGGGTGGGGCAGCACACCCTTCTACCTTGTGCCACCGGCGTTGCAGCTCTTGGAGGTGGACATGTCGTTGATGTGCAGCAGGAGTGGTGCACACATGTGGGATGTGCTCGTTCCCTGCTGGTTGCTCGTTGCCATCATTGTGCCTGCTCCGAGAGTCGAGCGTGCACAGACTCGGATGCTGGCTGTCCTCATGCTCACCCTGAGGGCAGCTCGACCTCAGCCGCAGATGCATCCACGCACGTGAATCCGCGTTTTGCAGTGCATTTGCAGCTGTGTGCATCGTGCTTTCACCAAACTCTTTAGAATTTATTCAACAGATGCTATGCAACAAGGAATCTAAGTACCTACTATCTAAATCTGACGGGTGCATTGCTGATCCTGCTCTTCCAAGTAGGCAATGATTCACCTTTCCAAAATACGGACTTTCTGGCCTGATCTCAGAGCAGGATGCGAGCACTTGCAAAACTTGTGTCTGCCCTTCCCTGAACATTCATTTTGTTTTCTGCAATATGCATTCACACATGTTGCGCAGTGTTTCGGAGCGGCCTTGGATGTCCCGATAATAGGTGCTGATGCACCAGGCAACAAGCTTTGGTGGTGCTGCACACAGTGAATGGGTGGGGTGAAGCGGACAGTGAGGGCTTCAGGAGGATCTGCCCCAGGCGGCTGGGTTGTGATCACTGGGATCTGCGATGACTCACTGTGGTCAGCCGGCGTGATGTGGACTGCGGTTTTGTAAACTGCCGAGCGAGGTGGTAACCCGGGCTAGTTTAGAATTGTACGTTCTCTAGGGGGAATATTTCTGTTGCTGTGAACAGTGCACCTCAGTGCTAGGTTTATTTGATTTGGAGTGTGGTTTTATATAGGAGGTGTGTGGTTCTTCAGTAAAGAAGGAGTATTTTACAACTGGTTACCGTGTTTTAGCGCAATAGAACAGTCTTCTCAGTGTGCACCATCGGACTAAGCTCTACAGCCTGTCGAGCAGGGACGATCGAGCACGATGTTGGCTCCGAATCGAGGTTCCCGAGGTGGAATATGTGTTTTAGAGGGCCTTCTCGGTCGTATAGTCCAACTTCGAAGGTATTCGGTGTGTAGGTTGTTTAGCTGGGGCAGAGGTTGTTTAACAAGCTCGGTTACTTGGCTGAGTGCTCCCTTCTTTTAATCTCTTTGTATTATATGTCCCAACCAATCGTCTCCTTCACCTCTTCTCCTATCTGCCTGCTGAGGGCAAAATAATCTAATCAAGGCTAGCAGCTACACGCCAAACTTAGCTGCATCACTTTGTGTGAGGGTTTTTCAACTACTCTCTTTTAGTGAGGAAGAGGGTTGGATTGGATAGGGAAGTGTAGAGCTGGGCTTCGAATATAACCTGACTTCACCGACAGATGGCTCGGTGCGGGAAGGAATGTGTCTCTGAAGAGTGAGAGAGTGTTTTCCGGTGATAACAGTTTGTTTTGGGGGAGACTGAGCTGTACTTTAGAGGATGTGGGTCCAAAACCAAGATGATTTTCTATCAGTGTATAGGCTGTATTTATACTCCCCATATTCCACAGCCGGCTCTTCTTCCCGCCTGTCCAGATAACACCGCCCATCCTCACGCTACTCCCCCCACGCCCTTCCACAGCCCTCCTTGCTCAGCTCCTTCTTCGCTTGGTGCCTACTCATCCAACCTTTGTAACATCTGCTTGGTCTATTCCCAAATGCTCCTTCTTCCTGCTTGGCAACCTGTTCCCTGTGCTTGGTACACATTTCCCCTGCTCGGTGTCTGGATATGTGTGCTCAAACGGTCTTCCCATTGCTCGGTGTCCAGATATCTCTGTTCAGTATACATCCTCCTTGCTCAGCATCTCTTTCCACCATCCCAATGTGTTTCGTTACCTCCCTTTCTTTATTGGCTATGTGGTGTAACAGTTAAATTGCCTGCCTGCCTGGACCAGAATGTCACAGGTTTGATTCCTGCAGTAGCCTTCCTGTGAGTGGCTTGGCAATCCTCGTTTCCTGGCCACTTGCAAAACCTTTTCTTGCCTTGAACTCCCTATTTCTTTTATAATCCCTATGGATGATAGCTTGCTGCAGCCTCAGTGTCGAGTGAAAGGTGCTCAGTCGGCTTGTAGATTCAATGTATTTGTGCTCAGAACGTGTCTTGTTTTGTCCCTGCCCTCTGAGACTTCACATCGCCTGCGTGGCATAACTGGTATGTCGTACTGCGGATATATTACATAATCTGAGGTTCCCACGTTCGATTCAAGCTGTGGGTTTGCCATGTGTCTTCTTCATCTTTTTCCCTACCGAGCTCGGTCGTCCTTACTTGTGTGGCATAGGTGTGTTGGGGGATTTATTAGATTGTTCTTGCATTGCCTGCGTGGCATAGCTGGTATGTCGGCGGAATTATGTTATGTAATCTGAGTATGCACGTTCAATTCGTGTCATGGTTATTTAGGACCTTTGCCATTTTTCTTGTCAGCGGTCAGTTGTGCGGTATAATTGGTATGTCATCTGAGTTTTCATCATCATGTTTTCCACGGCCACAGTGCTCAGCATGCCCCTTTCATGCTTCCTTTTTCGTATTCCGGAGCAATCACAATGTGATAGCTCACACCACTACCATAAATCCTTGTGCATTTCTTTTTCTCTTTCAGTTTTTGTCTATTTGACTTGCTTTCTTCTACATACTACTCCTGAGACTAGTTACTCAACATAGAGCTGGTTGCGAGTCTAACAAAGACAACTACTACAGGCCAATGCATCCAGGAGATTGCTGACTAAACAGCTTTAAGTTCAAGTTCAAGAGCCAGCACGAGCTAATTTCGGTGCAGCAAGCATTCATGATGTAAAGTATACCGTCCTCCAGATCCTCATACATATTTTTTCGTGTCGTTATCTGTTACTGAATCCCGATTACGAACAATTTAAAAATAGTAGATTAATCATATGCCAGCACATAGATCAATCACTACACTTTTCACCCAAACCATCACCTCGTCGCCCTTCAATAGTGACTCATTGAGACTCTCCGAGCACGGGCAAGAGGAGATAGGTTCTTGAGCTCTCTATACTCTTATTTCTCGCTCTTGTATCTTGTGTTCTCACTAAATCATTGTGTTTGCCACTTGCCAGAAGCAAGGTCTTAATTCCAGCTCCATTGAATATTTGTAGGAGCCAGAAGCTTGGTGTTCTAGTGCATGAATATTCGTCTCTTAGCCTTGCTTCGAAGGACATAGACCGTGCTACTGGGGTCAACTCCACATTGTACACCAATGGACTTGCCAGTACAAATCTTGTCTAGATATTATGAGTTAGGCTCATCCTGGCCTTACACATGATTCGGCAAGACATGGACATTATCTGACAGAAAATGAAAAGGATTGATCCCAATGAATTCCGAGTCACGGAAGGACACACCGGATCAGTGTGGTGGTGTAACCCTCCTTGAGGACACAGGCTTAGGTCCGATCAGAAAATCTTAATTTCGGCCGTTTCCGTACACCCGGTTTCCGTCTGATTTCGTCCGCATTATGATTAGATACCCCAAATTTCGTCCCAAATCATATGCCAAATGGATCGGACCTTGCTGAGAAGCCTATTTTTTCAGAGTCTGAGCCGCATCCGAGCCGAAAATTATGGGTGTCAGTGGTTGGACGGCTCCAGCCTTCCTCCTGGGCCATTTTGAACAGAGATTGGGGCCTCATGCATCCACATATGGATCGAACATCTGTTCCAACTGTCCAACCCCATCCACAGCTCTGATCGGACAACACAAAAAAAATTGGCCCATCCATATGCATTGTGATGAAACATTGAGGCCTTTTTTTGGCTGTTTCCGTCCGCTGTCAGCCTCCCTTTGAAACGGGGGGCAGAACATTACAAAAACAATACTTTTTGATATCTGATTTTTCCCTCGGAACAACCTGGTCAGATCACACGATCACTGATCCACGATCAGCTGCTGATCGGCATGTCCGGCATCTGTCGGCAGCGACAGCAAGTATTATTACACCATTTTAGAAGTGTGCAGGACCTATACTACCAAAGGAAGCACCCGGGCAGCCATGTCCAACCTACATTAGAGTGCGTTCGGATCGTCCTGACGACCAGGATCAGGATCAGGATCCAGGATCGGTGCTGTGGTCCGGCCATTATTTACAGTCATTATTTAACTTGATATTTTCTTTGTCTCGTGCGTCGACGTGTCTTCCTCACAACCATGACAAAGTCCCAGGCTGGGCACAACAACATAGGCTATCGGCACGTTGGGAACATCACCGTGGATGCCCACCCGCCATACTTGGCACCCCAGAATATTTGCGAGCCGGCAAAGGCACAGTGGGTCCTTACTGACCTCATCAACATGACACATTTCCTTGAGCCCCACGTCTCAGGTGACGGGAACAAGTACAAGGCTCCCGTTATTAAGAGCCTGACTGATTACCTCAACGAGCGGGTTGTCCTCGGCGGCCGTAAAAAAGTGCCGGGAGTAAAGCAAAAATTAGCAGATGTATGTGAATTGTGCTTTCGTCTCTTCCTCGCTAATACCCAGAAGGTCCTAGTCATTTACAAGGGAGTTCACTACCTAAAAACACGCTCCAGTGGCAGCTGGGATGACGATTTTGGTGCGAATGTTCTCACAGAGACGGAGGCCGAAGTCTGGCAGGGCATCGTTCTTTCGCGTCCCGATTGCACACCATTCCGTAACAAGGGCTGGCCGCCATACCCTTTCTTCGAGCGGCTCGATCCTGCGAAACCAAAGGGCGATAATTCGTACCAGCCGCGCATTGGGGTTGTAGGCAATGATGGCATTCCTGGCGACGCGTCGCAAGCCTCAGGTGATGCGTCGCAAGCCTCAGGTGACGCGTCGCAAGCCTCAGGTGACACGTCACAAGCCTCCGACTCAGTGTGGTCGCAGTTCGAGCAGCCTGCTGACAGTGCTGACATGGACAACTCGTCCTCACAGCAGCTCATGGGGAACTTCGGGCGCTACAGCCCGGACTGGCCGGATGAGTTGCAAATGGGGACTTCACAGGATCAAGACAACAATTTTTCCCAGCTCAACCTTAACACCTCATCCACGCAGACCAGTTCCAGCATTCCCTCGACCCCTTCGACACCTGCTCCGAAAAAACACCGCGCAGCGTCGTCGACAGCCGACAAATCATCGAGGAAGAAAGCACGCCTCAATCCGCAAGATGCGCTGCTCTCGGTGAGCCGCTCCCTCGACGCATTCGGCGAGTAGATGAGCACTGCGACGCACAAGCTCACAGCGGTTCTTCGTACCACCAATACTAACTCAACCCCCGAGCGCCGCAAGACTGCACTCGACCTCGCGAAGAAGGAGAAATGGCTTAATGTGGCGGATCGGCTCCGATTTGGGATGCTTTTCGGGACGGGGCAGACAGCAGATGAGTACATGTCGTGGGCGCGCAAAGGCTCCCCGGAGCGCAAATCATGGGTTTCTGATGCACTTGGATACAATCCGGACTACTACAAGACTGCGCCGCCTACGTAGATATTTATCTAGTCAATCAATCTCCATTTCATCCTCTTCATTGTCTGATTGTGGGTCTTCCATTGCAGACCGACCGCCGTCGCTTTCAGCATCCTTATCCTCTTCATCCGAATCCAACTCGTCCTGTCGTTCGCGTATAATTTCTTGATACTGTGCCCACATCTCATCGGCAATATGATCACGAAGTCTTTCACCAGCTTCGGACTCCTTGGTTGTGCGTCGCTCAGTGGCCAGCTCGCCTTGAAGCCACAGTTTGGCTACTAATTCGGGGTCAACTGTACCCCCTGGCGAGGGATCCCACACCTCAGGGTCTACGCGGTCATCGGGGTCATGCTCGAGGATGAAATTGTGAAGTGCTGCAAGGGCAGCGGGAATATGAGCCTGGATCCTCATATCATAGCCTGGCGGCATAATGAGAATGTGCCACCGCTTCTTGATTACACCAAAGATTTGCTCGATAATGTTACGGGCTTGTGCATGGCGCAAATTAAACAGCTCCTCGCGGTTCTGAGGGCTACAAAGAAATTAGTTTCAAAGTGCACAATCGAAAACAAAACCTACCGGCTTTTTCCCTTTGCCCATTCACGCAGATGGTATCGCACATTTCGAAAAGGCGCAATGACTTTTGCTGTAAGTGGAAAGCCCCCATCACCGAGGTAAAAAAAACCGTCTGGGATTGGGAAGTCCTTGATGTGTGTGTCTGCATACAAAAAGGCATCTGTGACAGACCCTTCCCAACCTGAGAGAATATAAATGAAGTGAAACCCGAAGCTGCAAACTGCAAGGACATTCTGTGAGAGAAAGCCTTTGCGATTGCATGCGTTCGAACGGTCATCCTCGCTTGCTGTGCAAGCAATATGTGAGCCGTCCATTGCACCCAAGCAATTTTTGAAGAAGGGCCAGAATTTCGTATTGTTTCTGAGATAGGAGGCTGGTGGGTCTCGCGAGGTAGGGAGGGTAATGTATGTGTTGTAAAAAGCTCCACCCGAAAAGGCAAAAACCAGTTTGCGAAAGAATCTGCATTGTTGTCAAGTCAGTGTGGCTTGTACAAAAAAAATCACCCACTTTGTAATAGTCTCATTAGACCGCTGGAAACGCTCAGCAACATGACGGCACCTAAGACCAGTGCGGCATATATACAGGAAGATTGCAAGTTGTTCTTCAAGAGACACATATTTTGAGTTGGAGAAGCCCAAGCTGCGCAATTCAATCAGAAGCATGATAAATACATGCAAATGAACCCCGAGCTTGTTGTAGATCCTCTCGGGGTGTCCGCGCATCAGTTCCTCGACCCACTGCTGTCCCGTGAGCTTGGAGGTATGGTAGGGTTGCACCCAATACCAACTACTGCTGTAGAGCCAACAAAGGACCGTAATTAGCCGTACAACATTGACAGCGCTGTCCATCCATTGCTGGAGATGGTGAATGGTGATGTCCCGGAGGTTGGGAGGCATGAACGAGCAAGAGAAAGGTCGAAATACAAGCAGAAAGTATTATCTATTGCTATCTATCATTATTGATTGATGCCGGGAAGTTAAGTTACCGGGTTGCCGATCCTGGATCCTGATCCTGATCCTGGTCGTCAGGACGATCCGAACGCACTCTTATACTTGATACAGACCAGGAGTCCCGCGAAAACAACAGCTGAACCCGAATAGGCAATGCCTGATCGAATATTGATGCTGATGAACCCGCGGCAGGCATAGGCCATCACAAGAAGGCTATCGAGGAAGTTTGAGTCATAAGAAATCAAACGTGAGTCAGAAAATGAAGACAGTGTTGAAACATCGAAGCCCCGTAAGAGTCAGAAAAATATGACTTGGAATGACTCGACATTGGAGTGAGAAATTAGCTCGATTAGGAAATCTAGAATAGTATATAAGGACACTGTTTTAAATAGTGAAATTACTTTTTCCCCTTCAAATTTCCTCTGCCAAAGACAACTTTTGTTGCGATAAGTCCCTAAGTTCTACCCCAAGTCACTGATTGACTTGCTGCCACCCCAACTTGAGAGTGATCTGTCAGAAAACATAAGCACAGAGCTCGCCAGAACCCGAAGTCCATCTGATCGTTACGTAAGCCGTTACGTAAGCAAGCCGAGTTAGGTAGCGAAACCCATTCGAACCATCCGTAGCACGCCATCTGGGGTACCAATACTCATCTGAACTGATACAAGCACACGGTTGCCTGTTCCTATCTGCAAGTCAAAGTCAAAGTGTTACCTGTCAGAAAAAATAACACACAGAACGCAACCTACGAAGTTCATCTGAGGTCACATGCAAGCTCACCTGGATACAAAGTCCATCTGAAAAATATGCACGCCATCCGAGGTAACGATACCCATTCTATTGAAACACCGATGAAGAAGACCAGTAAGCCAAGCTTCTCCATCTGGGAGAAAACACCTGATATTACTAACAGTTCTCTGATAGAACTTCGGCCCGAGGCCCTCCCCGAACAAGTTTAGACTACCCCGAGCTCATATAATTTTGGGTATAAATTCTATGTGTACATCACCTTTGATAAAATACGAACCACTCAGGGAAATACTTGGATAACAATATTCCAGTTTAAATTTTCCTTCTACAAAAACTTTTGTAGCTGACACCGCCAAATGACTGGACCTAGTGCAGGATAAGCCTGTGTCCTTCTTGCTCCCAACTGCAACCTCAAATCCAAATCAGAACACTCCTCGCTCCTCACTCCTTTAAGTTGATGGCCTGCGTCCTATGTGTAAACCCTCACACTGCTTTACTTGCAAATACGGACACACGTGACTCACCTTTCCTTATCTCTTACCTCCATCTCCTCCCCTCTGTTCTACGCTAGCTATTGAATCCCATGCAATGTGCCTACTTCTCCCTGTGTGATTGTCTCTGGTGTTTCTCCCCTGGTCTCTTCTTTGGATCCCCAGGTGAGTTTCCACTATGCTTTGAAACGACAGCTACCAGCAGTATGGTCATGCCTATCCATTATTTGAATATTTCTTCGGCATGTCCTTGCTCGCATTCCTGGGTCAAGTTTTTCTAGATTTTTTGCTTCTCAAATGATTCTGAGCCTGTCCTTGGCTCGGCCTCTCTTGTTATCACATGATCCACCCTTCAAGCTCCATCTCCGTCACCGCATTTCCTCCTATTGTAAAATTCAGCATGGCTGAGCCTCCAGGCTCCCTCCTCACACCGCTGCCATCTGATTCCTTCGCTGTCTCCCCCTCTTTGTGTCTCCGTGTCTCTGCCTAATTCACCCCATTCTTGATATCACATCAAGTCTAAGTGCATCCGAAATCTGCACTACCAGCTCTAGCTCCGGTATGTACAGCACATCTACAATCTCCGCTCTCGCCTTGCCAACTAGTACTCCGGCACCCCAGCACCTCAAATTTACCTTGGCAGCGAAGTGCCGCCTCTCCCCTTGCCTGCCTGACACCGCCTTGCCGACACACCGCCACCCCGATTGCACTCGCGACCAGCACTCGGGTGAGGGAGAGCATCACATGGACCGCACACAACTTGGCACTCAATACTCAATACTGTATGTCCCTGTACTGAGGTAACACAAACTTAGCATGACATGGGGCGACGGACGGGGGCGACGTGACAGCGCCTATCGTGACCGTGACCATCGCCAAGACAGGCGACGGGCATCGGGCGCAATGCGGGGCAGCGCGGCGGCAGCGATGGTATGTGCCAGGTGCTTCAATTAAGCTTGTAGTGTGCAGGATACAGGTCATGAAATGAAAATTTTTGTGAGGTGATTTTTTTTTCATTTTCACGGTATTCTCCTTGGCGACGAGGGCGACCGTGACTGTGACCCGCCCACGGGGCGATGCGACGGGCCCAGCGTGACCGTGACCGTCACCTCAGTACAGGGACGTACAGTACTCAATACTCAATACTCAATACTTGGCCGCCACGGACAAAAGGCAGACGCTGAATCAACGAAAGAAGGACTCCGGATCAGCGTGGAAGTGAAGCACCTCTGCTGCCCGAGTCCGAATTTCGAAACACACTGCGGGCAGGTCGAGTCGGATGCATGCTGCCCACGTCTCTCGCATACCCGCTGCCTCCCGCATCCAATTCGGACACACACTGTCCAACCCGAATATGCACTGCCCAGCCCGCTGTGTACGCCCACATCCAAGTCGACTCCAAAAATCAAAAATCAAAAGTCCAGATTCCAAATTCCAAAATCCAGTTCATGCTTTCGTCATTCCGCGGCCTGTCTTGTCTTTCGTCGTCCCTCCGCGTTCGTACTAAGCTGTGTCTGTTGCCGTTCGTCTTTCGTCTTTTCTTCGTCTGTCGTTTGTCACCGCTTCGCCTTTCTTCGTCGTCACTCACGTCGTCTGTCGTCTCGATCTTTCGTCCCTCCGCTTTCGTACTACGCTGCGTCTCTCGTCTTTTTTTGTGGCTCGGCGGCGTCTCGTCTCTCGCGACTCCGCGGCGTCTCGTCTTTCGTGACTCCGCGGCGGTACGCTAATTCAGCCCGGCCTGGGACCGAGGAAGACATCAAGGGTATGCCATTATTTTTGGTCTGTGGGCGTTGATGAAGGGGTAAAATCTGAATTAGACGTCAACCGGTATAACAGAGCAACGCAGACAGACGATGGATGTGGTTACGATCAAGTGCCACAACTTTATTGACGAAAACTACGGGCGGAATGCTCACCGGCGTACCCCGACTAGTGTCGAGTGGATCTCGCTTGGCCAGACGACGAGCTCAAGATAGCTATAGGAAAGATCATTATTTAAAATAACTCACTGCGTTCCGACAGGTTTTACACTTAGCCTCAGTGTAGGTTACCTACACATACTTATATAAAACCACACAAGAGAGCTGTTTGTAGTTGGACTAAACATAATCTGTGTAGGTCTGTAGATGTCAGCGTAGCTCTGCTTAGATCTGCGTAGGTCTACGCAAGTCTGTGTAGATCTGTGCGGTGACCTAGGCAGGGGTCATTCCCAGAGATCCTTTGTCCCAGGAAATCTTGATGCCATAGAATATATTCAGGGCCGAAGACCTGTGTGTAGCTAAATATGGCTAAGTGTAGTTGATATAGGCACATCTACGCCGAGCTATGCAAGCTCTGTTTAGGGCAACTATGTGCACCTGTCCATTGTTTACGAGAACTTCTTAAGACACTGTGGCCAGCTGTGCGTAGTTGAGCTGCACAGGGCCTGTGTAGTCAGCTACGCTCAGCTATGCATATCTACGAGAACCTCCGCAGACCTGAGCGTAGGAGCCCTCGGAACGCAGTGAGTACTGGTTGAATTAAAACCACGCAAGCACTTAACAGACGAGCGATCATCGACATAATAGTTTCATTTAGCCCTCGCGAGTTTCTGCCCAGAATTTCAATTGGTGCACTGCCACATACTTACTACATGCCCGGAATCGATACATCTGGTCTACTTCCTGAAGCGAGGCTTTACCTCGGTCTCCAGGAAGTCTTCGATGGCCCCGAGCGTCACCCCGAGTGCAACAAGGTCAGGGTTCGGGACAGGTGTCGAATTGTAGAGGGCACCGAACTCCCCATTGGCTTTGTACTGCATTCACGGTGTTAGCTATATTTGGGAGCGAGCCCAGGGAGATTTGCCGCACCACATCATCCACGGCCGGGATGCCGAGGGGGGGAGCGGTAGTGAAGGTCATCTCCGCACCAAGGGCTGTCCTTCAAGTAAGTTTCAATTGCAGAATCAATTATGAACCGCACCTTCTCCCGTCATTGACGCGAGCTCAGCAAATGTCATAATCGCATTGACGATGGGGTACGAATTGCCGGAGATGTTTTTGGACGGTTCGGTATAGTTCTTGAGGAGGGCCAGCGTCACGGCGGGCACTTCACGCTCTGCCCAAGTGAATGCTTGGCGGGTGTTTGCAGTAATGATTGGGACGGAGTAATCGTATCCTGTGGCGATCTGCGTCAGCTGGCCAAATCTGCATAGCGATATGAGAAAGGTGAAATATGCAGGACGAAAAAATTGGCTGGGGCAGCAACGCACTTCCAGTAATTCTCTAGGAAAGACCCGGGAAGGAGGGACGCACACGCCAGTCCGGAGGCTCTGAGGTAATCATCGAGGACAACCTTGTCTGTGTGCCCGACGAGCTCTATGTTGAAATCGAGCAAGATGCTGCAGGCATACGGTCGAAGTGCAAACAGTTCTTGTACTTGCCACCGGATAAATCCGTTATAGAGGGAAGAGAGCTTTGCTCATTCAGAGCGACGGAGGTTAGTTAAATGTCCCTCATACCTGAAGACGAAAAATTTGACGCTGACTTCCTTGGCTGCGTCAATCATATTTTTTCCCTGAACCAACTCATTTGGTCCCTCGCCTTCCGCTTTCATGGGGAAGATCGGAGCAGTCACCTGGATGGCCGTGTAAGTAAACTTGATGCAGGGACGAAAAACACCCGAGTTCACGTACGGCAAAGACGGCCTCGCTTCCGTGTAGGGCGCTCAAAAGGGATGCTTTATTCAGAGGATCACCCTTGACGACTTCAACACCGCTCGCTTTCAACTTCAGCGCCGCTTCGGAGGTGGGATCACGGGATATTGCCCTGGGGGTGAAAGTTCCATCTTTCAGGAGGGCGCGTATGACTGCCGATCCTTGATTTTTGCATCAGACACCGGTCAGAATGGGATGGAGCAAGAGGAAGGAGCAAATACACACCTTGGAGACCGGTCGCACCGAAAACAGAGACGATACGAGACAAAGACATTCGAATTGGGGGCGTGGAAAGGTCTAGTACAGAGTCTATATTTGAATGCGAGTCGAGACCAATGATAAATCAGCAGAGTCGATTACTGTACTTTTTCGATCAATTCGACAGTCACGGGTCACGGCCCCCCTGCCGGTGTCGAAATATGGCAAGGGGTCACGGGTCACGGTTGGGCTAAATCGTGCTCAGCGACGCAAAAAAAAGGCAAATTTTTGCTCTCGGGTGTCGAAATTTGTCGAAATTTCGGGTGGTGTCACGGCAAAAATTGGCGGTTGCCGAAGTGTCGAAATGGTATTTTGGGTCACGGGTCACACCCCCTGTCGAATTGATCGAAAAAGTACAGTACTTGGTAATTACTCAGTTCGTCGATGACACAACCGATCTGACCAGAAACACAGGTTGTCTGATGGCCTTTTATCCGAGGGCCTTTTATCCGTTTAGTAAGTGTGAGCTTGAAAGAGCAGGAAAGTTCAAGTTCACTATATGCAGGTTTGAGGTCCCAATGGGCCATAAGGTTGAAACTATGGGAATGATGGCGGAGTCCGGAGTCCGGCGGACTCCGCCGGAGCATCCCTGCGGGAGATTCCCTTTGGGGTATTCCCCCCACCTCATGCGCTTCTGCCAATCCTTCGCAGCTAATGCTGCCTAGCAATTAATGTGTACATATTCCTCCCCTACGAATGACATGCATGCAGCGACGGAGGTAAGAGACTGCTTGGCGGCTAAGCACCGCGTATGTATAGACGATCAAGTCCCAAAATACCAGGCGGTGTTCTTAGTGCAGCACGGCTTCAAACGCGGCATACTTATGAAAAGCTTCACTAAATTATCCTAACTAAGCAGGTAGGTATATGAGGTATGCATTGGGTCCGAGTAGCTGCACAAAAAAAGACCTCGAGCGCAGAAGATATCCCTGCAGACTATTCGAGCAGCGCAGTCGCCACAGGAATTGTCCTGCAGGGATTCATCCCAAGCGCCATTGCGACAAGGGCCTCGTAGATTAAGTGTTGTGCCCATTTGGTCGCGAGTCACCCTGTGTGGCCGAAACATCGTGTAGAAGTACTCGCGGCAATATCCCCACAAAACCTTCTCCGGAGAGAAGGCATCGCAGCCGAATTGCCGCAAGCGAACCGTCGCAGAGGATCCCCCACATACGAACCGCCACGCGCAATTCACTGCGAGGAATTCCTCGCAGGCGAATAGGTGCGCGCTGATGCGGACGGAGGGACGGGACGGGCAGCAGTGGTGATTGGGATGCAGCCGCTGCTACAGAACATGTATTAGTGTTGTTGTTGGTAGTGGCAGGGCCTACAGGAATTGTCCTACAGGGATTTATCCCGAGTGCCACTGCGACAAGGGCCTCGCAGATTAAGTGTTGTGCCCATTTGGTCGCGAGTCACCCTGTGTGGCCGAAACGTCGCGTAGAAGTACTCGCGGCGATATCCCCACAGAACCTTCTCCGGAGAGAAGGCATCGCGGCCGAATTGCTGCAAGCGAACCGTCGCAGAGGATCCCCCACACACGAACCGCTGTGCACAATTTGCTGCGAGGAATTCCTCGCAGGTGAATAGATGCGCGCTGATGTGGACAGAGGGACGGGACGGGCAGCAGCGGTGATTGGGATGCAGCTGCCGCTACGGAACATGTATTAGTGTTGTTGTTGGTAGCGGCGGGGCCTAAAGATGCACCAACTTGGGGCGCACCCGAGGGCCGAAGCGTAGCAAGAGCAGCGAACGACGAAGGCGGATACGGACGTGCGGGACGGTCTAGCAGCATATTCGAACTGCGTGGTGAGGTGCAGGGGTAGTGTCGGGCAGCCGGCGCGTGCGCACAGAGGGCGCAACGGAGACAGAAGATTCGCACGTGCAAATCTTCCACCTGCTGTGGCAGTGCCGCGAGTGTGCTGCAGCGGACTCCCAGGTGCATTCCAGATATTGCTACAGCAGAGGTCCATGGGGCACGGTTCCACGAGAGGAAGGGCTATAGAGCGTCAACTACAAAAATGAAACAAGAGAAAGGAACAGCGAAATACTTACCGGTCAATAGCCCCAATGAGTAGCGAAGGGTGGAGACGGGAGCTTCCGACGGAGGCTAAGATAAAAAAAATGACGAGAGCACCTGCTTGATCCACCGTCAATTCTCTCCGAGTCGGGCGGCGAGTGTGGCGGCGCGTAGGCGAGGCCCTGTAGTGGATGCATGAGATTACAAGCGGGTGGTTGACTCGGAGCAGAGGAGGGGGAGGCGAGGGCAAGCGTCAACCGGCGTTGTTGTGTGTGGTTGTTGTCGTTGGCCGAACCGTGATGGCTGATGCCGCACGGCCGTGGTAATCTGTGTGCAAAGGATTCACCAGGCAGAAAGGGCTGCGCAGACTTCGCTCCAGTAATTTATGCAGGCACAAACCACTGCCCGCTTTTATGTGAATAGCATTATACGGGGAGAAGTACGTAGGGGGGAATCATCACAGACACTTCGCTGCAGGGAATTGGCCCCAGAGAATTGGCCGCGGGGAACTGGCTGCGGGCTCCGGCGGACTGTCCGCCATCAATACTCCGCCATCATCCCCATAGTCCCATCCCTCTCCCAATGGGCCTTGCTTATTACTCGGGCGACTCGGAGGTAATTGATCATCGAGGCCGAATCGAGAAAGTTATCGCGGATGGCGAAATATCCGTTGCGGCGAACTTGCGCGAGAAAAGTACACCGATGCCCGAGAGAATAAATAATCCTGCTTTTTTCGGAGGGAGAAGAGGCAGAGGCAGAAGGAACTATAATACTTTAACTAATATTACTTAGTGGAGAACTGAGCAAATCAATTGGGGGCGCGACTTGATTGAGAGAGCACACTCTGGCAACGTCATTTTATGAAGTTACAGTAGACTCGTGACCAGTAGAATTACAGGCCATTTTTCGACTGACCATGATATATCCTCAGCATAAGTGGGTAGGCTCGAATCCAGGCTGTATATGGGAGCAAGCGTCGATATACAGGCTGGCCAATCTGAGTTTGAAATTGGTTAACGCGCGGGATGTCCTAAAAAGGTTATTAGGTCAGCAATTTTTTGGCGGTGCGGGTTCGAATCCTAACAATAATCTTTCAAAAAATGATCTTCGGGGCGAAATACAAGGAATTTTAAGTTTGGGTAAGGACCGATATGCTCCATGAGTCCCTCGGAGACTTTCCGGGGCTAAAGACAAATAGTGCGGCAGACGAAAACCGAGACCGGACGTTGCTTATAGAATAGCCTTTTTAGGAATCTCGCGCGTGATGGAATTTCAAACTCAGATCGACTGGTCTGTGGACGCTTGCTCATATACAGATCACAGATGGCAAATTGGGAGGTTTCGGGGTGTCCTGAAACATTCCTGAACTCTTTGGTTTAGGTCTCAAGACACATAGACCTGAAAACATAACTGAAATATAAAGTTTCCACCAGCCTGAAACTGAGGCCAAAACTACCTGATTCGGATACATTTTTGGCATGTCTGAATTTTCTGGTTTCAGAAGTGATTTAGGGCCACCTAAAGCCGCTCCCTAAACTATTGGTTTCAGGAGCAGCTTCAGCCTGCCCTAAACCTATTGTTTCAGCAAGCCTGGGACCGGTTCCCGAAACAATAAGTTTTAGCACCTGATTCAGCGCTGCGAAAACTAGGCCTAGAGGGCTCTAGGCCGGCCTAGAATCAGTTTCGGCACACCAGAAACCCAGACTCGAAACTTATTGTTCTCGGCGGCGGTTCCGGGGCTGCTGAAACAATAAGTTTGGGGCATGCTGAAAGTGCTCCTGAAACTAGGACTGTTCACAGTAGCCCTTTTCACTGTGGAACCCGAAGTCCGTGAAATTCACCTTATTTTTCAAGCAGAAATTGAGGTAAATTCACCCCAAGATACAGCGAATTTCGTGGTCAAAAAACGAATTTCACGACCAAATAGCCCAAAAAGTTTCACGTACAATATGACGCTTTTCGCCCACCATTTCACGTACTTTGGCAGCGAAATTCACGGCTTTTGAGAGAGTGAAATTTCGGCAAAAGGTTATCTTCCTATTTCTTTCATTCCCTTACCCTCACATAAATCCATCCCACTGACTTCAAGTCGTACAAGCATTGCGTGTAATTCATTCATTCATTCTTTCATTACATTATTGCAAGAATGATAACAATACTAACTAGCTATCTAATGCTTTTACAGTATGTATTGTAATGGGTAAATAACTAGTACTGATGACCTGAATCATGTACCTTGCTCCGCGCACCGGGAAGAGTACGTGAAAAATTGGATTCACCGTGTTCCAGGGTGCAACTGAATTTTCATGTACTTTTGTTCTGGGATAGGCAATTTCATCATGTTTTCATACTATATTGTGAATTTCATTTTCATGCTCTTTCATAGCGAAAGGAGAATTTCACGAGGTCGTAGAGTGAATTTCGCGCAATCCATTTTCCACAGTGTTTTAGCTCCTTTTTGTTTTCCTTTTTCTCTCCTTTTTGATGTTCCCGTCCTTTTTGTCTGGTTTGTTTTCCCCTTTTCCACCCAGACATTCAAGAGGGTCTAAAATCCAAAAGTACAGGTTTCTGGGTGCAAAACTGACTGAAAACGAAGAAAAAGGGACAGAAAAGTGAATGCAAAATGAGTTACTGTCAACACCTAAGCAACAAGATCCAGAAAAAAGGAGAGAAAAAGGGAACATATAAATGAGCTAGAATATTTGCACAGAGGAAGGGATACATGGCCTCTTGGGAGTGCATATGAGAGGGTAGGACCTATGTATCCTAACAAGTACCAAGTCCGGGAGGGGAAGCAGTCTGAAAAAGGAAAAATAAAAGGAGCAGAAAAAGGACCCTTTTTCAAAAATGAAGGCTCGAACGAAAATTCAAAGAATTCACTTTGGAGACTCGGGCGCACTTGTAATTGATAGGAATGGTTTTGCTTAACGCTCCATGTTGAACAAAGTACCGCATCGGTTTTAAAAACGGAGCCAATGGAAAGACATAATGACTGACAATTTGTCTTCGGGCGAGAGATTTTACACTGGGGATGCAACTGACATTTTGACCCTGGATCACGCGGCAGCATCGGCGGGATTTCCTTTAAGCGCCCTCTTTCGGAAAAGCACCTTGGCCGTCCTATTGGCTCCGCAGGTCGTCCCGAACCACTCGCTGGGCGGGCGTACTCCATCCTGCTCGAGCTTGACGTCGTAATTCTCCAGAATATGCGCCATCATCACCTTGAGTTCCGTGACCGCGAAAAAACGCTGTGCCGGAAAGTCGTATCAGCATTTGGCTCGGAAGTACAAGCGATTGGAGAGCATACCCCGGGACAAGCGTGCCTACCCAGGCCAAAAGAAATGTATGTTGTGCCCGGGGTGACCATCTGGAACTTCCCGGGGTCGCCTTCCGCGTCGCGCATCCGCGCGAACCGAAACCCATCGAAGACCTCAGCGTTCTCGTAGTGCGCCTCATCGTGGTGTGTTGCATATGTCGCGGCAGCCACATAGCTTCCACTAGGCAGGTGCGTGCCGTCAGAGAAGGTGAAGCCCGCGGGGTTCATGACCATGCGGTTCATGTTGACTGGAATCCGCATCAGTCAGAGTGAATCAAGGTTAAGCGGAATGAGCAACTGACTGGCGCTGACACCGTTGAAGCGCTGGGACTCGCGCAGGAAGCTGTCCAGCTTGCTGCATTTCCCCATTGCAGCCTTGGTCCAGCCTTCCTCGCGAACTGCAGCTTCGACTTCCTCGCGGAGCGGTGCGACATATTCCGGGCTTAAAGCAAGGTGGTACAGCGCCTGAGTGAAGCTCTGGGAAGCAACGTCAGGCCAAGATCTGTAATCAAAAATTAGGGAAGGATGTTTACGTTCGAAGTCGTGTGGATCGCCACGAAATTGATCATGAGAATGCGTTGGATGAGTTTTTCGACGGTGCGTTCGTCGCCCGTGGCATGTTCGAGAAGCCAGGAGATCAAGTCGTTCTTCACCCAATGTGAGATCACGAGATATCGAAAACTGCTAAATAGACGGCATACCGAACGCGCCCCCGCATTGGGCCCGAATCCATTTTCCTGCCTGAGACGTTCCTCTATCATTGAAACTAGGTGCTTCTTCGCACGAGCCATCCCGCGGGGCAACGGAGATACAAGGGGGCCAACCAAACTCCACGTAAAGTTAGAGGACCCGGATGCACACAGAGAAAGACAGTCACTCACGGTTTGAGCACATTCGGGAATAGGTTGATTATTTTCGCCCGTTTAATAACGTCCTCAGCGTACTCAATCACGAGGTCCCTGTAGTCAGGATCGCGGCCTTCAACGGGAGGTCAGATCTGGGGTCTACGAAGATGGGGATATTTGAATACGAACAAAGTTCAATCCCGACGAACAATCTGTTGCTCGTACGAGACACGATGCGAAGAATCGTCTTGAGGGCAGGGACGGCGATCCAACCTGAAACATAGCCGGTGAGCGAGATAAATTAAGTTTGAGCGACATTTACTCTGATCATCTGCGAGCGGGATCTCGTCCCGGAAGGCGGTGGAGATCTCATCCTTCATGTCCGCGAAACGTGAGGCGATGTTACGTGTGAGGGAAGATTGTATGACCCGGACGTGGTACGGATTAGTAACGAATCCTGCGCCGAGCGTGTAGTCCACGGCCAGAGTCTGCGAAATATTCAGACAGCCGTTAATAGCAGGAAGCTTGTACGCACGGCACCGAATCCATGCGCGGCGGATAGATCCTCATCATGCGCCGTGCGAAGGTCCTCGATTAACTTGGGTGCGCTGAGAACGACAACCCATCTGTCGAGATATGGAACGCGGAAGATAGATTTGTGCTGTAAGAGAACGTAATCTGAGCAGCCGAACAAAAATGGTGCCAGAGGTAGTTAGCGTACCTTATTATATCCCTCTTGTATTATTTTGGGCGCGTTGCGAATGTACTTGAGCGCGCCGCGGTACGATGAGATTGGTCCCGACGGACCCATGGATGGGATCGAATCCAACTAGAAAATATCAGGAAAACCACTCGCGGCAAACACTTTTTATAAAGACCTTTGAGCGTCTGAGACAAAGCAGGACGACGAGACTGACAGAGAGAACGATAAAAGTGAGGCTTTGAGTAGATTCCATTGTGGACGAGTTCTGCCAGAGGGCTGCAGTTTCTTTTATAGCTGTTCGAACCACAGGAGGCTAACGTGAAGTCGACATCGTGATCGTGAGTGTAAATGACCGAATGAGACCATATCCTGCTGCTTCCGGAAGGAAGGCCACGCTCTGGCTCGCACGTCCGATATCCTGGATGCCATTTCCATCGGAGGCCGGACTCGCCGTAAGAGTCGCTCATACACGAAATCATGTTTAGGTCAACGAGCATGCCGCAATGTTGGCCGTGCTGATGTTCGGAGACAGGACTTGGGACCGCGAAAGTATGGCTACTGGCCGGGGGAAGGGATTAGAACCCCACCAGGGAGTCGAAACTGGTTCTTGAGACGGAGACTGACAGAGGCTTGAGGCATCACCTGGTCCAATTTCGGATCTCCTAAATGGGCCGTCGCGGGCTGAATGTGAAAGATTTGTCATGAAGACCGATAAAAATCTTGCTTCAGCTTGAAGGAGGATCGAACCCTCCGCTCCCTTTCTGGAAGGTATTCCGATTTTGTGCTTGAATAGCTTCAAGTTATTGAATAAGGAAGCAATTTAGACGGCTATCGCCCATGACCCAAGGAGAATTGTATCTTCGCCTGTCTCTAGTGCATTTTCGAATTAGCTTGCCATTCACGAGTAGTTCAATGTATGGGGAAGAAAAGAGATTGCTTTGACAAATGATATCCGACCAAGGACACACTCTGACACACGTCTCCCTAGATCCGAAGACGCATCGCCGGCAATCCTCCTCCTCCGAAGACACATAGAAGGCTCCAGGGCGCCTGCAGTTCTTCAGGCTACTGCTCTTGTGAGAATGCGGCCGAGCTGGACGCAAGACGCGCCAACGCAAAGGAGAACGGAAGAATAGAGTGAGACCATTCCCGGACCAGCTGGGCAACAACGACCATAGGATTCTCGATGAGCACTTGATGAGACCGAGCAGACTTTGTGGTCGTCGTTGATCGATCGTTGATGATGATGATTGATGATCATCGGGTTCTTCCGCACGTCGATTCGGACGACGTCACCAAATGGCTAAATGGCGAGTTCAGGGCTCCCTGCCTATTTACCGAGCTGATACACACAATTTTAGCATATTCGGAGACTCGGGATCTGCTTTTTCCAGATCAACGATCCCCGTTCAAGTGTTGCAGGACTTATCTCGCGTTCGGAGAGTGCGGATTCAGTCCATGAATTCCAAAGGTATGTAACCTCCCCGTCGTCACATGAACTTACCGTCAATTTTTAACCGATCACAGTAAATGTGCCCCGCACATTCCCTTGAAGAGCTTCTACACCACCTTTAAATCTGCTTAGCAGGCTCAACCAAGAGATGCTTGATCTCTGGATCAGTAAATACTTCCCACGACCCCCCGCCCCCCGTGAGAATGATGGCCAGTGGCGGCATGCCACGGCGTCGCCACTCATGTCTGCCCGCCCATCTGCGTGTCATCTACTCCCTCTCGAGTGCATCCTACTCTGCAGCCGCAATATTATCCCTATCTCTACATGTGATGCACATAGCTCCCTGCTGGGGCCGACTCGCCTGAGCTTTGCGTTTCATCGCGTAGAAGGACGGCCTGCTTGCCGTCTTGAATGGACTGCAAAGCGACGGAGTGGTGATTAACTTTGTATGCACGCCGTACGCCGCTGCGATGGGGGTTATTTATTTCCTGCCTGAGTACGTGATCGTTTTAAATGCTTCCGCCTTCTCTCCTGAAATTCTTCAACAGCATGGTGGCTTATATGTCGGAAAAATCGATTTTGCCTTATCAGGGGCTGACGAGACCTGACGGGCTTGTAAGGCCTGATCAGACCGTGTCAGGTCAAATGGTCAAGCATATTAGGGCCGGTCAGGCTCTGTCAGATGCCCCCTCCCAAGAATGAAAAAAAATGAACCCAAGTGTTGTCAACAACCTTTCGATGTGACTACGGCACCCAGATGCATCAAAACAATGAAACCGCAAAGTCAAACGGGCTTAATTGAGACGGTACAAGGGTAAACCGGTGGGCCGAACAAGGTACAAAACTCGATTGGTGCCCTTCCAACGTGAACCAGGTTTGCTGAGAATAATTTCGTAGTCTTTAGTATACATAAGTTAAATATCATACATAGCATCAAATCGTGGAGCACGCCTGGAAGATGCCCGTTGAGAGCACTGAAAGCTATGTAAGAATGGTCAGAAGCTTTTGCGAAAAGCCACAAAAATGCCCTTATCAGGCCCGTCAGCCTGATCAGGTTCGTCAGGCTGACAAGCCCTTTTCCGGGGGTTTTTGAACCTTATAAGTGCCATCCAAACCTGATGGCCTGATTTGACCTTATACGCCCATGTTCGGCCTTATTTGGTGTTTTCGATTTTTCCGACATACGTCCTTTAAAAGGTTTATCGGTCTTGACCAGCCGGCTTCCACCGCACCACACTCTCGCGTTGATACCGAGAATATCAATACAACCGCCTTGATTAATACCTGCAGGGGATTTAAAGGTCTCGAACATCCCAGCATGTTCTCGAATAGACCGCTAACCGATCCATCTGCGAGAAAACCTTGAAAGCCTGGAGAAAGCAGCTTTGCTACAGTCTAATTCTTTTATTTTTTTTTGGTGGTACATAAGCCAGTAGCAACTAACAATTGGTTAGCCCATCTGGTTTGTAAAGTGTGAAACATTAGTTCCATAGGGAGTGGTTTCCACCACCCAGAGAAATGCTTTTCGCACGCCCGAGGGCAGTATGGGACTCCCGCGCTACCCGATTCTGCGGCTGTTACGTCGCCGGGATTGGGTTTGTGAGAACGCACGGCTACCCACTAAAACTCTGGGCTCCCGCAACCAATCGGTCGGCAAGCTTTGTTCGTAGGTGTCGAGGACCAATTGGGGCGCCAACGCGGGGCGCTTCCCTCTGCTCGGTCTATTTTCGAGCGTCCTATCCACCTGCAGTCTTTGATTCACTGCATATTTCCACTTGTTAATAATCTCCTCTTCGGTCGCCGGTGCGCGATCGTTACGTAGCCGCCAGATTAAATATGCGGACGCGGACATCAAGATCCGGTATAGCCGCTGCGTGCCACGCTTTGGCTTGTCCCCGTCGTCGCGGAACTCAGCAAGACCGCATCCCAGGATTGTGCCTAAAGACACCTCCGGCCAATGGGGCTCTTTCTCCAGCAACAGGGACTCTGCTGCTTTCCATATGATCTCTTGCCCTGGGCTCTTGCACTGGACCAGAATGTGCTCGAGGTCTTCCATTACCTCGCAGTCCTTGCACATGGCGCGATCTTCGCACTCTGGGATGTGAGTCCAGTACTTCCCTATTCTGTGTGCATTGTGGAGCCCTTTCCAGAGGAACTGGGCTGTACGCGGGAGGACATCTTTACGGAGACGGCCTTCCATATTTCGGCGTCCGACACGTGTCTGTCGAAAGCGTTCTTCGCTGCTTGCCGTACTACCTCAAGATTCCTCATTGTCGAAGTCCTCGGGGCTAATTTACGGGTCTTCTCTTCCCTTATACTGTGGTAGAAAACCTTTTGACGGTTGCTTGTACGGTCTAATTCTCGACGCGAAGCGTATGCACATGAATCAATCTAAAAGCGGGCGCTTCCTTGAGCGCTCCAGCGCTCCCCCCGAACAGCGGTCTTAAATAGGGCAGTCCTAGCCACAGTCACAATGGCGGACTCCATCCCCACGGAACTTCAACGGCCACATGTATCTGGCCACGGAGCGCCCACAAAGCGCTCATCAATCACTCCAGTGACACGGAACCTTGACGCCGTGACGGAACCCAGTCGCCGACCGACACAGACCCGCCCGCCATATGCATGCGGCCGCAGCGATGCACACTCGTACCTGTCACCCGCTGCTGGAATGTCTGCACCACTCAGCCGTTGGCTCATGTTACTAAACGCCAAGGGCTTGTTGGTCCAAGCATTTAAAAATTCCATTGGGAGAAAGTCGATGGCATGGGGAGGGATATGTAAGTGGACGCTCATTTGAGCCCATGTGTATTGTGTATGAATAGGACGAATATATTACTGGACAAGCAACCCGTTCACGCATGGAATGGAGATTCCCTGTCCTGCTAAGTACCGCTGCAAGTCGGAAACCAGCGACAGCTGCTCCTCCGGCGTCAAGCCGCTGACGATGGTTCGCAGGACCGACCCGACAGTGACGTGGTGCTCGCGAATGATGTTGCTGTGGTACACATACGCGAAGACGCCCATCAAGAATCTGCAAGGCAGTCAGGCCGAGTCGACGACGCGCGAGCTCCAAAAAAGCTTACTGGCAGTCCATGCGGTCGGTCATCCCACCGTGACTAGGGATGCTGTGCCAAAAATCCTTGATATTGAAGGCGCGCTTAAATCCCGACGCAAAGCCGCCAAAGGGCGCGACGAGCGAAGCAAACCCAGACATGCAAAGGAGGTGGAACTGGTACGGCGCATACGGTATTGTTATCATCGATTGCCCAAGCTGGGTGCCATATTGTTCAGTCAACTCGGTTAACGTTTCATTGCCGAGAAACGTACCAATGTCGACAAGCAGACGGCAAGCGGAGTCCAGATCTGCCAGTCCCGCCACACAAACACCGGATTAGGTGTGCACTTCGTCGAGCTCCACGCGCCAACGCCGAGGTCATGCACGGGGCCAATCATGTAGTCGGACTGCATAGAGTACGTGCCCAGATCACCCCGAATATCATGGTGCTCCAGAACGCGCCGACAAAGCCTTCCACCGTCTTTTTAGGAGACAGCTGGATGAGGGGCGTCCGCCCGAACGTGATGCCCCAGATGTACGCGAATACGTCGTTGGAGATCACCAGCGAAGCCGGCACCCAGAACCATATCAGCCCTCGAGGATGTTATTTATGATGAAATGACTAGGGACGGGTAAGACGATGGCACGAGACACCGGATAGGCACTCGCCTCGAGAACACAATGATTAACAGACTCATGTGCACCCAGCAGAAGAGCCCAAACTGCTGTCTCAGATAGCCTTTCTGGAGCGACATGACGAAGCCCACGAAGCCGATGGTGTAAAGGGTGAAGCTGAGGATTCTGTGGTTAGTAACGAAAGGCAGGAATTCAAGTGCGTCCGCGAAGACGACATGCTACGAGGTAGGCTAGAAGAGAGAGAAGGCGATGCGTAAGGCGTTGTAGCGCACCTTGAAATAATGAATGATACTCTCGCCATAAAGAAAGTAATTCGTTGTTACGAAAAAGTACCAATTGAGCGTGGTGCTCCAGGGATCCTTCTCCGTCCTTTCAGCCTCTTCGCAGGAAGAGGTCAACGAGAATAACGCGGTTACTTCGCGATAGACGAGGGTTTGGCATAGCATGACCAGGAGAATCATGTACGCGTGTCCGAGAAATAATAGAACTGGAAATCGTTAGGATGCAAGTCTCGTGAGATACAAGCAGCGTAGCCTACCGAGGAAGGTGCCGATCATGATTAACGTCCACAGCGTCCGGGTGAATATGTTTTGTCTCTTTTTTGTTCCCTCGGCAGCCAGAGCTGGACCATGTGCCAGCGCGTTCTGTTCAACAAGGGGTTGGGCATCTTCTCGCAGCACCGGGTCGTTGACTAGTGGCGGAGGCACTTCTACAGGTTTCAGCGTGTATGGCGCCGGTTCCGGAGGCGTCTATGCGGGCGGTAACGGCGGCTGGGGCTCTGGAGCTGAAATCGGCCACACGCTCGTTTTGGCAAGTGTTGTGGGCGATATCACAACGGGCTCGGCCGCGCCATTGACTGCCGTGGGCCTTGCCTCATGAGGAATCTCCACGGGTTTAAACACGGAGCCGGCAGGTGAATGCGACGGCGTCTCCGAAGAAGGGCAGCCAGAACGCTTGGATTTTGCCTGCTGGAGCCGCTTTCTGGCTGATCTGGCTGCTGGTTTCAGAGCGGACTTGGTTGGCTTGCGTTCGGTCTCAGGCACATTACTAGTAGTGCAAAGTCAACGCTGCCCGGGACACGTCGAATCGTATCGAGGTGACGAGCCTTGGAGTCGGCTCCGGGATTTCCTCTTCGTTAAGGTCCGTTTCCTCGCCAGAGTCGACGGCCAGAGAATCAAATTAATCAAAGGTCGTCTTGGAGGCGAAGGATGGACGTGTGCTGGACGACATGTATATTCTCTGTCAACGGACTGGCCCGCAGCGCTCATCTGACATCAATCAGTCGACTGCCACTGCGGAACCTTGACGCCGGAAGGAGCTCGCTCACCGACCGACACGTCGCTTTGGTGCTGCTCAGACCCGCTCTCCACGCGGCCGCAGTGATGTACACCCGCGCAACTGCTGGAATGCCTGCAACATGCTAAAGCGGATCATCATGATCATGACATCCCAATTTGGGAATCCTCAATTTGGGACAGGATTCCCAAATTGGGATGAGAGTATGGTCCGAGACTACCAGGAAATCTGGGAGTCCGAAATAACGAAGTACCGAGGTCCGGCAATACCGCCGGCATCCCGCGGAGTTTCAACTCCACATCAAGCCAGCTGTCCGTGCCAAACAAAGACCTACGACATGCCTCCTCTCTCTCCTCCACCATCTCCCCGCCTCTCTTCACGTCTGCGCTCCCCCTCACTGGAGCTCTCGCTGGAGGAGGAGATCCAGCTCCTCGACATCATCGCCGAGCGCGAGGAGCGGGAGCGTCTCGAGAGGGAGCGGCGCAAGGGGCAGGAGCTCCAGCTCGCTATACAGCTCTCGCAGGAGGCCTGCCGTCAGCCGCCCGCCCAGCTCTCGCAAGACGACGACGGTCAGCCACCCGCCCGCCGCCTGCCTTCTCCCGCTCCCCGCGCCAGCACCTCCGCGCTGCCGCCCCTTTCAGCATCTCCGTATTGTGTATCGTATCATGTACCGTATCGTAGAAACATTATCTATCCGGGTGCCATACGGGCGCGTTAATACAGAGGAGATATATGGTATTGTTTGGCCAACGCATCAACGGCATGGCTCGGCCGATTGTACCGCCATCATACCGCGATCAACCTCGGTATCTCGTTATTTCTAGATCCCAATTGGACTCGAGACTACAACGAGTCCACCGCGTCCCCGTCCCTCACCTCCCCTCCCCTCCCCCACGCCCCAAAAAATCCAAAGATAAAACCCAATAGATATAATAATACAAAATACAATTCGTTTCGTTTCGTTCGTTCGTCCCTCTTTCTCCCCCTCTCTGTGCCCGTCTCTCCTCCCCCTGCCCCTCCCCCTGCCAGATAGCAAGAAGGTTACGATACCTCGCTCCCCCTCCCCACCCTCCAAAAAAATAAAATAAAAAGACAAAAAGGAAAATGAGAGTGTATGGATACGGAGACGCAGGAAGGAAAAAAAGTCAGGTAAAGTATGCCGATGCCGATGCGGTCCGTATGTATGTGGGGCGGGGGGGGTGTCGATGTGGATGGTGTGTTCCAGGAATGCGGGGATGCGGGGATGCTAATGCACAAGAAAGGAGACGAGGAGGGGGCGTCGTGAGGTGAGGCGAGTGGGTAGCGATGGGATGGGGCGGATGATGAGGCACTGGGGGATGTCGATGTGGGTGGAGGTGGGCGGCCGCCCGGGGATGCAATTGCACGCGGGGTTGGCGATAAAATAAGTCGAAAGCAGCAGTCGGAGTCGGATTTGGAATGCGATGGGGTCGTTCGTGGCGGGGGGTCGTGCGGGGCGTGGGTGTAGACGTGGGTGTAGACAGACTGGACAGAAAGAGCCTTGTCGCTCAATCCATATCCATATCAATGTCATCCATCTCCTCCATCCCGCCCCACCGCAGACTCTCGCCCCTCGCCCCCGCCCGCCCCTTGCCCCCGTACCCCACCCCCTTGCCCTGGCGCTCGTGCCCGTGCCCGTGCTCATACTCCTCCTCCCCCTCCTCCTCCCTAACGCCCCCCAAATCAAACTCAAACCCAAACTCCTCCTCCTCCTCCCGCTTCCACACGCGCGCCCCGTCCCCATCCTCGCCCTCGTCCCCATCGTCGTCGCTCGGCGTCGACCGCGAGCGGCTCTGCTCCGACGACACGCTCGCCGACACGCTCACCGAGCGCGGCACGCTCCACCCCCCGCCCTGGCTGTGCCCGTGCCCGTGCCCCCGCACGCGCCGGTGCGGCACCTCCACCACGCCCGCGCGCACCTCCGCCCCGCGCGGCACCTCGTAGTCGTGCAGCCGCGGGCCCCCGCCGACGCGCCCGTACTCGCTCCCCGCGTAGCCCGCCGAGGACGCATACCCGCCGACGGACGATGCGTACTCGGCCCCGACCGACCCACCGGACACGGACAGCGAGCCCGCCTCGCCCTCCAGCGCGCCGCCGCTCACCCACCGCGGCCACATCCCGCGGTCCTCCGGCAGGCTCGTCCCCGTCTCCGAGTTCGGGGACAGGTGCGACAGGATCGCGGCCGCCTCGAGCAGCTGCACCTGCGCGTGCTTGCTGAGCACGCCGCCGGACGAGGACGGGTGCGGGAGCGAGGAGAGCGTGCGCCAGTGGGGCGTGTGTTCCCAGCGATGCTTGATGAGGCACGAGGGGTGGCGGTAGATCTGCAAGCGAGTGGTTAGCACGCGCGGACACGGGGAGCGGAGGGATACAGGAAAGTGCGAGGAGAGGAGAGGGGGAGAAGGAGCGACAATGGCCCGGGGGCACGGATGCAGAGGAAGCGGAAATGGGAAGGGCGAAAAAAACGGAAACATGCCGAGGATACCCCGCGAGGAGGAAACAGAAGTGGATAGAAAGGAGGGAAGCGAGGAGAATGCGCCCGCAACGTGGCGCAAGGAAGGCCAATTAAGAAAGGGAAGGAAAGGAAGATAGTAAAGGGCAGGAGGGTAACGCAGGACAGAGCCAACCCCGAGACGAGAAGGGAAGGCAGCGCAAATAGGAAGGTGCGAGCCCCGAAGGGGACGCCAGAACGAAGAGAAACGTGAATAGACCGAACGAAGGGAAAGGCGAATAGCCCGAACGAAGGGAACGCAATTAGGAAGGAGGGGCCCACAGAGCAATCGAAGACGGAGATGTCCCGAACAGCGAACGAAGAGGAGGAAATAGAGGGAATTTAAATGTGAATAGGAAGGAGGGAACGCCCAGAGAGTAGTGTATCTGGAAAGGGGAAGGAGGAACAAGGGCAAGAATGGGACAAGGGGCGAGGCAAGAAAGAGGAAGGAGAGACGGAAGTATCGAGGACGGCGCAAATGCGAGGCGAGGCGGTTGAACGTCGGGTGAAATGCGGGGGGGAGGGGGGAGCGGTAGGAAGGTAGAATGGGTTGCGGGGATCAAAATGAAGATGTAAAATAAAATAAAATAAATCGGTGGAAAGCAAGGAAGAGGAAGACGGGAGGAGAGACGAGCAGCGGCTGGGATGAGGGGACGTAGCTGTGGAGGAATGAAGGAGGGGAGAGCAGTCGAGGGATAAATTAATGGAAAATTGTCAATGGGCGCGGGCAAGAGGGGAATGGTGGGGGATAATGGAACGACAAGGCAGAGGTGCGTAACACACACGAAATGGGCCTGGGGTACGAGGAAAAGGGGGAAGGAATAGAAGCAGAAGAGCACGACAACATCACGTCAAAAAGCGAAAACGGCAAGAAAAATAGCCAACAAAAGGAAGGTCAGGCGACGCGCGTGGGGCACACCTTCCACGGGGGCCCAGCCACCTTGCCTGCCAGCGCGTAGCCCGTACGTATACGTAAATCGGCTGACGAAGACGCAGCCCCACTAAAGGAGCGCATCTGAGACAAGGGGCGGCGCGGAGCCGCTCAAAATATGCGAGACAGGGTGCCCGCACCAAAGAAGGGAGGAGAAAAAAATTGGAGATGGGGGGCGAAAAAAATTAAAGCGAGCAAGGGTAATGCTGATCCCGCCATGGATCATCAGACGTGATTGGCACGGCAGATCACATTGTGGGACTGCTGATGCGAGGAGGAGAAAAAGTGGGTATCGGGCGGGGAATGGGGCGGGGGGATGGGAGCGGGAAGAAAGAGTGGGAGCGGGGAGGAAGGGGTAGAGATGATGAATGGAATGAATAGGTGAGGAGCACCGACCTTTGAGCACGACTCGCACTTGTGGTCGACGCCCCGCTTCTTGTTGCGGCCGGCGGCAGCGTGCGCGATAGGGATGGGGGTGCTGCTCTTTGCGGGAGCGCTTGCGGGCATAGAGACGGCCGGTGGAGGCGGAGACGCCGAGGAGGAGAGCGAGAGGGCTGCCATCGAGAGCCCGGCGGACCTGGGGGGTACGTCAGTGCGTGGGCCTTCCAAGAGGACAGCAGGACGCACGAGGGGCGGACTGCGGCATCGCGAGCATCGCTCAGGCGCCTACGTCGGCCTGTCGACGAGAGGCGGCGGTGATGCGACTGCGCCTGCGGGTGCCTGGATGCACTCCCATTGGCTGCACCAGGGTCGGGGAGCAGGATGGGCTGAGCATTGGAGGCGGCGATTGAGAGGGAGAGGAGGCTGAGGGCGGCCGAGTCCTGCGAACGCACACGTATTAGTCAATAAAGCATCGGGGGACGAGGTTGACGTACTTGGGACATGGTGGAAGCAGGAGAGAAGAGGATACAACAGATGGTGGCACAAGAGAATACAGGGTACAGGCTAGAGGCTCATTGAAGACGTGGAGGACAAGTAGGAGGAGAAGCACAGAAACACCTTTCAAAGTCCGCCCAAATTTGTGCGATCGAGTCAGGTGCCATCAGCACAGCTTCACACCCTTCATTTCCCCACATGTCTATATTCGCAACACCTACGTCCTGGCCCATCTCTGAGTACAGCACAGCGGACTCATCCACGCGCAAGAAGTAGGTGGAGGTTCCAATCAGGACATACTGCCGGAAATGACCTCAGGCTTTTTCATCCGTCGTGGATTGTGCAATGTGCATGACCTACGCTCATAAAGGCTCATAAACAGGTTCAACTGAAACCCAAGGGTGTAAGAACGCTCTGATGCGAGTGGCCTGCCTTCAACGATAACCCCGTCCCATGTAAGTACAGTTCAAGAGGCGGAGGTTCGAATCCTCCCCGAGACATTCCGAGTTGCCACGTTTTTTTGTTTCATCGATCTCTTTCATCCGTCGCTAAATTCAACGCTCTTATCCAGGTTTTAAACTCAGGATATAAGAACTTCCTGGCACAGGCGGCCCATTTTCAAGTATAACTCTGTTCCGACATGTGCAAGAAATGGGCGGAGGTTCGAATCCTCCTTAGGACATGCGGTCTGGTCGTGGGTATTTTTTGCACTCACGGCAGAATTCATTCAACTCATGGTACTCAGGTTCAAACCAAGCGATATAAGAACGTCCTGCCTCCAACGACTTCAGGAACCCGTGTTTAAGAGGCAGGCGGAGGTTCGAATCCTCCCCAGGACATGCCGTCGACACTTGACTCTTTTTTATGCATGGCTGAATCCAATCCCACCTATATGTCCAGGTTCAAAACAAGGGATACAAAACACGTCTTGGCATGGCGGCCTGTCTCCGACGATGTATCATCCCCAATTTCTCACGGATGACAGAGACAGGCAGAGGTTCGAATCCTCCTCAGGACATTCGTATACCTTGATGATCTTTTTCTCTGTCATGGATTGTGTGACATACACT
The DNA here is from genome assembly GCA_029378255.1 of Mycena rosella. Taxonomy (NCBI): domain Eukaryota; kingdom Fungi; phylum Basidiomycota; class Agaricomycetes; order Agaricales; family Mycenaceae; genus Mycena; species Mycena rosella. Next base: position 1,203,895 of record JARKIE010000004.1, on the reverse strand, counting down.
CGTATCTAGGTTCAAATCCAACCGTACAAGAACGTCCTGGTAGCCTGCCTCCAACGTAGTCCGGTTCTCTGTAAATTGAATAGCCTGAGGCAGGCGGAGGTTCGAATCCTCCCTGGGACATGTTGTATTACCGAGGTGTTTTGTTCCATTGATCTTTTTCATCCGCCGCTAAATTCAACGCTCTTATCCAGGTTTTGAAACCCAGGATACAAGAACGTCCTGGCATAGACGGCCCATTTCCGACTATAATACTATACAAAGCGGTCTGATGTGCAAGAACTGGGCGGAGGTTCGACTCCTACTCAGGACATGTAGTCTTGTCGTAGGGATTTTTTACAGTCACGGCAGAATCCATTCAACCCGTCGTATTCATATCCAAATCAAAGGATAACAAAAATGCCCTAGCATAGGCCGCCTGCCTCCGACAATTTGAAAGAAACCGTTTACAAGAGTTGAAGAGGCGGGCGGAGGCTAGAATCCCCAGAACATGCCGTCGACACTTGAATGTTTTTTATCCACTGCTGAATCCAATCCCACGCCGTGACGTATGTATTCAGGTTCAAAGCGAGGTATACAAGGACGTCCTGGCATGGCGGCCTGTCTCCGCTGATAAGTCTTCCCCCGAGTGACAGAAGTGGGCGGAGGTTCGAATCCTCCCCGGGACATGCAGTCGACATCAGTCACTCTTTTTTATCCATTGCTGAATCCAATCCTTCGTATTCAGGCTCAAAACAAGGAATAAAAACACGTCCTGGCACAGGTGGCCTGTCTCTGAATATCATCCTTTGCAGCATATGCACGAGGCGGGCGTAGGTTCGAATCCTCCCTGGGACATGCCGTCAACACATCACTCTTTTTTATCCATTGCTGAATCCAATCCCACGTATATATACAGGTTCAAAGGACATTCTTGTGTCTCCGACGATGCAAGATCTGTTGGATGGCAAAGAAAAGATTCGAACCTCCGCCTGTCTATTAACTCTTGTGGACGGTTCCTTCGGATCGTTGGAGGCAGGCCGCCTACTACGCCGTTCTCATATCGCTTGAGTTGAGCCTAAAAACGATGGGTTGAGTTTTTATGTTATTCGTTGAAACAACCCCTCGTATTCAGGTTGAAATCAGGGGATAACAGAATCTGAATGTCCTAGACTCGAACACAGCCGGACGCCAACACCTGAAGTTTGATGACAGTCGATCAAAAGGTGATGGCGAAGAATTGATCGACTGTCATCAAAATTCTTCTTGGCGAAAAACGTGACTGGTTCGAGTCTAAGAATGTCTCCAAGCATCAGTAGATATTCAGTAATGCAAGAGGAAAGCGGAGGTTCGACTCCTCCCTGGGACATGCACATCGGGCATGAAAAATTTTCATCCGTAGTTAATTTACGCACTTTTATATCCAGGTTCAAAGCCAGAGATCTAAGAACATCCTGGCATGGGCGGCTCACGCTTCCGCTCATTAACCTCTTTCCAAGTTGAACGCAAGAGGTGTGCAGACGTTTAAATGCTCAATTCCTCTTTAGGACATGTTGCTTGTCTGATATCTTCATCCGTCGGGGGGTCCAACCCCTCTTATTCAGGCTCTCAATCAGAGGGATAAGAACGTTCTGGTGCGGGTGGGCTGTCTCCAATCATGCATCGCGTACACAAGTTTAAGAGACAGGCAGAGGTTCGAATCCTCTCCAGGACATGCGCGAGTTCAAGTTGAAGTTTTTTCGTCCGTCCTGAGGCTGAATTCATCCTTCGATTTCAGGTCCCGAAATACGAGATATAAGCAATTCTTGACAGAGTTGGCTCGCTTTCAAGCATGCGTAATTTGGTACGTGAATGTACGAAGTGGTTGGAGGTTTGAATCTTCCTTAGGAGAGGTTCCTCAAGCTAGCTCGTTCGAGCAGCGGTAGATAATTGGCGATAGCGGACAAAAGTTCACGGTCCCATGTATCAAGCTGATGGCCTTAAAGATACCAACGGCCGAGCGGGTGAGGAGTGATAGGCTATCTGAACAGCTCGTGGTCGGTTCGGCACCCCAGTAGATGGTCAAATCCGAGGTAACGACCCAAATACTTGATTAGCTGATCTTAAGATGTAGGCGGTTCCATCCTATTTACTACTCAAGTTGTACATACTTCTTAAATCTTAATATAACATCTTAAGTTCACTTCATGCCCCCCAACGCCCCACCCATCATGACGCAGCTGTCTGCAGGCGCTCATCTCCAACCTAAGTTCGAACGTGATACTAAGTTAGCGCGTGAGCTCAACTTGACCTCAGTTCGTGCCTGGACCTTAAGTGCGCACCGAATTTCAGTTCTGGGAAGGAGCTCAAGATCGCATATGAGTGATTAAAAATAAATAAATTGAGTACTTAAGTTCACGGCCGAATGTGGTCGGTGGGAGGCAGCGTAAGAAGTCTAGATCTGATATAGTGACAAACCCCCTAACGAAATGCTCAACGAAGGCGGCCGTTTTCTGGGCGATAGATCCACAATTGGGCTGGAGTCTTTCTATAGGATTGTAGAGCGGCTTCCGGGCTGCCGTTTGACACAAAGAATAGTGTGATTCCGTCTTGATTTGGTGGAGAACGAGGCCAGATTTGGCCAAATCACGGGAGAGCGAAACGCTACAAAATAATCGATTGGGCATCATCCATGCAACTTGAGCTTCCCGGATGTTGATATTCTTACTCAGGGTCGTAGAAAACCCCCCTCCCCGACTCATTCACTGCATTCAGCACCGTCATAGATTAATCATTGTCTAGTTGTGCCGAGCTGCCGGCTAGGTCCGTCGAGGTGTGGCTATGTGTTGCCACGCGGCTCGCACAGCCCGGTGACGGTCGCCTAGTCCCCGCCCGGTCTATTTTTGTCGAGGCCTGTGACGCCCGGCTAGACTGGGCTGGTGGAGGTGGCTAGGGCCGCCAGGACCACCTCGACGCCTTCGCGCGAGGCCATCTCATCTCTTGCTCTGTTTAGTTACTTGCACTCATGTTAACCCAAATAAATCGAGACCTAAGTGTCCTGTCTCCCGCATCCTTTTCAGTTAAGTTCTTCCATCTATTTTAAACTTTGCGCATCACCACGGCCTCGCCACAACTGGTCACACATGTGGCGAGCCGGCTCCACGTGCCTCGCCGGCACACTTCGGCTAGCTCTCGGCTAGGTCGCTCCCACATCTCTGGGCTACCCGGGGCCTGAATGCAGTGATTGCGGAGGCAAAGGGTCGGTTATGGTTGACCGGGTAGTTTGAATCAAAAATTGTGGCAAATAACGGTGCAAACAAAATTCAATTGTGAGCGCGCCGCGGGGACCTTTCGCTCAATTCCTTTTGCGGATGAAAGTTTCATAACGAGGAAATTCACCTCACAAAAATTCGGAGCAGTCGGTGATCTTTAAGTACCTAAACAAGCTAGTGTTTCGCTCGCTGATGACGTTTCGTTAGGGGGTTTGTCACTGTATTCAATAACTTGAAGTTATTCAAGCACAAAATCGGAATGCCTTCCAGAAAGGGAGCGGAGGGTTCGATCCTCCTTTAAGCTGAGATTTTTATCGGTCTTCATGACAAATCTTTCACATTCAGCCTGCGACGCCCCATTTAGGAGATCCGAAATTGGACCAGGTGATGCCTCAAGCCTCTATCAGTCTCCGTCTAAAAAACCAGGCCAAATTTCGACTCCTTGGTGGGATTCTGATCCCTTCCCCCGGCCAGCAGCCATACTTTCGCGGTCCAAGCCAGTCCTATCTCCGAACATCAACACAGCCAACATTGCGGCATGCTCGTTGACCTAAACATGATTTCGTGCATGAGCGACTCCGACGGAAAACGCATCCGGGATAGCGGACGTGCGAGCCAGACCGTGACCTTCCTTCCGGAAGCAGCAGGATATGGTCTCATTCGGTCATTTACACTCACGATCACGATGTCGACTTAACGTTAGCTTCCTGTGGTTCGAACAGCTATAAAAGAAACTGCAGCCCTCTGGCAGAACTCGTCCACAATGGAATCTACTCAAAGCCTCACTTTTATCGCTCTCTCTGTCAGTCTCGTCGTCCTGCTTTGTCTCAGACGCTCAAAGGTTTTTATAAAAAGCGTTTGCCGCGAGTGGTTTTCCTGATATTTTCTAGTTGGATTCGATCCCATCCATGGGTCCGTCGGGACCAATCTCATCGTACCGCGGCGCGCTCAAGTATATTGACAATGCGCCTAAAATCATACAAGAGGGATATAATAAGGTACGCTAACTACCTCTGGCACCATTTTTGTTCGGCTGCTAAGATTACATTCTCTTACAGCACAAATCTATCTTCCGCGTTCCATATCTCGACAGATGGGTTGTCGTTCCCAGCGCCCCTAAATTAATCGAGGACCTTCGTGCGGCGCACGATGAGGATCTATCCGCCGAGCATGGATTCGGTGCCGTGTGTATAAGCTTCCTGCTATTAACGGTTGCTTGAATATTCCCGCAGAGTCTGGCCGTGAACTACACACTCGGCGCAGGATTCGTAACGAATCCGTACCACGTCCGGGTCATACAATCTTCCCTCACACGTAACATCGCCTCACGTTTCGCGGACATGAAGGATGAGATCTCCACCGCCTTCCGGGACGAGATCCCGCTCGCAGACGATCAGAGTAAATGTCGCTTAAATTTAATTTATCTCGCTCACCGGCTATGTTTCAGGTTGGATCGCCGTCCCTGCCCTCAAGACGATTCTTCGCATCGTGTCTCGTACGAGCAACAGATTATTCGTCGGGATTGAACTTTGTTCGTATTCAAATATCCCCATCTTCGTAAACCGCAGATCTGACCTTCCGTTGAAGGCCGCAATCCTGACTACAGAGACCTCGTGATTGATTACGCTGAGGACGTTATTAAACAGGCGAAAATAATCAACCTATTCCCGAATGTGCTCAAACCGTGAGTGACTGTCTTTCTCTGTGTGCATCCGGGTCCTCTAACCTTACGTGCAGTTTGGTTGGCCCCCTTGCATCTCCGTTGCCCCGCGGGATGGCTCGTGCGAAGAAGCACCTGGTACCAATCATAGAGGAACGTCTCAGGCAGGAAAATGGATTCGGGGCAAATCCGGAAGCGCGTCCGGTATGCCATCTTTCTGGCAGTTTTCTATATCTCGCGATCTTATATTGGGTTTAGAATGACTTGATCTCCTGGCTTCTGGAACATCAGGTGACGAACGCACCGTCGACAAACTCGTCCAACGCATTCTCATGATCAATTTCGCAGCGATCCACACGACTTCAAACGTAAACATCCTTCCCCAATTTTTGCTTATAGATCTTGGCCTGACGTTGCTTCCCAGAGCTTCACTCAGGCGCTGTACCACCTTGCTTTAAGCCCGGAATATGTCGCACCGCTCCGCGAGGAAGTCGAAGCTGCAGTTCGCGAGGAAGGCTGGACCAAGGCTGCAATGGGGAAATGCAGCAAGCTGGACAGCTTCCTGCGCGAGTCCCAGCGCTTCAACGGTGTCAGCGCTAGTCAGTTGCTCATTCCGTTTAGCCTTGATTCACCCTGACTGTTCAACGCATTCCAGTCAACATGAACCGCATGGTCATGAAGCCCGCGGGCTTCACTTTCTCTGACGGCACTCACCTGCCTGGCGGAAGCTATGTGGCTGCCGCGATGTATGCAACACACCATGATGAAGCCCACTACAAGAACGCTGAAGTATTCGATGGATTTCGGTTCGCGCGGATGCGCGACGCGAAAGGCGACCCCGGGAAGTTCCAGATGGTCACCCCGGACACAACATACATGTCTTTTGGCCTAGGTAGGCACGCTTGTCCTGGGGTATGCTCTCCACTCGCCTGTACTTCCGAGCCAAATGCTGATACGACTTTCCGGCACAGCGGTTTTTCGCGGTGACCGAACTCAAGGTGATGATGGCACATATTCTGGAGAATTACAACGTCAAGCTCGAGCAGGATGGAGTACTGCGCCCGCCCAGCGAGTGGTTCGGGACGACCTGCGGAGCGAATAGCACGGCCAAGGTGCTTTTCCGAAAGAGGGCGTTTGGAGGAAATCCCGCCGATGCTGCCGCGTGATCCCGGGTTGAAATAACAGTTAGGCTGAGTTACACCTGAAGACAAATTGTCAGCCATTATGTCTTTCCATTGGTTCCGTTTTTAGAACCGATGCCGTACTTTGTTTAACGTGGAGCGTTAACCAAAACCATTCCTATTAATTACAAGGTCAAACTGTGCGTCCGAGTTTCCAAAGTGAATTCTTTGGATTTCCGTTCGAGCGCGGCAGTAATGGGGCAGTAACGTATGAGTTGCCAGGCATCCTCCCCAAGGGCTTGCAGCGAGAAGTTTGAATCATCTGGACAGGTTATCAATTATTGAATCTCGATTTACAATTCATTTTGTTCACTGCGAACAAAACGCGGGGACAGAGAACTCTCGAAATTGTATTCAACCTAACTCCTGAAACATATCCCGTAATGGGCACGACGGTCGTTATAATATGGAATTATTGTGACGCATCGGATCCCGACTGCACCCCGCGCGGATACCGAGTTTTCTTTCTAGTGCTGGACAGGCGAGTCAGAATCACACTCGACTGGGCGAAGACGAAAGAGACACACCTCGGATCCTATCCGTCGGACTGCCGGCGCGGCTTCGTAAGTACGAGGGTGGGAATCGATGGCTTGGCCTCAAATCCTGCGCCGAACGACGAGGGGATCCTAGGATATTATCTTTTGGAGAACTACCCTCCCCGCCAGCATCTTGGGACGACGAGTTTTCTTTCTAGTACTGAAACATGTCAAGATGTTAAAGCAAGTTGAAAAAGAAGGAGACACACCTCGACGTCCGGCACCGCGGGCCCCATTCCCTCCGACAGACTCTAGCGACGGGCCGTAGCAGCCTGAGCGATGGGAGCCGAAGGCGAGGAGATGGCGGTGAACCGGTCGGACCCCGGGGCAGCGTTGTCTGCTGCGGCGGTGTAGGCGGGGGCTGGCTGCGCGATGTCCGCGTCGCCCATCCGCGCCCGCACCTCGGCCATCCGCTCGCTGAAGCTGCGAGTCGTTTGGGCTTTCGAGGGCTTCGGATTCGGGGCATCGGGCTTCAGGGCCTGCGAAGCGGGTTAGAGTTGGGAGAAGCAGGGGAGAGGGAAGCGTGACGGACCTTCCACGCTGTGTAGACCATGTAGTTAAACATCTCCACGAAGAACGGGAAGATCAGCAAGGGGGTCCAGCTCAGGATATTGAGCGGCGGCACCCAGACCCACGGGTTAATGGAGGGGGTCGGCGTGGGAGGGAGCTCGCGCTGTCAAGATGTTAGTCTCCGGTATACAGAGGCAACACTCACCTCGTGGGACTCGCACTTGCGCTGGTGACCGACGCGGCTCGCGCTGTACACGAATTAGTCTTCGTCGACAGACAGAACAAGGTATGGATCGCGCTGGCGGTTTCGACCGAAGTCGGGAAGACTGAGCTCACGCTGTATATAATTTAGTCTCCGGTAGGACAGACGCAATGGAAATAAACTCACCTCATCGCAATGGCGCTTGCACTGTCGACGGCGCGGGCGGTAGGGAGATAACGGATGAGAGAAATTTTGAGGTAGATATTTGAGCGGGTTGTGGTGGGCAGAAACTGTGGGGAACGAGGCAGGAGCAGCGGGAATTTATACCTAAACAGAAGATAGGGGCCTGAGACATTAGGCCGTGTCTCAGGCGGATACATCCTGATCTCGTCTGCGTCTGGGCCTCGGTACTGGAGTTCCATGGATCGAGTCGAGGTCATCTATATGCGACACCGGGTAAAGTTCGGGACCGAGCGCGGGAGTTGGATTTGGATTTCAACCCGGTTGATGCCGAGGGTGGGAATGACTTCGGTGATCGCCGTGATGGCGAGATTCGCTTTTTCACTTGCCACGCGTATAGGGAGTTTACGGAGGAAACCCGCCACTCAATGCTTAGTGGGGCGCCCGGTCGACAGTGCTGCAATCGACAGCATGAATCGCAGCATTGGAACTTTCGGGCGCTGGAGACAGCCTGGAGTCTGGTGAGCGTCGGCAAAGACGGCCTTAGACGGGTCGACCCAGCCCTTCGTCCTGACTTGCTACACCAGCGAACCAAGCCCAGGTCTTAAAAGATCTCAGGTCTTCAGAGCGCCGAACTTTCTTCTGCTCTGCGGTGTATGTCGCCGGCCACAGGTCAAAGCGCAGATCAGATCAATAAATTTGGCTTCAAAGCGCTCGCAGCTCCCGCCTACTTCAAAGCGGTCCCCACTCAAAGCGCACGGTTTAAAGCCTTCTACGCTTCTGTATTCGTATATAAACCCACAATGAGCTATTATTCTGCCACCCGCCTCTCTTTTGCACTCCGCATAGAATGTCTGGCAACTTGAATACCATGGACTGCGGGATGGACATAGACGATGTGGATATGGCTGATGGCACATACAACGTCTCGATGGCTGATGCGACGTACGACATCTCGATGGACCCGCAGAACCAGTGTTTCCAACCCCCGAGTCGGTGTCCGTTCCGTTTTTTTTTCAAGTCGATGAAAATTCACGGCTGTGTACAGATTTCGCTCCCCTCCACTTTCTAACCTCGATGCTGCCTTTCTACTGGGTTTGGCTCCACAACAGTAAGTTGAGGAACCTCTTTCCGCTGAATTCTCGCTCATTGTGTCTAGATCTCGTGAGTACGGAACAGCTGGCGCAATTTCAGTCGCCAGAACCCGAACGTTTTGAACCCCGGCCGTCAATTTCCAAACTGCTGAGAGACACCCACACCTCAGCGCAATCTCCCTCACCCAGCTTCCTGTACACAATTCTCCCTGCGAACATTCCTGCAGAAGCATGGAGGGAGGAGTCGGATCGTGTTAACAATTGGGGAGGAAGCACCGCATACCGAGACGGTTATGAACGCCAGCGCAAACCAGTGACACCTCACTTCTCTAAGCCTCCACTTTCGAGTCGAGGTCCCACTCAGCGTGCTTACTATAACGTGCACCGTAACCCTGCGAGAATCGGAAGTGCCTCCCCTGCCCCGCCTTCCTCGTCAGAGCTCAGATCTCTCCGGCTTTTGGTGCGTTTCTTTGTGTTCAGCTTTCTTTTTTGGCTACAGCTACTGATTGGCAACTGCAGAAAAGGGAGTCAGACGCTCAGCAGCGTCTCGACGGTGAATTGTCGAACCGCGCCAGAAAATTCGCAGCCCGCCACCATCGTCCGACAATATGGAACACTCCCCCACCTCCCCCCTCTGAGTCATCCTCTCGTTCGTCCTCGGCGTCCTCCACTTCCTCGCGGCGCTCGGAGTCAGAGCCATGGGCGTCCCAGCTAGAATCGGATTCACCGGGCTCCGATGTCGACTCCGACGCCGACTCTGACACATCGGAGTTTCCAGACGCGTCGGCGGAACAACGTTCATGGGCCTCCGAGTCCGAGTCGGATTCGAGTTCGAGCCGCAACTCTTGGGGCCACTCTCGCAGGCTCAGCCCCCCTCCACTACAAGGCGATCGTCTAACGCGGATGCGCCAGCATCGACTTTCGCGCGAGACTCCGCGTCCTGGATTCATTTCATTTCTGCAAACGCTCATGGACGCCGTCACGGATCTCTGGCCCGTTTCTTGAACTCGCTTTCCCCTTGTATTACTGGTGTTCCGCCCTAGTTGCTTTCGGTTTAAATGTCGCTGTAGGCTCCTGTACTTTAATTGCGTTCAATCGATGTTTTGAATTCGGGAATACCTGGGTGTGGTCCGCGATATTATGCGCGCATCCGTTTGCCCTTCGACTCATAAGATATTTTTCAGCCCGAGTCTGAAGCAGCGGATATGCTCCAACCGATGAACTATGACTCGGAGAAAGAATCATCCCGGTTGGTGGGCATGCATCTCCGGGATGTTGCCGTTTTTTCATCGCGGCTTGATATCCACAGCGTTGTATCCAAATTCAAAGCAGGGTTCTCAAGAACGTCCTGGCGGAGGCGACCCACGTCCAAGAATTTGTACATTAAGAGGTGCAAGAACTGCGGAGGTTCGAATCCTCCTCGGGACTTAATTCGTCTGCAATGAATCATTTTTTTCAATAGTCCTTGCGGTATTCAGGCCTCGACGGTAGGTTATGAGCGAGTCCTCACAATTCATGGGATATATATATTGCGGGGATATATTAACAGATGGATGTTATCGTCATTCGAAACCGGAGCTCGGGATAGTATTAAACGCTTTAAATCGGTCACTGTAAATGACTAACGTCTCGTTGAGGATCAAGCCGTCCCAATTGTTTCTGAGGAACACTGTCAAGGAACACTGTCAATATCGGGCGCGGAGGTAACCTGGGGAGAACGAGTCCAGAACAGATCCGTTTAGCCCTTCAATTGAACGTAGTGTCATCCGAAATTATTATTCTGAGGTGCATAAGGGGGTTAACATCAGTGTGTATGTATGGTGGGGTACGTGCGGGGTAGTCAGGATCGAGGATGATTGAGGGGGTGTAATGTATGCAGTGCACGATGCTGGCGGAGTGCTTGAAGCTGGCACGTTCAATCGATCGTGTACTGTCAAAGCACTGTCGCATAGCCGGCGGACGAGGAGCCATTCAAAATATATGAGACAGGGTACTCGCCAAAACGAGAAGAAATAGGAAGAGGGGCGAAAAAGAAAAAGAAAAAGAAAAATTGAAGGAAGCTTGGATCATCAGACGTGATTGGGACGGTAGATCACATTGAACTGCTGATGCGAGCAAGGGAAAAAGTCACCCTCGAGTTGCCCCCGGAAATAGGAGAGGAGTTGGGGACGAAAGGAGGTGGAGGGATAATGCAGGAATGAAGAATAGAATGAGGAGCACCGACCTTCAAGCATTACTCGCGCTTGTGCTCGACGCCGCGCTTCTTGCCTTGCTGCGGCCGGTGGCGGCGTGCGCGATGGGGATGGGGTGCTCTTCGAGGGAGCGCTCGCGGGCATAGATACGGTCGGCGGGGCAGGACACACCGAGGACGAGAGACTCGGAGGCGCTATCGTCGAGAGCCCGACGGATTTAGGGGGCGGCAGGACGCAAGAGGGGCGGCTTGCGGCGGGCGTCGCTCAGGCGTCCACGTCGGCCTGTCGACGAGAGGCGGCGGTGATTCGACTGCGCCTGCGGGTGCCTGGATACGGCTGCATTGGCTGTACCGGGCTCGGGGAGCGGAATATTAATGGGCTGGGCGCAGTGGAGGCGGCGATCGAGAGGAGTTCTGCGAACGTACACGTATTAGGCAAGAGGCGGCGAGGTGACGTTGGTACAAGGGAGATATAATAGGCGGTGGAACAGAGAATACAGGCTCATTGAGGATGGAGGACAGCAGTCTGAGCAGAGGACGGACGGAAACAAGTGATCGAGTCAGGTGCCATGAGTCAGCGGCACAGCTTCAGCGTCATTCCCAAATTGAACCAATTCCCAACATGACATATTCCCATTCCACGGCTAATTGGGGTCTCTGATGGAACGACTCCAAGCCTGAGACTCACGCCGGTTCACCATGAGCGTTACAAGTACAGTCGTTCCTTCAGTTTTCCCCTTTTATCCAGGTTCGCAACAGCTGATGCCAGAACGTCCTGTCAAAGGCGGCCCATCTCCGAGCATTCTGTAAGGATGTGTGAGATGATGCAAGAGGACAGCGGAGGTTCGAATCCTCTCTGGGACATAGCTTGGGTCAACGATATTTTCACCCTCGCCGGAATTCAATCTTCGTATCCAGGTTCCAAACAAGAGATATAAGACATAAACAGCCTGCCTCTATCCATCTCTGCGAAGAATCTGAAGAGGGCAGCTCAGGTTCGAATCCTTCTCAGGACGTGTACATTTTCGGTCCGGGTTTCTATCAAGTTCATCGTTGATTTAGATGCCTTCACATTCAGGTTCAAAGCCAGGGATATAAGAATGACCTGGCTCAGGCGGCCTGCTTCAAACCTCTCTCGCCGACCGACTTGTCAGGAGGCGGAGATTCCACTCCTCCCTGGGACATAGTGCGCTGGAATCTTATTTTTCATTCATCGCTGATTTCAATCCCTCGTATTCAGGTTGAAATCAAAGGATCCAAGGACGTCCCGGCGAAGGCGGCTCACTTCCAAGCATCATTTCGCGTAAGCGTGCATTTTATAAAGCAAGAAGTGGGCGGAGGTTCGAATCCTCTCCGGGAGACCGGCCGTTATTCTACGCCTTTTTTATGCAAGGGTAATTTTAAACCCCTCGTATTCAGGTCCAAATCAGAGAATTTTAGAACGTCCTGGCTCGGGCGGCCTGCTTCGAACCATATTGAGCAAGATACTGCAAGAAAAGAGCGGAGGTTTGAATCCTCCTCGGGACATACATGGTTCATTGTCTTCACGTTTTTCATCCAGGGCTGAATCCAATTCTTCATATGCAAGTTCAAAACAAGGGATACAAGAACGTTCTGGCAGAGGTGGTTTGCATCCAGCGATAAGCCTGTGCGGTACCTGTCCGGGGCAGGCTGACCCTCCCAATCATTCGTGCTTCGAGAATAATGCTGATATAACAAATCCCCCCGCCTCCCTAATGAGTGATCAATACACCTTCAAAGTGGGCCCAGTATAATTTTTTATTCATCAACTGTATATTCACGACTGGTTTAGCATTCTGCAGGGAATTTGCAACCCAGTCCAGTCTTAGTTTCTCGAAGCCGTTGTGTAACGATTTAAGATCGAAGTGTACAGTCAGAAAACAAGAATTTTTGGTTTTCCCAATATCTGGTTCATGTTTCCGGAGTTCCGTGCGGTTTAATTATAGTTCAAAGACGGTTGAAATCGGCAATTTTGGCTCGACGTTAGATGCCGACGACAGTTGGCACAGACAACGAATAGATCTAAGGGGAATACTCGTCGAGTCGCTGAGATATTCGGAGAAGATCAAGGTACTCGATTGACAACATTGGTAAAGTAACCATAGCTCTAATCGTCCCATCTGTACACGGTTTGATATTCTTTATCCAGATCATCATCATCAGGGTGAAGAGTTGGTGGGAGTTGCCCTGATACGATGATGCTATTGAGGGAATGAATAGAGCGGAGCGGGACATCGATGAAGGAAAAGAATGGCTGAGATCTAGAGCAGTTGGGCAGGCATACCTCAGTTCCCCCGTCGACTGTGCTCGACTTGAATAACATAAGCTCTTGGAATTGGGACAGATAGTTTCGATGACGGACAGAATTCCAGTCCCATGTGCGAACCACGCTATTGAGCTTGACAATACCGACGTTAGAGGGTACAAGGGTCGCCAGGCCGTCGAACAACTTCATATATTCGAGGCGAAAATTTTGATTTGGATGCACCGTGGGAGCAATTTTGGGGGTATGTTTACAAACACGTTTATAAACGGCCTGTTTACAAACCATCTTTATAAACCGGTTTTTAACCTGCTGAGAACTATAAACAAGACCCCAACCAGAGTAATCAGGATTCGAACGAAACACGGCGGTTTCTGCCAAGCGGAATTTCAACGAGAGCTTCGATAATTTTCAAATTTACACAGGGAGTAGACTCTCTCTACCCTCTACAACTCTGCACCCATTGAAAACGTTCAATATCACTATGCATAACCCAGGAGCAAGAATTCGTCAGAAAATAAACCAGAACAGCCCACAAAATCCCCTCCACAGCAGGCTCGGAACCCAACGGATGACGCAGAGCAACAGAAGGGCGCCCACCAAATTCCTGCCCCAGTACCCCAGCACCCCGCCCAGCGCACGCGCGCATTCATCCTCCTCTCCGAAATATCCAACCCAAACCACCCCGAACGCCGTCTCCGCCTTCAGCTGGTCGGCGCGCTCATTTCCCGCGGACCACGCACCGATGTCGCCCACGAACAAAACCGTGGTGCCGCCCTCCTCCCTCAGGGGCGCGCATGAGCGCATAAGCGCAGTCGAGAGGCACGGCGCGCGCGCCCAGGACCAAATCTTCAGCGGGCCGTGGAACGTGCGCGGTAGGTAGATCCGCGTTTGACCGAAGGTGGCGGACGTCTCCACGAAAATGCGCGCGGGCGGCGTGGGATTCTGCAAAATGTTAGCTTCAACATGGGTGCACCGGAATACGACGTACGACGCGGAGCGTGAGGTTGCCCGTGCTCGCAGCGATCTTAAGATGCACTTGATTTGGTTTGCGGTCACTCTTGCGGCTATAGTATGAGTCCTTCGTCTCTGCGTGTACCGTATTTGGTGCGAACGGGATAACATCGATGTCGGCGTCGATAGCACCGAACGTGACCAAGAGCTTGAGGTTGGCCAGAGGCTGCTCCCATGAATTCGGCTTCGGGCCGAGAGACTCGGGCAAGTGCAGGTTGGGGTCGACAGTAGCTCGCCGAATTCCGCTCAGTTTCACGGAACCAAATGTGCGCGATATAATAGCGTTGTTTCGAGGACGCGCAAATAGGTCGGCATCAATGATACTGCGGTTGATTTTTAGTCGAGACGGGAACGACATCTGAGCAGTGGTAAGTGTATATTATCGTGAAGAAGTAACGATAACCGACTTGGACTGGATTCGGGAGGGAAACAGAATTGTCCAGCTCGCAGTCTTTGCCTTTCAAGTCGGGCATGGCTCGAGACACGAAGGGATATGAAGGAGCAAGTGTAATGTTCATGGCTGTCTTAAGGTAAACGCAACCTGCCTTGATTAGCGCACAACTTTTTCAAGGCAGTGATGTATCACAGCAATGCTTCCAATAAAGGAAAAAACGCGACAGCAATGAGCCAGAATGGATAAGATTGGTACAGCCGGTAATTCTATTTGACACCAATACGTGTGCATTGCGCATGCGTGTGTAAATTTTTTTGATCCGAATTTAATTCAGACCGGGGGAACCTGGGCCTGAAGACCGAGCGACAACGCAAATCCGACAAACCACGAGTCATGTAAGTAAATTTCGACTCGATTATAGCTGTCTTTCTCAGTAATCTATGCGCTTTTCGTTCCCTTCGCAAGCAAACAGCACACTCAACTATCCTGTAGACTGAACACTGCATCCCTGTGCAGAATCACCGCACGTACAGGATATCATGGCAACCACAAATAAATCTAAATGCTGTTAGGAGCCAGTACATACTTAACTCAAAAATCAAATGGGGTCGCTTTTTTTTTAACCCGTTTCGACGTCGAGCAACGCGCACTTAATGTCCACTCTCGCTAGTGGCCAATTAATATTGATGGCCGCTCTTTGAAGCTCGGAGATTTCCGAGCCAAGCCAAACTTGGATCGAATTACGGCGAGGAAAACCCAGATTAAGATACCCGTCACCCGGCGATTTCGTTGAGGCTTGTGGAGGATGAGAGAAGGATATATTACCGCGGTGGTCGCAATGTGGAATATCCAGGACGCCGCGGCTTTCACATGTACAATAGTTGAAAATCGGGACTGCGCTATTCGCGAATGTTACACTCTTGCCGCGTTAAAGTTGGACTGAGAGCTGGGGCTTCTCAATTCCCGCAGTTTCCGAACATGAATGTGGGATGGCACAATGATCGAAAACATGCCAGGTGTCTCCAGGCATTCAATGTGGGGCCGGACGTCGGCAGGGCTGATTTGACGGGACAAGAATGGACACTGTACAGCAAAGGAAATATAGTTTCTACATACGAAACATCAGGTAGAGGCACAAAAGAAATGGGTTACGAGTGAGGACTTGAACGCGGCGATGGCGTCGTCGACTTGCATCTCCCCGGGGCAACGACCGTGATTAACTGCAGATTGCATCATAGCGGACTTGAAATTATCCAATCGTTGGAAGATGGACTCTGGATTCCCCTCGCCCGCGGCATTATCGGCTATGTGCTTTGCCCAGTAGTGCAGCCAAAATGTGACGCAACCTCCTTGTACCGCAACATGAGCACATGCTGCGCGATGGACGAGAGCTGGGGCAGGTTGTGTTACAAACTCCTTCCAGCATCGGGAAAGAACCCAATGACCGGAGAAGATGCGGAGCTTGTGGGTGGAACTAATGCCCGCCAGAGGCCCATCTGCCGCGCCAGCGGCTTGAAAAGGGTCCGGGGTGGCCGCAAGCTTGTCGAGAACGATGCAATAGAGATCGACGAGGAAGCTTCTGAGGTTGAACCTCTCCGCGATGTCGAGGGCGGGACCAACGGCCACCGCGCCGGATTTAATGTGTAGGACCCACTGGCGTTTTACGAGTCCGCAGATACGGTCGCAGATGGGTGCGTGGAGGCCGGTGCAGAGCGCAGTGACTTCGAAGATGGTCGGGTATTGGTCTGCGGGCACCATTGCCGCCGAATGTATGAGAATGCGTTCCAGCGATTCGAGAGCCCAGAGCAGGCATTGCTGGAGCAGGTATTTGTGGGCAAACGGAATCATGTTCACTAGTCTCTCCACATCGTCAAGGGACATGCGGTTGATTTGGAGTTGGCTCGGACTACAACGGAGGTCAGCATGCGCAATTTGGCGGCAGATCTGAATCAACATGCTTCGAATACGAGAACGACAAGAACGCGCGAAACTGGGTCGTAGTGTCGCCGGACAGAACAATGGGATCATTGTCGTTCTTTCCTTCGGACGGAAGGGTCCCGGTTGGCAGACCAAACATGCTTCGGAAGATGGAAGAGTCCTCTGAAAGATGATAACGATGGATCTTCAAGATTCAATCAATGGGCGGAAATGGACGGAAAATTGACTATCACGCACTTTGAATAAAGTATTCTCCACTCTGATAATGCAGTCCCCGTCCGTCCGGTAATATCTTCCGTCCTTTGACACGCGCGGCGAGCCAGACGCTGTGTCGTTAGGATCTTCTTCGCATCTGCGACGTTGCGGAAGAGGTTCTTGCTCGAAGCTGTCGCTCCTGGGTCGCATGCGGGAAGACTGGTTGCCGGATTCCATCGGTTCCGCAGGCTGGAAGCTGGAAAGTCGTCGAGAAAGGAGAAAGGAGAAACGCTCGTGATTGCACCGCCACCGTGGCCGACGGTCGCCAATTTTCGTTCTCCTGCTAAGCATCGCGGAATTATGAGAGTTTCTTGGAATATAACCACGCTTTATTTAATAATGGTATTTACTCGCTGTTTACTAGCCTCATTCTGGCACGCTCAAGTAAAAATTAAATAGGCGCCTTCAGACGACGCGCTCCATTCAAGCTCTAATAGCCTCTATTGCTGTCTAGACGATACCTTAGTGCTTAGCTCTGACCCGTCATTGCGCTCGGAGTCCCGTGTCCCCCCTTCTGCTACCGGTATCTTGGCACTGTTCCGGTTTCAAAGACGCAGGTAGTCGATCCTTGAGCGGTCGAATAGAACGAGGCAAGAGATAGAGTTGAGGCCCGAGGATGTTCGATGTTCCGCACGTGGGAGGCCTCTCAAGAACCGACGTATGGAGGTGCTTGTGCTGCCAGGTGGGCTCCCAGATATCGGATGCGTGCTTCCAGACTGGACTCTGAGACGAGCTGGGATACTCGCGTAGGCTACTCGAACCGCTCGTTAAGGCATCGCCTTCGACGGCGAACCACGCGTCTCACCTGCTGGTGGCACTCGGCTGCGCATCTTCGTCGCTTCCCTCTTCGCGTCGCAAGCTGTCGGAGGCTGTAGGGTAGCTGGGGGACGGATCGATGGGGAGCAACGGGGAGCAACGGGGAGCGGTTGTCCATCTCCGTGTCCAGGCGCATCTCCGTGTCCATGCACATCTCGTCTCCAGCGCGCTTTCTGCGCCAAAGTGCAAGCGCGACCGTGATGGTCCCCGAAAATCCGGCCACAGCAGCGAGAACAGCGCTGACAATCAAGGCGATGGGCGGCTTGGAGCCAGGGGTCGGGGTGGAGGATGGGCTTGGACTTGAGAGCGGAGTCAGTATAGATGTGGCGCTGGCTTTTTTCACCTACGTATCGCTGGGAGAGGCAGGCAGTTAAAAGCTTGCAGGAGCCACAAGTATACTATCAAACTTACGATTGACCGTGGCGGAGTCGACCTACGTGACGACGGCATAGTCAATTATCCCTACCGAGCCCCCGTCGGCCCCAGGCGCGAGAAGCCACATCAGCGTGTATTCCACGCTGGGGTCCACATTATCCGCACTGAAGAGAAGTGCGCAATAGACTGGGCTCTGCAGTGAGTCGCCGTCGTAATGGTGATACGTCTGCATCGCCGGCGAGTTCATGTTGAACGATATGTTCGCGCCACCGGGGACGTCCACGCCGTACAGATATATAGCAGATCCTACAAAAATAAACGTGAGTTTGTGGAGGAAGACATATATAGGGTTCCTGATCTCGAAACGTGCACGACCCAGAGCACTGCTCAGCCCCATCGTGCCAAGTTCTGTTGTACATCTGCGATGAGTCAAGCTGCTAGAAACATGTCGGGCACGGGGTCGACGGGGTCACGGCGTTGTACAACTGCGTGAAGGTAAAAAAAGTGGTGTTGGTGTCGTCGAAAGTGACGTTGAGTACAGAGGCGCGGACGCTGGTGCTCTGCGATGAGAAAGGAATCAAGAGGGGTAGCAACAATAAAGAGGGGCAAGAAAACACATGATGGCACACTAGAAAGGAATGAGGGCCGTGGGGAATTTAATGATTCATATCCAACCCATCGCGTCGAATCGACTCGAGACATCAGTTTTTCCCGCCTTCCGTCGCTGTCCGAGTCAGCACTAAGCAGAGTCTGTCCCCATTGAGGTTTTCTTTGGGGGATCTGAAAGTCCGCGAAGCCACGCCCGTAGTCTTGTATGAATCAAGGGGAAAGGACAACAATATTGTGCGGTGTGGCGGATATTCGGGAGAATTGAATGGCAGAGTCTGTTCGTATTCTTCGGGGATGTTTGAAGTCCGTGAACCTCGTGCTGCATCTCGAATCCCCACCCCCGACCAGTGCGCCGTGGTGCTTCGCCTTCCGCAAGCGCACACGCGGACACAAGCACTATGTCCACGATGTTCCACTGGACGACTCGGAGGTCGGCCACGAGCAGACTGGGGCGAGTAAGTAAACGAAAAAGACAGGGGCTGCCAGCACACCTAGTCTCCCTTGACAAACTTCCTCTCCCGTGCGACAGCGCACCGGTGCTCAAGCTCCGGGACGACGTGCGCGGCACACTGGGGTGAGCAGTGTGACACTCAGCTCCGTCCTCACCGAAGGGGCGCAGGATGCACACATGGTCGTTTCGCGGGGTGGGGAGCACAACCGCAGCCTTAGTTACGGCGCTCACTGCCAGCACGCCATCTGCCCGATCAGGGGATGTGCCGCCCTAGATTCCTGGTGACGTGGAACGATCCCTGGTGACCAGATCTCGACCATCCCGTCCAGGGATGCAAACAGGGAGCTCAGGTAGAGCATTCACAGGTCATGCATGCGCGTATGAAAGCTTCAGAAAAGTTGCAGAAAAGCGCAGAGGCAGACAAATGGGGAAAGAGACCAAACAAGTGGCATCACCGGGCCGAAGAAATTCAACCTCAACTTCCCACTAGAGAGCTCCGATTACGTCGGAAGAGACCTTGCTTGACAAAAATAAGTGTAACTTGGGGTCTTTCCATCACACGGGAAATTGAGAGGTTTCTGGCCACCCCGAAACTTCTCCATTTTTGGTGTGAGTTCCTGCTTGTGCTCTTGATCAATTGTGTTGGTCCTGCAGATTGCTGCGTGTAGGCGTCCGGGTGGGAATGGCCAGCAAAGGGTAACAATTGTGTAACACCCGCAAATTTACCCACCGTATGTAAACGAGAACAGCAAAGTCGTATGATTGGCTCGGGAGAACTAGGATCAATGGGTGGGGCAAAATGCGGTCCAATTATGAGGGTGGAGAGACCTTGCAAGCAAGGTAACGAACTGCGCCAAAACTGCGCAGCATTTTTGGTCTTTGTCGCCACCTGCGTTTCCAGTATTTGATCCTCCCGAAGATGAATCCCATCAGCAAAGCATCCCGCATGTGGCCCTGGAGCGACAGTACATTCAATCACTGTGCCAGTAGGGATCCCAACCATATTGTATATGGGTCCCTTTTGGGGGTATATGGTACGGTTTTGGGTTCCAGACCATAAAGAACCGTATACGGGACGTTGAACTCCACCATATGAAGGTGACTGGTATCAGAGACAGTGCATTTGGTACTTTCTTACCTCTTCGTAGCTGCCTTACCCTTCCAGTTCCACTCCAGTGAGTTCCTCGCTGTGTTTGAAATAACCCGTATAAAACCATAAACATTTAGGTTGGCACAGGGCCTATACGGTACGTTGCGGTATGACTGTAACCATAATTGTATGGTATGGTTAGGATCCCTATCGATCACTGGAGAACATCTTAGATGCGATGGAGGTCCCACTAGTAATACTCGCAATGTCACCACATCTAACTCGACGACTGTGTAGGAGGAGTGGAAGTCCTGTAGGGAAAGGGGGAGTGCCAGTGCATTCTCAAAGTGAAAATAAATGGGGGTAGTAGAGCTTATTAGCAAGTGATTGGCTGCTCCAGCCAATGAGCAACCCATAGAAATCTCGGCTAAAATCTGCTAATAAGCTCAAGTAAACAGCGAGTAAATACCATTATTAAATAAAATGTGGTTCTCGTCTAGTTGACTCCCATAATTCCGCGAAGCTCAGGATGGGAGCGAAAGGCAGACCATTGTGTGGGTTTCTCTCGAACTTCAACTGCCACAGTGGTGGTGCAGTCACAAGTGTTTCTCCTTTCCAACTCCTTTCTCGACGCCCATTAACCTTCCAGGACCAATGGAATCCAGCAGCCAGTCTTCCCACGTGTGACCCAGGAGCGCCAGCTTCAAGCAAGAACCTCTTCCCCAACATAGCAGATGTGAAGGAGATCCTAACGCCACAGCGTCTGGCTCCCTGCGCGTGTCAAAGGACAGGAGATATTACAGGGCAGACGGGGACTGCATCATCAGAGCGGAGAATACTTTATTCAAAGTACGTGATGCGCAATTCTCCCCTGATTGCCACCCATTGAGTCGTACTTTGGTTGTAGATCCATCACTACAATTCTCAGAGGACTCAAGCATCTTCCAAAGCATGTTTGGTCTGCCAACCGGGATACTTCTCGCCGAGGGTTAGAGCAATAATGATCCCATTGTTCTGTCCGGCAACACAACAACTCAGTTTTGTGCATTCTTGTGGTTCTCATATTCAAAGTACATATAGTGCTCCAGATCTCATAGGAGTCCTATATACTGACTGCAATTTTTAGTGCGAGCCACCTTCAGATTAACCGCTTGTCCGTTGACAATGTGGAAAGATTAGTGAACATAATTCTGTTCGCTCACAAATACCTCCTGCAACAATGCTTGCTATGGGCTCTCGAATCGCTGGAACACATTGTTATGTGTTCGGTTGCCATGGTGCAACAAGACCAGTATTCCATGATATTTGAGGTCACTTCCCTCTGCATGACCCACCGCGCACCTATCTGTGGGCTCCTGAAACGCCAGTGGGTGGACCACATCAAATCCAATGCATTTGCTGTCGGGCCCGCCCTCAATATTGGGGAGAGGTTCAACCTCAGAACCTTCCTCATCGGGCTATATAATGTCGTTTTAGACAAACTTGCGGCAGCCCCGGTCTCTAGCACTCCCGCAGGAGCAGAGGACTCCCTGGCTGACATCAGCTCCACACAACAGCTCCGCATCTTCTCCATCCATTGGGCTCTGTCCCGGTACTGAAGGATTTTTTAAAACAACCTGTGCCAGCCCTCAATCATCGCTCTACCTGCACTAACCTCTCAGGTTGTGGGTACTATTGGCAGTATATGTGGGCAAAGTATATGGGCAATACCACAGACGAGGAGAATCCCAGCCATATCTTCCAGCACCTTGATACTTTGAAGTCCACTGTGGTCCGAGAGATGACTGTCAAAGGTCATTGTTCCAGGCATACAGAGATTGACAATACCATTGACGTGTTCAAGTCCTTGATTTCAGACTATTCCTTTGCTCTTCTACGTAATATATAAACCCCAGTTGCATTTTTGATTTACTGCCTTTCATTGAAACAAGGGTTGGGTTCAATTCACTAGAACAGGATACTATGTAAATTTAACTTCTCCCCTTCAACTTCATATTCAAATTGCCAGTTGAACGATTCTCCTTCTGACATTTTTTTTCCCCCAAGGAGTACATACAGTGAATTTCCGCAACTTATGACCTGCATGTTGTCCGAGATCAGTACTCTCTCTGCACTACCCTTCCCTCGATCACGTGTGCCCAAGGGTTCAGATTAAGATCTAGCACAAGAAGCCGAACTTGTTGATCTCCCAGCATTTTCAGTGCAGCAAGGTCGATCATCTGCATCCCAACCCCTTTCGGGATCTTCAAGTTTTCAAGTCCGTCAGTGTCTGAAATCAAAGCAGGGGGTAAGGGACTAACATGCTACATTGGATGGGTCATGTCCATGGGTGCCATTGATTTGAGTTTTCCCATTGTCGAAACATGCCTTGCCGAGCAGCAGCGAGCCTTCACCAATGACCTGAGGGTTCGCGCCGCTGTGAATGTGCCAGTTAGCATTGAATATGGTATCTGTATTTTAAACACCTACTTGGTATCACCAAAGATGGCATAGAACATCTTGCCATCGCAGATGATTGCACCGAGTGTGTTCGGTTTCAGAGTCTCTTTCTGCGCATCTGAAAATTTTTGAGGCAGAACAAACCATGGTACCTGGGTTTTTTATTTATTTTTGAATCATTTTTATTTCCCCTCTGTTGTGTATGATATGGTAGGGATCCCTCTGTACATTTGTATGTAGTTGTCTGTGATATATGTAGATGAGTATTCATGCGGCATTGCTTGGAATGCACTCGAGGCGCGAACCCAGCGGGGGAGTCCTGCTTGCTAAGTAAAAAGGTGATGCACCAATGTAAGTGTGTAATGTAAAACAGGATTAAGGGTGAGAGTGGGGCGAGGAGTATACAGTAGGGCGGAGGGCAGTGGGAATGAGTAGCGAAATCACACTGGGGGGACCCAGTCCAGCCTGATGTTCCGTGGGATCTGCAGCAGAACAAGACCTGCTGGGAGCTCGACGGGATTAAGTTTGGCGAGGTGCATCTGGGTTCCAATCGGGGGGAGCTCAGTGATTTCGCCGAAGACAGTACGGTAGCGTCCAGAACGCACAATGAACTGGAAGAGGGGTGGTAGCAGCTTGAGGCGCCAGAGCAGCTTCTCGAGGACACAGTTGTCATGTCCGCTGATTCGGTGCATATTGGCGCATGTGTTCACATGGGCGGGGCAGTGCAGGAGGTAGTGTATGACAGTTTCGTCAAGTGGGGGAGTCCACACGCTTCATTCAGTGAAGATGTTTGTTGAGTATTGTGTGGCCCACTCACAGCTGGAGGATGACAGCATGTTTCCTTGGCATTTTTTCGGTGAGTTTGAGATACTTTGGGGATGGGAGGGAAGGGTCATAGCGCCTAATGCAATGATAACGCGGGGACTTGCGCCATTCACATGTGATGCAGCGCTTCAGCTGAGCATTGAACTGCTGCTTGTGTGCAGAGCGCCCCGCTGGGAGGATGATGCCACGATAGACAGGTGGCACAGAGGTGTTTGCTATGGAGCCTTCCTGCGCAACCCTCTTTGCCTCCACGTCCGCTCTCTTGTTGCCCGCTATATCACGGTACCCAGGTGCCCACTGGACTGTTAATTCAATGCCGGGGTGCTTGCGCTTCACTGCATTGGCATGCTTCTGTAGTGTGTCCCAAATTTAGTGAGAGGGGTTGGGGTAGGGGCTCATAGTCGCGTCGATTGCAGGCATACTGTCAACGATCAGCAACACAGAGCCCTCCATGACCAGCTGCACCCACAATAGCCCCAGTGTGAGACTGCCTCTGATACCCTTGCTCTCGTAGACTATATGGTCCATCGCCGCTCCCAAGTGCAGACGCGCAACATGCACCTCCATGCCATTGTGTAACAACACCGCTGCCAATCCTATCTTCCCATCTATGCCAGACCCATCCGAGTAGACCTTCCACCACGCCATATCCTCTGCCTCTGCCTCCATGGCCTCCTCTTTCAAGCTATGTTTACTCATGGCCATGCTCGACTGCCAATTCGGCCTGAACCTCACCGCTTTCACCTTCTCCATCTCCCTGGGCTTGATGCTGAACTCTGCCATGAGCTTGTGCAACGGTGTGCGATGCTGCTTCACATAGTGCTTTGCAGAATTGGCAATGGGCTTGTGCAGGGGGTGCATCGCAGGCAGCATTGCAAGGCACATTGCCGTGCCATAACAAACCTGCCTAACCAGGTGCTCAACCGGCAGCAGATCTGCATACACGTTGAGCACGTCCGTCGGGGTGGATGATAGCGCGCCTGTGATCACGAGGGCGGTGCACTACTGAATGGTGTGCAGCTTGCCCAATATTGCCCTATTTCGCGAGTAGCACGAGGCAACAGTGTGGGGATTGAGAAAGACATTGGCGGTGTCCAACATGTGCGGGATGCAGGTGCTGCAGTAAAGCCATCACATCAGCCTGCCTTGATGCCATGTGATGCACACGCAAGACAGCCCATGCATCCCAGCCATGACTGGCCCTTCACGAGTGTTGATGCACTCTGCTCCTTCCATCACAGCTCCCGGTCGAGGTGGACCCCAAGGAGCTTGACGACCGTCATGGACTTGATGTGGTGGGGCCCGAGCTTTAGCCCAAACCAAAGCTTGGTGATGCACTTGTTTGGCTCGAATGGCAGCAGCACCCTGCACTGCAACTCATCCAGCAACTGGTACTTCGCAGAACCGAACTTTGTGTTGTGTTTAGCAGCCCAATCATCAACGCCCCTAGGACACTGTATAATGTCCCAGAGCTTGTGGTGTGTCTCATGGAAGTCAGGGCCACAGGTGAGGAGAGTATTGTTGTCGATGAAGATAACACCATGCTCATTGTTGCGCACATTAGGGATCTTGGCAAGGCCAGAGTTGTACACCAAGTATGAGATGCCGGTGTGCAGATCACCCTGGTCCAAGCCGTGGTTGACGCCACAGGGCTCTGAGACGAAGTTGTTAAAGACAATACGGCTGCCTCATCCCTCATATTGTCTCTGCATCCAGTCAGTATGCTCGCACGGGACCCCCAGTATGCACATATCATATATGAGGCGCTCGAGGTCAACACTGGGGAATGTGCCTTTGACGTCCATGCACAGGACACTCACCACCTCTCCCCTGCCCCATGTGTCCTTGATGATCTTCACGACAGTGTGTAATGTGTCAGTCATGGAGCACCCCGCATGTGCACCGTAGTGATTGTCTGGCAGTATGCCCATGTGTTCCGCCTCGATGGTGACCTGTGCCGTCTTTGCTGGATGGTAAAGCTGTGCATCCCTGACTGTGAGGCAAATGGGCTGGAAGGCGAAGGGGTCAGTGTAATTCGCCTTCCATGGCTTGTGGAGAATGATGCTATCGACCAGATTCCACCCTGGGGGATAGTATTCCAGTGTGTCAAGCGAGCGGTAGATCGGCCCGTAGAAGGGGACAAGGAGGTACACATTCTCAGTGTAGATGAGAGCCTACCCTGGTGGCCTTTTAGGGCTTCATCTTCTTGATCACATGGTGGAGGAGCACGTTGGAGATGGGCTCCCACCTGTATGCTGGTGGAGGGTACTGTGCATCCTGGGGAACAGATAACACCGGCATCTTCAGGGGAAAGAACTCCTTGTAGAAAGCCCTGCTCTTTGCCTCATTGGTGACCGCCTCTGACACCACATGGGTAATTGTCGACAGTGCGAAGCATCAGAATGCGCATGCAGCTATCATCCAAGGGTTCACCTAGGGCGAGACGACTTGCAGCCCACAAGTCGTTGGGGTCGAGGGTGGCGAGGTTATCGAGCCACTCAATCCAATGCTCCACCTTTGCAAGCTGTACAGCATGTGAGTAGGTGTTTTGCACCACCCGCACCGCCTCATGCACCGGGTGGTCGGCGCTGTGACACTTCTTGTGTGACTTGCCTCAGAGGCGCTGGCTCTTGGCCTTCAGCTCACTGAGGACATTCTTCCACCACTGTTTTGAGTATGGCAATGGCTTCTAAATCTGCACAATCTTGTCAATCACGTTCTGTATTGCAGCACGCACCATGTGGATTGCCTTGTCGACCTCTTCACGTGTATGGCTCCACATCAAGCTCATAAACAATTGGAATGTGATCAGTCTTGTTGGGACGAAGGCAAGGAATTGTCTCGCACGAGACAAATGAGGTTAGAAGGGGCATAGTGCAGAACACATTGTCGACTCGGGTAAAGTTACCGGAGGACAACAACTCGAGGGTGGGGATGTCGGGTGGGAACACCATGCTCATGGAGAAGCACATGAGCATCTCCAGTAGCGGCTGGGCGAGGGCCAGGTTGCGGTTATTAAAGAGCTGGTAGTTCCTCGCCTCGTCCCAGAGCGGGTGGTGGTGATTGAAGTCGCCGCCCCATATATACTGGATGGGGCGCCCGAGTTGTGCAGCATTGGCAGGATTGCGCAAGTACTGCAGTAGGATGGTCAGCACGTCATTGTGGTTGCAGTCATTATATACATTGATGACATGTATGATGCTGAACGGGCCGCGGAGCTCAATGGCGGTGAGGTTGCTGGAGTCAAGAGGGATGGGAGACCAGGCAGAGGAGAGAAGATGGGTGTTGACGAGGATGAGGGAACGCGTGGAGTGTGGCACAACCTTGTGACGTGTAGGGTAGACAGCAGTGAAACGGAGGTTGGTGCACGACTTGCCACAGTGGTCAATTGTGGGTTCTTGCATGAGGGCAATGTCGAAGTTTTTGGGTTTGAGGGATTGTAACATATTGAGCTGCGCTGACAGAGATTTGTTCAGGTTCTGCTGCCAAACACGGAGTCTGTGCATGAGTGGTGGGGGGGCTGCAGGGGCTTGGTTCATCTCTGTTTGTCCACGGGACCCCCTGGGCTTATAGCGCTGCCCAGGATGGATTCTGGCAGGACAGACTTGTTCCTCAACACCGGCATCTCGAGCTGCGATGAGCTCGCCGCGTACTTCTTTGCCCCATCATCAAAGAAGTCTACTATGATTGGTCGTCATGGGTTTGCCAACCTCCTCACCCTCTCGCGCTCCTGGCGTAGTGCCAACACCCTCCCTACTGCAGCTTCCTCCTTGTCATTGTCACTCTGCATGGCCTCCAGCACATCCCCCAAGGCCACCTCCAATGCCGCCTGCATGAGCTCATCTTCCACCTCTTCATACCAGCGCCTTGTTGCCCTTGTCTTGTATTCCTTCCCCTTTCCCTGGTCATCATCCCACGGCTTCCCCACCAGAACTCCATCTGCTACTCCTGTGACCGGCCCCTCTCCATCCCCAGCAGCAATGCCATTGCCCCGCAGCTCCCCCGCCAGAGCCCTGTACGCCACGCTCCTTGCATCCAGCATGGTTTGCCACATGAGCAGCACCATCGTCCACCCTGCATCGTGCCCGACGCCAGTGTGCTCACCACCATACACGACCTGGCTGCTGCCGTCATGGCAGCCGGCAACCCAGGTTTTCCTGCCTTTGCCCTCCCTGTGCACCTGTCGGATTCCGCATGGCCTCCGGCCCAGGCACCGCCATCTTGCCAGGATGCACTCTGGTTATTGAGGTAGGTAGCTTGCTCACGCATGTCCTCCCAAGTTGCAGGGTCGTTTGTGGGGAAGAACCTATAGTTAGCTTCAGGGTTCTGCTCAAGCATGAACTGTAGCTTGTCCGCGAAGACAGGGCATGACCGATCTGCTGCCCTGTGCCCGCAGAACTGCTACCTCACGGCCCTTCAGTTGGAACATGTGTGCTCTGCATTGAGCACTGTGCACATGTCAGTGCGGTGCATTTCTCCACAATGAGCGCACACATTGTGCACCGAGGGGCATGCTGCTGCATCATGCCCTGCACCAATAATCTGACACTTCAAGCATTGTATCAGCTCAGACAGCAGCTTCTGTGCCATGACACACCTCCCATCCACAAAGAGGCGGTGGTGAATGGCATGGTTCGCCGACTCCTTGCTCGCGAAGCCGAATATTGTATGGGCAGATCACTGTGCTGCATACCTCCTCTCTAGTGGCTTGATGAAGCGCACCTGCACCAGCTTGCCTTGCCCAATGCCATTTGTGTCCTCAATGGTTGTGAACACACAGTCAAGTGCAGGGTCAAACATCACCGGGACAAATTCTACCACCACAGAAAAGAGACAGGGCTTAAATATCGATGTACCTCCCATCCCCGCGAGAAAAGTGTCCATGCGCTTTGGGGCGCATATCCAGTCCACCACCGTCAACATTAGATGGAACACCACCACCCCATTCTGCACCTTGTGCACGCCCACAAACACTGTCTCTGCAGGTGCCGTGTCGTCACCCAGCTCGCACATCACGCTCGCGAGTGCCAAGTTGGCCTTCTCAACAAGCTCCTTCTCACTGAGCATTGCTAAGCTATTCCCCCTGACAAGCAGGGAGCAGTCGACCATGAATTGGCACATGCACACACCTGCATTGGCCACAGCTACAGTGTGTCGCAGCAGCACGCACACAACCCCCGCATAGGTCTTCATGCCACTCTCCATCAACTGGGCCTTTGCTGCCCCCCTTGCTTCAGCGCCGCCTCTGCCTCGGGCACCTCAGGCACAGCCTCCACTCTATTGATCATACCTATAATGCCTTCCCCCAGGCGTTCTGTTAATGTTTCCAGCTCCCCACACTGCTCCTGCACTGTTCTCGTGAGGAACACCGCTACTGTCTGCATGCTCTCAGCACTCTGTCCTTGTCTACTGCTTTGTTTCGTGCAGCCTCCTCAACCAGCATATTGAGAATGAGCATGTTGCGTGCCATAGTGTCCATTGCTGACTCAATGCACCGCTGCTCCAGCAGCACTGTGACTGCACAGCACGCATCTGCTGTCACCACTGAGTCAGCCCCTGCCACGATCCTCAGCAGCACCATAGCGATCTGCGCTATTGTCATTCCTTGACTCACTTCTGTCTTTAGCAAGCTTTTTGTGTAGAGATGCTTCTGCATGTCGATCGTGGAGAAGGCAGACCACTTCAGATCGCTGCCCAGCAGGAGCTCGTCCCTTGTCTTTTGGAAGTGCAGGGCGCCATATGCATCTGGTGTCGCACAAGTCACCTGCTGTGCTGTTTTTGCTGTCAACGCTTTTGACTGAGCCGTTTCAGGTGGCATTTTGCCTCGGACAGAGCCCGAGGCCCGCTAATTTCCTTGCATTGTGTAAAGAGTAGGTACAGTGAAAGCTAGGACCACTACAACTCAGATGCTGCCCCCAAAAAGTTTTTCAGCGGTTTTTGGTCCTGAGGTTGTTGTGGTTTGTTGCCAAGAATCCCCCTGGGTTGTGTTAAGCACCGAAGGCGGTCTTGTTCTAGCCGTCACCGCTGTTTCTCTATGATTTTGTTAACTACAAACACTTGCTTGGAGGAAAACCAATTGTGCCATACCTTGCAATTCCACTGTGCACGCAACACGGTCAGTCTAACAAGACAGCAGGCATGAAATTTGTAACACTAATGTCAACACCATCACAGTCAATGTCCATGTCGGCCAGAAAATGAAAGGCAGAAATGTGGGGAAGGGTGCTCCAATCTCTGTGTATCTCTGCCATATTGTCAGTATCTGGTTCCGTACGATAGCTGTCAATAGGCTCCGCCTTCGTTGCTTTGGCTGCGGTATATAGGGCAGCGATTTTCAGAGACAGGTCCGCAGCAAATATGCTATAAGCAGGAGATGTGTCTTGATCTTCAAGATAGATGAGGGGCACTGCCAGAGCTATGGATGCCAAAACCAGAGTATCCAGGGAAGTAAGTGGGGTGCGCATGATCCAGATCATGCATGGTGGGGATCCAGGTGGCAGTTACAGTGGTGTTTATTGGCTCAAGGCAGTGGAGCGGCCATAGGTTGAAACTTTCGAGGAAGTTTACAACTTGAGACTCCGCCTCTGTGGCTTGACACCACCGTCAACCTACTGTGTTTAGCTTGAGAGTTCTCTGTGACGGTGATCGGGAACGGTTATTTTTGGTCTTAGTTGCATAGACCAGCAAGGACCGTACAGTTGATTTTTTCCCCGATCAAAGTGCACCCCACTTTTGTACTTAGGACTTAGCTAAGTATAGGGATAGGAGAGACTCCTTGAATGTCCAGATCAATCCGGATCATTGTTTAACCGGCTCTTCCTTGATAAAGTGGGTAGGGCCGACATGCAGCACAGCCCGCTACCAGTTTTGGTAGAGGTCAGACTCAGATGTAACTCTAGAGCCCTGATATGAAATCTGGGGGGCCCAAAGTTTGCTCGGTTGATGTCACGGGCGTCCCACGATGTCGACCAGCTCACATTGGACCGCGGGAAGTAACCTATCTGGTGGACTAGAGGTCATTTTGAAACAAAGGATCACTGGCAGAAAGGATGATTTCTTGCACGAGGTTGTATTTCCCACATATCCGCTCATTCAATCTTTTCTCTCGCATCCCCAGTGTTGAGAAACCGGTAGACTCATGATACCAGTCAGTGTTCACAGTGCTTGGAGGAAAGACCAGATTAAGACAGAAGTTGGGCAGGCCCCGTGAAGCTCCTGCCAGGGGTTGTCCGGAAAATAGGATTTTTGAGGCCCGAAAACTGTGTTCTCCCTGTCTGAAGATAGGATTTTTCAGGTCTAAAATCGAAAATCCTTGTCCACACATAGGATTTTTTAGGCAGATTTGAAACTGATGCAGAACTCAGACCCTCCAGATGTTTGAGGGACCCACATTGACTCCGCATTGGCATCAATTCTTCAAATACGTGCTTGGGAGGGAAAAAATACAGAAAAAGGTTAAAAAATGGTGATTTTAAACACCACTTCAACTGACAAGCCTTGTCTGATATAGGATTTTTGAGGGCTCAACCACCCCAACAGATAGGATTTTTGAGGCCAAAATACAGTGTTTTGGGCGGACAACCCTTGGCAGGAGCTTCACGAGGCCTAGTCGGGACTCGGGCGGAGAAAGTCGCGCAATTACACACCAGAAATGACAAATGGTTTGCCAAAAAAGGAGAAAATACGATGGTCCACCAAAACCCACTTTGATCGTGCACTACATAAGAACCTGTACCTAAAGGTAGCGGGAATTTGCAATTGATTTGTTTTCCATTGCCATGCTGTGGAAATAGACCTGACCCAACTTGAGCCACGTAATCGCTCTTATCTATGACCATAGGCTCCGGCTATCCTTGTGTGGCTTCCACTGCCTTCATGATCGATTCATGATTCATGAATCAGGCTTCCATCTCAATTCCATCTTCGAACCTTAGCCTCGGAATTCAAGTGATCTCCCTGCAACCGCTTTAATCTCAGCTCGGTCATGGTGTTTGTGGTTGCCCAAAACAATTACAACAAATTCTCCTGAAAAGGAAAAAGGAAAGATTCAAGGATTTCAGAGCTCTTCCAGTCACAGCTCTCTCGAAAATTTCCTACACATCAATCATACCAATGGTCTGTTTTTTTTCCCCAAAATCTGCCGCTGCGCAGCACCTCTGTTCCACCATATATGTAAAGGTTTCAAGATTTTAAGAACATTTTGAGTGACAGAAACTGTGAAAGGCCCAGGATTTATTGAGGGGCACAAGGAGATGGTTTCACGATTTTAGGAGCTTTTAAACGCCTGAAATCCGACGCACCGGCGGGGTAACCAATAAAATTAACCGTGGGAATACGAGTCTCCCACGCTGACACAGGGGCTATTCCCTTATCTGGTTACATTTCATTCATGTAATTTAACTGCACCCCGGATAGGTATTAGCTGTTGATACAAATACGATGTAACATGTAGATTCTTATAGCAATTTAAATCAAGGCGAAATCTGCGGTATTGACGGAGAACGAATTAAAATGGTGCGGAACGAAATTATACAGTGCTCGACACATGATGATAGATCGTGTGAACTATTACTGCTTCTGGCCAGAGGCCAACCCCATCTGGTTACGCCCCACGGTTGGGCCGTTTTCGGAAATTTTGATCCCACAAACACCATAACCGCGCCCTAATCTCTGTCGCCGATTTCACTTGCCTGCTAATTATGGCAGCTGTACTTATAGCCACGGTCTCGCCTCATGTCGGCTCTTCGGCCAACAGAGCGTCTCTTGGTGGACAGCATCTCGCACCGCCTATGTAGTCACATCCTTAGCCTATCTCCGCACTCACTACAGGCCCCAAACCTCCTCCCAGGATTGACCTCAATTTCACGATGTCGAGTAAGCAAAACCTAATAAGGCCCTGCAGGACTCGTGCTCATCTGGATGTCGCAGAAAGCACGCAATATCCAACTTCGGAGTCGATCCAATTCCTGCGGTTACCTGCGAAGCAGGAGCGCTACGCAGTAGTAATCGCGGAACCTACCATTGCAGAGCTAATCTCCGCTCAGC
This sequence comes from Mycena rosella, assembly GCA_029378255.1. Lineage (NCBI taxonomy): Eukaryota > Fungi > Basidiomycota > Agaricomycetes > Agaricales > Mycenaceae > Mycena > Mycena rosella. Next base: position 1,171,579 of record JARKIE010000004.1, on the reverse strand, counting down.
CCAACTTCCCACTGCTCGTGAAAACCCCAGACGAGCCTACCTACGAGATCCGTGCAACCCCGAACATGGGTTTGGGCATGTTCGCAAAGCGCGACCTCAAAACTGACGAACTTATACTTTCGGAACGCCCGGTGCTCGTATATCCGGAAGGATTTAGGTCCTCGAATCCACCCGGGGGCCCTAATGATCGGTGGAAAATCGGAGACTATCGCGCCGTGTACTTGGATTCGTCCCGCATTAATCACAGGTGCGCAGCTGTTCTCGTATACATTATTCAACCAACCGCCGGTCTAGTTGCTCGCCAAACACCATCGCTGACTTTGATTTCCCCTCCTTCTCGTTTGTGGTCCGTGCGGTGCGAGAGATCAAGGAGGGGGAGGAGATTTCCACGATGTACTGTGGATTGGCCGCACCGAAGTCAAGTCGAAGACAGCTTCTTGCCTTCTGCATGGATTCGTGCAGCTGCTCTGTGTGCACCAACTATGCCACAGCGGTTGCATCGGATGCACGCCGGTTGGCGATAGCGAGCTATTCGGAATGGACCGTCGTAAAATATCTCGCAGCAGAGTCTATCGACCCCCAGAAGCTTTTGGAGGATATGCTTCAATGCATGAGGAATCACGAGGACGAAGGCCTAGAGACTGCTCTCAGTTATCCGATGTTCCTCGACATTTCTGGGCGACTATCCGGAATGGTCGGAGATCAGAAGCTAGCCGACACTCAGAAGGAGAAGGCACATATGTTCTCTCAGATAAGAGCATCGTATACGCGGGCTGAAAATTTTGTCAAGTGGTTGTTTGAACCAGCGGAAAGCATGCCGGAGCGTTTGGGCTGGGCTGTGTCCCATTCCAAGGATTTCGAACACATGTGGAACATAGGATTTCGAACGCAGGTTGGACGCTGAATCCTACCTCGGAGACGTGGACTGAGTCCCCAAATCGGGTGTGTTGGCGTTATTGCGAATTGTACTTGTAAATTTTTGTGATATGTGCTTTGTCGTAGTCTCCCTAGTCAGACCAAATGTCAATATTTTTTTTTTTTTGGGCAGAAAACCTGATATTGAGCCTTGGCGTACAGTTTCAGATAAATCGTCCTGGCTCAACATACCAAATAATACTGGGACATCCTAGATCAAACCGGTCATTTTTGGGAGCTGGTCCGATTTTATGTCTGACCTTTTCCCTAGATCGCGGAACACAAATTGATCCGCATTTGGAGTGAGTCGGAGACCTTGTCAAACAACCAGCTTGAAGTTGACCAAGGCCTCAGCGCAGATGACCCTAGATGACCTTGATGTGTAAATCTTAACGGTTGGGTGTTTTTCTACCGCTCCTATTTGGCCTTTCATTCACAGGTAGCTCGTATTTTTCCTGTTCCGGTTTTTCGACCGTCGCAACATTTCAAGACGAACCGAAGGGAAAGCAGCAAGCATTGTATACGGTGGCAATTATAATGATTGCATAGTATTGTAAGCCAAAATAACACCTTGGCAACCTCAACGCAAAACGTACTGTAGCTCAAGTAAAGTCCGTGCGACCAAGTAGTATTTAACCATAGAATGAGAATTTATCCCGCACACGGAGGCAGTGCGAATGTATTGAGTTCCGTCAGAGTTGTGGCCCCGTCAACTTCAGCTAACAGGTTCAGGAACGTCGGCGCAGTGCCATTGAAGTTGAGGCTCCACATCGAGTAAGCAGCATTGGCGGCTACTGGCTGGGCGGGAGGGGAAAAGTCGGTTTCTGTGATGGGCGGAAGTTCGACGCCGGTCGCAAATGTCGAGCCTGCGATGTACACCCGCGTGGGGTTCACGCCGTTGCGGACCTACAGCGCACCGGTCAGCGACATGAGGAGAGGGACATTAGAACTGCACGCACCGCGACATCAAACCGCGCCGCAATCGGGTTCTGGGAGGTCATGCACGACGTCTCGGAAAAGACGACGCCGTCCTGCACGGCGAATCCCACTCCGCCCTGGTCCTCCAGCTGGTCGTTTACGGTGAAGCGCATGGTCTTGATGCCCGCCGTGGCGTTTAGAGGGATGAAATTGTCTGTGCCATTGAACGCGTACCACGCCGCGCTGTAGCGCCCGGCGACGGCGGAGGACAGACCGGCAAACGGCAGTGTGGCATTGCCAGTGCCTCCGGCGCGATCGTCCCAGAGTAGGCGCACTGTGCGATCTGCATCCGCCGTCATGTTCCAGAACTATAGATGATCAGAATCGAGGAGAATAATTTGAGGCCTGGACACGTACCCGAACTTGACCGCTGAGCTTTAGTGTGTCCCCATCCAAGACCAGTTGCAGGCCGGAGGGCTTCACGGGCAGCGGCGTGATTACATCGGTGAGTTGTACGTCTTTCGGAACGCTGTTCAGCATGCGTGCAAACAAAGTTCCGCACGTCGACGCGAAGAGCTCTGGCGAGTTGGCGAATCTGTACGGTAGTCAGTGACTGGAGGAGGTGGCCTATGAACGGGACAGCGTACGAGCGCATGGTGACGTTGCCGTCGCTGCCAAAGATGCGCTTGTCGGAATTCGTGGTGTCGTTCAACCCCACAATTAGCGGATTGCGGGTCGTGCCAGAGATGTACTCCGTTGCACTGCCAAGCTGTAAGTAACCGCGAAATAAATTTAATCATGCGGCTACGCACATGTTGTTGTCAAAATGGACGAAGGTCGAGTCGAAGTGGGAGACGGAGAGAGTGTTGTTGGGGTCGTTCAATTCCGGTACAATCTCCGGAAACGGGGCGTGTTGCACGCCGCCGAATGTGTGTCTGGCGACGGTAAGCTACGTCGGATGGTTGGTGGGGCGAGACAATACGCACCCGCACGCGATGAGGCTGATCATCTCAGTCTGCGTGAATCCCTGGCGCGCAAACTTGGCGATGTGTGTATCCAGGGGCTCCTGTGGTTGGGGCACGCCCGGCGTGTTGGGCTCGAGAGCGTCCACGCGCCCACCGCGAAACGCAATTTCCGGCCCCCCACTTTGAAACTTAGTTCAGCAGAGGGATCAACGGGCAGTACAGGAAAGACCTACCAGTTCTCGATGGCTATGATTGTTCCAAGTGCGAGGGCGTCGGCGACTGCGAGTATGCATGGGTCAGAGAGTGTAAAAAAATGGGCCGCGGATGCAACGTACTGGAAACGTAGTGGTTAGACTTCGCGAGCTGCGAGAGGAGTACGCCAACGGTGTTCGCGAAACCATCGCCGACGTTCTACGCCGACAAAAAAAAAACGAAGGAGCGGGGAATCTTCAGCACGAAGCGTGTTAACCGCGGAGCAACCGTGACGCACCTCAGCGCGGGCCTGCTCTTCCGGGAAGCGGATCGAAGCGTCCAGGCCTCCTGTGCCATCCGTGACGTTGTGCGTCGCCATATCATGGTACGACTGAGTCAAGTTAGTTATCGAGAGTGGGCGACTCGGAGTTGCCTCGCACCGTTCGTATCCAGTCCGCAGCGTCGGACCTCCCCGAATTAGTCGGCCCGTCGCCGGGGGGGTCGAATTCATCGCACGGTTGAATGAAAAACGCGATCCCTCGGGCGTTGTTGCCGCTCTGGTCGAAGCGCTGGGACTCGAGTTCGTCGAGCTGCGGCGAAGGCCATATGTATGCGCTAGCGGTCGCAAGGTAGGCTAGGAGAGCAAGGCTGAGCATTTTGGTTGAGGCACATTAGCTGCTGTGAGGCGCCTTTAAAAGCCAGAGACGCTTCGCGCTGCGGAGAAAGGATCACGGACGTTTGTGAATTTTGGAACCGGCTTTCGTGAGCGGGACCGGCCGTGTATTACTAAGTAACTACATACCGTGTGTAGCTCTGGTGTCACGGCCAGAAATGCCCGTAATTGAGATACATTGGTACTCTTTTTATAGAAACTGACCAAAAACTGACCAAAGCCTACTGTATTATTACTTACGATCAATTCGACAGTCACGGGTCACGGACCTGTCGATGTCGAAATATGGTCGGGGTCACGGGTCACGGAGGGGTTTGTCGAATGCAACTTTTGTCACGGCCAACCCAAATTTCTCTCAACCATGCTAAAAACCTAAATTTTGCGTCTCGTATGTCGGATTTTAAAGGGTGTCACGCCAAAATTCGGTGGTTGTCGAATTGTCGAACTGGTTTTTTGGGTCACGGGTCACACCCCCTGTCGAATTGATCGAAATAATACAAAAATAATACAGTAAACACGCGGCGAATTTTCTTTAGCTTTCCGTCTTTCCGTCTTTCCGTCTTTCCGTCTTTCCGAATTCAGTTTTCCGCAGTTGCGAGAGCACCTCAACTCCGAATCGCGAAAGTCCTTACTCCGGAACTCAATGCTCCTGACACACGCCGTCCTGTCGCCTCCTACCTCATAGTGACCAGATAGGTATAGGTGTCTCAATCACCGCACCGAGTCCTATTCCTCCAGCATGAGCAAACCACGCAGGCGATGGGTGATCACTGTTTTTGTAGTTTCCTTCATGTCCCCTTCCTTCAGTTCCATCCTGAGTTCTGCAGGTGTACAGCGCTGCTGTCGAATTACTCGATGGTCCGTCTGCCCACCCACGGGATTCAGCGCGCTTGTGCCGGACTCGTCATCTGGATCGGAAATGGCAAATATACACATTCATGGCCTCCTGCTTGCTCACACCTTGTTGCCCCGTCTTCGTGAAGTCGGAACTGGCTGGCGCAGTCTCCTCGACGAGTCTTCTGGTATGAAGCTTCAAGCGTCATCCAGATACGGATTTGGAATCCATCGACTGCCCCCGTTCTTTCCGGGATCTTTTCTGCTACAGAATTCAGGCAACCACCCAAGGGCCTTTTAAATGCCATAATGTGTTTCATGACCTTTTTTGCACCCTCGCCTCGCTTAGCCCTGCTAAGCCAGCGAGGCACGTGCAACTATCCAGTCGTTCGCTTGCCCATTTTTTTTTGCTCGTGTGATTTGAACTTATGGAACAAATCGACTTGAACGTTCCCATGACGAGGTAATGTCTTAGTGCCGCGATGGCTTTGACAATCATGGCCGCGACGACATGGGCCCGGCCAAACTACGTTCATCAATCATGGATTCATTCATACCAGAACACTGTCCTATTATTCCACAATCTCCGGGGAATAATCTGGGAGTTTGACGCCCAAAGAATCCGCGTCTTTTGCTCGCCATCGAAGTTCTTTCAGGATGAGCTACTTATCGTTCAAAAATCCGAAATCCATGTGGGTGCGAAGAAGCAGGCTGGTATAATGGTGCTGCGGGCAATCTTTCACGGCACCCAAAGAATTCAAAGATCGCTGCGCATAGTTGTTGGAAGTTCAGCTTACAATGTCGCGCTTGGAGGATTAGCTGCTCATTGATTTTAATCATCTCTGGTGCCGAAAGTTGTCATGCAGGTGAAATTATCACTTCCGATGGAAATCATCTGTGTCTCCGAGTACTGCTGAAATTTATGTCCACGCTTACAAAGGTTTTGGGGAATCTGGCCTCACATGTATACAAGCAATCAATGACAGGCTCTTTGCCAACACTACTACCCGCGGAACTGGCACCTTATTGCGGACATCATTTTCTCGTCAATTCAATGCACTGCTGTTCTGAAGCCAGCGCAAATCAGGGGAGACCTGAACTATGCCATAGTGTGCCAACCACCTCCGACTCTTGTAGTAAAGGTATCGGTGTCGTGTACTCGAGGACTCAAACTGACTGTTGAGACTGTCTCGTAATCATTTTGCTTCCGTGTTATTGGTTGGGCACTACCCTGGGGCATGGGGAAACTCATGGAGTCTGGGAGCTGGTGTTTGATTGGTGCATGGAGGCCCAGGGGCAAAGGTATGCTCTACTCGCGTCGAAGTGGCTTGCTTGTATGCCGAGATAATCCCTGGAAACCGGTGTTCGTTATTCGGACCCCTATCTACCTACCTACCTACCTGGGCGCATGCTGCCAGTTAAGCGAGCTGGTACAGAGAAAGGGTCTGTCAAGTAGGTGTAAGTTAGATGTGAGTTAAGACGAGAGGGCAATACACGGCACCCTCACTCACTGCATCGGGAAACACGCAACGCGCTTTCCTCAAGCTTAAAGGCAGCACTACTCAATTAGGGACGAATTGGGGGCAACCCAAGGACAATTAAAGGGCAACCGCCACAAGGGAATCAGCCCAGGCTGTGCGGCTAGTGCGTTACATAGACTCGCGGATCTGCTGCTCCTGTCATGCTGAAAGGGGACAGTGGCTTGCACATCTGAGGACTACGTTCTCGGCTCGAACACTGGCCGGGCGAAGACCAGCCATGAATAGGTGAGGGTGCGTAATATGTGAGTGGGTGCGTACATGTATGTCAAGTCCGAAATATTGCTCGCAGAGGTGCCCATCCATATTGAATATGATGTGCAGCGCTCGATCCGGAGGGTCAACCTGCTCGAGCCACTGCGGTAGGTAGGTAGGTAGGTAGCATTACACGGCACGGTCCAACTCATGCGGAAGGACGGCGATCATGGTCCCCGACTGTACATACATACCGAGAACAGGTCGCGGTAAGCTCGGAAGACGACTCTAGCCATTACCATCGCTCCCGTCTTCCGGCCTCGCGTGGATTTGCCACCCCATCGCCGTGGGCTCCCAATCTTAAAAAAGACTAGAAAGATCATGACTAGATTTTTTTTTACCAAGAACGCTGTCAGTGATACACTCACACAACTTAGATCTTGGACTGCAACAGAAGACTCAAGAGTTACATGCCTCGGCCCACAATTTGACCATGTCCTGGCCTTAATCAGGGCCAGATTTTGCGGGGTTTCCTGGAATCCCCGACGTAGTAGCTACATAGCGGTGTAGTGGTCAGAGCGGGTGGTTCACAAACAGAAACTTTAGTTTCTGATTTGTGCTCAGAGTACCGAGAATGTCGCCAAAACGCCCACGTGCCTTGCCATTTGTCATTCTGCTGAGTCTTCTGCCGATATGCCGCTGCCGCACATGCACAGCATTTGCTCCCAATTTGTTCCACGACAGTGACGACACTACTTACATGGCTGCCTGAGAATGGGCCCTCTTCCCGTAAACACGCTCTTGATTGCCAATCCAATGTACCACTTTTATCTCTTACCAATATGTTTTACGCCCTGTTTGTGCTCCGCCGCTTGCCGGCCACTCAATCTCATAGTCGGGAAGCAAGGAGCGAAAGTCAGGTGACCGCGGCACGCTTCATACTACGTAAACACCCGCACACACTGTGCGAGGAGCCAAGGGCCAAGGCGCAAAGGCCGTGGCCTTCCGCGACGACGACGCGCGCGAACGAACCCAATGTACGGCGTCCTCTCCGTCCTAACTTCCTTACGTTGAATATGTTGCAGGCCCGGAAAAGCCACCAAAAAGGTCAGGCCGGTCAGAGCTGGAAAATACGACGCCCGCGAGCTCTGGAAACGCTCTCCCTCTCCAGCGGAAGACTGGGGATCCGATGCAGACGTCGACTTCAACCTAGAGATTGTCGGAGAGGAAGTGGGATATGACGGAGAGATCAAGTGCGTGTTCCCCTGCCACTCGGTGTCTGTGTAACCACCTGACATGCTCTCCGCAGGTATGAGGTAAATACACAGAGTCTTTACCCCCTTCCATCTTATGCCTCGCTTGCAGATCGAATGGCGAAATTGGACCCGCGCGGACGGCACGAGTACGACGTGGGAGGGCGCCGATACCACCTCAACGCACCTCCCCACCGCCGACTGGGAGGAAAAGCGCCTCGCGGAACTGCCAGATCGCCCGGACGTTGTGCTCTGGGGGACGACCGACATCGCGAACACGCGCACAAGGGAGCGCAAGCAGGGGTACGACGGCACGGTGTCGGAGGAGGAGCGCGCTGCGTTCCAGGAGGATTTCGACGGGATGGTGAGCCGCATGGACGAGCTGATGGAGGAGAATAAGGAGCAGTTCCCGGAGATGTATGCGAGGTATACGCGGGAGAAGCAGGGGGCGGGGGCAAGGGCGGAAACGCCTCCTACGGCGGCCCCGACGATGCCGCTTCCACGCCAACACTATGCGCAGGTCAACGCGCAGGCGGGGCCCTCTCGTCCTCGTGTCAACGCCGAGGCAGGGCCCTCGCGCACTTCGTCCACACCTTCCACCTCTCGCCCTTCTCCCATCCAGCCCACTGCCTCGTCTTCGCGTGTTCCCGCACCCACCTCTCGCCCTCCCCCGGCTCAACAGACGGCTTCCTCCTCGTCTTCGCGCCCTCCCCCTCCACGTTCCCCGCTTCCCCGGCGTTCCTCCGTCATCTCGATTTCCTCATCCGCAGATTCAATTCAATTCATCAACATGACTGGCCCGCCTCCTATCAGAACCAAGCGCCCAGCGACGCCCACGCCTCCCGTGGGCACCCCGGCGGCCAAACGCCGTGCGTTGCCTCTCCCGCCCGACCTCGTGAGCGGAGCGGCCTCCATGTCCAATACCACCCGCCCCAGTGCGTCAGCAACGCCAATTGCCTCCTCTTCGCGCCCATCGACGTCCAGACCGCCCGTCGCATCCTCGTCGCGCACCGGCAGCAACGCCTCCGCCGCCAGTACGTCTGCAACGTTAGTCGCGTCATCCTCGCGCCCTTCCACGTCCAAACCGCCCGCCGCGCCGTCTTCGCGCACCTCCACCACCTTCGTCTCCGCGTGTGGCAGCGGCTCACGCCTCCCCCCACTAGCCGCCTTCTTCCGGGGTCGGCCCTCCCCACCTGCCCCCCTCCCATACACCCTCCCGTCCCACACCGAATCCGCCGCCTTCTGGGATGCCTCTACCGCTTCCGCCGCCGCCATCCGCTCCACCCGCCCGGCTGCCGACGTCCTCCCCCGCAGCTCTACGCATCCACACCGCGACAGCACGCCGCCGAGCACCGCGTTGACGAGGACGCGCCAGAGCCGCTCCCCCGCGCAGCCCGCGCGCCGCGCGCTAAAGCGCAAGCACCCCGACTCGGACGGCCGCACTTGTGGATGCGGCACGCTGCTCCCGCCGCCGGACGTGCACCGCGGGGAGCTGTGCGATGGGTGTCGCAATACGGCGACGAATAAGCGGTGGGCGATGAAACAGACGTCCGCCCCGCCGCTGCCCCGCACATGCGCGTGCGGGACGCTACTCCCGCCGCCGGACGTGCACCGTGGCGAAACGTGCGATGGGTGCCGGCAGAGCGAGGCGCGGGCGCGGGCGAAGGGGAAGGGGAAGGGGACGCAGCCGGCGGCGCTGGGACGGGGCGTTGGTGTTAACACGATGCAGAGTGGCAGTACGCATTCGGCGCGGGCGCTCGAGGTGGTGGCGTCGAAGACCCCCGTGAGGCAGCCGCTCCCGCTCCCGCTGCCCGGCAGCAGCAGCATGCGCAAGGGGAAGGCGCGCGAAAACGTCAAGTCTTTGTAAGTGTCGCATCTGCTCCTGGCTTCTTCGTGCGCGGGGAGTCGCGGATCACGTTTGCCCTGCCCACAGCCATTCTGGCCTCGCCGTCTCCTCTCATTTCTGCCCTTAACCGAGCCTCACACCCTCATCGCCAGACGCCTGCAAACCGAAACCACCTGGTCCACGATCGCAGAGAAGGCGGGCGCCGCGGGGCTCACGTTCGTGAACGACGTGGACGACGAGGAGGTGCCGCCGACGCTGCGCGGGTTCGTGTACCTCGAGGACGAGTACCACCTCGCGCCCGCCCTCGACATCAAGATCGATCCGTACGTCGCTCACTCGCCAACCCGAATGATACCCCTACTTACGGATTCGTTTTTGGATTGTAGGGCATGCGCGACGCCGCTGATGACGCCTCTGTTTTTCACGTACTGTGATTGCGGGGGCGACAAGAAGGGCGACAAGGAGGGGGAGTGTGGTAGTCTGGAGTGTGGGTGCCAGGACGCGGCCGAAGCGCTGGGGAGCGCGTACACGAATGTACGCCGGTTCTTCGTCCGCCCGACGTACATGCTGACATTCGCCTAGGGCCTATTTAACTTCACCTACGGGCCTGACCAGGTCGTCGTCGAGTGCAATCCCGTGCGTGCTGCCATATCCATATCCAGATCTCGTTTCCTCCTATACAGCGAGCTAATTACACGACGCAGTACTGCCACTGCTCCCCCAACTGCCCCAACCGGGTCGCGCAGAGCGGGCGCCAGGTCCCGATCGAGATCTTCAAGACGGCGCGGTGCGGGTGGGGCGTGCGCGCGCCGGTCGATGTGGAGCGGGGGACGGTGCTTGGGATGTACACTGGGTACGTGTCAGCTTTCCTTGCGGCGCCTCTTGCTGACGCGTTCGTCCCTCTAGGAGTCTAATGTACGTCGTGCCTCTGCTGCGCGGCTTTGTGTGCTGACCGCTCGTATATAGCCCCCGAGCGGAGGCGATGGACCTGACCGGCGAGGCGAAGGAGTATTGCTTCGACTTGGATTATAACCAGGAGCATGAAGACGAGGAGGACTTGACGGAGAAGTATACTGTGGACTCGTTGCGCTACGGTAAATGTCCCTCTGCGCTGATTGTCTGCACTGAGGCTTACTGCGAATTAGGCAACTGGACGCGGTTCATCAAGTGCGCGCGTTTTCGCTTCTACATCGCGGTGCGCTGACGAGATACTATGACTTGCTACAGCCACTCGTGCGAGCCCAACCTGCGCGTGCAGCCCATCGTGTACGACACGCTGCCCTCCGTGCGCACTCCCCCTTTCGCCTCGCTCAAGTAGTGGCTAACATTCCAGCAGCAAAATATGGCTTACCTCACCTTCATCGCGATGGAGCGCATCCCCGCACGGACGGAGCTGACATTCGACTATGACCCGGCGGTGCAGCGCGACCACAAGGTGACGCAGGGGCAGCAGCGGAAGGGCTGGAAGCGGAAGTCGGAGTCGGAGAGGCCGGAGAGCGCGACGGACTGTGTGTGTGGGGCGGATCCGGAGCGGTGTCGGGGGTGGGTGAGGACGAAGTAGAGGGGGTATTCATGGGGAATCTCACGGAAATCTATCGCGGTCGGTTGGTTGGTGGCCATTGGCCTGGATGTTGTGCATTTATGTGTATTCGTCGCTGTACCATATTGACCTAGGCACGGTCTGCCACGGTTTTACAGAAGACATTTCAAGATCCCCGAGACACCGGATCAATATTCAATATTCACCATCATGATCCGAAAGGGATTCTGTCCTTCCCTCTTTCTGTTTCTCTTTGGCTTCGCCTCAATCGTCCCCGAAGCATCGGTTTTCTGGAGAGGGCTCGAAGGCAGCATCTAGTGGTTCCACAGATGTTGGATATGAAGTGGACGTCAGGGCCGCCACGGAACTTGAGGCTATACCAACGGTTTCTGAGGTACGAGAGTTGGTAAAGACTCCTTTGGATAGAGTCTCTGAAATTTTCCTCAGCCGTATCATCCCTCGTCTATAATCAATGCTCATGTAATGCGCGCCTCTCAGAGGCTTGACCGGAACGCCGGGAGCACACCCGACACGATTCTGTCCGCCGTAACACACGGCGATGTCTGGATGTCTGTCGTGCGCGAAGTAAATCTACGTTCATCATTTGACCCAAGCTTTACGCTCTTCGTATAGGATGAGACGATGCCCGACGACGACGATCTTCTCCGCAGAGTCCACAGGTATTATTCCGTGGGGTTCAAATGTAATGAGCTTCCTTGGCTTTCGGTACTCGTTGTCCCATCGTTCTGATAACTCCGTAGATGGCCTTGGTGCGGACATCGACATAGAATCACCGACAGACAACGCTCGCTCCGACATGCTCGGCGCCGACCCAAGTGAACGCCCGATGCCGGAGCGTGTTGGAATTGTGCTTTGCGGGCGACTAGGGTCTAGGGCGCCTGAGCTCGCGCATAGCACTCGAGCGGACACTGTTGTCCCTGATGTAAACGTGCGCTCGACGCTGGAGCGTGCATTGATGATTGCGCGAGAGGCGGTCCAGTTAGATACCGCGGGCGACCCGGGCGCCGCAATAGCCAGCTATGCTCGCGCCGTAGCGCTTCTTAGCAAAGTCATCGCGCACTTGGACTCTGAAGAGAGTAAAGCAAACACCGCGCCGCCCAGCGCGTTGCGTCTTCCCGGATCCACCGGGGTGCGTGAGGAGCGTCGGCACGCCGCACAAGCGAATCACCTCGACGGATGAACGTCATAGGCTGCGAAACATTGTATGTCCCTTGAGTGTATATGCACCCCTTGCGCTCACGCTGCTCTAGGAAAGCACCTACCGGGACCGTATGGCTATCCTGGCGCTGGTTCACAAGATTCCCACTGAACCGGGCGCTGTTGATTCGGGAGAGAGCGACCATTCCGCGAGTACTGCTGGTACATCCGCAACAGGCTCCACAAGCGTCCTTCCCATGGATACTTCCCCTGAGGATCTCGGCGAGTATCTCAACTCGGTCCTCGACCGGGGATCTCGCCCGCCGGGAACTCGGCTCGAAGATCTGGGTCCCGTAGTTTAACAAGCGCCCACATCTCTATCCAAGCTCGTTGCTGCGATGTATAATAAGTTGGTACCAGTGCATTCACATGGCTCAGCCTGTAGGGTAAAAAAAAAACAATACAAAGAAAATACATCGACTTGGGTACGATCTAGAGGCTTCCTTTCTTCAATTACAACGCATACCCATACAAGAAAGAAAATGAAGGTGGTGAGGGTGAGGGGAAGAACAAACGAGGCTCATGCAGAGCGTTCATCAGAAAGGCGACCCTTGCCGCTCAGTGGAATCTCACGGAATGGATTGTCCCTCATTTCCGTGCCAGAGATGGCTGGGTTGCGGGCAAAGTTTAGGCTGGTCGTATTCTGGCTGTGAGGGGCAAAAACGATCGATCCCGTATGTTGAGCGGTTTCGGTATATGAGGACTCGTTTAATGAACCCTGTGTGTTGACTAGCAGCAAAACAATTGAGGGGTATGCTCCCTGGATGGATTAAGCGAATGAGGGACGTGAATGGAAAGACGAACAACACCCACAGCTATTTGTACTTGGCAAGGAGTGTATAAATCGCCTAAAATGCACAGTTGTTACTGGGGATGTTGAAAGAGCGAACAAGGAGGTACCTAATGTTCCCTGAGGCAATCGGATGAGCGCAGATAATAGCACCGCGATCTAGACAGAAATTGAACAAATGATCCACACGAAGTCATCTCACGTCACCCACGGCGGAGAAGCAGAAAACGACTCCAGATTCAACGACGAGAAGAAGGATTTGGTTCGATCTAGTGCTCTTCTTGTCTGTGAAGGTCGAACGAATAATTCGCCAATGCCGCCTGTCAAAAAATAAGATTTAAATAGATTATTGTGTCACTGAAGAACCAACCAAGCGGTAACTGAAACAACCCCGGTCGCAGTTAAATTGGAGAGCAGACTTGTAATCAACGTGGTGACTTGGGCGATGTCGATTATGCGGCGCAGCATGTTGCCGTTGGGCAGACTGACGATGGGAGACTCGATCAAACCGGCGATGCGGGTAGCAATGGTAAGAAGGACGGTGACTGGTTTGAATGTGAATAAAAGTACTACCAAACGCCAGGGAATGGGGACGTACGAGCGGTAATACCTAACAAAGCAATCGTGATCCACAAATATTTTCTGTGGTTGCGCAGGCAGATGACCCAAGCTCGCCACACAACTACACCATCGCTGAGGACGTACTGTTCCAATGGAGTTCTCGTATCAGAAAACAATTCAGACGAAACGAGAGGAGGAGAAGCTGACATTGATCAGGGTAAGGGCGTTGAACAAAGGAGCCCACTGGGTGACTAAAGTGTGGTCGGGGAGAGTTTTCGATGGGTTTATCGCCAGGCCAATGTATGAATACATCTGGTTTGCCCCACTGGCGAGGGAGTAAGCCCAGTAGGCCGTTGAGAGCAGGTACATGAAAATGGTGATTCCAAACATGACGTGGTTGACTCTGGTCCTCAGCCCGCGCTTTCTGTATATCCGAACGCTCAGAGATGCCCTTGGGAAAGAAAAAACGCGCACAAGAGCATCCAGGTCGATAGCCATATCAAAATCGTGTATGCTCCTAGCACACAGACGGTGTCAGCAATCGCAGTAAATATGAACATCTATCAACTCACCGAAGAAAAACGTTTGCGCAACCAGGCCAAACATTATATACATCAATCCCTCTCCGGAACGGATAACCTTTGCTGATGAATCCTGAATGACCATGATGATAAGGAGGGCAGATAGACAGTTTTTTAAAAAGTTCTTCGCAGAGGAAGGATAGAAGGGAACCGAAGGGGAGGATAAAAGCTGGCGGTTCGGAACAAAGGAAACAACCATGCAAGGCTCGGGACGCCTAAAACCAAATGCGATTATACGCACGGCGTTATTACTGATGATCAGCGCTCTATCAAGCTACATACGGTGTTCCAGATATCCGGGCGTTGACGGCCTCCTGCGCCACCTCGAAGCAAGGCGACCGGCGCCTAAAGATATCGCTAATAACGTTATATGAGGATGAACACAGCGTTCAAGCGGCGCTGGTAGCTACGAGCTGCCATCTGAGCTGGAGGCGAAGAACCACCTTCCGAAAACTTGGGCGCCCGTCAACGACGGGAATGAGACTGAGCGAGAATCTACTAGTACTAGGGCGGATGGGTCAGCGAGTGGATCAGCCTCAAATCACCAGTGCAGCCTTGAAGCCGTTCGGGTTTGCTTCGGGTGTATTGAAGTCCATAGGTAAATCCCGGGAGATGCGAGGAGCCCAAGTGAGCGAGACTAAAGGACGAGATCAGGAAGCTGGACTAGGAGCCGGCGCTAAAGTTCGGCCAAGTGTAGATCTGATGGCGGGACGGGAGTTGACGCTTTGGATCGTACAGTACTTGTATATACTAAAGTGATAATTTAGCGGCAATCTCTTGGAGTCAAAATGTATGCATGAACATTTTTTGTCAGCTCGGATCACAAATTGGTCGCCCGCGTTCCCAATTTGGCAGTGACTTGATGGCGCTTGCATCATGCCTCCCAAACATAATTGTCTTGACAGAAACACGATTATGTCCTTGTGTCATACAATTTCTACCGCCCATACTAGGAATTTTGGTATTGTTGCTATGATAATACTGTATTATGTGGAAACCCTTTTCGCCATGATCGGATCACATTCCAGTCATTCATCGAGCACAATACTGTACAGGTCAACAAACATATTGGTCCTCGCATAGGCAAAAAATGGTCTCATTCCAGTCACATTCCGGTCATATAAGGATCCTAATACGGTCCCGCTTCCAAGGCATTTCCGTCAGACCTTCACGGATCTCGACCATTATCGCACCAATTGGTACATTTTTTTGACCTGCTATGCTCGGATACGTGTCCCTCATCTAGGAAAATTATCAGTCTCATGCCAGGTCCTCAGTAGCTCCCACACTGTTTCAAATTCAGGAAATTTACTATTTCGGATGTCACAGTGAATTTAAATCTTCATCTATCAACTTAAACTTTAGCGTGTACTTCCATCCACACCCTTTCCATATCCCTCACTGCGCACACTATTCCCGAAGTCTATCAGGCCTGATCCGTGTTGATCACATTTCAGTACCACTCAGCCCGCATTTTTGTCAAAAGCCCAGCACGATATGGTCATACATAGCAAGAAATAAGGTCTGGTCACCAAGGCATTTCTGTCAGATCTTTACGGATCTCGACCATTATCCCACCAATTGGTAAATTCTTTTGACCTGCTGCGCCAGGATATGTGTCCCCCATCCAGGAAAATTATCAGTTTCATACCAGGCCTTCAGTACCTCTCTCCATTTATCTGGACCCTGAACACGCACTGGTCCTGAGAGGTAGCTACCGAACCCACAGATCTGGCCACCATCCAGTTCTCGCATTCTACATTTTAAACAGAAAGAAAAAAAAGTATTACATGTTCCTCAACATACATGCTGACATTCTTTGAATTTTAGTCACACTCATCATGCATTTGTGTCAAACACCCAGCACAATATGGTCTTCCCTAGACCCAAATAAGGTCAGGTCTCCAAGGCATTTCCGTCAGACCTTTACGGATCTCGACCATTACCCTAACAATTGGTACTTATTCCTGACCTCGTATGCTCCGATATGTATCCTCCATCCAGGAAAATTAATACTTTCATGTCAGGTCCTAGGCAACCCCCACATTAATCCATTCCCTATTCCGGACTTTATATAATTCTTGTTAGTCTCATTTGATGATTTGAGCCAGGTCCTATCCAAAATACTGCCATCTCTGGGATACAATATGGTCAGGTCACATAAGCATTTCTGTCAGACCTTTACGGCTCTCGACGGATAACCCCTAATTTGTATATTTTTTGGACCAGCTAGTCTCAGATATGTGTCCCTTATAAAGGAAAATTCCTGGTTTTATGACAGCTCTACCCATCCTCACAGTTTACCAGTTTTCCCAATAAAAGGATCCGACCTCGACTCATAGTATCCTTTGTTCGCACAACCCATATTTGATTTGCCTTTTCGGGCAACCTAGTTGCCCAAATAGGCCTTTTCTTCTATCGACATACACCAACGGAGGGGCTATCTGTCACGCACACAGACTTTATTTGCGAGACCAATGTTCAAAATGACATTAAGCTAGTGCTCGAGGCCTTTTTGCACAGGCAAACACAACTATTTTTCGTCGACATTCAATAAAATTTCGGTCAGGACTTTATGCCCTTAGTCTATCAAGACTCGGCCTGTCCTGTTTGTTGAAGAATACAAGTTCTGATCATATCATCTCCTATAGAAAATTGTTTGACTTAGATATACCGGCCGAGACACCACATCTCTCTTCACAATATATTCCCGCTTTCCTATCATATTTTTCTGTTTTGTCATGTATAGCCCATCCTCTTTTTAGCCTCCGCACTTCGCAAAAGTGTCCGATCATCACTATACCCCCCTTTATGGCGCTCCAGGTACCCTCAAATTCCTTGATCATTCAATTCCATTCATATTGATTCTTTATAAGCCTGGCCCGCTCATTTCCAGGCTAGCACTCGAGACATTGACGAATGTGTGGTCGTCTCTCCAGTCAGATCCACCCTCTCTGTTTGCTGCTAGTCATGTGTCCCAATACTGGCGAACCGGACTGATTTCCAACCCGAGCCTTTGGAGTCACATATATCTCACCGACCTTCATTCCGAATCCGTTCTACCGCAATTGTGGTTGACCAGAGCTGGACATTCGACCCAAATTTTCATAGACATATCGTTCCCAGTTGCTACAACTGGGACCTGGGGAGATGCCCCCCGTTCCGATCTTTACTCTTCGTCTACGAAGCAGATGCAACACATGCTCAACATCATGACCCCACACTCAACTCAGTGGCGATCATTGACCATACACTGTGCCCCACATTTTCTTACCCCTATCTGCCAAACACTCCTCACCTCTACTCTGCCCATTCCTAATCTCCAAGATATCCACCTCGTGTTTGAACACTGCCTCAATTATCATGATGTTGGAAGCGGGGCCCATAGTACCACTATTTTTCATCGGCCCCTGGCCACGCTTTTGCAACTCAAATCGGTGGACATTGCCTGTTATTCCGCGATGTGGCCGATGCCCAGGCTCCAGTCCCTCACCTCCTTAACCATCGGTCCTTACATGCCCCGCTCCATTCCACATTGGAATCTGCTTGTGCATTCCCTGGGGAACGCACCTACCCTCACATTTTTGGGGTTTCGGGGAGGCTTGCCTGACCTCGACGGGGATCCAATTCCCCTGTCCCTTCCCTTCCTAATCACACTGTCTCTCAGCTATCTTCGGGCTCAATCTGTCATCTGACTCTTTGCCCTCCTTGATCATCCGTCGCTGCAGGAGCTGAACCTTCGATTTATCGAGGCCGCTGATAACTACGACCCTGTTATCGACATTTTACACTTGAAATTTGCGCCGACCATACACACACTGGCTCTCAACTGCCTTCCTATCCACTCCCGGTCCCCCCATGTGCAAAGCCTTTTCAATCCCTTCCAAACCATTCGCACTCTATGCCTCGATTTTGATGAGCTTCACGGGCTCAACAGACACATCTGGCATTCCTTTTTGGCTCAGGCTGGCCAGAACAAATTCCTTCCCACCCTTTCGGAGGTTCACTTCGCGAACCTCCCAATTGCATCGGTTCAAGAATTTGTTCTACAGCGTGTATCGGCAGGGCGGCCCATACATACCTTGCGTTTGCACGAAAGCTCACTCCCTACATTCGAGGCCATAAATATTCCGGCCTGGAAGTTGTGGCTGTTTTCCCAGGTTACAGAGCTTTTCATGTCTTTGGGTCAGCCGCAATGGGCGCCTGGATTTTTTTAATATTCACTAGCGTACATCAATTTATCTACATCGTTCTGTACCCTATTTCCACGAAGCCATCCGCACTCCCGTAATTGGTGCGGGTATGCCATTCGACATGCGGGGAGCGAGATACAGCCACGTGCGGGGGCTGGCACGAGTATTGAAGGGTGCCGCGGGATCGCACGGTGATGGCGATTCGCGCGGAGCCGCGCTGCGCTGCCTCGAAGCACATCTCTTGGATGCGGGGCCTTGCAGCGCGGACAGCACGGCTGCCGTACGGAGGGCGGGGCACGCAGGTTACCAAACCGCTACCACATTATCCTTGCTCAAGTTCCCAAGGGATGGGCAGTGCACTCCGACGTGAGTCCGGGTTCAAACTGTGGTCGCTTTCTGAGGCCAATATATCTCTTTGCAGGAGACTCCTTTCACCGATGTTTCTAACGCAGGGTTTTCCACCACACTCGGAGTCGCATCTTTCCATGAACCCATGCAAAACAAGTTGGATCTAAATGTCGCGAAAACTCTGATAAAGCGTAGGCGCCCACAGAGGTCTTACACTTCTCCAGATATTGGCTGACATCCTCCTCAGATTAGGACTGGTTTGCCGGGCCGCCCAAGACATTCTTTGATGACAGCTGTGATTGAATCGGTTGCCCAGGAACCACGAACCAAATCCTGGTCACATAAGAGAGTGTTGAACGAGGAAAATGAAGAGCCCATGGGAAGTGAGACAGTGGATGGACAACGTCGTAGCAAGAGGCTCAAAGTACAGTAGATGTAAAAAAAATTGAGTGCCTCGGCACGATCACTTGATGCAAACACAAACAAGCGCGATTTCATTTGTGTTATCCACCGGCAAGTTTGGGTCACAAACTGCCTCGAAAAAAATCGTGGGGGTGCCCTGCCATACTAAGAATGAAAGTAAAATACTTCCAGCTCCGGACGTGCGAAGGAGTCGGTGAAATTTTGAGCGCCGCAACACGATCACTTGATGCAAACACAAACAAGCGCGATTTCATTTGTGTTATCCACCGGCAAGTTTGGGTCACAACCTGCCTCGGAAAAATTTGTGGGGGTGCCCTGCCATACAAAGAATGAAAATAAAATACTTCCATCCCAGGAAGTGCGAAGGGATTGGTGAAATTTCCCGAGCGCCTGGGTATCATATTGCTTGCACAGAGGAAAGTCTAGATACAGATGCTATTTACAGAGACATGCGGCGAGGTGAAGGCAATGTGATGCCTGGTACAATGACTCTATGGGTATTGCACAGTGTCCTCCACCCAGCCTCTGTTGCATCCCGTATAGAGCGGCCATATAGTTGCCATACCTTTTCGCACAGGATCCTGGGTCGACGCACTTTGCGGGCTCTGAGCAACTGATATGCCTCCTCGATTTCGATCTCGAGATAGAATGCAGCGGTCACAACCGCGAGCATTAACCGTCCTGCATATAGAGCCAGTGGCCGGATTAAGCTGCCATCTATCTCCCTTCCCTCCGCATACACATGACTTTCATGCATACGCTGCAACCGCTGTTCCAGTACTTCTGCCGTGAACGTGAGGGCCATCTCATCGCTTGGCGAGAATGGTTCTGCACCGCGAGGAGCCCCTATCTCGTGTTCGTAAAACATGCTGGAGTAGGAAGAGGCGAGGAAAGTTTCGCAGATAGTGATAAAAGTAGGTGGTGTTTTTTCATCTCCAAGGGTGAGCAGGCTGGAAAGAATATCAGGCATTCTTTCATGTAGGTGCTGTGACAGTGCATCCTCGATGGGGTACAAGGGGGAGGGGAAGATGCGAGGAGTGTCGGTAAGCAGAGCAGGCCACAGGATGGGAGCAATCTGGATGGCAGTCATCAGCTGACCGTTCTTGGAGCGAGTGTTGAAAGCTACCTGGGCTGTATCAAGTGTCCTTGCACTAAACGCATTCTCCCATTCTGAGTATGGCAGATGAAAGGGAGGCTGGAGCGGTTGTGGAGGTAGCACATCCCTGAACCATTCCAATACGACCTCGAGAGTGTCATGGGACTGGACAATGGCGGGAAAGTACACATTATTCAAGTCCGGCCGCCTCAGGAGAATGCAGGAGTCGCAGATCGGCCTGAATACAAAATGCATTAATGGAGAAGCAGGGTTGGTAGCTGCAGAGTGACTCACTGTTTACGACGCGCATGTCGATTCATCCGCACTATGGTAAGCTCCGGCTCCAGAAAGACCAGCCGCTTAGTGGATGGAAGGAGCGGGAATAAGGTTTTTATCATCTTAAATTCGGAGTAACAGCGCTCCTTCTCTGTGGCCTCCTCCGCCCAGTCTAAAATGTCTTCGGTTTCCGCAGTAGGTGTTTCGGGTGGTGTCGCAGCTGATGTTCCGGAGCCAGGCGCCTTCAGAAGGCTGAGTTTGCGGAGATGTGAAGTGTTCGGCTCTCGCTGATCACGGTGGATTTCCGCGGCGATCAGTTGACCAACAGTGACTCTGTCGGCCTCGGCCAAACTGTCAGAATATGTCCAAGACACGGGTGTAACCTGCCCCTTGGCAATGCAGAGTGCGACGTGCATCACAAATAAAGGCACATTAATTGAGCTCTTAGGCTGGTATGGGACAGTGAGCTACAGGCTACAATTACTGAATGGCATTGAGCGGTGGATAAGACTCACTTGATCGTGGGCTCCTGTGGCCCATTTAGTGGGAAGCAGGTCACCGTGTTTTCGACTGACATACTCATAAGACAGCATTTGGCGAACAAGCTGATTAAAATTAGATTGGGGGGATACAGAGGAAAGAGAGTGTACCGAGTACGCTGCTTTTCGGCGGCGGATGACAGCTCCTCCTCCTGTTTCAGGGTCGTAGATGCTTATATTGGAAGCCTTGAAGTCAATAATTGCAGCCATCCAGATACTACTATCGCCGTTGTTGCCCCAGTGCCAGGGAATAACCAAGTAGTTTAGCTCAAACATGTCGCGCTGAGGATAGAGAGAATTCAGTAGGCGCAAAGTCTGAGAGAATGCTGAGGCTGACCGCTGGTAACCAATACCGCTCTCCTCCTTTCTTAGACGGGGGTATGCCGTTGATCGCATTTTTGGCTGCACCGAACAAGTCTAGGCCGAACCTAGTTGGTGCTAACTCTGTCCATCGTCCCACTGGTTTTGCCAAGCTGAGGTAGATGTCGACGATCTCATCCTCGACCTGCCCACCTTGGGCAAGGTTCAGGAACTGGGTTGCCATAAGGAGGTATTCTCCGCATGTCCAGTGAACTTTCGCGAGATCACCGAACCGTGGATCATACAAGGTGGCGAACTCGAATTGAGGGAGGGGGGCGTGGAATGGCGCGGCCTGAGTGAGCTCCGGAGGTAGCGTAACTTGAACTATACTTTGTGGCCGTTTCGCAATCTGGCAGCGGCCAAAGTAAGTACAGTGAAATGGAAGGAGGGAAGAAACAGACATATTCCGCATCGTATTCATCCGGATTGACGCCCGGATGAAACTTGGCAAACACATTCCAGAGCAAGGAGGAAGGGACTCCGATAGGGTTTGCAATAAACGAGTAGTAAATGGTCCCTAGCATCTCCTAGAGGTCGGAAACATTCAGAGAGCGTATGTCGGCATGATCTCCATCAATGTTCAGCAGAATCATGAAGGCGATGAGAACCGCCCAAAAGCCGCATGAGGTGCTGTCTTTTTGCAGGCCGACATAATTATAGCTGGCCGAGAAACCCTCCCAATATTTTTATGTACAGCATCGGGTACGGGAAGGTTATCTTGCCTGAGGGGTCGGCCAGACCAGAGATAGTCTGATAGAAAGAGCTCTTTTTCGACCGCGGGCCGTGGCACATTAGTATTGATCTGCTCGGAACTGAGGTGTGGAGTTGGATTCGGCAGAGGATTGCGCCAAACGGGAACAACTGGTCGCTGAGCCATGTTCCAGGACACGACAGTCCAATGGTCATGTTCTAGTCTGAAGAGTACCACATGCGAGACGTGGACGCTGTTCCGTGCCTCCAGGATTTCCGCGATACTCGTAAGATGTTCCGCTCGAAGCTGCAGGAAAAGTTAACAATGAATAGAAACGGGTGGGATGAACAAGGTTTACCTTGGCAGTGGTGATTGGAACGGTCCAGTCGAACGCATCCATGACAGCTTGGGTAACTGCATGCGGGGCTCCGATCACAAACAAAAGGCCTTTCTTGATAGCGACCTCCATCGCATTGAGGCAGGCAGCGAATAGCTGCATTTCCTCGATGCGAAGTCTGTAAGCTGCAATCCACCGCTGGAAGTTGACCGAGTGGATGTCCAGATCCTCAACGCTCAATTCTGGGTTATCCGGCGCGGTCTCTCCTTCATTTTTGGCTGCCGCAAGAGCGGCAGCCAACAAAGCAGCAGCGGCTTCTCTACGCGCCTGCTTGCGTCGAGCTCGCTTCGCCACTGCACGCTTCCGGCGCTCTCGCAAAAGCTTGAGAGTTGACGGGAAGACGCTGCTGACATACAGCCTCTCCTGTTTTGGACGCCCACATTTCTTCGAGAAATGTGGCCGATGAGCCTTGGGTACCAGTCCTGGGAGCCGTCGATGTGGATACAAAGGCAGCATACGGCCTGGGCGACCCGGCCTGTTTCTGATACCTGGAATTTTTCAAAGTCAAACAGGGCTTCGGGAAAGGACTAGCTCCATGCATACCGTCACCATGTGGGCGGTCGAAAAGATGGTCATCTTTTGCTAAAGAGGCAGTCACTGTTTTAGCATCCGCAGCTGCGATTTTCTTCAAGATCTTCTCAAATTCATCTTGCACGGAAGCGTCGGTTCTAGATTTTTTCTTCTTCCCCGTCTTGACGAGCTTGGTAGCACCAGAGAGTTCCCTTTCTATCCGGTATTCAATTTCTAGTTTCATCTCAGTTAGATTGAAGGCTGCGACCGAGGAATGATACGTACCCTTCCAGTCCTCAGCCTTCCCATTGGACAAAAGCAGGCGGACGGCCAGAAGGTGGAGACAGTACTTCCCCGTTTGTTTAAAGCCAGTGCAGACACAGTTGATAGGGTTCATGGTAACGCGGAAGCGGACCACACTGCCGGCTTCGCTGAGTAACTGAGTCAGTAAAGAATTCAGGTACATAGTCGCCAACTTTACGCTTACTTCACAACCTCTACATCGAAAGTGATCCTCCGCCACCTGCACCACCCGGTCCTGCTCCCACAAGTTGTGTGCGTTCGTGTGCAATGCAATTATTTGCTGGTTCAGAGGTCGATCGCGTGGGCTCCAATACCGAAAGAAACGTAGAAAGTCATTGCGGATTATTACCGCAAGACGATCAATCCTACGGTGTTCAATCGGTCAAGACTTTAGTTTACATGCGGCCGGAGTGAATAAAGCGTACCGCTTGTTCATCCTGTTATCCAGGAAAACAGAGTCGAAAGTTTTGAAGGCCGTCTCTGCCCAGTTGTTGGTGTTCCAAGCGCCATCCCGTGTCTGGTTGGCAGGCATCCCAATGTCAGTGAAGGTCTCTGTCGTTCCAATAAATCAGCTTTGGCTCAGAGATATAGGATGCAGGACGTACCGATCCAAGGCTCTATAAACCAATTGGCTTCAAAATATGCACAGACGGCCGTGTACTGTGCCTCGAGCACCTCTCTGCTTTTTGGCTTTCTCCGGCTTCGTCTCTTCTTCTTCTTCTCCGCATCCTCGTCGTCGTCTGTATCGCTCGCATCCTTCTCATTGTCATCGGAAATCGCTTCGGACCCATCATCACTGGGTTTGCGCGGTGTCCTGGGAGACTTCGGCTGCTTCGCACGGTCTTCGAGCATTTGGGAGAGGGTGTTTTCATCGACGTGATGTATGTCCTGCTCATCCTCGGAGTCGGAGTCAACATCCACAAGGAACAGCTTGTGCACTCGTTCGAAGAACACACACTTCGCGGCCTCCCAGTTGTCTAGGGATCTGCACCGCTGAAGCTCACGAAAGTGGTAAAGTATCTCGAACTTGATGTCAAGAGATAGAGGGAAGCCCAATCCGCGCTTCCCGATTTCCCAATCCCAGCGCAGGATGGCTTGTATAACGTGGAACTGGCAGAGCCGAATATAGACCCGTCCAAAAAGTCGGTGCTTCCTGATATCTGTGCGAAGCACGTCGAAAGGTGAGCCGAATCTCATCACATATATCTGGATACACTTACATTTTAAAAGGGCGTTCAGATTTGCGCGGCACTTGTCTATCATCCAGTGTAAAACAAGGAATCCATGAAGAACAATCAGGGCGGCAGCTGCGCAGATCTTTTGGTGCAGGTCTGGAGTGCGGTCTTGCACGATAGCGGGGTCTGCCGAATTGAAAATAAGAAATTGTTTAAAAGGAGGAACGGGGCGAGGTCTGACCAAGTGTGATAGCACGGGCGCGTTCAACAACTTTCTGGTGAGTGCCTTCAATAAATCGGAACATAGTAGCCTCTTTGACGTTGGCAGAAATAAACATTGAGGCTGAATAGGATGCAGCGCAGGTTCAGTAAAGAGGGAGTCTTGGACCGCACAAGAAACTCACCGGGGACCATGTGTCCGCCGGTATTCACCGAACACAGTACAGTTAGAGCAGCACGGTTTTCGGTCTTCCCGTGCCAGCTACTGTCAAGTAAACCTACGCCGGATGGTCTTGAGCCGAATAGGATGAAAATATCGAGTGAAAAATCATCTGTAAGGCCTATAGAAAACTCTGATTTCGAGTCTGGCCCCCGAAGGTCGTGGGCTTGGTACCTAGGAAGGGTTAGTGAACCGGGAAAAGAATGAGGTGCGTGGGTGGCTGACTCAAAGATCTTGTCCCGATTGCGTTCAACTAGAAGGTGAGTGGCCTTGAACGGGTTCCAATGAAGACGCAAGCGATGTCGTGCAGCCGGAAACATATTGTTGACCTGGGAAACAAGGGGCCGACGAGAAAATAGGAGGGGAGGGAAACCATCCACTGCATCCTGCCGGAAATTGGGAACAAGCTCTGGAGATGACAACATCAGAAATGCGGCCGAGTGTCGTGAATGAAACAAGGAACCCTTAATGATTGTCGATGCTTTGGAGCCGGCGAGGTAGATGCGCTCAGCGATTAGATTGTGGAGATGCCTTGACCAATTAAGTTGTCGGGGATCAGCTTCAGGATGCTCATGCTGCTGCCATATATGAACGACTGTCAAGTCGTCGGCACGGACTTCGCATTGCAATTGCGATGAGAGCATGAATACAAACTAAAAAAAAAACCCCACCAGGAGCCGGACAGGAATGTCACCGCATTCGTACCATCGTCGGCGTGGAATCCCGGCTTTATCGACGGGGGCAGGGAGATCAAGCTCCGTAGGGTCCTGCGGTATTTCTTCGGGTGCCGTAGTGGGATCTACTTCGGGTGCTTCTTCGGCTGCTGGGACAGAATCCACTTCGCGGATTGCACGGTCATGGGCACCGGCACAACGGAAGTCCCAGTGTAAAAGTATCTTTTTGTCCCGTATTCCGCGAGTCTTGCGCTCCTCCAGTATGTTGTCGCTCCATCTGACTAAACATACACGAGCACGGGGGTCCCTGGGGCTGTGGGCAGGATGTCGGAACCATGTAATCACTGCGGAAGTGGTAGGTGTGAAGAGGTAGTGATTGAAATCATTTGTCTGCCGATGGAGAATGGGCATGAATAAAATTGTAGAGGGAAGGCAGAAAGACTCGCCTGGTCGTCGAACCACATCGGCATGTGGTGGGTGGGAATCGTTGCAACACAGCGCCATGATGGGCCACGGTGAATATCATCGAGAAAAGCGGAGCGGGGTCCCTGGTTATGGCTATCTGCCCGCGGGGGAGGTATCCCAAAGGACTGGCAGGAGAGCAGGGCATGCTGGGCAGAGAGACCGGTGACTGGGATTCCATCTGCTCCATCACCGACGTCTGGGGTAGGTGTTGTGGCTGGTGGAGGATTCTGATCATTCGCAAGAGCGGCCGCGCGACCTCGAACAAAGAATTTCTTGCGCGGTCTTCCGGCCATCCGTCCAGAGGCTAAACCCTTGGGAGGCATATGCACACCTACAGAGACATAGGAGATATAAAGAAAAATGCTGTGCAAAATTATACTTCCGCTCATATGACCTGAACCGCAATCCGTCCGTCGCAATTTGTACTATGTTACATACCGATTGGTTTACAGGATTCAATAATTTCAATCATGTTATTCTGTGTCTTATCCTTTGGTGTCCAAGCGACTGGCGAGAGGGATTAAGACTTGGGATGCTCGACCTTGGAGTTGCCGTGTGATGGGTTATCAACTCGCGACATGATTCAGGATTGGTTGTGGGAGCTCTTCGGGTGAGCTTTATTTATGCAAGGCTGGCCCAGAAGATAGCCCGGGTGGTTCAGGAGGAAAGGGCGATGCAAAGTTTCGCTGCTTTTTTTTTTGTCATGTTGCGCAAGAACGATATTTTATTTGAGAAGGTAATAGGGCTGGGCGGCGTTGGGTACGAGATCTAGAGTATCCACGAGTTGGGGGACGAGAGCGATAAAGTGTTGACCAAGTCGTGGTCGCGAGGACAGAGCCGTGATCGGGAGGACCGAATTGGGATGGCCGCTGACATATTTCTATTTTGCAAAATGTATGTCGGCGTATGCCGCTGATTATGGTGGATTCGAACTTGACAAGTTCGCAACAGCCCAATCATTACATCAATCCCTTCCTCGCCGGATCTCGTTACTACGCGTCAGAGACGCGTCCCGAGATTGAGCGGATGGAGCTAGAGGTTACAAATTGTCGTCTAGAAAAACCGTTAAGTTAATCGTCCCCTTCAGTGGTCCATCCACCCCTGTCGCGCCCGCCCACGCGCCAAGTTTTCTTCGGTTTCGACTTAAGTTTTGGAGACGGTACAACGGGAACATGAGCAGGCGGGCGGGAATCACTGGCTTCTCTCCGGCCATCCCCGTTGCCGTCCGCGCCTATGCGCCACCTTTTGTTCGTCTTGCGCGTCGAAAGAGAGACTAGGGACGACAAGTCGGGTAGCGGGCGGGAATCGGCTTCTGCGACCCTATCTCGCACGCCTATGCGCCACTTTTTCTTCGTTTTTGACTTGCGCCCGCCGAGCTCCTTGTACCAGGCACGCATATCGTGAGTACTGGGAACCAATTCCACTGCATCCTGCCATCTATTTTTCCCTCGCTTCTTCGAAGTGGAAAACGTCCCGCCCGTGTACCCCCATTCATCAGCCGGCATCGAGTCCACACGAGGGCGGACTTGAGACGCGTTATGATTAAGGCTCGAGGGTGGTGGTCGCCGGAAATTTGGGCCTGAAAGGCTCAGGGGTGGAGCATCCAGGGTGTCGAGAAGCGGGGCGGCTACTGGGAATGTCTTCCCTTCGTCTGCCAGTCTCGGGGGATTCGACGAATCGCTGGCCACAATATCCTGTCCCCCGAAGAGATCTAGATCATCGTTCAAGCCGATACCGGAGTCTGTATGTATGTTCTCCGCCATTTCATTAGGCGAGGAATGAATAGATGCAACCGGAGTTGGATGGGACTCCAGGCTGTTTGGACGCGTGGTTGTAGAGTTCTCCGAGCTGCTGGTCTTGTCCTCCTCGTACTCCCCTGTCAACAGATGATCGTCGTCTGTGTGTTCGGTGTTTTCCTCCGGACTGGGGATATTGGTGGTGTGGCCATTGGACAGGGATTTGGCAAGCCGAGATTTTAAAATTCTGGAAGCTGCAGAAGAGTCCAGGAAATAAATACAGAACGAGCGTCTGATTATGAGATTGATACGTACCGACCCTGTTCCAAAATCCCCTTCTTTTTGAACTCTTTCCCCCGGTCCAAGATTGCTCATTATCGCTGCCGGCGATCGATATTCAGATATCTGGAAGCGCATTGAATTTCTTCTCACCTCAAGACCATCATGTTGACATCCGCAGCTCGGTACACAATTTGAACCAAACTCTGGATATCTTGGCTCAATACGCGCCGCCACGCGGCGGGCAATAAATTCTCAGCGAGCGGTCTAGATCACATGAAGTCAGGGCACGCCTGGCAGCGCAAAGTATACTAACTGTCGAAGCAACTGGACAAATGCGCTGAAACTCGGATACCAAATCTTATGCATGATTTCGTCTTGCGTACGTCGGTGCCCTCCCCAGCGCTGTATTCCCTCCACCAGTGTATCGGCGAGCAGGTCTACACCGGAGTAATCGAAAATGGATGGGTTGACCTGAGCTTCGTCCTCACGCGGAGAATCCAAGCCGAGGTCCTGCAAGATTACCAGCACCTTGGAGCATATCTTTTCGATGATGCGATCCGTCGCGTCCCCCGTATCAGACCAAAACGAAGGAAGTTCCAGAATCCCACCCAGGTATCGGATGGCGAGCGCACTCGAAGAGTGGGAGTTCGCGCTAAGGGATCGTCAGCACTCTGGCTACACAGCGTGAAGGATCTCGCACGCACACGGAGTCATAAGCGACCAACAGTCGTTCTATCACACTCAGGCCGCCATGGGGTGGTGAAACGGACACCAGATCCCGGGTGGAGCACTGTTCTACCACTGCGGCCATGTCGCCGTCCCCGAGTGCGGCCGCAGCGAAGTGACGCCAAAATAACCATGGCGCTAAATTCATCGGTACGTCGGCGCGGTCCCAGATAGCAAAGATGCTCTCTGCACGTTTGGGAACACGCCGGAGATTCTTCGAGCGAAGGAAGTGAGCACGGATCCCCGGAAAGCGAGTGATGAGCAAAATTAAGCTCTTGAACGCCTGGATTTGTGTGATAACTGATTCTGTTCTGCAGTCTGGGCTCAGAACGTTTATTCTATGAGGAGGAAAAATTACCCACGGAAGGGTGTACTGGATTAATTTCCTACAGGCTTTGTCTAGCTCGAGATTCGTCGCAGCTGGATTGCGTAGTTCGGCCAGATTGGACTCTCTTCGCTCTCCGTCTCCCAAGAGCATTGTGTGTATATCCTCAGCAAGAACGCTGGGTCCCAGCCCCCATTTGTGCGCCGCACGATTGGCGAACGTCTGGAGACGCCCTCCAACGTACGAATAAACGACGTCTAAAGTCCTTCCGGTTCTGGGTACGGATGATGATCCGCGGATGAGGGAGTTATTGGTTTCGCAAGAGGGAACAACGAGTGCCGTCGAGAAGTGGGAGCCAGTCCCGGACTCTGAATGGGACATCGTGGTCAAGAGATAAGGGCCCTAGTCGTGGAGTCTCGTCAATTTTCGTCGCATGATGAAGGTCAAACAGGGCCTCAGGAAGTTGATTTCGATTGGAAAGCAGGGAAGAAGCGGCCGAACATAGCCACGAACAGAAATAGAGGCCATTACGAATCCGCGCGCAGATCACTAAAAGTTTAGGGCTGCCGTAGCGTCCCAGTCTCAGTAATGCATTTGGTGTGTTAAGAAAACTTGTGGTCCGCCCAATTTTGCTTCACAGCAAGCAAAAATAAAGGCTGTTGAGGGGGCGCTCATCTGGATATTCGGCGTCCACGGCAAGTCCAACAATAGCGGTTCCGCAGTACAACTCGGTGGCGCCGGTGCGTAGGCATTGAACGCATACACCGGCGCCATTTTGAAGATGGAACAGTTCCAAGAAAGAATCTGGACAGCCTTGCAACTTCCCGCTACGTGGATTGGCTACAGTCAAAAGCTCCCTGTTGGCGCGGAACTGAAAGTTATACGGCTTCGCCAGTGGCATGTATGATAGAACGGTGGAGTAGCACGAGACGCTTCAACAGGAAGAATCCGCTGGGAAGGAGCAGCCAACGGACATGCAGCGAAGGACTCGGAGTAAGTAGCTTGGCGGAGAGGTCGGCCATGTGGATCTAGGTGTGTACGAGGAAGCGGCGCGACGCGATGTGGCATGGCCAATGGTGGGAAGGAAGTGCGAGTGGTCGTGTTTGCCACTGCCCCCACTGGCAGTGATGCGACCGGTGGCCATATATTTTTTATGGAAGGCGACCTGCCTTTTCGAGCCTGAGACACCACGTCCAATGGACTCGTAATTATACAGCTGTATGCTACACGCGAATCGATGATGTACACTTCAAATTTCTCTTGTTCTTCTTCTCCATCCGCCGCGTCAAGCCGTCAAGCTCTGAATCCATCCAGCATCAGCGGTTCTTCTGCTTTCTCTCCTCCATCTCTTCAGCCGTCCATCAATGTAGCTCCTCGTCCATCCGTCGATCTAGCTCCTCGCCCAGCCGTCCTCTTCCGCTTCCTCCGATTCAGGCTGCGGCTTCCTCCACCGCTCCATCAGCGCCCTCTCCCTTGCCACGTCGTCCCCCACGTCGGGCCACATAACGAAGGACATCCCCGCCCGGTCTGCGCCCATCACCCGCGCGTACTCTAAGAACAGTCTGCGTTGAAGCATCAGCGCCCCTTCGCATTGGAACGGCCACTCCAGGAGGAATGACAAGGATGAGGGGAAAAGACGTACCGATACATATAGGCCACCAAGTCCTCCTTCCTCCAATACCGTCTACTCCACTCCCGTCCCGCGCCCGCAATCCGCCTCGCCATATCGTCGTGCGCCCCGCCGCCCGCGGGGTCCCCGCGGAAGAACACGAGCGCGTCGAGCAGGTCCGCGTACGATGTCTGTATTGGGATGTAGTGCACCCACGGCGCGATGCGGTCTGTGAACCTGCGGGCGCGCGTCAGCTTGGGAAGCGGAGCGGAGCGGCAAAGAAGGAGAACGAGGAAGAGACGCACCACTCCGGATACGCCGTCGCCTTAAATATCAGCGACCCCGAGTTCATCAGCCTCTTAAACCGGCTCGACCACCCGTTCCCGTCGACCTTTGTGTTCATCAGCATGTGCGCTGCGGGACTCAGAGGGGGAGGAAAAGAGAAAACGCACATCAATCACATACTTATACCGCCCCGCCGTCCTCAAATCATGCGGCGCCCGAAACTCAAACAACGCCGCGAGCAGCGCGCTCTGCCCCGCATCCGCGTTCAGCGGCGTCCCCGCAAACGCCACGTCCAGCAGCGCGTGCACCCACCGCGCGCGCGGCACCTCGCGTGGCGCGCCCACCGGCCGCGTCCGTTCGCCGCCGTGCCTCTCCCCACTCGCACCGCGCTTCTCGCCACGCGCAGCTCCGTCGCTCGGGTTCTCGTCGCGCACGTCGTTTGGGGAGTCGGGCACCACCAAAACACTAACGTTCGCCGCCCCCCGCCCCGCCCCGAACGCCGCGAGCCGCACGCGGTGCGCCTCGCGCCAGCGCCCGTCCGCCGCGTGCCACATCCCCGTGTTGCTCCCGCGCCACTGCAGCCGCTCGTCCGTACGCTCCGCCCACGCGTATCCGAGCGGCGGCGCGCGGCCCTCGTTGGGGAGGTCGTCGGGGACCTGAGGGGCGTTAGTGAGATTCGGGGCGGGGGGGAGGAGGAGTGGCGGCAATGAGGATCCGCTTGGCGGTCTCGGGTAGGAGGAGCGGCAGTTTCGCGTACGAGCCGAGGAGTACGAGGATCCCTTTTCGCGATTTGTGTGAGGGAACGAAGGAATCGAAAACCCACCCAATTCAACGGCATCGCCGCCCTAATATCGCCATGCAGCGGCGTCACGCTGTAGCTGAACTGCGGGATGAGCGCGCGGTGCGGCGACGGCCCCGCGCCGTGCGCGAGGTACTGCCCGTGCGCGGCGAGGTGGCTGGGGTGGAGACACGGGTCCATTGCGGGGAGGTGCGCGTGGATGAAGGTTTTTGGGGCGCTGAGGGGTGAGTTAGTGGGGTGCAGGGAGGAGGAGAGACGAGAATGTGAAGGAATGAGATGTAGTGCTGGTGTGCGGGAAGAGGCGATAGGGGTAAGACGGGGATGTCGAAGGACGGGAATGAGCAGTCAAGACAGAAGCGAGGGAAGGGAGGGGCACCGGGACGGGCATGGGCACCGGCGAAGAACGAAGGACAAACAGGACGAGGAAAAGGACGAAGGAAGGAGGTGTGGGAAGGAGGTGGTGGGTTTAAGAAGGACGGACTAGTTGCGAATGGAGGGCAGAAGCAAGAAGAGCAAACGCACCCAGACCCGGGCACGGACGACGGCGCGGTGTTGGGGTGCGCGGCGTCAAAGGGCGGGGGCAGCGCGTCGAGCTGCGCGGGCGAGAGCGGCGGGCAGGCCGCGGGCCAGCCGTGCTTCTGCGGCGTGGGGTCGGTGACGTCGATGTCTGGGGCGGTATTAGTTGGCGGAGGCTGGGAGAAGGAGAGTAGCAACTCGACGCACAGTGACCCGCCGCGGCCGCGTCCAGCGCCTGCTTCTTCAGCTCGTACTATAGAGGAAGAGTCAGTGCAAGGCTAGGAGAAAACGACGACACGCACGTCAGTAACCAAATTCGGGTTATCGTGCGGGCTAAACACCGCCCTAAACGGCGGGATATCGCGCTCCACCTCCTTCAGCAGGTCGATAACCTGAAACGCGCCCGCCGCGAGCTCCAGCCGCACCTCCGCGTCCTCCGGCAGCGTGAAATTCAGCATACTGATCCCATCGTGCATTGCATCCTTCCCAATCGTGTACGAGTCCGCGTGCGCCTCCCAGTCGCGCTGGATCGCGCACAGGTCCGCAGGCGCGACGCCGTAAAAGTGCGCGAGGTCGCGGTCGATCTGGTCATACTCGTCGGGCAGCGGCACGGCGTGCGCGGTCGCGTACGCCCACCACATGTCGAAGCCGCGCGGGGGAAGGCGTGCGTAGCGGCGAGTGTACTCGGCGGCGGCGGCGCGCAGGGAGTTGCTGGCGGCGGCGAGCTTCGCGGCCCAGGCGGCCTCGGCGCGCTCGATGAGCTCGAAGATGGGGTGTGCACCGAGGGGGTTGACTTCGAGGAGGCCGTCGGCGCGATACGTGTGCTTTCCGAGCGGGGGTAGTACAGGCGGGCGCGGCTTGTCCTTCAAACGCGTTTCTTTCGGCTTGGGCTTGGGTGTGGGCGTCTCGAGCCTGACGGTGCGCGTCGCCCACTCAGTCAGCGTAACAGTCTCCGCAGACCTTCCCCCAGCGAGCGTGAAGGCGATGCGCGTAGAGTGCTGCGCGTCGAAGACGATGTCGCGCATGAAGCGCGCCAGGAACGCGACGGTGAAGATGACGGCGAGGATTATCGCTGGGCGACGCAGCGAGCGACGGCGAAGGACGGTGTACACCGGGGGCGTCATGGTGGGCGAGAAGAAGAGCAGCAGCAGCAGGTACTATTACTAGGCGGGTAAGCAATTGGTCAACAGGGGCTTTTTTTGAAGGCTTCGTTCGGTTCTTCGTTCGGCTGTTTCTTGCCTCTACTGCCACGCCACCGTCATCTTCGTCGCGGTCCGCATTAATATTCGTTTCGAACTCGTTTCAGCAATACAATGTTCATTTAACCAGGTCTTGGTGGCATCGCTACTAGGTTCGGCCTGGGGCATTCAAGTCAGCAGCGGAGATGAATTCGAGGATCTGCCTACCCCTGGCCGGCCAGCGGCGCATCCCCTACATTCATTGAGCCTATTCACTCTCTATGGTCTCAACCGAAGGTGACAGATGCGGCGGCCTGGGTACTACCAAGTAGCGTCGAGGTAGTGTGGATGGCAAACTGGGCGTGATCAAAGGCGAAGGCGAAATTCTCACGCTACGCGCTCACATGACCTTCTGTTGCGGTTCATTTTTGGTTCATTTTCGAGAGGTTTTGGAGATTCTTGACTCATGTCACGCGATTTGCGCTTGAACTTGTGGAGTAAGGTTTTATCTCGAAGGCTGGCACCGAGGCCTGGGTCCACGTCATTGATTTTGCCATCGATGCAAACGCGACTACACTGAAAACTCTGCATGGACACAGACACCACCACCATCAGTGCTTCTGCCAAGATTAAGCAGGACAGGTTCTTTGAGATAAGTGCCCCACAAAAAGACAACTGTTCTAATGACATTCAGGGATCCATATATTTAATCTAAGCAATTTCGCTAGTGTTCCTCAACACGACTGCGGTTCGGCACTACTGGGCGGTAAGTTCGGTGACACTGTCCCAGAATCTAAGAATAAAGAATGATTAAAAGGAGAATGTGCATCGAAAGAATGCATACGTACTGGCAGCGCCGCAGCAAAACGTCATCCGTCTTCATAGCCTTCACCGAAGGCACATCGGTTTCTGTCTTATTGAAGACCATCTCGGAGTTGGCGATATGCCACTGGGGCCACGGCGGCGTGATGGTGGTGGGATCGACCTTGATGTTCGGATCGAGCGAGATGGCGAAGGACGTGAACGACTGCGCGAATGCATCGGTGAAAACTGGGTTGGTATAGGGCGCGGGATCGACGAGCGCAGCGAGATCGGGCTCGTCCATCCGGATGGAAGGGAAATAACTGAGAACGTCCATTCCGTGTATCGCCGGCGAGACGGCAAATTCGCCCTGAGGTGTACAACTTCAGTTTTTTCACCCGAAGGACTGTGCGCTGAGTCAAACCTTGAACGCGCTGCCGGGAAAGGCGCGGAGCAGGCGGTACGTCGGACATATTAAAATCGCTGCAGCAATGTTAATCCCTTCTCAGCGGGAGGGGCGGAACGGGCGCACCTTCGGCTACGATGGCGCTGCTTTGGAACAACTGTGTACCTAGACCAGCATACAAAATGCCAACTTGGTCAGCCTGGGCGGGTCCAAAGTTTGGGAATAGTTCAAGGGCATAGTTGGTGGCATTGACACTGGTGGGATCCACGAGTGATGCCCCTTC
The DNA here is from genome assembly GCA_029378255.1 of Mycena rosella. Lineage (NCBI taxonomy): Eukaryota > Fungi > Basidiomycota > Agaricomycetes > Agaricales > Mycenaceae > Mycena > Mycena rosella. Next base: position 1,136,725 of record JARKIE010000004.1, on the reverse strand, counting down.
AAACGCGTTGGTTATGGAGAGAAGGGCCTTCTGTAATCGAAATCGTTAGGGAGTTCAGGGAGGAAGCAAATAACTAAAACACGGACGAATCCGTTAACTTTCCCCTGCGCCAGAGACTGCGAAGGACGCTGTGTGATGAACTGGCCATCGACTACCGGTAAGAAGGCGGGCATGCCAACAAACGCAGCGGCATTCATCTTGAGGTTGACACTCTGCAACTCATTTACATCTGCCGCTCGTAAACATTCCAGCGAGTCCGTGGCTGTAGTACAGCTTTGAAATGATGAGCAATGGATCAGGAAAGGAGGGAAGTGTATGATTACTTCATGTTGGCGACGACTTCACTGTATAAAAGCTGAGGGGGGGGATTAGGCGAGGACGAGAAGTAATCGCGACATTGAACGTACCTCAGGAATACGGTCGTCATAGTTGTACTGAGGAATCAGGGCCATGGAGCTTGTAATGGCTCCTCTGAAAAGCTGAGGCTCTGTTCTCCCGCCATTTGCAACCAGATGTTGGACGATCGAGCCCGCGCCTGCTGATTCACCCCAGATGGTTACCTTGGAAGGGTCTCCTCCGAACTTGGAGATCTAGGCGATAAAGGGTCGATTGTTGAACCAATTCCGGGAGAAGCCTAGTGCTCACATATTTATTCACCCATCGAAGGGCAAATTCCTGGTCAACTAGAGTCCATTGGAACGGTATTGTCAATGCGACGATGAAGTGACGTACGTAACCCAGCATTTAAATTCCCATTTTTCTTGACCGCGGCACCCGGGAGAAACCCTGCATGATTTTCTGTCAGCAGTGAGCTTTAAATGAAGCCAAACATAAGGTCTCACCAAAGAGGCCGAGCCGGTATTGAATGACAATAGCGACTATACCTCTGTTGCTCTGGGCCACAAGATCAGACCCCCTGTATATGCTGCCAAAGCCATTGGTATAACTATCTGGAGAGATCAGTTGAAGCCTCTTCCCAGAAATTACTCCATGACTTACGCTCCGCCGTAAATCCAAACAATAGTAGGGAGAAGGCCCTTGGCGGCCCCGTCAGCGTTGCTGGGGTAGGACACACTAAGCTCCCAGTGAGTGGAGTCCCCGCTTCGCGAGGAAAAAAACACACCTGAGAGTGAGGCAGTCCTCCGATGTGCCAACATCAATTGTACGCGCTCTCAATGGATTTATTGAAGATGTTCCGACGCCCGTTTGCGGGCACATGTCTGGCAGCGTGGTGGCTTGTTGCACGCCGATGACAGCCTGTGGCGGCTGCGGCGCTCTGAAGCGCAATTCCTCTGTTTTCCGGTCAGTACTTTCGTTTAAGGTTGCAAACAGGAAAGAACCCACTAATGGGTTGCTGCGGCATATCGGATTCCATGGAATGTGGTCACATTCGTGGATGTGTTGACCGCACCCTGGTACTGCGCATAGCCGAGGTCGATGACGGGGGAGGCCGCCATTACTAGAAGAGGCGCGGCGATGAGGAGGGCAGCGACCACAACAGATAATTGTAGAAGGTGGCGAGGAACCATTTTCAAGAGGTGGAGAGAGACTTTTCGCACTTTCTGTGTTGAGAGAGCGTTTAAATGTCGAGCGTTTAAATGTCCTAGCAAACCCCGAAGTAGCGGAGTATCATATCCAAGCGGAAACCAGTTATTGGCAGAGCGTAAAGAGCCGCAATCGCTGTCGACGGACGAATCGGGACGATATATACCGATAACGCGGACAAGCACGTTGAAACCCGACATCACCGCTTTTGTGCCTCAGATGCCGAGCCCACGCGTCGATGTGTCAACTCCCTCGGCCACCGCATTCGCGTCCCTGTTGCCGGCGTGGTACACGTCGTGCGGCTGGTAAAATGTGGAGTTTAACGCAGGTTCCTTCCCAGCTGCAATTTCATCAATACGTGCATTGATATTAAAATATAAACAGACGCAGCGGCGGCGGCGGATTGCCTCAAGCACACCTTTGTGCATATTTCATTTCTTTATTGTTAACTCCTCGTACGATCAAGGCTGAGCGCAGCGGTCCTTTATTCGAATTTCGCGCCGTGCACCTCGGTTGCATATGCTACCTACAGCATTGGCTCCTCGTTTTGTGCTGAAGCATTGTTCTCGTATTGTCCTCGTATGCGTTCCACTGTTAATTATGCAGGAAGTTGGTCATTCAACTCCTTCAAGCGCCCAAAAGCAGCGTGTGCGGTGGGGCGCGCTCCAAGAATCAGCGACGTCATGTCAGCAATGAGAGCCTGATAAGCTGCAGGAACCTGAAGCGGGTCAGACGTCGCCCAAGGCTGCTGTGCTGATCCGGCTTGACTCACCTCAGCGGGAGGGTTTAAGAAAGAGAATAGCGACGCCAGACTTAAAACGTCGGCAGGGAAGGAGTCGAAGGGACAGCCGCTGTCCAGTTCGGGCGCTCTGAACAGAGAGGGAGGTTAGTCGCTGCCCCCGGGCGGGCGGAGACAAGAATTCAATGGGTCAGAAAATCCCACAGATATGCCAAAGTCAGCGAAAGCCATACAACAAGCTCCGCTGAGCTTGAATCTTTCAAATGCGGGACACGGTCGAGCGCCGGTGCGAATGTCACGGCAGTTCCAAAAGACATTGCCGGTGTGAATATCCTAAAGGTGGAGGCGTCTAAACCGAACGAGCAGGATAACTGATCGTTTACTCACTCCGTGCGCAATGCCTTGCTTGTGCATGAAGCCCACCAGGAACTGGTGAAGCACGGTTCCCGCCCAAAATGCGAGGCCAGGCACATAGGGAGAGTAGGTGCAGTGTCCCCATCGCGCCTGCACCAAGAACGTCTTGCTAACAAGATGAAGGACGGACAATACTAGTCCTGTTGTTACCGCGGGGGACCGTGTTAGAATCTTATTACATAATGTTCGGAGTTTGAATCCTCATCAAAAGCTTCGACGACGATTGTGCTCAGTTCGAGAACATGAACGGTTCATTTAAGCGGATATTTGTGTCTAGTTGCAGCTTCCCGGCCTCTCTGAATCCTTTCAGTGCGATCTTTGGCCGTTTTTCCGTTTTTTGTTGAGTAAGTGGAGAAGATCACATGACCGATCCAGTTATCCCGCATTCACGATCCACGGACAATTTTCGAAATTCTGAAGAGACAGAGCCTAAAGTCACAGGTGTATCTACCAATATGCACTCTAAATGGATGAAACAAGGACACTTTCCTCTGGGCGACGTTCCGTGTCAATTTCAAACTCCGACCATTATGTAATAACTTTCTAACGCGGTCCGACCCCCCGGTAAGTAACAGACTTCAACAAGCGAGGCACGAGCTTCACATGTTGAAGCGTCTGTCTAGGAGAGACTAGGACAATACTGGGATCGTGCGATTCTTAGGGTGGTCGCGGAGAGGCGACGAAGCCAGACGTTCGAGTATACACCTTTGCTCCGAATCACGAGGCACCGCCTTGATGATGAACTCTCGCCCTTTTGATCGAGAGCCAGCTGGATGGCAGGGGCTGGCTGAGTTTGGTGTTAGCCTTAGGCAGGGATTGGAGGGGAAACTTGAACGACTGACATGGCCCTATATCTCGCGGGAGCATCAGCAAAACCTGGGTCGGCTACACAGCACTATATAGTGGCTCATAGTAGCCTATAGCTTGTATAGTGCCCATAGCGGCTGTAGCAAAGGTCTTTAGCTATGTAGCGCTGTATAGTTGGGTCGGAAGTATGTAGCAGTCTGTAGTTGGCCTCTAGCGTTCTGTAGCACAAGGTCCAGGGTATCATAAGAAAAGTTAGTTGCCTTCAAACATTGAAGGTCAATAAGTAACGAAGTGTAAGGTTAGTAATTAAGTGAAGTGAAAGGGACTAGTCAGTAAGTAAGTAAGTAGTCAAGAACGCATTACAGCTGTTTCCGAAAACCTTGAGACGCGCAATTTATTTTGCCAGCGCACGAATTTTTGATCGATGCTAAGGATCTCCTTTTTCGGACGGTCCAGACCACTGTCGATCACTGCAAGATCACCGCTTTTGATTCCGTCTTTTTTTCTTCCATCTTTTATGTCTTTCGAGCCCTGCCGCCCGTGCGCACACAGCCCACCTCCCGTCTACAAGAACCCGCCTGAATATACCGTGGCAGTCATGGAGTGGGAAAGGACAAAGCAATCGGATTCGATCCCACGTCATTACCCGCCGTGTGAGCGGGTCGTCCGAAAAAGGAGATTCTTAGCATTGATCAAAAATTCGTGCACTGGCAAAATAAATCGCGCGTCTCAGGTTTTCGGAAACAGCTGTAAGGAGTATTTATTATTGTTTGCCAGCAGTGAGAATCGAACCGGCGACCTTCGACCTTCGCGCGAACTAACAATTTAAAGTGCGGACAAAATAACCATTATACTATCAACCCAATATAAGGCATGGAACTCTGTGCACTTTATTACTTCCTGGTCACTGTACTTTCTCAACTCCGCCTGAGGTCGTTCTCAAGTCGTTCTGCCACTTAGCAAAATGGGATCCAGAATTTGATGTAGAATTTAGCCAGTCATTGATGTAAAACAGACTATGAACTGGGGTTGAATCAGACTTTGGCAATTTAGGTACAAGATTTCCGAAGTACTTTGATTAATGGTTTGAGTGGAATGTGATTGAGCCCAAAGTAAAATCTAGCTCCAAAAATCCTATGTAACCACCAAAACTTCAGAGCACTACAGAGATCTGCAATACTACAGAGGACTACATGGAGCCCCTATCCAACTATAGAGCACTATGTGATTCTACCCGAGCTATGTAGCACTATATAGTTCCCCCAAATCTATAGAACACTATGGAGCACTACAGCCATGTTTGAGGCTGCTATATTCTACTACAGCTACTAGGGTGAAAATCAGGGTTTGCTGATGGAACAACGGAGAAGACAAATCTCTTGGTGTCCTGGGGGTGAAACGGGTGCCTGCCACGTCAGAGCCAGGACCGGCGGCAGCAGCAGCCCATTCCGGGGTGTCATAGAGCGCAAGACCGGCGCGTGCCGGGCCAGAAACGGTTGAAAGCGGCAAGGGGGAATCGGGATTTGAAAAATGGATATAGGGTTGAATTTCTTTTTTCGGCCCTCCCTAGGACCCCCCTCCCCCCGGTCCTTTCATATAAGGCAGGTGATTCGCACCCCTAGAGCCGGGCCGCACCTTCGAGTCATGTGGAGCTTCACCGCCACCTGATAGACAGCTTCCGAATCCAACCAAGGCCATCGCGACCTCGCACAACTTGCACGGAATTCATCTCTTCAACATTTGTGTATAGCTACAGTGTCTTCTGATGACAATATTATTCCTCACCTGCCTATTTGCAAGGGCAATTATCATTCTTGGGGACTTCAAACCCCTTTGGGGGGTCTTTACCACCCACTTGCCACCCACACTGACTCTCTCAGCATTTTATATGCCCTATTACTTCAAACAAAACATATACTAAAAAGTTTTTTTAAGCCTTCCCCGGGACCCCCTCCCCCCGACTCCATATCCGAAATTTTAATCCCGATCCCCCCTTGGAAAGCGGGCCCACTCTTCCCAGGAGTCACTGTGCTTGTGGTCAAATTTGAGCACCTTGGTACGATACTTCCAGAGCGTGCACAAGCCGAGCTCGAGAGTGAAACAAGGCAGCACCGACATCGTGACGTGGTACGAATGCAAGCATCGAGCGTTAGCCGAGGAAGCAGCAGTGGCACTGATGCCGTATAATTGATTCTGTCGGCCCGCCCGTCATTGTCCCACTCCAGGCTGGGTCAGGTCATCATCAAAGGGAATCCTTTTTCATGTTTGTCCAGCCATTATCGACTCCGAGTCCTGGCTTGGTCCTGGCTGACGGTTGTTCTCCGGCGGCCTCCGCGAAGGGGTTTTTTTTCCCCGTCCACAAACTACTTACTCATACGGGACCAAATGAGAGAAAAGAGACCCAGTGGTACGCGGGGTGCATCTACCTTCAATTCCGGCCTGTCATGCTCAATGCCATGCAGAAGCTCCTGGATTAATTCCGGGCTGGATCATCCGGCTGGTAAGTCATTTTTATCCCTGGATTTGTCCGGCCATCTACGCTTACTTACCTAATACAGGGACCGAATCGGAGTATAAAGTCCCAGTAGCATGCGGAGTGCATCTGCTTTCAATTATGTAGTTGATAATTAACATATGCACTATGTGGACCTTCTCGCAAATATAAGGATTGCAAGATTCAAAGTTCGCATCATGATCACTTACTTGGATTCCTCTCGGAGAGCGGCGAGGAAGTCGGAAGTATACTTTGAATCCATGAACTCATTCATCTTGACAATCTTCTCGCCGACAAAATGCATTGTGATCATATACTCGTTGTTGTATTTAATTCCAGATTTTGACATTCCGTCGCACTTGAGCTGCAAGGATTAATCAACTTCCACCCGACCAATGGGAATTAGAACCAACCTGGAAGACGACTTTATCAGCGGCATGGATTATATCGAGCGGTGGCCTAAACTGGAGGGCAATCTTCAACTCCTGCGAGATCGAAAGTGGAACAAAAATCCCACTGTTATATGCTCGAACACTCCTCCGTGGGCAAAGTTGTGTTTCAAGACACCGATCCACTGCTCTTTTCCTCGCATCTCTCTGCCGTCCAAGGGGATAATGGTTGCGGGGAAGTACTGGTGTTTGAAATCCTCGGACAGTAGCTTTCCCAGAGCATCCCATTCAAGGGAATTCAAGTGGTTCAAGAGGGCAAGTGCAATTTTGAGCTGTTTCGGGTTGGGATGGACATGGTGGAGTGCTTTCAAGAGTGGGCTCCTTGAAGCTTGACAGCATTTCCGGCACCAAATCTTAATATATGGCTCGATACTGGTATGGTTCGATACCGGTGGCGGTCGCTTGGCAATTGTTATGGGTTAGCATATTTCGGGTGTAAGTCAATAATTGCTGAACTTTTAGGTTTGGCTCCCCAGGGGAAGAACGATTTTGTCCATCAGTTTTTGATCAGGTTGTCATGCACAGTTGGTCATTGCAGGAAAAAACATCGATAGCACGGAGCTAATGAGAAATAATAAGCAATCATTGAAATGTGAGTAGATTTTTACGACCTCGCTGCTTCGAGTTCCTGAGTTCTAGCTTGTTGCAACGACGGAAGGCACAGCAAATCTGTCAAGTTCAATTTCAGTCATTAGTCATTTCTGCTTGATGTTCGGGCTATTATCCGTTGACGTGAGAATTACTCATGACTTGCTCACGACGCGTCGATGCTGCCCTGCTGAGGATACTGAGACGCGCTGTCAGACATTGACATGTGTCAACGAACGCGCCAAGGTGTTATAGCGGCACATGGACTTCCTCAGAGCCGTGTTTTGAGACCCCAATGAATAAATGATGCCAAGGACCATCACAATCCGGGGCGCAGAGGCTACATAAATTATTCAGAGCGATTGAAGGGGTTTTATATGCGTTTAATTTTGGTATTACAGCTCTCCAATACATCCAATTTGACCCCCCATCCCATCCCTCGTGACAGACCCCGGGAATTTAAACATGTACTCATTTCCACACAGATTCCTCAGTATTTGCTTTGATTTCTTGTGCGGTTTAGGCGAGGTTAAGGCTGCCGGAATGTTCAATTATGTGCCAGAACAGAGCGGATTCATTTGAACCAACCCATAACCTTCATTCTGGAGTACCAACAAGTCTTGCGGAAGTTTCAACTGAATTTCCCAAATTCCGGGTGGCTGTCACATTAAAGTGAAGCTTACAGGCCGGGACTAAGCTCAAAAATGGCCCACACATATGCTGTATTACTCGCCTTTCACCTGGAAAAGCATCAGGGATCAAATGTTTCTGATTAAACATCCCCGATCATATATTTAATGCTTGGCTATTTCTGTACCTGCCCGCACCTTCTTTCCTTGCTGCATTGAGCCTGAATATCCTTTTTGTATCTTGTACATCATATCATGAATGTTGATGACCACCATCTTGGCAGTCAACCATCAGAGTGCAGACACATTGCATATCCACCTAACGGTTCAGCATCCGCCTCGGAGAGGTCTAATCCATGTCGTAGATTACTGATGTAGTGAGTGTTGTTTTGGGATATTACTTGGTTAGTGTAGGTAGTTAGCATGTATCTGAGTAGATTCAGATAGCAATATCCATTAATTCTCAAGGCGAGTGACTCAAACTTGAATCAGTCAACAGAAACAACTGTGGTGGACTGTAAACCCAGCCGGTTCACCCCTGCCAATCAGCCGCTTGCATAAATCAGTTGTCACCTGTGTCTTACCATCATCCTCTCTGTCGTAGCTCACCGCTCATCGTCTTGAATTCGTAATGTGGTCTTGTTCGACTTATTGTGCATTTCGGCTTTAGTGTTTCCTGACCAGCCGTCAGGCTTCCACTTTTTTTTCATCTTCCACCACAAACATTTCGACCTATTTCGACCTGTTCACATCTCGCCATCTTTCTTGTTGCTGCGCAACTCGCGTCGAGAACCCCATTCGGACCCTTGGCATCTTCTCTGCCGGCCCCGCCTAACGCTGCCTAGCGCCGTTGTCGCTCATCTGAGTCATCGGCACATCAATCGTGCCATCACCAACGCGCTGCTCATCTCCCGCTTGCCGTGTTCCCCTTCCTCGCCTTGCATCTGGGACCTGCTGATGTCTTATCACATCACATTACAGCACCCATTCATCCCCGTTGAGGCCTTCCTTCTTCCCGTGCTGTGCGCCTGCCGTCTGCCTGCTGGCATCACACCGTTGCGCTGTCACATTGGATCATCGGGTCATCACGCACTCCCCGCCATCTGTTCCTTCCTCCCACGGCGGACAATCAACTGTCACTTGCAGTTCGAGTTTCCATTGTCATGGGGCGGACACCTGAACTGTCATCTGGTTATATCCGGCCACTTACCCGTTTAGTCAAGTGTCCGGATGTTTCCGTGGCCACGATGCAGCCACGCGTTTTCGGGAATGTCCGTGAAATAAATGATCCAGAACTGATGGTTCACCTCTCTTGAGTTCAATTTTTGCTCAAATATCTTCAGAGGTGGGTTGGATTAAACCTACAAACACAGAGTATCTGGCTATGCAAAATGATTGAGGGAGAACACTTGAAAACCGAGCCAGAATAAGTACCGAATGCAAGAATGTGCTTATGCAAGTGAAAAATTCAATGTTATATTTTATTAAAGCAACCAGTTCACATAACATTTGGTATGTGGAATGAATTTGGCTATCCAATGATTCCAGATTTTTTTCAGGGCAAAATTCAAGGCGGAATGGCTCCTGGGCTAGGGCATCAACATGAGTGTGACAGCTCGGAACTCCCCGGCGGCACCAGGCGGATTTTCAAATGTCACGCTCCTCTTGATGTGCCTCGATAGCAGCCCTCCCGCCATGAATTTGGATCCAGTGAAAATAGGAAAATTATCTTATAGCTGGAATCAATACCCCCACCAGATTATATGTGGACCTGCTGGTTGAATAAAACAGAACATCGATTTTTTCACTCACATCAAGACATTCTTGCATTCGGGGCTTGTTCTGGCTCAGGTTTCAAGTGTTTTCCCTTAAATGTTTTACATAATAGTATACTCTATGCTTCCAGGTTTAATTTGAGCCATGCCCGACAATATTTGAGTTAGAATTGAGCTCAAGAGAGGTAAACTATCAGTTTTAGATCATTTATTTCACGGAAATTCCCGAAAACGCGTGGCTGCATCGTGGCCACGGAAACATCCGGACACTTGACTAAACGGGTAAGTGGCCGGATATAACCAGATGACAGTTCAGGTGTCCGTCCCATGACAATGGAAACTCGAACTGCAAGTGACAGTTGATTTTCCGCCGTGTCCTGCTGTAGCCGAAACTGCCGACTCTTTGCTCCAAGCCATTTCGGCTGTCATCACACTGTCACACGCCACCCGTTTCGTGCCTGCTGCACCCTCAACTCGCTGTTTTTGCCTCCACAGCATTGATGCCGCTCCCAAATGGTGTCGGTAGCTCGTTCTGGCTGTCCTGTAGTGACCTCGTGTGGTCGCTGGGTCTCCTCATGCCGACATCACTGCCATTTGAGTCCCGCTCCACTATGCCGTTCCAGCAGCAGATTTTTGAAGTTCTACCAGCCCATATCATAACCCCATCCTTTTAATATTGCCTTCTTCATTCTGGCCACCTCCCTGGATTTTCCTTGCATGGATTCTGTAATGACTCCATCAGCACACCTGTGACTTCCTGTGGACAAGCCCTTGGATGCAATAATCTACAGATTATGCAGACTTGTTGTGTCATGATCTGGCTTTTCAAATCTGGAAGACTGGGTCAGACTGTGATCACGGGAACACGTTATCCCGCGATTATTGTGACATGTCACAAGAACACCAAATCCTGAAGGACAGGATGGTGTGGAAGTGCTGATAGGCATGCACATCGCTCATGCATTATTTGGCATAGTGTTGTGTTCCCTCCTGGGCATTAACAGCCACTCTATTATTCTCCCTCTCCCTGAACACACTAAACATCTTTTTTCCTCCCCTCCTCCCTTTCTATTCAGATTATATTGGTTTCGTCTCCACCTATGTTCTATTATCTATGCAACACGTGTTGGACTCGCTCATCAAGAGATCATGTGATCATGTCTCCAAGTTCGACTCAAGTGTGCAACCACATTATACCCGCATTTGAAGGACAGCCAGCGAGTCTTATTTTATATATCCATCTCCTCATTTTTCTACACCATATTCCACACTGCTCCATCATCTCTCCATTCTCAATATTCTGACAATTGGCTTTGTCCCGAGGTCACATCTGGCTCGGCATGCGCTGGGGATTGACATGTTGGAGGTCTGGTCAACCTTCTGACAGCACTGGACAGGGGCAGTGAGTCTCCCTATAATGTCTTTGCGCACGTCCTGGTCTGTACGATGGTTGGAGGCTCAGTTGGCCTACACTGGGGACAATAAGCAATATAACGACCCTGTATATCCTCAGTATATCCTCAGTATTTTACAACAGAATATACCCCCAATATATAGGGTCCGTATATGCTCAGTATCTATATTACAATTGAGCTCCCCTGGTCCCGCGAGACAAGACAATTTGACTCTGGGTCATTTGTATTGGTTCCCGGGGCTCCGAATGATGTCATTGGCCCGCAGTTCCACCCTGATGTTGGATTTTCCACAGCTGCTCCACTCAAGTGTTCAGTTTCTATTTTTAACTGTTTACTTGGTACTCTTTTGACAAACCGACTGCGGCCACTACTTCTCAAGTCTCCCTGCTCAAGGTCACCAAAATTCCATGTGGATTTATGAAGGCAACAGCTAACAGCCATCACGCCTCCATAAGCGAGGAATCAATACTCAAACCAGCTAATAAAAATCCGGCAATTGCGACGAAAAGTCATCAACGAGTATGTGTTCCATTTACAAATACTTACTTCTTACCATTTGGCAGTGTCAGAGCGAATTTGAATGATGCTCATTGGATCAAAAGAAGCGCCAAGACAGAGAATCTAAGGTGAATTGCAACAATGCGAGGATTCTTCAAGTCGCTCCCATTTATTATGCAGCAGTTATTCCAGCCTCAAGGTTCAAAATCGATAAATTCACATTCTGCTGCTCAGCGGGTGTGGCGGCAGCGAGAACTTGCTGAACACTTATTACATACACGAGGACCTGAGAATGTTCAATCTCGAGCTAAAGATTCATGCTGGAGAGTTGAAGAGGGGGAGCGGTGGTTGGAGTCTAACCCGGAGTGCGGTATGGGTGTTTCCAACTCATTTAAATAGTTTGAGCACACACTTTAGCTGGGCACATCCGACTCGAGCTCTGGATTGAGCATTTGACCTCGGAAACAAGGTGAATGAACCCCGACATCAGTGCAGATATCACGAGAGTCATAGAAGTCTAATGCTTGGATAGTACCACGTTGAGCTTCACCAGTTGACTTGACTCAAATCAAGTATGTATTGAGTGTAATAATAAATTCACATGAAGTTAGTAACTCCTCTGAGCCCTCACAGGATATTTGAGGACATTGCTGGCTAACAGCTTATGAGGCTGCGAGGAACCATCCGAAGGTTAGTGACAGGCGGCTTGGTCAGTGAGAAAATTGAACAATTGTTTCTGCTTTCCAGGGTCTATTAAGATGCTCTGTAATTTTTTCTCAACCCCATAGCATGGCACAGGAGGATTTCAACTGTCCCAATCATGAAGAGTCAACATCAAGAGGTTGAGCGGTGTCTTTAGTATCATCAAATCAGCTACTGCATGAGACCAGATTATTGATAATTTATCAGATGGTCTGTAGGTTAGGATGGGTAACTGCTATGTATTCTGATCAATAGTGCGCTGTTATAATGCTCCGACCGTAGCAAAGCACGGGCTACTGCTAGTCTTACATAAATCCCAAGGAAATGCCCAGAACATCCTGGGTCTGGATATGTCCAGTATATTAGCTAATATCCTGAGCATATCCTTACAAAATCCTGAGTCCATATATGGTAGCCATCAGACCTCAGTATTTTGCAAGTATATTGCAACCAATCATTGATGATACATTTGCGATTATCAAAGGAACGCTGGAGGACGTCGAACAATTCAAAGCGCAGTTTGGGTCTCTACACCCTAACATGAGAATGGAATGGTCAGTATCGCAATACAGACTCCCATTTCTCGACGTGCATGTTTCATTGGAACCCGATCCCAAGGCACCCGCATTTAACCCGCAGATGAGGATCACCACAAATGTGTACCAGAAGGTGCTGAACGCCTATCTATATATACCATGGAATTCATGCCACTCTGAAAAATCCAAGCACGCTTGGGTTAAGGGTGAATTGGTTCGCTATGTGTGAATCTGCTCAAAAGAACCTGACTTCGCAACTATCCGCAAGGATTTTGCCGTCAGGCTCGGAGCACGTGGATACCCCGGACGTTGGCTTCGAGAAGTCTTTGCGGAAGTCGTCTACAAGGCAGAGCGCCCCCGAGCACTCACACCCCCTGTGTTGGAAGACATAGGAAGTGGCCAAGAGATGCACATCCTCAAACTTACCCACAATCCAGTCTGGGATAGCATTGATTTGCCTGTCTAGCACGACCTGGATGAAACCTGGAAGGAATCAGGGGGCGGCCTCCCCTTGTACCGTTTCATGGCTTCTTTCAAAAAACCGGTCGCGCTGGGTGACCGATTAAATAAAAATAATCGGGACACACTCAAAGCATACTATCTACGGTCTGCGTCGAACGTTTAACCCTCTTTTTTCTCAATCTTCGACACACGTGTGCGGGGCCCTATGGGCCCCGACCCCACGCGTGTGTGCCTTCAGATTTCGAAAAAAAACAAAAGTGTTAGATTAGTTCTTCTCTCGTTTAATTCATATGAACTTACCTTCTATCGGTCCATTGGCACAAGGATGCCAGTAGACTCCCTTTAATGGGACGGTGCCCATAAGGATCCTCCACGTCCTCCCATGCCCCCGACCGGGCATTTACGTCAGGGATCCCGACAAGGTCGGAAATAAATCTCTATGAAACCACTTTAGCTCGCCCAAAGTCAAGTAATAAAATACTGGACCTACCGTGACTAGGGCTATTGTGGGAAGCGAGGTGTTATCCAAGAGGAAAACATGTCGAGTCCCTCGGGATTCCGCGACTCTAATAACGGCGACGCGTTGTTTGGCTCCGATGGGTCAGACAAACAACCGAAAATGGTAAGGGGAACAAATCCACCTGATGAGTCTCTTAGACGAAACATTGCGCACCCCAAATGTAGTGGACCCCAACTCTCAGTTTCCGACTCCCCAGTATATCTCTCACCCACCAGCTCTCGCTCGGCCCTTCGGGCCGCCCTCACTCGCTACAGTGTGGATTGAAGTAAAGGTGTGGTGCCATCACATGAGGACAGGCTCTCATTATATAGCTAATTGCTAGAAAATTCTACGTAGCATTGGAACATTATTGTGGTGCACTAGAATTTTCCTTAAGTGATTAAGGAATGTGTTGTGTAGATGTTCTATAATATTCCGGTGAGAACAGGATAATACTCTGAGGATCTCAAAGGTGCTGTGTAAGAAAGAAGCATCTACATAAATTGGCCATGCACCAAACCAGAAGGGTTTGGCACTTAATGAGTGCAACAACCATGTGAGAACCTGGTTGCGGAACCAAGGACGGGCCCGCATCAGAAACTGATGGCAAGTGTGATGTCCGATCAAACATTGATTGGAGGCAAACATACTTGGGTTTAAGTCTCTTAAATATTATTGTGGACAGAGTTCTTGAATCTGAATGATGTTTAGAAGTGTGTCTCCACTTTAGAACCAAATAGAGAAGGTATGAACTGGAAGGAATAGGAATTAATTCAAATACACTGTGAATTGTAATCTATTATACAAAAGGCGGGGATCATGTGGATCTCTGGCCAGCCAATCAGGTTTATCCGTGGCTATGAGCACATGTGAAAAAACAAACCTGTCCTCCTCAATCACATCTTCAGCGACCTTCAACATTCTCTCTGTCATCGTTCTCAGCTTCTTTTGGCCCATGATCATGCAAGCCTGGCCCTCTGACCTTCCCGACCCCGGCTTGAGCCTTGAGAAGTTAGAACACGCATACTGTATTATTACATTCAATTCGACCGGGGGGGTGACACGTGACCCGAAACACTGATTCAACCATTCGACCATGGCCCAGATTTCGCATGATGGAACCGAAAAGTTTGACCACTGGAACAATTTTTTATTTTTATTTTACATGTCGCGGACGCGATTTTGAGCAAATGTGGAAGGTTTGTGATGAAAATGGCATTCGACCAACGGCTGGGTGATGCGTGAAAAAATACCGAAATTTGCCATTGATCAGGGGGTGGGTGGCACGTGATGGTAGAATTGAATATAATTGTACAGTACACTCAACCTGGCCTCAGACACCCACCCCAACAACATCTTAGCCGCAATAATGACTATATTCTATTTAAGCCTTGCCTTACAAGTGCAGTTTTATACAGGAAATCATCCTACAGGAAACAAGTATGGGTTCACAGTGTAAATACAATGCCTACAGGTTCGCAGGAAATTGGTGTACTGGTGTATGGGTATGGGTATGGGTACGGGTACGGGTACAGGTAATTGTCAAATATTTTGATTCAATGCCTGTGGGTGTGCATGGTACAGGAAATCAGCCTATGGGTACAGGTAATGGGTCCAGGTTGTTTAATCTTTTGATTCAATGGCTGCAGATGCGGGATGGTACAGGAAATTGGCGGGTAACAAGCTGAAATTGTCAAACCTTTTGATTCAATGTCTACAGGTGCGGGGATTGTACCAGAAATCGATATTGGCCTACAGGCACGGTTAACAAGCTGAAGTTGTCAAACCTTTCAATTCAATGCCTACGGGTGTGGGATGGTACAGACATCGGCCTACGGGTACTGGTTGACCAGATCTGCCTTACGGGTACATATAAATAGTATATTCTTGGGCCGTAACTGGCAAGGACACAAAATCTATTTAACACAGGCCATAGGGTGGACTGCAGCTCTTCTGTAGATATCGGAACCAACGGAACCAGGTCAGTACCAAAACATCCCCCAAATTTACAAGATATCATGAATCAATATCCCAGACAATCTTCAAGGAATCTGATTTCTTATTATTGTAGTGGAGCACAGGTGAACCTTTTAGTTGCGGAGCAACGGGTCCAAGCTACTATTCCATAACAGCAGTGGCCAATAACAGGAAAGAGTGCAGCAAAATGGAAACAGTATAGCACACCTGAACATTCGCACCCGAGTAGAGAGTCGGTATCCTGAAGATCTAGGGGAAAATACTAACATTGCTGAAGGAGCCGGCGGGGGTCCAAATCATAGTTTATAGCATAATTCCATTGCAAAACCCACAAGAATTCAAGTTGACCTGGGTGCAGTGTAAGTGCGGTATCCATCAAAGCATCTCAACACGACAACTTACTTAGCCTCTTCCCAAAGTGCCCTGAAGAAAGCGGAAGAATACTTGGAATCCACAAACTCGTTCAGCTTGATAATCTGCTCGCCGTCGAAATGGAACGTGATCATGAACTCGTTGTTGTAGTCCTTGCCGGATTTCGACTTTCCGTCCGACTTGAGCTGCAAATATCGACAGTCAGCCGTAATCCGCTCGGTGGGACCTAAAACCAACGTGGAATACGACTTTATCGGTGCCATGGATAACGTCCAACGGTGGCCCGTACTGGAGCAAAATCGTCAAACCTTGCGCGATGGATGGCGATCTGAACGGAGAACTCACCGTGACTTTATCGAACAACCCCACCAAGTTGGATTTCAAGATCTCTATGAAGTCCTTCTTCCCTCTCATCTCCTTGCCATCAGGGGGGATGATAGACGCGGGGAGGTATTGGTGCTTGAATTCGGGGGACAATAGCTCTGCCAGAGGAACCCAATTAAGGGCATTCAGGTGGGTCAAGAATGCATGCGCGTTTTCGAGCTGCTTTGCATTGGGGATGGACATGGTGGACAGGAGGAACCTGGAGGGCCGAGGCCGGCGGTCAAGAGGACCTTGATCATCACAGAATCAATCTCAGGCGCCCACAACACGGCAGTTGACATGATCACGGGGACATACAGCGGTAGGAAGCGTGCAGTTGGAAAATCTCAACGAGTCTACTTCAAGCTTGCAACGTGTCTCAGCGCATGGCGGTTCCCGAACTAAGCACGGATCCGCACAATTCACCAAGGGGAAATCATTTCGAACTGATACAAGAGCGCGCCGGGGCGCCGGGGCGCCCCGGCACTTCGACTGAGGTGTCGTGGCGCCAAGCGGTCCACGTCCTGGGGCGCTAATCCGCTGATTGCCTGACGGAGTTTAAAAAGGCTTCGGACACACGCGATTTTATAAAGAGAGAGAAACTGTTTTCTTCCTGAGTGAGGTTTCCGAATTTGTACTAGTGGACACAGAGGAATGGGTGGAAGGAACAAGCACGAGTTACAAGCATTTCAAGACATCATCAGTACCAACCACGTCTGCTAAATCGCCATCCAGATGGGCCATAGCAACTCCGTGCACCGTTTCAGCACTCCAGGCTTTACCCTCCTTGCTGTCGCCTTGGACGGCCCCGCTAAAATCCGGGATACCGGCGGCATACGTCGCGCAAGCATCCCCGACCACAACAACAGAGAAACCGAGGTCGAAACCTGAGCGAGCTGTCGAGCTGACGCAGTGCGCCGATGATTGCCCCACTAGAATCAAGGTTTTGATTCCCTGCGCATCGAGGACATCCTTCAGACCCGTGGCACCGTCAGCGACGAGATGCGCGCCGAACCCCGAGCTCCTGTCGTACTTGCGCAGAACGGGCTCCCCGGCCTCCGGCGCGACGTAATCTTGGGGGAGTACTCCCTCAGGGTGCGTGCTCTCGTTCCAAAGCGATTCGCCTTTGGGATCGAACTTGGCCGTGTCGATGTGGTGGATGTGGATTACAAGCAGTCTCTTCGCACGGAAGGCAGCGAGGAGAGCGATGATGTTGGGCTTCATATTGGGGGTCGATCGCTCCCGTTTCAAGAAGGATGGATCAATGAATGCTACGGGTAAGCGCAGTAAGTGAGCGAAAGGGACTTGAGGCTATTTTGAATTTGAACCTTGCTGCACATCGATCACAATCAGAGCGGTTTGGGGAAGTCCAGAAGCAAGATATGCGGAAGCCATTAGCGGCGACGTCGACGGTGGAGGCGGTTTGTCGTAGATCTTAAAAAGTCGTGCGAGTGTGAGTCAGCAATAAAATGATAGCAATCTGGCAGCATCTGGTGACGCCCTCGCTCTCGGTTCCGACCGCCACACCCGCCAGGACTATATAGTGGCTAAGTAGATTGGAGTTCAAATCCGGAATAACAGAGAGCCGCTCGACAGAGTCGGACGAAACGGAGAAATCGAATGAAGGTGGTGGCCTTGGGCAAAGAAAGGAACGACGTACGCATCAGCCCGACTTCCGATTGGCTCATCAACAGATCAAGTCGGAGCTCGAACTGGCTAATTTCCCAGCAAATATTATTCTGTTTCTATGCAAGGACGTTCGTTCAACTCAGAGACTCAGATAAAATACATATACAGTACATGATATCACATTTCGAACGCCGCAACACTGGGGACTTTTTTGAAAGTCAGAAATAACTTTGCTGGGACATCCGCATGTACGCAGACGCGACGAGGATACCAAGGGAAAATCCAAGCAGGAATTTCGTAGGGCCCACTGCTCCCATCAACCCCCTCCCCGTCTTTTCATTGTCCGTTTTGTAGGCAGTGTTCTGCACTGGGAACGTTTCGGTTGTGAATGGAGCGGTCACTAGGCCGGTGAGTCCGTCGAGGCTTTTCAAGTTGGCTTTGTTCCAGTAGCCTACAAGGCCCTCCGAGGAGCCGTGCGCATCGGCTGAAGCCACGTCGATGCTCTCCTTCTTCGTGGCCCATGCCAGAAGCCGGGTGCGGTGAGCTTTGAAGTCGAAGAATGGAACCGCGTAGCCACAGGACTGGGTTTCGTATAATTTTAGTTATGGTAGATGTAGCTGCGAGGCGCGCAACTTACCGTGCTGACCTTGTGAACGTCGATGAGAATGACCGAGCGAGATCCTGGTTTCCGAGATTCTGCGGGGACGAAGGTATTATATTCAGGAGTCCCATATTCGTAGACAGTGCCTTGCATCCTCGACAATTAACCACGACCTGGCTGACCACAGGAGCAGAAGACTTACCTCGTCCATACAGCCTTGCAATGCGGGGAGGGCCCTCGAATGCGTTGAATAAGACTGTAATGCGTCCGTTCTCCCGCAAGTGGGAAATGGTCTCGACGCCTGAAAGTCCATTCCGCTCAATGAGGTCTCAGGACGCAGTGAATGGGGAACCCACCGCTGCCAGTGAGGTCTTCGTACCACACCTGACGAGGATCAACGATGTGGAACATGCCTGGGGTCTTTATTGAGCTAAGTCCATCGAAATCCGGCAGCTGCCTTCGATACCTTCGCCGCCCTTGGGAGAAAGGTTGATGTGCCCATCACCGGAGAGGGGAGCCGTGGCGACCCAGAAGACTTGCTGCTGGTTCATCCATTTGGCAAGGCTGGGGGATATTTCGTCAAAGAACTGGACCATGATGAACGGGTGGGTGGAGTGAGGGCAGTGAGAGTAAAGTGAGAGCACCTGACACTGACAAAAGTACTTACAGCGGTCGGACCTATCGGCCCGTCAGAAGGTTAATCTCCGAAGATCGCCGAGTTCGCCAAATTTGAATCTTTGTTGAACTCCGGCGCGTGAAATAATACTAGTGCTTACTGGTATAATAACCGCCTGCTATTAATCAGCACAGATGCCCGAGTCGATCTGGGAATCACCCTCCGGCAGCCGAAATGGGCTCGCTTTCGCTTCATTCTTACTCTGGATGGGAATAATCAGCAGAAAATATTGCACTGATACTATGATATAAAGACGTTCGCACTGTCCTTGAATTATACCACTGTTACATGTACATGGCCCGCAGGAAGCCCGAAGTTTAATGAGGTCCAGTTGAAAGTTATGATCGCCGACAATTGAATGCAGATGCGCACCGGGTGTTCACGGGTCTTTTTTCCATAAGTAGTTCGGATCACCCAAGTGTAGATGGATACCAGGATCTAAAAAAGGAGATACTTACAGTGTACCGCGCCATGTTCCGCGCCGCGGCGCAAGAATGACCCAGCCTGGAGTCGATGACGCCGAATCAAGGGCAGACGCACATCGAGAGCTACTAACCTCGTCCCGCTCATTCAGTCGTTGTATGAGTGCACAATTAATTTGCGGAGGGAGAAAAATGGCTGGGACACAGCCGACGAATGACCCAGCCTCAGGGAATATAACCGCGGGCTTCTGCACAGGCTCTTTATACATGGGTTTTGGATGCAGATTCACACCGCGTGCCACAGGTCTCTTTCCTTTAATAGTGAGTAAGTAGTTCGTGGGCGGAGAAAAAAAGAAGTTTCGCGAAGGCCGGAGAATGACCGTCAACCTGCACTCGGAGCCGATTTCCTCCTCGTATGAATGTGTAGATGGCTGGACGAGCACCGTGACAGAGGAGATAAAAAGGATTACTTCCCCAACAGTCAACCAGGTCCCAGCCTGGAGTTGAACCAGGGGCTTCTGCATAACCGAGACTATAAAGCAGCATTGAAAGCAGATGCACACCAAGTGCTACTGGGTCTCCTTCCTCCCATTCGGTCCCTGTATTAGCGTATAAGTAGGTTGGGTACTGTACGTAGAAGCAAAAAAAAAAAAAACTCCCATAACCATTGCAGAATGACCCACCCTGGAGTCGAACTAGGGTCTTCTGCATGTAAGCCAGGGAGCAAATGTGCCAACTGAAGGCAGATGCACACCGCATGCTACTGGGTCACTTTCTCATAGGTCGGGCTCTGTATATGTACGTGCGTAGTTGATTTGATGGCTCTAGGAACAAAAACGCAACTTCATTTTTATAACCCAGCCTGGAGTCGAACCAGGGGTTTCTGCAGAACACTAGCCCCGAAGAACTCGTAATTGAAAACAGACGCACACCGCGCGCTACTGGGTCTATTTCCTCCACTCCAACTCTATATAATTCACCAATAATTTTGAGGAGAATGAGAAAATTGGAAAAAGGACTCTCAGAGTCTGACGATCAAGGAATTGACCTAGCCTGGAGTCGATCCAGGTCTTCTGCATAGCATTCGGAAGAAGTCTGGGAATGAAAGCAGACGCACGCCGCGTGCTACTAGATCTTTTATATCGAATCCTGTGTAAGTGGACAAAGTACTCTGTAATGGATGGATCCCGCGCGGGGAAATTCGGCGAACAGGAAGCATAAGTGCATGAATGGACGTCTCCACCGCAGCAGAGGACAGTAAGGCAGCAGCTTATAACTGAGTCTCGATCCTGTATTATTTCTCAGGTAATTGGTCGAGGGAGGAAAAATTCCTGGCTGCTTTGCCAACAATGAATGACCCAGCCTGGAGTCGAACCAGGGTTTCTGCATACTGAGAAGGACCGCAACAATTGAAAGCAGAGGCACACCGTGTGCCACTGGACCTCCTCCCTCTAATTAGCTCCCTATCCAGGTGCGTGGCTAATGGGTGGATTAGGCGGACCCACGAGGACAAAGCCAGTTGAACTGGCACTGGTAGACTGGAATTGAATGTCTGCACGTACTCCACTGACACGGCGGACAATCAACTGTCATCCGCAGTCCGGAGGGCGACTGTCATCCGACGGCTAGCTGTACTGTCATTTGCATAAAGCCGGCCACTTACCCCTTTAAACAGGTTTCGGGCTGTTCCGTGGCCACGCTGCAGCCTCGTGTTTTGGAGGTTTTTGTCTGAATTTTCTTTGTATGCACATTGACACAATAAATGAGATTGGTTTGTTCAATTTGTCCGAATCTTTCAAACAAAGCCTTAGATAAAATGTTATGTACTATATCGAAATTATCTATGTTAATATATCAGACAGCTCCCCGCCGTCACACCGCTGCACCCCACGCTCGAGGCGGCGATCCTTGCGCCTCCGTTGGCACTCGACAAACCGGGCGCCCTTTACGTCTTTGACATCCCGGCGGATCAACCGAATCATCGCACGCGCCGCGCCCTTGCACGGGCGCAGATACGGATGGCGAAAATCAGGCGCTCCAAGCATCCTTGGAAGCGCCGGGCCCAGTGGGTATGGAAGTGTCGGGGCCAGCAACAGGATTGGTGGGCTTATTGTAATGTTCCGTATGCTGTGAAATTTGGTAAGTACGATCTCGCCAGGGCAATTACTTACCTTTGCCCAGAGGCACTGATCCACCTCCACTTCAAACTCCTGGGGGCATGGATGTTACCTTCGGAATGCCACTTTTGTGGCGTCCAACATACCGAAAATTTGGCTTTCACGCTTGTGGGAGTCGGGCTGGAATTGCGTGCGTTGTCGTGTTTTTATCTCTGGTGTTTGGGCTGGCCGGTGGACGAGCGAGTATCTTTTCTATTTTCTCTTTTCACTGACGCGCTGGCATCTACTGCAGAGTCGCGATGTAGTACATAATTTGTTTTTCCTGCTGTCACCTCGTCGCAGGTATTTGTTTTCCTATACGACGAACTTGGAAGACTATGATATATTAACATAAATAATTTCGATATAGTACATAACATTTTATCTAAGGCTTTGTTCGAAAAATTCGGACAAATTGAACAAACCAATCTCATTTATTGTGTCAATGTGCATACAAAGAAAATTCAGAACAAAAACCTCCAAAACACGAGGCTGCAGCGTGGCCACGGAACAGCCCGAAACCTGTTTAAAGGGGTAAGTGGCCGGCTTTATGTACAGCTAGCCGTCAGATGACAGTCGCCCTCCGGACCGCAGATGACAGTTGATTGTCCGCCGTGTGATACAATCAGACTCACTCGTATGATATATTCTGTTCCTGTGTCAGTTCGAGCCCAAATCGCGCGACAAGGTCAAGAATCTCGAGAATGAACCGCAAGCCAGCAAGTCATGTGAGCGTGTAGCGTGAGAATTTCAATTTAGCCTTGGCCTTTGATCACGCTTGCGTCCTGGTCCATCCAAGTTGAAGTTATCGACGCTACCTTGACGCTACCAGTCCACCACATCTGCCCCGACTCGGGGTCAGCTCGCAGAGTAAAAGGGCTCGATGATTGCAGGAGATGCGTCCCGCGCCGGCCAGAGGTAAGCACATCCTCGGACCTCGAATTCATCTCCGCTGCTGACTTGGATGCGTCCCTTCCAGGCCTAAACTAGTAGCGATGGCACCAGGACCTGGTTGAAATAAACATTGTATTGCTGAAACGAGTTCGAAACGAACGCGGGCCGCGACGGTGGCGTGGCAGTAGAGGCAAGAAACAGCCGAACGAGGAACCGACCGAAGCCTTCAAAAAAATGCCCTTGTTGACCCCGCCTAGTACCTACTGTTGTTCTCCCTCTCGTCCATCATGACGCCCCCACTGTACACCGCCCTCCGCCGCCGCTCGCTGCGTCGCCCAGCGATAATCCTCGCCGTCGTCTTCACCGTCGCGTTCATGGCCTGCTTCATGCGTGACATCGTATTCGACGCACAGCATTCGACGCGCATCGCGTTCAAGTTCGCTGGGGGAAGGTCCGAGGAGACTGTTACGCTGACCGAGTGGGCCACGCCCACGCTCAGGCTGCTCGAGATGCCCATGCCCAAGCCCAAGGCAAAGGACACGCGTTTGAAGGCCGCGCGCGTCGCCTCTCGGACGGCACACCTACCGCGCCGACGGCCTCCTCGAAGTCAACCCCCTCGGCGCGTATCCCATCTTCGAGCTCGTCGGGCGCGCCAGGCCGCGTGGGCCGCGAAGCTCGCCGCAGCCTCCACCTCCCTGCGCGCCGCTGCCGCCAAGTACACCCACCGCTACGCACGCCCGCCTCCGCGCGGCTTCGACAAGCGGTGGGCGTACGCGGCCGCGCACGCCGTGCCACTGCCCGACGGATACGACCAGATCGACCGCGACCTCGCGCACTTCTACGGCGCCGCGCCTGTGGACCTGCGCGCGATCCAGCGCGACTGGGAGGCGCACGCGGACTCGTATACGATTGGGAAGGATGCAATGTACGATGGGATCAGCATGCTGAATTTCACGCTACCGGAGGACGCGGAAGTGCTGCTGGAGCTTGCGGCGGGTGCGTCTCAGATTGTCGACCTGCTGAAGGAGGTGGAGCGCGATATCCCGCCGTTTAGGGCGGTGTTTAGCCCGCATGATAACCCGAATTTGGTTGCTGACGTGCGTGGCGTCGTTTTCCTCAAGTCTCGCACTAACTTCCTCTACTAGTACGAGCTGAAGAAACGGGCGCTGGACGCAGCTGCCGCGGGAAACTGTGCGTCGAGTTACTACTCTCCTTCTCCCAGCGTCCGCCAACTAATACCGGCCCAGACATCGACGTCACCGACCCCACGCCGCAGAAGCACAGCTGGCCCGCGGCCTGTCCGCCCCTTTCGCCCGCGCAGCTCGACGCGCTGCCCCCGTCCTTTGACGCCGCGCGCCCCAACACCGCGCCGCCGTCCGTGCCCGGGTCTGGGTGCGTTTGCTCTTCTCGCTTCTGCCCTCCATTCGTAACTCGTCCGTCCTTCTTAAACCCACCACCACCTTCCCACACCTCCTTCCTTCGTCGTTTTTCCTCGTCCTGCTTGTCCTTTGTTCTTCGCTGGTGCCCATGCCCGTCCCGGAGCCCCTCCATTCCCTCGCTTCTGTCTTGACTGCTCATCCCCGTCCTTCGACATCCCCGTCCTACCCCCATCGCCTCTTCCCGCACACCAGCACTACATCTCATTCCTTCATATTCTCGTCTCTCCTCCTCCCTGCACCCCACTAACTCACCCCCCAGCGCCCCCAAAACCTTTATCCACGCGCACCTCCCCCCAATGGACCCGTGCCTCCACCCCGGCCACCTCACCGCGCACGGGCAGTACCTCCGCACGGCGCGGGGCCGTCTCCATACCGCGCGCTCACCCCGCAGTTCAGCTACAGCGTGACGCCGCTGCATGGCGATATTAGGGCGGCGATGCCTTTGAATTGAGTGGGTTTTCGATTCTGTGCTCCTACCTGTTCCTTCTCGTAGGCGGACGCGTACTACTACTCGTACTCCTCGTACAAGCTGCGCGTCTTCGTTCCCGCTGCGCGTCTTCGTACCCGAGCCCGCGATGCCGTGTACGCGAAACCGCGAAGCCGCTCTGTCTCTCCTTCTCCTCCCCCTCCATCTCATCCCGAATCGTACTAACGCCCCCCAGGTCCCCGACGACCTCCCCAACGAGGGCCGCGCGCCGCCGCTCGGGTACGCGTGAGCGGAGCGCACGGACGAGCGGCTGCAGTGGCGCGGGAGCAACACGGAGATGTGGCACGCGGCGGACGGGCGCTGGCGTGAGGCGCACCGCGGCGCTCGGGGCGGGGCGGGGGACGGCGAATGTTAGTGTTTTGGTGGTGCCCGGCTCCTCAAACGACGTGCGCGACGAGAACCCGAACGACGGAGCTGCGCGTGGCGAGAAGCACGGTGCGAGTGAGGAGAGACACGGCGACGAACGGACGCGGCCGGTGGGCGCCCCGCGCGAGGTGCCGCGCGCGCGGTGGGTGCACGCGCTGCTGGACGTGGCGTTTGCGGGGGCGCCGCTGAATGCGGACGCGGGGCAGAGCGCGCTGCTCGCGGCGTTTGAGTTTCGGGCGCCGCATGATTTGAGGACGGCGGGGCGGTATAAGTATGTGCTTGATATGCGTTTTCTCCTTTCCTTCCCCTCTGAGTCCCGCGGTGCACATGCTGATGAACAGACAAGTCGGCGGGAACGGGTGGTCGAGCCGGTTTAAGAGGCTGATGAACTCGGGGTTGCTGATATTCAAGGCGACGGCGTATCCGGAGTGGTGCGTCTCTTCCTCGTTCTCCTCCTTCGTCGCTCCGCTCCGCTTCCCAACCTAACGCGCGCCCCGCAGGTTCACCGACCGCATCGCGCCCTGGGTCCATTACATCCCCATACAGAACTCGTACGCGGACCTGCTCGACGCGCTCTTGTTCTTCCGCGGGGACCCCGCGGGCGGCGGGACGCACAACGATATGGCGCGCCGGATTGCGGGCGTGAGGCGGGGGTGGAGTAGACGGTGTTAGCGGAAGGAGGCCTTGGTGGCGTACATGTATCGGTGCGTCTTGTCTTCCTTCCTCATCCTCCCTGCTTTTTCTTCGCTGTTGGCGCTGATGCTTCAACGCAGGCTGTTCTTGGAGTACGCGCGGGTGATGAGCGCGGACCGGGCGGGGATGTCGTTGGTTATGTGGCCTGACGTGGGGGATGCCGAGGTGAGGGAGAGGGTGCTGATGGAGCGATGGCGCAAGCCGCAGGCTGAAACAGAGGAGGAGGAGGACGGGTGGGTGAGGAGTTAGAGCGACGGATGGGCGGGGAGCTAGATTCATGGACGGCTGGAGAGATGGAGGACTCAAGTAGAAGAACGTAGTGGAAAGCCCTTGGTGGATTCAGAAGGCGGCTAGGACGCGGGGACGGAGAAGAAGCAGAGAAAGGTTAAAGTGTACATTATTGATTCGCGTGTATCATACAGCTGTATAATTCCGGGTTCATTGGGTGGGAGTGCACATGCCCCGAGTGTCTGCTCTCACTGTCAGGCTCGAAAAGGCAGGTCTCCTTCCATAAACGGAATCCGGCCCCCGATCGCATCCGGGGCACCGGCAAATACAACCATCTGCGCTTCCTTCCCGCCACCACGGCCACTCATGAACTCTCGCGAAACATTTAGCAATCAACTCAAGCTACAACCACTTTTTCACCCTCCTCCGAGGACACACTTACCGGAACAAACCGGGTTGGCTTGCGGCGATTTTTCGCAAATTCGCTGACTCAGAGTCCCTCCTTGGACAGTGACCCATACTCTCCCATCCTGAACGTTACCGGGCGGCAGCACAATTTCCAGAAGCTAGATGGTTTGGAACTGGTCTTCTGGTTGATTCTAATTCTTGAAACCTCAATTGAACCTACTTACTCTCCGCCGCTTAAAAATGAGCAGTAGAAAGTGTAAGAAGCTTTACTAATAAATGATTATTGAAAAGACGCGAAGACTATGCTTTCCGCAAAAGAAGAAGAAACTCAAGTGGCGCAAGAGGCTAGTCTAGATCTATCTCGCACTGCATCAACCTTCCCTCCGGCCATCGTTTCAACAATCGACCTCACGGTCGTCGCGAAATTTCCAAGAATCGTATGTACCACCTCGAAGGGAATATATCTGTCGAGCTGTTAAGCATGGCCAGCAGTCACTAGAGACCGTTGCACGTCTACTTGTGATGTCGACATTTGGTTGCCTTCACTTGAAAGACTGGCGGGGACGGATGGGCGAGGAACTGAAAGGAATTCCATGACTCGTACTAATAGCTGGCAATTAAGGGATCGATTCCGGCCCCAAAAGTATAGTGGTAGATCGCGCGCTGTACAGGATGGCAGACCGCCAAACGCGCTAGGGCAAGGGACGAGCGAACCTGATCGTATTTCCTAGTTCCGTGTGAGAACGGTTAGTGGACCAG
Organism: Mycena rosella; assembly: GCA_029378255.1. Lineage (NCBI taxonomy): Eukaryota > Fungi > Basidiomycota > Agaricomycetes > Agaricales > Mycenaceae > Mycena > Mycena rosella. The sequence continues at coordinate 1,109,703 of JARKIE010000004.1, read as the reverse complement.
TATTGTGCAGGCTAGTTAGCTCATTGCACGAGAAAACCCCAAAGTTGGGTAGACTGCATTGGATGCACAAATTTGTGAGTGGTTTTTTAGAAAGAAGATATTTGCATCTATGTGGCGTTGTACTTACGATATTTCTTTTTCACTTGGGCTCATTTAGGTACTTTGAACGTAGATGAACGACACACTCACGGCTCGATACTGGTGGAAGTGCACGAAATTATCAAATTAAAGAATAAAGATAATAAAATATTGCACGTGAGAGGGGGAACTTTCCGAGCTCGGCAATCATGTACAGCCACAATATCGGATACCAAAGAAAGTCACCAAAGATATTATAAAGACCTTCAAATTGCAACATACAGAGCTGTTACATGACCCTCAGATTCCTAGGTATGCACACAAATATTTCTGTGATTATTGGAGACGTAGGTATGGGCCAGGAAAAAGCCGAAATATATTCCGATAGCTCGCGGAGTTTACGGATAGCTCGCGGAGTTTGAACATTGCCGAGGCCAAGCCGGCAGTGATTTCTCTCGTTCTTCGGTGTGTTGAGGTGATATTCAATGAACATCAAGAAAAAACTCAATGGTTGTGCTATCTTCCTGCCTCTTCCTGCCTCTGCCTTTCCTGTCTCTTGAATCAGACAAAGGGCTCAAATCCGGAAGTTTCCGGGAAACTTATAAATCAGCGTGTATTAGGCTGGTCCTCTACCAGGCTCCTACCCACCGCACGTTACGGGGTTGGGGAAGACAGAGTAGCGGGATTCAGCTGGATCACAGTAGTGTAATACGAAAAGACAAATCACTGTTAGCCGAGACAATAGCTTCCAAACTTTCAAGGCCCCAACCCCTCCATGGCGGCTGGCATTTAACAGATGTGAACAACATAGCCACATTTTGCGAAAGTATTCCTTCCCGATACCCACCTCTCACAAAAATCTGGAGACTTGCTCTAATGACTCCCGTGAGGTCCTGGACCCCGCCCCGCATTTTCACAGGCAATCAGGACATTGGGAGAAAGGTTCATAAAAACTTGGCCAAGTGGGTGGCTATGTTGTTTATATCTGTTAAATGCCAGCCGCCGTGGAGGGGTTGGGGCCTTGAAAGTTCGGAAGCTATTGTCTCGGCTAACAGTGATTTGTCTTTTCGTATTACACTACTGTGATCCAGCTGAATCCCGCTACTCTGTCTTCCCCAACCCCGTAACGTGCGGTGGGTAGGAGCCTGGTCCTCTACCCTATGTTATTGGTCCCCAGGTAATGAGAGTCAGACAATGGCTGGATATTCCCAGACGCACCAGACCGCCTGCTCTTATAGCTTTTTTGGACCCGTCAAAAATAACACAGATTTTGCGGGATCAGCTTGAAACTTTTGAGCAAGTGAGATTTCAAAATCACATTTCCCGAAAGCTATACATGCTATTGCACTCTTGAGGCCAAAGAGTGGCTTCGGGAAAGAATTATTTGGTCTGAGTACACAGGTTGAAAATAAAGTACAAGGTCAGGGTTCGAACTCGCGCGCAATCTGACACTGATGCCGACATTCAAACTCCGCGAGGTATCCGTTGAGGTATCGCGCACTGCCATCAGTATCGAGCCACACTCCTCACTGCGTTCAGGCCGGGCCTAAACACGCATTGATCTAGCCGGGTGTGGCCGGATCTAGGTCGGGCTATGTTCGGCTATGTATCCAGATCATGCCGGTCTATGCCGTCTAGGCCCCGTGTAGCCATGCCATTGCTTAGCGCGTAGGATGTGTGCAGAGGTTGGTCTGTTTAGCTCAGTCTGGTTACCTATTCAGATTCTGCCTTGGTGCCCACTTTTTGAGCCTCAGTTTTTGGAGTGCCCCTTCAAGTATTCACGTCCGCCGGCGACCGCCGATCGAATCAACCCTGCACCAGCGATCAAATTTTAGCTCTAGGCTAGCTTGGGCTGTTACCTTACGCAGCACCGCGGCGGATAACGAACTGTCGCGTACAGCTTGGAAAACATTCGGTTGTTGTATCTAAAGCAACCTGTGGATTATTCTAACCATCAACACCACAAAGTTATGACGTCCGCAGGATAGCGGTGTGTCTTGGATGTCCCAATGTGTTTTGAAACCTTTTCAAATTGTTTTGATCTGCATTTGATATCTAGTCGCACGGTGTCTATATGACGTAGACCCACGTAAACGGAGGTGCCCGGTCTAGGCCGGGCTGGATCGGCGTGGGTACCTAAGCACGAACCATGTTTAGGCCCCGGCTGAACGCAGTGACTGTTAGATTATTAAAGTAAAACATCTAGTTGCTACTCCACAGATGCTCCTGGTAGTTTCTTGTAGTTCCACAACTGCTCCATGATGATTGGTGCGACCGTGGGTAGGGTCTCATTGATGGCTTTTCCCCTCCAATTCTTGAACACAGCCTCGACCTCGATGGCAAAGTGCACATCGTTGTGCGAAAGTCCATATTTTTCAGCGCTGTCTGTCCATTCGCTGATCGACCACAGCTCCACTTTTCTGGTAGGCACTTTCCTTCGCAACAGCACTTGTACTCCGGCCAACGCATACTCAGCGCCTGGCACCCGAGTCAACACGAAGAGACGGACACACCAAAGAGTTGGGAGGTGGCGGGGGAAGCAAGGTGACAACGGTGTGAAAGAAATCTTTTGCGGAGGTATAGTCATGGAATCGGAACTGGCAACGTAAGGATGGGCAGCCTTTGAGAGCCCTGCGGGGACCGAGGGAAGTACGGGAATTTTTGTTGTACTGCCTGGGAACTGGCATGCCCGTGATAAGCCAACCATTCGCTATTAGTGGTCTGACATATTTCGTGAGGTCGGCCTGAGTGATCGAGGGTGGAGGAAAGGATGTGGTGGACGGTGGGGAAGGAAGCGGTACGTGTACGATTGGAGCAGACCGACTAGAAGATTTGCGTGGAGCCTGGCCCGGGAAAGGATCAGCTTTCACTGTCCTCACGAGAGCTCGTGCAGCCGCAAGTGAGTTGACCTTGGAGATGGGCCGCCAATCTGAGGAAGGAGTATCAGGACATATCTTCCGGTATTCAGTTTCGATCTCAAGGGCAAGGCGAATTGTATTTCGGGTGACGCTGTCCAGTGAACACAGCTCCAGCGAGGTTGTGAGGTCGGGAAATATAAATATCTGGGCAGAATATCAGAATATACACATAAACCACAGGCTGCTACGGATTACATTGCATGTACACGACAAATCTCGCGTCATTTCACTGAAAGCTGCCAATTCATTGATTGACGGAGGAGCGGCGCAGAAATGAGAGGCCATGTTCTGGGTGTTCTGCGTATAAACGATTAATGGAGAACCCCCAACCGTATTTGTACAAGGGATGCAGGTAATTCGAGAAATCAGACTCCACCAGGAGTGCTGTGGATGCCTCAGACGCCGCTGGAAGAGGTGGCTGTAATGGAATCGGTGGGATACGGTTGATGGAGTAAGTGGAGCGCTCATACCTTCACAGCAGCTACCTAGAGGGAAAGAGTCAAAGATGAGTCTCTAAAGCGAGGATCTGAGCAGGCTGCATCACCTCTAGGGAAGCCGTAGCCTTGGACGATGTGTATAATATAGTATATTTCCGAGTCCAGTTCGACTCGAGTGTAGGGGCACTCCATCTGGAGCGTTCCAGGGGGATGACAAAGCGACTCATTAGTCTGAGGGCCGCAAACACACCAACAGCGTAGCCGAACATTCGGATAAGGAAGTCGGATGGAAGAGAACAGTCATGGTGTGATAATCACGTTGTTTGGCTGCTTGGCCCTGTTTGTAACCCCGTGACTTTCGCTGAGTCAGCCTGCTTTCTTCCTCGATGAATGGCGGTGGGGCACAAACAGAGAGAGAATGGATCTGGGTTGAATAAGGTCATTCATGGTTCCCTTTTTGTTTCCCTTTTTCGCTCCGTTTTTTCTTCCCTTTTTGCGCCCTTTTTCGCTCCCTCTTTCGTAGTTGCTGCCTTCTTCTACTCGAAACACTGCAGCACGGTATTGAGGATTCTCTCTTTGACAATGATGATTTTCGAGATCATGTAGAATTTCTGCCCGGGGTCCTATGGATGGCTGGAAAGCTCGAGCACGGAGGCGGAGAAGGATACAAGGACAGCAATAATCAGTGTTATATAATCGATCATCTGATCGCTCTGTTCCGGGCACTTGTGCCACTGCAGTATGGGCGTCAATTTGGAAGTCATGCCATGCTACACCCATCTAAGTACTTGAGAAGAAAAAAGGAGAGCAAAAAGCGCCGGAAAAAGGGAGTCATAGACCGGGGGTTTCACAGTTCCCTTTTTCTCTCCATTTTTTCTGCTGTTTCATCCTGTTTGAGCTTTTGCTCAGTTTTTTTTTCCCTTTTCAACCCTTTTTACACCTCTGAGTTGAAAAGGGAAAAAATCCCGGCCAAAAACCGAGCCAGACTCGAGATCCAGGAAAAAAGGGAGAAAAAAAGGGAAGAAAAAAGGGAACTGTGAACGACCCTAGTAAGACTCATGAAAACTCAGTTATTGCAGATTGTGAGCTACCTGCCACCACTTTTTTTTTCTCCCCCCTCACTCAATTTTATCCAAATGAATTACACACTGCCCCGACTAGGATATCGATGCCTGTGGCCTGGCTTGATCGGGTCTGGGCTTGGAATTCCTCCGGCCAAAGCTCAAGCCCGCCCCCAGGGCTTGGCCTGGCCTGGCTTTGGCCTGAGCCTGGGCTTGAGGACTTTCTCTGTATCCCTGTTTAAAATGTCTGTGGGTTGAAACGAAGCGAAACTGAAGTGAACAGTGTGTTAATCCATACATATTTTTGACTCTACTTGGTTGCTTTGGATTATTCCGTTGCAAGCTTCAAATTTTCGCATGGTTATCACTAGCTCCTACCTAGCGCTGCTCAATGTAGAGACTGGTACCGAGTCTAACCGAACGGCCCGTGATACAGGGAAGACAGCGAAACCCAGTGAAATCAGAACTTGAGTGTTTGATGATTTGCACGAGAACCAGGTTGACACAGTTGCACCGTTCACGCACGTATAGAAGAGTGTGGTGGAACAATTACTAACCGGCAGCCCAGAAATCGTGGCCATTTATATGTGGTACATAGATTCTTCGCAGATTTTCCTGTCGTGCAGTGTGCAGTTACTGCGAAAAACTGTGCTTTGCTACACCACTTACAGACGGTCAACTGCGGCCTAGATATTTGAAAATTGGTGCCGCAATTTCGTAGTGCCTAGTCCCAATCAAGAGTGTTTTGAAAGAACCAATCTCCTCAAAGAACAGCCGCAGGCCTCTAACTAAAGTGTAGACTGACTCTCAACGTCACGAAGGAAATGGTGCACCTGGACAACAAAAAATCACGCTTCCTGTTGGACTCTTCGGAGTCCTCCAGAGTCCGAAATTGATCCTCCGAAAATTGTTCGTGCAGTCGAAATATCTGCCGTCGCATTTGCCAGTAAGTACAATGCTAATGACACCATAGTGGACGCCGGATACACCAAGGGGGAGCTGCCAGGAGAGGTATTGCGGACTTTTGGAAATAGATCATTGCAATTTGCTCAACCAGGTGGGCTCGGAGTTCAATAGGGTTGTTCACAGTAGCCCTTTTTCTTTCCTTTTTACCTCCTTTTTGTCTTCCTTTTTGTCTTCATTTTCAAAGAGGGACCCAAAAATGAGAAGAAGAAGGAACAGACAAAGGGCCCTTTTTGAAAAAGGATACTTTTCCCATTCCTTTTATTTTTCCTTTTTCAGACTGCTTCCCCTCCTGGACTTGGTACTTGTTAGGATACAGAGGTCCTACCCTCTCATATGCACTCCCAAGACGCCATGTATCCCTTCCCCTGTGCAAATATTCTAGCTCATTTATATGTTCCATCATGTTCCCTTTTTTTCTCTCCTTTTTTTTCTGGATCTCATTGCTTAGCTGTTCACAGTAACTCATTTTTTGTTTACTTTTCCATCCCTTTTTCTTCGTTTTCAGTCAGTTTTGCACCTAGAAACTTGTAATTTTGTATTTTAGACCCTCCTGAATGTCTGAATGGAAAAGGGAAAAAGAAACCAGATAAAAAGGACAGGAACATAAAAAGGGAAACGAAAAGGAGCTAAAAAGGGCTATTGTGAACAGCCTTAATCTCAGGCTAACGGCGGATATCGGAAAATCCTATGCAGGAGATAGCAGCGGTATGTATGAGAGCAGAAGAGCAAGTGAGTAAGTACTTAATTGCCCCTCAGCCAAACCACATGTGGTCTGGCAATGATCTGTTCTTCCTCGAGGGATTGTTATGGAGTGCTATGGATTTCATAGTTATTTTGAATATCCTTGTATATTACCCTTCATAAATTCCACTTTTTGGTTCTAGAGTGCAGACAAACATCTCTAGGATATTATTCAGAGTTCAGGCACCTTTCCCATATTAGTGTTTAAGCTTCTGAACCACTGAAACGGAAGTAAGTTCACTCCCATCAATATTTGATCGGAGATCGCCTTTTGATGTGAGCTTGTTCTTGATTTCACAACTACGTACCTACATAGTTGCTGTATTAATTAAGTACCAACCCCTATGGTTTGTACATGGCCAATTTAGTATAGAACTATTACTTATCTACAGTAGCTGTAACAGAGGTTTTGAGTACTCTCTTGCTCTTGCAAGAATGTTCTAAAACTTTCATACAACTGAGTCACATTCATTTTGGCTATTGCTTCTGAGAACATTCTAGTGTAACACAAGAATGTTCCAATGCTATGTAAAACCTTCTAGCATCTCCACAATCTCTAGTATATATATGAGAGCCTGTCCTCATGTGACGGCACCACTCTTTACCTCAATCCACATTGTACCACTGGTACTTTCTACACTCAACTTGGGGGTGAGGCCATGGCACTGCCTGGCAAAACTTCGTACTTATGTCCTTTTATCCTGTTCAGCAGGAAGTAGCAGGGCTAACTGAATTTTGAGATGTGTCCCTGTATAAATATTTCCCAAGTGTAGCACATGCATTCGAGGATTAAAATTGAATGTTTCCAATTACACATATAAGTCACCATCATGTTAAGCTGGCTCCTGATTTGAACACAGAATCACACTGTACTGCAACCAGACAATGGTATTTTATAAATCCTATGTAGTTGCTTTGCTGCAATCACTGGGTACCTTGTCAAAAAATAAATGCATTGGACGGGTTCGAACCCTCGCGCACCATTAACGAGTCCCCAAATTTGAAGCGGACTTTAGCACAGCCACTAACAAGACTTCAACACAGCCACTAAAAACATTACACAGATGAGTGCGGACTAATGAAGTTTCGAGCCTGCAAAATTTTCACTCCGATTTAAGAAAAGAATGATTACATAAGTACTCGTAAACACCCAAAGAAGCTAGCCTTGCTGCCGATAGCTGATTCAACTATTCTTCTAGCCTTGCTGTCTATAGAAGATAGCCACCTTGTGTAGTTATTTTGTGACTGATTTAAGTTGAGGCCACTTGCATTGAGATTTCATGAATCTTGCTATCTGTTCTACTCAGATACACTCTAAGAACTTATGACTATTTACCGAAACAGCATTCACAACATTAGTAATCTATTACTGACTTACGCTCGCAATATGCTAAACCCTAACAGGGATCGGCCTTATCCAGATGATCAGGTCCTCATTACATAATGTATTCCTGAACATTAAAATTTTATTTATACCAGACATTCATAAAATAGTACAAGGGATCACTGGCAGGTCAGCCTCAAAAGATGGGCTCAACTTGAAGGGCAGTGGCAGAATGGTACCGGTTGCCTCAATTTCAAGAAAAGGCTAAGTTGAAGTTCATACTAGCTACTGACTGTGCTGTCATGCTTTACAACTGGAGAAGCAGGATGGGATGTGTCTTGCTGTTGTGTGTTCTGGGACTATGGAGGCACTATGTGACTAATATGCCTAACTGGATCTCTAAGCTTTTTGTTATGAGTACTTATGTAATCATTTTTTTAATCGATCAAAATGAGGTTTTGAAAGTCTCGCGACATTTTGGTCACGGATTTAAGCGTGTAATATTTTAGGGGCTGTGCTATTAATCCTAGTGGCTGTGTTGAAGCACTTTGAGTGGCTGTCCTTTAAATCGATTTCATAATCTGTGAGTTTTTAGTGACTGTGTTCTGATTGCATAATCTGATGTGATGTCTTCTTGTAGGATGGGTTCGAGCCTCTCAATCGACATTTTATTTTTCTCTGTTCTTTTCTCTTCCTCTATAGATACTCTCTCTCTTTGTGCTCATACTTTCCATCATAAAATAGTGTGTTTCCTTCTCAGCCCATGCTCTTCTTTTTTTCAGGTAGATGTTGAGCCTGCAGATAAATTTCAGAGACTTCTAAGAGTCATGCATCAAGCTGCTTGCAGTTTTCCGAGAGATACGAGTTGACGGAGCATGAGAGGATGTGGGGCACCACCTTAGAGTCTACTGCTATGAGAGAGAGATTACCTGAAGTTGGTTGTGTGCTTGCGAATTTGTAGGCTTGAGAGAGTGCATAAGATGTGCGAGCATTGGATTTGAGGGTGAAATTTATCTGCAGGCTCAACTTCTACCTCAGGTGCAATTGTATGGTCCTGTAAGTGTGTATTATTCACCGCGCTTCATTGAACCCATCTATTTCACCCAGCACTTTTCATTCCCCTCCTGTAACCTGTCTGCCATAAGGAGCGAACATAGGTCAGCGAGGAGCGGTGTGCCTTCGAATTTACTGATGAACTCTCCATTTCCCCTGGTGCTTTTGCAGCTCCCTCTCGTTTGCCGTGATCAGGAACCGTAGGTCGGCGAGGAGTGGCAGGTCTTTTAAAATTTCAATTCTCCATCTTAAGAGCCACTGTCACTGGTTGGTCATGGCAGGCAGTTGTGATTTAACAATGGAATCCCGCCTTCAACCGGCCCATTTGCATCCCACTCCCATCCGCCGTAGGGAACAGCGAGCCTTTATAATTCATTAGTCAAGTCTCTACTTCAATAGCTGTTCACATGCTATATAATTGCACAGGCGGAATGTGATACGGCTGTATATTTAATGAGTGCACTCGGCGCTTAGTAGATACTTGTGGCTGTATATAGCACGTGACTTAATCTAACTTACTTGCATACCATGACCTGAGCCTGCTCAAGAGTCGTGCGTGCGATTTACCTCGGACCCCCTCGCCGGCTGAGCATCCAACTAGTCTACTCACCTCTCTAGGTTACAAGATCACGGATGACACGACTCCTTCGCCAGGGTTACAGGCTCAAGCTCCGCCTCACGGCGTGAGCTTGCCAATTAGTGTCGAGTGTGCTCGCAGCATGCTCCGCTCGACCTTCGTCTCGTGAGAAGCACCTGTGCCGAAGCCCCCCGGCTTCACATGGAAGATCAAATTAAAATCAGTATCTTTCTGCCACCAGAGCAGCTTTGCCTCCACAAATATTGATGGGGGCTCTACGGATCACCCACAGCCTACAATTTATGATTTTGACATGTAGCTCAAAACTTAATACTATCCTGTGCATTGTTCTAATGACTTGGGTCTGCTGATTAAAATTGATTAATCAACTCTCTAGGCAATAGGTGTACCACTTTACACTCATCTCGCACTGATTAAAGTTGGTCTCAGCAGCAACAGGTAACAGTTCAGGTCAGAGAGCAGATCTGTGGTTCTCAAATACTTGACACCCTGGTGATCAGATGTAACCTGGCAACCCCCCACTTCATGATTGGTGCCCTAACCCATCCTTCGTGAGAAACGGTGGGCCTTTGTTCAACTCATCACTTGATTTCACATCCTATGTGAATTCACTGATCAATGGCCACTTCATCCGTCGCAATGTTAATGCTGCGATCGGCAAGGAGCGGCAGGCATTTAAAATTGATGGTCAGGTTCCTTTCTTTACCCTGGACAAGCTCCAATTCCGGCAGGTCTCTACGGCTCACACATAGCCAACAATTCCAATCTGGTATGTTGTGTATTTGGGAACCTGTTCCGGGCACCAACATCTCCACAACAAACCAACCACATGTCAACCGGAATGAAAACTCGTGCCCTGTGGCCTGAAAAGGCTGCAGCTCCAAAATACCTATATACTACATCAGTTTGAAATTCATGGTGCTGAGGGGACCCCTGGCATATAACAGTCAGGTTATCGGTGCGAGTAAGAAAAGTCACCTACCGTGAGATGGTGATCGCTGTTGCGATGTGGCAAAAAATGTAGCTTAGCTTGTGCTGGCAGCCAGTATTAACTTGGAGTGAACTGAAATATAGCATTTACCCACCTCACCAGCAGTGTTCAACCTTTGTACAGTTGATTTTTCAGCCATTCCCCTCAAGCAGCATGGTACTTAACAATATGAGTATCTGCATGAGGCAATAAATAGGTTCAGTTCACTCCACCACGAAAAGAAAAAAAGTCCATAAGTGCGAGTTTGCTGGGCCGGGCCTCGGCCATCACCCCCAAGTAAAAAAATGACTCACGTTGCAGAAAACACGATTGCCAACCTACTTCCGGTGAGCAGCTGTATCGGTGGTAGGGGACGGCATCTGCTCGCTCAAGGCTTTCCTGTCCTCCTCCGATTGCGCTGCCTTCTCCTGGTTCATGAAGAGCAGGTTGAGCGGGCGGCAGACATTCGCGCTCTTTATATGGATCCTGGGCTCGGTGTAACAAACCATTGAATTCGTGGAGTGGCATATCGGTGACACAGTTTTGGTTACGAGGATATCGCCTGTTCTGGCGAAGGAGGGCTGCTTATCAATTGTTTGCGGCGCATTTTGCGGTTAGCCTTCCGATGATTGCCGGATGACAACAGTCTGTTGACACATGAAGTGAACCACCCAAACGCGTTGGGTGGAGCGTAAAAGAGCGTAAACCTATGGCGGTCCAAATGCACTTTTAATCCCACGCTACTTTTTTATAAGTTTTTCGGTTTTGCGACACTTTTATGATGAAAATGACCCTTTCGCGACACTTTTCCCGACCCCGAGACCATCTAAATAGGTGTCGCGGAAAGTCCGATTTCGCGACACTTTTATTGACCAAATCCAACTTGCGACACTTTCATTTCGGACATCTGATCCGCGACTTGACTGGACTCTGATCTCCGACACTTTTAAGGATGGCTGAAGCTTACAGAGTTTTATTTGCGATGAGACGCCCTTTGCTCCTCGTCGTCATGGAAGGTCTTTGGACATAATTGTAGTGTGGAGTGGCACTCCACAATATTTAGGAGGGTTTTGACTGCTTGAGTTACGAGTACCTATGTAATCGTTTATGATCACTCGACATGATCCCATTTAACTTTTTGATCCGGGGTCTTCGGCAGGGTTTAATGCACACGATTGGTTGGTAGTTCACATCTGTCGGTATTCTCTCTCACGCGAAATAAATCAAAGCTGTCGCTGTTCTCGATAAAACGAAGTAAGAAAAAATAAAAAGAAGGACACAAGTACGAGTTTGCCGGGCCGGTGCCACGGCCATCACCCCCAAGTACTAGGCTTGCCGCCACTTAACATCCTTTTCCGCGGGGCATCCTTCCTTCTCGGATATCCTTCCGTCATTGTCATAATTAATTACCGTCTGCGCCGTTTATCCGAACTGCTGACCATCGCCCTGGGTCTGGGTTAAACGTTGAGTAACTTGCTCTATGCGTGAACAACTTTGAAACACCTTCAATCTATGAACTTTTCCATTTTTCTTATATGTACCTTTGTTCAACCCATGTAACTGTACCAAATCTCAATGAAGCGGGTTATTCACGATTTGGGATGTTAGATCGCATCAATCTGATTGGCACCCGAGCGGGCCTACTAATTTGAATGCTGAATCAGGCTGAATCAAGACTGAATCGGCTGAATCAAGGCTGAATCATCGACAATCACAGCGGTGAGACGTCGTTATTCTGGGGCAATTGCTGCAGGTGCGTGCTCTTGGCGGCGCGTGAATGGATATAAATACGGACAGAAACCAAAACATGTCGCCCATTCTAATATGCTCCTCCGTTATTCTCCGTTTCTTCTCGCGTTCTCCCTATTTCCCACCGCGTTGGGAGGAACTGGGCCTATTTTCAACACATCCTCTGGCTCCTATGTCGGAGTACACGACACGCAGAACGCGGTCGATGTATTCAAGGGTATCCGCTTCGCCGCCCCTCCCACGCGTTTTACACCGGCTGCACCTATTTCAAACGCACCTGAGGGTTTACAAACCGCTTTCGCGTTTGGTGCGGACTGCCCTCAGTTGCCTACGATCCTGGGAACTGCTGGTATTCCGGCCGGACCCCCGCTCAGAGGGGCTAATCAAAGCGAAGACTGTCTTTTTGTCAACGTCAGTACCATTTTAGGCTTGCAATCTACCCTTCTCATCTTTGTTATTCCAGGTCTGGCGTCCTGCAGGCACTTTAGCGAAGGAAAAATTACCGATTCTAGTTTACATTTACGTGTGTATTCCTTGCTTGGCATCTGCTACGATTCTTTCTTATCGTATGTCAGGGTGGTGGGTACTTCGCGGGCTCTGGCTCCGAGTGGAATGGCACGAGCTTGGTCCGCCGAAGTGTTGCGACCAAGAAGCCCGTCATTTATATAACGTTCAACTACCGCATTGGAGTTCTTGGATTTGTGAGGGCCGCTTGTCACCTATGATACTCAGACCATGCCTAATTTATATATTATGCAGATTGGCAGTGCACAAGCGCCACCATCTGCTCTGAATGTTGGACTCCAGGACCAACGTGACGCCCTCAGATGGATTCAAGATAATGCCGAGGCTCTTGGCGGCGATGCTTCGCGAATCACCATCTCCGGTGAATCTGCCGGTGTGTTTTTCTGAGGTTCCCGTCTTCTTTCTGAATATTAACTTTTTCTTCTAGGAGGGAGCAGTGTCCATATGCATTACCTCTACCCCGACTCCAGGAGGACATTCCGTGCTGGAATATCTAGCTCTGGCACTTCCCTTGTCCTCAACACTCCGGCGTGCGAGTGGCATGATCGGCCCGGCGGTGGCTACAATATTTTGGGCAATATTACAGGCTGTGGTATCGGTACAGGATCGTTCAAGTGCTTGCAAGACCTTCCCTTTGATGTAAGTTGAGCATCATGAATATATCGCTGTAGTCGTCATAACTCAACCTTCATAGACATTCTGGCCATTGGCATTGACCACATACCAGCCTCCCGCGGTTGGTACACCCATACCGCCGTGGTCAGTGACTTGCAAAGGTCCTGAAGGTTCCTTGATCGACGAATACCCCGCCAAGAAGGTCGTTAACGGCGACTTCCTCAATTTACCCATCATCACTGGGACGAACCAGAATGAAGGGAACTTGTCAGTCCTCCTCCATGCTATCATCTTCCATTGTTCTTCTGACTTTCCTTAACTCTTAAAGTGTGATTGGCACGTCGTTCCTCGATATGATACCCCAACCGCCCATTGAACTCGAAAACTCTCTTCTGAGCGGGTTCATCGAGGCACAGGCGGCCAATAACAAAAATGTGTCTCAAGATACGATTACCAAACTCCTTGACCTCTACTCTAACCCGACCGATAACTTGTCGAATAGCACGCTGTACAACCGCGCTGCTCAGTTCGAGACCGATTACTCATTCTTGGGTCCTCAGCGGCTGTTCCTCGAGACAGCATCGGCTGAGGAACGGAAACAGGATGTGTGGGCATATTCGTTCCAGCAACATCTTCCCGGTTCGCCCGACTTCCTTGGGGGTTAGTATTCTCCCCACTCGTTTCGCGCTGGTGGTGCTCATTCGGAGTCCTCTCCTTTCTGAATAGCATTCCACACCAGTGATCTGTACTACCTCGACATGGGGTTCTCCCCAGTCCCCGCGCAAAGGCTCAAGGCGCAGATCCAAGATTTCTATATCTCCTTTGTGAACGATCTCAATCCTGGAACGTATTGGCCGAAGTATACTGAGGAGTCAAAAATTGCGATCCGGCTACTTGATGGAGAGGTTAGGCCCATTGCAGACACGGTCAGGCGGACTCAGACCGACTTCCTCAACCAGGTTGAGGTGATGGAGGAATTCGGACGTTTTGGTTAAGATGCTATTCATCGTTACAACTACAATAACAGTTAACCCTTCTGTCTTTCCAATTGTCGTACAAGGAGAATCCCTCGTAACCGAGCCGCTCCTCGCTGTCTGAATTGCCTTCCTCTCAAACAATACTGCGGGCTATCGTGTCATTCTTTCAAATATCAAGAAGTGTTCCGCGCGATCTCCACCTTCGCGTGCCCGCTTCCTTCATCTCTCCATTCAAACGCTGAAGGCATATAGGCTTTAAAACCAGGGCGGACGTGAGGAGTTTAATTCCATTCAAATACTCGAATTCAGTTGGTCCGACCTTCTGATTCAGTGCACTCACCTCCTTCTAGCTCCTTGGTTGATCTTGTGGGTTGGATGCAGGCTAGCGTCCCGTCAACGATGCAAATTTAAAACCATCTCCAGTCAAAGATGAATATCCAAGGATGACGATACACAATCGTGGTTGGAAAAGGCAGAATGAAGCATGCATCCCTCATAATAATATGCCGCTCAACCTGACTTGAAAAGTCAAAATACGGCCGTTAAATTAAACAGCGGGGATGAGCTGAACAGGTGGTCCGTTTTTCACCCGCACCCTGCCGGGCCCCGAATTCTGCATCCAGATGGTCCTGAAAAGGCAGACGGACACCCGTAAAGACGGTGCCGGTGTACCGCCCTATTATTAGTATTGATACTGACGTCGACGCATCAAATGGATTCAGAACGGTAACGGCAGCAGTCGTTACGCGCAAGATGGGACTGTAGGTCGAACTTGGTAAGCAAAAGCGACACCCTGCGTATAACGACATCATGAGACATGTTTATTCCGAGGTAGCCGGGTGGCTCTACCGTGTTTGAGATGTGTAGGTCCATCGAAGCATTTGGATCCAATAAACACCCCACAACCATCAGAAATCGGGCCTTCTCTTCTTCTTCGAAAATGACTCGGAAGGCCATATGAGGAAATTTCAAATCACCCAATGGGTTGGATCTCTAGTGGAACTTCAGAAAAATTCAGGGTTGCAGATGAAAAGGAGAAACGTATTCACATCTAGTCCTATTTGACGTGTTTTGTCGGCTTGGAGGTTCGTTCAGCTTCTGCTTTTGCGTATAGGAATCTTATTCCAATGTCCGGATCTTTATATGCGCTCCATCCTAAATTCTAGTTCAAGTTGATGGGACCATCCGTAGAAAGTCTCAGTAGTCTGAGAAATAACAAACGCGAGTGAGAAGATGGCAAACAGCATTGGCCGGGACCCTCGTCCCGGATTCAGCAATTTTGGCAGTTGAATGTCCCTTTGACGTTGCTTTATAAAAATTTCTATACGGCATCTGCCGGGAGCTAACAATGGTTCGCATCAACATCAAATCGACATAGCCACCGTCAGACGCGGTGTGTCACATGTGACGCGGCTACTTTGTCTTTTGTTTTCCTGCCACTGGTGGCGTTCTCCTCCTCTCTTTCACCCTCCGATGACCAGGCGCAGGAAAGATTCCCTCGAGAAAGAAGCCGATATAGTCGACGCCCAGCTCAAAATTCTCCGAACGCGGGAGGCAGAGTTCCTGCGAATCGTGGACGACATGCAGCGACTGAAAGATACGGTATCTGCGGAGAGGGAAGAGCTCGAGGCGAAACAGAAGGAGCTCCACAGTGAAAGACAGCCCATCAACTGGCTTCCCGCCGAGCTGCTCATCCACATATTCCTCACCTTCACCGAGGCCGACATCGACAGCCCCGATCCCACCGAGGTCTACCACCGCGCACCGGTCATCATCTCGCACGTATCCTCCCGATGGCGCAGTATTTCTCTGGAGACATCCCGGATGTGGTCTAGGATTTCCATCCAGAGCCCCGTGTGGGACGTCCGCCCCATCGGCGCGTTCCTGATGCGTTCGGGAATGGCCCCGCTGGACATCGTGTTCATCTCCCCGATAACCACGCTAGTTCAGGAGGAATTCCGGCGAGCGCACGGGCTTCTTGCGCATGTCTCCCATGATATTGGCCGGATACGCAGCATTGCGTTCCAATCTCGCTACACGGACGCGATGCAAAGACTCGTCAGCGTTCTTACCCTTCCAGACAACAAATTTTCGTCTTTACGGAGCATCAACCTCTCTGTAGTGTCGTTTGGGAACTCCATGTCCTCTCAATCCTTGATACCCGCTCAATTTCAGGGATTCGGTAGCAGTTTGAACCTGACGCACCTGCGCCTCGAAAAACTTCCGCCCTTCAATATCCCTAAACATTTCCTTCCTAATTTGGCGACCCTCGAGATTTGCTTTCCGCCGAAGAAACTCACCGCCGAGACATCCACCTCCTACATGCTGCGCATGTCGCACCTGGTTCAATTTCTGAACTGCACGCCCAAACTCGAAGACCTCGTCTTGTCGAATACGGTCCCATATATGGACGTTGCATTGGACCTCGAAGACGCCGTCCAAATTGCGGACGGTCTTAAGCAGGTTCAGCGCGTCGAGCTCGTCCATCTGCGGACACTGGAGTGGACGTATCCCTTCGCCCCGGACATGCACCACTTCCTCTCCTTCCTCGCCGTTCCTGCGCTCGAGAAAATCGACGTCGGCATCGACGAACTTCCTGTCCTACGCTCAAACGTCCTCCTCCTCCGCGGCTACCCCGACACCGCCGCGTCACAGCTCTTCGCCAGTCACCGCGTCATCGAGCTCTGCGCCCTCCGCGACCTCAGCCTCCAATGCCTGCAGGAAGACTCCATCGGCTCCGTCCTGCGCAAGTTCGCCTTCCCCGCGCTCGAGAAGCTCGAGTTGGCCCACGTCGGCACGCGCTACGGCGACGGCCTCCCGACCTTCCCGCGGCTCGAATCGATGTTCCGCGACCCACGCCTTCCGCAGCTCACGCACCTCACCATCTGCCGCTTTGAGATTTCCGCCGAGCTCGGCAAGGCGGAGGCGATGCTGGGGTACGTCCCCGCGCTCGTTTCGCTGACGCTCGACGCGTGCGCGGGCGTGGGGAAGCTGTTCGACGGGCTGCAGCAGCGCATCGCGGGGGCGGGGGCGGTGCGCGTCTGCCCGCGCCTCGAGGCGCTCGCGCTCTGGCGCTGCGCCGACGTCGACATCACGGCGCTTGTCGGCATCGTGATTGCGCGGAATGGAAGAAGCGGGGGTGGGGCCGCCGATCGGGGCACGGTGCCTTCTGATAACGGCGGCGGCGCGGCGAACAAGGGGGCGCCAAGGGCTATTCGCCCGATGAGGAAGCTTCGCCGTCAGGGTCAGGGTGCTGGGGACGCGGGGGACCCGTCGTCGAATATTTTATCAAGCATCATCGCTATAGAGGAAGCAAGTCGCCCAGCGCGCATCAGCTCCATACGAATCGAAGACTGCGCGTTGATTCGGGAGGAGCAAGCGCTGTCGTTGAGGGCGCTTGGGGTCGCGGATGTAGTCTGGAGAAGTGATTAATAACTACTACCGTGTGTCTTAATATTTTGTTTTTTCACTCGTTCGCAGCGAAAAAATGCTTACCCGCTCGCGGTGTAGATTAAGTTCACGATTCCTGACGTGGCGGGCGCTCAGACAGGTCATCACGCACACGGACAGTCAGTCTGATACAGCCGGCTACCGCCGTGTTGGAACCAGCCGAGTCGGTCACCACTGCTATCATGATCTAAGGGACGGGGATCGGAGATACTGCCGCTGCGATTCGGATGCCCTGAACGAGCCCAAAAAATTCGGAAATTCCAATAAAATTCTGGGGTCGACCGGGGGGCTGGAGCCTGGTTGACAGATAAAACATAAACTTCGTTTGAACTTCTGAGCATCGGCTTGATTAACGTAAGCAGGAATATTACACCAGCTCCCACACGCTGCCTTCCTCTGCGTGCACGCGCTGTATTCGGAGGGTGGGTCAGGTGGGAGGTAGGTTATTAGATGGGAAGGAAGAAACGTACGTCGGATGCAACGTGCATTTCCGCCAGCGCGTCGAGCACGCCCTAGGCAATCATCAGTTTAGCGCTCGGCGTGCCGAGGAACGAGTTGACAAACCTTCCCGGTCCAGTCTTCCAGGATGGTGACTTCATCGGGGGTGATGAAGTCCTGCGAGGTACGGGAGGCAAATACCATCTGTGCGGCGGCGGCGCGTATGATTGTATCGTGCCCCGCGAGGGCGTTCGGGGTGGCCTTGGCCGTGGACAATTGGGAGCCCGTTGGCTTGACAGGGGCAGCGGCAAGAGGCGGCGCAAGTGCACCGCCGGAGGTGCCCTTACGGCCGCTCCAGCAGGCGGCCAGGTGATATAGCCAAAACGTCTCCATCTGGCGAGTAGCAGCGCAGCAGTTAAGCGCAAGCCAACAAAAAAGGAAAGGCAGAGAAATCAGGCGCCATACTTTTGTTCCAAGTGGAAGGGCCGTACCTCGAATGTCGCCAGATCTTTCACCGACGCTTGCAGGTGTTCGATCAGGGAGTCGTTCTGGTCGGGGAAGGACGTCTGTCTCCCTTGAGAAGAATAGAAGCTATGTTTCAAGAGGGGACGCGTTTAGAGCGGAGACTTCGGACGCGGTCACGGCCACTTGCCTATCAGCCGACGCGTTGGCGCTGCCCGCGACGATGACTGTCTTGCCGCCCGGGGGCTTCGCATCGGCGAGAGATTTATGGACCTGGCCCGATGAGAGGTGTTCGGGCGTGGAGCGGCTGGGTGTAGCTCACCTGAGCATGAAACTCTGCATCCGCCATTACCTTCGAGAATAAAACAACCAGCAAAACGTAAGCAAGAGCCAGTCCAGAAAATCCAGGGAGAAAAGCGACTTGCGGGTTTACTGATTCTATACGGCTGCTCTGTGCATTCTTCAGGGTTCACAAAGTCGAAGTCGAGATTGCGTTCTACGGCCACAGATGATTTCGGGATGACGACGGAGCCTACTGGCACGTCGATGAGGCTCCCGCACGAGCCTAGCCTGGTGCATAATATTAAGATCAGAGAGTCGGCGGCGGTGGCGGCCCATAGCTCAGGCCCACGAGAGATCGGAAGAAGGCACCGACCGAATAATGAGCATGTCGCCACTGAGGCATTCGCGCACCTCGCGAACGAAGAAGTCGACGTTGGGGTGACCCATCCCAATGCTGACAACTGAGACGGGGACTCCCTTGTAGCGTCCTGTGATTGTGAGAAACCCACGCTCGGAAGCAAGCTCAAAATGCTTCGGTGCTGCATCAAAGTGGGCAGCAACCGTGCGAGCGCGCGAGGGCGAGCCCACGGTGATCTATGCTTGTCTAAACAAAGGCTGGGTGAATATATCGAAGGTGCTTGCGCACGATTCTGTTCGCCACCTCGCCAGGACGCAGGCCGAGATGGTACACCCTCAGATCGGCGGTACGGGGGAAATCTGGGGGCGACACGGTCAGAGTGATTCTGTCGGATGGACGGAGATGGACATACTAGCGTCTGTCAGGGTCTGCTTCATGGCTGCGTTGTAATTTCGCTTCAGGATGCTAAATCGGGGACTCCGAGTCGGTAGGTGTAACTTGAAGCGACGGGATTACGGCACTGATTGATGGCGATGTAGAGTTTCGCCGTCACGCGTCACACCCCCCACACCTCGTAAAATTATCGAATCCCCGCTTTCCGGGCAGAAACTGGGGCATTTTACAAGAACTGAGCCATTTTCGTGATCCTCGAAGTAGGCTCAACTCCATTTGCTCCGATTTGTACCAGTGACAGTCAACGATTTGCAACAAATGCCGCCGCGTGCGCTTCTCTTCTTTTCTACATCACTGCCCCTGGCTGCATACCTGGGCGCAATATTTTTAACATCTACTTGTCTTGCTGTGATCCAAATACTTGCGATGTCAATGGTCTGGAGTCTGTCTTTATTGCGGCCGCCGGGAGTCTTGGCCCGGCGACGACATCTCACCTCGACTTCTTCCGCGATGCCTTGCGCAGCAAAACGCTCTCGCGTGTAACGCTGACTTGCTGGTTACTCCGATCCCGAAGAACCATTGTCCCCGTGGCTTGGCAGCGCGTGCGTTGCCGCCCGTGATTCGCATATTTATAACACTGTTCTCTTGTTCTGGGCCAGATGATGGACCGAAAGAAGCAATTTTGTCTTACTGCAACCGCTGGTAAAATCGGTATTTTACATGGTGAGCTCTGAAGAAGAGGGGAAAGGAACTGATTCCATTTCTGTGGACAGTAATAGCTGGATAGTTGATTTCAAGGAAAATATTACCACGAACCAACCAAGGCGCAGTCGGTACCACACCATCCCGCTTGACTCGAGCTCAATGAGACTAACTGGAGCTTTTGTCCGGGTTTCGCGTGACTTTCGTGACATTATTACCTTCAGCACCTCTATTCTGGTTTTATCCTTGTCCTCCATAATCCTGGCATCGGCCGTGACCTTGCACCCCCCTGCCTCTTTCGGGGCGACTCCTGCTGCGGCGCCCACTGATTCAAGGAGTCTACTGCGAACCTTTACCCATTGTCTTCGTCATTCTTGCGACCAACCTACGACCTCGACAACCGGGGATTTACTCCCGCCGGGATACATACATCCAGAGACCCCGCCGATGTTTGTCCCGCGGCGGAAAGTCAATCTCTCGCCACGTAAAATCATATCCTGACGCACCGCCTCGATGCGCTCGTTGGATAGCGGGCTGTGTCTGTAGCGGCTGGTCGCACGGTTGGGACGCTCATTTCCCAAATACACCCGGGCGTCAGCACTCCCGTTGACGGCGCGCGGGAATTTGCTGTGATGCGCCTGAGTCAACATCACACTATCCTCTCGTGCTGAAATTGACGATATCCCGTGAACATGGGAGCCGCAGCAGGAACGCGGGTAAGGGAATAACCACCGTGCGCCTGTATTATACCTGTCAGTTACGGGCATGGAGCTAGCCAACATCGCGGCCACGGACAGAACCCTCCGTCTAACTTGGTGGCCCGCGTTCCCCTGGCGCGGTCCAAGTCTTAATCTTGAGCCTGAGCGTACTCGGCGACCCAACAGCGTCCGCCTTCTTCCGCACCGGCCCCGCAGCTCAAATGGCGCACGCCTCGCGAAGGAGCCCCTAGCCTGGCGTCCACGCTATTTTAAGTTAAAGCAGGAACCAACAGATACGTACTACGTCAGCCAATTCCGGGTAGAGCGGAAGTGCGGGATAATTCGCCCGACGGGCGTCTATTCAGGCGCGGCTCGGGTTTCTGGCTGGTTGCGCGTTGAACGGGCGCGACGTTTATTACCCTTGGGCTGGTTGACTGGGCTGGGGCGCTCGCTCACTAGGTGCTTGTCGGGAGAAACGCGTTGCTGCTACTCTTCTTGGTTATTTGGGTGCCATCCAATGTCCATCATCCATCTGCACCGCCGCGGATTGTCAGTTCCAACTGGGCGAAACCAAATTTCCCGACTCGAACGGTATGCGCTACGACACTACGACGCCCGACGCGCCACCAAATACGCACTCTCTGGCGAAACCGTCCGAGTCAGAGCAACCGATCCTCGTGCCACAACCTCTGTCGTCGATATCAGCGTCGGCTGATCAACGCCCTGATTATCATGCACGACCGGGACTCATCGATCATCTAGTATGTGCATCGTAGAGCGATCACAACGAACCTTTATGCATATCGGCAATCACGCACTGCCCGGAGCTTCCCGGGGACAGACGGGAGTGGTGAGCACCAATTGCAACAAAACACGACCACAGAGTTGCTGCTTGGTTTCTGTTCAGTGAAACTGATGGTGGTCTCTCACGTCTACTATTGGAACTATTAGCCTTGCAGAAGTTTCCCGCGCGCGTCTTCGGGGATATTGGGACCCAGGAGGTCCAGGTTAATGATGCCACGACGCTCCTTGATGCTATGATGTCTTTTTTTTTAGACAGCCAACGAAAAATAGGGGCATGTCGTAGTCGGACCTATCCATCTGGCCTTGGGTTCCGTCCCTTGTCCGGTACATAATTATGTCCTTGGGCTTGCCTCTCTTTGTCCTTCAATGACACCCGTTTGCGTTTCACTCCTCATCTGCATCGCTGATGTGATTCGGGTTGGACCTTTCTCGATCTGGAGACCTGCCTTTCGGCTATTCCCTTCCACGATCTTGTCTTTTGCGGGCTGATGCGATGCGTCGTTCGGATACCTTGCTGGCTATCGCAGTTTTGCATTTTCAACGCTCGGGGACCCCGGCGATGCAGGAATCCTCCATCCTAAAATGTTCCCGCCTCGGTATCACTCTACTCTTCCGCCGCGCCGACTTGCCAGACACCCTCCAGATGACCTCGGCTTGGCTGTTCGCACTGAATGATGCTCGTCCGCCGTCTTCCCTTCTATTCTATTCCCATTCACACAGTGACTCTTCTGTGTCCACACTCCGTGACTGCCCGGTGATGCGGTGCAATTATTAGCCCACGGCGTTCTTGATGAAGCTCCCGTTCCTCAGGTTTCCTCTCGATGATCCCAACTGATGCTCGCAACGCTAACTGATGCTCAGACTTGCGCCCTTCCAACTGATCCCAATTTGGATCCTCCTATGATGCCCCCTGCTGGTGTCCTCGTCGTGATGTCCCCCTGATCTCTACTCGTTCCTCATCTGCGCTCGCTACCTGACTCTCGGTGTGGGTTCGTGACAAAACTTGGTGTGGGTGCGCCTCTCGTCCCTCCCTCATCGACATAATGCCAATACCACGCCATCAAACTCGGTAGCGACTACTACACCGTTACGTTTGTTGTGTTTTGCATTTCGGAGCTGCCGTCAGGTTTTCCGTGATGCCCAAAACGGAAATTGTTAGGCGGTCATCGGCATCTACTCCGCTGATCTCAATCCCCACTCACGAACGGCGACCAACGGAGGTAGGTAGGTAGGTAGGTAGCATTACAGAGTCATCCTTGATGACCTCCAAGTCAGTTGAACCGGCATGACGTCGATCAATTCGATTAATGCCGCCCCATTCCTGGTCGTTCGAATTTTAAATCCTCCGTACGTACGTAAATTCCTGCCTGTCTGCCTACCTACCTACCACCTAAAACCTTACCCTGCGGGAATGTCCCCCGCTGATGCTCCCGAAAACGCGACGAACGCAACGCCCGATTAAAATAACCTCTTATTTGACCTCTTATTTATTTTAGCTCTTTACAGAACTTGAACCCATCATGGCGAGAATGCAGACAATGCCACGCGCCGTCCTCCGCGCTCCGCCTAGATCGGGGGTTCAAACATAAATAGATCTGCAATTCCGCGAGCAACCCGAATCGGGTGATTCAACCTTATCTGAGGTCGCAATGTTTAGACCAAAGCCAGACCACCGTTAATGGGTGGGGAGGTTTACACCGAATTCCAGTTTATGCATCTGGTACTGTTACTGTTACTGTTCCTCAGTCTGATCATCCATCTCTGATTTCTTGTTCCGCGCTGCCTCTCGCAACAGAATATAGCGGCATGTTCGTATTCCTGTGCGTGCGACGGTCCGCATCAATGCATGTCCTTGTCCATATCTCTATGCCGTGTCTGTGTGACGGTCCTCGGGTGCAGGCCTCAAGCTGTATGATCGATAGTCGATAGCGTATTTTTACAAGCCTGCTCTGAGTTTCATCGGCTTAAAAACCCCTCAGGATCAGTCGCCATCCAACCAACTAGACTGTAATTACTCGATGTAAACTGCTGTTGAAAATTACGACCACGCAAGGTCCGAGTGAGCGAGCGTATCAACGGGGTGGAAATGAAATGATGGAGGCCCACGTTTCGACCTGCGATAATCTAAGCTCTGTCTTTGCGGAGAACCCTTTGACTTCGACGTGGTTTTCTTCCCAAAGTTAATCTCATCGACCCCCTTGATCATGTACATGTAGGGATATGTGTGTCAGAACGGCTCGGAGCGCGTCCCGCCGCGCCTGACACCCTCACAAATCGGAAAGTGCACGTAAATACCGAACAAGAGGCCCATCAACTATCTCACTCCTCCCATTGACTTCGTCTGGGAAGTGTCTGATAGAGTAAGGATAAGGAACGGCCGTGGATATGGATTTGGCGCCGCGGACGCACTTCCGAACGAGGGTGTGTCGTTTATATTACGCTGCCGATCAAACATTCCCACCTCGGGAATATCCCGATAGTCCCAAATGTTGCGGGGTCGAGTGCCTAACCCTAAGTCCGTCCCGTAAAAACTGACAAGTTTCGCACCTCCCTTACTATCCTCGAATAGGAGGACGGGTTCAAAAATTATTGTTATTAGCATTTTGCATCCTTGCGCCCAACCCACACCACAAAATACTGAGCCTCGGAATTCCCTGATGCTAACACTAACCACTAAACCACTCATCCGTCAATCCGTCAATGTACTCATTGATTAATCCCGAGCACTCGACGAGGACTATGAATATCTGCCTATGCACATCCGAGGCTCGCCGTCTGGCAAGTGCGTGATCGACTGCGATTCGAGAATGCGGACGTCGATTCGATCCGCCTGGGGTCCTCCGTACGAGGCCCAAGTTTCGAACAAGAGGGCGTTCAAGTTCCGCTGTTGAGTAAAACACAGATCGAACGACTCCAACGACACAACACATCAGCCGTATCCTGCTGGAGTCGATAGATGACTCCCCGGGATGTAAGTGGTGCTATTGAAATCTGGAAAAAGACGCGCCGCGTCTCGGTTATACCCCCAACCTGGCTCAGTTAGACGTCCGTTCCGGCAGCCTTCGGGCGAAAAGGCGCCGATGTCGACGAAGACTCAATGGGGGTCAACAGTACTGGCGCGCCCTCTGCGCCGATCACGCAGCATATGAGTAACGCATCTTTCGGGAGTCGCAGTGATACGGTTGGATTTCCGCCGCGCCGAGAGTCCGTCAGGCGCCACAGAACGTTGAATATTGCATGTCTTAGATCATCATAGATCGAACGAAACGGCGCATTTATTATTATCGGCCTTCTTGTGATGCCAACTCGGAGTGTAGGTGGGAGGTGTATAATCCTGGCGGACTTCGAATCGAGTCTCACAATATTCAACATCACACCCTCCGAATACAGCGCGGATCTACAGGTACCCAAAAGAGAAATAATACCCGGGCCGAGCCCGGCCCCTATTCCCGCCGTGACAGCGTCCGCCGTCGCGTCGGGGCTCGGGCGGACGCCGGGCGGGCGCGCACGGAAATCACTATGCAACAAGATCAACAAGATAGCAGGCGGCGCATCAATCAACTGTCATTTCATAATAATTCCCCGCCTAGCCAGCCTCGCCAGGGCCTACTCCACATAACGCCAAAACGCCCGCGGCGAAACAGCCTCCTCTGCCCAATAGGTCAATCTCCCAATGCAGCAACGTCGTATCTAAGCACCCCGAATCCCAAGCACCCCGAGGCTCGTAACGAGCTGCGAATTGTGTGAACTTGAGCGCCGCCGGCTGCCGATACGAACGTGTCTGATTGGGTCGGGCGTGTTCCCGATTTTACCTAGTGTGAAAGACGCACCGCGGATTGGAGTCCTCCCGAGGCTCGGGATTCTGTCTTTCTGCTCTTCTTTTGGCCAGAATAACACTCGCACAAACGTGTTTTAGCCACACCTAATGTCTCGCCAAAATGACCAGAGCCCGATGAAATGAGCCCCTGATCAATCGAGTCGAGATGCGTCGTGCATGGACCGGCCCGATGTGAACTTTGACGGCGGGCCTCACATCTACCTGACCACGTTCGAATTCCGTGCCGGAGGGCGCATCGGACCGGCAAGGTGATGCGCGGTTGTGCTCTGTTCGTCCGAACAAACTGCAACCCATAACAGCCAACACCGACCCCTGGCGTCGCGCAAAGAACCCAACGAAACACCTAACAGTGATGAGTCGGGTCCAGATTCCAGAACGCAACGCGCTCTGATGCGAGCGTGAGTGAGGGGACGGGTTCAGTTAGGCGCGTGGATCCTGATGAATTTTAAACTCAGTGGGCGGGGAGGCATTCAACTCAATGAGCGCCGATCCTGATTCCTGATGCATTCCACGTCTGCCGTTGATCCTTGTATTGAAACGCCGAGGAAAATGCGCCACAATAATCTAGGACCTTCGGTGGCGCGACCATACGCGGTATGTGGCTGGCTTGACGTGGGGATGGTTGTACGTTGAACGACGAGCCCCAATCCGGTACACACACCATTTGGAATTCCTTTTTGTTGAACGCAGGCCTAGGCTCCGTTTCCTCCAATCGCCTCCTCATTCCTAGGTCTAATTGCATCCGCATCCTGTCAAATGTCAGGGAACGCGACGTGCGGGGATAACTGCTTGCCCGTCTGGCGCGTGGGTGCATTGTTCGATTCACGATCTCGGGAACTAACAGGATCAGTGTCGTATCCTGAGGTGCAGGGTGTAAGATGCTAATTGTGAACATGATGGGTAGATGCAGCTATACCCGTCCAAGTGTTAATATTCCCGTTGACTATCCCCACCGCAAAAAAAAAACGAACCCGCGGGGCTCTGACATTTCTGACGTCGCGAGAAAAAAAAATCAACGCGCTTATACGAAGCCAGACATCGGCTTACGCTGGAGTGCTGCTTAGCCTATCGGGGATGGAAATTGTGAGCATGATGGGTAGATGCAGCTATACCCGTCCAAGTGTTAATACTCCCGTTGACTATCCCCACCGCAAGAAAGAAACGAACCCGCGGGGCTCTGACATTTCTGACGTCGCGAGAAAAAAAAATCAACGCGCTTATACGAAGCCAGACATCGGGTTACGCTGACTGGAGTACTCCTCAGCTTAGCGGAGACTCCACCATTCGCGGCCCATCTGGGTCGTTGCGAGTTCGTTTTAATTGTCACTTTCAGACCCCCAAATCTGACACACGAACCAGGATTGTTGAACGTCCCGATCGGGCGTTACGCCCACTATCCCACCCGCTCGACCAAACAACAAAGCGGAATACCTCCACGGGGTGCGGGGATGTCGGGATGCGGGCATGATCCGTAGGCGCACGGCGCTGTGCATGATGCATAGGTGCCACTGTGCTGTGCGCGGAACTGGGCGCGGAACTGGACGCTGAACGACGACCCGCGGGTTCAGATTCTTGCTCAGATGCCCACGAATTTGAAAGGGACAACAGAGTCCGCAATGTCCAACACGCAACGCCGCGGGGAACAAAAATGCACCCTGCTCAGTAGTATACTCCGCTGATTCCGGATTCCTGTCCTTGGTGGATAATGGCCTGATGAACGCGATTGAGCCTTTGGACGTTGGGTATGCGGCCCATTGTCGGAGTCGTTTAAAGTTAAACAGCTCGAACCGTCACTCTGTCAATGGCACTCGCCTAATAGGATCATTGAACCTGCCGATCGTGCCAAATATCCCACACACCCATCGGCCCCACAAAATCAGTCCGCGGGGCGGATGGCTGCTTTCCCGCAGGGCAGCGGTGCTCTTGACGATTCGACCTTGGAGGAGGCCCCGCGATCCCGAGGAGCAGCAGAATCGGCACTAGTATCTTGGGAGGAGCGCGGAGAAGGTTCTATCATAACAGCTCGAATCCCAATCGGGATTGTTCAGCCTCCCGATCGCGTTCCGTTCAACAGTCGACTCCCGATCATTCAACGTGCTCGCGCTCTCAAACCGGGGATGTGAGGATGGCTTCTAACTTCTTGGCTTCTTGGCGCGTAACTGTAGACTGTTGAAACCTTGAATTTGGAAGCTAGAACTTGGAGCTAGGATCCAGAGCGACGACGCGAGACGTACCCATTCGCCCTGTCGATATCAATATCAATATCAATATCAACATTCCGTCCGTGCGGGGACGTGGTTGAGTTGGTGGCGGTGAACCTTGTGACGTGCGCCTGTTTTAAATCTTATTCCCGCCGAGGGCCCCACTCAAAAAACCAACCGACCGACCTAACGGCTGGCCCGTCACCCCATGCATCAACGAGTCGCAGCTCGAACACGCCCGCTGCGAGAGCAGTGTTGTATCCGTTCCCGTCCCGCCAATATTAATAGTAATATTCCGCCAGTGCCAAAGCGCGTGCCTGAGTTTTGCTGCTGAATCTGGGATGTGCGCCTGTTGTAAATTTTATTCCCGCTGAGGTCCCCGCGCAAAAGAGCCAACCAACTAATAATTTTAGACTGTTGAAGCTGGCAACTTCGACCGGGATGTATCCCTTCGCCCTGCCAATACCAATATCAATACTAATATTCCGTCCCTGCGGGGACGTGGTCGAGTTGGAACTTGGTGGTGGTGAACCTGGGATGCGCGACTGTTTTTATTTCCCCCTGGAAAGATGACCGGCCACCAACTTAGGCTGTTGGAACTGGGAACCTTGAACCTAGAGCTGGAGCTTCGACCTGGGATTCGAGAGCTGGGATTCGGGACTCGGTCATGTCCTGCCAACATTAATATCAATACTCCATCCGTGCGGACGTGGTTGAGTTTTGCTGTCGAGCCTTGGGATGTGCCCCCCAATACTGCACAGGATCCCGCTCAAAAACCAACCAACCTACGCCCTCCCGGGTCGAACCCCGCATTACTCGAACAGCTCACGGTATTATATAAAAGCAAGGGATACATTGTGTACTGCCTGGCGTTGGGGTGTAAACGACGGTTCACAGCTGGAAAATCTGGGGGCGGTTAACGATATACGACCCGCTAACCCGGCACGAATTCGAAAGAACGTTCCCTCCTCCCCCTCTCCCCCCTCCTCCCCCTCTCCCCCCTCCTCCCCTTATGCCCTGGCAGTGGTAGCCCCTAACACTACCCCCGCCCCTACTTACGCCGCCCGCCTCCGCCCCCGCCCCCGCCCCCGTCTCACCTCCGCGGAACTTCCAGAAATGGAGGAGAATGGGCCCCCGCCTGCCACTAATTGTCAAGAAAGGTCCGCCCCCGTGCCGATCGCGAATGATGATCGCTCGATCAGGGCGCACTCTACGGAGGGGGAGGGGGGGGTTCCCGCTCGAGCGGGAGGGAAGGAGGGAAGGAAGAAAGGAAGGAGGGAGGAGGGAGGAGGGGGGACACGGGCACGTGTGGGGGCGCATCACCAAATCAATTATCAAAGTCAAAAATGCCGCACGTAATAGAACGCCTAGACGGTCTAGACCGCGCTAGCGCGATGTAGGACGCCACGGAAAATCAAATGAATTGTATTAGTAACTGGTACGCAGAAGACGGAATGTAAGCAGGAGACGGAAACAAGCACGCAAGAGCAAGAAGAAGAAGACAGACGGGGGGGGAAAATCGGAACCGAAATCGGCGCGACCCTGCGCGTGTGATAGTTCTGGGATGTAATAATCGCAACGGAGACGGGAGAAGGATAGAAGGAGGGAAGGAAGGAGGGGAGGTGTGGGTCCGTATGGACAGTTCGGATTTATTCGGCGGTGGGTATAGGACGACGTGGGTGGAGTAACAGTGCGCCACAAATCCAAGCCGCCCAAAGCTACATACTATAAACTCGGGCCCCCAAAATGCGTGGCGCGCGGAACGATGGCGCGCACGTACTCCGGCGAGCAGGAGACGAGCGCGAAGAGAAGGAGAAGGAAGGCCGCGAAAAGGGCGCAGGGGCGGGCGAGAAGGCGAAGCAAGGGAGGTGAAACCGAGAAGCATGCGTGCGCACTAGACGCGAAGCGCAGCGGTGAAAAGCCACGGCGGTTCTTTTCGTTCGGTTGCGCAGTGTACACTGGCATGCAACTGCAGCGTATTTTTCGCACCTGCCACTGAGTCTGTGCGTTGTGGTGCTCGGGGTTCACGGGTGGGTGCCCCCAGATGCACTGGATGGGCAGAGCCCTAGGTGCGCATGTATCGACGGGGATGGATGGATAGATGGCGTGGGGGTTGCGAGGCAGAAGACCGGTGTTCAATTTACGAGAGAGGGATTTTCACTTCGCGGACGTAACGGCGTGCTACTGTCCGGGCCTGGGGGTGATGGGGGTTGCGCCCTTGCGCGGGCAGCAGGGCACGGCAGATCGCCGCTGTTGTGGTTCGCGGCCGGGGACGGTGCACCGCCTTGGATCTCGATGCGGACGGGGAGATCTGTTCTGATGGGGGGTTGCCATGCCTAATGTGTTTGTTTGGCCAGGGGCACACGCTTGCAAAGGGGGTTGGTGTCTCCGTGTCCGTGGCTTCTCCATCACATCACTGCACTAGCCCCGATTGGGTTCCCGTCACGGTGACACTTCTGCGCCAAAACGCGGGCCTCATAAGAGGAAGCCCCGAGCCAGAATGCAGCCCACCGACCGATCAGCCCAGACCCCCCGCCGACCACAACTATGCACTACCACACCGCCAGCAACAGCGACGACGACGACCACTATGCCATCTTCCAAAAGATCGACTCCGACCAGGAGGGTGCGCCCCGCGTTCCTCTTGTTCCTCGTGCACCACTCACCCCGCGGACAGAGGACCCCCACGCGTCCCTGACATCCCAGACCCTCAACGCCGACGGCACCCCAAAGCGTCCCATGAACGCGTTCATGATTTTCGCGCGCCGCCGGCGGCCCCAGGTCTCCGCGGAGAACCAGTCCATGCGCACCGGCGACATCTCCAAGATCCTTAGCCAGGAATGGAAGGCCATGCTGCCCGTGCGTCTTCTATCCCCGCCCTACATTCCCTCCTCCCCTATTCTTATTCTTATTCTTATTATTCCGCCACATACTCACCCCCACCCGCAGTCCGACAAAGAATTCTACCAGACCCAGGCGCGCCTCCTCAAAGAGTCGTTCAACACAAAGTACCCCGACTATGTTTACCGCCGCCGGCCCAACAACACGCGCAAGCGGCGCAAGCCCGAGGGCGCCGCCGCGGCCTCCGTCTCGAGCGGGCGCGCAAGCGCCGACACGGACGACGCGGAGAGCAGCCCCGACGGCGAGGACGCCCCGCCGCTCCCGCTCCCGCTCGACCGCTACCAGAACGGGTACCTCGGTGGCGGCGGCTCGGGGTCAGCGTACTACCCCGCCGGCAGCTACAGCGGCGGCGGGTACGCGAACGGGCACGCACGCACGCACTCGTACCCGTACCCGCAGGCGCAGGGCAGCAGCGAGCGCTATGCGCCCGACGCGCCCGCGCCGCGCCTGCTGAGCAGCCCGTACTACCCGCCGTACGACTCCCCCCCGCTGCGCAAGGCGCACTCCGTCTCGTCCATGCACGGGAACGGGTCGCACGGCTCGTCTGCGTCCGCGTCCGCGTCCCCGCCCGCCGCATACGCCTCCCCGCCCGCCCCCGCCTCCTCTTCGTACTACCCGCAGTCCCAGTCCCAGCACCCCGCCCCCGCCCCGTCGCACTCCCCCGCGAACGGCTACTACCCCAACTCCCCCGCGTACGCCGCCTCCTACGCCGCCTCGACGTCCCCGGGCTACTCCCCGCGCGCGCTCTACGCGCCGTCCCCGTCGCCGCACTCGCACTACTCCTCCTCCGCGTCGAGCGCCACGGCGTACTCCGCCGCGGGCTCCCCCGGATACTCAGCCGCGGGCTCCCCCGGATACGCGGCGGGCGCAGGCTACGCGCCGCTCTCCGTCCCCGTGGCGCACGGCGGCGGCGGGGGCGGGTACTGGCGCCCGGACAAGCTCTAGCTTAGCCTGCGCGCGCCTCGCTCTTGCGCCTTCCCCATTCTCGTGGTATCTCCCACCCCCCTCGTCGTCAGCGGCGCCCGTTTGGTCCCACCTCCGCACGCACCCCACCCCACCCCCCGTTCGTCCTCGCACGCCCACCCCACCTCACCCGTTCGTCCTCGCACGCCCCAGACCAGCCCCCAAAGACACGCCACCCAAAACCGCCTGTATTTTATGTATATGTGTATATATCTCTATCCTTCATTGTTTCGCTACCGCTACCGCTACGCTACCCCCGCCTTGACACTATGATACTATATAGTCCAGGGCTACTGTGCCATACCATACGCTACGCCACGCCCCGCCACGCCACGCCCGACCTGCTGTACCCCTAGCCGCACGCACGCACGCACGCATGTACTGTATATCCACCAAATTATATGAGAGAAGGACTTGAATTTTTATTGGGTTTTCGTGCTACAGATCGTCCTGCCAGTATTAGTGCTGGTTTTGGTGGAATTCTGAAGTCCGCTCGAAGGAACGCTTCGAAGGGACGATTATTACAGGTTTAGTATCTCGCCTCTGATCACGAGCCTGCGGCACCCGCAGCGAAAGAGTGGATTCAAAGTGGATTGGGATTGTGCGTTATTAAAGTGAGACTCGGGCAAAAAACGTTAACAAAACAAATATCGCTGAGGGGCGGCTGCGCGGGTCACGCCGCCCGCCGCGATCGAGCATCATTCTGCGGTGCCTTGCGCCCTTTTGCGTCCTTACTCCTCCTCTCTTCCTGCCGTGCTCGCAGAACCCAGCCGCAACGAACCTACTTCCGACTCAATACAAATTGAAATTACATTGGCTCGCGTATCAGCGCCGATCCCCCAGCGTCCGGTCGGGGCAGGTCCGCGCGGCGCTTTGAAGGTTTTCTCCGCCGCGGCGATGTGCCTTCCTCCGTCAGGCGTTAATCACGCGCCTGCTCGAGGCGGTAATCACGCGCCTGCCCGAGGCGGGATTTGCGTTTTTTTTGTGTTGAATTGCCAATTGTCCTGATACCCGTATTCAATTGGGATAAGTGCGATTTTCGAGCGTGATTGCTCCCTGGATCGAGCGGCGTTTTGGAATTCAAATTCGTTTTTACTTGCAATGGGATTTGGGGTGCGGGGTAATTGGCAATCCCATACAAAGGTCGTTATCTCTGTTCAGGAACGAAGGCTTATCGGACGGATAGGGGCACTTGAATTGTGTTGCGTCATGGATGGACTGGAGAGATTATGAGCCTTGGCACTGGCAAAGACTCGGAATCGAGGAGCAGAAAGAACAAAAAGGTTGAGATGCGGTTCGCTCGGATCAGCCCGGGCCCTGTAGGGCCGTACGCGCGCGCTTAAGTAACCTACCCCTGCCCATCCGTGGCAACGTTGGTTACAAGATGTTGAGATGCGGGGTGCGTTGACGCGCTTAGACTTGGGCCAAGCTAAGCGCGGGCCGCCGGCCCTGGCCATCCGTGTGAAATCCCGCTGACGTCATCCATCACGGTGTGATCGCCGGACGGGGAAGACGGACGCAAAAACGGAATCGCGAACTTGAGTAGACAAAAAATCGGGGGCTCTGGAACACGTGTCACGCTCGCGCAGGAGCCTTCGCCGGTCATGATTATCTTCCGGGCGCGCTCTTTCGCCACGAAACACGCTTTACGTCTCATTTGGGTGGGATACACATCGAAACACGACACGTTCGAAACGCACCCACGGGTGCTTTTGGGCGCGACATTCCGAGCGCCATAATTACATGGAACGCGGACCCGGCGCGACGAGTCTGATCATAACGCGCGACGGGACGGTGGGGCCCAAGTTTCGTCGCGCCACGCCGTGTCGCGTCGCGGGTAATTATACTTATGTAGCGCGACGCCGCCTCCCGATACGCATCTGCCATCACTGGTTCTCGTTCGAGCTCGAACACGGATCACTACGACTTGGTCTTTTTTGGGGAAGACGCGTGGCGGGGCTGATTGTTTTACGGGATCGATTTGGGCACGATTATAAAAAGACGTCCTGGATATCGCAATCGCAATCGCGGCTTCGCGACGAACAAAATTTTGGGG
The DNA here is from genome assembly GCA_029378255.1 of Mycena rosella. Classification (NCBI taxonomy): domain Eukaryota; kingdom Fungi; phylum Basidiomycota; class Agaricomycetes; order Agaricales; family Mycenaceae; genus Mycena; species Mycena rosella. The sequence continues at coordinate 1,076,145 of JARKIE010000004.1, read as the reverse complement.
ACACCGAAACGGAAGGCGAGGATGCGACGAGGGTAAAACACAGCGACGAGGCTTGGCAGCCCCCCGAGTCCCCATGCGCTGAGGCTGCGATGTCACTGCGTATTTCCCACTTACCTGATCCCGCGTTGGGAATTTCGCATCCGTGCGTTCGCCGCGGCCAGAATCAATATTCACAAATAACAGAACCCAAAACGAGAACCACTGCAGAACGAGAACGAATTAGGCGGATTAAACAGCTGGACCGCCGTGAGCAGACCCACGCCCAAGAGCGGAATGCCGGCGCGATCTCACCCCCCACTCACGCACGGCTGCGGCCGCAGGCGCTGATGGTCGGTTGATGATCCTAGGCAGTTTAGTGCGCTGGGTTCACGCTGGCGCCGGCCCCGCCTGCGCAGGGTCGGCGCGTGGGCGGGATCTTCAGCTGCGTTCGCCCTCGCTTGGGTAGCTGCTTGTTGTAGTTTCGAAATACTTCCGCGTCAAATCCGAGTCATGAGTCATGACTCGTCCTGTGGGTCGGTAAGTTCGGATTTAAACGAGGGATCTGTTGGTCAATCAAAGTTCGACGACAGTTGGCGCAGGGGCCATCATCCCGCCATCCCGCCAAAGACGCATCTTCCCACCCACCCATCCACGCATCCGCCCATCCGCGCGGGGAAAAGGAAAGATGACTCGGCGAGAAACGGAAGCAAATGTTTGGGCTGGGGTCGATGTGAAAATCGGTAGGTAGGTAGGTCGAAAATTGGAAATTACAAGGAGGGAGTCGCGGGAGTGCTGGGTGCCCCTATCGAGCTCGCGAGTCAAATCGCGGGAAGGACAATTTACAAAATGCGGTGCGCCATCCAGATCCCAATTCCCATCCCATCCACGCAGCCCGGCATGCCATCCGATCCACGCAGCTTCGCAATCCCATCCATCCATCTATCCACCTCGCTGTGCGTTGCGTCCCACATCCCACATCCCCCGCAGCCCAGTGTCAGCCTATTCGGTGTATTCGGTAACGTTACGCCCGTGCCAGGCGACCGTGACCCCGTCTCATGCCCGTGCGCTTCTATGTTTGTTCGAACGGAATAGCGATGCAGGGCCTGCTTCGGTGCGTGCGCCCGTGCTCGTGTCGGTCCTTTTTGTCGCGCCCTCGAACTTGCGCATCAGATTTCAGATTGGGGCTATTCGATTCCAATTTCCAAACGCGCGACGGCATGAGCGTTTAATTAACGCGCGCGTAGCTCGCGTAGCCCGAGTAGCGTCGAACTGCGCTTCGCGTAGATGCGGGCGCCGATGCCGACACCGATGCCGACGCGGGTGGATATTGATGGGGAAAACAGAACGCGGATGGGGACGAGCCGGCGGTCGAATCGCCGAACAATCCGAACGTCCAACGAAAAAATGCTTCCGCTGCCAAACGCCAGTGGTAATTGCCAATGCCAATTCCCCGCGAATCTCTCCCCATGCAGCCGCCTCGAGTCTGCGCCTATCCTGGCATCGCCTGACCTCTCCTGACCGCTCTTGACATGATGCAAGTATCCGTACCCGTATCCGTATCTGTAGCCGAGAGCCTAGACGCAGTCGCATCATGACGCCGAATCGAATCAGGCTGATGTGATCGGCTTCTGGCATTCGGTGCGCAGTGGGAGAGCAGATAGTAGCGGCACTAATGCGAGTTTCACCGGGGCCCGGTCCGTGTGCCTGAGAGTCCGGAACCGAGGCTAGGAGGTCGGGAATGGACAAGGGAGAATCGATCGCGAGATGCGTATGTGGTGGGGTGGGGAGGGAGATTGCGCGGTGAAAGCGAACCGAGCAGAACGGAAACAGAAGGTAAAACAGGAAGTCGAATCAGATGCAGATGCAGAGCGAGCGAGGCACCAGGAGGCGTACTTGGATTGGGTTTGGGTTCGCGCAGCAGGCAGGCTGAGAGATTTGGAAATTCAGCTGAGCTCCGTGCCATTTCCGCGGTGTTATTTTTCTTGTCACCCGTAGAACAATTACGGGCCTCGATCGCGACACGCAAGCGGCGGGCGAGGCCAGGTAGCTCCACAATCGGCATTTCCCGAATCTGACACAGAGCCAGGACTAAGAAGGAAAATATTACTAGGAAGGCAGGAAGGAGCTTAGATAGGAAGGACGGGATCAGCCCGTGACCGCCCGCTGCGCTGGACTGCCGCCGTATCTCAGTTCGGGTGCGTCAGGTGGGCGGCTTGTCTGTCTGACTCTTTGTCTTGTCGAAGGCGGTCTCCGTGTTTTGTCGAAGAGGAAGAGCGGGGCTGCCAAACACATACGCATGCTGCTACCGCCAGAATCGAGTCCGAGATCTGGTTGGGGCGCGCGCGCGTGTGACCCCATTTGAGCATGGCTAAAATTTGGGGAACTCGGAGGGGGAACCGCCGGGAGAAGTGACCAGGCATTTGCAAGGAATTAGGACAGAGTAGGACTAAGGTGGTTGCTAGACGCTCGTAGGCGCGCACGCACATGGGCTGGCACCGATCGCTTGTGAAAATAAAAATCAACGGCAGAGGGCGCGACAAATTCCGAGTCGGAGGAAAATAGAGGTGATGCGTGTTTCCTAGGGAGGAGGAATTGGACGCTACGAAATCATGCGGGCGCATTAGCATCAGGATTCAGGTGCGTGTTACGATTGCGATTGCGAGATCGGCGAGCGGCGTACGCGCATGCGATATCGGCGAGCGATTTCCACGGCAGGGCACACGGTGAGCGTCGGAAAGCTGGCAGATACCGGCATGAAGATGCCAGGGCGCGCGTATTAAGCGTCGGGGAACGCGCGACAGGACATGGAAGTAGAAGAAACGCGAGAAAACGAAGCGGGAGCGTGAGGAGTTAGCCTGTAGGCGCAGCGGTACTCATGTTGGGTGCAGAAGCAAAAGAGACTCTGGTCAAATGGTTTGAATCGGGAAGGCCCGGATGGGAATGCCGCCGGCAACAGCAATAGCCGGGACCGGTCACCGAGCCCGAGCCCGAGCCCGAGCCCGCGTCCTCGACACTCACCACAGCGACCATGGCCCCCACAGCATTCGTCGCACCCACCGCGTTGTCCACCTCCGTCTTCAAGGACGACATCTTCAAGGGCAAGGTCCTTTTCTGCACCGGCGGCGGATCGGGCATATGCCGCGGCATGACAGAAGCCATGGTGCGTCTCACCCTCGCCTCGTCTCTTCTGGATCCGTGCGTGCGAGCGAGCGTTGAGATGCTGATAATCATGTTGTTAGATGCGCCACGGCGCCAGCGCAACCATCGTCGGACGCAAGTACGTGCGGAACCGAACACACCCGCTGATTTCTCAGAGCGCATCTGTTTGGTTTGCAGGCTTGACCGGCTCACGCAGACCGCGAAGGAGCTGTCCGAGGCTACCGGACAGAAGTGCCTTCCCGTCGCGGCCGACGTGCGCCAGGCCAAGACCATCCAGGACGCTGTCGCCCGCACGATCGAGGCCTATGGCCGCATCGACTTTGTCATCTGCGGTAAGCTCAAAATAAATAAATAAACTACCTGCCGCATGCTCACCCTTCCCATGGCAGGCGCCGCGGGCAACTTCCTCGCGCCCATCGCCGGCCTCTCCGAGAACGCGTTCCGCACGGTCATCGAGATCGACACGCTCGGCACGTACCACACCATCAAGGCGACGCTCCCGCACCTCCGCGCGAGCAAGGGCGCGTACATCCACGTCAGCGCGACGCTGCACTACAGGGGTACGCCGTACCAGGCGCACGTCTCCGCCGCCAAGGCCGCCGTCGACGCGCTCTCCGGGGTGGTCGCCGTCGAGGAAGGCCCGCATGGCGTGCGCTCCAACGTCCTTGCCCCGGGCCCCATCTCCGGCACGGAGGGAATGGACCGCCTCGAAGGCAAGTCTGCGGATTCACGCCAGATGATGCTGCCCCTGGGCCGCATGGGCGTCATCGGCGACGTCGCGAACGCGACTGTGTTCCTGTTCAGCCCTGCTGCGTCGTACGTGACAGGCCAGGTGCTCGCGGTCGACGGCGGCTCGGAGCATCTCCGCGGGCTCGTCTTCCCGTACCCACAGTCTGTGCTCGACCCGGATAGCATCAAGCATATGATCAAGGGGAAACTTTGACCGTCTTGTAAAATTTCCATCGGTACTATGAGGCTACGCACCGAAATAATTACTTGCTACTTATTCAACGCAGATTGGTCTACTTGTTGCGCGAAGATCTTTGTATTGGACTGTTGGCTTTAGTGTTCTCTTGATGAACCATTGGAAGCCATCTGTCGTCAAACGCCACAAAATTAACAACACTCCACCCACGATCCGGATTCCGGTTCCATCGTGACCTAAATTGAACATTGAACCGGCAGCAAATGTCCCATGCGTATCTCTCCTGGACTTTGGAATCGCTGTGGGTTGATACGCTTGATTTATCCCGAGTCTTATCGTGTGCTTCCGCTCCGCTCGTTGGAATCCTCTGAGTCGGACTTGGACATGTATATCGTTTATCGTGGACTGAAACCGTTTTTCCGCTCATACCAGAGCGGCAGAATGCAGCGTAACGGCGGCCTTCTTTCTACTTCGCAAACTTCGAGACCCATGAATACACGTCAGATCCACGATCCAGCTTTTCTGGTGGGATCGTCCGAGGCACATAGTAGATGAACCAAACAGGGTGACACGGAGACCAGGCTCGCGGCATGGATGTCATCGGTGTCGATGACAGGCTGCCGTCGATTGTCAGGAGACACCCATAATTAAATGTAAATGGCTAGGATGGTTCGCTGATTCCTTGATTCTGAGATCGGGGAAGGCAAGACAGAATACGACATTCGAGTTTTGAAGACAGGGAGATCCACCTGAAGGAGAGATAAGGAAGCAACACTTTGCATGTTGCGTTCAATTTGCCGGCCAAGACATAGGATTCTGACATACACACCCGAAACAAAATTGATCCTGCCAGCACGAGTGCGCGGAATCCGCTGGGCCTAGGGCGTAAATTGAAGGCTCGCGTGAAGGATATGAATATAGTAATTTCGAGGCTAGCCACTTGACGGTTGGCGATGACTTTCGAGTGTTCTGGGGGGAGTCGCCTGGAGTGGCATGCGCAACGTCTAGCCCGCGAATCGGATCTGGCGCCGAAATCGAGGGATCTAGAATCGGGCCAGCAGCCTGTGGTATCAAAGGTGATACTGTCGATAGTTTCATAGACAGACGGTCACCCGTCCCTGTTGAAGGAGGGTATAAAAGACTACCACGACAATATGATTTGCTCTACTGCATCCAACGGCGGCAGAAAACGCACGAGAACTTGAAGAAATCTAAGGGGATAATTTGTCCTTGCGCGAAATCCCACTCCGCATCCGAACATCGGATGCAAGGCCTGGGGCCGCTTTGATTCTGGGATCGATGTCGATGGAGCCTTTTTGGCAGAATTAACCGGAAGGTTAAACGGCGCAGGATGTGGTGCGACCCATCGGATCTGCTACGGCTGTAACCGCGAGGGTGTGTGGGACGCTGGAAAGCCAGTCCCCGGATCCAATAGGGGAAGTCAGAGTTGACGATTCGAGGTCGATTCATGCTCGATTCATGCTCGATTCGGCCTTGTTTCTGATTCGATTCTCAGTCAGAATCGGTCAAGAATTGCCTCCAACTTTGACCGCACTGCTTCAACGTTTCGATTCCAAGCTTGATTCTCTGTCCATCACGAAATCAGATGTAAAGTTGATCACAAAACGACGATTCTCGGATCGTTTCTGCTCGAGTTCCTCCTCCAGAGGAGGAACAACACGAAACATCGATTCTGCTTCGATTCTCGAAAAGTTGATTCTAAAGTGATTCTGGATTTAGAATCGGATCAGAATCGACCTCCGAATCGAACTTGAATCGACGGTGAATCGCTTACTCTGACTTCCCCTAATAATGGGTTCTGATTCGATTGTGGGTGATGCAGGGGTTGAACTTTGTCGGACGGCAGGGCAGATCTTTTGGGGCGGAGAATTAAAAGCTACTGAGCCTAAAACGCTTCGTCGTTCCATCCGAAAGAGGAGAGATCGGAGAACGGCGGTGAGGGCGGGTGCAAATAAACGTGCAGCTGCCCACCGCGGGCGGAAAAATATCCCTGAGTATCCAGGGCCGGAAATGCACTCGTGCGGGTCCATGGGTCCCGGAACTGCACGGGTGGCGCTATACGCAAGGCCTTTAGTGAGGTGATTCTGGGATCGATGTAGATAGAGCTTTTTTTGACCAGAAGGATCAGCGCAGCACGACATCTTGCGACCCATCAGCTGGGTTCCGGGCGAAAACCCGCTGTAATCTCTGAGGTCCGGGCTTATTCTGGGCGTGAAGCTGGAAAGGCAGTCCCCGGAGCCGAGTCATTTGGATTCGATTCGATCAGGATGTAGGGGATTATGCCGGACAGAAGTGGCGGACAGAAGGACAGATGTTGTGGGGCGGAGAATTGAGGGCTGCTGAATCAGAATGCCCCGGGGTTTCGCGGAAAGGGGAGAGACGACAGAATGGTGGGGTGGTGGTTGGTAAGAGTGTTGAAGCTTGGGCGAATCGCGCTCGCCATTTTTGGGGTGGAAAAGGCTTTGGCCGTCCAGCGCCAGGCATGTACTAGACGATCCCCGGGCCTGGACGGGCGGCACATCCTTACCCGGCTTTCCGGAGCACCAAGTTTACGAGGTTCGAGAACGCAGGCTTCATAGGCTCCTCAGAGCCCGGAGCTAAGTTAGGCACGAGTATGGAAGGATAACGCAAACAGAACGCGCGCGTGGGCGGATCCAGAGGTAGTCCAGAACGAGAGCCCGGGCAAGAATCGCCGGAGGGCGGATGAAGCCCGCCTCCAAACAAACCTGAGGAGAGCGCTGGCAAGGGGGTCACTGCTCGCTAATCACGATTGGATTTGGATTTTGTGCACGAAACTGTCCTCTTTGCGCAGAAACTGGGGAAACTTTTGTCTTGGCGGAGGACCCTCGAAGAAGGCTGTGAGGTAGCGTGCGCAGGCCGGGGATGCATCCGCCAGAACGATGGAACAGGTGATAGAATCAACTGACAGAGATGTCCCGGCAAGATCTAGCCTACCACCCGAGACGGATTTGGGCTCTTGGTAGGGATGTAGTTCGCCTGAGGATCCCGAGAACGCGCACCTATACTTTGACGGATGGTCGCTCCTCTCCATGTCGCAAAACGAAGCTGTCTTGTGCATCAACCCGACCCCAACCGATGGGCGGCATGAGACCCGACGGTCCGTGAGACGAGATCGGAGAAAGGCCACCATTGGAAGCATGTTTAGTTTGGGGTATGCGGCTCACCCTGGCCGGTTCATGGGATTGGAGTTGCAAAATACACCCTGCACCGGGATTATGCGAGGCGTCAACGTAACAGAGCCTGAAGACCACGTTGCCCGGCGGCGGTAAATAACCGACCCGTTTCCAAAGCCTCTTTTTCACCAGCGCTGGTCAATTTTTCTATTGCAGCCGTTGGTCCTGCGGAAGCCAGAAAAGCGGGCCCGGGGAGGCCCACGTCACGACGAGGCGTCGATCTCGATTGTATCCGGAGAAGGCCGTTGCTTCAGATGTTTTGCGCGGGCTGGAAGAACGCCGTGGAAGAAGAGAATGTCCGGCTGCACCACATGTGCAGGGAAAAGTGACAAAGCGGCAACCTTGTGGCCCCTTCCTTGAGCCGGATCCGAAATGCAGGGTGCATTTCGGGTGACCCGTCGCTTGGGTTGGCGGCGTAGACGCACTTGTGGGTGTCATCTGGTCCCGGGTGCATAAATCTCGGATCTCGTGTCGGAAGAATCCTCTTTGTGAAGACAAATAGGTCGTGAGTTTATTGAGATGAGATCGTAGCTCCTTGAGGAGCGTAATAAAACTGACCGCGCGGGTGCTGGACAACGCTGAACCCACCGCACATGGCATTCGGATTCAGTTTGGGATAGAGATCAGGATAGCCACATTATGTACAGGCACTTTTTTCGGAGGGGGGACACCAAACAAGCACTAAAATCATCAGATGGGAGTGAGAAGGACCGGACCCGGAAAGTTCTTTGAGGCGATTGGATGGACCGTGACTGTGAGGCATGAAACTGTGTTCGGGTGGAAAGGTGTGGCGGTGGATTTGGTCCTATTCGAGGCCTCTTTTGAGGGGATAAAATTCTCCCGGCTCGAAGTGTCACGGTTGCTAGCAGCGCAAAGTTGGCACAGAGCAAGTTTTTAGAGGACTGGCGAAAAATGATCAGTGGCGTTGTCAGTCGCACCCACCCCGGCTTGAGCGGACTTTTGAGGGGGGTCATAGGTAGGTAGCTGGAGTCTCTGTTTGAAGGATAGGAACGGGCTGTGAGTAGAAGTAAAGATTGAGAGGTATCATCGCGATCAATCTGCTTACGAATATAACTCCGATTCAGACTCCGCAACCACGCTTTTTCTTCACTGCAGTCATGGCTCGTCGCAACGCTCCGCCCAACTCAGGCCCGAACTACATCTCCCAGAGCGCATCCCAGCGCCGCACCCTCGCCGACCCCCACGAGTCCGCCTTCGCCCGCTTCCTCCGCGAGGAGATCTTTGCACCGGAAAAAATTGGGGGAAATCTGAGCCTGCTGACGGGCGTCGGGATGTTCGTGGGCGGGATTTTGGCCGTAAGGACGTGGGGCGGGATGATGGTACCCGCATGAGGTGAGTAGCCTTGTCCCGTATGTCTCGAATCCGGTCCTAATTAGCCACATTCCAGTGTAGGCGCGCGCACCACACATGACGCGGTCCAATGACTGTCGACGCTATGCCGCTTTTATCACAAACATAAATCACCCCCTGACTACCTGTATTATCCTGGCCACCACTTATTATCCGCATGCGCAATAATCTCATCCACGTTTTGGAAAATGTCCCGTCGGACGACCCTCCAGGAGTCCCGTCTCCAAAGACGCCATGATCCCATTTACCTGGAAATTTGTGCTTGAGCTGCATCGTGACGAACCTGGAGGATACAACAAGGTTGATGTCGACCGCTCACAACCAAATATATTTGCGTATACTATTCATCTCGTTTCTCTACCACTGAACTCCCGCCTCTCCGCCCTCTCGTCGGTTGTTCCCTGGGACCAGTGGGACTTTGAGGGTTTACCAGATTGAGATTCTGTGCTGACCGGCTGTAGCGCGCACGCGCGAACGGCTTTGAGCCCTTCGACGCCCCGGTTGTGATGCTGGGCGGCTCCTCGGGGCGTCGCACGGGAGAAGAGATAGCTCCCGGTGCCTTGAATGGCGGATACGTGTGCTCCAATCTCGCTGACCGCGGGTGCCCCAAGCTCGACGCCGACCGCGCCTGCTCCAATCTCGACGCTGGCCGCGCCTGCTCCAATCTTGACGCTGGCCGCGGAATGCGCGATGGCCCAGCTGACTGGGACCGCTTTCGCTGGCCTGGAAAATTCCCCGCGGCTGACGTCTGTTTCTCCTCTTCTGCGAGTTGATTGTATTTGTTCGTCAACGCGCCGCCGTTGGCTGGGCTCGCTGCACTTCTCGTTTCTTGCTTCTTCGGCGGGAGAGGCTCTCGCGGCGCAGGTCTTCGCACAGGAGGATCGGAGTTTCGGGTAACTAGAGTAGAGGAGGGAATTGGAGGGATCGTTCTCGGGGGGGCGGCGACCTTGCCGTTCGGTGTGATTGCGTGAAGCGGCCGGGTGAATGCGCTTGGCGAGAAGCTCACCGCTGGAAGCACGGCGCCGGGCCGCTTTTCCTCTGGGTATCGCAAACGTTCATGCTTCTTCCCAAGGAGAATTTAACAACTATAGCTCACGCTTGTGCAGGCCAGTCCCTTCAGAATTGGAACGCGCGCGACCAGTAGGCCGTGTCGCCACCTGCTCGTCTTTATGCTTTTTTCTGTTCTGAAGGGCCAGTCATCGTTAGCGAGAATTCGTGTGGAGCCATACTCTGCTCACCGCATGGATACTGAACGCCCTAGACATGGATACATTATCAGATCGTCGAACGCCCCCGCGATAAATATCTCACCGGATCTGCAAGCTGCGGCACCCACAAGACGCGGCGATCTCGTACACCCCAGCGGCCGTCGCCTCCGAAAGCGCGAGGTGCATGGCGTGCCTCACAAGTGCCTGGAGGTGGGGGATCTGGAACTCCGTCGAGATCAGCAGGAGGTTGCTGAGCACCGCTGGGGCACGCTGCAGCGGCGTCCCGAGCACCATCGAGTAAAAATATTGCAGCAGCGCCATCGTGACGGGATACGACTGCGACAAAGAGCAGCTTGTCCGCGTCACCGTGATCTCCGTGCGTTTCCCGTGTTTTATGCTGGTGCTAGGATCGTCCCCCATACGCATCAGCCGCATCTGCTGTTCGTGGAACCAGGGCCAGCGCTCCATGATGGTTTTCCGCCGACAGTGGATCCGGCGCCCGTCTTCGCAGAGGAAGTCGAAATCTCCCCTCCTTCCGTCAGCGAGCGCGGCGAGCCCGAGGCGTTGGTTGGCCTCGTCCATTTTCAACGGCGGTGGTTGATATATTCCTAGCGCTTGTAGATCCACCACGGCAACCTCGTTCCAGCCGAGGACAAGCTGGTTGGCTGCATCGACGAAGGCACCGATGCGGTTCCCGAAGACGACCAATTTGCTATGGCTATGCCAGAGGAACCCTGTTGACCATGACCCGTTTTTGAGGGAATCGCCCGTGTCGATTGGCGACCAGGTGTTAGTCGCGAGGTCGAGCGTCCACATGAAGAAGAGATGGTCCTTGTTCTCGGAGGGGTAATTGCCTGCTAGGATGAGCGTGTTTCCCAGGATACCGCCGCTAGGAAAATGAAGACTGGGCGGCTGGGACGCTCCAACTGGGGAATCCTTCAATTGAATTTCGGCGTTGGGAAGGGGAGACATGACGTCAAGCCGACGTTGTGGGTGGTCGGACTGCAGAGCAGGTAAGAATAGGTGCGTTAAAAAAAAAAAAGTTCTTGACGCACACTGTAGATATATATGTCGCTCGGCGATTTATTCGTTACCCGCTCAGAATAGGAAAGCGGTTCTGGAAGTGGTGGGCCATCCGGTCCCGTTGCAACCGCATCCGGTAGTGGGGTACGAGTGTGCCATTGGGACGTGGCGGCAAAGGCATGCTTCAGTGTAGGGGCGTATTGTTGTCGCTGGATCCATTCTTTCTTCCCGAGGTCGTAGACGCAAACGTCGTCCAAACGCTCACCGAAGAAGTCTTGGCCGCCAATTATGAGGAGGCGGTTGGAGGAAATGCAGGACAGATGCGTATGACGGGGTCGTGGAACCAGTGTCAATGGAGAGAGCCCGGGAGTGCGAGCAGGCGGAAGCCAGCGCCGAGTTGAAATATTGAACAGGCGCACGTCGTTCAGAACTTGCAACTGCTCCGATTTTGCGTTGTTCCCTCGAGCACCCAAACCTCCGAACACTACCAGGTGGTTGTTCCCTGTTAATCAGCCCGTCAGCTTCGATGATCCAGGCAAATTCAATCGCGGGACGCACACATATCCGCTGTGTGAAAGTATCGTGCGTTCGGAACCGAATCCTCCGGCGCAGGCTTAATTCTTTCCCACTTCAAAAGCTCGAGATCGAATGCATATAGCGCAGACAAAAGCCTGGTCTCGGATGCCGACGCGAGGGAACCGCCCTAATCACCCGTCAAACAATGAAATCGGCAAACTAATCAGTTGCTTACGAACAAATACAACTTCTGCCCTCCCAAGGTTATTGACGCGCCCTAAAACAGTCGGTCAGATGATTCAGTGTATAATGTCGGGAGATAGAGCGAATCACTATCAGCCGTGGGGGGACGTCCCCTATCGTTTCCCGGTAATGAACAACCATTTCAGACGGGGAACGAAGCATCTTGAGAGTCTGAGAGCAACGGATCCAGTAAGAAAGTAGTGGTCGGAGGTCAAGAAACGGAGGGTAGGCATGATATCAGGGTAGCGCGTCGTGAGAAGAATATACAGAGAGGAGTTGATCTCGTTGTCATTGAGGTTATTTGTGGTTACAATGCTCCGGGTCCTGATTCAGTGTAGAAACGGCATAGTGGCCGATGAATAAAAGAGTCGCAAACGGCGTTGCCTTCGCGTTGAGGACGCAGATAACTGAAAACGACATGAGTGAGCTCACAGCTCGATATACTGCAGGCAGTATCAATTCCACGCCTCCACGAAATACTACGCATGCCTCAAAAGGTGCGCAGACAGGTAGCCAAACGGAATATTGTGTGGAACGGGAGAGCGATCCCAAGTTATTTGAGTAATGCAGCAGAGGATCGGGCTCGCGCCATGAATGCAATATCATTCAACTGAGATGGTCGGCGACGAACACCATCGCACGCATGAAAAGCACGCGGCGGAGCACATTTCTCCTGAGAGCCACCCGTCAGATAGTGATCGCAAATAGCACTTGGGACTCAACTCAGACCCTTACTTTACTAAGGGCGATTGCGCTGCGCCTTGCACGATCCACTGATTTGTGATGCGGGTCCACGCGGTATTTACATACCGGGATTAAGCTTTTACAGAGCAAGAACAGAATTAGGATTCGAGGTATTCGGAGTGTCTTGGTGGGGGCGCTGCGCCATGCATCGAAAAGATGGTGGTTTGGGAGAGGACCACGACAACACGTGATCCATCCGCGTCCCACGTGGCACGTGCAAACAAAGCTAAACATCACGTCAATTCCTGCAACAATCAACATTGATGCTCCATCTCTGCTGGGATTCTTTCACCCGCTTCGATTATTCCAAGGGATCAATTTTAGTGAGAGAGAGCTCATTTGGACCAACAATGGAATCCCTGCGGGATCAACGTAGCTTGAACCACAGTGACTCGCCCTCAACCGGGAACCCATTGGCAGGCGGAACCAACTTGCCGCTGGAATTGACAGGTCTTAGAGTCTCCTCACTTATACTTGTCACCTGTGTGCTCACCAAATTTGTTGCACTCCGTAGGCAGAGTGACCAAGCTCCCCAATACTACTTGGCTCAGAAAATGTCCGCAATGATAAACTGGCCAGAAAGACAAGGACCCTTATTACCTACATCAGCATTTGAAGCCTCACATGCTTATGTTGAATCTCACACTGCGGGGGAGGAAGAATTTTTGGCACTCAAGAAATACTCTAAAACATGTTTGCTCTTTCGGATCTGAGGTTTCCATTTTGGGCCTAGGAGATAAAAAAGAAATTATGTTTCGTGTTCTTCTTTGTCAACAAAGACGAGCTCTATTCCAATATTCATAAGATCTTGACGATGACTTCTTCTCCTGTGTCTATTTCAACTGGAAACATGAGTTCCAGTTGCAGTCGGAACATAGATTGAGCTCTAACGAGACAAAGGGATTGTATGATTTAACTGCAAACACGACTCGTGTTTCTAATTGCAATAGATAACAAAGCAGAATTTACCTTTCAAGATCTTCTGGACATGGGAATATAACTCGTCTTCGTGCACAAAGAAGAACACGAAAACTTCTGCTTTATTTCCTCAGCCCAAATGGAAACATCAGATCTGAAGGAGCAAACATGTTTTGGAGTATTTTTTGAGCTCCAATAATTCTTCCTCCCCCGCAGTTTCAGCACGTTCAATGCACACTGAATTATATTGAAGTTTAACAAGAGTTCCAAAAACTGGGTATAAAAGGTCCAGACGTGTAATCGCCACAGTTTCCTTGCCGCGTGCCGGCTCTCTCTGGTCTGTCTTCGACTCTTGACTATATTCGACCACAAGCAAGTAAATCCCCGCTCCATTAAGAGTGCTGCACCCTGGGAGAGACACTCAGATATCCATGTTTTGAGGGGTAGAAGAAATAAACTCACTGGACAAACCAGCTCTGGTCCGTGGCAATACAATTGCCTCCATGTGCGTTTTGAGTTGACTGGCAATTGGGTGCAACGAAGTCAATCAAGGAAGCCTGTCGGAATATCAAGACGTTAGCGATAGTAACACGAAAGCGATGGAAGTACCCAGTCCGTGCGGCAATATTCGAGGGTCGACACATCCTGATTCGCAAAAAATGTGAGACAGGTCGCAAATTGCATGACGATTGTGTTGTTGGTGCCCTTTTGGGAGTGAGTCTATGAGACATGTCAGAAGGTCATTTCTCACCGTGCCAATTTCGAATAGAGCGCCTAGAAACAGAAGCATCAGAAAGATCCATGGGAAACCGATAATCGTATACCTATATTTTGACTGTCGAAACGCAGCGCATCCGCAATGATGTGGCAATCATTCGGGTCAGGTCCTCCCCCAGACGGAGTAAAGCAGTTGGTGCCACCTGAAATAATTTAATAGATCGCACGATGGACTGGGCGGACTCCATACAAGTATTTCCACAAACGTCAGTTACACCCTGGCGAGCTCCGAGCACTCTGGATTGTATACCACCGTTCAAGGGGCAAGTAACTTGTTGAACTTTGACATTTTTGTCCTGTCCAATGAATGTTTCGGACCCTGTGATTTGTCCTGCACAAATTGTGTCTGACGACTCGATGAGACGAAATTCCAAAGATCGAAGTTCAACCCACCTCCTCCAGCGGGAAGAACAGTCACGCTGGCTGCAGAGAGTTTGAAAAAGAGGACTGCAGTTGAGAGGAGGAAGACAGGAAGCATTGTGGGGTGAAGCTAAAGGTCCCTCAATGAATGCCCATATTTATAGGGAGTCGGAAAGAGGTCACGGGGCTCGGTCGAACAAGGCCGCGAACAGACGCGGTTATACAATTCCATTTACAGATCGATTTCTGATCTTCGTTGAAGTGATGTCGTAAAGATGGAGTTTTGATACATGTACAAGAGTGTACAAGTGAATCGACCGTATCGCAAGTTGCACGATCCTTCCTGATCGTGAATCTCCGCTGTATGTTTGGAGGAACTTGCCGTGCGATCTAGAGTACAATGCTGAACACAGAAATACATTCTCGTTCTCCCATACCATGTCTGCCGTACGATTAAAGATCAGTGACTCATACGACCATATGCTAACCACGGTCGTGGATATTTTACGGTGGATTTTGACCGTGAAACTTAAACATGAAAAGACTATCAGTGTCGGCTTGACTCAGAACCAGTGATCTCGGAGCACGTTCGCGGTCTTATGTGGTTCATACGCTGCATTTAAAACGGTCCAGATCAAGGGCGTGGGTCGCTGGGATACCGTCATTTTCTCCAGACTGAGCAATCTGTAAGGGTAAGGGATTCAATAACTTCGGGTTGAGTGCGGAACTGGACCCCGGCAGAAGATATTCCGACTACAAACAACAAACCGCTATCGCGCATTACTCGCCGGCAACCCATCACACTGTTCGGGAGAACACAAATAATATATTGCATCCAGAATGATGTGGAGAAAAATAAGATTCCTGGTAAAGGAAGGTAATGAAGCCAAATTCGACGATGTATCTCCGAGTTCCACGGCCAGTTGACGTTGAATGCCAAGGTCAATTCAGAGGTCCTAGGCGTGGTTCACCCTGAGAGGGAATGTAAGTACGATTTTCTCGAGATATAGATTAGGACTGACTGGGCGAACCACTGTTGATTGGTCGCGACGCAAAGGCCGCCGTGCGCGTTCTGAGTTGCCTGGCAGTTCGGAGCGATGAAGTCAATCAGGGAAGCCTACACATATGCATTAACAGAGCGGTGGAAAGGGCACATATGAGAATCCCACCCAGTCAGTGCGACAGTATTCGATAGGACCGCTATCCTGGTTAACGAAGAACGAGAGGCAGGTAGCGAATTGCATGACGACAGTGTTGTTGGTGCCCTTTGGTGAGAATTAAATTAATATTGAGCGCACAAGGCCAGAGAAGATATGAATACCGTGCTGACAGGGAAAAGCGCGCCTGAAGTATCGTCAGATCAGTATGCATTGATCCTCTGTGCGAACTTACCGATGTTCTGGCTGTCGAAGCGGAGTGCGTCCGCAATTACATGGCAATCATTAGGAACGGGTCCTCCACCGGATGGAGTGAAGCAGCTAGTGTTACCTGAAATGTGTCAGAAACAGCATATAGATGTAAGGGTATTCTCACAGGCGTTTCCACATACGTCGACTTGACGACTCTCCAACGTTTCGACCTTGGAGCCATATTCGGGGCAGGTAGCATGCTGAACTTTGACGTTCTTGTCCTGGCCGATATAGTACTCGGACAGCGTAACCTGCCCTTCACAAACTGAAATTCATGGCGTTAACATGGACGTCAATAGCAAAGAATGGAATGTAGGCACCTTCCCCAGCAGCCACGGTGCGCGCAACGCTTGCCGCCGAGACCTTGGCGAGCAAAAGTGCCAATGAGATGAGGGTGAAAGACCACATTTTTTAGATGCTTGGACTGGCGGAAGAGTTCTGAATTTATACTCGCACCCGACACAGATTCGGGATTGCATGACCGCGAAAGATATATATTTGACAGTGGGAAATGGGCTAGGATGCCCGCTTAATTCAGACTCGGAAGAAGTTTGGAACAAGGGAAGATTTTAAACAGATAGTTGATCATGTGGGAGATTTTCTAAGTGTTGAAAAATCTAGAACTATCACGTGACTGGTTGGTTTTCTGCTGTCAGTATCAGCTCCGCGCCTAAGACTTCATTCAAACGATGCAGAGATTTGACTTTATTGTGGTCGTGTAGTCGGTAATATATACGGGCTTAGAGAAGTCTTCCTGGTTGCGGATCTAAAGCAACAAGGAATTTGCTCCCCTGAGTCGGGATATTTGTATGGGATGATGCCAAGTCGTCCAATTTTGTATTGACGGGAGACAGGTTCTGGCCCCGCGTAATTACCCCTACTTACCCGGGGTTGATACAGTATTGACAATTTTTGCACACGCCGGCCAGGTTGCCCCGAGTCGCACACGGGCTTCTCTCTCCTAGACAGACGATCCAACTCGAGCCCATACCGTTGTGTACCAGCCAAAGGTTCGTAAATTGCGCGTCGCTAGTTGAACACACGGGCATCGCTGACCCTATTTCCTGATCCCAAGTCGTAGCATTAAATGAGCATTCATGTAACGTACACACGTCTGCAGATAGCGAGTGGATAGCGAGGTTAGCTAGTGGTATTAGTCCGTCGTGTCGAAGTCGAATCAAGTCCATCCTCAATCAGCGCACGCTACTGTGCCGCCTTGATCAAATCTGCCGCCTTCTCTGCCACCCCATACAGCGTCGAGCTCAAATGCGCGCTAACCTGCAATGGGAGAACCGAAGCATCGACGACACGCACGTTCGCCGTGTCGTACACTGTGAGCTGCGCGTCGACGACCCCGCCGAGGGAGCGCCGCATCATCGCGGCGGTACCGATCGGGTGAGCCACGGACGCGAAGCCATTCTTGATCCACTTCTGCCACGCCGCGTCCGAGCCGCGCTGCGCGTTGTCAGGCACCGCGCTACCTGGAGTTGTCTCGCCTGTTGATAGGGAGCTGTGGTTCGCAGTTAGTTAGAATTTTAGGCAGGGAGAACGGAAAGAGCCCACTTGAGCGGCGCGGCGGTGAGAATGCGCCGGGCGAGCCGTGCCCCTGCGACTTGCATGTCGAGGTCCATGCCGACGCCGAAGTAGTTGACCTTGATGGTGGGGTATGTGAATGGGTCCGTTGACTTATTCACGCACGTTGTAATGAGCACAGGTTTCTGCAGCGGAAAAGAGGAAGATTGCTCACGGTAATTTTGACACTCCCGCGGCTGAAGGGGAGGAGCTGCCACATGTCGATACCGAGATCACTTAAAAAAAAAATCAGAAACTCAAGCTTATAATGATGGGGGAAATAACGCACTCAGGGAAACCGGTGTCATAGAACAGCTCGACGACTGGGGCTACACAACACACAAAAGTTTAGTAAGCCGTGTTCTTTACATGGGGCACAAACGTACCATTTTCGTTGATGATAAGATCCGCCTGGACCTGATATATCTGCTGCAAAGCGGTCGCGGACAACGCGGACCCAGCTTGCGATGTCGCCCAAGCTGATAGGTTGCCCTGGATTTGAGAAACCTTGGCGCTGGCTTGGGAGCCGAAGAGCTGGTAAATGTTGGGAAATGCGATCGCGTCCGAGGGGCCGTTCCCGCCCTTGTCGAAGCCGTTCCCGCCCGCACCGAGCGAGTTCATAGTCTGATATTTGGTCAGCTCGGCGCTCGCACAGTAAAAAAATGGTTAACGGACCTGCTCCTGCAAGTTCTTGCCGACTGTCTTTAGGTCGATTTGCGTGGTGATGCCGAGAGGGCCCAGGACGCTCGAGTCACCGATGCCGGAGAGTTGCAAGAGAGCAGGAGTCTATAGATGCAGCGTCGGTAGGTGTTCGGGTGAAATAAATGAAAGGAAAGGCGTACTTGGATCGCCCCGGCCGCGATGATCACCTCTCGCCGCGCATTCGCAAAATAGCGCGTCGTGCTGTTCGTCCAGTATGCGTATTCGACGCCGGAAGCCTTGAGCGGGACGGTTCCCGGGTTAGACCAGCGGATTTTAGTGGCCTGCGGCCACGTGAGACAGAAGTATATACGACGAAGAGAAACTACTCACGATATGCCGCCCAAGAGTGACCCAGTTAGTCCGCTCGCTCTCGACGGGTGTCAGATATGCTTCGACCGAGGAGGAACGGTAGTCTGAGCGGTGCCAGTCGAGACTCTGGAGAACGACTCGTCAGAAGCCAAGGTTAGTTCGGAACAGCGCAACGTACGAGAGGAGTGATGGACACGCAGTTGGGAGTTCCGCCGTTGAGGTCTTTGAAGTGGCTGATACCTGAATAGGACGTTTAAATACACTGTTCAAGCGCAGGAGCGGGAATTATGCACCAGTCAGGTTGACAATGGTGTCAACGAAAGCCGGCTGCTCTGGGCCGCCGTACATCGCGTCCGGATACGTGACCTGTACGGGCCCAGAAGTTCCATGGTACGATGCGATCGACTGTGCACCCTTGGCCGCTTGTTGCGCGTTGGGGGCAGAGAAAGTCTCAGCCTGCGACAACCGTCGGAATTGATTCGATGTACGAGTGTGTAACACACCTTCTTCATGTAGTTGAACATCCCTGCCCAGTTCCATCCAACGCTGGCCTCATCGGTTTCGAGAAGCTGTGACCATGCATCGTATTGGGCATTCAGGCCCCGAGTCCAGTGTCCACCATTGATGGAGGAACTTCCGCCGAGGGTTTTGCCTCTGATGCAATGGAGAACGTCGTTAGAATAGACGAGCATACGAGATACGAAGCTACGCACCCGTGGATAACCTTTCCTTGCTCCGCAGTCCACCCCCAGTCCATAGGCCCACCAAAGACCGCGCCATAGTTGTAGATGGAGTAAATATCCTCGTTTGAACGGTCGTCTTCGCCTGCCTCGATGAGCAGGACGGTAATGGCGGGGTTTTCCGACAGCCTTGAGGCGACGGTCATGCCTGCCAGGCCCCCACCAACTACAATATAGTCGAAGGTGCTGCCATTTATGCCTACCGAGGAGTAGGTCACGCCAGACACCCGTTTTTCAAGGTTGGGGGACGCAGCCGACGAAGAAGCGAGCGCAAGGAGCGCGAAAGATATTAAAGAGGTCATAAAAAGGCCGGGAAGAGGAAAGCACGAGCGCGTATTGACTCCCGGGCTGTTTATATAGGTTTCAACGCAAGCACTGCCGCGCGAAAGGGTGGTGACAGGCCTCCGATTTTGCTGGAATGTTTCATGATCGCGATGATGATGGCGCCGAACGCGGGTGGCGATTGCTGTCAAGTGGTCGCCCCGACGCCCAACCACTATTTGTACTCCCAATGTCAATGCAGAGGGCTGTAGCCCATGGACTAGAATCAGGCTCGGCGTCAAGGCTGGAAAGCAAAGCGAAAACGGGGGAATTCTCCGACGTACGTCACGGTAAACAAGGCCTGAGAAGGCCGACGCCGCTTGGCCCCGATCATCACGCAGCGCCGCATCAAAGCTAAATTGAAATCACCTGCTCACGCGCTCACGCGCTCACGACTTGACTCCGACGCCGACATCCTAGTTCCGAGCCCGTAGGCAGTGGAATCAAGGCCGCCACTGACCGCGCCTTGTTAATCCTTCCTAACTTGGTTCCATGCTCAACACAGAATGGACTCCCTTGATTCTCACGCGTACGGCTGACTGGAATCTGACATGCGGCAACATGCGGACGACTGATCTACCCGCCCTCGCGAAGCACGCGGGCAAGAGAATAATTGAAATTCTCTGCCTCCCGGCTCCACAGCAAATTCAAACTGCACCTCGGTTCCTGAAACTCTAGCGTCGACTGTTAGAGAAGGGTCTTGCGCGCATATCCACGCCCGCTACGGTCCTCCTAAATTCTTGGAATCCAGTGGCAGCTATGATCTCAATGTCAAATAGACGATGCCAGAGCATGTCATGAACAGGACATCTGGGACCGTCTTCCGAATTCAAGCGTGAGGTGACGCGCAAATTCAGATCTGGACTTGGAGCAGCAACGCCCCACGATTGCAAATGCTCGATCGAGCGGACGGGGCCAAGTTGGAGAGCTGTTGATCGACGGAGGCATAATGTACGTCACCGCTCGCTTGGACATCTGGGTTGAAAATACTAATATCGCAAACAACCCGAGCCAATGCCCTTCGTCTTAATGTAAGTCTTCCGCAACGACGTCGACTTTCAGTTGGTGTTATTTACCCGTTAACTACCCAGTTGAGGCTTTCAGCCCTGGACGAAACCAGGATTGGGATGAGTCCAACCGCCTCTCTGCATCTCAGCCGAAGCCGGAGAAATTCGGGTAGAAATCAAGGATAAATTCAGGACTCGGCTATTCATAGATCTAAGTTGAACAAAGTGTGTATTCTAGAACAGGGTACGGGGGAGGTAAGAACAACGGTGGAGTCGAGGCAGCGAAATTTGAGAGGGGGAAACCGAGGAAGAGAGCTGAGGCGAGGTCGTGTAGGCGACCTCGCGGGACAAGGGAGGGCGCGTCGATCAGGCAATTACGCACACTGCCGACCCATCATTCCCAGAATTCCCCGGCGGCTCTCTAGCCTCTATATCGGCCTGCAAAGCGATTCATCATCAATACCAGTGCGGCAGACCAGTAGCATGTTGGTCCTACCAAGACTGTGCGCTCGAGTTTGAGGGGTTCAAAGACGTCGGGTGCTCGAATGCTTGGTTCCTGAATGTATGCGATTAATACGAGGAGTGTTTGACGATATGGATTGACCACTGACCTCGCGATTCTCGAAAATAGGTGCAGCAAACGCAGCCCAGATGAGGGTGCAAGAGACGTAAATGAAAGATAGAAGGCGCATTGGATGTTTTACGATGAATCACGATGAGGCCTGGTGCTCAGTTCCAACCAGACCGCAGATTATAAGGCGTCGCGTTCCCAATTATGGTCAACCTGCTATCCCCACCCGCAAGCAGTATGTGCTCGCCATGGGAGGCAGTTGTAATACCGGTACCTGTAATTAATTCCTTACGGGTACCAGGGTACCAGGTTCCCCCCGGTGGATTTCATGGCATCCAGTGGAGCGGCCCAGATTTAATATTTCCGTATTGCCAGTTTGCATGAAACATGTTCCTAATCACCGACGATGCGCGGATTTTCTGGGAGTTAGCGGGATACTCTCCCAATTGAAGCTAACAAAACCAAGCAGTGTACAATACGCCGCGTGTGGTTGGTTTCTACTATATTCCCTCGTTCGTTGCTCCCCGACACAGGAAAAACTAAGGAAGCGAGGGGCAGTAGCTCAGTGGTCACCGCCCACCCCGAGCATAAGGGGCTTGCAAGTGAAAAAATGTTCAGCCTGCTATCGCCGCTGGCTTGTGCGCGCTCTTCATCGGAGGCAGTACTGGTTGGAATTCCGGCCCTTTGATTAATTTCCATGTTATCGAGCTGCAGGCATCGGGCGGCCGCAGAGTAAATTATTCTATCTAACACAGATGCCAGATTCAAATATCGGAAAGAGGTAGAATGAGATTTGAACCTCAATTGGGGACGATACGCAAAATGTTTTAACTAACCGTTTCAGTCTAACACATAGCCCAGATTCAGGCGCGCGAAGTTGGTTCAACTTGCACCCGCTATCACAGCCATCATGTTCGCCGTCGGAGGAGGTCGGAATACCGCCTGTAATTAATTGCGTACTAAGACCATGGCATTTAGAGCCGATTGCCTCGATTCTCTGAAGGAAAAGTGGGGGAGCAGAGGAGCGCCCCTAAAGGCTTGAATCGGGGCTTTATTTGGCTTGAGTATGTCCGTGAACGAAAGTATAGTGATATCGCGGAAAGAGGGAACGGCTGGATGTCCGTAAGGCCAGAGAAGCTCCGCTTTGGGTTGAATTGAACTAATAGGTCGTTAATCAAAATTTCGCCCCCGCATAGCTGCTGAAAAAAAATCAAATTTAAGATCGTGTTGGAACAGGAAGCCGGAGTGGTATGCATACCAGATATCAATCCGATAGCTAGGGACAGGTATTTCCGCCGGGGACCTCCAACGGCGAGACGCTAACTCGCGCAGAGGTTTCACAAAGAGAAGGGTAAAGTTTTAGCGGTGGTGGATCGGCCAGGTCAGGCGGAACGACTCGAATTTCGCGTATGAGGCAATCGGTCCAAGGAAATAAGTTTTTTTTTTTTTTTTTTGGAGCGTTTGGGATAATGATAATTAGTCTGCAGAAGCATTCTAAGCTCATCCGCTTGTGTCGCTGGTGTTAAGCCAGTAATTGCCGGGATAAGTTGTCCAGAAGTTACGCACATGATCCGAATTAGTGTGGGGCTCCGGCCGAATCATTATCCTATACCATGTCTATCATTTGAGGGCCGCATACCCACTAAAACCCCCTCTGTGCATGTCCAATCTTCCGGCAATGAATCTTCATCCATAAGCAGGCCACTCCATGTGTTCAACACGAGTTGTTTTTTGAATGCTAGTGGCCCAAATTTAATTTTGTCTGTTAGAATATGGTCGCGTCGTAGAGCAGCATTAATATTTTTAAGCCAATGGTTATAGATTGTCTCCTCTGTCAGAATGTAACCAGGATTGGTTATTACTCTCAGAACATGGAGGTTCCAGATCAGATGCCAACCAACAGAAATGAGAATAGCGAACAGTAAGGCCGAAGGAAACAAGTCTTAAATTTGTCGGTTTAGTTTGCCGCAGGTCTGTAATAGTGATGGTCGAGAAGTTAGACTTGGATAATGTTGAGAGCCGGGACACCTCTCCTTATAACTTTATTACATGTATTTTCGTCGCTGCCGTCGGCTTCGACTTTGGTGTATACGCGGAGTCCATATAGGTATAGGCGGATAATGCAATCCCATTTTCGGCCTCAATTGAGAAGCGCGGCGCTGGACCCGTGGATTAGGAATCCACAGCAGTAGCAGGATGTAACGCGCGTACGGGGCTTGATTTTCCCCTGCCGTTTCTTCGCAATGAAGAGTTCTGCACAAAACCAGAAGCGCGTCTCCTGTAGGCCCGCGAGCGAATCGCTCGCGTGCTGAATGGGTGACACCATGTATACAAAGCGTAGAGAGTATTGGGGCATTTCACCGACATATTAGGGGCAGTCAGAGTAAAGGATTCTCGAGGGATTATGAGTTAGGATTATGGAAGGATTATGGAATTATTATAAAGCGTGGGAGAATCCTTTAAATCCATAATCCTTCATAATCGTCGAATCGCCTCTGGAGGCGATTTAAAAAGGATTGGTTGACTTCCCATAAGCTTAGATGATTTTTTTGGACTATCTACACATATTTTTGTGGCAGCTGTCAGGACCCCATCGTCCTGAGATCTGGTTTTGATGTGGTCTTCACCCTCGTTCAAACCTTATTTTATTTTAATCTACATGAGGGGTCGACCCCCCCTCTATAGATTATATTAGAGATTTCCTCACCGTTCATAAACGGTTTTGGCGACTCTCTGCCAACTCTTTGGCCCAATTCGGTCCTGTGTCACATCAGTAGCATCAGTCACTGTAGCCATAATTCGTGCTCATGCAGGCTCACAACTCTTGACACCTCTCAACCTTCCCAATCTACCCATTCAATCGGTCCCTCTCATCTGAGACACCAACCAGGTATACTCTGGTGTGTCTCCGTCGCTCTATGCCTCTACAGCCCCGAGCAAAATGATGGCCATTACTGTCCCTGGCTACATCATCTCTTCCTCGATAACCCCCTCTTCCATATCCTCCAGCTGTTGATGATGAATAAGCGCGTCAATATCCATAGATGATGTAGACGCGTTGAGTGGAGCTGAGACGCGTTGATGTGGTTTGTTGACCAGCAGTGTTGACATCGGCAAACTGGCCCGAACACCGAGGTTGGGTATTCTACTTCACTTAATTTAATTGCCCAGTAGCCCTTGTGGGAACCCAAAGCGATTAGAATTTCCGACTAAACTGACATGCCATCAACGTCTGGCACCCCTCAGATAATCCGCCGCCTTTTTCTATCCTTATGGGAAGTCAACCATTGATCGCGAATTCTGCGAGGATTCTGCATGATTATGGGCTTTTATTAAATGCATAATCCCTCCCTTAATCCCTCCATAATCCCTCTAGAATCCACTACTCTAACTGCCCCTAATGAATGCATGCCTGACGCGATCGTGGAAGAACTTAGAAAGCAGCCGGTTTCAACTTGGAGCGAATTGCATTCCGGACTCGGAGGAGGGGGAACGTCCCAACGAAATAAAATATTCGAGATTTGATCCTTTCTATCCTTTTACCGTCTCAGACGCCTGCGGGTATGGGATGGCAAGACGGACGGGCTTTGCAACGTGCCACGGCCCGGAGGATCGGGAGAGAGTCGAAACCGTGACGGATTCATTAAATAAATTGCCGAATCGGATGGCCCGGGTAATTTTTGGATATATACATAGAGTTCAGCAAGTCGGTTGACAGGTGAGGTTTTTGGTGTTTTAAGTAGACTCGAAGAAGACGACATGTTGTGGACTATTTGTCCTTAGTTTGCCCCGTGAGCGATGCCAAACAACTGCGCTGTCTTTCCAGCTGGCAACTGGCCACATAGTATGGACAGGAACGGAGACCCGGCACCCTTCTTTCCAGCGGAATTGGAACGCCAAATCTTCGAATTCGCTGCAGAAATCTATCCCGAGACCATTGCGCCTCTCCTGCTTGTTTCGCACCGTGTCCAGGACTGGTGAGTCGCGTGGATGCACTGCCAGTGCCAGTCAGTGCTCATAGGCATATCTACGTGCAACTGCAGGATCGAACGCATTAAATATAGAACAGTCATCACACTCTTCAACCACATAACTTGCCGGATCCGCCCCCTCCAGCGCGCGATCCGCGCCAATGTGAAACCGATTGGGTTCTTCCGTGAATGCGTGCGGCACTTGTTCATCGGTATCGCGTTGAGTTCAGAGGAAATGTCGGAAATTCTGGCCGCATGTAGCGGTGTGACGTCCCTAGCTATCATCGACGACGAGGTTGGGCCATGGGCACTTCCCAGCCTGGCTACAACCCAGCCGCGCCGCCTATATGTCCATCTTACGAATTTATTCGGTGGAATTCCGTCCCTGGATCTGCAACATCCGATGTTCGGGCGCCTCACTCATCTTGAGCTTTTTGATGACGACATCGCCGACCTCCCTTGGCCCGCCTTCTCCGCGCTCCCAGCGCTCACGCACCTCGCCTTGTATCAAATACGCAGCGAACTGCTGGTGCTGGAAGTGTTTTCAACGTGCGCTAGACTCACGGTACTGGTGGACATGAGGTCCAGGCCGCCCACCCTCGCCAAACGGCTTGCCGTTGACGACAAGCGCTTCGTGTCCATTGTCGTTGGGGACGAGGACTACGGGCGCGATTGGTACGTTGGTGCCCGAGGCGGCTACGACTTTTGGGTGCGCGCGGACGCTTTTGTCGCGAAGAAACAGCGCGGGGAGATCAAGCCCAGTTTGTTAATTACTTCGTCTCCTGCCCTGATTTTCACACACCTATTTAGGCTCCCGCTGTTGGATCGAGGACGGAGATGGAATCTGAGCCAAGACCCTCTGGGGTAACGATGGATAATGTATGTAACATCTCAACCGAAATCATATCGACCTGGTTGAGGAAGTCCGCCTAAACGAATCGGAATTTTTGGCATCTTGAGCACTATACTTCGGCCAGGACGCTCCCGGATTGAAATCATCCACAAAATAGATGCATAAATCTCGGATCTGCGACCTGCCTCTCCTGAAACATCCACAGCCTGCGCCCGCCTCATGGTCTAGCCGGCACAGATTCCCTGCAACACTCTTTCCACTGCGGACTGCGGCTGAATAATCGTTCGAAAAAGCCTGCATAAAACTAAGCTCAGAAGCGAGGGGATAAGCGGGCATGCTACACGACTGCACTGAATCAGCCGATCGGATGAAATGAATTTGAGTAGTCGAGCTTGAATGGGGTTCGACCGCCTGGTCCGGATGGCCATTTCTTTTCGTCACATAACTGATTCAAAAGCCTCCATGCCTTCAGTGTTTAAACGAAGAGAGGAAGAGGGCATGGGAAGATGGAAATCGCCCGGAAACAAGACGAACATTGCACGTGTTGGTATTTGAACACAGCATTATGTATTCAGGAAGAAGGTAATGCAGAAGACGAACAGCAGCTCGGTTACGAGATGTTTAGCTCGTACCAGAATTAGAAAACCAGAGGGGTTGTTATTGCAACGACCAATAGCATCTTAACCAAAGCGCCCGAATTCCTCCATCACCTCAACCTGGTTGAGGAAGTCCGTCTGAGTCCGCCTGACCGTGTCTGTAATGGGCCCAACTTCTCCATCAAGTAGCCGGATCGCAATTTTCGATTCCTCAGTATAGTTCGGCCAGTCCGTTCCAGGATTGAGATCGTTCACAAAGGAGATGTAGAAATCTTGGATCTGCGACTTGAGCTTTTGCGCGGGTACTGGGGAGAACCCCATGTCGAGGTAGTACAGATCACTGGTGTGGAATGCTATTCAGGAAGGAGAGGATTCCGAATCAACACCAGCCCGAAACGAATGGGGAGAATACTGACCCCCAAGGAAGTCGGGCGAACCGGGAAGATGTTGCTGGAACGAATACGCCCACACATCCTGTTTCCGTTCCTCAGCCGATGCTACCTCGAGGAACAGCCGCTGAGGACCCAAGAACGAGTAATCGGTCTCGAACTGAGCAGCGCGGTTGTACAGCGTGCTATTCGACAAGTTATCGGTCGGGTTAGAGTAGAGGCCGAGGAGTTTGGTAATCGTATCTTGAGACACATTTTTGTTATTGGCCGCCTGTACCTCGATGAACCCACTCAGAAGAGAGTTTTCGAGTTCAATGGGTGGTTGGGGTGTCATATCGAGGAACGACGTGCCAATCACACTTTAAGAGTTGAGGAAAGTCAGAAGAACACTGGAAGATGATAGCATGGAGGAGGACTGACAAGTTCCCTTCATTCTGGTTCGTCCCAGTGATGATGGGTAAATTAAGGAAGTCGCCGTTAACGACCTTCTTGGCGGGGTATTCGTCGATCAAGGATCCTTCAGGACCTTTGCAAGTCACTGACCACGGCGGTATGGGTGTACCAACCGCGGGAGGCTGGTATGTGGTCAATGCCAATGGCCAAAATGTCTATGAAAATTGAGTTATGACGACTACAGCGATATATTCCTGATGCTTAACTTACATCAAAGGGAAGATCTTGCAAGCACTTGAACGACCCTGCACCGGTGCCACAGCCTGTAATATTTCCCAAGATAGTGTAGCCACCGCCGGGGCGATCATGCCACTCGCACGCCGGAGTGTTCTCGACAAGCGAAGTACCAGAGCTAGATATTCCAGCACGGAACGTCCTCCGGGAGTCGGGGTAGACATAATGCATGTGGACACTGCTCCCTCCTAGAATTACGAGTTAACATTCAGAAAGAAGACAGGAACCTCAGACAAACACACCGGCAGATTCACCGGAGATGGTGATGCGCGAACCATCGCCGCCAAAAGCCTCAGCATTATCTTGAATCCATCTGAGGGCGTCACGCTGATCCTGGAGTCCAACATTCAGAGCAGAAGGTGGGGCTTGTGCACTACCGATCTGCATAATATATAAATCAGGCATGATCTGAGTATCACAAGTGACACGCGGCACTCACAAATCCAAGGACTCCAATGCGGTAGTTGAACGTTATAAAAATGACGGGCTTTTTAGTCACAACACTTCGGCGGACCAAACTGGTGCCATTCCACTCGGAACCAGAGCCCGCGAAGTACCCACCGCCCTGAAGTATGATAAGAAAGAATCGTAGCAGCTACCAAGGAAGGAATACACACGTAGATGTAAACCAAAATCGGCAATTTTTCATTCGCTGGAGTGCCTGCAGGACGCCAGACCTGGGATGACGAACATGAGAAGGGTAGGGTGCAAGCCAAAATGGGACCGACGTTGAGAAAAAGACAGTCTTCGCTTTGATTAGCCCCTTTGAGCGGGGGTCCAGCCGGAATGCCAGCAGTTCCCAAGATCGTAACCAGCTGAGGGCAGTCCGCACCAAACGAGAAAGCGGTTTGTAAAACCTCTGGTGCGTTTGAAATAGGTGCAGCCGGTGTAAAACGCGTGGGAGGGGCGGCGAAGCGGATACCCTTGAATACATCGACCGCGTTCTGCGTGTCGTGTATTCCGACATAAGAGCCAGAAGATGTGTTGACAAAAGGCCCAGTTCCTCCCAGCGCGGTGGGGAAAAGGGAGAACGCGAGAAGGAAGAGAGAGTAACGGAGCATATTAGAGAATGAGCGACATGTTTTGGTTTCTTTCCGTATTTATATCCATTCACGCGCCGCCAAGAGCAACACGAGGGTTACAAACGAACCTGCAGCAAGTGCCACAGAGGAACGTCATTGTACCGCTTTATGATTCAGCCCTGATTCAGCTGATTCAGTCTTGATACAGCCTGATTCAGCATTCAAGTTAGTAGGCCCACTGCTCGGGTGCCAATCAGATTGATCGACGGTCGGCAGTTCGGATAAAAGGCGCAGACGGTACTTACTTATGACAAGGAATACAAAAAGCTTAGAGATCCAGTTAGGCATATTAGTCACATAGCGCCTCTGAAACCCACAACAACAAGAACGCGTCCCATCCCGCTGCTCCGGCTGTTGAACTTCAACTTAACGAAGTTGAGGGCTCGGAGGTAACCGGTACCATTCTGCCACTGCTCTTCAAGTTGGAACTTAAACCCATCTTTTGAGGGGCTGACCGGCCGGTGATCCCTTGTACTATTTTATGAATGTCTGAGGTTGTAGAGGTGCCATAAAGAAAATTCTAACGAGGATCCGACATGAAACTTATAAGCACGGAACATCTCGGATCACGCGCAGTCGGGCCGAGGTGCCGTAGTACGACTTGGTCGCTCGCTCTTCTTCCACTCTCATACCGCAAAACCTCTCCTGGTGGTTCCCCTTTGGTGTATCCAGGCCCCGGGAAGCTCCACCAAGGGTTGTCCGAAAATTTGGGTTATTGAGGGCAAAATTTGGCCATTTCCTTGTCCGATTTTTGGGTTTTGGAGGCCCCGAAGTAGTCTCTCTTGATAAACTTCCTCTCTCGTGCCTCGTTCTGAAAGCCGTCCGACCCTGTCCGGAATTTGGGTTTTCGAGGCTCGGCGGGGAATTACTGGACTAAAATTTCGACTCAAGGCAGCCAGGTCCATTTTCGCCGGAAACACCCATTTGAGCGCGTTAAGAGTGAATAGGGAGCAAAAAGGAGGGAAAACAGCAGTTTTGCCGCAAAACCAAAAAATAGTATTTGTTCAGCGGAGTCACATATGTGATGCGTGACAAGCCTTGGGTTCATACTTGCTCCGGTGATCTCCGACGGATTGCGGCAACCGGCGACTTGGCGGGAGACGTCCTTCTCTTCGCCCTCCACCATGTCCAGCCCCAATCTGAAGCAGCTGGAAAACGCACATGCCCTCTTTACCGATTTGAACGCCAATGAATGGGAGGCTCTGGAACAGCTGCTGTCCCCCGAATTCAAGCACTGCCAATACCTCCCTGGGACCATAACGCCCCCGGACGGCAAAGAGACGAGAGGGAAGGAGGAGTGGATGGGAGCCTTGAAACACACCTTCGTGGCGTTGTTTGACCATATAACGGTGGGATTGTGATTCCGATCCCCTTCGATCTCCCCAGAATTGACAATTTCGCTCCAGTTTAGACCACCGTTGGATGTGATCCATGGGACGGATAAAGTCGCATTTCATGTTCGTTTTAGCTCTATTTGATCATCCTAAGTCTTATCCGGTTGTTGCTTGATTGATCTTTACAGCTCAAGTCGGATGGGATGTTGAAATCCGGATTGGAATACATCAACGAGTATATGATCACGTTCCATTTCGACGGCGAGAAGATTATCAAGCTGAATGAGTTCGTGGATTCGAAGTACTCTTCCGCCTTTTACGCGGCTCTCAGGGAACAATCCAAGTAAGTTGTGTGTGGAATGCTACCTGTGATGGCATCCCGCTTACATTGCGAGCAGGTCTAATTAGTTCGTGTTAATTTGCTAATTGTAATGACTTATAACGAATCAGACCCGACTTCTGGTACGAGCTACAGGTATAGATTTCTTTACGTTCTTCGTTCGTATTTCCCCAGATCCTTCCCTCGTATAAATAGCCTTCTGGAACCGAGCTTCTGCCCGACATTGGTAATCAGCTTCCTCTCCGCTATGGTGCGTATCGGCAAATGCAACGGATAATTCACCCACATAGATATCTTCTGGATATTAAATGGGACCCCAGAATCCGTCCAATTGTGATGCCTTGAATTCTTAATCGCAAATGCAATACGAACACTCGTTCATTTTTCCTAGGTGCTGGGAGACTCGGGAGATTTTTCTGACTCCAACTCCAGCTCCAGGCTCAAACCACACCGAACATCATTGAGTTACAGTTCCGCATAACAGCAAACACTCGTGGCTAATCTACAAGAGGCGATCAAATATGATTCGATACACTACTGCAAATTGAGGCATGTGTTAAGTGAGACACTCACACCGTTCCACACCTGCCGCTGTTGAAGTTGATGATTAAGCCAATTAACGTGCTCAAGCTGCGTAAGCGGCTACAGTACACGAGTATATATATATACTGGCTAATACTCAAATCTGCCTAAGTGCGGCATAGTAATTCGAGTCGTATGTTAAATTCCCCACCAGTACCACGAGAATTCCCGCAGTGTTCTCGAAGGTTGCCCATCCTTGCGTCGCAAGTACCTGCTCCATGACTACACCTCCACCAGCGATTTTTTCCACGCCGTTGTCGCCTTGCTTCCGCCGCCACCTCCCAACTCTTTGGTATGTCGGTCTTTTCGTGTTGACTCGGGTGCTGAGCGCTTGGCTACGTTTAAGCCGGAATGCAAGTGGTGTTGCGGAGGAACGTGCCTACCAGCAAGGTGGAGATGTGGCCAATCAATGAACTGGCAGACGACACCGCTTCCTCCAAATAATATAAAATTTCGCACAAGGATGTGCACTTTGCCGTCAAGGTCGAGGCCGAGTTCATCAAGAACTGGAGCGAAAGGCACTTAATGAGGCCCTTCCCACACTGACACCGACCGCCATGGACCAGGTGTGAGGCTACAATAAACTCCTATTGAAGCCCAGCGAGGCTCCAACTGCATCGGCGGAGCCGTAGCTTCTTGAATAAATTAACAATCTATTATTCACCTGGGTGCATGTGCTTGTGTTCGCATAAGCCTTCGAATTAACTCTGGGTGAAAAGGGTGAACAACGCAACATCATCAACCCAGGCGGACGCGGGGTCGAACACGGTTCAATAAAGTAAGCCACTGCACGACTTCACAATTCGTAGTGACACCACGTCCGCCCATTCCCTCCATTTTAGGCTTGGCACCCTACGCTCACTTAGGGCCTTCGAAATGCCTCTGAGTAAAAAGAGTTGAAACCGGTAGCGACTCAGGCGGACGGGGAATCGAACCCGTTCAACTGCTAGAATTCATTTAGAATGTTAATGCCTATTCAGTGCAGCGGTGTATCATACATACACCACGCCCACTTATTTCCTCCATTCTAAAGCTGAGTTTATGCAGCTTTTTCGCGCGGTTCTTCAAATTCAGCGGTTCACAAAAATCGCTGCGCGGTGTTGGCAGAAGAAAAGATCACCCAGTTTAAGAGAAAAGTTCCCAAACATCCACGCGAAGTCCCTTCCTCCCGCTGTATTTCAAACCATACATAAGAAGTGAACAGTCGCGAAGTCCACAGGAAACTATTGTGCAATCTGGGCCGTCTCTAAAATAACTTCCGTACGAATGCCACTCCGCTGCTAAAACCGGCGCCGTTCCTGCTTCCAATGCCTTGGCGTGGCCGATTGCTTCTACCCCGTTGCGGCGCGAGAGCGCGGCTCACGGTCATCGTCGATGTCGCTGTCGCTTTCACTGTCGCTTTCGCTGCTGCTCAGTGAACTGGATATGTCGCCGTCGCTACTGCTGCTCGGTGAACAGAGTATGAATATCACTTCGGGATCAATGTATTCCTCCACGGGTGGGGAATATTTTTTTGGGGGTGGGGAAAAAGGAACAACTGGCGGCTCTTCAATCCGTTCGCCGTTAAGCCCGGTGTATGAAAAGACGCGTTGGGGACCAAGCTGCCACGACGGGAACCACAGGGGAGAGCTGCTCATGCTGCTGCTGCTGCCAGACGTGCTGGGTGTATCCGTCCGCCGCCGCCTCCTGGGTCGAGGGCGGCTATCATCGCGACGGCGATGACTGATAGGGACAACGCAAGGTAGCACAGGGACCGACGAGCAGGTCCAACAAATGAATTTCTTGGGATTTCTCACCGGCACGCAGTCGCTATGGCTCCAAAAATTGCAGCGCCGGCACTTGACTGTCGGTTGTGTCCCGGGATCTGGTTGAAATTAGATGAAACCTCCGTTTTTAGCCTAGCCGGACTTACTAGAGGCACCGCAGACACATCGGAAGTTCTCGCTGTCACCCACGACCTCGTGGCAAATCGAGCATATTTCCAGCGGGCTGGGAGAATCATGCGCGACGACGGCGCTGCCGGCGGTGGTCGTCGTGAGAGTGATTTCTTCGCGAATATATCCGGCACAGCGGTGGGGACCGCGCCCATCCATCCCGGCCAGTCTTTTGAGGGAGGGCAATTGCATTTCGAGCTCCCTCGCAATGAGACGCGAGATAGTCTCCAGCGACTGCTGGCCGCGCTCGACAGTTCGCCAGACATATTCCCGTCGAGGCGGAATGCTTGCGCTTTCCATACTTGCCGGCGGCAATAGCATTGATTCGGACCGCTGAGACGAGTGAAAGTGCTGAGCCCACTGAGAGGTCGGTGAGGCGGGAGCGAGGTCCAGAGCCGTGGCATTCCTATCAATATCCTCCTCCGAGTCTGCGGGAAAACGTAAGCCTTGAGGGGGAGCTGAACGACCTGAATAAGAACTCGCTATGCAGAGCGCGATTCGCAGACTTCAATACCTTGATGACATTCAACAGTTGCAATAAAATCGAGGAAGAATAGGATACCCTTTGACAGAGTGCATTGAAAATATCCCACGATCTTGCATCGTCCTGCTCCTTGAAGTATGACATGCCAACATCTGCATCCGAGGTACACGGGTTAATGCTGATTAGAAACCGGTCGTCGATGTCCAGGAAAATGTCAAAGTTCTATACTATAATTGTCAGTACATTCTCGTTGAATGAAGCAGCGGCGTACCTCCACCGCCATGGAGGCCAAAGATATGCCTTGGACACCGAGATATTACAATGCTCAAGCCCGATTCACCGACAAAACCCACCGAAAGCCCTGCAATCTAATGGTTCCGAGTTGATGACAATGTCCAAACATGTCATTTTAATTGCGCACCATCTTGAATCCCAGGGTGATACTCCACGCGAGATTCTCCTGCAACGCCGCTGCGAGGGGACCTTCTGCGTGTTTCCAATGCACCGAATATTATTTTCAGCTTCGGCATTTGGTTGGCGTGAAAGTTCCTGACCGTTTTCGTACGCAATAAAGTGAGCCAATGAATCCCGGGAGGAAACGCCTTCGATTCTGAGTACGTTTGGATGCCTGCATAATTTACACGACCATCAGTCGAATATTTGCGCGGACCGCGAAATTCGGTACATGAGTCCCTTCGAAAGGGCTACCGTAGATTCCAGTTGCTATCGGAGATTTCGGTAACACTCACAATCACTTTGGGATTTCAGCGTACCTTTCTAACAGTTTCGATCGGACCCGCTTTGAAGACTTTGACGATCACGGCACGGCCTTGGTTGCTGCCAGCGTGGATGAAGTATTCAGGGCCGCTCCCAATCTCACAGGTAAGTTTGAGGTCTTGATCTCGGACGATCTGTTGGAGCGTAATAATCTTCAAACTTCGTGATGACAGGAAGCTCACGAACCGGGATTCCATCCTCTCTTTCAAGTTCCCTGCGGCGACGTTCGGCCGACTGCCCAGAACCCTCTGGAGGGGTAAAATTGAATAGATGCCGCGGTAGTTCAGAAAATACATACCGTCGAGCTCCTCCCGAGGCCACTTCGTCACGTATGCATGGTGATGAACGATGTTGCCATGCACATTGTTGTACACGCCGTCCTTGAGAGTGACATGATCAGCATTTGAGATGAAGGACATCTGAGTCTTGAGATACGCAGCAGCACTTGTTCAGATGAGAGCCCGTCGAGAGGAGGAGGAGGAGGACTCGAGGAGGTGCCACTATTTAACCGCAGCGGTCCTTGAGCGGTCCCATTCAGGCAGTGCTGATCGAGAAGCAACTGCATTCGAGCCATCAGCTGCTCAGTGCAATTGACAGGAACCACTACATGGCAAATAATACATGCGGGGCCCAACTGTTGTATGCTGGTGCTCTAGATACAAAAGTTAGTGGGCATTTGGAGAATCCCCAGCCACCTACCTACTAGACATGGGTCTGTTTTTTTTTTGGTTTGAACTCACCGTTGAACGTTGCCCGACACGGGTCTCGCCGCATGGAGTGGGGCTCGGGCCACAATTGGAGAAGATGATGCTCCCGGATCGTGTGGGAGTTCTTGGCTGACATCGACAAGCGAATTTAAGCGGCGAACTGGAACCTTGATGCGTCCACACGACACCGTCCACGGGAGGGGGCGCTCGATCCTCCGAAAATAAAGTTTCAGGTTGTCCATGATACATATTTTGCACCCTTGCACCTCGGTTCCCGACGATTCAGTCTCTGCAAAGGCAGCTGGCCGAAGGCTGGATATCCAGTGCTGGGTGCGACGTCCAAGTCTGAATCAGACAAGGTAGGTGGTCATTTAGTAGGTGGATTTACGAGAGGGAAGGAGGAGAGAGCCAATAGATATAATTAATCAGATAATTAATCAGATAATATAAATTATTGGCTCACCGCTTGGTATGAGGGAGTAGGGTAGGAGTTGTGGGGGTTTGCGGGGGGTTTGGCCGGCCCGTTGAATAGGGGTTTCCAGGCAGTGCGATAGGCGGCGGGAAATCAAGGCAACCCGAGCGTCAGCTCTAAAAACAGGAGTGGGAGGATGGAACGAAAAACCTAGGTTCGAGGACGAGAGAGCTCGAGGAAGACAAGTTAGAGTCGATAACGTCCAGATTTTCCGAGGATGGAGGACGGGAGAGCGGGATAGTAATTGTGTAGTCCCAATTAATATGCGTTCGGGGTTTTCGGTTTTGTGTGTGTTTTGGGGGGGTTCGGTCGTCCCGGGCGACTCGTTGGGTTTCGGAGGCCGCGTGAAGGCAGCGGGAAATCCCGAGTCGGATAGGGGCGGACCGGGCACGGCCGAACCCGTACACAAGGGCCGCAAAGGGACGGCGAACGAGCCCCAGAGCAACCCAACTGAGCGGAGCTCCAAGAGCTGAAGGCTCGTGCGAGGGCGAGTGAAACGGGCCGAGGGCCCCAAACAGAGCGCAGCGAAGACAAAAGATAAAATTATCGCGATTAAATTAAACGAAAATTACAAGACGAACAAGTCCACATCCCCACCCGCGGGGTGACCGTGCGCGGCAGCAAACTCGGCGATGCGCGCGTCCCACTCGAGCGTGCGTGCATCATCTGTGCAGGTAATTGCCAACGGCAAAATCTTCTCGAGATGACGCCAATATATCAAGAAACATAAAGAGGACCAACCACCCAACTTCATCACCACCTCGGGCGCGACGCCCGCGAGTAGCAGCGCCAACAAGCCGCCGATGCAGTAGCTGTGCCCGAATACGAGCTCCAGCTGAGCCGCCTTGAAGGTGTCCGCCGAGTGGCGCAGAAAACGATCCTTCGTGAGTTGCGTCCAGCCCGATGACGAACGGAATGCGAAGAGAGGTGTGTCGGCAGGAGGGGAATGGTTTACACGGCAGTGGTTATCGAACACCCATACCGGACAGAGGTCGGCGTTGGGCCCAACGATCCCGGTGAGGATGCACTCGCTGCCTGCAGTCATTGTGGTCTTCGTCCACACCAAGTGAATGCCCCGCACCTCGCGCCCGTTGGCACGCGACTGCAAGACGCGCGTGCTCCGGCAAGTATCGTGCATGATGGTAAACTTGGACGCGCTGCGGATAAGGAGCTCGCTGAGGCGACAACAGCCACGGTAAGCAGAGCACGCAGCCGCCCACGCCGCCGCGCCGAACGGGGAGGTGAGATCGAGGGAGGAGCGGAGGGCGCGCATGTGCGCGTCCGTGACGGGGCCACGCAGCGGGCTTTTGAAAATGATACCACCCTTGTCGGCGGATTTCTTGAGCGCGGGCAGCCAGCCCTCGTCGCCGTGCCATGGCGCATCATTGAAGAGGTGCCACAAACGAAGGCCGCTGAGCCAGTTTCGAATGCAGCCCCCCGTACATGAACCGACAGCGTCGGCAACGAACGCGGCGAGGAGATAGCGGTCCGCAGGCATCCGCACGGAATCCAGGATATTCTCGCGGTCGCCGAATTGGTGGAATCGTAAGAGGCCCGTGCCGTACGATTCCCGTGTCTCCGCCACCTGCGCCTGCAGCAGAACCTCGTAGACGCGGCGCTGCAGATCGACGCGGATGCCCACGGCTTCCCAAGCGGCGTGAGCAGCCTGCGAGAATGGCGAGGTCCAAAGCAGAACGCGCCGGTCCGCGGGGACATGAGGGCGGAACTGCGAAGGGGCCAGTTCCCTCCCCTTGGCGGCACGACGCGCGCGCTTAGCGGGCAGCAACGCTGCAGCAGCCATGCGCACGTCGAGGAGGGCGGCGTGGGACTCCACAGTGCGTGACGAGCGCAGGGCGCGGTCACTGAGCTCGTTGTTGGAGACGTCGGCGAACTTGCAGCAGCGCCGCGGCAAGGCAGAACGTGAGCGGGATTTTGGAGCGGGGAGTGCGCGCGGCACGGGGCGGATAATGGACTCCGCACGCACGTGCAGCGGGTCAAGATGGGCGAGTGCGGGGGTTGGCATGGACAAGAAACTAAATAAGATTAGAACGGCCGCGCGACGAGATGACCCCGACGCACGATCACAGTACAGCGGCACGAGGACCTGAAGGCCAAGACACAAATAGCGATGACAAAGGCGGAATGAATAGCAATCTAACCCCAAATTAGTCGGCGTGACACGCGCGATCCACTGCGACGTACGGCGGGACCACGACAGATGGAGACAACTCCAAAACAGAACACTTTTCCGGGACAACGGGCACGGGCAAGGGCGTGGGGAACGGGCGAGATAGCGACAGGGCGAGCACGGACGACGGAGGTAGTGGCAAGAAACCGTCCAGGGCGCGTAAGTGCACCAAATCAGATAAACACCTTTGCGAGTTCGGCAGGAAGGTTGAACTCGCAGGTGAGACGGTCGGCGGCGCGGAGGTGCTCGCAGAGAAGCCCACGAGAGGGAGCATCGGCGAGATTGTCGGCGGATGGAACATAAATAATCTTAGGGGTAATAGACAGCCCCGCTGTGATCACGAAGGTGCGCCGCACGCAAAGGTTGATGCCGACGTTAGGTGATCGCCCCTCTTTGTGTGCGCCGATCGCGCCCTTGTTGTCTAAACGCACGAGCAGGTGGATATCGTGGAACGACAGCTGCTGTAGGAACATGAACAGGAGCTCGATCGCGACCGACTCGAGCCAGCATATATCGAGACCCAGCCGTTTCCAGCCTGGCGCGAGCTGCCAAGCATACCAGCGCTCTCGAATCACCACCACCACGCCCCACGAGGTGCTCGCATCGACGTATATGCCGAAATCCTGCAAGGGACCGAGCGGGCAGAGCTGGCGGTAGATCGAGGCATCGGATAACTTTGCGTCCAACCAAACGAGCATCTTCAAAGCGGTTTTCGAGAGGTGGCGCATGGAGAATCTGTTGCCTTTGAAGTCCGCCATTGCGTTGGAGAACACCGCGATCCGCGACGCGCCGTCCGTGATGACAAAAACGAGGTGGCACAACGAACCGTGCAGCACCTCCAAGTCCTCGAGCGAAAACTTTCGCGACGCGCGCATCCGCTGCACCGCGTTGCGGACGCGCACCAAGAACTTCTCGCGTTTGGCCCTCGGGAGCGAAACACGGCAGCAGACGAAATCCCAGAGGAGGCCGAGGTACACGACCTCATTCAAGAACTGGTCACCGGTCTTCACCGGGTGCCAGGGTGTCTCGACGGGTAGGATGGGGGCGACGATGGACTCGCGATCGAAACGGTACCGCCAGTTTCCCGAGGTGAAAGGACCGACCTCGTTCGGCTTCCGGATCGCACACAAATTGTCCTCATAATTGAGGCCGTCCCCATCCTCACCCATCTCTGCCCTCCACACGTCCATGATTGCGTTAAAGATTTGCCCGGCGTTGCTGCTTGCGGAAGCAGCTCCGAACGGGAAACAATGGTCGAGGTAGAAACCACCCTCGAAATGCGCTACGAGGAACGGCTTGTGCGCGGGGAGTGCGGGGCAGGTGCGGTGGAAGGATTTGATATCAAAAGCACACCCTTGGGAACCGGGCGGTAACGTCGCGACCTGCGTTAACACGGTAAGGGACCGAAATACCCGCGTGGGACATGTGGAACGAAGCAGGGCACACGCGCGGAATATCGATGCGAGCGTGAATACGAAAGGGCGCAGGCGCCCGGCATGCGGGAAGCGAGCGCACAGTGCACGGAACTATGACGTGCAGGCGCTAACGAACGCATGGGCACAAAACGGGCATGCGGCACTATCGAGCACACTACGACACGTAGGTGCTAATGGGCACACAGACGCTAACGGGTGCACGGGCGCAAACGAGCGCAAACAGGCGCACAGGCGCAAACGAGCGCAAACGAGCGCGCGGGCGCGAAACGAGCGCACGGGCGCTATCGGACGCACGGGCGCGAAACGAGACCACGGCCGCAAGCGAGCGCTAACGGGTGTATGGGCGCAAACGAGCACAAACGAGCGCACGGGCGCTATTGAACGCACAAGCGCTATTGAACGCACAAGCACTATCGAGCGCACGGGCGCTATCGAACGCACGGGCGCTATCGAGCGCACGGGCGTTATCGAGCGCACAGGCGCGAAACAAGTGCACGGGCACTATCGGGCACGCGGACCGGGGACTTTCGGGCGCATGGGCGCATAATATACTGAGCGCACGGGTGCGGTAAACCTCCGCCGAAGCTTTGGCATGAAAGGGGGACGATGCGGCCCAGAAGAAAAGAGAGAGGGGGAAAAAGAGACTGATAGGATGGAGGCTCACCAGTTCCGCCATTTTCCAAGGCATATCGAAAGAGGTTGGAAAATCCTCCTTGAGGATAAACTCGTTGACCGCGGGCGTCCCCGAGCGCGCGTCCCCTTTTGAGAGGTGCCTGCATACACACCGCTTTGGTTCCAAATCCGGTCCCAAATCCTGCGAAGCGACGATGAGCGGAGACGCGTAGAAAGGACCACGGCAGATCCCCTCCATCTGCTCTCGCGAGAACGGGCCGTCCATCCTGCGTGCCTCCATCTCGGAGTTTAAGTACTCTACGACCGCGACGCGGTATTCCGAAGCTGAAAGGTGGTTATCGAGGACGACCGTGGACGTGAGACGGGGCATCCGGCCCAAGGCAAAACCGTGGTGTAGGTTGTTGGTCAAGAAAGGATAGTTTGTAAATAGCTTGTGTTTCTTGAGCAAAGAGTCGAGAGCATCCACATTATAAGGCTGCACCACTCGATCCAAGAGTAGGGAAAAATTGTTGGTCACGATAGACGGCGCGGGACGTGGCTCGACGAACGAGGATAAATCAGTGTACTTCAGAGTAGTTTGTGTGGGGAGTAGTATGTGGTCGACAATATCATGCGGAGGGATTACGAAATCAGGGCACAAAGGCCCCGTTCCGCACTCTGCCACAGTTGTTGTGGCGCGAGATGGCTCCGTGGTCCCTGCCGCATAACGAGCAGACGTGGAGGCGCTCCGCCGGGTGCCCTCCGTTGCAGCGCCCCCTTGCATTGGAGATGATGCATATTGACTTTGGGGTGTTTCCCCGAAAGGACCTCGCGGTGCGCAAGTCGAGAAGAAAGGTGTGTTGTCTCGAAAGGAAGCCGGGTTCGCAGGACGGTCGACCAGCGAATGCGGGCCCGTGCAGATAAGACAGGTAGCATTTCCGCGTGGCGGCGAGGCCACCTTGCCTTCCTCGCCGCGGCCAGAACCCTCGCGGCGTGCGTGCTTTGACGCCGTGTCATTCTCCTCCCCCGACGAGCGCCTCACACCCACGGAAGCAGGGGTCAGCGCTGGGAACGACGACGGGCCGCCTCTGCTCGCAAAAACGGCCGCGTGCTCGTGAACACTCAAAACAGATCGGACCTCGTCTGCCCACGTCTCCGCCTTGAAGTAACCGTTCCCGAGAATCGCGTGCCGCAACTTCCACTCGACCTGCAGCCACACGTCCATCTTCATATCAAAGCACTCGAGATTCGAGAACCATGTGAAGTGGAGCGCCAACTCCGACGCGTAGTTTCGCGTGCTGGGGTCGTGAGGATCAACAGGCGGGCACAACCCCTGGAACGCGGACAGGAGGTTGTTCGCGGCCTGGCGCCACAAACTCGGTGTCAAGCACTTCGCCTCGTCCTCGCTGTCGAAGAGCTTTGCGCACTTCGTGACGTCCACCACCTGCACTCGCTCCCCGATTGTGTAGGACGCCGACTGCTCCGCATGCGAAAACACCCTCTCCACCGAATGCGGATTCTCCGCCGCCTTGCGGAGAATCCTATCGGTCCACCAATGCAAAGGGAAATACACCTTATGACGAAGGGAAACGAGAAAAATGGTAGGAGTGACCACCGCCTGCCTCAGCATCGGGGTAACTTCGTGGGGTTGGGTGAAGACCATGGAGCCCAACAGAGTTGCCGTCTTAGTTTTCTCGGCCTCTTTGTCCACACGCTCCTTCTCGCGCTGCATCGTGGTCGTAGCGCGATGCTGGGCGATGAGTTTGGTCAGCGACAGCGGCAAAGGCCCGACGGCCGCCACCAGCTCGGGGGAGTGCAGCAGCATCACCTTCTCCGCGTCCGTGTAGGCCCACAGACCCTGGAGTGGATCGCCGATGTCCAAAGCGCCCACACCGGCCGCGGAGGCGTGCGCCGCGGCGTACGCGCAAGTGAGAGCGATGCTGGTCTTGTTGGAGGCTTCGATGATCACGTTTGCGGCGTTTTTGTCTTCCAATTCCATGCCATCGGGCGCGATGCGGTCGCCAGGGCGCGTCGCGTGCGCGTCACAATCGAAAGAAGCGGGAAGAGGAGAGGGGAGGCCACAGCGGGAGATTGTGACTGTAGCCATTTTGCAGAAAAAAGATTTCGGTTTGACGAGGTTTTAAGACGAGCAAAGAGATTTTGCTGAAGCAGTTATGAGGTGCGGAGGCAAGAAGCGATTAAGTGGCAGTGTGATCGGATTGACTCCGATCACACGGAACGGGGCAGACGACGGGAAATCTTTCTTTATTCTCCTCTAAACTTGTCTCGCACTCAGGCCGGCTCGCGAGCTCGCCTCGCCTGAGCTAACAATACGGAAAGTCAAATTGAGTGGCAGTGCCCGACGGATCTGGATTACTCCGTGATCCGTCGCGCAAACT
Source organism: Mycena rosella (assembly GCA_029378255.1). NCBI lineage: Eukaryota > Fungi > Basidiomycota > Agaricomycetes > Agaricales > Mycenaceae > Mycena > Mycena rosella. The sequence continues at coordinate 1,034,233 of JARKIE010000004.1, read as the reverse complement.
ACTACGGTAAATCCCGTCTAAATCCACTCAAGACGGCTCGCAAGCTCGCCTTACTTGAGCTCGCAATCTTATAAGAACATGTAGGTACGTCCACACCATTCCTTTTGTTACTAATTGACGTGTTAGACATTTCATAGCGCAGAGTCGACCACAACGACCATCTTCCCTCCCGCCTGCCCCGCTTCCATGAGCCTGTGCGCCTCCCTCACGCCGTCCTCCCCGAACTCAAAGACCCTCTTCGGCTCGGACTCCAGCGCTCCGCTCGTGATCATCCCGACAATCTCTGCGAACGGCACATCCGTCAGCGGAAACTCGTCCTCGCCGAACACGAAGCTGCCGAAGAAAGAGAAATAGACGCCGCTTGCCATCTGCAAGAGCGGGTTAAACTCGATCGGATCCAGCCCGCCCAGCCAGCCGGCCAGACACAGGATGCCACCGCGTCGCAGCAGCTTGAGCGAGCCGACGACCGTGCTGTTCCCCACCAGTTCCAGCACCTTGTCGAACTTGCGGCCCTCTAAGATCAGCCTCTCGGTCAGCGCGCCGCCTTCCTCGCGCAGCACCTCGTGCACCCCAAGCGCCTTCAGCTCCTCCGTCCGCTCAGGCGACCTTCCCGTCGCGCTCACAACGGCCCCCTTGTTCACCGCGAGCTTCACCGCCGCCATCCCGAACGCGCTGGTCGCGCCGCGGACGAGCAGCCGCTCGCCTGGCTGCAGACCGAGATTGCGGAACAGGCACGTCCACGCGGTCGCGTACGTCTCCGGCAGCGCGGCGAGGCGCGCCCATCCGAGCTGCGCGACGAGCGCGCGCGGGACGGGCACGACGTTGCTCAGGCGCGCGGCGGTGTACTCCGCGTAGCTGCCGTCGATCGTGCGCCCCAGGCCGCCCATGAGCGTGACGACGGGCGTGCCCGGCTCGAGAGCCTGCTCCCCCGGCGACGGGAGCGCGGACACGACGATGCCGACGCACTCGATGCCGATGATGGGCATGCTCTCTGCCCACTCGCCGCGCCGCATGTGCATCTCCGCGTGGTTGACGCCGAACGCCTTGACCTTGATGATCGCGTAGCCCGGCCGGGGCGCGGGCGTCGGTACGCTCTTGAGTTTCAGCGCCTTCTCCACCGCGCCGAATTCCTCGACGACGATGGCGCGCATGGTGCTGGGGAGGGTGGGGGATGCGTTGGACATTTTGCTGCCGCTCTGGAAGCACTCTGCGCTATTTTATAGGGTGCCGTTGCATTGCTCATGTGAGGCGCATCTGGACGACGCGGACGCCCGCCCGCTGATGCCCGTGCACCGTATGCGGCGCAGCGCTATGTCCTTGCCGCCACTGACAGCATAGACAGCTCGCTGACGAAGACGGTCGACACGGGCTTCATCTCGTGCTGGATGTTCTAAAGATACAACGAGACTGTTACCAATCCTGCTCTCGAATGGGCAAGGCTAAACTTACAGTCCAATGCGAGCTGAACAGATATTCGTATCACGTCAAGGTTTGTATGCAGATCGACTTCTCCAGACGCGCTCACTCAATCTATCTCCGTACGCAGCGGCAAGAAATTACGACCGCATTCTCTTCTTCGACGCGTTCACTTTCTTTAAACCCTGCAATTATTTATCGACAAAGCTAATAGATAGTGCAAATAAATATGTCTAGAACAGATAGCGAGGAGAACGAAGGAACCGAAGGATACAGGAAAATGCAGATTTACAAGTTTGTAGTGAGTGTGTCCGATACGCTATAACCCAATAAAATATTTTTGCTCCTCCCCTTCCTTTACTGACACCAGATCGCCCAGGCGCCCCTACTTCTTCCCCCGATGGGGCCACACGCTGGTATACGGCAGCAGCGGCATCACCGCCGCCCCGCTCACGCGATACCCCTGCTCCACCTTCAGCACGCCGCGCGCCTCCGTGCGGGGCAGGTGCGCGCGCAGGAAGGCGGCGTAGTCGGGCACGAGGCTCGGCGGCGACGCCTCGGGGTTCACCCTCCAGCGCACCTCCTTCAGCCCGCCCATCTGCGCGTCGCACGCGCGCAGCAGCCGCGCGGCGTCGCCCGCGCCGGGGACGTCCGCGCCGCAGACGGACGCGCCGGGGAGGTGCAGGACGACCGTCAGGTGCGCGAGCAGCGGGTTCGCCGCGCGGAAGCGCGCGAGGGCGCCCGGGAGGAAGGCGGGGAGCGGCGTGCGCGGGGACTCCATGATGACGTGCAGCTGGAGCGTGCGGAGGGCGCGGAGGCGCGCGGTGTCGGGGTGCGTCCAGTGGAGCTCGTGCACCTGGAGGTCGAGGCGCTCGAGCGTGCCCTCGACGCCGCGGAGGACCTTCGCGAGGTGCGCGGCGCTGTGCGGGCTGTTGGGGATTGGGTTGAGCGCGAGGCGGCGCACGGCGGCGAGGGGAGCGGCGCCAACGTGTGCGAGGAGCTTGCCGACCTTGCTGTCCAGGGAGAGGTTGAGGTACTCCGGGGACGTCACGCGCGCGGGGAGGTCGCGGGTGTCCATGGTGGGGTCGAGGCTGACGTAGAAGAGGGAGAGGACGCGCAGCGAGAGCGCGTGGTGGAGAAAGATGGCGGGGACGTTTGCGATGGTGAGGACGTGGAGGCGTTCCAGCTTGGGGAGGGCGACGATATGGAGGAGGGCGGTGGCGAGGGGGGCGGGAATGTCGCCCCAGTCGCCCCAGCAGCCGAATATCGAGAAGCGCTGGATGTGGGGGAGCATAGCGAGCACAGCGGGGAGGGGGCTGCCAGGCCGCATCCAGCTCGTCGTGTCGTGCGAGCGGTATATGGTCAGGTCGCGGACATACAGTGCGATATGCGGGGACCGCAGGAGCATCGCGTGTATTTTGTCGGGGGCGTCGTTGAGCATGTCGAGCGACACGGTACGGAAGATATGCGTCCGGCTGGCGGGGACAAATGCCCAACAGACGAGCGAACAGGCCTTGAACGTCGCCAAGTCCTCGACGCTTTCCACAATCGCGTCTATTATCTCCTGGGGGACCTGCGGCACATATCTGTATGGTTTGCAGCTGCCGTCGGACGGAGTCAGCTAAGTTGGACGCGCGTGAAGGGCGAGAAGGTGCGCACACATCGCTCTGGGGTCTGGCAGGCGCCGTTTTGAGGTGGATGGTACCCACGGGGTCCACAATGCAGCCCTCTTGAGGGAGTGCATGGGTACACATCGCGAAGAGACACCTGTCCGCGGCAAATTCAATTCAAGGTGAGTGCTTATGTCGGCATGGGCAGCAAGCGGGATCAGACCTGCGGGGCTCAGGGTAGACATGGCGGGGGAGAATCTCGGTGGTGCTGAGCATGGTGGGTCGAGAAGACATTTTGGCGCGCAGGGGGCGCAGTCTTATGGGTCGGCCAAGTCAGCGGAGGGGAGGGATTTCAAGTGCTCATTTCATATCCAAGATTCGATGATGGGTGATCTGATCTCTTGTTCGTCTCTCTCTTCCCTCAGACCCTCTTCCACCATCCTGATTCGCGTCAGTTAACTGCCCCCGCACCGTTCCTCTCACCCACTTTCAACTTTGCCCACTCTATGTTCAGAATCCTTGCTACCCGTCGATTGAGCAATCTCCGCTTCTGCTTGTTCAATTTCCAATCGAAATTATCAATGCGAATTCGGACCGAAAAACCATCAGCGAACCAACGTGTACCGCCAATCAATTTTCAATTTGAGCGGGACTATTTCGACGCCGTCTTCTTCAATTTACCAACAACTTCTCGTAACGTCCGACGCGCCCTGACGCGCCCAAGCAGAATCCAATACGCCGCCTCAGCTAGTTCTGCGTAAGGATCAACGCGGCCTACCGATACATCTATGCCAAGCCCGCAAATACAATGCCGTCACAAGCCTTATCCAAATCGAGAGAAACACCTGCTGTTTGCCGCGCAAGCAGTCCTCCACATCGGCCCGACAAAATTCGAATTCGCGGCCCAAGTATACAGAATTTGAAGAAGGGAAGAAAAGCATCTTTCGCCAGAAACCAATCAAGCAAGCATTGAAGCAAGCAAGCAAGCACGTAGATCGATCGATATCCTAGTATGTACATAAATAATTAATACCAATATCCTACCATACACAGTCCCTCCACCTTCCTCATCGTACATGTACAGTATATACCGCGCGTGCATTGCGCGTGCACGTCGTAAATATCATCACACCCGCCCCAACCCTGCCGAGTCGCATTACCGCGTCACCCACCCAAGCCTCAAGACCACCACACCCTCGAACCGCACCCTCACCTCCCCCGGATCTTCCTCAGCATATCCACCCACCCGCCCGTGCCCTCCCCCTCCGCCTCAGGCCCAGCCAAATCGAACGACCCCGGCACGCGCGGCTCCTCCTCCTCCGCCCCCGCCCCCGCCGGCACGCTCGACTCGGGCTCGTCATGCACCACATGCGGCGCCGGCGGCGTCACCGTCACATTCGCATTCTGCCCCGCGCCCTTATCCGCGCCCCCGCCCCCGCCCTCCCCTTGATCCTTATCCCCGAGCCGCATACTCTGCACCCCCTCCCCGAGACTCTGCGCCGGCTCGTCCACCTCGTCATCGTCGTCGTCGTCGCTCGCCCACCCCCCGCTCCCCGCGCTCCCGCTCCCCGCGGATGCCGACTTGCGGAGGAGCCCGGAATTGAGCCGCCCGAGCGCGCGCGCGCCCGCGATCGCCGTCTTCCAGCGCGCCTTGGCGTCAAAGTTCTCGCGCAGGCCGACGGCGAGGTCGTGTTCCGTCGAGGGCTCGTGCGTCGTGAGCCACTGCGGGGAGGGGAGAGTCAGTTTTGAGTTAAGGGTCGAGAGGGGGAGTTCGGATTAAGAGGAAGAGACGGAAGCAGGGACGGAAGGGGAGCAACGGGGGCAGCGCAGGGAAGGTGTCGTCGGAATAGACGTAGAGGTGGACACAGAGACCGCGCAAGAAAAGCGCACGCACCGGATCGCGCAGCGCCTCTTCGGCGGTCGGGCGCGCGGCGGGGTCGAGGCTCAACAGCCGCTTGATGAACTCTTTCGCTGTGGGCGGGCGTCAGGATGTGGATATGGGCGGCGAATAGAGAAGGGACGGGACAGGTTGCGTGCTGGGACACAGAAGAGAAAGAGGGCGAGGCCTGTAGCAGCGGGAAAGCGGGCACGAGACGAAGACGCCGTCTCCTCCGTAGAGGACTATAGCGGATCACGCGTGGGGGACGGAGATGGAAACGGTAACAGGCGGAATGGACACGCCCGGTCGTCCTAGCGCCACCGCGAGCTCCGGACATACGAAGAGGCCGCCCCCACGTACACCGCGAACCACCTCCACGCGGATGGAAGGCAGTCCGCCCCAGGGACCCCGTCCGCACATTTGCATCTACGCCGCCACCAGACGCAATGCTGCGATGCGACACCACGGCGCACGACAACGACGCGTGGGCGTAGGAGACGCACAGGCAGGCAAACAAGGCGGGACGAGGGCACCGTCCCGTCTGTCCCGCATACGAATGTAGAGGGCGTCAACGGGGACGAGTAACAGCCAGCGGAGAGCGACACCGACACACACGACGGGGAGGCACTGTCCGTCCGTCCGAGCATACGAATGCAGGGGGCAGCAGAGATGCGGTCGCAGACAGTCGAGATGAGCCCCCGGAATACGAAGGGGCTCTCAGTACACCCCGCGCCGACGAAGCACCAGCTCCTCCACGCGGACAGAACGTCCGACCGTCCGCCGCACGGCCGCATGGCTCTACTGCGCGACACCTACAGCGCTACCCCCGGGCACTACGACGCGGAATGCGGCCCCAAGAAAAAGACACGACCACCGGCACCAACGCGGGCGCAAAGGTAGGCTCGAAACCAGCCTGTCGTATCAAAAGTGATACTGTCGATAGCGACAGTTTCATAGACAGACGGTCACCGGTCTAGCGCAAAGGCTACCCACGGTCGCCCACCCACACCGGCCAACAAAACACCCCCACCCCACCACGCCAAAAAAACCCCGCCCATCGCACAAGGCACACCACCGCGCCAAAACAGCCCCACCGCCGCCCGCCAAAACAACCCCAAAACCCCAAAACATCAAAAAAACCACGCACCCTCCCCAGACACGTTCTTCCAGTACTTGGTGTGGAACTCGATCTTGGCCGCCATCGTCTCCTTGACGAGCGTCTGCGCGTCCTCGGCGCGGAAGGGCGAGTAGCCGCAGAGGAGGACGTACGTTATTATCCTGGAAGGGGGTTAGCGGGGGGAGGGGAGGGGGAGATGGAAGAGGAAGAGGCGGGCCATCATCGCGCTCGTCATGTTCTGCCTCTGCGACCGGGGACAGACGCCCGCGTCGTCCACGGGGCACCGATCGTGTCCCGACAGGGCCCCGTCGTCCTCGCACACGCACACGCAGACATAAACGCCCGCTTGTTGCCTCCCGCGCCCCCGTCGCATAAGACCGGCCATCCTCGCAGTCTTCTCTCCGCTGAGAAAAAACAAGACGCGGGGCTCCACTCCAGCCCCCGACCACCCCGCACCCCGCACCCCGCACCCTACCGACCCCGTCCACGCAAACCCCACGCGCACCCCTCCGGCCCCGACACGAAGCCAAGGCGCGGCGGGTTCTGAGCGCGGAATGCACGCGCCCGCGTCCCGTTCCGTCCTGACGAAAATGAAGACGCGGGGCTCCACTTTCCACCAGCGGGCACGCCTCCCACGCCGACCCCGACCCCGACCCCGACCGGCCCTCCCACGCCCGCACCCCGACCCCGACGCGGCCCCGCCACGAAGCGCACGAAGCCGCCACGACTCAACGTCCTCGAGCGCGCCCCCCGCACCATCGACGAGATCGTGCGCGACCGCCGCGAGAACAAGGAGGTGCTCGGCGACCGCGCGCGCGGGTTCGATGACTGGTTCACCCGAGGAAAGACGACCCCGACTCCGCCAAGCCGAAGCGCGGGCCCTGGGTTCTGGGCGAGCAACGCATGGAGCCCCCGTCTTTTATGGGAAGGGGACGGGCCGCTCGTCGGCGGCGGTGACAGCGACAGCGACGAGGTGAGGCAACCCGTCGCCGAAAGGACGGGGCAGCTCGTCTCGGTCGAAGCACAGCCCGTCGAACAGCGCCGCTCGTCGTCGGCCACTCGTCGCTGAAGGGTCCTCGCAGCTCGTGGCCGAAGGGTCCTCGCAGCTCGTCGCCGGACGGCACAACTCCTCGTCGCGGCCACTCGTCGCTCCTCGCCGAAGGGGGCGGGCAGCTCGTAGCCCGCCGCTCGTTCCCGTTCCCGTTCGGCAACCCGAGGAAGGGAGGCAGGCACGAAGGACTCGACTCGACTCGGCTCGGGCGAAACACGCAGTGCAACAAGACTCGGCTCGGGCAAAACACGAAGTGGAACAAGACGAAGGATTCGAAAAGAAGAAACAAAGACGAAGAACGCACCCAGTACACCACACATCGACCGCCTTGCCGTGGCCCGTCTTGCCGAGCACCTCGGGCGCGACGTACCCCGGGCTGCCCGCGAGCGACGTGAGCTGCTCGTCGGAGGTGTGCAGGTGTTTCGCGCTGCAGTATATGTAGCCACGGTCAGCACTGCACCGTGGAGGAATGAAGGGGCAGGACGAAGGGAGGAAGAGGGACGGGGAAACGAGGGCCGAACGAGGGTAGAACGGCGGGGACGCGGTAGAATGACGCCCCGAAGAGGGGAGGAGGGGTAGAGAGCAATAAGAGAAGACGCACATCCCGAAATCGGCAATGACGATGTCGCTCCCCGGGTCCTTGGTGCGGTAGAGGATGTTCTCTGGTCTGTGCGCGCGTGTTAGCTTCAATGAAAGAACATAACGGTGTGCGCGGAGGATAAAATGGGTGCGCGCCGAGGAAGAGGGGAGGGGGGTAAGGGGACGCACTTGAGATCGCGGTGCACGATGTCGTGGTCGTGCAGGTATTTGACGCCGGAGAGGATCGAGCTGTGGGTGGGTGGGTTAGCGCGGGTCGTATGGGATAGGATAGGATAAGAAAATCGGGAAAGAGGAGGGAGGTGGCAAGGCAAACAAGGTAGAAGAGGCACGGAAACGGACGCACGTAACGACATTGACCGCGTCCTTCTCGGTGAACTTGCCGCGCTCCTGGATGCGGTAGAACAGCTCGCCGCCGACGGCGAGCTCGAACGAGAGGTAGTACTTGGAGCGCGACTCGAACCATTCGTAGAACTTCACCTGGCGCGGGGGCGTCAGCAACGCAGCAGGATGGATCGGCGCACGACGCGGGGATGGACAGCAAACGAAACGGGACGCACGATATTCGGGTGGTCGAGCCCCTTGAGGACCTCCATCTCGCCCCACACGCTCGCCTCGTTCCCCTTGACCTTCTTCTTCGGGATGAGCTTCAGCGCGACGTCCTTCTTGAGGCCGCTGCGCAGCGCGGTGGGCGACGGCGACGGCGAGCGCGAGCGCGCGGCGGAGCGCTTCGCCGCGCGCGTGGACGAGGACGGAGACGGGGACGGGGCGTCGTCGCGGACGTCGAGCGCCGCGCCGCGCTCGGCGAGGCCCGCCTGCTCGAGCGGGACGTACCAGGTTGCGTGCTGCGATGGATAGATAGATAGCGATCTCGTGAGCATCGGGAGTGCCTGGCGCGCAGCGGGGGCGCACCACGACTTTGCCGAAGGTGCCATTGCCGAGGACTTCGTGCACTTCGTAGTTCTTCTTCTTGTAGAAGCTCGCCGGCTGCGGGAGGATCGCATCTTTAATCGAGAGATGCTTCATCATCTTGCGGGTAGCACTGCGGGGGGCCGCGGGGTGGATGGCCGCGTAGAGGTATTAGCGCAGATGAGGACCCGAGTAAAGGACCGAACAACGAGCGAGCGGGACGTGTGGCTGTGCCCGTGCCTGTTCTCAACCGCCACTCTTCTCCCTTCATACGCGCATTCACAAACTATGGCGGCAAGACAAACAAATTGGACTTGCATACAATCATCCAGAACTCATCCAGCCGCAATCTACAAGGACATCGGAGACTTTGACTTGGATTTTGCAGGATGTTGCTCTGCCTCTCTGGGTCGAGCTGGATCGACTACGACTCGGGTCTTTCCTCTGAAGACCACCTCATATTTGCTTCTGGAATATTAAATGCCATCCTGTCCCCGCCTCATCCTCAGCCAACACTAACTGACTTCTTACCACCTCGGACTGCAGTTGAATCCAAAAAGTCGCTCCAAAACACCGGCACCTACCCCAGCTCAAAAGGAATCGAATAAGCGGGCGTGGTGTACGGTACACGCAACTGCAGGATTAAACCTCCAGTCAACACCTGTCTACCAGTTGAACGGGGTTCGACTCCCCGCGGCCGCCTGTCGTCGATGTCCGCTTTTTTCCACTACCAGGATGATCCAAAAGTCCTGCATATATGGAGGGACAGAATGTAGGTAGGAAGCGGACGTGGTGTATGGTACACCGCTGCAGGTTTTACGAGTGCTTCCTCTAAGGCTTTGGCAGCTAACCGGGGTTCGACTCCCCGCGTCCGCCTGCGATGACGGCAAGGATTTTTGTTCTTATAGATGCCTGAAACACCTGAATAAAACAGAGGGTAGAAGCCAAGTACGAAGCGGACGTGGTGTACGGTACACCGCTACAAGTTTTAAGAGTGTTTGACGTCGGACGTTCCAGCAGCCGAACGGGGTTCGACTCCCCGCGTCCGCCTGGGTAAATGGCTCGCGTCCATTTCTTTTTCAACCGCAAAGCAAGGACCGTTGAAAAGTGGGCATATAATGAGTGGTAGAATATAAGTAGGAAGTGGACGTGGTGTACGGTACACCGCTGCAGGCCTTAGCTGACTCCTAAGTGTTTAACAGCTAACCGGGGTTCGACTCCCCGCGTCCGCCTGAAGCAGTGTGGTTTCTTTTACTACTAATACTAGAAAAGTGGCTCAAAAGCTCGAATATGCCGAGGGCTATAAATTAAGTAGGCAGCGGACGTGGTGCACGGAACACCGCTGCAGATTTTAACTGAGCTTCTAATAGGGTGTTTCAGAATTAGATATTTAAGCCTCAACTTGAGCCTCAACTTGGACCCCAACTTGGCATCAAGTTGGGGACCAAGTTGGAGCCGAAAACCAAGTTGGATGTCAAATCGTGCATAGGACCTCGACTTGACGTCCAACTTGGCCCCAACTTGGGCCTCAACTTGTGCCCCAACTTCGCTTATTGGGCCTGCATCACATCTTTCTGATACCCGAATGTCAACTCTGCCTCAACTTCGCGAAATCATTTACTTAGGTGTTTCACAAACAAGGCCCCAACTTGAACCCCAAATTGGCTCAAGTTGGGGCCAAGTTAGGGTCAAGTTGAGGCTCAAGTTGAGGCTCAAATATCTAATTCTGAAACACCCTAATAAGACTTTCGTAGCTGAACGGGGTTCGACTCCCCGCGTCCGCTTGAGTCGCGTTTCTTCGTGCCATTTTTATTTTCAACCACAACCAAAATCCGTTCAAAATCCTAAATATATTGAGGGGTGGAATGGAGGTAAGGAGCGGACGTGGTGTACGGTGCACCGCTGCAGGTTGTATTTGGGGTTCACGTCGGACATTCCAGCAGCTAAACGGGGTTCGACTCCCCGCGTCCGCCTAGAGTAATATAATTTCTTTTACTACTAATACCAGAGAAGTGGCTCAAAAGCTCGAATATTCCGAGGGCGACGAGGGAGGTATGTAGGAAGCGGACGTGGTGCACGGAACACCGCTGCAGGTTTTAATTGAATATCTCGTCGGACGTTCCAGCAGCTAACCGGGGTTCGACTCCCCGCGGCCGCCTGTCGTCGATGTCCGCTTTTTTCCACTACCAGGATGATTCAAAAATCCTGCATATATGGAGGGACAGAATGTAGGTAGGAAGCGGACGTGGTGTACGGTACACCGCTGCAGGTTTTAGTTAGCTCCTAGGCGTCTACGTCTAGCAGATAACCGGGGTTCGACTCCCCGCGCCCGCCTACCATTTATGTTCAGACCTACCTGTTTTTTTCAACAAAACCAAAGACCGTTCAAAAGGCGGTGTACTGTATATTGAGTGGTAGAGTGTAAGTAGGAGGCGGACGTGGTGTACCGAACACCGCTGCGGGTTTTATTCGAGGTTCCCGTCGGACATTCCAGCAGCTAAACGGGGTTCGACTCCCCGCGTCCGCCTGTCGGACTCATCTACATTAACTGTTTCTTTTCAACCACAAACCAAGACCGTCCAAAAAGTGTGCATATATTGAGTTGTAGACGGGAGGTAAGGAGCGGACGTGGTGTACGGTACACTGCTGTATCTCATATTTAAACGAGCAGTGCAATGGGATGAAGCAGCTAAACGGGGTTCGACTCCCCGCATCCGCTCGTTGGAGCGTCTAGATTACCTTTTTTTCAACCATAAATCAAAGACTATGGAAAATCCCGCATATATTGAGGGGTAGAAATTCGGTAGGAAGCGGACGTGTTGTACAGAACACCGCTGCAGGTTTTAAGCGGATTTCGGCTTCGGCAGCTAAACGGGGTTCGAATCCCCGCGTCCGCTTGAGTCGCGTTTCTTCTTTCCATTTTTCTTTCAACTACGAACCAAAAACCGTTAAGAAGCCTGCATATATTGAGGTCTATAAGGTAGCTAGGAAACAGATGTGATGTACGATACACAGCTGCAGGGGTTCTGAGTGCTTCTACTAGTAGAACTTCCAGGGCTTTAGTAGCTAAACGTATGACAGTATTTATCACTGAAAAATATGTGCACTTTAAACCAAGCTTCTGACATTGTGCTCGTGCCGGGCAAAACGTGATCTGTGGTTGGAAAATGTGTTAATTGGACCCCTGCGTGGGTCAAGGTCTGTACCTTTGAGGTATTGATGTATGCTTGAGATCTGAAAAGTGGCTGGCATGTTTCCAAGCGAAGTGTTGCGGATGGGAACGGAGTACAACCTTTGGGGCCGTTGCAATAGCCGAGCATTTGCCGAAGGCCGGATCATTCCTCGATGGAGTCGTTACCAGCATGTTTCGCGGTGGTTTTATCTGTCTTGTCTCTCAGGCCGATTGCCAGTCATAGATTTAGATATAAGTTCGTAAAATTCTACCTTTTCTTCACTTGATCGTTGTCTTCGGGTGCGACATTTAAATCTTGTAAAGCTCATCAAGCCAAATGAATGCATACCAAGCCCATGTGAATTCTATTTGGTAGATGGGTCAAGCAAAAGACGTCTCCATCCCGGAGCCACAGAGCCCAACATTTCAATGTTGGTCATCCGTGGGACTATTGGTCGATCTCGGCTAAGCTCGGCAAGCCAAGACCACGGAGCACAAAATACAAAATGTACGAAGTTCGAACACGGTTCATGGAGCACATAATATTCTGTGAAAAAAGCTTTTATATAAACGGGGTTCGACTTCCTGTCCGCTTGACTGACATTTCTTCTTTCTATTTTTTTTTTCAACCACAAACCAAAGACCGGCCAAAATCCTGCGTATGTATGGCCGAGTACGGGGCCAGTGCGGCGGTAGGCTCGCCAAGCATACAATCTTTCTTCGCTACTAGTATTTATTGATTGTCTGAATTGGCAAGTCCTTGAAATCTGGCTACATTAAAGTGTGTAGGGCACGGTTTTTGTGAATTCTTGGGTCCTGGGTCTTGGTTTAGTGGCCGAATTCAGGTCGTACTTTATTGGGGTCGCAAGCTCCAATGCCTGGATACTTTAGTATCTGGGTTCTACAGTACCCACACTACTGCCTTAATAAGTAAAAATAGCCTTATATGGAAAGTAGTCTCACTCGCGGTGAAAAAAGAGACACAGCCACTGCACTGCCTCGAAAATGTGCACTGTCTCTTCTCCGTTCTTACCCATGTTGGCCGTTTTCAACCGAATATTTACAATCAGGAGTTCGTTTTCGGCCGTCGACCAATGAGGGATGGAATATGGCCGGTTCATGCAACACCAATGATTTTATCGTACATGAATACAGTTTAGGGAGATGGGAGAGCAGCAAAAGTAGAGGTCTAGTGTCCTGCCTGCTATCTCCCGAACGATGAACGTCTCAAAAGAGATCCCCCGGGGTCTCATGCATGGGATTCTGTTCGTTCTTGCTGTCTGTGTCTTTATTAGTTCGGTCGTTGCGTGTTTGTAGTGGACTCGACTTCACTGCCATTGGCATCTGGGATTTACCAGATGTTGGGGGCGATGCCAGCATATGTGTTGTGCATTGGGTGAAGTGAGGGATATATGAATGTAGTGCCCGGGTCGGTCGTCTGTGTCGACTGAAGGGACGTATATGCGGTGTTTTGCTGTATTATTGATGTGGATGTGAGCGGTCAGGGGACATGGTGGATCGGTGACGTATTTACCGCACGGGAACAGTGGGTTGGTGTCGTATTCGTCCGAGCATGTCTTTGAACCAAGATCATTGGATATGGACGAAGGGGAGGGTAGAATAGCATTTATGACGTGGATACCTGGAAGGTCGCTGGTCAAGGCGATTATTCTAGAGCTTGTATGAAATGTGGTTGTCCTCGAGTCGGAATCGTCCTTGTGAGGCCAAGCCTTGGATGCTCGGGACATTGGGTATCCAGGCACCGCCCGGCAGGGCCATTACCTCGGAATGCCTGGATACGTAAGTATCTGGGTTCTACAGTACCCATACTACTTCCTAAACAAGTAATTTTATCTATATTAGGAAAGTCGTCGTCGCTCACGCTAAAAAAACCGTATAGCCACCGCACTGCCTCAGAACCGTGCACTGCCTTCTCCGTTCTTACCCCTGTTGGCCGTTTTCACCCGAATATTACAATCAGGAGTCCATTTTCGGCAGTCAACCCCTCTTCTGCGGTGCAGGATGATATGGACGGGTTCATGCAACACCAAGGGGGGATTGGGATTAAAATTTCGGATATGGGGTCGGGGTCGGCAGGTCCCAGGGAGGGCTTAAAAAAACTTTTTAATATATGTGTTGTTTGGAGTAGATGGCATATAAAACCCGCCTCTGAGAGAGTGCAGGAACCCCAGAATGGGGGGGGTAGAGGACCTTCAAGGCCAAAGGGGTGTCGGACAAGGGTTTGAAGGCTCCGAGAATTATAAATTGACCTCGGAAATAGACAGGTAAGCAATGAAATTATGGTCAGAACACATTGGGACTATGCAACAATGTTGAAGAGCTGAGTTGCGTGCAACATGGTGTAAGGTTGGCTGGATTGGGAAGCTGTCTATCAGGTGACGGTGAAGCTGCACACGACTCGGAGGCACGGCCCAGGCCCAGGGGTGGGAATCACCTGCTTTGTATGGAAGGACCGGGGGAAGGGGGTCCTGAGGAGGGCTGGAAAGAAACTTTTCAACCCTATATCCGTTTTTCGAATCCCAATTCCCTCTTGTGCAACACCAATAATTTTATCATGCACAAATGCAAGTCTAGAGATACGGGAGAGCAAGAAAAGTAGAGGGCTCTATGTCCTGCCTGCTGTCTCCGAACGGCGAATGTCTCAAAAGAGACCCCTGTCTCACGCATGGGAGTTCATTCTTGCTATCTGTGTGTTTATTAGTTCGGTTGTTGCGTGTTTGGAGTGGACTTGACTTCACCATATAGTGTCTGAGATTTACCCAATGTTGGGGGCAATGCATGCATATGTGTTGTGTGTTGGGTGGAGTGAGGGGTATATGAATGTAGTGCCCGGGTTGGTCGTCTGTGTAGGCTGAAGGGACGTATACACAGTGTTTTGCTATATTATTGATGTAGATGTGAGCAGCCAGGCGGCCCAGTTGTTGGAACCAGAATGGACGGTGTTGGGGTGTGCTTCCTGTGGTGATCGCTGGGGAGCTTGTTCACCATCTTAGACACCAATCATTTTCTTCTCGCAAACCAAGTGGGGCTTGCCGTTTACCGGCTTTTGACTGGCTCTGTTGTGGATTTCGAGGCCCATTCCATTTGGCCCCAATGGCAACATCCATCTATATCCTACAATATTTTGGCATGCCCAAGGTGTGCCCTCATTTAGGTCCACTCCAGGTTGACCACAAAAATGGCACAAAATTGATTGACATCTGCGGAAGCTTCTGTCTTCGACATGTTTTCATGACGGCCGGACCACGACCTCATTTCGCAGTGTCGAAACAAGCCCTGCTTAATCACATTCCAGCTCACTTGGGAATAGCTGCAGGAGTCAGGATGGGACTTTCTCGAACCCCTTATTCCTCCCCCACATTTACGTCGTTTTGATTGGACACTGGCATCAACACCCATGCTTCTCATATGGATCAATATCTGTTACGAGACACAGTGCATTGGTGAAATATTTATCGTACGGGATCAGTAGGTTGGTGTCGGTCCTTGAACCAAGATCGTTGGATATAGGCAAAGGGGAGGGTAGAATAGCATTTATGATACGGACACCTGGAAGGTCGCTGGTCAAGGCAATTATTCTAGAGCTTGTATGAAATGTGGTTTTCCTCAAGTCGGAATTGTCCTCGTGAGGCCAAGCATTGGATGCTCGGGAAATTGGGTATCCAGGCACCGCCCGGCAGGGCCATTACCTCGGAATATTATGCCTGGACATGTTAGTGTTCCGGGTTCTTGTCTGAACTTTTATTACTATATATAGTAATTTTGGGTGCAGCCACCGGGGGGTCATCTTTCTCCCGGTACCTAACATAGCTCCTTTATTATGTACTGCGTGTCTTGTTTGTCCCGTTCTGTTTACGTCGGAGTTCCGTTCACATTGAAGATTTTCGACTAGTCTCATTAGGATCAACTACATCTATTCTACCTTCGAGTGTGGACCTCAATCCTGTGTGACCTAGGCTTGGATTTACGAGTACAGGTGAGTACGAGCTGCCTCGGAGTTTTGGAAATCACACAACAAATTGGGAGGTTTCGGGGCACCCTGAAATGTTCCTGAACTCTTTAGTTTAGGTCTCCAGATACATAGACCTGGAAACATAACTGAAATATCAAGTTTCCACAAGCCTGAAGCTGAGGCCGAAACTACCTGTTTCGGGTATGTTTTCGGCATGTCTGAAATTTTTGATTTCAGAAGTGATTTAGGGCCACCTGAAGCTGCTCCTGAAACTATTGGTTTCAGGAGCAGCTTTAGCCTGTCCTAAACCTATTGTTTCGGCAAGCCCGGGACCGGCTTCCGAAACAGTAAGCTTCGGCACCTGATTCAGCGCTGCGCAAACTAGGCCTAGAGCGCTCTAGGCCGGCCTAGAATCAGTTTCGGCACACTGGAAACCCGGATCCAAAACTTATTGTTCTCGGTGCTGGCTCCGGGGCTGCTGAAACAATAAGCTTGGGGCATGCTGGAAGTGCTCCTGAAACTATTGGTTTCGGGAGCAGCTTCAGGTGGGCCAAAACTGCATCTGAAATTAAACAAATCAGAGGTGCCGAAAATATACCCAAATCGGGTAGTTTCAGCTCTAGCTTCGGGCGTGCAGATAATTAACATTTCAGGTGCATTTTCAGGACTCGAGTAACTGGTCCTTGAACTAATAATTTCGGGAACGTTTCAGGGCCCCTCGAAACCACTCAATTTGCCGTGTGAATAATGATCCGAACAAAACCCGAACGCGCAACCCATCACTTCATCACTTGCCGAATGCAAAAGAAATGTACGGGACACAGTCGTATCTCATCGGAAAATCTCCTAAAAAATTGAGAGCTTCATACTGAGCTTGTGTTCAGGATATGACGAAGCCCGGATAAAATAATTGTGTTTTGACGATATTGAAGACCACCCCATCACCGGTTTCAAACTCCGAGGCACCTTCGGTTCGCCTGTACTCGTTAACTCCAGCCTCTATAGTATACATTACCTGAATGACTGTCTTCAGATTTCACGCCCGGCAGACTATAGAGGCTGAAACGAGCCTAGTGTGACCTGCAACCTCGCCTGCCGACCGGTGAACAATCTGCTATGTTCTTTCTCACGCACTTCCGTTAATATTATCACTTGCAATGTTTCGTTGTGGTTCCGGGCCAGGCCTCGGTTGTTTCGTGATGTATATAGATAGCAGGCATCTCATACACACGCCCACAGGGGGCTGGCTGGAAGAACTGACATAAAAATCATTGTTCTGGAGTTAGCGTAAACCAGTGGGTGGGGTCCAGTAGTCTGAGATTACTGTATTATTCTTATATTCAATAATTCAATTACCCCACGCAGAAACCTAGATATACTTTTGCTTGTGCAACCAAACGAGTTGATATTTTGAATCTGATAGACACTTTTGAACCCAGGTGTCCAGGCACCGCCCGTAGGGCAATTAACACGGAATTTATACTGTATAATTACGTTCAATTTGAACAGGGGGGTGACGTGTAACCCAAACTACTTCGACCATTCGACCAGGGCCAAAATTTGGTGTGACGCACCCTAAATTTTCGTGCATTGAAGCAGGTAGGGTATCGGTCTAACAACGCGAAAGCTCATGAAATTCTTCAAAGCAGATGTAAGTATTTTATTTGGAGTGATTTGATGCAGGAATGAGCTCAAACGACCTCGGCCATTTCTTTTTGCCGCCACTGTATTAAGTGCCTTGATTCTGACCACCGGAACGAAAATTTTGATATTTACGCATTGCAGACATGATTGCGGGCAAATTTGGAGGGCCTGTGACAAAATTTACATTCGACCACCCCCGGGGTGACACGTGACAAACCAACGATATTCGCCATCGACCAAGGTGTGCGTAACGCGTGACGGTCGAATTGAGTGTAACTACTGTACCAATCTGTATGGTAGCAACGTAACGCGTAACACGGCACTGCGTAACACTCAAATTTTGTACTGATCCTGCCCAATTTGGGAAATTTTCGGCCCTGCGGGCCATCATCTTACCTTTTTAGGTAATTCCGGTTCCAAATAAGGCAACCGGTTGCTACACTGCAACCTGATTTTTGCCTAACGCACCTCGGACGGTTGCCTCCATACAGATCGGTACAGTATATAGTAAACGTGGTCGGGCCGTCTGTGCCGGGCCTTTTCCATGCCAAACAAGTGCAAAGGCCACGCTTTTTCCTAGTTCTTTTTCCTTGGCTACCATGGACGCAAACATTCTGAAGCTCCGTGGCGTTCATGCATGGCTCCAAGATCCCGAAGGTCGACGCTTACCTCTTGTTGGACCTGCTGTCATCGATGGGAACCAGATTACAGCAGTAGTTGAGATCGACATCCGCGAGTCGAAGGTGCCACTACATAACCAAAATCAGCCGACGTCCGTCTGAATACACTTTATTAGAAATTCCACCTTTACTGGGGCACTGGCGAGGGCAGCCCCCCTATCAACGCCTGCTGTGAAATATTCCGTCCTCACGGCCAGAGTCGTTACAGACACGGACATTGGGTTCATCCAGAGATCGTTCAGGTCGCGAATGACTACATGTCCGTGGAGGATATTCAAACTCAGTCCTGCTCGACGAGCGGGCAGCTTGAACTTCCACTTCGACGAGACGGGTGGCTTGGGACGCCATTCAGATGCAACTCCAAAAACCAGACCACAGCTCGCAAAGGTTTCATATCCCTCGAGATCCGGCGCCTACGTTCCCCGCTCACGGGAACGGAGTACCTAGATGTAGACAAGCCCGGATCTGTGGTGTATGAGATAGACATGGAGATGACCAATGACGACGACAAAGGAGCCTCAAAGCCGCCTTTCATCATCTTTCGGTTTGATTTCAAACCAATCAGGCGGGGTAAGTGAGTTTGCTCCCGATATCAGTATGCTTAATTCTCGGGATTCCAGGCCCCCGCGTAGCATCTGGGAAGAACCTTGGGCAGGAGAAGAAGGCTGATCAAATGCCGTTGTCCCCCGAACTCTCCAAGCTCTCTGACTCTGAGCCGGAACCCGAGAATTCGCTACTCGGTCACCCTGCGGCAGACAGGCAGCCTCGAGCACCGATTAATGTGAGATAAATGTAACTCAATGACCTCAGCAGCTTACGTTGTTGTAGACTGGTGCAGGATCTTCAAATAAGCGGAAAAGACAATCAGAGGTGGAGGTGGACTCAGCAGCGGACAAAAATTATGATGGGATTCTGCAAAAACATGTAGGACACTTACAGATGAAGTTGCTGACCTAACTCAATTTCTCATTTATTAGAAAACGATCCTCCGAAAGCAACAAGAACTCCGAGACGTGCGTACAGTCAACCTGAACTTCACATGTCTGACTTACACTTGTGATCCTCAGGAAAAGGAGTGGATGCAAGCACAGCGCGAGAAGCTGGCCAAACAGCTCGTGGAGAAAACGAAGGTGAGTTATCAATCTGGATCAGGGAATTTGTATTGATCTTTTGGTTTAGGTGCTCGCAGCGCAATTGGAAGAAGAGCAGAACGAGGCGGAACAGATTGAGGTATTTACGCGCTCTGAGATTTTTGTTTACCCTAACGTTAAAGGGACTCAGAGGGACATCAAGAGGATGGAAGCAGCGCTGCATGCCGTCCGTTGATTGGGGAATTTGATCAGCTGCCGGACTTTTTTCACTACTATCGTCGACTGGGAAACCGGCCACCTTAAGGGTTTTACTTAGACAGAGGATGGATGGATAATTCATCTGGTCTTGTATGGTGTCGGGGAGTAGTCTGGCATCGTACGAATGGAGTGTGGTTCGGAGCCCGCGATTGAGTGACATTTTGATGGCTGTGTGAATATTTTGCGGTGACAGGTCTGAAACTGGCCGGAACTAGGAGACCGACCAGGCGTGGGAACATTTGTGACAAGCAATCTCCTCTCTCCGTCTGCGCTTCCTCTGGCAACCGCAAAAGCAAGAAATGTATTGGGGGGTTATAAGAGGCTCTCAATCTGCTAGAACTACGCATTTTTTGCCCTCGGGGTGGGACTGATGAGGAATTTACGCTTGGATAAGAGGAGAGGGTCATTGATGTCACGGTGCGCCAGATATTCCTCCATCGCCGCGCAGTCATTGACATTGGCCAACGGCTCCCAAGTCACGTCCCCGTCTGTCCAGATCACCTGAAACTCCAGGTTGCGCCGTGACTCCCACCGGTGTCCATTGAAAGAGTCGATCCTGGTTTCTTCTTCGTCCGAGGCATCTTCGTCATCAGACTCGACCTCCGCCATAGAACGAGGATTCTTCGCACTAGGGGCCGCGTTCGGATTAGCCGTACCTTCGCCAGGATCTGTTTCCCCGCCGGAGGATTGAGATGCCGTACCCGACTCTTCGTCATCGCTATCCAGATCGTCCTCTTGTGCCCGCACCCTACCTCTCCCTCTCCCCCGAACAGCCCTGCCGCCACGACCTCTTCGTCCCCGACCACCTCGCCCTCTCGCTGCTGCCTTCTCTGCCGCCTTCGCCGCCCTCTCTCCCACCTTGGCGGCCGCCTTCGCATCTTTCTCCGACTGAGCGATCACCTTTTTGATCCCGGGGAATTTCTTCTTCTTCATCTCGGAATGGAGCTGGGCCATTTGTTTCTTCTGAAGATCAAGCAACAACTCTTCCTGCATCTCCTCGCTGGTCATGAGGCGAGACTTTCCTGTCGTGTACGTGAGCTTCTGCTTGTTCTTCTTCGCATGGAGCTGCTGACGAACATTTGCATTCTCGCGGTTCAAGCCATCTGTGCGTGGTTTTTGTCCAGCTCAATCCCGGCGATCTTGAGGAGGCTACGGAGCCCCTCATTCTCCGCCGCCAGGGCCTTCCGTGATGCCGTTTTACGAAGAGGTGAAGGCATGGCGATGGTGTACGCTGCTCGCAGCACCTCACGCACATTGATGGAGGGGTTGGTGGGAGTGGACGGATGGGGCTGGCTCACTGACGAGATGCCAGTCGTGGCAGCTAACTGAGATGTAGCACGAGACGAAGCTGGTACAATGTCAGTAGGAAACAGACCAATTAATTTGTTGGACGCACTCGTATCAGAGATTTCGCTTGATGCATCAGATATCGACGGCGCAGTAGAAGGCTGTGGGGTTGCGATGGGGACAAGGATGGAAGGTAGGCGGGGAGCGACCGGCTGAGATGCCTGTGTGGTGTAGTTTTGTGCTGGTTCAAACAGCTCCGAAGGGATTGCGCCCTCGTTGACAGGTGAGATCCCACATCCTCGAAAGGCAGAAATAATTGTTGATTTCTTGAACGCCTCAGTCCTTGCATGTGCGTAGTTCGAAATGAAGTTGTATTTGTCTATTATAATATTGTTCGTGTGTTGCTACAGTTTACAAAGCAAAAACTGTGGTTAATTCAGACACGCGCAGAATACATCGAAGTTGAGCTTACGTAGGACACTCGTGCCTTCCACTTCATTGCGAGCGGGCCGAAGACGCCGACATCACAAGGCTGAAGAGTGTGCGTCGTATGCGAAGGAAGACAGATAACAATGATACAATGTTTCTATAGCAAAGAGAGTTACACAACATGATCTAGTCTGAGAAGCTACACGTCTACCTGGGCAAAGCTAACGAAGCGGTAGGTGCAGTGACTGTTGTGGCCGTCCAAAATCAGAAGACGGTAGTCGCCTGGGTCGTCCATTCGTTCGACGGACGCTGGGGCGAAGTCCTTTTCCAACCACAGTGCACCCAACTCTTGGTCCGTCCACCCGTTGGGAGAGATTGAGATACTGCATAGCACATGAATCAAAACTGAAACATAAATAAAAGAACACAACTGACCTCGCGTCGCAGGGATTATCCTCACCCCAGTGCAGGTCCCGGCGCTTAGCTTCAAATATGATGGAAGGACGGAGGGCGAAGCCGTCCGCCGAGATGCATTCGATGATCGTAATGAGGTTACAATTGCCGCTTTCAATCTTCTGCACAACCTTCTGATCCCGGTCGACGAGAGCAGCGATCCTGTTGCCGACTCCCAGTTGGACACCCTTGTTTGCGAAGAATAACTTAGCATGGATCAACGGCATGTAGGAGAGTACCTTCTCATCCATATTATAGATGTTCTTGGCTTTGATGTCGTAACGTTCGATGACGTTGGCGAGGAGGGTGAAGTATTCATGAACGGTAGGCCGATTCAGGGCCCGAGCACGACATTCTTCCAAACCGGTCGTCCACTTGACCTTGAGTTCGTCTTTGTGGCGCTTTTTGAAGCGCATTGCCCAGGTCACACCGAGCGGAGCCCCGTGAATTTCAGCAGCATAGCTCCCGATGGTGGTCAGGCTGAGAGGCATCCCACGCTTTCCCATGTTCTGCAAGCTGTCAATAACTATACACTGAGCCACGAGAAAGTACTCACCTTGATCCACTCCACCAACATCCCCTCCTCCGCGTTGTTGAGGTGGCGCTCATGGGCATGCGCCTGCTGGTAAGCGACAGCCCCATTCAAACGACCTTTAACGGTACCGCAGGAGACATAATAGTATGCAGCGGCTGCACGCTCGGACATCAGGTTTCCCTGAACAGCGGCAACCGCCATTTGAAGGCGTTTTTCTTTCGGCATGTCTTGAATGTTGTTGTCGGCATCAGTGGGTGGGTCTGGATGCTTGCCGGGCACGTTAGCAATGATCTTGTGCTGAGTCGGTGGGTCGGGTGCCTCTAGGCGAGCTTGGGCACGAGTATCCATTGAGAAAATCAGGAGAAAGGCCAGGGGGAACAAGATTATGGGCGAAGCTATGATGAGCAATAAGCCGAGCGCAGCTGTTATACTCGACCACAGAGCGCTAGAGGCGACGTAAAATGAATGCGGGTGAGGACAAGCATTGTATTGAAGTGGTAATTGACATGCAGAGATAGGTGCGGCGATACAGATCACGGTTAGCGATATGGTAAAAACCGCCTAATAGCCTCCTATAGCGAGCACCGGTATGGTGGCAAAAGCTTGATCACATCCAAGATGAGCAAGGGACAGTCTGAGAGGACCTATATGAAAGTACCTGAGCCCCACGCTCAACGATGGAGGTCCTCTATCTCCCGAAAAAAAACCAAAGTGGCGGACTTGCGTAAATGATCGTTTCGCACTGTGGGCCGCACCAGGGGAAGAATAAAATCGATAAAATCATATCCATACCATCAAGGGAATTCATTGCCCATGTCCGTCGCCCGTACCGAGTTCTGGAGTAATGTCACAATGGGTTCGTCCGATATCGTGGTGGCGATCTTGTGGCCTTGGACATGAATCTTGACAGTACGGCAGGAATTTCTGCGAGTATAGCGATGGAAAGAGGGGCGGAAGACACTCAAATGGGAGCTTTAGGTGTAGCTAGACATGTGTCGTATAGAATGAGCACTCGATGTCGTGGAAAGATGCAGAGGTTATAGAAATCCAGGCGAGTCTTTGCAAGCGATGCCGTGTCCAAAATAAGAAAACATGTGTCCGGCATCCTCCTCGGACCGCAAAACCGAGCACAGCATCACATCAACTCGCTCAAACCCGTTCAATTTTTGGAATCGGGGGCATCTGTACATGCTTTCAAACATACAAGTAAGGTTATGGGAAAATATCACACTTATCGGCTTCTACAGCTCAAGTGGTCGGTTTCCTAGTTTGGTCGGTTTCCCAGTCGGCGATAGTACCATGACGATCCAAGAATCCTGCATATATTGAATGGTAGAAGGGAAGTAGGAAGCGGACGTGGCGTATGGTACACCACTGTATCTTGTATGGGGTAGGTACAACTGGGATGAAGCAGCTAAACGGGGTTCGACTCCCCGCATCCGCCTACGCAAGCCGTTTTTCTTTTTCTACACAGGATGATCCAAAGCCTGCGTATATGCGGGATTTAAGCTAGGTAGGAAGCGGACGTGGTGTACGGAGCATCTGTTTCACCATGGAATGCAACCAATATCCTCAAATCACTTATCTTCCGGAGAGACACGGTGTGCCGAGTGGCCAAGTTTGCCTACAAGGTGTTTGGGATCTGTGACGTGGCACCAATGATTTGGCCAGAGAGAGCGGAGTAGAGGTGTTCATAATCCTGGTCAGTAATCCATTTAGTGCCTCACAGGTGCCCGAAATCTACAGGCCTGCCGAAAGGGGTCAGCTCTTTGAGGGTAAATGTGTTGTGGCATAGAACGGTACATTCTACATGGCCGATGTACTGTAGCTACACCCCTGGCACGTTTCGAAACGGGACCACGCTGGGCAAGGGGGAATCGGGATTCGAAAAACGGATATAGGGTCGAAAAGCTTTTTTCAGCCCTCCGCAGGACCCCCCTCCCCCCGGGTCCTTCTATATAGGGAAGGTGGTTCGCACCACTAGGCCCGGGCCGCCATTCCGAGTCATGTGCCGCTTCACCGCCACCTGATAAACAGCTTGAAGCGAAGATGGTGTACAGTGCACCGCCGTGAAACATTGATTTGAATCGTTGAATTCTAGCAGCCAAATGGGGTTCGACTCCCCGCGTCCGCCTTCGTCTGTCAAGCCACAATTCTTTTTTACTACCATGATGATCCAAAAATCCTGCATATTGAGAAACAGAAGGCAAGTACTAGGAAGCGGCCGTGGTGTAAGTTACACCACTGTGGTGAGTCACCGGTTCAAGATCTCTAGCAGCTAAACGGGGTTCGACTCCCTGCATCCGTTTGATTCGCTTTTCTTCTTTCCATTGTTCTTTCAACCACAAACCAAAAACCGTTCAAAATCCTAAATATAGAAGGGAGGTGAGGAGCAGACGTGGTTGATGGTACACCGCTTTATTTTTTATGGAGGGTATAAATGTGCAGCAGCCAAACAAGATTCGACTCCCCGCGTCTGCCTCCGTCTTTCCTTTTATTTCTTCAACCACAAACCAAAAACCGTTCAAAAGCGGGCATACATTGAGGGCTCGGAGCCAGGTGGGAAGCGGACGTGATGTACGGAACACTGCTGTAGGTTTTAATTGATATCTCCCAAGGCTTCAGCAGCTGAACGGGGTTCGACTCCCCGCGTCCACCTGTCGGACTCATCTACTTTAACTTTTTTTTTTCAACCACAAACCAAGACCGTCCAAAAAGCGTGCATATATCGAGTGTTAGATGGGAGGTAAGGAGCGTACGTGGTGTAC
This sequence comes from Mycena rosella, assembly GCA_029378255.1. Lineage (NCBI taxonomy): Eukaryota > Fungi > Basidiomycota > Agaricomycetes > Agaricales > Mycenaceae > Mycena > Mycena rosella. The sequence goes on along the minus strand of JARKIE010000004.1, from coordinate 1,009,364 downwards.
GGTACCCCGCTGCAGTTTTTAATTGTGTATCAACCCTTTAGCAGCTAAATGGGGTTCGACTCCCCGCGTCCGCCTGCGGCGACATTGATTTTTATTCTTATACAGCTTCAGAAGTGCCTGAAACATCTGAATACCAGAGAGGGTAGAAGCTAGGTAGGAAGCGGACGTGGTGTACAGTACACCGCTGCAGGTTTTAGTTGGCTTCATGTTGACTCTAGCAGCCAAATTTAAACAGTCCCCGCGTCCGCCTCCCATCAATGTGTGCCTTTTTTGTTCAACCACAAACCAAAGAGAATTCAAAAGCCTGCATATATTTAGTGGTAGAATTTAGGAAGGAAGCGGACGTGGTGTACGGAACACCGCTACAGGCTTGACGAATGTGGGAAGCTTCTAGCAACTAAACGGGGCTCGACTTCCCGCGTCCGCCTGAGTCGCGTTTCTTCGTGCCATTTTCCTTTTCAACCACAAACCAAAGACCGTTCAAAAGCCTATGCACATATATCGATGGGTGGAATGTAGGTAGGAAGCGGACGTGGTGTATGGTACACCGCTATATTTCGTATGGAACTGGCGCAAATGGGATGAAGCAGCTAAACGGGGTTCGACTCCCCGCGTCCGCCTTCCATCAATGTGTGTCCTGTCTTTTTGTTCGGCCACAAACCAAGACCGTCCAAAAAGCGTGCATATATTGAGTTGTAGACGGGAGGTAAGGAGCGGACGTGGTGTGCGGTAAACCGCTACTGGTTTGAGCTGGACCTTCCGTCGAAGACTCTGGCAGCTGAACGGGGTTCGACTCCCCGCGTCCGCCTCGCCTGTTCAAGTTCTTATTCTCCATTTCTTTTCAACCACAAACCAAAAACCGTCCAAAAAGCCGGCATATATGGAGGGACAGAAGCTAGGTAGGAAGCAGGCGTGGTGTAGGGTATACCGCTGTATCTCATGTGAAGCTGGCGCAAATGGGATGAAGCAGCTAAACAGGGTTCGACTCCCCACGTCCGCCTGCATTATGAGTCCGACGGACTTTTTTTCACTACCATGATGTTCCAAAGATCCTATATAACGAGGGGTGGAAAGGAGGGAAGGAGCGGACGTGGTGTACGGTACACCGCTGCAGGTCTTAGTATGGCTGGAGCACTCTAGCAGCTAAACGGAGCTCAATTCCCCGCGTCCGCCTTTCTTCTTATTCGTCATATTTTTCAACCACAAATCAACGATCGTTCAAAATCCTGCATATAGTGAGGGGTAGAATGGAGGAAGGAAGCGGGCGTGGTGTACGGTATATCTCGTATTGTGGCCAATATCTTCGATCATGAAGCAGCTAACCGGGGTTCGACTCCCCGCGTCCGCCTGTCTTGCTTTCTTTCTGACCTTTTTCTTTTTTCAACCACAAATCAAAGACCGTTCAAAAGGCGGTGTATAGCGAGGGGTGAAATGTAAATAGGGAGCGGACGTGGTGTACGGAACATCGCTGCACTGAATAGGTATCTTCGCGCTGTCCTTTCAAACCGTAGAACGGGGTTCGACTCCTCGCGTCCCTCTCGTTTGCATGTCTTCCATTTTTCTTTTTTCAACTACAAACCAAGACCGTCCAAAACCTTGCATATATTGAGTGGTAGAATTTAGGAAGGAAGCGGACGTGGTGTACGGTACACCTCTGTATCTCGTATTTTGGCCGGGATAGCCAATCATGTAGCAGCTAAACGGGGTTTGACTAGGACTCCCTGGTCCACCTGTCTACTAAATCATCTCCATTAACTTTTTTTAAAACCACAAACCAAAGACCGTCCAAGAGTTTGTATATATTGAAGGCTAGAATTTAAGTAGGAAACGGATGTGCTGTATGGTACACAACTGCAGATTTTAGTTGACTTCTTTTGAGGCTCTAGCGGCTAAACGGGGTTCGACTCCCCGCGTCCGCCTAAGGAACCAATTGCAAGTCTTTTTACTCAGAGACATTTTGAAGCCCTGAACACAGGGCACCAGACTTAAAATGAACCAGCGTGGTGATGTTGCGATGTTCACCCTTTGTACTCAGAGAGTGAATACAACAAGCACATGCACGCAGATGAATAACACATTGTTAAATTATTCCAGAATCTAGCTGCGGCTCCGCCGATGCAGTTGGAGTCTCGCTGTGCTTCAATAAAGGCTTCTCGTAGTTTCACACCTGGTCCATGGTGGTCAGTGTCAGTGTGAAGGGTGTCATTACATCAAGCTAGGCTCATCGACAGTTTAATTTCGATACGACAGGTTGGATTCGAGCCTATCTGCGAGCAGGGTTTCCGAACCTCGCATTCCGCAGATTATCAAGTACATATAACACAGATGCGCCAGAACATGCCGCAACGAAACATTGATATTCCAGAGCAGGGGCAGGTAAGGACAAAGGCGGAGTCGAGGTATATATTTATCAGAAAATAAATCGAGGCAGTCAGTTGAAGCGAGTCAAGTATGCCGTAGGCGGGTCTCGGGACAGCCAGGGAGAAGAAAATGAATAGTGATTACCATAACACACTGTGCCTCTGAACCCCCCCCCGCCCGGCAGCTTGCGAGGATCTACATCGCCCTGGAAAATACTTCGAATCGCACTCCGGATGAGATTCCGGAGCTTCGGGAGAAAATTGGGGTCGTTGCAACGATTGAGCGATTGAATCACCAGAGAGCGAATTTTCTGGACCGACGAGCTCGGAGGTGGTGAGATTGGTGTTAATCTAAAACCCTTCCGACAGTGAACGCACCCAATGTGGAGGATGTACGTGATAGAAACCGGGGAACCACGGTGTTCTCATCAGCGGTCAATATATGACATCAACCATCGAATTGTAGTTTTCCGGAGGGTGAGGTAGCATCAAGCTCGATGCTGTGTTCACGATAAGCGAGGTCAAGATGGAAATGACGGAAGAGTGGTTGCTCGGTTATCGACCCTTGTTCGGGAGCGTTGGAGCGGTCGAACTCTTCGAAAGACGCCTAAATATTACTGAAGAGTGTGACCAAGCTGGCAGTGCATTTGGTGCTGAGACCATGATATCACCCTCTACGGAAAGATGGCGAAACCGGGGAGCACCACTAATTTTGTGACACAGGGCCGGGGTCACACTAAAGACTTAAATCGGTGCTCCATTGGGTTACTAGTAGAGCATATTGCCGGGGAATGGAATGAGAGTGAGGTCGCGCAGAATAGGAGATGGGTGGATGTCCTTGATGTCTGCGAACGTCTCTCCAAACAGGCACAACTGCATTGAAGACGCGATTCGACGAATGAGGGAAGGCATATCATACGGATAGAATCTTGTTTTCCACCATAGACGACGTCAATTGAGAGAGCAAAAGTTCCGGCACGGCCAAACTAAGGTGTGATTGAGTTCTCCATAATTTCTGGTTGGGACTCGCCAACTATGGTGTCCCACAGTGCAGACATTGATACTGTACCAGTGGCTCTCCACACTTTGCATACTACAGGAGAAGAATTGGGGCCAAAGATCATGCTGGTATGCCATGATCTGGCTGGGAACACCACAGGAAGATTTCGGATGTTGTTTGCAGTGGGGATATTGAAAACGAGACCATCGAGCTGAAGGGACGGCGGTTCTCTGCTCCTTGAGCTGCTGTATAAGGCGTTCATGGTGCGCAGTGGCTGCGTCGAAGTCGTAGCGTCGATTCCGGAGGACCTCAAGCTCAAGAAGCATCGCACAAGTGGCAAAAACGTGGTGGCGAGAGACGGGCCGGTAAATTCCGGCATCAATGTGGCCGAGTTTGTCGGGGTCCTCACCTTTTTCAGCAACAACCACCATCAACTCGCTATGATTACCCCGCGCTTCGAGTGCAGCCAGACGCCAGAGTCCGTGCTCATTAAAATATACTGTCCCTCTGTTCGCGTGCGAAGTCCTCTCTCTCCTGGTCGCCGCCCTCTGACTCAAGATCCATCGTCAAATAGGCCGCGGATGTGGAAATCCACGTCGACGACACGCTGTTCACGGTCCATATCAACCCGTATTTCCTGCGTCTCAACTTTCCGCACCCCGTCCTCGAGGACGAAGCGTCTTTGGCGAGATACGATCCGAGCTCAGGCTATTTGACCGTCACGTTGACGAAGGAGTCCAGAGGCCAGGAGTTTGCGGACCTGGATCTTCTTTCCAAGTTGCTAGCTCCACGGCCGTCTCAGCAGGCACCCCTGATTGAGGTAATTGGACAGGAAGACGCTGACGATGCGGACGATCTTGTTGCCCGAACCAACGCGCTGTCGCTGGAGCACGAGCTGGAACGCGAGGAGATTTTGCTTGGTACGATTTTATCTGCGGATCATAGAGATATTTTAAACAGCTGTTTCGCAGCGGCCGAGAACGACTGGCAAATACCTCAGGAAGTGCCGTCCGACCCGGTTATCACGACGACTCTTAACCAGTCATACGGGTTTTTAAACCTGCACTCGGGCTACTTCAAGCACGTCGCACACACAGAAAATGAGGTGAACGAGCTCGGATCCGATGCCGAGATAATCACTCCCCAGGAACGGCGCGTCAGGCGATGGAAACACGAAGACGAGAAATGGGACGAGGAGCATTATATGTCTGTTCCTGTCGACGCACTTCACTCGCACGTCTCATCGATCCCTAGGGCGGACTATGCGGACGACGAATACATCCAGGAACTCCTGCTGTGGCGAAATCCCCACGTCGCAGCCCCCGGTCCTTTCCAATTCACCGAAGCCGAAAATCTTGCCCTGCTCAACCTCCCGCGTAAAGAGTGTATGTTAATCTTAATCCCACCACACGAGATTCTGACCGCCCCGCAGACCTCGCCGACGCGCGCCAGACCAAGAGCCTCTACCTGACCCTCATCAGCGTCCTCTTTTCCTACGCCTACGAGGCGCGCACTACGCAGGGCGACTTCACGCCCGAGAGTGCGTGGACCATCTGCACTCTCACGCCTGCGTTCTCCGCGCTCGACCCGCCCCCGTATATCGCGCCCACCCCCTCAGCCCCGATGCCGTCCTCCTCGGACCTCATCGCGTGCCTGTCCCAATCATACCGCCGCTGTCTGGCGTTCCCCTTGCACCGCTCGTTTACGCTCGCAGAAGCGTGCCGTGCAGATGTCGCGGGCCTCCTTCTACTCGGGACGCGCACGGTCCTCCGCGTCCTCCTCGATACGCAGCACGTCCTCACACACCACGAGGTGTATTACGTATACAGCAAGATCTGGCTCGAGGACTTCTGCGTCTGGGTGCAGGCGTCTGCAGGGTACGCCTCTTGCTCCTCCTCTTCTTATTTTTACGTGGAGTTGATGCTCAGGGGCAGGAACGACACGCTCTGCGAGCTCGGCACGGCGGTGCGGGGGCTGCGGATTCCGAAGGCCGCGATCGAGTGGGATCTGGAGTTGCTTGAGGCTGCTACGAGCGAAGCTCAGCAGCGGGACAGCGACAGCGACGACGAATCGGAGGAGGACGAGGTGGCAAGGCAGCTGTGATGCCTGTTCCTAAGGTAATGTGCGATTGTATGATTCTGTTCCCCGCTAATGGTCGCAGATGGATCTTATTTTTTTATCCAATTTTTTTCCTACGGTCCAATGAACCCATCGTGCTAGCGCTCTTCCCCCTCTTATTTTAATATAGGTAATACGGCGCCCAAGGCCACGTTTAATTTCTCGCCTTTACTGTGGCTGCGAGCATCTCGGCCGGCGCTCCGGTCCTGGCTCCGAAGGAATCTCAGAATCGAAGGTCACGTCGTCGTCCTTTAGGGGATCCCAGAATATTGTCTGCCTCGTTGCAGGAGCGTTGTTGTCCACGACGAACTATGCAGGTGTGTTGCCTCTGTTTCTTCCGCGCGGGGAATCGGCCGCCGAGTTCCCTCCGACATTTAACTGTGCCCCCTCCCGCTGATTTATTTCATGTGGCTTCTGACGTTCCAAGGACCCAAGGCTGAGGTTGACTCCGGCTGCCAAAGAGCGAGAAAATACGCAACCAGCGTAGCCGGGCGCGGGGGAATCGAAACCGTCTACTTATCTGCCGAATCAATTTCACAACTCTACTTCAATGCAGCTGTGTGCTGTACAGCATGGCCGCTTGCTATCTCCATGTCCCCGTGCATCTTAAATTTGACCCAGTGAGTAATGGTCTCTCCCATGTTCCAGCACTCGTTACAAGAGGTACACAGATCTGGAGTAAGTAAACAAGAATGACTCAAATACACTCGTAAGTATTTTCATAATTATACCTTGTCCTTGTTTTCCATAGCACAGAAGTCCTGCTCTATACGTTAGTTGCTCATACCTGAGATTCCACCAAAATCCTGGACCGCTATACATTTAAACTACCCCGACCGGCAACAGATAATCTACTACAGCTGACTAGCGCTGACTACGCGTATCTGCACAAATTAATCCTGAATGTTGGAGTGATAAAATACGCCAGGTGGAGCCGAATCCCATCCGCACAATTAAATCATCGAACTTCCTTCAAGTCTGATCCCGACTAAAACTTCGTGATCGTCTTCGAGGTGCAAGGGAGAACGACCCTCGCCGTTCAATTTCCCACGATCGTGAATCTCCCTCGTGCTGGAAAGCCGTCTTCATCTTCAAGTCGAATTCAAGCCGAAAGCAAGTCGAATGCAAAATGCAGGTCGACACTATTAGGAATTCCGTAGAACTCGGAACCAACCTGAGTCCTCGCTTCTCGCCACGCGAAAGAGGAGAGTGTACGTGTCCTGGTCCTGGTGCCCACTGAACGCAAACACAGGTGCCGGTGTGCGAGGATAAGGCAGAATTTAGGCAGAAAGCCGTGAGCGAGGACAAGGCAGCAGGCCGCAGGCCGTCCAGCGAGACGCGAACGGCTGAGAAACTGAAACAGCCTCCGCATTGAGCGTATTCGCACATTCGTTCATTATAACTACGCTAATAGGTAGATTATACAGAGGTTATTATCCTCTCCAAAGTCGGAGCCTTCAGATAAACTCGCACCTCACTTCATTTCTTTTCGGCCTGCACCTTTCCTCCAATCCTCACAAGATCCGCATGCATGATCTCGTCCGTCTCGAACCCATTCAGCACCTGATCGAGCATCGCGGCCGAAAGCAGCCCGACGTCCGCACTGGGCACGACGCCGAGGAGGCTCGCGGCGCCGATGAGGGTACTGCGGACGAAGTTGCCGGGGCCGGAGATTAGCCCCGGCTTGGCAGCTGCGGCCTCGATACCATGCGAGGCGGCGAATGCGAGGACCTTGTTCTCCGTCTCGCCCTGCGAATGTCATACATATATATAAAGCATGATAATGCGCATTGTGCACTCACGCGCATCAAGGCATATTCGGGGCGGAACTTCGGCGTCTTGGACTGGTCGCGCTCGGCGGCGATGCCGCTCACGTAGAGGAAGCGGAATGGCGTGGCGGGGCCCGCGTCGTGCAGCGCGCGGAGGCCAGCGAGGGTGCAGTCCTGACAGACACGCTTCACCTCGTCAACGGGCATGCTCGCGGACTTGGACGGGGTGATCGCGACGGTCCTGCATTGAGTCAGTGCCGTTATAACACTAAGGTAGGTGGTTCTGTGCACCAAATACAGGCATCTGCCCCAGCGAGCGCAGTCCTGACGTCGTCTGGGTAGTGCTCGTAATCGTTCACGACCACGCTGGTCAGCTTTGCGGCGTCGGCAGAGTCGGAGTTGGGCGGGGCCGTGACGGTCTTGCGGGCGAGGGCGATGACGGATGTGATTTGGGGGTGCCGGAGGCTTTGGCGGACGAGCTCGCTGCCCACGAACCCGGATGCACCCGCTACGACGAGCTTCATGGAAAACGGCAAGAAAACGGAGGAAATACACCGCAGATTGCCGGAATGGCAGTTAGTGGCTGTGCCATTCGTTTCAGCCCCTATTTGTATAGTCTAATCACGTAATAGACGTATGTCTCGGCATCTCCGCGCCACTGCGCGGCAAGGCCGCGTCAATGCGCGTCAGTGCCGCGGCAATTTCAGAGGTAAAGTAGGGATCTCCAACGTGAAATTACCTTAGCTTTCAATCCAATTCTAAGACGAACCATGGCCCAACTTCGATGAGGAGTTGGTATAACAAGGTCTGAATAATGTTGGGGGTATGCTCTTGACAGCTGGAAAGCAAATGCGACACAGGTACACAATGTGGTCACGTCGCGGAGCTACCCCGCTCCAATGTGTAACAAGGCCGCCTCACTGCGCGACAGGGAAATAATTGCCGCAGCATTGTCCTACAATTCTCTGAACTTAGTGCAACTGTTCAAAGGACGACAGTAGTTGGGCATGCCAGGAGACCGGACCGGAATGTGCCCCTCTTTTCTATTAAATCACACACGATTGCTATTTTCTTTTTAATGGGTATGCGTGTGGCCGACATTTTTCGTTGGCTTCAACCCGGAAGAATTCTATGCTACCCCACGGAGTCTCTAAGCATGAGTCTCATTCTACCTACATAATAAACTCCGTTCAGATACGCCAGAAAATGACCAAGCCAAATGGAAGCTCGCTGCTCTGTGGAGGCCTATTCCCACGATTCAATCCTCGCCGCAGTCAACCAGTTTTCATCATCAAAGTTGACCCCAGCCATAAAACTCATGGTTTCAGCTGTGGAAATGCATGTAGATTGATAGCTTTTTTCAAATCCACCCAAGGTAAGTAGTGGGGACTGGCAATCCCCGCCAAACAGCTGTCTGTTTGTTCCTTGTTTGTTCTTGGTCGGTCCGCGCCCCAGCCTTCCACAATGACTCTATGACCTCAAACCAAAATTTAGACGGCATATGAGACGAATATCGAGGGAATTTCCCGGGCAGAATTTTTAAATGGCTATAAATGGCTGTGATCTGGCTGTCGAACTCAGAAAAAAATTGCCATGGAACGAACAAAGGAAAAAGTAGAAATTCGGCTCAGGATATTCCCTGGGGAATGTAAAAATGAAGCGATCTTCCACTGAAAGTGTGCCCAAAACGTTGATGGTTGAGGCTGCAGCCCGGACCGATCGTAAGGTGCCATCAAACCCCTTTACATTGCCAGTCCCCAAAGGTAGTGTTCGATCACGAGTTTCCTCGTATGTACTCATTTTCCGTACAGACCAACATGTGCAATTATACAATCCTGACTTAACTGAGACCGCTTTCTGAACTCGATCACGGCCGGAAATACTGAGGAACAGTGACGACAATTCGTCCGGCATGCGATCCCAATGTATTTTTATAAGTGAGTGTAGTTCAGTAAAGCCAACATAGTTATTCGTCTTGCATTTCAACTCATACTCGCTCTACCAGGAACTTAAGCTTAGGTTTTAGGAAGGTCGAAAATTTAGGACTCAAAATGATTATAGCAGAGATATCGCGTGGATACAACGCAACTCGTAGAACCTCGATTGATGAACGTCGCGCAGCAATTAATCCGTCACGTCGAGCGGGTCAAAACGTATTGACAGCGGGCGCGCCGTTGATGCACAGTCGTAATAGGGAAATTTACTTGGTTTGAGTGGACATTCTGCCTGCGCCATTGTTTTTAAATAAGGGAGTCACTGAAAATTGAGCTTTAACTTGTCTCTCAGATGAAAATAAGTACCTGAACATAGCATAGACTGTACACGAAACCTCAGGCTAACGGCCGGGCAGTGGCTGGTTCGGTCCACCGCGCTTGAAACACATACCATAACAGGCGGAGATGAACGTTTCGTTCATGGGTAAGCATATGCAGATCGCCTGGAGCAGCGCCCGAAGATGTTGCTCGAGTTGTAGATCTGAAAAGGCACACTGTTGTAGGCTTCTAGTCGACTCGGAGGCCCGAGCGATCAACTCGCTGTGCTCACAGTCGATTGGGGAAACGGCTCGGCAGCGGCTCGGAAACGACTACCGAGAGTCCTGATAGTAATGCATGGCCAGTTCTGTGGATTCAGCCGTGTCTGTAACGCCACGCTCAAATTTCCAGGATCACGATGGTTAAAGAAGTTTGAGTCACGTGCAATCGCGAACGCGACGCGACTGACCAATGAGAGACAAACAAACCATTGAGTAGAAGGTGATTTTCTTCGTTCGCTCAAGATGTTGTGTCTGTCCATTCTTCCGGGGGCGTCGCGCTTCCAATTCACTCTCTTCAGAGGCAGACTATAGAGATGGCGCAGCCCCGGAGGGCGTAGAACCGCTGAGCATCTCAACCAGCGGTCGGGAGATAGCCGAGCACGCAGGCGGCTTACTGCCCCTCATATTCGTCGGATCCGTGACTCAGCCATTTTGTAATTGATCTCACTACCACCCGGAATGCGAACCGTGGCAATATCGACTGACGGCATCTTCCCAAGTCCATATGGATGATCATTCATGATTTTCATGATCGTTGCTCCGTGTCCCTAAATACGCTCAAGGAAATGCCACGACCGAAGACCCCGTGCCGCGGCAGCGGCGGCGGCGTGTTCTCATCGTACTCTAATGGCTTTTCGACGTAAGTAGGCATGCCCACCCGCGATGCTGCGAAGTCGTAATTGCTTAGCTTTGAATACCCAGGAAGAGCGCGACAGTTTGATACGGTCTCCACTTGTCATGCCTAAAATATCGCACATATCAACCAATATATACTCTCCCGGTCGGCAGATCTGCAGCTGTTGGTGAGCAGCATGTTCTGAATCCCACCTCTCCCTCTCCTGCCTCGTCTTCGTCTGTGCTAGCACTCCGGTCCCTAGGTACGTTTCTTTCAACCCCGCTGGTCAAAGCCTTGGACGACCGTCCTGCAGTTCCCCAGAATCCTTATTTGTAGTTCACTTGCGCATCGGCTGGATATACAGTCCCCCGACCGTCCCCGGAACTCATTCGCACATCTCGCAGCCTACAGATGTCAACGATCACTAGTGGCTGTTCCTTGGTGAGAGACACTCGCATCCTTCGCCGAAATGTACCGTCTTATGTACAATGTGGTTCAGCTCGACCTTCCGTGTGTCACCGGCAAGATACTTTGCGGTGAGTTCCATGTATCACGCCTCCTTTTGTGCTTAGTACTGATTTCTGGACTTGTAATGAAATAGAATCGAATGTCACATCAATAGCCCAACAATGCAGTTGTTCAGGAATCCCGTATCTGTTAGACGCTGCGTGCAACGCTTGCGCTGGCGGGGATGAAAGGTGTCTGCTTTCAGTTGCATATAAAATTTAGTGACTCAACCAGATTATTTAACGGGAAGTTGGACCGCTTACGCCAGTAAATTTCAGTGTACGAGTCTTCCAGCGCAGTGCGTACATCCATTGGATGTCTAGCACTGAGCAGCTCATCTTGTGTTTGCTTTTAGATTTGTGAACCCATACCCCGGTCAGTGATCCTAGTCATCCCCGGGATTCCTTTGGCTCATGTTGCTTCGTCGTACCAGCACGAGAAGACCCCCTTCCAACATGGGTACTGGATATGATTGCGGCGACTCCTACGGTTCGTAATTTTCCTATTTCCTCCGCCTATGTTGAATTCGATGCGGTGCGCCGCAGCCTACTAGTTTTGATGTAACGCAAGCGTTTGCGTTCGCTTCATCTGGTGGCGCAAGCTCGACATCCCCCGTGGATACCCCGTCCAACACGAACTCGCCGCCGAACTCACAGAGTACAGCCAGAACAGGCACGTCCTCGCCACCTGGGTCGACCTTGAGCTCTGGAGTCTCAGGGAGCAACACCCTTCCAACAGCGACCACCCGCTCGCAGAGTATGACAGGGCCCGCGAAGTCCCCGCCAGTCGGGGCTGGTGTTGGCAGTAGTGGTGAAGGGTCCAGCGGCATCTCAACGGCCACTGGAGCGGTCCAGCCTGTAACGTCCAGGCGAGTAGGAAGTTCAAGGTAGCTATATAAATGAGCTCTAAAGGCGTTCTTAATGCGCTGATATATGTTGAAGCAGTCGGCTTCCCGTTGGCGCCATTATCGGAATTGTGGTCGCACTCTGTTCAATGATCGCAGCTGCTGCGTTGTTTCTCTGGCTCAGAAGACGCCGCTTCCGCCAGCAACGGGGCGTGCACACAGACTTTTCCACACCCACGCCATTCTCCATTCCCTCCCCTGCCAACGGCATATTCCGAGCCACCACTGCCAAGAGTCCTCACATTGGTAACGCTACTTCCGGATCCGATACTCGGAGCGTCAGCACGGCGCGCCGCCAGTACCTTCGAAACGAGCTGCGCACCACCCAGGAAAAGATAGTCGACATCCAGGACTCGGAGCGACGCAGTGCTACACCGACTGCATCACAAACCACCCCGAATCTCTTATTGAGAGTGTTTTCGAACCGTACTCCGAATCGACTATCCGGATCAGTGGGGGACCCTGAATTGATTGCGCGACTGAGGGAAATGACAGCGCGCGTGCACGAGCTGGAAGCACAGATGCAATCACCGTGGGCTATGGGTCTTTCGGACGAGCCGCCGCCTGGGTATTCAGAGGAGGAGATCTGATCAAGATGTCTCGAGCTCATGTATGTATGTATATTTCGAACCGGGTTGTATTTGTAGTTTTGAGGCAGGGATTTGTTGAAACATATTAACCTGAGCGCTGAAAGCCTGAGTCGTCCGTCGATATTCTTGCGAGTCTAAAAGTTGAACCCATGTTGAAGTTTTACAATGTTTCAACCAACGACTGGGCGGGGTGGCTTAGAATTTGATAGAGCGTATAGTTGCTCCGTCAAAAGATCAGCCGGCAAGTAAGGGAAGACGGACGAGCTGGTCTCAGATGCAGAAAGCGCAGTACCACATATCACCGGGTTACTCGGGGCCCACATTCGTCTATGGTCGTTATTTGACGGCGGTATACAGCCAGTCAATGATTTTAGCTTCTAAAGTAAGATTCTGCTTGTCGTATGGCACCGTTCACCTGTTCGATAATTACGAATACGCTCTTCTGCCTCAAATCATTTTTTCGAACCCAGAATCATGTGTACGAGATCAGTTCGGGGTTCTCGGTCATCTGTTAACTCATGTGAGTGGTTCAAAATGGGGGCTCTTTCCTCGTGAACTGACTTGGAAGGTTCAATAATCAAAGATTGTCGCTTAATAGCAGCCCAAGCTTGACTTGGTCCACTTGCCTGAAATGTTCCTTTACCACGACACAAGGCTGTCCCGTTTTTTTGCGGCCCGCACCCGTTCTTTTCCGCATTTTTTACCTTTTCGGAGTGCCGGTGCCATCCTCGGGGATTTACGCCCGTCCCCCTTGACGGGTGTGCAATCAGAATCAGAATCAGAATCACATTTTGATGTGGAATAGATGACCAAGAACGAGGTTAAAAATAGGCATTCAACCACTTGCTTAGTGCGTCCATGGCCCTCCTCGCCGGTGGCCGCGACTACGCGCTCCCCCACCCGGGCGCAGCGAGCTCACCTGCGAATCCATCTTCGCCCACATCGCGCATCGCGGGCCCCTCCGAAGAAGTCTTCACCGCCGTGTTCGGCTCGCTGCTCCCCCCTGCGCGCTTCCTGACGACCCCGCACGGGCGCACGGCATACTATGAATTCCTGCCAGCCACCCCCGCAACTGCAAATCCCGACCGCGTAGTGCTGATCCACGGCGTATGCACCCCCGCACTCGGCCTCCTCCCCCTCACCCAAGCCCTCCGCACCGCGCACCCCAGCACGCATCTATTGCTCTACGATCTCTGGGGTCACGCGCTCTCCGACACCCCCGCCGTGCCGCACACCCCCGCGCTTTTCCATGCACAACTCCTCGCCCTCCTGGCGCACCTCGGCTGGGAGGCACCCGTGCACGTGGTGGGCTACTCCTTCGGCGGCGCGACCGCCGCGGGGTTCGCCGCGCGCTTCCCGGACAAGGTCGCCTCGCTCGTCCTAATCGCGCCCGCGGGGCTCATGCGCGCCGAATCGTTCGCCCAGGGCGCGGAGCAAGCCGACGAAAAAGCGGCGCGTGACTACATCCTGACCTTCCTTGAAGGCGGGCCCCTCATCGTCCCCGCCGACTGGGAAGCCCGCGTCGCGCGCGGGGAGGTGGTCGCGGAGAAATTGCGCGCGTGGCAGCAGGAGGAGCATCAGGGGCACGTCGCGAGCTGCGTTGCGATTTTCAGGGACGGTGGTGTTCTAGGGCTGCATGCCGAGTTCGAAGCGGCGGTGCGCGGCGTGCCGCATGCGCTCGCGATTCTGGGCGCGGAGGACGATGTTTGCTCCAAGGAGGACTTGGAGGGGGTGGGACTGCGCCCCGAAAACATAATCGTCGTTCCCTCGGTGGGGCACGGGCTTGTGCGGCAACGGGTGGAGAGCGTTGCGGGCGCGATTGGCGGGTTGTGGAAGACGTTGGGAGAGGCGTAGGCGTAAGGGAGCGCAGGGACACGGGTGAGTGAGTCTACTCACTCGACGACGAAGCAACATGTCTCGCGCGCGATAGAAGCGTCAGTTTAATGCGACTCGATGCAGAGGCTTCAATTCGATGCGACTTGATACACTTTTAAATTTACACCACGTCCGCTTCTCACCTCCCTGTATTCCTCCATAAACACACGCTTTCGCCCGTCGTTTAAGAAAAAAAGGGAGAGGGAGTTATGGAGGACGCGAGGAATCGAACCCCTCCAACTGCTCTATTCTTCGAAACCAATAGGCAAACACTAGTTGCCGCATGCGGACTCGGGGACTCAAATCCTTAATATATACAAGACTTCCAGGCGCTCTGTAAAAACAAAAGCATTGCAGGCACATAAACCTCAGGCGGACGCGGGGAGTCGAACCCCTCAACTGCTCCAGATTCGTATATTGAAGAGCAATTAATGCGTGCACCGCGTCCGCTTCCTCCCTACTTTGGTACCTCCATATATGCACGTGTTCAACAGGGTCGAATTAAAAAAGGAGGAATTGTGGTGCGTCAACTTTGAATAGTGCGCCGTGCATGTAATGTATCCCTCTCTTTATTTTACTTTCGCATTGTGAGCAAAGAAAGAAGAAGAAAAAAGGAATGAACGGAATCGAGTGCGAGAAGAGGCGCGGATCGGCGCCTGCTTGACTCTCGGTTCCGGCTCCGCGGCATAAAGGGTACTTACTATGCATTATAATCGCCGTTGACGTGTTCTGTTCCATCGACGTGTTCTAGAATAGTGAATAGTGAGGGTGAAGAATAGGATGGCATTGGACGGCGTCTCCGTGAATACAATGAATGCAGCCCGTTCAGCTCTGTTCAGATAGTTGTTCTATTACGGGGCGGCTCGGGTGGGAAGTATTCAGAATTAAATTAATGAAATGCATGAGAGAAGGTGGGTGCACTGTGGCGCACGGGCGGGCGCGATTCGGGCGTGGGATTCTGGGATGCGCGGTAGGTAAGAGAAGAGTTGCATGTGTAGATCCCGAACGCAGAGAACGCCGGGCGTGAGGGGACTGCGTGGGTGCGCGAAGAATTGCTTCAAGGCCGGGGAGGGTGTGTAAAGCGCCACACGCCCATCATCCAACCCATCATCCAACCACCGATGCAGATGCAACTTGAAGGGACGTAGACGCAGACACTGACCTGAGGCACCGCTTACGCCCCAAGCCAAAGCCCGAAGCAGCCTCAGCCCGCTCGAGCCCGCGGCTCAGACCGACAGTTACGATCGGGCTGTCGACGTCAGTCCAAGTCTGCGCTGAGCGAAACTGACTCAAGGGGTTGGGACTCGGAGCGAAAGACAGAGACTGATGATGGGCAGTAATGCAGGGCGCTCGTCTCTTGACGTCTAGTACGGTCTAGACTGCGTTGCATTCTCCATGAAATCGAATGCACGTCATGAGCTTTAGACGGAATTCAATCCAAGCAACTCTTGCGAGAGGATGCGGGGTCCACATCGGCAACCTCGGCCGGAGCTCTCCCGCGAGGGTGCGGTGATTCCTGAGTCGGGGAATAAACTTTTGGGCTTTGAGGTAAATGTAATACAGTACAAGACCAGGACCGGCGAGAAGCACCAAGGCAGGGGAAGGAAGCACCGCAGCTCGGGTCGGTGCGTGCGCTCGCCGGGGAGTTGGTTACGCAGTGGGTGGCCGGGGTGCTGGCTGGCTGAGTACGGTGTGTTGGTTCGAGGTTCGGCGGGTTCGGTGGTGGAACGAAGAAACGACGGCTTGATGACGGAGGGTGCTGCGCGTGATTGCTAATGGCCGACGGATCAAGGTTCTTACTTTACCGCCTCAATCAAACCTCAATCGTTCTCCAGCCAGTCGCCAATTTGTCGCCAATGCTTCGGACCTCCTTTCAAGGATTGACCAAAGAGATAAATACGGCGCCAATGACTACATATATTTCCTAGGTTTAAAATTATCGGGCTGCGACCTCTGCGGGCACTCCGGCGGAGTCCGGCCCTGACTCCGAACAAATTGAAGATACCAAAGCAACTGCAAGTCGTACTATACTTCTGGCTTCACGTACGACTCGGGGGGGGTACCTTTCGCTCCGGCGTGGAGATTATCCCCTTGTGAGTAGATTCAGCTTGAGTGCATTGATGCGGACAAGATGCGGAAGTATTAATGTTCATAGTCCCTCAAACTGAGCCCCTCACGACCATTGGGCTCTCGGATTTTTGAACAGCTTCCGGGCCAGCCAGGCAGGGCCCGAAATTTCCCCCCAAATTTCGAGGTCCAGAACTGATACGTGTAGCTCAGACGGCCGTAACGCGAAGCTTAACCAGCGCTGTATGCATCATGCATGATCAGGCAAGTTCAGTGCCCCTTTGCTCGTTGAATCTCGATGTGGCAAGGACTGAGTATTCAGACGAGGCATTACCGATACATTGGCCTCCAAGTTATGGCGATTTCTACCCCGTTCGACTGCTGAATCATTCACACAACTCAACAACTTATTCGATGCAGCTATGCGCCATTCATATTACCTATAGCTTGGCTCCCCACAGTATAGAAATCATGGGGTTGAAAAAACCGAAACCGGTAGGCGATGGCAGCTCTTATTTCGACATTCGATCACTCCTTAAATTCCTAAGCGACAGAGAGTGGTATCAACGGCAGGAGCAAACTTTTTCCTGTTCATTTATGTGGTCCTTGTGCGCGCATGATATTGTGAACCTCGACGTCTTTGAGGGCTCCAAAATATGCACCATGTATAGAGCGGTATATTTATTCTGCTAAACAAGGAATTCGATAGGAATGTTGGGGAAACCAACAGCGGGCTGTCGAGCTTATATCCTACTCGCGCCTCTTATGCGTGCTCTTTCCGATTTTCGATCATGGGTAAATTCGCTGGCTGAGCTCACGATAACACGAACTAAGACTACCTCCAATTGTGTGTGACTCGCCGACGACTAGTAGCTGTTTTGAGTATGATCACGATATTCATGATCTCAGATGCCCGTGAAAACCGCGTGGGCCCGCGAATCCTAGGCGACTTAATTAGGTAGTGCTAAACGTTATCAGAGACTAGTTGGGATGGTGGATGCGAGCAGGAGCTCTAGTTAATGAACTTCACGGCGGTGATCAAATAGTTTTACCGCAGGAAAATGGGCCTAGAACTAGGATATCTAGTTACCGCGGGAAACTTTTACCTAGGGAAAAAATAAAGCAAAATTAATACCGATGTTTCTCCGGGAAAAGGGGGTACTTTTACCGCAGGCAAGTCGAGGGAAAAAGTTGAACTGTGCTTGGAATTTGAGAGATCCTAGCGCGCAAGCACCTTGAGCGTTGCACTTGAATGTCCCCATCTTTGTGGGGTCTAACATCTGCCTAGTCCTCTGAAAATAAGATTTGAAGCTTACGAACAGGTTTTGATGATCGCCGGTGAGAGCAGTAGCTCGACCAACGCTCGGCTCCGCGGTCCAGTGGCGCAGCCGTAGAACATTCCACGCGAGCCGTCACCATCGATTGGAGGGCAATTGAATTGCAACAGGCTTCTTTTTCTATTACACCGACCCAGATTCTGTGGCGCGCCTTGCATTCAGCGACGGGGATTCTAAGGAGCACGAAAATTTGTGGCGTCGGCATGCGATTCACGCGTGGGATCGCTCGTCTGTGTTCAATGCCATGCTCTGGCGCCGAGTAGAAATGAAAAGAGTGAGGGAGTAATTCTATGTAGAAAGAAGGAAGTCATTGGAAATTCGATAGAGTAGGGCGTGGGTAGAGCAGGGGCTCGATGGGAATATTTTGGGAACATTCATCCGACGACAAGCAGAGCCGACGGTCCAGGAGCGCAGAATCGGAAAACGAAGGCACTATGGAGCAGTAAATTCGTCTGATCCAGCCAGCGTGCAGCGGGGAAAAAGCATTGAACAGAGCGCCACAAGAATCCAGTATCGTGATCCCTAGAAGTCTTATACACGCCACGTTGATAGCCATGCATGCCGTTATCCAAAGAACGTGAACAACGGAGGTTAATACTTAAAACTCTAAATCCTATTACTTATGCTTTCCATGGCCAAACGAGGACGCGAGGACTCCACCCACGATTTGAAAGGCGTGGGGCCAAAGGTAGGTAGAGTAATAACGGGGACGGTTGAGAATGGCGAGGGGCTGGGTACTTCGCGCCTGTGCTTTTTTCAGCGAACTGAGGTGAACGGGAATGAAGAGGTTACCAGGGCAGTTCAGGTACGAGCTGTCGATGTCAGCACTCCGCTTAAAATTCGCCACGCTGCGCCCGGCCAATGAGGGACCTCAGGGGACCCCGTAAAATCGATGATTTAGATTGCCTCGGGCGGCGCTGGGACTGTCGTCCTTGAAGTCTATGTGACATTAGATTCTGAGGGGATGGTTGCTCGAAGGAGATGAAATGGGAAGGGGAGTGTCGCAACAGAGCCCAGTACGCGTAAATTGCGTAGGCAAGCACACGTTGTGCCTGCGCATTGCGCCACCCGCTAACTCCAACTGGCCTTATCGATATCTGCAGTGGATAAGGACTCTTCTAGAGCGGCGCAGACAGCCAATTATCCCGAGGTAAATTATAACGCAGTAAAGGAAGTTGTCACACTGGCAGCGAAGGGTGCAGAACTTGAAGGTCCTAAGTAGCTGAGTCCTCGGCTTGAAATTCGTTGATTACGCGACCTCCGACTTGTCTGCTACATAACAGTGGAAGCAGTAGGAAGTCGGACTGATGCTGCCACAGCCACGAATTCGAAGACCCGCGGGTACTTTCCGTCTCCGTCCAAAAGACAGACTCGGAGTTGGTGACAAGTTGGTGAATGACCGCCGGAGATCACCGATTTGTTTACGAAAATTACGGAGCATTGGGCGCTGTTGTCTTTTGCAAGTCTTTTGTCTTTTCTTTCCTGCCAAAGCGCCGACACCGCTTGAGTCGCTGAACTCATCTATATCTCCGACCGAGACGGCTGACAGTCAACAAGTTCAAATTCCGCAGGACACCTAATCCGGCCCCACCACTCAACCCATCAGTTCAAAATATCGCGAGATTTGAATTACGCCCCCCCATCTGTTACAAGCCCTTCTAGAGTGCGACACATTGCGCAATTAATTCTACAATGCGCTGCACGAGTGCAAACCGATTTCGATCGTCTTGAAGATGTTTCTGGCCCCATCCGGTCGATGAGCAAATCGCGCGATCGACGGAATTCCTCCCCGAGCTCTTCGTATCGCAAGTGTTAATTATCGAGTGGCAAATTACATTGTGAAAGGTGGGTGGCGAATGAACAGCGGTCGATGCTCAGGTGCAATTACGTACTTACATCTAGGAGCTCCAGTTGGTGGCTGCGGCATGCACGCATCTATCTCCTGGTGGCGTCCAAAATTATTGGCCTTGACGCGACGCCGCCCAGGTCCCCGTCGCCGCGTAATCAAACGAGCCAGAAGGTGATATATGAGGTACGTTGCTGGGGATCTCGGAGAGAGATAGGGGCGAGGGACTGGAAGTGCTGGTGGGATCTAGTGGCCGAGGGTGTGTAGAGAGGGAAATTTAGAAGAGAGAGACTAGCGGACGCGACTCCAACCCCATTAAGTTGCGCCACATTTCTAATTCTGCCGGTGCCCCCGTTCTACAATTACTCGAATGAACATACACGCTGGTTACACACTATGCTGAATCAAACAGCCACAGACAAGTACAAGTTGAACTGTGGGAAAAACAAACAAAGGAGTGAGCTTCAGGCGGACGTGGACAGTCGAACGCGTCCGTTTTCTTCGCTTATTTTCAATCTGAATAAACGCAAGCCTTTTGGACAGCTTTTCGAGCTGAAAAAGAAAGAAAGAAAGAAAAAACACGCCACGCACATTGGTAACACGGACGCGGGGAGTCAAACCCCGTCTCTACAACACGCGAGGTACGAGCGTCGATTTGTTGTACGTAGCGCCTGTCTAGGAGAGACACCCCGTCTCATTGCTTAAAACTCCACAAGCTTTGAATGAAATGCAACAGTGCGCCATGCACCACGTCCGCTCCCTCCCTCCCTTCCAGCACTGAATACATCCCAGCTTTTAGACACTTCCCGAGCTAAAAATGCCAAAGTTGCCACCACCACCCGGACGGAGGGAGTCGAACCCCGTCTCACTGCTTGCAAGTTGCTCTCGTGTCATTAAATGCAGGAGTGCGCCGTGCGCCACTTCCGCTTCCTACGCCCTATTTATCCCTCAATACACGCAGGCTTTAAATCACTTCGCACAAAAAAAGTGATCATCACCACAGCACCACACCCGGACGCGGGGAGTCGAACCCCATCTAACTGCTTCAACTTTTATTACTCCCCCCATTAAATGCAACAGTGCACCATGCACCACGTCCGCTCCTCCCTCCTCTTTAACCCTCAATTTATGCAGGCTTCAAGCCACTTCTGAGCACAAAAAAACGATTCCGATCGATGGATGCGGACGCAGGGAGTCGAACCCCGTCTCACTGCTTTCAAGTTGCTCTCGTATCATTAAATGCAGGAGTGCACCGTGCACCACATCCGCTTCCTACGCCCTCAATACACGCAGGCTTCAAGTCACTTTGCACAAATAAGTGATCATCACCACAGCACCACACCCGGACGCGGGGAGTCGAACCCCGTCTAACTGCTTCAACTTTTATTACTCCCCCCATTGAATGCAACAGTGCACCATGCACCACGTCCGCTCCTCCCTCCTCTTTACCCCTCAATTTATGCAGGCTTCAAGCCACTTCTGAGCACAAAAAAAACGATTCCGATCGATGGACGCGGACGCGGGGAGTCGAACCCCGTCTCACTACTTTCAAATCTACACTGTCGCTTGATTAAATGCAGTAGTGCGCCGTGCACCACGTCCGCTTCCTCCCTCCATTCCTGAACTGAATCCATCCCATCTTTTAGACCCATCCCGAGCCAAAAAAAACCGAGGCCCTTCGCAACGCGGACGCGGGGAGTCGAACCCCGTCTCACTGCTTTCAACTCTCAAATCGCACCGCCACATTAAATGCAGTAGTGCACCGTACACCACTTCCGCTTCCTCCCTCCTATTTACCCCTCATTATCCGCAGGTTTTGAGGTATTCCTTAGCACAAAAAACGTTCGTCACCATTGCAACATGCGGACGCGGGGAGTCGAACCCCGTCCCACTGCTGTCAACTTTAGATCACCGTTATCAAATGCAGGAGTGCACCATACACCACATCCGCTTTCTCTCTCCTCTTTATCTCTCATTACCCGCAGGCTTTGAGCCACTTGGCACAAAAAATAACCATCAGCGTCGGGGGACGCGGACGCGGGGAGTCGAACCCCGTCTCACTGCTTTCAAACTTTCATGTGGCGTCCTACATAATTAATGCAGCAGTGCACCGTACACCACATCCGCTCATTCCTCCCATTTCGCGGCTGGATTCATGCCTTGATTTATAAGTAGCAGGAAATTCACCCGCATAAATGATAAAATCACCCCTCCTCTTCCTCAAAATCCCTCCAATCAATACCATGCCATCAAGCCCCCCAGATTCCTGCCCTTCCTCAGCTTCACAGATTCACCCCGAAGTCGAAAACGGAAATCGAACTCAAAAAATTCAACATGCCGTTATGACCATCAACGGTAATCAGCACAGCATCAATCCGCATCTCCTCTCCGTGATCTCCGCGCCCTTGACAACAACCTCTCTTGTTTCTCTTCGAGGCTCAAGCTCGTTTCCCGCTTGCTCCCTCGGCCCCCCCTCCCCCCCGCCCATCTCCGTCAAAAATTCCGTCCTCCCCCGCGCACAGTGACACCGACGATCGATCGAATCGAAGAACATCATACATTTTTCGTCTGGCTATCCTACACCTCTCTCTCTCTCTCTGCTGTACGTATGCTACCTATGCTATGCGATGCCGCCGCGCTACAATTTTTGAAGTGAAGTAATGTACAGAAACTCGATGAAGAACCGAACGGAAGAATGAAGACTGAAGATATGAAGACTGAGGATATGGTATGAAGACGAGAAGGAGGAGTAGGAGGAAGGAAGGAAGAGGAGTCCACCAAGACGTGTTGTCGTATCGTATCGGGTCCAAGGAGTGCGGGGCGAGGGGTAGGATGGGATGGGGATGCGCGAGAGCCGGGTGGTAGGAGGTGACGCAAAGACTCGAGGGAGGGAGGGGGATAGGTTTGGGTACCGCGCGCGCACTTCACTTCACTCCGTCAGGGGCCTAGAACCCCGCCCCCGCCCCCGCCCCCGCCCCCGCCCCCCACCAACCCCTCCACCAACGACACCCCCCACCGTCGCCGCCCGCGCCCGTCCCACCCTCCCTTGCATCCCCCCACCCCCACCCATCCCGCCCGCGCCCCCGCCCCCGCCCATCTCAAACCCCCCACAATCAATCCCCAGGCCCCCCGTCACGGCGCCCGCCACGTCCACGTCCATGTCCAGCCCTCCGCTCGACATCGTCCTCTCCAGCTCGCCGCTCGACATCGTCCGCATCGGCATCGGCATCGGGAGAGACACGGGGAGGGGCAGGGGCAGGGGCATCGGCACCGTAAACATCCCACCGGGCGAGGCACCCGCCCCCTCCCCCGCTGACGACGACGCCGACGAAGACGAAGACGACGAAGACACCGGCATGGGCATGGGCATGGGCATAGAGGGCGGCTCGACCCACCCGCGCAGGATACCCCTGCCGCCGCCGCCGCCTCCGCCGCTCGACGACGACGAAGACGCGCCGACCCCCCCGCCCTCCATCCCCATCCCCATCGACAGCAACGCCGGCGCGTCGTACCGCCCCTGCGCGTCGTACGGCTGCCGGCCCTGCTGCCGGCCCTGCGCCTCGTACCCCGCGCTCCGCGGCCTCGACCCGTACGCCCCCGCCCCCGCCACCGAATACTGCGCGCCATACTGCTGCTGCTGCTGCTGCTGCTGCCCGCCCTCAAAAGTCTGCGACTGCGACGGCGCCGGAGGGTCGAACTGCTCGAGCGCGTCGAACGCGTGCAGCGGCAGCGGCGGCGTCTCGTACCCCTGCGTCGACTGCGACTGCGACTGCGACTGCGGCGAGTATGCTGTTGCGTTCCCATTCGCGTTTGTGCTGCCTGGGTGCGAGTACGGCGGGTATGCGTTTGCGTTGCCCGGCGAGTACGTCCCGTGCGGCGAGTACGCGGTCCCAGCGAGCGACATGGAGAGCGAGTGCAGGTGCGCGGTGGTGTTTTGCGCGTGGGAATGGGGGTGGGTGTTTTGGGAGTGGGAATGGGCGTGGGCGTTGGAGTGGGCGTGGTGCGGCGAGTAGGGCGCGCGGAAGAGGGGGAAGGAGCCGGAGACGCCTGAGGGCGGGCTGCAGAAGATGTCAGTACGTGTTTTGCGTGTATGAAGAGAGGAGACGACGATAATGATAATGATGAAACAGGACAGATGGGCGGCATAAGCACGAGCGGGGCGTACGAGGACAGCCGCGAGGGGACGCCCGAGCCATTGCTCGCGGCGCACGACGGACGCGCGGTGGGAAGAGCCCCCGCCCCCCGATGCCCCGATGCACCGATGCCCCGACCAAGAACCAAGAAACGCGCGGCGGGCAGGGCGCGCGCGGGACGAACGCCCGTCAGAGCGGGGCAGCACGGCGAGCACGGGGCGCTGACGCCTGAGCTCGACACCCGGCGCCCGAGTCCCCGCACGAAACAGCGCGAGCGCGCCACGGCTGCGTGTCCGAGGACGCCGCCGACGCGCACGCAGAGACATCGCCCGAGGCGCGCGCAGAAGGGGCAGGTGCAGCCGCGACGACCAGCGCGGTACGTCGACTCGAAGACATCGGCGGCAAAAAAACAGCTGCGTCTTCGAAGACGCTTAGAGACATCGCCCGAGGAGCGCGCAGAAGACAGGGCAGGCGCAGCGTCGACGCGAACACCCGCGCCAAAACAAAACGACCCCAGCAGCGACACGCCGGACGCAAAGCAACGAAAGACAAGAAAAAAAGAAGAAAACACCAGCACGAAAAGACTCACTTGGACCCGCCAAAGCTGCTCCTGCTCCGCTCGCTCCCGCTGCCGCTGCCGCTGCCGCTCTCGCTCGCGGAGCTTGGGCGGCTCGAGAGGCTGCCCGCGCTCGTGCGGCGCATGATGAGGTCCGCGCCGGTGCTCGTGCGGCGCAGGCCGTGCGTGCTCAGCGGGTGCGGGTGCGGGCGGGCGTGGGGGAGGGCGTCCAGCATGCGCCCGTGGTCGTCGTAGTCGTACGCGTCGAGCGCGTAGCCCGCCTCGAGGTGGTGGAAGCCGCCGCCGCCGCCCATGCCCATCGGCGGCTTGCGGGCCGCGGGCGGCGACGGCACGTACCCGTACCCGTCGTAGCCCTCGCTCGCATAGTTTTCGTAGCTCCCGCGGTGCGAGTCCGCGTCTGGCGCGTCGTCGTGGTATGGCGGAATTGGAGTTGGCGCGGGGGTGTGCGCGAGGAGCGCGAGGTCGAGGGACGCGGGGAGGGAGAGGCGCTTGGGGTTGGTGGGGACGGGCGCGGGGAGCGCGAGCGCGAGGGGGCGCGTGGACGCGAGGGGCGGGAGCGCGGGCGTCGACGCGAGGGTGGTGTTGCGCCGGCGGCGCGGCTTGAGCAGGGAGGCGGGGAGCGCGGGGGGGAGGGCGGCGTAGGGAGAGGGCGCGGGCGAGTTGGAGTTGGAGTGCGGGTGCGGGTGGGAGTGGGAGTGGGAGGCGGCGCGGGAGCGCGAGCGCGGGGCCTTGTTGGGCCCGCGGACGCGGCCCTCCTTGGCGTATTCGCAGGCAAGGCCGCGCGCAAGGCAGCGTGCGCAGGAGGGGTGGTCGCCGGAGCACTGCAACCCAGTTCAGCCCAGTCGACAAGGGGAGGAGACGGAACCGACCTTTGCCTTGCGGGTGCGGCACTTGTCGCAGGCCTGGGCGGTGCGGAGGCGGGGGTGCTCGGGCGTGCGGTAGAAGATGCCGGTCGTGGGGTCGAGGCTGCCCGCGAGGGTGATGCGCGGCCCGGCGGCGAGGCCATGGGCGTGGAGGAGGGCGGCGGGCGACGGGGCGTGAGGCTCGTACCACGGCGGCGGCAGCGCGTCGAGCATGAGGTGCTTCTGGGCGTAAAAGTCCATCTCGCCGCTGTACATGTCGTCCATTCTTGGGGATAGTGTGTAGTCTGTGCTAGGTTCCAGCTCGCTCGTCGGGGGCGCTTTTTAATATCTTGCAGGCGAGACACTGCTGCTTCCCGATCGGGGTAGAAAGGAGCCTAATTGCATATCTTCAAATCTCAGAATCGCACCTTTGATCCGCGGCACCTACCGATCGCGATCTCGCCAGCCAGCACCCCGGCCACCCACTCCGTAATCAACTCCCCGGCGAGCGACCAAACGCACCGACCCGAGCAGCGGCGCTTCCCCGCCGTGCCTTCCCCTGCCTGTCGCGCTTCTCGCCGGTCCTGGTTGCATGCATGACATTTACCTCCAGAAGCTTAAAACTCTCTTCCCCGAACCACGAATCGCGCGCGGGAGAGCCTAGGTCGCCGGCGAGGATCCCGCTTATGGCATCCAACTTGACGAACGATCTTGGCACCGGACGCACATTCAACAATATTCATGACGCATTCGATTTCGTGAAGAATGCAACGCATTTGTGGCATTCTGGAGTCGACTGTAGACGTCAAGACGATCGCCAGCATTCCTGCCCATCAGTGTCTGTCTCTCGCTCCGAGTCCGAGCCCCATCCCCTGAGTCACTTTCGCTCGCCGACGTCGACAGCCCGCCCGATCGTAACTATCGCTCTCGGTCTGGCCCGCGGTCTCGAGCGGTCTCGGGCTGGACACTTCGGGCTTGGGGCGCAGGCGGTGCGGTGCCTGCGTCCTTCAGTTGCTGCGTCAGTTTCATTCGAGTGCGAACGCAGCCACGCGACGCCCGGAGTCCTCGCCGTAATCCATCGCGTCCTCCGCGTGCTCTGGTTCCTCCCATTCGCGTTCAGTGCTCACCTCTTACACGCCGATCTGCACTCGCGACTCAACGATAAGTCCCACGCCCGAATCGCGCCCGCCATGCGCCACCCACCGTAACCGCACCCGTAATAGAACAGAACCGGCCCACCAAATGCACAACGCACAATCCATTCATTCGTCCAGCAACAACAACGCACTGAATTCAGTCGCGAGTCGCGCGAGATCCAATCGACGGAGACGCCGTCCGTTCTGCCCCTCATTCTAGTCTTCTAGAACACCGTGACGTCGACGGCGATTATAATGTATAAGCAGTAGTAGCTGTGACGCCGCGGAGCCGGAGCCGAGCGCATGCATCACTTCACTCAGCTGTATACAATTCCTAACTCAACTGCATACAATCCCCCCCCGACGGCCGAAAGCGCGCGTTTAGAAAGCCTGCACGCCAGTGTATCGAGGGATAAAGGGGAGGGAGGAAGCGGACGTGGTGCGCGGTGCACTACTGCATTCAATTCCGTCGGAAGAAAAAGTGAAGCAGTAAGACGTGGTTCGACTCCCCGCGTCCGCCTGTCGCCGTTGTCCTTTTTCTCACGGACGAGGGGGAGATAAATCTTGCATATAAGGAGGGATGAGAGAGAGGGAATAAGCGGACGTGGTGCGCGGCGCACGGCTGCAGTAAATTCCAAGGGAAAAGCGCTGGAGCAGTTGAAGGGGTTCGACTCCCCGCGTCCGCCTCCAAGATCTCACTCATTTTTTTAGTCCGAAGGGTGTCGAAAACTCGCGGGGTTTATGGACTCATGAGGAGATAAAAGTGAGGTAGGGAGCGGACGTGGTGCGCGGCGCACTGCTGCATTTAATGACGAGGGAAGCGATATTGAGGCAGTTGAAGGGGTTCGACTCCCCGCGTCCGCCTTCAAGATCTCGCTCTTTTTTTTATTCCGACGGCTGTATAAAGCGTGCATATAGGGAGGGCTGGGAGATAGATGAGAAGCGGACGTGGTGTACGGTGCACAGCTGCACTGAATGCTGCGGTGGACAAAAAAGCTTGCAGCAGCAAGGCGGGGTTCGACTCCCCGCGTCCGCGTCGGCCTATTCCAGTCCTGATTTTTATTCCGAAGGCGGGCGAAAGTGGATTTATGGAGCGATAAGAGGAAGGGAGGGAGCGGACGTGGTGCGCGGTGCACTACTGTATGGAAATAATGTGGGAAGAAAAGTTGAAGCAGTAAGACGGGGTTCGACTCCCCGCGTCCGCCTGTCCTTCCACCATCCTTTTTTTTCAGAAGGCTGGGGATATCGTCTGCTTATGAAGGGATGAAGGAGAGGGAGGAAGCGGATGTGGTGCGTGGCGCACTGCTGCATTTCATAGCAAATCTTCAAGAGAGGAATATAGCAGCGAGACGGGGTTCGCCTCCCCGCGTCCGCCCTATCCCCCCCTTCCAATTTTTTTTTCTCGGGCTGTCGAAAGCCTGCATATATTAAGGGACAAAAACGAGGTAGAAAGCGGACGTGGTGTACGGCGCACTACTGCAATCGTTATTTGTGCGACAAAGGTGAAGCAGTTAACCGGGGTTTGACTCCCCGCGTCCGCCTGTCTCCATCCCCCACCCGTTTTTCTCAGAAGGCTGTAGACAGTGTGCATTTATGGAGTAATAAGAGAGAGGGAGGAAGCGGATGTGGTGCACGGTGCACTCCTTCAATCGTTATTTGTGCCACAAAGGTGCAGCAGTTAAGTGGGGTTCGACTCCCCGCGTCCGCATAGCATTAACAACCCAGTCCTCGGATTTTTTTTATTCCCATGAGAAGGGTTGGAAAAGCTCCCATGTATTTAGGGTCGAGACGATGGGAATAAGCGGACGTGGTGCGCGGCGCACCGCTGCAATGATTGCGTTGTCTACTTACAAGGATTGGAGCAGCAAGCCGGGGTTCGACTCCCCGCGTCCGCCTCATCATTTCTCCCTCCCATCTTTTTTCTCAGAAGGCGGGTGAAAGCTCGTTTATGGAGAGGTAGGAGGGACATAGTAAACGGACGTGGTGCGCAGTGCACCGCTGCATTCAATTCAATGGGAAAAAAGTGAAGCAGCAAGACGGGGTTCGACTCCCCGCGTCTGCCTTCATAGATCCTTTCTCCTTTTTTTCTCAAGGCTGTCGAAAGCCTGCATATATTAAGGGATGAAAGAGAGAGAGGAAGCGGACGTGGTGCGCGGTGCACTGCTGCATTTAATGAAAGAGGGGATGAGACATATGAAGCAGTGAGACGGGGTTCGACTGCCCGCGTCCGCCTGAAGGCCCTGAACCACCTATGGACTGCTTGTGTTTTTGCAGAGTGCCTGGAAGTCTTGCATGTATCAAGAAGTAAAACAGAGGTAGGAAGCGGACATTGTGTACGGTGCACCGCTGCATTCAATTCAATGGGAAAAAAGTGAAGCAGCAAGACGGGGTTCGACTCCCCGCGTCTGCCTTCATCATTGAACTTCATGGATCCTTTCTCCTTTTTTTCTCAAGGCTGTCGAAAGCCTGCATATATTAAGGGATGAAAGAGAGAGAGGAAGCGGACGTGGTGCGCGGTGCACTGCTGCATTTAATGAAAGAGGGGATGAGACATATGAAGCAGTGAGACGGGGTTCGACTGCCCGCGTCCGCCTGAAGGCCCTGAACCACCTATGGACTGCTTGTGTTTTTGCAGAGTGCCTGGAAGTCTTGCATGTATCAAGAAGTAAAACAGAGGTAGGAAGCGGACATTGTGTACGGTGTACCGCTGCATTCAATTCAATAGGAACGTAAACAAAGTGAAGCAGCAAGATGAGGTTCGACCCCCGCGTCCGCATACAAAAGGCTCGTCGGATTTTTTCTTGTTTTGGAAAAATTCCCATGTGTTTAGGGTTGAGAAAGTGGTAAGAAGCGGATGTGGTGCGCGGCCCACTACTGCGTTGATGGTGTGGTGGGAAAAGTTGAAGCAGTCAAACAGGGTTCGCCTCCCCGCGTCCGCTTGCACCTCATCTGTAATGCTTGTGTTTTTGCCGAGCGCCTGGAAGTCCGGTGTATGTTGAGGGTTAAAAGATACATAAGAAGCGGACGTTGTGTACGGTGCACTGCTGTATTGAATAATTTGGGAGGGTGTTTGTTTAGTGAGCACTTGAGCAGTCAAACGGGGTTCGACTCCCTGCGTCCGCCTATCTCTTCCCCACTCTTTTTCTCAGCGGGGTGGAGACAGTGTGCGTTTATGGAGTAATAAGAGAGAGAGAGGGAGCGGATGTGGTGCACGGTGCACTGCTGCAATCATTATTTGTGCGACAAAGGTGCAGCAGTTAAGCGGGGTTCGACTCCCCGCATCCGCCTGTCTCCATCCCCCACCCGTTTTTCTCAGAAGGCTGTAGACAGTGTGCATTTATGGAGTAATAAGAGAGAGGGAGGAAGCGGATGTGGTGCACGGTGCACTACTTCAATCGTTATTTGTGCCACAAAGGTGCAGCAGTTAAGTGGGGTTGGACTCCCCGCGTCCGCATAGCATTAACAACCCAGTCCTCGGATTTTTTTTATTCCCATGAGAAGGGTTGGAAAAGCTCCCATGTATTTAGGGTCGAGACGATGGGAATAAGCGGACGTGGTGCGCGGCGCACCGCTGCAATGATTGCGTTGTCTACTTACAAGGATTGGAGCAGCAAGCCGGGGTTCGACTCCCCGCGTCCGCCTCATCATTTCTCCCTCCCATCTTTTTTCTCAGAAGGCGGGTGAAAGCTCGTTTATGGAGAGGTAGGAGGGACGTAGTATACGGACGTGGTGCGCAGTGCACCGCTGCATTCAATTCAATGGGAACAAAGTGAAGCAGCAAGATGGGGTTCGATTCCCCGCGTCCGCCTTCATAGATCCTTTCTCCTTTTTTTCTCAAGGCTGTCGAAAGCCTGCATATATTAAGGGATGAAAGAGAGAGAGGAAGCGGACGTGGTGCGCGGTGCACTATTGCATTTCATAGCAGATCGTGGTGAGGAATATAGCAGCGAGACGGGGTTCGACTCCCCGTGTCCGTGTCCGCCCTATCCATCCCCAATTCTTTTCCTCGTGCTGTAGAAATTTTGTGTTTATGAAGGGATGAGAGGGAAGTAGGAAGCGGAAATGGTGCGCGGCGCACTACTGCATTTAATGAGGCGAAGAAATTATGGAGATTTAAGCAGTCAAACGGGGTTCGACTCCCCGCGTCCGCCTGTCTCCATCCCCCACCCCTTTTTCCTCGTCAAGGCAGTAGAAATCTTGTATCTATGAAGGGATGAGAGAGAGGTAGGAAGCCCACGTGGTGTACGGTGCACTGCTGCAATCAAAGAAAGAGGAAATGAGACATACGAAGCAGTAAGACGGGGTTCGACTCCCCGCGTCCGCGTCGGCCTGTTCCAGCCCTTATTTTTGATTCCGATGGCGGGCGAAAGTGGGTTTATGGAGGTATAAGAGAGAGGGAGGAAGCGGACGTGGTGCGCGGCGCACTGCTGCATTTTATTGCAAGGCACCTAGCAAAGGCTGAGCAGTCAAACGGGGTTCGACTCCCCGCGTCCGCCCTATCCATCCCCAATTTTTTTCCTCGCGCTGTAGAAATTTTGTGTTTATGGAGCGATAGGAGGGGGGAGGGAGCTTGCTTTTGTCACTGACGAGAGGGAGGTAAATCTTGCATATAAGGAGGGATGAGAGGGAGGGAGGAAGCGGACGTGGTGTACGGTGCACTGCTGCATCGAATGAATGGTGTGGGGAGAAAAGTTGAAGTAGTAAGACGGGGTTCGACTCCCCGCGTCCGCCTGTCCTTAAACCATCCTTTTTTTTCAGAAGGCTGCGGATATCGTCTGCTTATGAAGGGATGAAAGAGAGGGAGGAAGCGGATGTGGTGCGTGGCGCACTACTGCATTGCATAACACGGCATTGTAAAAAAGTTGAAGCAGCAAGCCGGGGTTCGACTCCCCGCGTCCGCCTGTCCTTCCACCATCCTTTTTTTTTAGAAGGCTGCGGATATCGTCTGCTTATGAAGGGATGAAAGAAAGGGAGGAAACGGATGTGGTGCGTGGCGCACTACTGCATTTCATAGCAGGATCTTCAAGAGAGGAATATAGCAGTGAGACGGGGTTCGACTCCCCGCGTCTGCCTTCATCATTGAACTTCATGGATCCTTTCTCCTTTTTTTCTGAAGGCTGTCGAAAGCCTGCATATATTAAGGGACAAAAGAGTGGTAGGAAGCGGACGTGCTGCGCGGTGCACTGCTGCATCTCATAACAGATCTTCATGAGAGGAATATAGCAGCGAGCCGAGGCTCGACTCCCCGCGTCCACCTGTCTCCATCCCCCACCCCTTTTTCCCCCTCAAGGCAGTAGAAATCTTGTATCTATGAAGGGAAAAAAGAGAGGTAGGATTCATAGGGCTGCCACCCGCGCCCGTGACGGCAACGGCCGTCGATTCGACGGGTCTGCCACAGGCACGGGCCGTGTCTGCACGGCCCGTTGAGACCAGTTCAAGATGTCTGACGGGACGGGACGGTCAACGGCACGGCCGTTAGCGGTACCACGGTTATTGACGGCCCACAAAAAATGCATTTAAGTGATTTCCATGATAGTGCAGGTCCTCAAACAGCACTGGGATATATATATGGGTGGTCTAAGCAGTTATAAGCCAAATAGCGTGGTCTGTCGCGAAAAACAGACATTCTCTGAGTTTTCTTGCCGGCCAAAGAATTGCCTGAGAGCATAAACAGAATTATGGAAGATCTGTTAGTGCCATGAAGCAATGCAGCCATGGCGAGCAGATGATATTTTCCCACGAAATCCAGGTGCACAAGGTGGATTAATGTTCAGCAATTTCAGAACAGCGTCGATCAAGCGGCGATAACGATCGCGAGCAGGCCATAAAATGATTAGCCGGCTCAAGTGCGTAGCAAAGCAAGTAGCAGAACAAGTGTTTGGGTAGAAAATGGTGCATGGATGTGTGTCCAGCGGTGCCCACTAACAGGTACAATGGTGAGTGAGATCAAAAGGGAGATGGACAAACAACGATCGGCGACGGCGACACAATGAATTCACTGATGGCCGTGATAAGATATGGCTCGCGGAGGTAGACGGCTGCTTCCGGCTGCTTCCGGATCTATTTAATTCCTCTTTTTGGCACCCGTGGGGACCCGTCGACACGGCCGCGACGGCCGTTTTTCCACGGGTGACCACGGGTCCTACCCGTGCCGTGGCCATGCCGTCTTGGTCGACGAAAAATGGCCGACGGAACGGGCACAGCACCCGTCGAACGGGTGCCGTCGACCCGTGGCGACGGCAACGGGCGGCAGCCCTAGGTAGGAAGCGGACGTGGTGCACGGTGCACTACTGCATTCAATTCCATGGGAGGGAGTAGAGTGAACAGTAGGACGGGGTTCGACTCCCCGCGTCCGCCTGCCAGACCAGATCTGTCATGCTTTTGTTTTTGCAGAGCACCTGGAAGTGTGGCGTATATTGAGAAGTACACCAGAGGTAGACAGCGGACGTGGTGCGCGGCGCACCGCTGCAATGATTATTTGTCTAAGCAGAACGTGAAGCAGCAAGACGGGGTTCGACTCCCCGCGTCCGCATGCGGCAACTTGAATTTCCCTTTTTGATTCTGATGGCGGTCAAAAACCTGCATGTATCGAGGAATAACAGAGAGGTGAGAAGCGGACGTCGTGTACGGTGCACCACTGCATTTAATGTAAAAAGAGGGAGAAAGTTGAAGCAGCAAGACGGGGTTCGACTCCCGCGTCCGCATGATCCATTTCCAGATATTTTTGGTCCGAGACTGTTGAAAGCGTGCGTTTATGGAGACACAGAAGGGAGGTGGGGAGCGGACGTGGTGTATGGCGTACTACTGCAGTTATTATTAATTGCGACAAGAGCTAAAGCAGTTAACCGGGATTCGACGAGTCCCCACGTCTGCCTGTCTCCATCCCCCACCCGTTTTTTCTCAGATGGCTGTCGAAAGCTTGCATGTAGGGAGGAATAAAAGAGAGGTAGGAAGCGGACGTTGTGTACGGCGCACTGCTGCATTTGATAGAATTTGAAAGCGGTGAAAGCAGCAAGATGGGGTTCGACTCCCCGCGTCCGCCTATCTCCCTCCCCCCCATTTTCTCTCAGAAGGCTGGATAAAGCCGGCGCACTGCTGCATTTAATGAATAGGCGAGGAAGGATAGAGCAGTTGAAGGGGTTCGACTCCCCGCTTCCGCATTCCCGTTATCCAGTTGCTGGCCATTTGGTGCCGGGGACTCTTTCCACGAAGTGGAGAATGGAGGCAAGTTTGGGGGATTTCGGCGTGGTGGCAATGGCGTCATGGATCAGCGGACGGATGGGGTGGGAGGCAGGGAGCGTCAGATAAAAGGCGACCGTGTTCAACGCGTCGTGCTCGATGCGTAGTTGAGCCGGCAGCAGCGCCGCTTCCTTCTCCAGGACAGCTAGCGCTGCTGTGCGGAAGGCCCCGGTGATGACCGCCTTGTTGACTCTGTCCAGCAGTTTAAACACATCTGTGGGGAGCGGGAGGAATGAAGATACACCGTAATCAGCGCAGGGAAGGACGGTAGAGCGCGTGAGATCACGAATAAGCAGCGGTCGGAGGCCCCACGAATTATGCATGATCGCCATGGAGGCGTTCAGTGCACGGGTCGCAATTGACTCGTATAAGCCGTCGCTGCCAAGGTATTTAGAAGCAATCAGGACATCAGACTGGTTGCTGCCAAGATTCGTCCAAGCGATCAAAACGTCAAAGAAAATATTGAAGTCAAGCAAGAGAGAGGGAGGAAATGGAGGGAGAGCAGATAACATGGATGAACTATAACGAAACAGAGGTTAAGAATACGCTGAGAAGGCAAAAAAGCCAGAAGGAGAGTACAGCGAAGGAAGGAAAAAAACAGAGCGACATCAATCAATGATGGGTTCTATATTTAACTACTACAAAAGGTAAGTGTATGGTCGAAAAACTCTCAGGGTTTATTCCCTTAATCAGGAAAACGTCCAACACGAGTCAATCACGTGGATAATTCTATTCAGAAGCCCGGTTGCAGGCAGAAACCCCCTCTTATATAGAACCCGGTTGTTAATTATTTTTTTGAGGGAGGGTTTCTCGCTTAGCATCGCCGGCCATCAATTACCCGGCTGCATGTGCCGAGCCCTGCCGAGATTTCGCCGGCCTTGCCGCCTATATTTTTGGTCCGACTCAGCCCACAGGGGATTGTCTCTGAGGGTCCATTTCGTAATATTAGTGCCCTAATAGGCAGAGATCTTGGTCAGTCAAGTGAAACAAAGCAATGTAAAGTACAGTTGCAATTTCTTGCAAAATTCAGTTCAAGTCTAGATTCAAGTCTAGAGATAGTACAGCCACTCAGTAATAGGAGCACCACTTCACAGGCTCACGACAAGTCGCCTGTGCCCATCGCCTCAGCAGAGTCCACTGCCACCAGACTGATGAACTTCTACCCTGTCTCGTCAGATTTAACCGGCCTGCAGCTACAAGTCAACATCAATATTGTTTTTGCTGGTACCTTAGCATGTACTGCAGTACTGAATTACAGATGTGATGGCTGCCAGTGAGACAGATAGACCGATGCACAGTTTGCCAATATTCTCTTGTGAACTCAGTGGAATTGAATTTTGGCCGAGTTGCCGGAGTTGCCGGAGCCGGGGCCCCCGGCACTGTCAAAAGTTGAAAACCGAGTTTCTGTATAGACTCTATTTTTAGACAGGGGGTTTGCGCCTGCAACCGGGTTTCTGAATAGAATTATCCCAATCACGTCATAGACCCAAAAACCAGATTTCTCGCAGTGGAATGGATGACTAAGAACGAGTTTAAAAATAAATTTTTAAGACTCGTAATTCCCGGCCGGCGGCCGCAAAAACTTTACGTTCATCCGCTACAGACTCTGCAATGGGTCAATTGCCTCCTGCTATAAAATGGCCACGGATATATCTTACTCCATCGGACAATGTTTCTGCGGCTATCCTCTTTGTTGACACTCTCCCTTGTCGCCTGCAAGGTTGTCGCAGACACCGCGCAGTATCTTGATGACCAGGACCTTGACCCAACATGTCCTGAAGGTTACTACCCTGGCGTCACAGTCGACGAGGCGATGTATACCGTGCCGATAGATGTGCTGCACGGTGTCATCGGCTCGTTCTTCCATGCCCAGTGGTATGTGAGTAACATTATTCTCATCTCCTCTGAACGCGTCTCTGAGCACCGCGTCACGTAGACCATCACCAACACCACCAACGTGGGGAAGGACAACACTGTTGGATCCACGCGTGAAGGTCACGATGTCGATGGCAACTACTTCAAGGAGCGCCTCGTCCGCGTCTTCCAAACTCCATCGGAGAAAATGATCGCCTGGAAATCCCAGGTTAGTCTCGTAAACCAGACGTGATAACGCACGATGAGAAGGCACTCGTTCTCATGTACTTGTATAAAATCCCAGGTCAACAATTCGGTCCGCAACCCCAGTGGTAACGAGACCGCTGTCCAGACGACATATACCGAGGAGCACAGGCTGATGAGCATCTGTGGTGGCACGGCGACGTTGGTTAACATGTGGAACGTCCAATGCGCGAATGATCTTGTGAACGATTGGGACGAGTGGTACAGAATGCGAGGTCAGGCTCTCGACGCAGTTATCACCAAACTGGGTGCGAAGCAGTTTAAAGGAACTTGTCCGGGTAAGCTCCTCGACGCCCTCATGGATGTGCTATAAACTAATCTGCGCACTGTCCTAGCTCCCCTTCCTAAAAGGAAATCCAACTCGAAATGAGTGAGATGGCCATTATGCAATCAATGTTCGTTTGCAAAGCCGCAATCGTGCTTTCCGTGTTTCGTGTTCCATGCCTGAGCTTTTACGATGCTACCCAAGCCACTCGCCCTCGCTCACACCACAACGAGAACAGTATATATATATTTTAAAAGAGCTGTCAGAGGCGCGCTTGGAAAATGCACACGGTGACGAAGGAGTGCACATCAGTAAAACTACATTTTT
Source organism: Mycena rosella (assembly GCA_029378255.1). Taxonomy (NCBI): domain Eukaryota; kingdom Fungi; phylum Basidiomycota; class Agaricomycetes; order Agaricales; family Mycenaceae; genus Mycena; species Mycena rosella. Next base: position 973,205 of record JARKIE010000004.1, on the reverse strand, counting down.
GTCTTTGACATCTTTGGCGTCTTGGGCAAGACGCCAAAGACGTCAAAGACACATTTTAGGCCAAGACACGGCATCTTTCCAAAGTAGATTCCCTTTTCTTTTCAAAGATGCATCCGTCACTCCAAGGCCTCCCAAGACTTCAGCAAAGCCTCACCTCAAAATAGTTATGATACTTCAAGGGCCATTAAAGATGCGTGTAAAGAACAAATAAATTCGGGAATGTAATATAATACAAGAGTACACGTAAAAGTAAGGTGGTAACGGAGTGCGACTGAGCACCAGCCCTGACGGACTGCCATCCGCACCGTCAGCCGTCGGTGTACCGCTGTCCTCATCGCCGACGCGCGCTGGAGAACAACCCGGGAGCAGGACTACGCAAGCCGCTCGGGGATGACGAGCAGAGATGACGCGCGTCGGATCCCGGGTGAAATCGGACCTGGTAGGGAGAGTCTGATATAAGTATGATCTGTGAATGACGGTGAGGGCACTCACCGCCGGCGGGGAAATGCAAGTGGCGCCACAACCTAAGCACGAAGGAAGCCATGATGAAAGAGCAGTGATTGGCAGGAAAGGAAACAGAGGGAGGCCGACTTGAGGTTTGCTTGAGGTACATGAAGTCTGAGGGACTTGAAGTGGCTTGAGGGGGACTCAGTTTGGGGCGCCTTCGGGGAATCTTGAAGGGTTCAGACAAGCTTGAGGGTTTATAGCCTAAGGTGCTTGAGAGTTGACGAAGGCAAGTTTGCTGAGGCACGGGGAGTATACCGAAAGCACTGTTTAAAGATTATCAGAGAGCACTTGCGATAATGTCGCCCGAAGAGGTTCGCGCGTTTTTCTCCGAAGAATACTAGGAGGCGGAGGATGTATTACTGCAGGGGTCCCTATAAGAAACAAGCCTAGTGTCTCGTATTCTCTCCCCTTTTGACCACTCGGTGGCAAGTTCTGCACTCACATCACATCAGGCAGAGGCAGAGTTGTGTAGATTTTTTAAAGAAATACCGACACATTTTACACTTTAAATAAGTAAAAAGAAACTACTAGCACATTATCAAGTCGCGCGCGCGTCCGTCCGTAGCGTAGGTAGGTGGATAAATAGGGCAATAAACACGAGGTAGGGAGCGTGGGGCAGCACGGCGGTGTCTAATCGATTTGGATTAGTGAGGACGCCAGAGTGCGGGTGCGGGTGCAGCGGGTGCGAAGGAGCGTGGGCGCCAAGGTAGCGCGGAAAACATGGGGGACGGCGATGCTAATGAAAGCACGGAGCCGGCAATGCCAGTGAAAGCGAGGAAGCGGCAGCGAAATATGCCGCGGTAAAACCAAAGAGGGGAAGGAAGAAATCGAAAGGGGGCGGGGGGAGCGAAGTCGAAATCGAAGGGGAGGGTGAAGTCGAAATCGCAGGCGAAGGCGAATGACGAAGGAGCGTGCGCGAGTCGGTGGGGTCGGTAGATATGGGTAGGTATGGTGGGTAGGCAGGTATCAAGGAGCGTGGTATGCGTTGCGTGCGATGCGGGCAGATATTAGGTTAATATAAGGATAATATATATACCGAGTGCGGCGGGCGCGCGGGCGTCGATGGATGGATGAGGGGATGGCTACAAATACACGGTGTGGATGGATGCAGCGAGTCAGTCCGTGATGCGTGAGAGGGATGGATCGAAAGCGACAGCGACGGAGAGGAGACGAGACGAAAGGGGGCGAAGCGGAGCGCGCTATTCGGCTTTGAAGCGCTCGCCCCCGCCCCCGCCGCGCATGATGGCCTTCATGAACGCGAAGAACCGGTCACCATACTCGCCCGGCTCTACCGGACTTATTTTGTGCTAAAAAGAAATTCAATACCAGGCGTGAGAAGAGGGCAGAAGAACACGCACACGGTCCGCGCTGAGCCCCTTCCAAAAGTGCTCGAGCTTCTTCACGGTCGAGTAGGGTGTCAGGACGTTGATGACACCAAGATAATATATCTTGTCCAAGTTCTCGCTCCCCTGGTCCGTTGCGCGCAGCCCGCCCTCGTCCTGGTAGATCAAGAAGTCGCGCCGGTCGCCCGTATCCTCCGGCAACCTAATTGTCCCCCTCCCGTGCCCCAGCCTCTTCGGGTCCCACTCGCGCATCGCGCGCCGGATGGCAATCGCCTCGGGCGACGTCCGACGGCCCTTTATGGTGCAATGGCGCTCATTCATTGATTCGGGTTTGCGCAGATCCGTCCCCCTTCGGCGCTTCCCGCATTCCTATTGTTACACCTTTGTCGGGGACCTCACCGGGGGGTTTTAGCGTCCTAGCCCCTTTCGCTCCTTTATGCCGCGCTCACGTTTCAGAGGCTGCGGGGATCTGTGGATACCTGTGGGACAATCAACTTTATTAATGCATCCGATTAATGTTATGTTGTGCGGCTTCCTCCTGCGGAACCGCCCATTTCTGCGCGCCGGTCGTTGCCGCTGTTTCCGCCGCCCTTGCATGAACCAGCACTGCTGGAGCGTCGTGGGTGCCTCAGGTACACCATAATCCATTATTGCATCATGAAAATCTCTCCGTTCGTCCGCGTACACGTTTATGTAGGTGCTCTGCATAAATATTTTCATTTTGAATCTGGGCTCCTCCTGGCCCTTCCTGTGCATGGTGTCCCACTGGAATCACATTTAAATTATTAAAAGTACTGCTTCTGTAATTTCCGCTATCTCCAGTTGACCACTTTGTCGAATATGCTGCCCCGAGTTGCCGCACGAACTAGGCGCCCGTGGGCGCCCAATTACTAGATGCGTGCTGCCTGCGACCCCGCTAGCTCATTGGGTCTAATATCATCGGGGACGAGTACAGTGGAATTTTGTGTACATCCTGGATGCCGCTTGAGTACTTCCCATTTTTTCCAGTGCTCTTGTACATACTTTCTGGTGCAGGACCACACTTGAATATACCTCTCTCTATTTCACCGCCCCTCGACATCGGGACCTTGTCTGTGCAATGAATCCACAATCAAATCAGATTTTACAATCTTCCGAACACTAGAAAAATAGCAATACATCTTAACCACCACTCTGCAGATTGCCGCAACCCATTTAATCCTCATATGGGATTCCACTTCTCATCGGTATTCTGTGGTTTTTCTTGACATGCAGGAGCAGCAATTCAATGCGGGATCCAGTCAAACATGCTTAGGGGGTATGCATATACTTCCCCGACAAATTTTCCGCCGGGACCTCCCCAGGTATTTGGAAGGTCGGCGTCCGATCCGTCTATGTAGTCGATATCGATGTTCTAAACTGGTCAAAATTTGGACTCAAAAATAAAGTTGTTCCAACCTCAGAATCTTCAATATAGTTGAGCTCGCTTAGTCAAAATATCATGTTCCACCACCAGAGATCCCCAAACTGACCTCTATATGCTATGGTATGATCGGTTTAAGATGGCTCTGATCTCCAATTACCTCTGACTCCGGACGGTCACATAGTTCGATGCCCAAATAAGTTTGGTTCGTAGTTACAAGACTTTCCCTCTCCTCAGAATCTCCAATAACATGTTATTTGTGCCACAGGAACAAAGGTTTCGTGGTTCTGATCTTCGGCCATCATCGGAACACGACCAAATCGGGCTATTTCCATGTGTTTGCCTTCGATCAAACTGGCGAGCTCCTGCTCTACCTTCGCCGTATCTCATCGCCCTTGCCGTCCAATCCTTCAAAAACCTGATATCATGCTACCAACCACCAAATCTTGAGCTTCGCATCTCAGATTCACCATTCTGTCCCTCCACTGCGGCGTACCAATATGTGCTTTCCTGCTGCTACATCCGGCTTTCCCGCAGGCACAATCATCGCATCCGACATCCTGTTCAGTCTTAAGTGAAGAAAATTATGAGCGAGACTGATTAAATGTGTATCCCGAGAGTATTTAGGTGCGCTTCAGCTCCCACCCGTGATTCCGGTGATTCAACGTGTTCGTATGTTGCCTGCCAGATTTTGAACTACGAGAGCTATCTAGTGCTCCTTTGCATATCTACTCACCTCTCATAAAGCTAAGATATGATTTCTTTATGGGTTACAAGGCTAATATATCCAACGGTGCGTTCTGCCTATCCTGAAACAATTTCTCCAACCCTCCCGATGAAGCCCGGTCTGAGAATCCGTCCGAGGGGTTAAGCATGCTGTGACTGCGCACCGCTGCGATTATTGTCAATTGCGCCATACAAGTTAAAGCAGTCAAACGGGGTTCGACTCCCCGCGTCCGCCTTACAAATTTCCCTACTTTTTTTATTGCGAAGCCTTCGAAAAGCCTGCACGTATCGAAGAGTAAAAGAGAAGTAGGAAGTGGATGTGGTGCACGGTGCACCGCTGCATTCAATTCGATAGGAACAAAGTGAAGCAGCAAGACGGAGTTCGACTCCCCGCGTCCGCCTGCGCTTCCCCGTGCGTACGCTTTTTTAAATTCGAAGGCTGAAAAAGCTCGTTTATAGAGGGATGAGAAAGTAGCAAGAAGCGGACGTTGTGTATGACGCACCGCTGCATTTAATAAGGACATGGACGAAATTACACAGTGAGACGGGGTTCAACTCCCCGCGTCCGCCTGGTCCACTTCCATGGTTTTTTAAAAAGAATTCAGCTGAAGAAAACTCGTTTATGGAGACACAGGAGGGAGGGAGAAAGCGGACGTGGTGTACGGTGCACTACTGTAGTTATTATTGGCTATGGTTGGTTATAGCAGTGAGACGGGGTTCGACTCCCCGTGTCCGCCTTACAAATTTCCCGTACTTTTTTTATTGCGAAGCCTTCGAAAGCTCGTTTATGGAGGGGTATGAGGGAGGCAGGAAGCGAACGTGGTGCGCGGCGCACTATTGCAATAAGTATTTCTGCAGAGAGGTGAAGCAGTGAAACGGGGTTCGACTCCCCACGTCCGCCTCCACAACTCTCCTGCCTTTTTTCTTCCGATTGAAGTTCCGAAGGCAGGCGAAAGCAGGAATATATCAAGGGACAAAAGAGAGGGAGGAAGCGGACGTGGTGCACGGTGCAACGCTGCAATGATTATTTGTCTAGACAATATAGAATGTGAAGCAGTTAACCGAGGTTCGACTCCCCGCGTCCGCCTTTGATTTCCCCAACACTTTTTTTTCTCAAGGCCGGAGAAAGCCTACATATAAAGAGGGATAAGAGTGAGGTAGGAAGCGGACATGGTGTACGGCGCACTGCTGCATTTAATGACGAGGGAAAATAAGTTGAGGCAGTTGAAGAGGTTCGACTCCCCGCGTCCGTATGCAGTACATGTAGCGAGGAATTTGCTTTTTCCCTCGAGAGGTTGGAAAAACTCGCATACGGTGAGCAGAGAAAGTGAGGTAGGAGGCGAATGTGGTGCCAACTATATTCGATTCAATTGGAGATGCTTTGTGCGGCAGTCAAACGGGGTTTGACTCCCCGCGTCTGCCTTGATCCTCTCTCCTTTTTTTCTCAAGGCTGTCGAAAGCCTGCATATATTAAGGGACAAAATAGGTGTGAGAAACGGACGTGGTGCACGGCGCACTACTGCATTTAGTAGATGGTGAACATAAAAAGTGAAGCAGTTGAGGGGTTCGACTCCCCGTGTCTGCCTGAAGGCCCTGAACCACCTATGGACTGTCTGTGTTTTTGCAGAGTGCCTGGATGTATCAATAAGAAGTAAAACAGAGGTAAGATGCAGACGTGGTGTACGGCCCACTACTGCATTTGATATGAAAAGAACGTGACTGAAGCAGTGAGACGGGGTTCGACTCCCCGCGTCCGTCCTATCCACTCCCGTGTTTTTTTTTTTGAGAAGGTCGGATTAAGCGGCCATATATCGAGGGGTAGGAGGAAGGCAGGAAGCAGATGCGGTGCACGGCACATTACTGCATTTAATGAGAGGAAGACCTGTGGAGATTTAAGCAGTCAAACGGGGTTCGAGTCCCCACATCCGCCTATCTCCCCCTCTTCCCATCTTTTTTCTCGGGCTGCAGAACGTGTGCATATATTAAGGGACGAAAGAGAGGTGAGAAGCGGACATGGTGTGTGGTGCACTGCTGCATTTACGAGTACTTATGTAGTCGTTTTTTTTGATCAATCGAGATGAGGTTTCGAAGGTCTCGCGACCTTTTGGTCACGAATTTAAGCGTGTAATGTTTCTAGGGGCTGTGCTAATGTTTTTATTTGCCGTGTATAAAGCCTGTCCTTGAAACCGACTTCAAATTTTGTGAATGCTTAGTGGCTGTGTCGGTCCCTCGCAATCATGCATTGCTTTTGCTTCATTTGTGCACGTTGGTGTGTTTATTTTCGCACTAAATCATACTTGCATGCTTCCCTCTTGGCCTCGTACAGATTTCAGCTTCAAAATCAGTGCTGTTATACCTGGTTCGCATTGAAGACTGGTGGCAGTGCCCATCTGTTTGGTCTCGGCACAGTTCCCCGCTGCCCTCCTCCCTTCCAATGTTACGATATGCCCTTAAATCCGGGCGGCTTTGCTTCAAATATGTTACAGGTAGATGCCTACTTAAATTTGCACTGTTTCCGGCTATAAATCGTCCGTTCGCATCGAAGACCCACCAAATCTGCTTTGGTCACGCGTACTTTTCACACGATGGCTCGAATGCGCTCATATCAGTGCAGGAATTGCGGCTTCGTATCTGAGCGTGTCACTATTTCGTTTTATTCTGTACCTTATTGCTGCTAGTAAGCGGGGTATTTTTCAGAAATGCGTGTTCCGAGGGACAATTCAGAACTTGGACATACGGTGACCTAGTGATGTTCAGGGCCCGGCTCGGCCTGGAAGCCCGGGCTTGGGCTCGGCTTGACGCGGCCTGGGCTTGAGATATCCCAGGCCCGAGCCCGAGCCCTCAGGTAGGGCCCCAAGCCCGGGGCTTAGGCTTGGGCCCGGGCTTGATCACTGGGCTGACTAAGCCAGTACATTCGGGGTTTTGTAGCGTGGTGGGCTTCTAGATAGCCATGTGAGTACCGGACTGATTTATGCGAATTGTTACCGGCTTCATGTCGCACTTCCGAGCCGTCTCAACAGACAAATTTCCATTTTGGGACTCCGGAGTTGAATTTTCTAACTGTGTTGCATTTGAGCGATGTTCGGTGAGCCAGTTCCAAAACCCTTCAGGATGTATTCGAGCTGCTGAAAAAGCTTCCCTGAATAAATTTGAAGATAGTGATTGGTGGTGTAAGCAGCACTCAAGCCGCGGCCTGAAGCCCGGGCTTGGGCTTGAAATATTTGAGGCCCGAGCCCTGGGCCCGCTCAAGCCCTGCGTCGGGCTCGGCCTGGCGGGCCTAGGGCTTGAAGCCGAGCCCTGCACATCACTAGACATACCGATAGGTTTTCCCAGTGCTACATGACACGGGCTTGTTTCTGATGCCGTCTTGGAACGGATGGGATACAAGTCAAGCATTCGAATATGGGAGACGTAGTGGGAACTGTCAAGAGCATAAAGCCTTGCTTCTCCAAAAATTGATCGCATGCGGGGGGTCGGTATTTTCCGTGATGGTGCATGTTCGCGCGGCAGATCCTGCCGGCGGGTCGCCGGGCCGGAGTGTTTTCTCCTGTTCTCTACCTTCATGTCAACTTTTGGCCATCGCGCCCTTCTTACTCACTACCACGTCTGGACTAGGCCATTCCTCACAGCACGGTGATTCTCGCCTGCAACTTAGGCAAATTACCGAGGATTTCAAATTGATTGAAGAGCTTGACGCGTCTCCGATTGGACTCACTGCCAGTGTGATTTGGAACTTACTTGAGTGTGCGACCGGCGTTCGAGTTAAATACGAGCGACCAGCTAGATGAATATAAATTGTCGGTGTTCTCGAAGAACCTGTTACCAGCACGGCGATTCTCGCCTGCAACTTAGGCAAATTACCGAGGATTTCAAATTGATTGAAGAGCTTGACGCGTCTCTGATTGGACTCACTGCCGGTGTGATTTGGAACTTAATTGAGTGTGCGACCGGCGTTCGAGTTAAATACGAGCGACCAGCTAGATGAATATAAATTGTCGGTGTTCTCGACAAACGAATTGCAAAAAAATAATTAAAAAAAAAAAAAAATGGACATAAGTACGAGTTTGCCGGGCCGTGCCACGGCCATCACCCCCAAGTTAATGATGAGGGAAAAAAAGCTGAGGCAGTTGAAGGGATGCGACTCCCCGCGTCCGCCTAGCTCCTTCCTCACTTTTTTTCTGAGAAGGCTGTCGAAAGCCCGCACATAAGGAGCGGTAAAAGAGAGGGAGGAAGCGGACGTGGTGTATGGCACACTACTGCAACTATTATCAATTGCGCCACGAGTTAAAACAGTTAACCGGGGTTCGACTCCCCGTGTCTGCCTATTTTCTGCCCATTTTTTTTTCTTACATGGCTGTAGAAGGTATGGGTTTATGAAGAGATGAGAGAGTGGTAGGAAGCGAATTTGGTCTATGGTGCACTACTGCATTCAATTCCATGGGAGGGAAAAGTAGTGAAGCAGTAAGGGGATTCAACTCCCCGCATCTGCCTTCAAGATCTCGCTCCTTTTTTTATTCCGAAGGCGGGCGAAAGCTCGGGGAGTTTATGGACACATGAGGAAATAAAGCAGAGGTAGGAAGCGGACATGGTATGCGGTGCACTACTGCATTCAATTTGGTTGGAAGAAAAAAAAGTGAAGCAGTGAGACAGGGTTTGACTCCCCGCCTCCGCCTCCACAGCTCCTGCTCTGTTTTTCTTCCGAAGGCGTGAAAGCTCATTTATGGAGAGATAGAAGGAAGGGAGGAAGAGGACATGGTGCATGGCACACGACTGCATTTATTATCAAGTGAGAATCTTTCAAGACACTGTGGCCAGTTGTGCATAGTTGAGCTACAAAGGGCCTGTGTGGTTGGCTACACTCGGCTACGCACATTATGAGAACCTCTGCAGACCTGAGCGTAGGAGCCCCCGGAATGCAGTGACTGCTTGTGTTTTGCAGAGCACCTAGAAGTCTGGCATGTATTGGGGGATATAGGAGGAGGTAGGAAGCGGCCATGGTATATGCAAGCACTACTGCAATTATTTTTTTGTGGCAGCAGGTTACAACAGTTGAGGGATTCAACTCCCCACGTCTATGGCAGTCCCAATGTACATCTAATCCCGCCCCATATAAACTTGCCTCCGCCCTTATATAGGAGTGTTTTGATGGTTCCTGCCCCATATATAGCCTACCCCATGGGCTAGTTTATTTTTGGCACGAGCAGATCTCTGCCCCTTATAAACTCGAGCCCCCCCCATAAACTCAGACCCCCCACCCCTTTTGAACTTTTGACCCACCCCAAAAACATTAATATGTCAGACAGCAAACTTCATTACATTGCTAATATTCTCCTTCACATGTTGCATGCTCCTCGGAGTCCTCCACTGCCTTCTAGAAGCACAAGATTCTCAGATATGTCAGATGGTGTGCTGTCAAGCTCTACCAATGTGCAAGGAAAAAGAAGGAAACAGTCCACACTGAGCTCAATTCTATTGCAGTGGGATTCATGCAAAGGAACTATGCTCAGACATTTGAATAGGCATATTCAACAACTGATCAGGAGAGGAACAATTTTTGGCTTGGTTGTTGACTGTAGAAATTATATATAATTGATTCATATTTCATAGGAAGGTTATATAAGAGATCTAAGGAGGCCAGGCCATCCAAAATCACCTTGCGAACATGCCCATATAATTTCCCAAGTGATACACGAAGAACTGAGGCCAGAGCGGCCGATCTGGTTAAAACCGTCAAAAACAGTCCAAAACGGGAAAGAAATGGCTGCGCCCCCAGTTCCGTAAGAGGCTGTAAAGCACACCAACCATGTTTGCTACTTACCTGTGCACCATTATTTGAAGACACTTTCTTTCCCTCACTTCCACGTGGTGTATTCCCAGTCATTAGTGTTAAATAACAGAGAATGTCTTCACCCACCGTGAATTGTATGCAGTGGAAGCTCTGTGGTGACTCTCAATCTGGGCAAGACTATTCCCTCGTGAAATGCCAGGCAGACTGTCTTCAGCGACGCACCAGGAAGCCTGCCAGGCCACATTGACTACCAGGGGCTTGAATATGTTCTATAGAAATATAAGTATTTGTGTCCACTTGGCCAGCACCTAGCTGAGCGGGGTCACAGAAATTTGCGAGGGTACAACACATCTGCAAAGTGCTGGTACACTAAACTTAACTTACCAGCACTTCATCTTGGCATGTGTAGCATACATAAATTACCAAACTTTTCAGAACGGGGAATGAACCCAACACAAAAAAATATTATCATCAGGAAGTACATAAATGGCCGCAGACTAGGGGAAGCATGGATTTTGGGAATGTGCATCAAAGTTCACCTATAGTGTGGAGTTATCATTCAGCTCAGGAACATGGATTCAAAACTGGGGACTTACAAGATAGGATCATTTTGATCATTTCCTCCTCAGCGGGATCAGGAGAGGCAGTGAACCATTGTTTGACTTTGACAGGGGTATTGGACTTGAAATATATCTCGCAGGCCTGTTGGAATGCCTCTTCAGAGGTGATTCGAGACTTCACATGTGTCAGTGCAGCATGGTGGAGAACAATGACTGTGACTGTATCAAGCCTGAATTGGACAACTTATTGAGCAGGTATTAAATTGAATACCAATAGTCCCGTATTTCACCCTGTTTGAGGGAGCAGCCTGAACAGCAGATGAGGATGGGGGGGATGCAAAGAGAGAAGACAACAGACTTTTTTCATAAAAGTCTTGGTTAAGGAAACCAGAGTTTGCTGGATAAAATTATTGCAAGGGGACAAACAATTCAGGGGAGGAACGAGGAGACGAGGCAAAGAACTGACAAACTAGGGAAATGAGATGTGACACGGGGAGTGGGTGGGACAAGGAGCTCACTGGCTGAATCACAGAGGATTGTATCAGCTGGCGTAGGCAAAGGCAGATAAGAAGCTCACTTTCTGAAATGGAAGGTCCAGAAGATAGTGTCAGGGTACACAGGAGTAGAGCAGAGAACTCACAAATTTCTGAATAACATGAACCATGGTACCAGGCATCCTCAGCAAGCAGACAAGTGGAACGGCCAAATGAGTGACTCACAGGCTGAACAACCATGCCAGGCACTCAGCAAGCAGACCAGTGGAACAGTCAAACAAGGAACTCACAGCCTGAATAACAGAGCCAAGCATTGTCTCAGCAAACAGACCAGTGGAACAGCCAAATGAGTGACTCACAGGCTGAACAACAGTGCCAAGCACTCAGCAAGCAGACCAGTGGAATGGTCAAACAAGGAACTCACAGCCTGAACAACAGAGCCAGGTATTGTCTCAGCAAACAGACCAGCCAAACGGCCGAACCAGGAACTCACATCCTAATCAAAAGTGCCAGGAATCGTCTCAGAACACAGACCAATGGAACAGCCAAATGAGGCACTCACATCCTAACCAATGGTACCGGGCATCATCTCAGAGAGCAGACTAGTGGAGCAGCCAAAGGGGGAACTCACAAACTGGACCGAAGTGCAAGACATCATCTCAGCAAGCAGACCAGCAGAACAGCCAAAGGGGGAACTCACATCCTAACCAACAGTGCCAGGCATCGTCTCAACAAGTAGGCTAGCAGAACAGCCAAACGGGGGACTCACACCCTAACCAACAGTGACATGCATCATCTCAGAAAGCAGACCAGTGGAACAGCCAAAGGAGAAACTCACATCCTGATCAACAGTGCCAGGCATCGTCTCAGCAAGCAGACCAGAAGAACAGCTACAGGAGGAACTCACAGCCTGAACAACAGAGCCGGGCATTGTCTCAGCAACCAGACTAGCAGAACAGCCAAACAAGGGACTCACAAGCTGGACAACAGAGTTGTGCATTGTCTCAGCAAGCGGAACAGTGGAACAGCCAAACGAGGAACTTACATCCTAACCAACAGTGACTCAGTGAGCAGACCAGTGGAATAGCCAAAGGAGGAACTCACAGCCTGAACAACAGAGCCAGGCATCTTCTCAGCAACCAGACCAGCAGAACAGCAAAATGAGGGACTCACAAGCTGGACAACAGAGCCATGCATTGTCTCAGCAAGCAGATCAGCAGAACAGCCAAAGGAGAAACTCACATCCTAACCAACAGTACCAGGCATCATCTCAGCAAGCAGACCAGTGGAACAGCCAAACAAGGAACTCACATACTGGACAACAGAGCCAGGCATTTGTCTCAGCAAGCAGACCAGTGGAACGGCCAAAGGAGGAACTCACAAACTGGACAGAAGTGCGAGGCATCATCTCAGCAAGCAGACTAGCAGAACAGCCAAAAGAGGAACTCACGGCCTGAACAAAGGAGCCAGGCATCGTCTCAGAAAGCAGATCAATGGAATAGCCAAATGAGGAACTCACGGCCTGAACAACAGAGTCGAGCATTGTCTTAGCAAGCAGACCAGCGGAACAGCCAAAGGAACGCTCACAAACTGGACAGCAGTGCAGGGCATCATCTCAGCAAGCAGACCAGTGGAACAGCCAAAGGAGGAACTCACATCCTAACCAACAGTGCCAGGCATTGTTTTAGCAAGCAGGCCAGCAGAACAGCCAAACAGGGGACTCACGCCCTAACCAACAGTGACACACATCATCTCAGAAAGCAGACCAGTGGAACAGCCAAAGGAGAAACTCACATCCTGACCAAGAGAGCCAGGCATTGTCTCAGCAAGCCAGAAGAACAGCCACAGGAAGAACTCACATCCTAACCAACAGTTCCAGGCATTGTCTCAGCAGGCAGACCAATGGAACAGCCAAAGGGGGAACTCACAAACTGGACAGAAGTGCGAGGCATCGTCTCAGCAAGCAGACCAGCAGAACAGCCGAAGGAGGAACTCACAGGCTGAACAACAGAGCCAGGCGTTGTCTCAGGAAGCAGATCAGTGGAACAGCCAAACAAGGAACTCACAGCCTGAACAACAGTGCCAGGCACTCAGCACACATACCAGTAGAACAGACAATGGTAGAACTCACAAACTGAACATTTAATTCCGATTAGAGCAGTGCATTAGTAACAATTCAAATTTGGCTGTGCCACCCACCCAAAGCATGGGAAATGCAACCAAACACCCCTTCATGAAATCTTTCTTCTTTTTTCTCTCGGCATTTTGAACACCCAAAGCCCTGCTCTGTGTATAAACATCACATTGGCCCAGTTATGTGATGCTCACCGCTTCACTGCGCGCTGTACACTGAGCTTCAAATTCTCCTTTTGCACCGTTAAAAGCATCAGTCCAACTACAGCAGGATTTAAGGCATCCATTGTTGCCCTGAGAAGCTCGTCACAAGGTTGATCTGCTTTGTCCATTCCTGTGGATACTCAAGAATTAAACAACTTGAGAACAGCTGTTTATGGTTACGGTCTCACCTTCGAGCTTCACAAATGGTGTTTCACCAACATGGCTCAAGTACTGGGCATCAAAGATTTCCTGACATTCGTGGTGTGCACGACGCTGTAGATCTTCCAGATCATCTACTTCCTCCTCTGGATCCAGGTCGATCTGCACATTACGCCTGAAGGCCTCGTACTTGGTAAAAAGTAGAATAACAGGAACTTGGAGCACTGAATCAGAAACCCGTATAATGCTTCAGGAATCACACACCATTCTTGTCCGGGCAGATATTGTAGAATGGAGCAATGTCCAGGCCTGGGCGATGATTGTCCATTGGTATGCAGTACCTCCAAAGAAAATGGTAAGACTAAACCAATGATCAGATGATACAATAATGCAAACCAGATCGCATGCAACCGTTGCTGAAGAAAATTTTGTTGTGATCTATCCCTCACGAACGCTTGGACACGCTGCAGCTCGTCGATGCTGCCACTCTCAAATCCACAAGAGTCATGGAATACAAAACCCGTGTGATTTGCAAATATCAACTCATCCGAGATGGTGTGTTGACCACGCTGCCCAAAGAGTGAGAAATCTCGACAAGGGAGGGAACTCACGTACCTCAGAAGTAGGACTCAAATGATCAATCTAAAGGCGAGCTCTCAGCATCAGAGTCCCGCGGGAATGTGTTAGATAACCTTCTCCCGGGTTTCCTCTCCATCGACGACCTTGATCCTGTAGATTTCCGCACTCTCTGTGGTCTCGCATACCCTCTGCAGGATAGAGGTCTTCCCTGCGTTTGCTCTTCCAGCAATAAGGACGCGAAATTGTATGTTCGGAAGATTTCTGAGGGGAGCGGCCTCCTGTGGAATTTATCTGAGTGCAGGAAGTAAGAGTGGGAGGAGAGAAGTCAGTTTCCTTTTGAGCCTTTGGCTTTCCGCGGTTCAACTGGGATGCAAGCTTCATTTTGTTGTAGCATCCCCCACGACTCGGTACTTAAGTAACCGCTGCTTTGGCATGGGACCGGTCCGGTGATCATGAGATCATGACCCATGACCCTACATTTAAATTTGCGTGAAACCTGTCAGAACCCTTCAAACTATAACTAACCTGATTGAATTTCTGATAAGACTTGCCTTGGGATAGATGTTAGGCAAGAAATTCCATTTAAATTCCAGCTGAATGATCCAAGAATCGTAATCAACATTAAAGGCTGAGGAATCGGTAGGAACTCTTCAATTTGAACATACTAATCCCGCGAGTTCAAAATGAGGAGTCAGCTGCCTCAGCCTTCTACTTTACCCGCTACACTGAGGAAGCGGTGGAGTTCAAGATGCACAGGTGACCAGCGGATTTCCATCGGATCTTTCGAATTCCCCACCCCTGGCTTATATCTGGAATTTTTCATACGCATCTACATCTAATGCATGATGTCGGCAGCTTATTGATTGTATAAGAATAGTGTATCCAATGGTCTGCCTCGATATTTGTGCTATCCATCGGCATCTTCATTCCTCCGCCTACTGCGCATGCGGCCGGTTTCGTATCGTATCCGGAGGCAGTGGGATTTTTCCCGAACGCAGCCGCGCGTCACGCCTTGCCGCGCGTTGCAGCGCGCTCGTCCCTGGTGGGGCCTCCGCGGTGTGATCGGTGATCGAAGGCTCGCGCGGGTTGGCCACCGTGCTCCCGGGACCAGCCTTTCGTCGCGCGCCGCATGATGGGGATTCGGGATTCACGAGGCGTGCGGTGTGTGGGGTGGGTGCGCCACTGCCTATGTTTTTAACTCCTTTCGTGGCGTGGCGCGCGGGACCGTGATGCCCGTGCCCACAATTCTTCTTCATTTTCTTTTCTCCTGTGCCGCCCCGGCGGCGCGCGCTGCCAGGCACCTCCGGACTCATATTATTCTTTTCTCTTTACTGTGTCGCGCGGACTTGCGGTGCCGCTCGAAAGTCGGGCCAGCCCGCCTATCCTCGACGTGCGGAGGTGCCGCCCACGTCAAAGAACTTGCGGATTCGGGGAACAAACGTACCAAACCGTGCCCTCTGACCTCCCCCCGAAGTTCGGAAGAACTATAATAATACCGACAGCATCTCCGAACTTGTCAAGATCACATGCGAGACAGTGGAAGAGCGCCTCGAGGGCGATGCAGTGATCATGTGGGCTGTGGCACAGCGAGCCAGCGTACTCTTAAAAATTGATGCTTGTGTTGCGCATATGTCGATTCTTGCTGGTTCAAAATTTCCGCTGACATCTAGTTTCTCTAGAAAGGGCCTGAGTTGTAGGCACATACATACCTTGCAGTCCGGGGTGCACGCACTCACTCCTAAGTTAAAGTTCTGTCGGTAGATTACTGGCGGACAATAAGTGGCAGTTTCCCTGGAGTCGGAGATAATATAATAATGAGATATATTACTGCGCCAATGTCTCGTGCAGGTCCACCAAGATATCGTTGCGTGTCAGAACCCGAGGGACGGAGAAACTTTATTTATCTCAAGTTTATCTGCAGTTGGTCAGCGCGAACGAGTGCGCTCACGATTTATTTCAATCTGTCAGGCTCTCAACGTTCTCAACGGCGACGAGTTTGAAAATTTGGTGCTATACGTCGTCCAAGACAATGGCATGCACGAAAAAAGCCACCCAAGTCGTGCGCTCCGGATACTTGATTATCTTGACCCGCCCCGCGTGACCCTGTCCTCAGCCCACCGGTCAGTCACATTGAGAAGACTTCTCAGTTTGTCACTTTATGCGCCGCAGCCACGCGTCGCCGGTGGCCATCCTCGGGCTCACGTCCTTCGTAAGCCGGATCTATTATCTCGAATGCAGTTTTGAGCAGCACATCGAGAATGGAACGCAACCAACGGGTGAGTCGGATGAAATGATGGTCTGGGTCTCGATGTAGACCAGTAACTGTTCTGTATATGAGCAAGCGTGTATATCGACGCTTGCTCCCATATACAGTCTGGATTCGAGCCTAGTCTCGATGCTGTACGGAGGGGACTCAAGGGCTGCCGAACGCTCGAGATAGTCGAATAGCATTTATGTAGGGCGTTGCCGTGCAAGGCTTTAACCGCAGGAAGGAGAGTGGAAGGAGGAGGTGCCCCCCCCGCGAATAGGGGGCTGTGCCTGTGAAATCGAGACTCCCGCCAGTCCCCAGTACGGATCGCAGGCGTTGTTTCATCTGCACACCCCAAGACGCACGAGCCGTTGGATCGCGCGCCACACTGCAGAAGATTATACACTCCATTCGATCAGTGCGCAGCGGAGACGGAATAAGAATGGGGGCCGCTGGGCGATGGGGCCCGTCGACTCCTCTAACTGAAAACGTGCAGATCGCCACTGCCATCGTCGATTCGCCACGAGATGCTGTGAGGCGCCGAAATGCACCTGGGAGCGGAGTACGGTGCGGACAGGCGAGATACCGCAAGGGCAGGTGGGTGAGGGGGATACGTATACCGCTAGGACCCAAAGCGCGCACGCCGAAGGTGAGAGGAGCGAGGAAGCGACATGCCCACCGAAGAAGACAAGATAAGCGACGCACCCAGCGCAGACAAGCCGGAATGCGTGCAGAAGCAGATTACGGTGGCCATCAAGTTGCGCTTCAATTCGTAACACAGAGGAATAAACCGAGCGCAGTTTGGGATAATGGATTCTGATGGGAAGTGAAGCGAATTCCGGCTTGGTCGAGGAGCCTCGCCTCAGGGCACATGTCGGACTGAGGCTGATATGGATACACTGCGCGGTACCTGAGGGATGTTGGAGAGCTGATGCTGGTGCGCGGTCATTTGCAGCGGCTGGGTGCGTCGTGAGACTCTCGAAGATGAAGGCGGTGACGACAGTCCGCCGTGATCGTCCAGAACGATCCCGTACGCGCAGATGGCACCGAACAACGATGTGAATACGAATATGCATTCCGCATGTCGACGTCGAGAGGAGCGACCGCCGACTAGGATTTACTATTTCTCGGCGGTCCCAACGTACAGTGTACGCGGGGTGAGAAGTGGGATGAGGACTAGATGCAGGAAATGCACGCAAACCAAACCCACCGCGCTCAGGGACGGAACTGTTCCTCGGCGCGTCGCGTCGCATCGTGGGTGCGTCCAGAAGAAGCTCGAATCTCAGATGGTGGGCGGACAGGAAAGATTTTGTGGGACACGGGCATATTTCCGAGGCGGCCGGACTGAGGCTCACTTTGCGCGCTGAAAAGGTAATGAAAGGAGTACATATTGATTCACATTCGGTACAAATTGCAAGGTGAAAAATGGAGACAACGAAGAACAAGCGCGACGGACGTTTCTATCATCCACGGGCGAAAAGGAATAGAAGGGCGCGCGCTGGCGGTGGAGGGCACCGGAGGAAAGGAGAGAGAAGGAAGCAGAAAGCGCGGACGACGACGAGGACCTCGCGTGCGGGGAGAGCATGCTGGGCTGGCGCAGGTCGGCTACCCCGCCCCCCTACCCTCGCCATCGCACCCAGAACCCCGCCCGAGAACCCTCGCACCCCCACAGCGACATCGGCGACTCTCCGCCGACGCCACCCCACGCTACATCTGCGCACGTCGAATATAGGCAGGCCTGCAGTCCACACGCCCCTGGACGCGCGCGACAGTAAAAGGAAAGAACGGGGCGCCCGCGCCGGGGCGGCACAGGAGAAAAAGGCAAATGAGAAGATGGGTGGAGCCTGCGCCCACACGCGCCTCGCCACAAAAGCAGGGCAGTAGCGCACCGCACGCCTCGCGAATCCCCATCATCAAAACGGCGCACCCCGCGAGGCCCGGACGCAGAGGGAGCCCCCATCGCCTCGCACCAAGGCCAAGCGCTGCGCGGCAAAAGCCCGGTGAGCGCGGTACCCCGCGGCAGAGGGACGGCGTGCGATGTACGAGCGCGAGATCGTACGGCGCCCCGCACCCTCGCTCCACTCGAGCTGCAACACGTCTGGGGCGCGTGTCTGCGTCCGGGGGCGGCCAGGAGGCTGGGTATCGGAGGGGAGGGGGGAGGGGGGAGGACAGGCACTGTGAGGGACGCAGAGCTGCGCCACACGACGGAAATGAAGCAGGACGTGGGCGCGCAGCAAGGGGGTGGGTAGATACACGGGAGGGAGGGGGGACGAGAGACGGGGACGGAGGGTAAACCAAGGGAAGGGGGAGAGCTTTTCGAGCGAGGAAACGCACCCAGACGATGACCAGCGCCTGCAGCCGTCATTCTCATCCTCCCCTCCCTCATCTTCTTGCTGTCAGCTCAGTCTTGACATCAAACTAAAAAACCAGCAACCACGTCAGCGCAGCTCCCCAAACTAACCCAAGAAAAAAAGAAAAAAAGGAAGAAAAAAAGAGTCAGTCCCGAAAGATGGTTAATTGAGGGCGCCATCGCCGAGATTGAATGATCTCCGCTAGCCGGTCGTCGAATGAACGTATGCATCATGTATGTGTGTCGTATATAGTAGAGATGAGGGGTGGGGGTGGGAGGGTGCTTACGTTGCGGGAGGCGGTGGCGGCGGCGGCGTTGTCGTTATGCGATGGGGGAGGGGCGAGGGCCTGAGAAAGGGTGAAGCATGGCGGCGAGGGGGCTGCTTGGGGAGGGATACGATGGTCAGTGGAGAAGCCAAGAGGAAGGACGCGCACTTTTTGCAACGGTGACACTCACCATTTTGCACGGTGCTAAGACCGACTTCAATTGGATGCATAATGGCTCACATTTGGCTCATATCCTTGATTAGTGTTTCAAGCGGCGCTTAAATACTGGCAATACGGCCATCAACGGCATTCGACCTGATCTATTAACCGAGTTCGGCTTGTAAACCTGATGCCTATAAAGAAGACAGAAGAAGACCGGACCAACATCGAACCGACACAAGCACTCGAATTATGCAGTAAGGAAACAGAAAAAAAAAAAAGACATAAGTGCGAGTTTACCGGGCCGTGCCGCAGCCCATCACCCCCAAGTCATTGTACTGATCGGACTCGTTTCATTTTGTCGTCCTGTGCTGTGGCAGATTAATTTGTCGAATAATCGGGCGCACCTTCCCTCGCCTTCCATAAGCATTTGTATCTTGGGGTTCAAGAATATAGCACTGGGGGTGCGACTCCTGTGATCAGACTGTGATAGGATTTAAAGGAGTTGAGTCAAAGTTGAGTTTTGGTACATTGTACATCTGAATTGCAGAGGAAAAACGCACGGCATTTCGAATAAGCAAGGAATTAGTACAGGCAAGCGTGAAGAACGGACTTATCAACTTCTCGGGCAAATCGGGTATTTCCGGTTGTCTATCCGAGTTTGATCCGACTGGCTGCCTTCGACCACCATCAGTTTCCACCTTCCTTCCGCTCGGCTTCTAGCTCAGGCATATTCTTAACGAGTGGTTGGCGGCTCCCTCAGGCTGGCTCCGAAGCGTGTAAACTAGTCGGCGCGGACCACTCCGCTGAATTCACGTTCCTGGCAGTGCTTGCTGTAACCTTCTCTCAGCTGTGCATCGATATGTGTTCCTTCAAACACCACAAAAAACTTCTCTGGCGATAGTTTGGGTACCTTACTGCGCCTCTGTGCGAGCCGGAATCCTCCCTGGCTAAACGAAGCTCCTCCCACTTCAAGTTGGGTGGCGCAATGCTCGGGCGAAACGTGTGCTCCCTACGCAATCTGAGGGTAAATTTGGGTTTTTCTGGGCTCGACCATTGCCCTATGCTGCAAAATACTTCCCCATCTCCGACCTACCCCTCAGAATGAAATGCCAAACACAGTTCAAGTGCACGGCCCATCTTAAAGCAGCGCCACCCGAGGCACCGGGTGCAACGTGGAATGCTGTCTACAACTTGTACCTGAACCCCTTCCTCAACTTCGCCCTGAATTCTACATCTTCGTTCCGCTTTTTGTCTGCTGAAACGCTTTAAACGAGCACATACGTGAAGCATCGATATTTTGGCCCCACATGATACATCAAGTCTCTGTCTATGGCTTTCTGTATTGGGCTCTTGACTCAAATCATGAATTCTTAGAGCCCTTCAAGAGTCGTTCGGCCATGGAAAGTATAATAATAACATTTAGACTTTAAAGTATTAACCTCTCTGTCCTTCATGTTCTTTGGATATCGGCATGGCTTGGTATACTATCAACGTGGCATTATTCACCGACTTCGAGATCCCGATTCTGTGTGGCGCCGCTGCACGCTGTCCGGATGGGACTATGTAACTTACTAGTGGAATTCTTATCCTTCTTTTGATGCTTTCTTGTCGTGGTCGTCGACTGAACCTTCCCGCCGAGGCCCGGGTCTCACAAGCCACGGAGATATTCGTCCACTCTCTCCAAATGGAACCCTCCTTCTGTGTGATTCTTTCCTCGGCGTCTTCATAGCTCCTCTGCGTCGACGCGAGCGCAAGACACCGAACACAAGGGATTCCAAGCGCACCCCGGCGCCACACATTATTCGTGGCCCCGTCGCTGAATATAAAGCATGCCACAGAATTTCGTTGAGGGTAATAGAAAAGAAGTCGCAGTTCAATGCCCTCAATCCGTGGTGGAAGGCGCCGTCTCGTGGTGAATTGGAATGTTCTACGGCTGCGCCACTGTCCCGCGGAGCCGAGTGTTAATCGAAGTCTTGGGCGATAATCGCAGGCCTTGACCGTTTCAGAGTCACTGAGCGTGTGGCATATCTTATATTAGGGCTAGGACTGTTCCAGCAAGATTGAAACTTGCATCTGCGAGCTATGCATCAAAACACAATGTACTCACTAGCCGCACTAGATCAGCCCAAGAGTTTGATAGGCTTTGGTGCTAAAGATTCGCGCAATCACCCTGCGCCCAGGCGATTCGCACAGGCATCTTAGATCTACATGCATGCATATTCTCACCAGCCTCACAACTTGGCGAGCTCCAAATGCAGGCTCGCGAGTTACCCACATTTTTTTAGAGGAATTTCGTGGTCTCAACGCAGCTGTGGCGGCATGTAAAGCTGTGAGTTGACCAGTCTGCACAATATTTGGAAGCAATTCGTCTGTCTGGATCGGCTGGGAGTCGAGAAAAGACGGGTTGTTCTGGGAGCTTTACGATTTGTTCCAAATGTAGGCGATCGTCGTATCGATGATCTATTGTGTTGAATCTAACACGAAAATCATGCTAAGGACATTAAGGTCGAATTTATTTCTTGCGCTGTCAGCGGCATCCATGGTCCGAATCTGCCTATCTAAGTCCACTTACACGGTTAAAAATTAACAGCAGGACTGACGGTAAGAGCCCAGTCGTCGATCATAGCTTTCGCTGCTGCCACTCGTCATTTGAGCAAGCAGTGCTTAAATCTGGTAGCACTCATACCTGTCAGGTTCAATTTCCTCCTCCTTATTCCCGGGGACGGGGACATTGATAGCAGGCGGGCGTTGTGTACGGCACACGGCTGCATCGAATAAAATGTTGAGTTGTGAGATTGATTCAGCAGTTGAAGGGGGTTCGACTCCCCGCGCCCGCGTAAGGCGGTGAGCCGATTTTTACTTCTCGATTGAGGTCAAGTACGGCCTCCGGGTGATTCCTCGGTTTAATCTTCCAATTGCACCCTTCCAGACTCCCAGAACCTCCAACCCTCTTGAACGTGTTGAATGTGATCTCCCTTGCAACAGCTTCAATGCGAGGAGCACAAAGTGCAAGCTGTCTATTACTTACCTCACGGGGATCGTTTACCTTCGTTCACTCTTTGCCGCGGCCGTAATTCCAGAAATGGCTGGTGCTTCCGGAAGGCTGAGGCAGCCTCGCATGTTCACATCCCGGGTCATTAAACTTAGTCTTTGGCCTGTCTGATGTCACGCAGTCCCGGGGAATTTTGTGCGTCCAATCATTGGCGAGAGCCAATGTGGCTGGAAATATCCCCAAGATAGAAAGCAAGGTTGAGCGAATAGATAGAAAAGTGCGCTCAAACTGAATGATTGCAATGAATGGGGTATAGACTCGCCGAACTGAAAATCGAGGCGCCCTCTTACCGAAGCTTAGAGAGTGAAACAAGACCTACTTTGGTTGCATGGAGGTTGAATTTGCTTCGGAGGCAGGACCGGCATATCCCCCAAGAATCTCGCAACGACACCAATGCCAATCACGTTACATCGTCTCAGGCGTCGCATTTCCTGAGCTAAGAAGCAACAAAGACGGAAGCCTTTGGGGGACAAAATTGAACTACAAGCCACAAATCTGGGTGCATCCCCATACCATAAAAGAAAGAATGAGCGCCCTCCGCTTCTTCCTCCTCTAACATTTTTTCTCCCCTGGGTCACTCACCAGCTTACGGCAACGAAGGATCGACTTGCTATCGTCTTCGGGCCGAACTTCAAGTTGGCCAATCGAAATTTGATCCGGCGCCCGGCATCGATCATCGTGGCACCTTCCGAGCTCTTCCGATTCTTGACCAGTGACCTGAAAAAACTCAAGCTTGAAGCTCAGCACCCCAGACACCCGTGTAACTCGCGGGTGCACCATAAGTAACCGAATCCCTGGGCTAAGGGACGCCCACCTGAACCGAGCAGGGGCGCTTCCTTCTGCAATCCTTCGGCGGCCTTCTTTGCGTGTCCGAATCGCCCTGAGCCGAGCTTAAAACTCTTTCCTTCGTCGCCCCACTCGCGGGAGAGCCCCGGGCATACGCTAGGTCGCCGGCGTGGATCCTCTTGGTTTGGTCGTGGTTCCAACTTGTGCGATCGCCGCCATTTTATGACGTGCTCATGCCGCCGCGCATTTGAATGCGAAAAAAAACCTGATCCAAATGGTGCATGCCCCATTCCACGTCCGACACTGCGATGGCCTCTGAGTCTGTACCAGATCTAGCAGTCCCCTCTAACAGTCAGCGTCAGACTGCCATCGACAGCGCGATCTGAGCGCAGACCTGGGGGTGCACAAGTCCTCTCTGCTGTGTCCGTAGCTCAATCCAGTCAGATGTCTCGCTCCTCACGACTATCCCCGACCAACCACGACGCCTCGGGAATCCGAGGCCCAGCTTTTCTTTGTATGCTCTGAACGAGATCTGCATTGCATTCACTCGTTACTCACCGACGACCGCACCCAGAAATCCCACGCTCAAATCGCGCACGGCGCCACCACATTGAACTCGCATTTAGCACGCGTGCCATGCGAAGCCCACCTCCAATCCTAATTCTATTACTCTGCAGCCAGCAATTGAATGGACGGAGACCCCGGCGTCCTACTTACATCAACTTGGAATATTCCTTGCGACTGCTGGAACGCGTTGCTAGAAGTAATGAAGGTCCTCGGAGCCGAGATAGCACACCGATGCAAGCCTGTTTTCCCAGTTTAACAGTGTAATCAAAGAGCCGAATGTACTGAACCTTCGAATGGTGGACATCGCTGCACTCCACTCAGTTATAGACTGTCCCCTTCCCCGCGTCCTGGTTCCTTTGCGTTTTATTTTCTCTAACAACTCGCCTTGCAAAAAGGATTTCATCGTCTTATGAGTTGTAGGATTATGGGGAGGGTGCACAGTGCACTCCCAGGGAGATTCACGATCGTAGGAGAACGGCGAGGGTCTTTTTTCTTGCACCTCGAATACGATCACGACGCATGGAACTTGAATATTTACTTGAAGGCTCGGCGACGTGGTCGTATACGTCGTGTTATGGCCTCTCATAATTCATTTCCCCGCAGACCTTATTCTCTATCCGGCCCAGAAATTACCATTTACTGGGAAGAGACCCGTTCGCTGGATTACGCGTTGTGCGGCGTCGTGTCACTGTGAAGAGCCATAATTTGGGGCCCCGCCACGGCATGAATACGTGCAACCCGCAGTCTGTTGCCCTTCCAGACGGCGATTGTGATTTCGTCGATTGCGTGATTTACCGCAGAGTCCCAGACGGGACTATAGTTGGAGGAAGTTCGATGATTTAATTATATAGATGGGATTCGACTCCATCTGGCGTAAGCATTTTCTGAGTTCAGCATTGAGGGTTAATTTATGCAGATGCGCGCAGTCAACTGTAATACATACCTGTCACCGCCCGGAGTAGTTGGATCCCGCTTATGGCGTCGATATCCAAATTGACGCACGATCTTGGCAACGGAGGTACATTCAATATTCATGACGCATTCGATTTCATGCAGAATGCAACACATTTGTGGCATTCTGGTTGCATTCTGGAGTCGAGTCTAGACGTCAAGACGATCGCCTGCATTGCTGCCCATCACCGGTCTCTGAGAGCCCTGAGTCAGTTTCGCTCAGTTTCGCTCGCTGACGCGTTGACGTCGGCAATAGCCCGATCGTAACTGTCGGTCTGGGCCGCGGTCTCGACTCAGCGGCCTCGGGCTGGGGCTTTGGGCGCAAGCGGTGCGGTGCCTCGGTGTCTGTGCTTCAAGCTTCAAGTTGCATCTCTATCTGCGTCCGCTGGCCTGGTTACGCTGAGCAGATGTATGTACACTCAGCCTTTACAAACCCTGCCTTTTGCCTTCCTTCCTGTAATTCTTCGCGCACCCACGCAGATCTACGCATGCACCTCTTTCCTTTCTTTACTCAATTCTCACTCACGCACTTCCCCGCGCATCCCAGAAATCCCACGCCCGAATCGCGCTCGCCCGTGCGCCACCCCCCGCAACCGTAAAAGAACAGAACACCCAACACAACGCACAATTCATTCCAACAACAACAACACTCTGAATTCAGTCGCGCGCGCGAGATCCAATCGACGGAGACGCCGTCCGTTCTGGCCTTCATTCTAGTCTTCTAGAACACGTCACCGGCGATTATAATGTATAGCAGCAGCTTTGACGCCGCGGAGCCGGAGCCGAACGCATGCATTCAGCATCACTTCACTGTATGCAATTCCTAACCCAATTCCTAACTCAACTGCATGCAATTCCCCGCCGCCCACGCCTATGCTCGTCTAAAATCATCCATGATTTTGCTCTCAAGGCTGCTTTTTCTTGTTTTTTCTAGTTGGGAAAATATTTTGAAGCAGTAAGACGGGGTTCGACTCCCCGCGTCCACATGCCGCAGCCAGGATTTCCCTTTGAGTCCGAAGGCGGGTTTAAGGAGAGTTAGGAGGTAGGAGGCGGACGTGGTGTACAGCGCACTACTGCATTCACTTCCATGGGAGGGAGTAGAGTGAACAGTAAGACGGGGTTCGACTCCCCGCGTCCGCCTTACACAGTTCCCTACTTTCTTTATTGCGAAGCCTTCGAAAGCTCGTTTATGGAGGGGTAGGAGGGGGGAGGGAAGCGGACGTGGTGCGCGGTGTACTACTGCAATGGTTATTTGTGCGACAAAGGTGAAGCAGTTAAGCGGGGTTCGACTCCCCGCGTCCGCATGCGGCAACTTGAATTTCCCTTTTTGATTCCGATGGCGGGTGAAAGCTCGTTTACTGAATAATTACATTCAATTCGACCGGGGGTGTAATGCATGACCCAAATTACCAGTTCGACCATTCAACCAGGGCCGAAATTTCGCGTGACAGAACCGAAATTTTCGACCACTGGAACGAAAGTTTTCAAATTTACGTGTTGCAGAGGAGAGTTTGAGCAGCTTTGACGCCTGCATAACAAAATTACATTCGACCAAGGGGTGGGTGACGTGTGATGAAACACCAATATTCGGGAGTTATATGCCCGGAATGTCAACAGACGGCGAAGGACGCCGGTGGATGACGGTATCCATCAGAGGATGCTGGATACCATCAACGGCTGTCAGCTGTCGCCGGATGCCGCGATAAGATACCGGATAGATAGTGTTGTCCGACGACATCCGACCTCCTATCCCGCCTGTCCCGATTTTTTCAAATTCCACTCGCTCCATCGCCCTCCGCCGGACGTCGCTGGATTTTTTGATGCTTTGTAATTGGTACCTAAGAGATGGAGGATCAAAAACTTTTCACCTCGTATCATCATGCCTCCTCGAGCGCCTCCGCCAATTATTCCGCTGGAGCTGATTCGTGCGGGGCCTATCAACAGTTCGCGCACTGTCGGAGACCTCGCATCCATAGCATCCGCGATAGGAATGGATGCGACAGGCAAGAAGAAGGATCTCCTTGGCCGTGTTCAGAGCAAGCTCGAGAGCGATAAGGGCCTTGCCCAGAAGCCCGAGTTTATGAAGTTCTCGGTCTACAGAGCAGAAAAGACGAGCAAGACAGGCAGCAAGAACGTCAAGAACAGTGCAGAGAAAGCTGCAGAGGACGCAGCTGAGTCTAAACAGGATATTCCGGCAACAGGGTGAGCATTCCACCCCATCTTTCTTCAAAGCTGACCCGAGAAAGGGCAAACCATACGCTTCTGGCTGCGAAGGCTAATAGTGATCCACCCCCTCAATACAAGCGCCTCGAGGCACTCGTTACTACAGAGCCTGTTATCAAAGGCGACATCAACAAGGACAGCGGAGAAGACGAAGATGGTACGTGAATCATTGGTTCATATTCCGTCAACCTTTCCTCATATATGCTCTAGATGGTAGCCCAATTTGCAGTTCGCCCGAGCCGGATGAAGGTCCCCGCACCCCTCCGGCGTCCAAGGATCAGAAGTTTCGAGGATTTATCCCCAAGACCCCAGTTCCTAGTGCGTTCATTTACCTTTACCTTATCAGTCTATTCATTCTTACTCGTCCAGTCATTGTCGCCTTCAACGGAGCTAAAAAGCGTGAAATTATCATCCAGTCAAGCGATAGGGTTCTTCTTACGGTCGAGAATGAGGGAGCAGATGGTGGTCCTGCTACCTATTCCACGTCTTTGAAGGCGGTGTTGACGGAGGCTATCAATTCGGACACGCCCATGAAAGGTTAATTTATTTTGATTACTGGAATGAGGCTGAAAATTGATCCTTAGCCAACACGAAGGCAAAGATCTTTCGGACTGGCGTCATCGATCCGGATGCGCCCCTCAAGCTAGGATCCATCGAAGAGATCTTGTCAGCGGAGACAGTCGGCAATCTACACATTCCTGCGGTAGACAAGTACAACCTCCAGACGTTTCAGGACGGGATGCTCGTGTGCGATGTATTCCTGGTCAACGATGGCGATACAACAGTGAGTTATCGCACATTCTGGCGAGCACGGGCATGAAAATTTACAACAGGTGTCCTCTTCGTCTGCACCTATGTTTATTGCACTGAAGGGAGAAGAGAAGCCGCTCATTGTGGCCCATGCGAGAGCCGCGGCTGCCGCTGTGGTCGCAGCCCAACAGAAGGCCAGCGAGGACACACGATCCCCCTGTTTGAAATTTATCGGCAGTGTCTTTAACGCTCGCGATTCGCCCTGGCCACATGCGACATATGTCCGTACTGTTCGTGATCAATACACTGCTGTCGAGGACGCCGTAGCCCAGGCCCATGTGCTGGGGTGGAACAGGTCGGGTGGAGGTTATCAGATACCCTTTAGTGCGTCTCTCATCATCTGCGTGCGAGTAGGCATCTAATCTTTTTTTAGCCTACGAGGAAGCCAGATTTAATGGGCACGATTTCCGAGGCACTGTGTTCACCAAAGCGGACCTTCAATCGGCCTTGCATATCGCGCATGCAGCGGCAGGTACCGACCGCAAGACCAAGGACCTCTTGGAATATTGTGAGCAGGCTGCCGCCTGGTTCAAGGACCCAGATCACGCCAGGTGGGGTCCCAAGTTTAATGAGATGACGCCAGTAGACTTCAAGAAGCGTTTGGAAAGAAAGCGAGATGAGGCAGTGGCGGAGAGAGCAAGGGAGAGGAGGCGTGCGCATCAGTCGAAGGCCGAGGGGAAGAAACGCAAAATTGACACTGACTCCGATGGGCTGGATGGGAGTGCGAGTGCGGCGAGTGGGAGCGATGAAGAAAGGGCGCCGAAGAAGAACTTGAAGCAGCTCCCGAAGAAGAAGTTGACGAAGAAGGCAAAGAAGAATGTCGTTTCGGAGGATAGCGACTCCTAGGGGGCTTATAAACTAGTACCCTGTACTGAAAATGTCATTGAGACGTTCTTTCAAGTCTCATTCGCTCCTCACGAAATAGTCAAGCCCAAAGCGGAAATCGGGTAGTAGTCCAAATACGGACGTCGGAAACCGCTCTCCAAAATTGCCATCATGGCCGTCTCAGTCTACAACTTCATCGTTTTTCTCCAGGTCTTCTTTCCAGGCGGATTATCGTTGCAACGGACACTATACGCAATTGCTATAGTAGCATCACTCTATCCACTCTTCAAATTGCACGCAAACCAGCGCCGCGAGCCTCGGCAACCACTCGCAACGGGGTGGTATCGGAGTATAGGTTTCCTAATGAAGGGGGCATTCCATCCGGAGCGCCAGGAGAGACAAGTATGGCTTGCTGACGGGCCAGGAGACGAATATGCAGAACGCATGTGCGATGATCTCGAACAGCTTTACGATTTTCTCGGTGTCACAGGGTCTCCGGACGACACTGATTTTTTCCCTCGACCTCGACCAATCCTCGTGACTTCCCACCTCACTTGCATCTTTTGCTCCTCTTCGAACGGGCTTCACACCCTTCGAAGACGGCGAAAGGTGCAGATTGTCCGCTTGCTTGATAGCAATTTTTGATGGGTGAAAGCAGACTTGTTCCTTGCCTACTGCAACTCTTGCGATGCGGAATATCACCCTGATCGAATAACCTACCACACCCCGAACGAGCCTGCTACACGAAAAAACCGGCTGCAGAAGCCAGAATACGACGCAAAATTTATACGGGTATCCAAGCACGGAGTTTGGATGGATCGCAGAATTGCTATCGCCCAAGAGAACGCGATTCTAAACTTCCGCTCTGGATGGTCCAACTTTGCTCAATGGCTTAGTGATACAATCGCCGAGAAACCTCGCGTCACCATTCGCCAATCTCAGCGGCTCTACTTCGAGCATTTTTCACGGAGATTAATTGTCGCCCATGATCTCACCAGCACCTTTTATTTTCCCTCCAACACGAGCTCCCAAGTCATTGCGGAAGAGGTCCGAAAGCACATAGGAACTAATGGAGGGATTGTACCGGGGGCAATGATGCACGGTTGCATGGACTGCACTCATCTTAAACGCTATAAATCCGACTTGCTGGCAACGGGTGCCGCTCTGGGAGATCGGATTGACGGTGTTGCCAATGATCCATCCGGGGGCAATAATGTAACGGCAAGCCTTTCAATTATATGGTGTTTCTTTATTTGAATTGTATTTGCCGGTAGGACGTCGTCGCAGATGCAGCTGTGGGTGTGCCACCTGATATTTCGGTTGAGCCTCAGCAAGAGTCCCCTTCAGCGGATGGACGGCGCGGGTATTCTCGGCTTGCGGTCACGGACGGGAAGACAATCGACCACAAAGTCAGTCAGAATTTATTTATCAGAACCTCGTATTAACATACTCCAGATTTGTGCAGTCACTATATGCAAAGGCGACCTCGTCAACTACAAAAATGGTCGGTTTTGTGAAGAGCACTTGGATATGCATGATATATGCGGTATCATCCCATGCGGACGTCCAATCCACTCACCCGGAGCGCTTACTTGTGATGATCAAGCACACAAGGACTGGCATTCTCAGTATCTCGACCGTTTCTCTCGCCTATCCTTCCCGGGAGTCCAACGGGTTATCCGGAAACAGCTCGGAGGACAGTCCAGATTCAACGCACCGCAGACGGAACCCGGAGATGGACCCAGTCTTCGCCCCACACTTCCTCCTCTTAATGGTGTCCCGGGAGCTGAAATCAGCCATACCTTCAGAGCCCGCACGACATATTGCCTGCAGACTATCCAATGGGCTTGTGAATGTCCAATTGGATGGGGTAAATGTTACACATCAGAAAGCTCTTCACAAGTCCTCGGTTTTATTAACCGTGTCTGGGAAAATCATGCATATTCGAAACCGAGCTTCATCGCATATGACGATGCTTGTAATTTGTTGCGGCACATCGTAACGCAAGACCCACACAGTCATTGGATCCGGACTACAAAATTCATCGTCGACTCATGGCACTACATTGGACATCGAGCCACAGATGTGCTGTGCTGCTTATGGTGCAACCCAGCTCCGACAAACGGTTCTCAGCCCGATCTCGTCACCGTTGAAGTCGATGATAGTGGGCGGACACATACTACCCGCGCCTTTAATACAGAAACAGCAGAGCAACTTAATGCTTGGATGGGCGGGTTCGAAGCTCAACTTCGACAAATATCTGCGACCAATTATGATTTCTGTGTGCATGTGATAATGCTGCTATACAAGGAGAAGGTGGATCGCAGGGTTATTGAGAAGGACACAGGCCTATCAGACGAATTTTGGGATGTGGTGGAGGGGATAACACCCACGGGGACTGATGAGTAGTTAACTTTTGTATGGCCCGTGCGGGCTGTTTAAAATATTAATATCGGAGAGCCATAGCTTATAAATTTAGTGAATACTTGATATAACTGCCATGTCCTCGAATCTCCGAGTGCGACCGGTAATCACTGCAAGATTTGGTGCTACATAGTTAAATGCATTTTGCTTCGATTTAAGGCTCTTTTAGACGTGAGCTGTGTATTTTTAGCTCGCCCTTATATTGACTGTGCGCGTAAAATCTGGTTAACAGTGTACAGGACACACAATTTTTGGTGTGATTTTATTTTAGAGCCCTCGTACTATATGCATGTTTCGAATTCGACTCGAAATAAGTGCACTGCCACTAGAATGTGCTTTGAAAGTGCATTCTAGATCAATTCTACTCAATATCTTACGAGCTTCGCACTCGAGTGATGTATGTACTGACTGACTGATTGTGCAGAAGTTCTACCTACGCCCTTTGCAAAAAAACACCACTGTAATATTCAAAAAATCCGGCAGCCTCCGCCGGATGATGGCAGCAAAATCTGGCGACCTCCACCGGATAACGGCCACGAAATCTGGCGACCTCCGCCGAATAATGTCGGGAACTCCAGCGGATGCCGCTAGATAATGACTGAACTTCGTCGGCATCCGCTGGACAGGCTCCCGAGAACTCCAGCGGTGTCCGCCGGATGTGGGCGAGAATTCCAGCGATATCCACTAGATGTGCCACTAAATCCGGCGGAGTTCCGCATAAAGTCTGCTGGAGGACGGTGGACGACTCAAAAATCCAGTTGACAACCAGGGATATGTAGTGCAATATATTGTGAAATCTACATCAGGGGATACAAAGTACAATTCATGCCAAAAAAATGTGGATAACAAATTTATCGAGCTCTGCGGTGGACTCCACCGGATGCAAGGTGTCTCCGGCGGATGGCAGCGGATAGGCATCCATCCGGTGGACGATGGCGGATGCACCATATGCATCCGCCGGAAGTCGCCGGATTGGACTCTGACGGATGGCACCGCCTGTGGCGGTGCGCGTGTATTACTGATATTCGGCATCAACCAACAGGGGAGTGATGCATGACAGTTGAATTGAATGTAATAATACAGTATGGAGAAAGAAGAGGGAAGCAGGAAGCGGACGTGGTGTGTGGCACACTTGCTGCATGGAATGGTGTGGTGGGAAAAAGATTTGAAGCAGTAAGACGGGGCTCGACTTCCCGCGTCCGCATGCCGCAGCCAGGATTTCCCTTTTTGAGTCCGAAGGCGGGTTTATGGAGAGGTAGGAGGTAGGAAGCGGACGTGGTGTGCGGTGTACTGCTGCATTTCATTGCAAATCTTGGTGAGGAATATAGCAGTAAGACGGGTTCGACTCCCCGCGTCCGCCCTCACAACTCTCCTGCCTTTTGTCTTCCGAAGGCGGCCAAAAGCCTGCATGTATCGAGGAGTAACAGAGGGGTGAGAAGCGGAGGTCGTGTACGATGCACCACTGCATTTAATGTAAAAAGAGGACGGGGTTCGACTTCCGCGTCCGCATGATCCATTTCCAGATATTTTTGGTCCGAGACTGTCGAAAGCGTACATTTATGGAGACACGGAAGGGAGGTGGGGAGCGGACGTGGTGTATGGCGTACTACTGTAGTTATTATCAATTGCGCCAAGAGCTAAAGCAGTTAACCGGGATTCGACGAGTCCCCGCGTCCGCCTGTCTCCATCCCCACCCTTTTTTTCTTAGATGGCTGTCGAAAGCCTGCATGTAGGGAGGAATAAAAGAGAGGTAGGAAGTGGACGTTGTGTATGGCGCACTGCTGCATTTGATAGAATTTGAAAGTGGTGAAAGCAGCAAGACTGGGTTTGACTCCCTGTGTCCGCCTGAGGTTCGACTATGTGCCTGCAATGCTTTTGTTTTTGCCGAGCGCCTGGAAGTCTTGTGTATATTGGGGATATAGGAGGGAGGTATGAAGCGCACGTGGTGTGCGGTGCACTGCTGCATTTCATCAGCATCTCTCGCTTAATACACACACACCAACAATTATCATATTTAGGGCCCACCCAGGTGCAATTTGAACACCCAAGTGTCGAATTGCACATAGGTGGACCTGAAATTTAATTTACTTCTATTACTTTTGGTCCCACTGATTTTGTAACCTAAAATAATAGAATAAAATTATGATTCGGCTGCCATGAAACCCATTTCAAAGCCTACAATTTAGATTACACAAAAGTCCAACTGAGATTGAAAACCGAAATCACACTGATGATTATCATATTTTGGGTGACCTGAAACTTTATTCGAAACTAATCCGAGAAATTTCCCATTGGTTCGGCATTTCCCGGACCAATAGGAAAATTTGCGGACTCGTTTCGAATCAAGTTTCAGCTCACACAAAATATGATAATTGTTGGTGTGATTTTGGTTTTCAATTTCAATTGGACTTTCGTGTAATCTAAATTGTAGGCTTTCGAATGGGTTTCAGGGCAGCCGAATCATAATTTTATTCTATTACTTTAGGTTACAAAATCAGTGGGACCAAAAGTACTAGAAGTAAATTAAATTTCAGGTCCACCTATGTGCAGTTCAACACTTGGGTGTTCGAATTGCACCTGGGTGAGCCCTAAATATGATAATCGTCAGTGTGACATGGAGCAGTTAACCGGGGTTCGGCTCCCTGCATCCGCCATCTTTTTGGGTACGTGAGCTCGGCTCGGGAGATATTTGGAGGTCGGGGACAATGGAGTACATAAATTGCCTGTAGTACTCCGGGATACTTCCCGAAACCGGCGTTCCTAAGCGGGACCGTGCCGTGTAATGCTACCTACCTACCTACCTACCTACCTACCTCAGCAGGCTGTGGAAAGCTCGTTTATGGAAATATAGAAGGAAGGCAGGGAGCGGATGTTGTGTATGGTTAGTCTCTTATAAACAGACACTACAACAATTTTCGCTCGGTACCTCGCGTGTTGTAGTGTACGGTGCACTGCTGCCTTAATGATGACGCAACACGAAGTTGAAGCAGCAAGACGGGTTCGACTCCCCGCGTCCGCGTGTCTTCTAGCCATTTCTTTTTCTCAGATGGCTATCGAAAGTCTGCATACAGCGGGAGGGGAATAATATTTTTTGGAGCCAGCACACGGTGAATTGGGAAAAAAGCGCGCGTCGGATCAGCGAATAGCGATCCCCACCAGCCGATGCAACCTGCCGCACGCGCAACCAGTTGAACAACATATTAATAAAAGGCCCCGTGCCTAGCGGAAAAGGCCAGCGCCAGCGAGAAGGCCTCGCGCCAGCGAAAGGGCCCCGCGACAGCGGACAAGGCAGCACTAGCGAAAAGGTAGGATCTGGGGGAGCCTTCCCCCAGCCCAGATGCAGACTGATGGCCGATCAATTCGTTCTGATGCGATCCACGGCCCGCCCATCAACAGTGGGACTCGCTTAAAAGGGGCGAGTCCCACTCCCACTCTTCTTGTATATACTCCAGTTGAACCTCGCCTGAAACCCGGAACATCAAGTCCTTAAATGTAGAAGAAAGACAGAAAGAGCAGTCCAACACAAAAAGCATGCAAAATCGTCAATTCGGTACAAGGGCGTGAGGCGCGAAGGGCGCGATAAGTACAAGACAGCGTAGTCGGGACTCGAAAGTCGGTACCAATGCAAGGGGAGGAAAACATGTACGTGGGGCAGGGAAGAAAAGTATGGTATCATTACATCTACACTGGCAGCGCCCTCGAAGCGGGCGCCGAATTAGAATGGGACTCCCTGCCCCACCCCCTGCCCGCCCCCCACATTCTCCGCTCCGTGCTCCGTGCTCCTCTATCCCTCGCACGTCCCGCACCCATCTCCGGAGGGCTCGAACCCTCGCCCCGCTTTACCGCCCCAACAACCCCATCACGCGCCTGGCCCCCGGCAGCACAGCAATCAAACTCTCGCTCATCCGCCTCATCGCACGCGGCCGGATCGGGTGCACCTGCGCCTGCCTCCTTACATCCCTCGTCACCTGCACGAGCGTCGACACGCGCGCGCGCAGCCGGCGCAGCCTGCCCACTTGGAGCGCGGTCCACGGGCTCGCGGAGGCGAGCCAGGGCGTGGGGAGCGGCGCCGGGCGTGCGGAGTGCGTGTGCCGGGCGAGCGAGCGCGCGTCGGGGTAGATGTCGGGAGCGAGGGCGGGGCGCGAGGGCGCTGGGGAGGCCGTGGAAGAAGGCGTGGTCGAGGAGGAAGCGGAAATGGTACAAAGCGAGGAAGAAGCCCGCGCGCGCCGGATAAACCCCTTGACGCACCCCCCGAAGTAGATCGCGTGCAGCGGGCACACGAACGCGAGGAGCGGAGACGACGCGCGTTCCGCGCACCGCGCCCGCTGCCCTCATCGCCGCTTGTACGCCCCACGCATAGTCCGCGTAGCTCGACGCTGGCGCGACGGGGAAGCGCGCGTACGAGACGATGAGCACGATGTGCAGCAGGATGCGCGTCAGGTCGCGGCGAAAAGCTTGTCGGATCGTATCTGCGGGAGGAGGGTGGAGGCGCCGAGGTGGAAGGTCGGGAGCTGCGACAAGGCGTTAGCATCGCACAAAGTGGATAGGAGATAGAGGTGAAGAACGAGAAAAAAGAAGGGTGCGGAAGGGGAGAGCAAGGGAGAGAAGGGAGGAAGTTGAGAGGGAAGAGGAAATGAAGACGGCAGGGGGCGGACGAGAACGTCGCGCCAGAAGGGGGAGTGGAGCGGAAGGAGGCAGAAACAGAAACAGCCAAAGGGCAGGGGGGCACGGCGCCGCAGGGAGTGGGAGAGGGAGCACAGCGCCTCGCGCCCGCGTCCGCAGGGGCACACAGCGATGAGCCGGGGGCATGAGGCAGGAAGGGCACTCAATGCATCGTCGTCGTGCGCAGCAAGCCCGAGACGGGTAGCGCAGTCCGCCGCGTCCGCGTCCGCAGTGCTGCGGCGGCGGCGCAGGGGCGGGGTTGGGCACAGAAGCACCACCCCCGTCCCTCGCTCTCCCCTTCGCCGCCTTGCGCAGCAAGCCCGAAGCCGGCACGACACCGCATCCACGCGCCAGCAGCGGTCGTACAGCCCCACGCTCGACACCCCCGCTATTGGGCGCCAACTGCGATCGCGGACCGGGCGGAAAGGGAGGGGAGAG
The DNA here is from genome assembly GCA_029378255.1 of Mycena rosella. NCBI lineage: Eukaryota > Fungi > Basidiomycota > Agaricomycetes > Agaricales > Mycenaceae > Mycena > Mycena rosella. The sequence continues at coordinate 937,546 of JARKIE010000004.1, read as the reverse complement.
GAAGGATGCGAGGAGGAGGGGAGATAACGAAGAACGGAGGGGGATCGAGGAAAGAAAAGGGAGGGGGAAGGGCATGGTAGGGCAATGGGGTAGCGCAGTGCCAAGGGCGGGAATGTGGGGAGATATGGCAAAAGGAGATGGAGGCAGACGGACGGAGATGGATGCGGGGGGATGGGGGACAGAGGCAGCGCCGTCCTCTTTCGTCGCCGAGGCCCTGAGCACTACAGCGCGCTGGTGCAGCTCCACGCTCCAGCGCCGCTCGTGGAAGCCGGCCGCAATTGGACGCCAAGCGCGACCGCGAAATGGAAGTAGAAGGGGTACGTGGGAGGAGGAGAGGGACGTGGAAGGGAAGGGAATGAGGCAGGGAGGCAGGGATGGGAAGGCGAAGCGAGTGCGCAAAGAAAGGACGGGCACGAAAGGAAGATGCAACGCACCTCCATAATCGTACACATGCACCCAGCCGTTGCAGGTGACGATCTCCGTGATGGCGAAGCGGATGGCGTGGTGCACCCAGCCCGTCAGCAGGGCGAGCTGCGAACGATACGCGATACGTCCGCGGAGAGGTAGCCCTGCGCACGAACGGCTCAATCATCGTACCACAGCACAGGAGGGGACGCAGACGCACCTGGAGGGATTGCGCGCAACGTAGGCGCAGAGCTGCACGCCGCCGACGTTGGCCAGTGACTTGATGTCGTCGAGGAGGAAGGGGAGCGGCGGCGGTCATGAGGCCCGAGAGGACGCGGTCAGGCGCGCGGTGGTGAAGCGCGCAGCGAGGAGCAGGGACAGCGGGCACAGCAAGACGAAACAGCCGAGGGAAGATGCGGGCCGTCGACGAGGTTGCCGTCCGCGTACTAGATCAGACTGTCGACATTGCCGGTGCCTGCGACGAGTTTGGAGTGGCAGCGAGCATCGTCGGCGATGGCTTTCCCTGGAGACTGGCACTAGGGAGAAGACTTGTGGGATGTCCGATAACGAGCCGCGAGTGGGGCGCGAAGAAAGCGGCCGATCAAAAGAAAAACACTCGCATACATGTCAACGCCCGCTGTCCCGGTTTGGGAATTTTACTGCAATTTTCTCGAGAATGCGCTTCGGCGAGGGCATTCCTATGGGCTGGTACTAGAACAAGGGCTTTTTGGATGTCCGATAACAGTGTTCCTGTCCGTTTTGAGCCGCGAGAGGGATGCACGGGCAGCGGTATGTCCCGATCGTGCAAGACCCTATGGCGGGCTGGGCGGCGCTTCGGGAGTTTTTGCGCTGTGGACACGTACACAGCACTTACGTGAGTCTGATTCCCGGTCCTCCTCCGTGCTCACTGCTCATCCGCGCCTTACGCTACATCCATGCGTAATTTTTCAAACTCGCGCAAGCTCTTTCTGTCCCATCCGTCTCCCAGTCCCTTCCTCGGGTCATTTTGGGTCTCAGTTTGTGCACCAACCGTTTTTTTGTATTTTTATTATATTTTTATACCGGCATGGTGTGCATGTGAGCGCCCTCAAATATAGCATCTGCGGAGAATCGCGGCCGTGCTAGCTGTCAATCTGCCAATCTATCAATCCACGCCATGGCGGCGCGCACCACAGCCGCCTCGTCGGGAGGCGCACTTCCAGCGGTCCGACTCTGCGGGTGCACGCACGGAGAGCACAGCTCGGACGCTACAGTATTCCGGCGCACGCAATCGATGTCGAATGCACACAGCACGCGGGCGGTACTCAGGGGCGCATGTGAGCGCCTTAAATTTAGCATCGGCGGTGAATTGCGGCCGTGTTAGCTGTCAATCTGTCAATCTGTTTTTAGCTGAAGCTTCGTTGCCTGCTTCCCTTCGTTCCACCACGACCCACTACCCCCCAGTTACAATGGCGGCACCTTCACCTTCATCCCCCGCAGTCGGATCTCATCAGTTCCCCTCGGCTACTGCGATCCTCGAGAGTATTATCCCAGTGCTTAAGCTTGCCAAAGCGGGTGTTACGGGGATCGGTATTCCCGGTGTGGAAGGGGCAGTCAATGGCATATGCGAGGTGGCGGATATGATCTCGGTGCGCGGTTCGGGCTGCTTGAGGTGCTGTAGAGTACTAACTGAGTTGAGCAGACAATGAAAGCTAACAAGGAAGACCTTTCCAAACTCGCAAATCTGCTGGATAAATTGACCACTATCAACGCCTCGGGCATGGGCGGTGATCTGAAGCAACGGCTCACTGCAATCTCTTCGTGGGTGTTCTTCATGTCTGCTCTTCTGGCATAATCCATTCATCTCGGCCTGTGCAGTGAGCTCGGAGAAATCAAGGTCAAGTGCAAATCTCTGGGAGAGAAGGGTCGATTCAAGCAGTTCTTGAAGGGCAGTGATTACAAGCAACAGATTGAGGAGATCAAGAATTCTGTGGTTGCTCAAATCCAGCAGTTCACAGTGAGCATTTTGCAATGTTCCCTGGGCCTTGTTCTGATCTTTTTTCTTATAGTTCTATGGCAACATCTCGATTGATAAATCGGTGGACACCATTTTGAAGTACATCCATATCACATATACATCCGTGCAAGTCACTCATATTAAATGCAGTGTTCTCATTCTCTCAAAGCTCAAAACTGTCTCTGCACGCTACAATGCAAAGAACACACCCAATAAATGCATGGAGGGCACAAGAGTTGACATAATCAAAGATGTCATTGCCCAGCTGACCAGCACTCCTGGCTCATCTCACCAGGTTCTCATGCTGAGTGGGGTTGCGGGAGCAGGAAAGTCCACAATTGCAAAGAGTGTGGCATCAGCTCTGGCAGAAAATAAACAACTAGCTGCCTCCTTCTTTTTCTCCCGGGACTATGAAGAGCGCAAGGAGATCACACACCTTGCCACCACACTCGCGGTCCAGCTTGCGGAATATGATGGTGTTTTTCGCACTCATCTCATCCACTTGCTGCAGGCTGACTCAGATGGGATCATTGATGCAGAGCCACACCTGCAGTTCCAGCAGATGGTTGTAGACATCCTCGAAAAAATGGCCCCCACTTCAAAACCTTGGATCATCTGTCTGGATGCTCTTGATGAATGTGGAAAGGATCGTGGCCAGCTCTTTCTTCGATGGCTCTCAGACAGCATTAGCCGAATTCCGAAGCACATCCGATTCTTTCTGACTGGGCGCCCAGATGTTCCTTCATTTCTCCAATTTTACACTCTAAAGGATCGGATGCATGGCATAATCCTTGACATTGATGCTCCAATAGTCACACAGGACATCCATGTGTATGTTGAGCACTCACTTGATGGTTCCAACTGGCCAACACCACGTCATTGGAAAATCAAGAGTCATGATGCAGAAGAAATAACCAGCCGTTCAAGAGGATTATTTGTTTTTGCAGCTACAGCTGTTCGTTATGTGATTGCAGGACCACCACAAGCCTCACCACAGGAATCAGTTAACTACCTTCTTAGTGGGGAAGCCCTCACTGATCTTCCTAAACTGTATGACCGAATTGTGAATGATGCGATCCCAAAGCCTATCCAGGGAGACCAGCGTGCACAAGTTGCATATGATCGATCCATGAAGATACTCAGCACAATTTTACTCCTGCATACACCTTTGGATTGTCAGAGTTTAGCAGGGTTGCTGGATATGAAGAAGGACTGGCTTCTGGAGATGCTGATGCCTCTGAGTGCTGTGATCCACGTCTCTGATATATCTGGGGTTGCAATAAGACCAATACATCTCTCCTTCCGAGAATTCATCACCAATGGGGTGGGAGAGACCCGACCTGATCTCATCTGTGGGACAAAGGCCCAACTGTGCACACTGTCTGCAGATCTTCTAAAAATCATGCATAAGCTTAAATTCAACATCTGTGATCTGCCCACCTCCTACTTGCGGAATGTTGACATGCCAAATTTTCACATTCCAGGGCATCTTTGTTATGCATCTCAATTTTGGGTGGATCATCTTATTGCAACATCTTATACGGTGCAGATTGCACAGACAGCAGACAAAGTGCTCCATGAACGGTTCCTGTTCTGGCTGGAGGTCTTGAGTTTACTTGGGATGGTGGATCAGGCACCCCATGATCTCTCCAAATTGATCACATGGGCAAATGAGGTAAGGATATTTATCACTCATAAGATATAAAAAGAAACTGAAAACGATCAGAACCCTTCACTTGTTGAATTTGCAACAGATGCAAAAAGATTTACTTCCTTCTTTCGACATGCAATTGTTGAAAGTGCTCCACATATCTATATCTCAGCTTTGGCTTTGGCACCTACCAAATCCCAAATTTGTAGAGTGTTTAAACATGAGTTCCCCCGATTGGTATCGGTTGCAAGAGGGGAGATGGTCCACTGGCCAGCCCTAGTGTCAGTGCTTACAGGGCACAGAGGTGTGGTTAACTGTGTTGCATTCTCACCGGATGGCAAGCATATTGTGTCTGGCTCCGATGACAAGACTGTCCGCATTTGGGATGCCATGACTGGAGCTGCAGTGGGAGAGCCATTGGAAGGGCACACCAGTTGGGTCGAGTCTGTTGCATTCTCACCAGATGGCAAGCATATTGTGTCTGGCTCCTATGACCAGACTGTCCGTATTTGGGATGCCATGACTGGAGCTGCAGTGGGAGAGCCATTGGAAGGGCACACCGGTTGGGTCCACTCTGTTGCATTCTCACCAGATGGCAAGCATATTGTGTCTGGCTCCAATGACCAGACTGTCCGCATTTGGGATGCCATGACTGGAGCTGCAGTGGGAGAGCCATTGGAAGGGCACACCGGCTGGGTCGAGTCTGTTGCATTCTCACCAGATGGCAAGCATATTGTGTCTGGCTCCGATGACGAGACTGTCCGCATTTGGGATGCCATGACTGGAGCTGCAGTGGGAGAGCCATTGGAAGGGCACACCGGTTGGGTTGAGTCTGTTGCATTCTCACCAGATGGCAAGCATATTGTGTCTGGCTCCGATGACGAGACTGTCCGCATTTGGGATGCCATGACTGGAGCTGCAGTGGGAGAGCCATTGGAAGGGCACACCGGTTGGGTCCACTCTGTTGCATTCTCACCAGATGGCAAGCATATTGTGTCTGGCTCCTATGATAAGACTGTCCGCATTTGGGATGCCATGACTGGAGCTGCAGTGGGAGAGCCATTGGAAGGGCACACCGGTTGGGTCCACTCTGTTGCATTCTCACCAGATGGCAAGCATATTGTGTCTGGCTCCTATGACAAGACTGTCCGCATTTGGGATGCCATGACTGGAGCTGCAGTGGGAGAGCCATTGGAAGGGCACACCGGCTGGGTCCAGTCTGTTGCATTCTCACCAGATGGCAAGCATATTGTGTCTGGCTCCGATGACCAGACTGTCCGCATTTGGGATGCCATGACTGGAGCTGCAGTGGGAGAGCCATTGGAAGGGCACACCGATCCGGTCCAGTCTGTTGCATTCTCACCAGATGGCAAGCACATTGTGTCTGGATCCTATGACAAGACTGTCCGCATTTGGGATGCCAGCACTGGAGCTGCAGTGGGAGAGCCATTGGAAGGGCACACCGGTTTGGTCGAGTCTGTTGCATTCTCACCAGATGGCAAGCATATTGTGTCTGGCTCCTATGACCAGACTGTCCGTATTTGGGATGCCATGACTGGAGCTGCAGTGGGAGAGCCATTGGAAGGGCACACCGGTTGGGTCCAGTCTGTTGCATTCTCACCAGATGGCAAGCATATTGTGTCTGGCTCCCATGACCAGACTGTCTGCATTTGGGATGCCATGACTGGAGCTGCAGTGGGAGCGGGACCCAATGATAACACTGTGCATATTTGGGACCTGGAAAGCATGGTAATTGGCCCAGCCATTTCAGCATATCCATCTGGATCTGCTCTACTGAAGGTGGCCTTTTTTTATATAATATCCTGTAATTAGCTAATTTTTTCTGCAGTCAATTCATCTCCAGTCCTCCCAATCTCCATTGCATTGGAACATTGATGGTGATGGTTGGATGTCCTGCATTCCCTCAGAATGTCTTCTCTGGCTTCCAACTCACCACAGATCTGATCTCTGGTTACCTTGCAACACACTCATTATTGGGCAACATCAGACAAAGCTCAGTTTTGACAACTTTGTTCATGGCACAAATTGGGCAAAATGTTATGAGCATGGGGGCGGAACTGCAGATTTGTAACGTTAATGTAGTTTCTTGTCTCATATATGCCAGGACTTTTTTCCCTCCTCCCCTTCCCCTCATGGTTGAAGAAATCTCCCCTCAACATTGACTCAACTGGTTATTTTCGAAGGGAAGAAGAGCTAATCAGAACTGCACTTTTCAATACAGAGAAGCAGGAGATTACATCGAATATTGGAAGAACAAGATCTCAAAACAACTTTGCAGTTGTAACTTTCAAGTTGGATGTGTTTTTATCTGATCAGTGATTATAGAGTAGAAAATAAAGTGGACCTAGAGAGAGCTTCAATCACACCATGTTTTCTCATGTAAGATGTCACCAGACCATGGTAGTGTTGCCACGACTCACGACTCCAACTCCCCAAGTCGACTTGAGTCGAGTCGAGTCGAGTCGCTTGGCGTGACTTCGTTTGACTTCGGAGTCAAAAGAAGTCGACCTGCTCGACTTGGAGTCAACTTGGAGTTGCTCGAGTCGGCCTCTGTAGATAAGTAGCCAATTTGGGTTATAAGTACCATGGAACAGACCTTTATTGATCTCAAGAGAGAAGATAAACTTAAAAATATACAAGGTTAGATTTCTGAGCTCAGGGGATATGATTTTGGACATGTTTTAAAAGTAAGTTCTTGTCCGTTAGTAAATAGAAGAAATCCTACCTTTCAGAGTTTCTCAAATGGGGCTCTGATACATTTTAACAAGGACCAATATCTTACCAGGCCACCACCCCAAGGTAAACCCGACCTAAATTGACCCCCCTCTTCATTGTAGTAACCCGGGAATAGAGATCTGAAAAATCACGACTCCATCGACTCAAGTCGACTTGGGTCGACTTCGAGTGACTTGGATATGACCAAGTCGAGTCGAGTCGAGTCAAACACTGTTTTAAGTCGACCTCTTGAGTCGTGACTCGAATTTTGGATTCACGCAACACTAGACCATGGTGAGCAGGAAGAGAAAGAGACATCAACCCCAGCTTGGTCTCACTAACATTCAAACTCCCATATGTAGATATTGTAAACTCTGGCCAGCTATCCGAATACTGTTTCAACTTTTATTAGAGTTCCAATGGATTCTGGTTGACAGTGGTCTGCAGTGGGGAGTGGTTTGATTCCTCCCCGGTTCTCACACAGCCATTTTTCTTCCCTGTCCAAGTCATATTTTTTGTTTGCATTTGCAGCAGAGAGAATGCTCCCTCCAAGCCCCTGTGGGTCGTGGTAATCATCTTGAATTATTACATGTGGTGCTGAGGTTCCTCAACAATTTGAATCCTCCCATGTGGGGTTGTGATCAAATTCTTCCTCCTCCACTTACGGCAATTTTCAGCTGAACTTACAAGATGGTGAAAGGGACCCTACAAGCCCCCGTGGATCGTGGTGATCTGTTGAGTTTCCTAAACAAGGGAACAGAGGTTCGAATCCTCCTCGGGCATAATACTGGCTTGTGCAAATGTTTGGTTTTTATCTTAGCTGCAAGGTACACAGTCCAAACATTTGCTAGGGAAAATGGAGAAGAAGATCAGATAACCGCGACACAAAAGGATTTACATGAACCCACACATTTAGAAGACACAATAAACCCAACCACAACACACATGGCCCGCTCCGCACTATCCGAGCAACATTTATTTCGTTTGATCTTCCTTCTTACCTGGACCATTGTGAGGGCTGTATATGCTCTGCATATGCCTTCGCATAGCATCGCTGGCACAACGGGGATGAAGAAGCACAACACGGCTATATCACCAAATCGGGACACACCTGGAAACGGCATTCGGACTTCTCACAAACACGCTCCTCGACCTAGGGTATCCACTGGGACACGAACTACAACCAATAATCCACTACAGACACCATTAATTTGAGCCCCATCGAGCCTTTCACCCTGACTCCTGGTCCAAAATCACACAATTTTCTGTCCACTCCCCAACCCGGCCGAAATCCTTCAATGTGCACTAAACGCCCCAGCACCAGCAGCATACCTCGTCCATTGCCCATGCGACACCACACCCAGAAGCCTCTTGGTCACCAGAAATCACTCGATTCTCAGCAAACAATAAGCGACTCTGAAGATCGTGCCTGTAAAATCGCTTGATTTCCTAGCATTGGACACCTGTTTTGGAGTGCGGGCATCGTTGCCCGTCCATCGTCCTCCCTATGGACCCCAGACCCGAGGCCGCTGACGCACTGTGGGACATTCTGCCTCTATTTGGGCCTGGCCTGAAGCAAGGGAGCGAGTCCTCTATAAAATCACTTCATATTTCGACCTTGGAGCCCCAAAATTGCCCTCTTGGACCTTGGAATCACATGATTTACCTGATTCCAGCGGGCCTAGCTTCCCTTTGCAGAAGGAGTGCGTGGTACCGGACGCCGGAGGCTGTACAAGCAGCCAAAGTATAAAAGGGCGAGGTTTTGGGATCTTTAGTCAGGAGTCGACCCATGTATCTCCCCCACCAATACACTCGGTTTACCACCACCACCACCACCACATCTAACGTTCCCCGCTGCAGCCTCCTGTCCGAGGCTTGCTCTCATCCCTCCTCATGCCCCTCGCCGCGGTACACCCCACCTAGACACATTGTCCTTTGCCAAAGTATCCACATTCATTGACCGCACCGTTTATTGACCATCTTCTCGTCTCTTGCGAGACACCTCACACACACATACACACACACATACACACACACACACACACACACACGGAACACACCGCATCTGCGTGACAGCCACCTATGCCACTGGTGTCCATCTCGTATTAACCCCCTAGTGGCTGAACAAGCTACAAAGTGAATAGCATCTATTTCCATCGTAGCACCGCGGTCCACATCACACCGTCCACACTTCGCTTCTTTTCAAATTGATTATCGTGCCACTTGCTCCTGAGACCAGAGTACAAATTCGAATTCAAGCTGTACCACTGCATGGTAGGAAGATTATATTAATATATATTTAGAGTGAAAAGCAAGGTGACAAGTGTTGGAGACCATCGCACCGCCCACTCCGTGGTGGACTGCTGTAAAATATAACACGAAAACTTCGTCCCGAACCCATCCTCTCATCATCCCATCATCCGGCCACTAATCTAATCCTAGTTTCATCAGCTCACCAAAATATCTCTCTCCACCGGCAACAAAACAGAGGAAGCATGCTGGCGCAGGAGATAAAAACAACACAAATGATGCGGTTTGTCTACATGACCTGAGAAAATGATGTTTGTCACAGACCTGAATCAAATCTGAGCAATCAAATCCCACTGTCCGGTGGCAGTGGCCCTGCACATGAATCGGAGCTGGGACCTGGTGCTAGGTGTGAGAACCTCATTCCCGATATGGCAAGAGTATGAAGGGAGGGGTCCCAGAAAGAGTTGAAAAAACCTTTTCAACCCAATATCTGTTTTTCGAAACCCGACACCTGATTTCAATCCCCGAGCTCCTGCTATTTCTGATTCATTGATAGGTTTGGACTGCAGAGAGTTTACTCACCCCTGAAGCCTGAGATACATGGGCTCAGCACTCCTACAACTTGTTGCTGTCCAGAACCAACCAGGGCAGCTGTTCAGTTGCAACTCAGATTTAATCATCACATTGATGAATAGCCGAGCAATGGTGGCCAGGCGTCTAAGGGCATATTCTCATCAATCCACATGCTGGCCGTTGATAAGCCGGCCCTGTGAGCAGCGGTGAAATCTTTCAATTTTGCTGTTCTAAGCAGGAGCTTTGTATAGAATAAAGGCTATATCACTCACTATGAGCTAGGATTAGGTCTGAGTTGCTAGCTAAGGATGAACGCATGTGCAAGTAGCTCTATTGCTTACTTGGGGATGACAGCCACCACAATGGGTCAGATTTGTCAAGTCAAGTACTAGTCTATTAGCTAAAGGTGTTCTTACCATCCTTAACCAAGGGATTGGGAACGACCTGCATGTATCCTATCAAGGACATACCAATGCACTCCATCCAGACTATGGGACTTACCAGGGGCACGCACAAGGGATCTAATAAGGTTGCAGAATGGTTCTATATAATAGAACTGTGCACGGCTCAAAAGTCCGAACAATTTCTAAGATCCGATGATGCCGATCACGGAAATCACCGATCTGAGCACGGAACAGAGATCCAATGTTGGAGATAGTATCGAGCCCTTGGCCCATGATGCCAGGACTCGCTTTGACCAGCGCTGAAGGGTTGACTAATTGGGCAACTTAAGGGTTGATGGACCAGAGCTCGGTGGAGCTGGCACATGGATTGATTGCCCAGGGCACCTACGTGCTATGGTGCAATTTCTCTTCCAATCTCCTGGATTATCTACCAAAATATACCATTTAATCAGAACTAATTACCAACAGAGCTATTTCTTGAGCTAATACTGCTCATCACCCTGATATATCTGTGTTCTGTTTATCCATTTGTACTAAAAGTCGGTTTCATAATCCTTTCCTTATTTAGAATGCCAGTTTGTATAAATACCCATAGAAAACAGAGGGAACGCCAGTAGATCCTGCCCTTCCTCTTCAGTGAGCACGAGCATGAGCTTGAGCACACAGGGGACGTCTAGCATCTATTCGGAACACCTTCAGAAAGCCTATAAAGTTTCCTTTTGTTGTTTCTGTTGCAATATATAAAGTGTTGGATATTTGTGGAGTAATATAAGACAGGACCAGACCAGACCAGACCAGACAGGACAGGACAGGACAGGACAGGACAGGACAGGACAGGACAGGACTTGCTTCGTTAAAAATCACATGAACATTTGAAGGTGCTCGGCTTTGTGCAGTAGTCAAACTACCAAACTCTAGCCGAAACATTGGTTGTCGGAAATACATCGTTGGAAATAAAACTCTCGATCTACGGATCACCCCTTGGGCTTAGTTCCAAGTCTTGCACATAAAAACCAATTTTCCTTACCTTCTAAGGTCGTGTAAAGCGCCTAGAACGATTTCAATTGTCTCAAAGTCACCTTTAGCTATAAAGCTACTGCACTTGCCTGTAAAACCCAAATTGCCACTGCCTAATACCTGGTAGGAGCCCCGAACCTCGCACGTTTGATAGTTGGATTTTTTGGTTGTTGTTGGTGTTGTTGGTTGTTCATTTAAGTGTTCATTTTGCACACTTAATTTCACCAGTGGTTCTATAGTCAGTGTTTCACTGTAAGACAGAAATATTGGTCAAAGTACAGGTAACTTTGGTATGATAGCTTTGACGAAAGTTCAGCAACTGAACTCGTATTCAAGCTCCATTGGTATGCTCATTTGCTAAATTTAGACTCTGTAGAGCCACAGCGATATGAATGAGAGGCAGCAGTGTGTGTCGTATGCACACATAGCCTGGTGGAGAAATCAAGCTCGTGGAATGGTGATAAGCTAGTAGGAATTTGAACACCCCAGTGAAAGGATCGGTTTTTGTACAATGTCGAGTGGTGGGATGTTAGGGAGGCAACTGTGAAGACAATGGATGGTAGCAGCTCCTTGGGAGTGTTTTAGGATGAAATACCTACAGCGTAAGTAGATGCTTGGTGTGGGTGACCACAAGTCATGCCATGCCACGCCTGCCTGCCTCACTAAATTCAAACTCCGCTAAGGGGCACAAGGCAAGCCACTCAGAGAAGTCTGGATCAGCCGCATCTTTAAGCAGCGAGACGGGTTCGGCTCCCTGAGTCTGCATAGTTGCCTGCACCCTTTCATTTTATCTCCCAGGAGCCCTCAAAGTTCAGATGTAAAGATGGTATGAAGAGGCAGATGTAGTGTATGGTGAAACACTGACTATAGAACCACTGGTGAAATTAAGTGTGCAAGATGAACACTTAAATGAACAACCAGCAAATCCAACTATCCAATGTGTGAGTTTGGGGGTTCCTACCAGGTATTAGGTAGTGGCAATTTGGGTTTTACGGACAAGTGCAGTAGCTTATAGCTAAAGGTGACTTTTGGGGCAATCAAAACCATTCTAGGTGCTCAACACAGCCTTAGAAGGTAAGGGAAGTTTGGTTTTTATGTGCAAGACTTGGAACTAGGTCCAAGGGGTGATCTGTTGAAACGGTGCACCTAAGTCTGGCCGTGCCTAGGAGTGACTAGGATGCTGCTATGAAACAGACACCAAACCCAACCAACACACACACCAACAACACAACCAATACAAAGTGTTAACAAGTAAGTTCAGGTCGTCCTGAAGTATACAGGTGAGATGGAACTTCTCGAGGGGCGTTGGGACAGAGATCAACTCAAAAGACACTCAAATAGAACTTTCCTAGGAGCTTCCAGTAATTGCAAACTACCAAACTTGGAGTTCCCAGGCCACAGAATGTAGGTAGGGCTCTAACCCGTGACTGTAGGCTACGGTTCGACGGGCCCGTCCGTAGAGGCCTCCGCGGCATTCACTTATGGGTCGGCTGCGGTACGGGTGAACCCGTATACGGGCTACCCGTACCTGTCCGTATACGGGTCTACGGGTCCCACTGGGAAAAGGGGTTATGGAGACACCATAAATGGAAGAAAGGCACGATTCCGTCGAGGAGGCTGTAAATCAGGGGGGGTACCGAGGATCGAGACACTTCACAGGCTTCGAGAGCGCGATTTGAACGCGATTTTACGCCTCAATTGGGGTGTGGACAGGATATTAGGAGCAGGATGCATGCAGGATGGAACTAGAGTGCGATGCCGGATCTGCCGAGTTGATCGTTGGGCGTGTGCATCAGTAGGTAAGTAGGTAAAATGTGTTTAAGTGGTTTGAATTCAGCTTGGCGCTATGCGGTGTGCAGTACCACCAAACATCGCCCCGTCATTTGCCGATTCTAAAAATTCGCCAATTATTCCACCTGTTTCGCTTGCAAATCTCAATTCTTGGAGCTGTATTTAAGCCAGCAAAAAACATCCTTTGTATCAGCATTTTCCCGATGCAACTCCTGCGACAAATCGCGGTCACGTACGATGATCGTGGCACAAATAAGGGCCTTCCAAGTACGTGAATTGAGACGAAAATTCATGATTTGGGCTTACCTTTGAAAAGAACGTGGTACACTCTTTGCATCGTGTCCTGAAGCTCTCGCTGGGCACTCGCAGCAATGGGTAGTTGTCAACCTCGTACTATTCCTCCTTCCCGGCATGACCGTATGTCTCACATTGCTACATTCCCTCTTTTATCGTGCCATCCCTGCATCAATCTCCGATCCCTTCACCATCGCCTGGAATTTGGTCTTCTTCTCTGGTGTCTCTGGTTCTAGTCTGGTATTCATTGGTGATCTCTCGGGCGCAGTGCAATTTATCTTTTAGCTGCTATATTATTCCCCCAGTTCTCTCGATACCACCTGGTCCGGGCCTTGATTCTAAATCGGAGGCGGCATCACTCGCATTGGTCATTTATGTCCCAACGTCGGATGAACAGCTTGTCTGGAAAGCGGTGGTAGACAATATTCATTACTGGGTTGAGCCTGCTATTACCATGTCTAGATATCGGCAATATGTATATAACAAACCCGTTTTCTACGGCCATAAACTGTATACGGGTGGGACCCGTCCATAGAGGGTTGCCAATGTGAGCTCTATGGGACGGTTACGGGACGGGTGGCCTCGGCTACGGCCGTAAACACCCGTTCCGTAAAACGGTTCGTACAGGTTAGAGCCCTAAATTTAGGGGAGGGAGAGATATAAAGTGTCCTAGGACTGCCAACAATGGGGCCTAGGGGTCTGGGAACTCCGACCAACCTGCTAAACGGGGTTGATTCCAAGAGTTATCTATGACCAGCCTGCTAAATGGGGCTGATTCCAATAGATGACCATGACCAGCCTGCTAAACGGGGCTGATTCCAATGATACATGACGAACCTGCTAAATGGGGTTGATTCCAATGCCTGACCTTGCCACTTAACAAGGGACCTTTGAATACAAACTGCTGCAGCAGGACCACAACACATTAGGGGCTTAGATAACCTTAAAGCACAAAGTAGCCAACAATCAAACTTCCTGTTAATGAATCTACACAAGAGGATAGATTTTATAAAACAATCTCCATGCTGATACAGAGAACACAAGGCCTTTGACAAGCAATGCTGTTGGCAACCGCCTAGGCAAGTGCTGGGGCATGAATGAACTGCTGTAGGGCATGTCCTATGTGGTCTTTTATAGTAAATAGAGATGTACGTGACAGAGTGAAACTGAGTAATGAGAAATACGATGAGATAAGAGAAACAGACAGTCTTGGCAGGACAGGAAGGGTATATGCAGCGAGCCGCTCTAGTTTTGGGTGTCCTCTAGTAGTCATATCCTTTGACTCCTAGGGCCTATGTTGGGTATATTTCAAATGTCCTCAGGCTGGCCGGACATATTCGTGTTCGTCCTGGCTCCTCGGACACTTGCGTCCTGTCCCAGCATGGTTGCTAATCCATCCCATTTGTCCAGCTTAGTAAGTAAGCCACAGAGTACCTCTGCCGGCCGTTTATGTCCTCGATGGCTCAGCCTCAACATTTCAGCCTGCTGTGATCGATCTATCGAGCACTTGTGGTCTAGTTTGGTTCCCTAGGACACATCGTATCTGTCACATGTTTGATAATTCCCAGGATCCACTGGAAGTGTGTCCATGGAATGACTTAGAGTGGTCCCAGGACATCTGCAATGGACTCCTAGGACATCTAAGTGTTCATGTTATAAGTGTGTGAGCAGTCTGCAGACACTCGTGAGGGCTCCTCGGATGTCAATGAAGTCTCCTATTGCGCATATGAGTGGTCTGGGGCACCCGCAAGGGCCCTCGGGACATCATAAGTATCATATTCAACATAGTCCTCGGACTGTAGTAAGTCCTCGAATATGATTATGTCCAGTCGAAGTCCTTGTCCTTGGACTTCGACATATAGTTCCTCGGACTGGTTCTATCCAACCGTTCTGTGTCTAACTTGGTACGCAATCTTTGTCTAGGCTTTTGGTTTAACCTCCTTGGTAATACCTAGCTTTTTTTAGTGTAACCCACCTCTAGGTATAGGTTGTGGACCACATCTAACAAACTTCCTGCCACCCCTAGGACTGCTATGCCAATCTCCATGGTATAGGACCAAGCTGTAGCATGTCCAGGATAACATTCTGGTTCTCTCAGCATCATTGATATAGGACCAGCAGCTTCAGAGCTCAGCTCTGATCCTAATTGTATAGCACCGGGCAAGGTAGCCCTAGGGCTCAGAATAGTCCTAGGACTCACAAAATAGTGGGATTTCACGGTTAGCGCCAGACGCGCTGTATCAGCACATCAACAATGCTGGTCATTTTCCGCCAGCATCAACAAATTTCAGGTCAGGGTCGCACTGGGCGTGGGCTCTGAGAACGGGGGTGGAAACAGACACAATGTAAGACGGGTCGCGCTGCAGAATTATCAGCACAGATATGCAAAATGAGAAGAAATAACGGACCATGCCGGGGACCGTGTTCAGAGAACGCAGACAAAAGGCCCCAGTCGAAAAACACAGGTGGCATACAAGTAGGTGTAGCGTCGAAAATGCTGTTGGTCAAACGTGCCCTCATGATACACCTCAGATGCAGGCATGCAGCACTGGGTGGTGCATACTATTCTGCTGTCCTTCTTCATAAATGGCAAGTATTGATGTCCAGCATCTGAAGGGCATCAGATAGAGAATGGGAAGAGAAGGAAGAGAAAACACAGTGGCATGAGCCCTAACTCTCTTCGCAGCAGTTGTGTGCTCCGAAAGCCCTAACCTGCCAGTAAGGCTCTGAGAAGCATGAGTGCACAGGAAGGATGAGCGGCAGTGAAATATGGGAGGCTATTGAGGGTCAGATATCCTCGATGATCCCATTTGGCAATAATTGTGCAGGTGGAAGGGTGGAGGTGGGTGGAGAGGTGGTGGGGCAGGGAGAGAAATTGAGGCAAGACAAACCATGACCAAATATTTGATCATGTGCATCACTGCCTCCAAATTTTCTCTAAGTTCATTGCGACTTGTCTTACCTGTGTGCTGGTGAGCGTTGTGAGCTATCACAATGTGATCGCTCCAGAATACGGTAAAAGAAGCATGAAAGGTGCATACCGAGCACCACGGCCGTGGATATCACTTCAAGGAGAAATTGGACGACAATGCTAATTACACGCCGACAAGGAAAATGGCGAAAGTACTAAACAACTATGACACGAATCGAACGCGACTCAGAAATTCTGCCATGCAAACGAGGACGACTGAGCTCAGCAGGAAAAATAAAAGATGAAGAAGACACATTGCAAACCCACGG
This sequence comes from Mycena rosella, assembly GCA_029378255.1. Taxonomy (NCBI): domain Eukaryota; kingdom Fungi; phylum Basidiomycota; class Agaricomycetes; order Agaricales; family Mycenaceae; genus Mycena; species Mycena rosella. The sequence continues at coordinate 921,189 of JARKIE010000004.1, read as the reverse complement.
CTCGAATTGAACGTGTAAACCTCGGTTATGTAATATATCTGCGGGACGACATACCAGTTATGCCACGCAGGCAACGAGAAGTTTCAAGAGGACGAAACGAGGTGTGTTCTGAGCACGAATATGTTGAACTTACAAGCGGACCGAGTGCCCTTCACTCAACACAGAGGCTGCGCTGACCTATTGAAGGAGATTAAAATGCGCTGGGACGAGGAAAAGAGACGCGGAGTAGGGAGGACGTTTGCTGAACCGAGTTATCGAGGCACCGAGCAATGGGAAGACCATCTGAGCGCACAAATCCAGACACCGAGGGGGGGAAAATGTGTACCGAGCATAGGGAATGGGTCACCGAGCGGGAAGGAGGAGCATTTGGGGAAGACCAACCGGATATTACGAAGGTTGGATGAGTAGGCACTGAGCGGAGAAAGAGCTGAGCAAGGAGGGCTGTGGAAGGGCGTAGGGAAGGAGTAGCACGAGGACAGGCGGGAGAGGGGAGCCGGCTGCGGAAATGGGGAGTATAAATACAGCCTGTATGCTGATAGAAAATCATCTCGGTTTTGGACCCACATCCTCTAAAGCTGTAAAAAGCTCTAAAGTACCACTTGGTCTCACCCAAAACAAACTGTTATCACCGGAAAATACTCTCTTGCTCCTCGGAGACACTTTCCTTCCTACACTGAGCCGTCTGTCGGCAAAGTCAGGTTATTATCGAAACCCAGCCCTACACCTCCCTATCCGATTCAACTCTCTTCCTCATCAAAAGAGGGTGGTTGAAAAACCCTCACACAAAGCGATGCAGCCAAGTTCGGCGTGTAGCTGCTAGCCTAGATCGGATTATTTTGCCCTCGGCAAGCAGATAGGAGAAGAAGAGAAAGATACGAGTGGTCAGGACATTATTACAGAGAGGTTGAAAGAAGGGAACACTCAGCTGAGGAACCGAGCTTGTTAAAACAATCTCCGCCCCAGCCAAACAACCTGCACATCAAACACCTTCGGAGGCGGACTATACAACCGATGAGGCCCGCTAAAACACATATATCACCTCGGCGTCCTCGATTTGGAGCCAGCATCGCATTCGATTGTCCCTTCTTGACACAGCTGTAGAGCTCGGTCCGACGGCGCACACTGAGAAGACTGTTCTATCTGCATTAAAATGCGGTAACCAGTTGTAAATTACACCTTCTTTACTGAAGAAACACACACCCCTACATAATAAACACACTCCAATTTAGATAAACCTAGCACCGAGGTGCACTGTTCATAGCAACAGAAAATATTCCCCCTAGAGGACGTACAATTCTAAACTAGTCTGGGTTACCACCTTGCTCGGCAGTTTACGAAACCGCAGTCCACATCACAGCATGCAAAAATCTCCACTCCCTGAGTGCCACCCAGAACCACCTCTCCCACATCCTCAAGACACAGAAGGCCTCCTTCAACTTTGAACTCCGAGTCAAGCTTCTTGTCTGAGCTCGACAAGTATAAGCTGTTCCCACTCCACTGTCATATGGGCTAACGACTCGCAGGCCCAACGACACACCATCCCCATGCTCTTCGCTGCGCAAAACGGTATTGTCCCCATTGAACAGGGGTGGAGCTGTGAGTAGCGCCAGTCCGTCATTTGTGTAAGCCAAGCACCTCTGGGAAGGGGACAGGATGATTCAAACAGCAGATGTAGACACAGACTCGTGCCACTGCCTACCTGGCCCTGGGGCAGTTCGGGTTCGGGCAGCCTGACAGGCTGCTTGCATGTGGCACGCCCTCTGCTCACATTCGCACCTGGCAAAGCCACTCATGCCCGTGCTGGCACCGATGCAAAGCAGCAGCAGCCATGGGCAGCTCATATGGTAGGCGGCAATGGACGGCATGTCCAGCGCATGCATGCCTCCCCACTGCCCAACCTCATCCCCGTGATCCCCTCTGCTGTGCTGCTGCAGACACCTGCAGCAGACGACATGCAGGATACGCTCAGCATGCACATCACCCACATGCCTGGCCCCAACATTCCTGCCATGTTCCCTGATGTGCTCGCCACCGAGAAGACCTACAGGGACACACCAAATGAGGAGATGCTCCTCGAGAGCATGAAGATGTACCTCCCCATGCAGGCAGACTTCTGACGTGCGCTGTTGAATGCCAAGGCGTACCTCCCCCAGGGCATCGCAGCGTATTTCTATGTGTTACCTCCCTTATTTTAATATAGCACATGGCACTCATATTTTTGTCTTTCCACAGTTGGAACAGACTTCACTTCCCCCTCTGTACCTGCCCTGCAGTTTGTCAATGTTGGGCATGGCGTGTCTATCCCCTACACCGAATCTATGCCAGAACCATACTCAGAGTGTCCACCCTCCCCACGCAGCACAACCAACTCCTCCATCGCTGTCAACATCAGGCACAACATCTCCATCCCGTACACCGCATCCACGCTCGTGCTGTATGCCCCCGTGGTCCTCACCCCACACATGACGAGAGCACCACCATGCACATGGGGCACTCCACCTCCGCGATCCCGCCTGCCACCCCATGTGCAATGTCCAGGCTGCTCCCCTCATGCCCTGTTGCTGTCATCGGCACCCTGCTGCTCGTGCAGTCCCCAGGCATGCTGCTGCTGCAGGCGTCCACAGACCTTGCGCTCATGGGGCAGACCAGCCTACCCTCATCCTACACACTGTCAACGCTGTCACTTAAATCTGGCAGCGCGATGAAACGCTGACTATAGAGCCACTGGTAAAATTAAGTGTGCAAGATGAACACTTAAGTGAACAACCAACAACACTAACAACAACCAACAAATCCAACTATCAAACGTGCGAGGTTCAGGGCTCCTACCCGGTATTAGGCAGTGACAAGTACACTGTGCCCTCCACCAATTCATACGCACCCACATCCTTCAGCTCACACTTCAGCTCGCAGAGCCAGAGCAAGGGCCCATGCGCACCACAAAACTCCATTGCCATGCTGAGCACAGCCATCACAGGCTCTGCCGCACTCAACTTGTCTGACCCCAAGGACCTCTTCCCTGTGGATCTTCCGTGCAGACATGCCCACGGCATTCATCAATGTGCAGAGCCAGCATTCTGCCTCCATGCATAAGGTCATGTATGGGCCCATGCGGGTGGTTGCAGTGCCACCGGCTCCTCCACATTTGACATTGTCATGATCCCTGGTCACCCTGGTCCGGGTGCTCATTGGTGACAAGCAGCAGCATCAATGGTTGGTTCAGGTTGGTGCTGACCCCGGTGGCAATGATGGTTGATCTGGTGTGCATGCCAGCATGCTGTGTGCCACCCTGAACATCCAATCGGCACCTCCTGCATGTGCACCATCATAGGCGCCAGCCCAAACACATTCCCCCACTTTGACCCGTACAGCGTGCACCCAGATCCCTCCCCCTTTTTCTTCGAAGACCCCACTCCCCACGTCGACACCCCCTCCGTCCCCCCCCAATGAATCACACACCCGATACCTACACCATTGACGTGCTCCGAATCCTCTCCCTGAATACGCACAAGTGTTACACCATCCTTATTTCCCTTCTCAACTCCACGAACCCGACGATTACGACATTCTTTGCATTCAAGAACGTCCCCCAGACCTTAACAAGTTCCCTTCCCTTTCCCCTCCCCACTGGGACTGTATCCTACCTACCTTTCACACCAAATCCCCTAACCCCTTCTCTACATCAACAAATCCATCCCTTCCTCCAGCTACAGCCAAAATACCATTAAATCCTCTTATATTACCTCTATCACCCTCACGTTAGACTCGTGCACTATACATATATTCTCCATTTATAATCCCCCCGACTCCGATGACTCCCCCATCTGCGACACTTCCAGCTACATCTCCGCTCTTGGCCCCCTCCCCCCGACCACTCGCTCCTCCTCTTTGGCGACTTTAACAGGCACCACTCACTGTGGTCTGGCATCCACTTCCCCCATCGGACTGCGCAGAGCAATGCCTCAGCCGTTCTTGACCTCATGGCAAAACACTCCCTCACCCAACTCGTCAAAGCCGGCACGCTAAGGCATGCCACGAGTGCACCCGCGGGTGACTCAGATCCGTGGGGACAAGTACTTGTGTTCAAAAATGTTGAACTCAGATCCGTATGAGTTTTTCTCTCACGGATGAGTCAGATCCGCGGGTCAATTACCCGTGGGTATGTGGGTACTTGCGGGTGTCTCAAACCCATAGGTACTCATGGGTACTCATGTAGGTACTCACAAATGGAAATATTATTTTAACAGAATATAGGATACATTCATAACAGAACAGTTATGTATCATCTATCTCAATGGGATCATCAGCAACTTCCTTCTCTTTGGGCCGCTTGGATTTCTCCTTGAACTTTGCAATGATTTCTGGGAGTGGAATCGCATAGGGAAGATCACACCATGATCCCAACACAGACGCCACACGAGTCGACTCATCAGAGAGTGAGTGTCGCATCTTTGAGACTGACAAGCCTCCACGGGAAAATGCTCGCTCAACATCTGTTGAGGTAGCTAATATAACAATAAGTTGGGGAGTTGAAGAAGGACACAGAGACAGACCTGGGATCGAAAGGAAATTCAAAGCCATCCGTGCAAGAGGGTTTTCAACTGCATCCATTGCAGTTCACCATGTAATTGCATCAGTAGTAATTGAAACAGGAGCGCAAATAAGCCAGTCATCCAAGGTGTCGGTAGCGGATCCTGTGTCCATCAAGGCTTCAAAACATTTGTTCGTGGTTTTCGGTCCCTAGATAATTATGTTAGAAATAGTGTGAACTGCTGAAATGAGTGCATACCACAGCAACAGCAGACATAGTTTCTGTCTGTGGCTTGTAGTATGTGTTCCATTCATGGCGCACCAAGTCTTCGGCAGTCTTGATCCAGTCACGCAGCCATTTGGCCTTGACAAAGTACGCCATTTTGTACCGGGGATGAAGAACTAGGTAAAAGACAATATCAGTGGTGGGTTTAAGATGTGATGAAGAGTGAACCATACTCATCGCAACACGTAATGGATTCCTTCTGGAAGAATGATGTAATGGGCCGACGAAAAGTCGAAGAAACGGCCATTTTGCCAGCCTAGTGCGTCATCGATATTAATAGTTCTGGCCACTGGTTTTTGAGGTAAGAGGCAAAAGTTTTACCAATGGCGAGGGTCGAATGGCGGACCTCACCCTGCAGAAAAATAGTCATGGTCATGCAACTATACAGGTAGACTAAGTGACCATAATATTTGCAAGTACCCGCATGAGTATGGTCCAACCCAAAAGTGAAACTCGGATCCGTGGCATACCCGTGGGAACAAGTACTCGGATCCGCGGGTTTTCCCACGGATCTACCTGTAAAGATCCACGGGTTACCCGGACTCGTGGCATGCCTTACGGCACGCCCACCTTCTTCTCTGCTCCCGACAACACGTACTCAACCCTCGACCTCGTTTTTGCCTCAACAGGGCGCCTGGCCGACAACCTCATCCGATGCTGGACAACTCCTGGCCATGGCTCCGACCACGACGTGGTAAACGCGACGTTTGACATCAAGGTCGACCACCACAATCCCCCGCTGCGGCGCAACTACCATGCTGCAGACTGGAGGGAGTTTCCTGCGAAGCTGGAGCGCCACATTGCCGCCAACCCCCTACCTGCCCTCCCTCTCGCTACGCCCGAGGACCTCAACGAGTACACTGAGGCACTGACACAATTCATAGTGGTGGTGCTGGAAGAGCATGTCCCTCTCAGCCGACCATCACTGCACACAAACCGCTGGTGGAACAAGCACGTCCTCACACCGCTTCGCACCGCATACAACCGTGCGCACCGCGCAATTGTGAAGAACAACCGCAACCATCCATCATGGGAAGTAATGCGAGAGGCTAGGAATGCTTACCACAGTGCGATCCGCTGTGAAAAGCGTGAACACTGGAAGCAGTACATGTGCAAATCTCCGTGTTCCAACATCTACAGCCTCGCCAAGTACGCCCTGGAGCCTCAATGCTCATCCTCCTCCTCTCACATCCCCGATCTGGTCCAACCTAACGGTGAAGTCGCCTCCTTGCTGTCGGAGAAAGCAGCGGTCTTTCACCGCAAATTCTTCCCGCCGGCCCCGACCATCCCTCCTCCCCTGTCCGACGCTCCTCCCACCCCATTCCCACCTCCCGTCTGCACGCTCACCCACATCACCCGCGCCATTGCCCACATCTCTCCATGGAAAGTGCCCGCCCCAAGCGGCATTCCCAATGTTGCAATCTCAGCTGCAAGTCACGTCATCACACCAATTTTACTTGTCATTCTGGAAGCCGGTATGCGACTCGACCACTTCCCCGATTCATGGAAACTCTTTATCACAGCTACCCTCCGCAAGCCGGGCAAGAGCGACTATACGGTCCCAGGAGCGTTCAGGCCGATCACAGAGGAAGAGTGCCTCAGCAAGATTATCGAGTCGGTCTTGGCGGACTGGCTCTCTGAGCTCGTGGAGAACAAGGAGCTACTGTCGAGGAATCAATTTGGAGGACGGCCCAGGAGAAGCATGGTCGACGGGCTCCTACTCTTCACCCAGAAGATCAAGGACGCCTGGAGGTCAGGGAAGGTTGCGAGCGCGCTGCTCATGGACATCTCGCAGGTGTTCCTGTCGGTGAGCCATGCCCACCTCGTATACCTCCTTCGGGAAAACACCGTGCCGGAACAAATTGTGGGGCTAATCAGGAGCTTCCTCTCCAATCACCGCTCCACTCTCACATTCGACGACCACATATCCCCTCCCTGCCCAGTCCCCAACGGCCTCCCCCAAGGCTCGCTGTTCAGCGCGCTTCTTTACCTTTTCTATGGCGACAACCTCCTGCAGAATCCTGACGGCAACACCTTCAGCTACATTGATGACAATACACACGTGGAAATCTCTGACACCATCAAGATGAACATTGAGCGGCTCAAATCCCACATGTCCATTGAAGCAGCCCCATGTGCATCTCGCAAAGGGCTTAGATTCGACCTCGAGAAATTCCAGCTAGTTCATTTCGTCCCGCTGCGCTGTCACGCTGACCACTACCGCCCAGTCCCACTCTCGTTTAACGGCATTACCATCGAGGTGTCGGACAGCGCCAAACTCCTCGGCGTAGTCTTGGACCACAAGCTTAACTTCTGCAAGCATGTGGAGCTCACGCAAAGCCGAGGTACCAAAGCCATCCTCACCCTCTCTCGTATCTCCTCCCCGACCTTTGGGCTCCCACACTCGTACACCAAGCAACTGTACTAGACCATTGTGGTCCCCCGCATGGAGTACGCGCTCCCTGTGTGGTACCGCCCCGTTTCGTCGAACGACGACGCACGTCGGACCGGCACGGTGTGGATTGCGAAGGCCCTCGGTAAAGTACAGCGACAGGCATGCAAACTGATTACAAGAGCACTACGCACGACTGCGACGGACACACTGGACTATCACGCTAACATATTACCAGACCCGATGTGCGTGTTCCTGCCACTACTGCCGGGCCTCCTCACGATGAGCGTAGCGCCATCGAAGGATGAAGCGAGGGAACGGATGGAAGCAATAGTCACGTGAGGCAAACTATGCGTCTTCACAGACGGGTCGGGGTACGAGGGCAGCGCGGGTGTGGCAGCGGTGGTGTTGAAAAACGGGGCGGGACGGGGCGTACAGCGGATGGGAGGAGCGGGGAGCACAAATGTGGCGCGGCTCCCAGGCGCAGCGGTTCCAAGTGCGGCTGGAGCGGCACCTAGCGCAGCGGGCGCATTTGGGGAGGAGGCCGCGAATGAGGCGCGGCTCTTGGGCGCACGGGATGTCCGCGTGGCAGGAGTGGGGAGCGTGGACGGTGCACATATCCCGGGCGCAGTGGGTGACCGCACGGCAGGAGCTGTTTCGAACGGGGACGGGGATGCAGAATATGGTGTCGCGGCAGTTATGGGTGTGGACAGGGACGCGGTTGGCGGCGTTGCAGCAGCGACGGACAGAGATGAGGACACGGACGGCGGCATCACGGCGGTTATGGACGGGGAAGGGGACGTGGTTGGTGGCATCGCGGCAGCTACGGACGAGGACAGGAACGCAGACGGCGGCGTCGCGGTGGCTTCGGTCGGGGACGGGGATGGGGACACGGACAGTGGCGTCGCGGTGGTTACGGCTGGGGACAGAGATGCGGATGGCAGCGTCGCGGCGGCTTCGGGTGGAGAGTTGGAGACACGGGCAGCGCGGGGCGCGCAGGACGTGGGGGTGGGATCAACGGGCGTGTACAGGATGCTGCACATGGGCTTGACGGAGGAGCATACAGTGTTCGAGGCCGAGGTCACCGGCGCCATTCTCGTGTTGGAGATCATCAAGGCTACCCCGCGGCTAACAAGCGCAGACATTTTATGGATTGCCAGCCTGCGATAGCAGCTATCACCTCGCCGAAGACCCAACTGGGCCAACACCTGCTCGCGACCTTCCACACCACTCTCCGTTGCCTTCACCGTGCCCATTCCACCCTCCGCGTTCGCATCCACTAGGTACCGGCGCACATCGGGATCGTTGGGAACAAAGCCATCGACATTCGCGCCAAGGAAGCGGCCAAGGGCGCATCCACCCCACTCTTCTCGAGCATCCGTGCCCTCGCCAGCCCACTACCTCTCAGCAAAGCAGCCGCAATCGCTGCCGGCACGCACGCGTTCCGCGTGTGCTGGCACGCTGAATGGGCCACCTCATCCCGCTTCCGCCGCCTGTCTTTGTTCAATAACCCCAAGCCTTCCTGTGCGACCATGCGAATGTATAACAACCTCACACGCCCCCAGGCCAGCATCCTCACCCAACTGCGCACCACCCACATCGGCCTGAACGCCTACCTGTACCGATTCCACCTAGCCCCATCCCTGGACTGCGACCTCTGTCTCGTCCCCGAGACCGTGTCGCATTTCCTGCTAGCACGCAACCGCTACCACTGCCAGTACATTGCCCTCATCCTCCGCCTCGGGACCGCCAACTTCACGCTGTGAGGGCTGTATACGCTCTGCATATACCCTCGCGTCTCACCCATGCTGTGTCGACAACCACACGCACAAATGACCCTTCCTTCCGAATCGGGACGCACCAAGAAACCACATTCAGACAGACACCCCCAGATGTGGCCAGCGACGCCAGGACCAGGCACGGCGGCTCTCACCACACTCGAACACGACCGGACGGCTCTTGCCACACTCGAATACGACCAGGCGGCTCTCACCACGCACGTACACAGACACGCAGCGTGCTCTGGATGCATCCGCACACACCAACACGACCGTATTTCAGGCTTGGACCCCGTTCCTTGGGGCACGGCCATCGTTCGCCGTTGACTCCACCCAAATCCATAGCAACCCGAGGGCTCGCACCTGCGTTCCCGTTGGTTCGGGTCTCCACCTCAGCAAAGGCACCACAAATACCGTTGTATTTTTTGCCTCGTGTTTGGACTCGCACCAGTGCATCCGTTGATTCGGGTCCTCGCCAAAGCAAGACACCCGGAATACGAGCATATTTCCTGCCTCGTGTTCGGGTGTTTCGGTCTCCTCGCATGTTCTCGCCCCGAATACGAGTGTGTTGGACCTTGGGAGATGACGATGGACCGTTACCTTGGGTCGTCTCAATATACGCCGGGCCCCAGAGGCTGTGCTGCAGCAGGTATAAAAGAGGCGAGGTTTCTGAGCAGTAGAAATCAGATCCATTCCGGACATTCCATTCGATTACAATCATTTTCGGACATTGAACTTGGGAGTCAATCCCTGGGACAAGTTTGCCCACTTGTACTCTCCCACCCAATACATAGGATTTGACCACCACACCACAGTCCAGACTCGCCTTTGGGCCCCCACTCACCCTTCCTTTGCAGCTTAAGTCCTAAGCTCGCGCCCCACTCACCCTCTGCAGCCGTAACCCGTTGCACTTACAGTACCCCCCAGCCCGAGCACACACACACACACTTGCCCGCGTATCCCGCCCGAGTTCACTCCCACCCGGAACAAACACCGCCTGCGACCCTTACACACACCTCCCTCGAGTGTCTGATGCTAATCCCCCTAGAGGCCGGACCAGCTACACCCGTGAAGCCGACTTCCTTCACACCGTAGCGCCACGGTCCTTATCACAACGCTCCACCATCTCATCTCCACCAGGGCCGACCCCACCCCGGTCCTTGCCTACGTCCGCGATACAGCCCGCCTCCCCCGCTACACGGTCTAGACTCCATCGCCCCGCATCATCCCCCCTCTTTTTATTTTTATTTTCATTTCTCTTTATCACTCTCTCTCACCACTGTACTTATATCTCATCCGCCCTACATACAGGCCTCATTACTTTACAATGACTGGGCTTCTTGACATAACCTCACGACCTCACACTCCAAACTCCCTCATAGCACCCACCGAGCCATCCCACCCACTTACACAACTCCCTTACCCAGCCCTCTCTCCGTGCCCGCTAGCCACCTTCTCTGTTCTACAATATAGTGCCACATGGGCCCCCAGGGGCCCGCACGCACTCTAATGGAAATTTGATTGATTGATTGACATTCTGCCAAACACGAGGAATACCTCCACGAGGTCATCCCCTGAAGCTGCAGCTCAAGCAGACACAGCAAGTCGGGCAGAATGAACATGTGCAAGAGGCCCTGCACTGTGCAGTACATCCCTGCAAAGAGTTCCATCTTCTCTCTGTTCTCGCAACAGAGAATCACAAGGAATTAGTGTTAGCTCAAGTTTTGGTGCTTAATCCAGCATACAATAAACACCTCTGTTTCGACGAACTTGATGGTCAGTGCACCCTTGGTGCCAGGCAGCTTCACATACTCGAGCTTGGGTGGAGGCAGGTGCAAGGATGTCAGTGTCATGCACCTTGTGCTCAGTGGTCTTGAGGGCAGGCAGTGACGGCCGGTCGTCCCATCGCCCATGGAACATGTTACTGATTATCCGGGGGATGAACCAAAACGACCGGGATGATGAGGCAGATGAGCTGTCCAGCAGGGTCAGCCGCAATGTCGAGATGAGTGCCAATGTGGTGCTCAGATGGGCCGGCAAGGCAACTGGATTAAACAGTGCTTTGTCCCTATTTTTTACTTTTATTTCGTTTTATGTGCTTTTATTTGTACTGAGATGTTCCTAAGATTGAATATATTGCATTTAAAAGGCTATAGTCTGCTATGGTGGTAGTTTGAAAGGTGACAAAGCCATAGATCCTGAAGGCTAAGGAGGCACCACTACCAAAAAAGCTGATCTGCTACCGGCACTAGTGAGTTGACGTGTTTGCTACCAGCCGCTACCGGGCTCTACTGAACTCTACCCAGCTACTGCCAAAAAGGGAAAACTCAGGGTTTGCTGATGTATTCCGTCGGAGAACCTGATGGAGCATCTGTTAGCAATGAGGTGGCTGACAGAGAGCAGATTTGAGGTGAAGTCTGGGGTATGTATAGCATCGAGCTGGAGCACGGTGTCGAGACCATTCATGCTGACTCGTTTGTAGACCGTGCCTCATCCAAGGATGCGGAATGAGACTCCAGCATTTGCTGTCTGCCCAGTGGAGATTGGTGGGGTATATGTGGTGAAGTCTGACTTGTTGATGAAGCAGTGTCATGGTGTAGCACCTGAATCAATGAAAGTGCGGATTTCTGCCATTGTCGCAAGCTTACACATGACTGTATATTCAGCCTCTGACATTTAGGCAGGCTTTTCCTCTTGTGCTATCGCCATGAGGGCCATGAAATCGAACTGGTCCGACATCGCATGGACATGTGCAGCAGACGCAATCGGAACTTGAGCAACAGTGGCAACTGGAGTGATGACATTGTGAGTGCCCTGCTGCCTTGGGTAGTACAATTGCTGGTTGTAGACGTGTTTGCACGCAGTAATCATGCTGTAGTCATTCCAATTGTATTGCTTGAAGCAACTGGCACAAATTCGGGTTTGGGCACTCCAAGCGTTGCAGAAGGTGCCATAGGGCTCGGAGATATTAAAGCAGCACTGGCAGATAATGTTTGGAGGTAGATATGGATGGCAGGAAAGCCAAGTGCAGCAGAGGATGATGGTCGACTGGTCGATGCCAGATAACTGTCATGCTGATGCCATCAATATTATCTGGCAGTATCTGACATTCCTCTGGTTTAATACACTCCACTTTCAGTGCGGCATTCCGAGGGTAAGCTTTGACTCAGAATGCATTTCTATATGTTCTGGATTATTTTTACGACTTTAGGCAGCCCCAAACCAGGCAAACAAGCGAAGCTGCCAGGTAACTTCACAGCCACTGCCAGATAACTACCCAGCTGATCCGAACATGAACCAGGAGAACAGAGGCCATCATAACAAGGATTGCATTGTTCTCGTCAGTGTGACACAAAATGATGGCAAGAGGAATAAAATAAACAGGTCCGGCAGCAAGACAGCGTGTCTGGAGCCCACATGCAAAAATTTTCCAGATAAGGAGATGCTTAGTCACGAATCCAAGGGTAAAAAGGCAGAGACTGTCCTCAGCCCACTGGGCAGTCACATTGAGAAGACTTCTCAGTTTGTCACTTTATGCACTGTGATGTGGACTGCGGTTTTGTAAACTGCCGAGCGAGGTGGTAACCCGGACTAGTTTAGAAGTGTACGTCCTCTAGGGGAATATTTTCTGTCACTGTGAACAGTGCACCTCGGTGCTAGGTTTATTTAAATCGGAGTGTGGTTTTTATGTAGGAGGTGTGTGTTTCTTCAGTAAAGAAGGTGTAATTTACAACTGGTTACTGTGTTCTAATGCAGATAGAACAGTCTTCTCAGCATGCGCCGTCGGACCGAGCTCTACAGCTGGTCAAGAAGGGATGATCAAGCGCGATGCTGGCTCCAAATCGAGGATGCCGAGGTGATATATGTGTTTTAGCAGGCCTCCTCGGTCGTATAGTCCGACCCCGAAGGTGTTTGATGTGTAGGCTGTTTTGGCTGGGGCGGAGATTGTTTTAACAAACTCGGTTCCTCGGCCGGGTGTTCCCTTCTTTCAACCTCTCTGTAATAATGCCCCGACCAATCATATCCTTCTCTTCTTTTTCTATCTGCTTGCCGAGGGCAAAATAATCCGATCTAGGCTAGCGGCTACACACCGAACTTGGCTGCATCGCTTTGTGTGAGGGTTTTTCAACTACCCTCTTTTGATGAGAAGAGTTGGATCGGGTAGGGAAGTGTAGAGCTGGGTTTCGATAATAACCTGACCTTGCCAACAGACGGCTCGGCGTAGGAAGGAAAGTGTCTCCGAGGAGCAAGAGAGTATTTTCCGGTGATAACAGTTTGTTTTGGGTGAGACCGAGTGATACTTTAGAGCCTATTACAGCTTTAGAGAATGTGGGTCCAAAACTGAGATGATCTTTCTATCAGCGTACAGGCTGTATTTATACTCGCCATTTCTGCAGCCGGCTCCCCTCTCCCGCCTGCCCGGATGCTGCCTGTCCTCGCGCTACTCCTTCCCTACGCCCTTCCGCAGTCCTCCTTGCTTGGCCCTTTCTCCGCTCGGTTCCTACTCATCCAACCTTCGTAATATCTGGTCGGTCTTCCCCAAATGCTCCTTCTTCCCGCTCGGTGACCCGTTCCCTATGCTTGGAACATGTTTTCCCCCCCTTGGTGTCTGGATTCGTGCACTCGAACGATCTTCCCGTTGCTCGGTGCCTCGATAACTCGGTTCAGTAAATGTCCTCCTTACTCGTTGTCTCTTTTCCTCGTCATATTCGTGCTCGGAACACACCTCGTTTCGTCCTCTTGAGACATCTCGTCGCCTGCGTGGCATAACTGGTATGTCGTCCCGCGGATATATTACATAACCGAGGTTCGCGTATTCAATTCGAGCTGTGGGTTTGCGATGTGTCTTCTTCATCTTTTATTTTTTTCCTGCTGAGCTTGGTCGTCCTCGTTTGCATGGCAGAATTTTCTGAGTCGCGTTCAATTCATGTCGTAGTTGTTTAGTACTTTCGCCATTTTCCTTGTCGGTGTGTAATTAGCATTGTTGTCCGATTTCTCCTTGAAGTGATATCCACGGCCACGGTGCTCGGTATGCGCATTGGTGCTCGGTATGCCCTTTCATGCTTCTGTTACTGTATTCTGGAGCGGTCACATCATGATAGCTCACAGCAGTGCTGTGGCGAGGTGGGGCTTGAATGCAGTGGATATGACCATTTTGTCGATAAATCGACCGGTGCCTATCTGCGACCTGGAGGTCACGATGGGGGAGGAAATAGGGGAGTGAAGAACTCCGCTCTGGTACCTCCGCATAGAAAATGCTTCAATTATGATGGAAACCACCATGCGAAGCCGCTGAAATTGCAGCAACAAAATATTGGTGCTCGCGACATCGTAAATGATGTATCCGTACAAGAGGAGAAGTCCTCCAAGCTTATAATGCCCGCTATCTCATAGTGGGTTTTTACGGGCGGCAAAAAAAGTAACATAGCTCAGTTTCATCTTTTGATGGTGGCGGTGAGGGGGGCAGTGCAGTTTCGATTGCTTTCTTCCTCATTCGGCCTTCTTCAATCGTTTTTTTCCTTTCAGGGCTGTGGCTGCACATCACGTGCTCACTTCGTTCTCCTTCCGGTTTAATTGCTATCATCCCTTGAGGAGCCTCTCTGCGTCTGATCCCCTCTTCTCTGCCTCAGTTATCTTCTGGCTCCTCTTTCCTCTCACTTGCTTCTCCCACCCATGTCTGTTTTGGTCAACAGGCTCCTTGCACCGTCCTGCTCATATGCCTCCATCTCTTGCACCACCTTGTCGGCTTGCTTTGTTTCTTGCCTCCCTGTTCCTCGCGCCTCAGTTTATCTTGCGACTGTCGACGCCGGTCCACACAGTCACCTTGAAACGTGATGTCTCTCGTACTGCAGCGACCGGCATCATTCTCGGCACACCCGATTTTACCAAGATGAAGGCTGCTGCTGGCCTGTAGATTCACCTAGTATTCTGCTGCACCAAATACATTACCTTCCATCCATCTGTATCCTTATCATTCCCTGGTTAATATCATTTCACATACTAGTCAGCGAGCACAGATCTTATGAAAGGAGCCATCACATGGTGGTCTATTCTCCAGACTCGTCTCTGCGGTTGTTCGCTGGCCCTTTGCTTTGCATTCAGGAACCGAGTTCAACGCCCTCGGGGCATTTTCATGCGGGGCTGGATTAACGACGTGGATCAAATGCAAATGGTGGGTACTTGAACACATTTGGCTAGTTCTCTATTTATTACGATGTGCAGGATGTCTCCCCCCGTAATTCAATAGTCCCGGCATAACAACTTCTCTGATGAGAGTATTTCAGGCTCAACACACATCTCGAATCCGACACCTCTACACAGTATATGTTCCCTCATCCTGCTGCCCACCATTTCCGTGGCCTGGAAGATTGTGCGAAGCAGCGACCAACAGAAATTCCTGTCCACTCCCTTGTTTGCTGTCATTGGTGCACCAACGACGAAAGTGAGTTCGGGACCATTGCATGTCTTTCTTGACGGTGTACGGGATAAAGCATGCATATTGAGTAGGTCCTTAAGACATTGCTTGCTCAGGGTATGGACACAGTCCCCGTTAACCCAGTTAGCATTGCATCGCTGCCTGTATGCCATTAATCCTCTGACATATGCACAGTTCGTGGCAGAGTCTCAAGGACTACCCACCCTCGACTCGCTCTCAGACCTCAATATCTATCGTCACCCAGCCCACAGTTCGTTTTCATCCGGTATGATAATTAATGTGCTATGCTGATGTGCTTCACCAGGTGACGCTTCAGATCCTGCACGAGGTGCTCGCCCTCAGTGTTTTCACTGTGTGGCTGCAGCCTAGTCTGTAGTTAACCGCGCAATCGTGTATAGGTCGCGCTGTTATTATATAATCGTCGGAGTTTGAAATTGTTCCCACAACCACTTACCCTTCTGGTAGCTCTATTCGCAAACTTTGAGAGAGAAAGTCTCTCAAAAACTCACTTCCAATTGAACTACCTTCTCCAAATCACAATTTATGAGCTCTCGACGAGAATTGAAAATATCGGCTTTTTCCGCCTGCCGGCGCATCAAATTTCGGCATTGCGCATCTGCAACCTTCTGCCCAACTTTTGGCGGGAGAACTTACTCAAATTGTGTTTCTAAAGACAAAGACAGCCCTGAAAGAGCCAAAAAACATGTCACTACACCCGCACTCTTGTCAATGCCGGGAATTTTTTGTGATTTGTAATAGCGCTGCCAGCGATCATTCGATCGAGGTTACTGACAGACTATAACAAACTGAGGTACAAGGTTAAAATGTTATAGTGTTTGTTTATAAGAGACTAGCTGCAGCCTGGGGCACAGGATGTCGACACGGTCCTGGAATATTTGACTCTGGCGACAGAAGGGACACATGTACATCTACTCCTCCGTACTGGGACAGATTCCAACTGGCCCGAAGTGCCGCCTAAATTCCGAGTTCCCAGACCTCATATCTGCCCTCTCAGAGTAGTCGGTCGGTCATAATCAAATCTTTGGCGGGTTCAGATCTGACATGGTTCCTACTCAATTGCTCCTCGAATATATTTAACACTTTATTCGGAGACTCGGAATCAAGTTAAACTTCAATTTCCTGGAGTTATCGTACTTGCCCCCAGCAATCAGACCGTTCCCTGGTTCCCACACTTACTTCCTGGTTCGCATTAGGGGCGTCGGCCGCTTCGGACGACAGCGTCTCGATATCTCCGACGCCCAACAGTCGCGACTCACCAACTACATGGTGGACGACGTTATGCTCCTACCTGCCCCATCGCCTGAGTTGAAGGCCCGATGCATTGCAATCCGAAAAACTGTGAGTCTCATCCAGCAGTTGTCACGTACGGGTCTTTGTCCAGGAACAGGTCCTGGATATGTTCACCTAGAAGAAGATAACCAGCCGTAAGTCTCCTCAGACTCTCCTGTTTTCCATTGCGAATCATCCACTAACGCGTGTTCAGTGGCGACGCCGGTGCGTTGTATTTTGTCCCCCCCAACTCAGTCGACATCGAGGCTGGATTCATGTGCACCGCCCGGCTCTCCGCACGCCCCGAGCATACATACGTCCTCTCATCTTCTAGAGGAAATGGAAATGGAGCGAAGCTCATGCAGGAGCTGAAAACCTGGTCTCTCCAGCAGCCCGGATTTCATGTGGTCCAACTCGAGGCGCAGGAGGGAACAGATTTTACGAGAAGTGTGCAATATTCCCGAGTATGTTTACGAGACTCACAGAACTTATGAATGGCAGATTGGGATATACGAGACAAAACCCCGAGCCGTATATCAAGGATGGCAGGCGGCATTTGTTGATAATGAAGAATTTGTGGGCGCAGCGGACAGAGTGATGGTGTTCCACAGCTCCTGGTGGGTGGGACGGAAGGCAGTTTCACATACCATCTGGTAGATATCATTGAGGCTTTCACTTAGCTAGCAGCTTTTGTTTTGAACGTTGACCGGAATTAAAATGAACTAGCTGAGCTGACTAGGCTGTTGTGAAATTGAAGATCCTTCCTGGACCCAGCCGCGGAACTCTCTCAGCAGGACCGGCAATTTCTCCACTCTCTTCTTCAACTCCCTCTGGTGATTTCCCTGTGCTAATTGCCCTCTGCTGATTGAAGAGCATCTGCCTCGACTACTGTTCAACGGATTTCAGCTTCAGGCATGGCATCAAAAACCCGAGGAACCTCGACAGACCCATTTTTACCATGTGCTTCCTCGTCTCTCCAATTTTTCTACTGGCCTTGTCGCGACTGTATGCAAGAGGCAGGCAATCTTCTTATCAATCACACTAATTAACACACGTGAAACGACCCCCAAATCGGGACATAACTCCGGACGCCAACCCCGCTGCTCAGAGCACAGTCTGCCCGAGATACCTCGGGAGACACAGCAAATGATTATGTAGCATGTATTCATTGATTTCCAGGTGTCATACATTTCTGTATGCCGACTGCATCCCGGAGCTACTTCCTGATTTGGCCGAAACACGTGTGGTGAATCGTGATTAGTGTGGTTAATAAGAAGATCACCTACCTCTTGACTGTATGGCGGGGCATTGATGGTGGCCGAGCTCGATATTTAGACCCACAGTTTTCTCTCTGCACATTCCTTCGCTGTGGTAGGGGCGTCCGACAGTGGGACCAAATTTGGAACGATCGTAGATGGTCGAATCTTCAGTGTTTCCGAGTCATGTATATTGGATTCATTTAGTGTCCCAGGTGTATTCAAGACAATGCTTGACAAAGGCATGTCCATCGTACCTATTAATCCAGTCAGTCACCCACGCCACGATCCCTCATATGTTTACCCTCCGTGCCTTCAGCTCGTATGAACGACTTTCAGATTTCAGCTGACCTGAGGTGCTACAGGTTGTCCTTAACAAGGACAGAGAATTCTCTGCAGAGGAGCTTAGTGATCTCGCCGTGGGCGACCATTTGGTGTATTCGGGCTCGGTCCGCAGAGTCCGTGGACAGGGGGAGGCAAGCATGTGGCTTCTTCACCTGACTTACACTCATTCTTACCCAGTGTATTGTCCCATACATCCATTGGTTTCCGCTTGCAATAATTGAGAGGTGGTGCAGTGATTTGCTTAGTTTACCTATTTATTGTCCATGTCTATAGTGCTCTGTCATGACGTGTGCGCTTGAGATAGATAGCGGGCTTTGCCGCACAGCGGGCTACCTCAATTATTGAGGCATTGAAGGGCTACAGTGATGAGCAATTTTGCTAGACTTCGGAAGAAATTCTGGCAAAGCCAGATGAATCTAGTACCTCTCCGCATAAGGCTCAAAGGCTGTTAGCACAGCCAGACGCTGGCCGGTGGCTGCGAGAAGCTGAGATCGTGCGCCACACTTTCAGCGTAGATGAAGATTTGCAGCGTAAACCGCCGCTTTGGAGAGTGAAAACTCTTGAACGCAGGATAGATGCAAGTAATACCGTCTCGCAAAGTTCCGCAAATTTCCACGGTACTGGCGCAGAGTGGGTGCGAAAAGCACGAGATCATCAAGTACATTCCATCGCAACACGAGGCCCGGGGCTTCCGAAGTCTTGCTAAGGCGGGAATCTCTCAGCGGGATCCGACGGGTAAGACCTCTGAAATGGGGTCTCTACTCAGCCGAGGAAACTCGGCGCCTTCACCAATGGGAGGAGAAGTCCTTACTACTTTATGCATCGTGCAAGAAGTACGAAGCAGTGATCGTATGTCACCAAGTCTCCTTCCCCGGGTTGCAGACACATTGAGTACCGAATGTGCAGCACGGTTGTGCATGAAGAGCGATGGTCCTGACCGCGTTGAATGGCAACACGATCGACTCATGAGGGAACATGAGATTGTTGATGACGATGTGCAGTGGAAACTGCTGCAGTTGAGAGTGAAGACTCTCCAAAGCATGCAAGACACAAATATCACGGACCAAACGGGTGGGACCTATGAAATGGGGTTATTACTCGGCCACGAATATTTGCTGAGGGGAGGAAAACTCTCCTCCGCTCATCAGCCTTCACGCATCGCGCGAAAAGTACGAAGCCGTGGTGATCAGACATCACCAAGTCTTCTTGCCGGCGTCATAGATACGTTGAGTACTGAAGGCGGGAAATGTCTGTGCTTAAAGTACGATGTTCATAACCGTGTTGTACTGAAATGCGACGGCCTCCGAGGACACTCGGAAGTAAATCGCAACGGAGAATATCCGGCATTGGGAGTGGCATCGAACAGGTGCAATACTAATTTCGATAACTCGGACTCTGACACTCCATTGGGTTGTGCAACTCTCGCGAGGGCCTGCAATATTAATTTATCGTGCAGTGGAATCCCACTGCATCAACAATATGTCGAGGACTCACTTCCTTCTGACGAATATGAGCAAGGTTGTGAAACTACGAATTGGGGAACCCCGAAGTGCGACGACATCACGTATATCGCTGCTGAGTCGGGTAACCAAATAAATTCGCGAGCGCAAATGCAGTCTTGCAATTTGCGGCGCGCTCCAACCCGTCTCGTGAAAACACGAGAGGCCAACTGTACAACTGACCCATTAATACAGTGGGGATACCCGTCGCATGCGCTGTCCATGGTGCAGTACACGCTGGAGAGCCACCTTAACTGGGTACCGCACTCCAGCGGCCAAAATCCCTTTCTGGAAACAGGAGAGTTTGGTCCAGCAATCCGGCAGTTCACATCGCCGAGCTTCAAGACTGCGGAGATCAATCTCGCTGTCTTCATAGCATTGAATCTGGTGCAAATGGATGTTGCCAGAAATTGGAGTAATCCGGAATGCATGAATGCAGCAGAGAATGCTGCCATGAATAATTCGGGAAACCGATTGGCATGTGAACCGGGCGAGGGCCCGGATAGGGGGTCCAATGGAACTGCTCTTGCGAGGCAGCCCGATATTTCAAACGAATACATTAGCTGTGCCGAGGCGAATGCCTCATTTTCAACACGACCTTGGAGTACGGCTGTAGCTCAAAAGAGCTCAGTAGACACGATAATATGGAGTGAGGGTGGATTGGGTTCACTGGCGACGTAGTCACAGTGGACTACTCAGTTCACTGGTCGCGGGGATGCTCGTGGTTGCGTGTGAAAGGGAATTGATTGACCATATGTACGTACAAAACAAATACACGGTCCGAAGACCGGTCTACAATAAAGTACGCACGGAGATATAAAATAGGGGGGAGGCGGCCTGCGGTCCATCCTACCCTTCCACACTGGTCTCCTAATCAAGCACATCCCATGGTGTATCCTTCAAGCTCTCAAGCTGGACAAGTTCTTCACGATAAAGCGGGTAGGGCCGACAAGCGGCACAGCCTGCTACCAGTTGCTCAGGCTCATTTCGTGTAGATTTCAGACTGAATTTATGTGAGCAGATTGTCCTTGCCTTGAATAAGATTGAGTGCATGAAGAGTTAATGATATGAAAAATGGGCGGTCCCCAGTTCGCTCGGTCAACATCGCGGGCGTCCCGCGACGTCGACCAGCTCACATTGGACCGCCGTAAATTGACCTGGCTCATGGGCTAGTTTTTATTTCATGATCAAAGAGATTTCTTAGTCGAGTTCGACTTTTTCTCCATATGTTGAGAAATCAGAGTCAGCATAGTTACGAGTGCATCTGCGGCAATCAGCGGCAAACCGCCCGGCCGATGACAAGCTGGAGGATTTTGGCGGGGAGGATACGTGCTTACGAGAAAACAGCTGACAAAAATGTGATGGTCTGCGGGAATGTGTTTGATAGGGTGCCCTATAATAACCCGTACCTAAAGGTAGCGGGAATTTCTCGCTCTTGCTCACTGCAGAGAAGATTCTCCTCAAGACAAACAAGGACCCTTCAAGATACAATCCTGGGTTTCACTGTGTACCTACCCCACTCGTATTTCCTGCACTCCATCTTGTTCTCCTCTCTGTCGCTTGCCGTGGCTGAAAGGTGTGTGTTTTTTTCTGCCTCTCGTAAATGCACTCACTGATCCTTCTACAGCATACCATCCCCTCTCCCTGCAGGCGCAAGATGCACGCTTTGCCCTCCGCCCCGTCCTCGCCATCCCTGTGAGCCTCGCCGACACCTGTCTCCCGCCCCCACCCCCGCCCCCGCCTCTCCGTTCTCGGACACCCCTGCACCGTTTGACTTCCCCCTCAACCTCGAGCTGGACCTCGATCTCGGCACGTTTAAGTGGCCGTCACCTAAGCGACCACCGCCAGCATCACGTGAGGACCTCTTAGGTCCCTAAATTTGTATGGGCAGCATGGACCTAAGAGATCCGGCGTAGGGCGTAGGCGGCGTAGATACAGGCTTCTATTATGTCATTATGCCGTGTGCCGTCCGCGTGAGTTCCCGGCATCTCCCTTCAGTTTCCCACCACCTCGGGCCCCTGAGTGACCTTCTGCTGCCGAATTTGGCAGGGGCAGAGATGGCGGTGGTGGCGGAGGTGGCCGCATCACTGCTTGAGTCCTATTAGGTTTCCTGTACTATTCAATGTGTGTAGCTTATTTAAATCCAAGCTACAGTAGTTAACCGTATAGCGAAACAATTAAGGGTTTTCGCGGTTTTGGGCGGAAATAAGGACGGGAAAGGCTGAGGTCTGTTGATATACCGGTGGAACGGCTTGTGCGTTGCCCAGCAGACCAAAATTCTGTGTGGTTTCGTGGTGTATTTGTGGAGAACGGGAGGGATCTTTCTGAGGCATCAAAATCCGCCCATTCACGTGGAAGCGAAACACACACAAACAACACCCACTTTCTTGTTTTCTCCGTGCTGCTCATCGTCCCAACCCTCGAGGGCCTACTATGCCTCGGCCAGTGTCCAACATGCTGTGTGGGATTCCAAACATATCAGTTGTTGAATATGGTGCGTCGGAGGCAGTGGAGGTGGAGGAGACCTCCATCCCAGGTTATTTGCTTTAAATATTGCACTTCATTAATTATACCTTCCTCTCAACCGAGCATACCAAATGGTTGGTGCATGTTTCATGGGACCGCAGGCGGTGGATGGAGGGTGGCGGAGGCGGCGGAGGTGGAGGAGACCTCCATCCCAGGTCATTCTGGCTTTGTATATTGTTCATCATTATTATACCTTCAGTGTCGATCCTCTCAACTGAGCATACCAAATAGTTAGTACACATTTCATGGAACTGCAGGTGGTTGATGGAGGGTGACGGAGGCAGCGGAGGCGGCGGAGGTGCGTTGCAGGCTCTGGCACCTACATCAGACCACAAAAATTTTACAGTATGCGTCCAATAGAGTTCCGCCGCCTCCGTCACCCTCCATCCACCGCCTGCGGTCCCATGAAACATGCACCAACCATTTGGTATGCTCGGTTGAGAGGAAGGTATAATTAATGAAGTGCAATATTTAAAGCAAATAACCTGGGATGGAGGTCTCCTCCACCTCCACTGCCTCCGACGCACCATATTCAACAAC
Source organism: Mycena rosella (assembly GCA_029378255.1). NCBI lineage: Eukaryota > Fungi > Basidiomycota > Agaricomycetes > Agaricales > Mycenaceae > Mycena > Mycena rosella. Next base: position 898,311 of record JARKIE010000004.1, on the reverse strand, counting down.
TGATATGTTTGGAATCCCACACAGCATGTTGGACACTGGCCGAGGCATAGTAGGCCCTCGAGGGTTGGGACGATGAGCAGCACGGAGAAAACAAGAAAGTGGGTGTTGTTTGTGTGTGTTTCGCTTCCACGTGAATGGGCGGATTTTGATGCCTCAGAAAGATCCCTCCCGTTCTCCACAAATACACCATGAAACCACACAGAATTTTGGTCTGCTGGGCAACGCACAAGCCGTTCCACCGGTATATCAACAGACCTCAGCCTTTCCCGTCCTTATTTCCGCCCAAAACCGCGAAAACCCTTAATTGTTTCGCTATACGGTTAACTACTGTAGCTTGGATTTAAATAAGCTACACACATTGAATAGTACAGGAAACCTAATAGGACTCAAGCAGTGATGCGGCCACCTCCACCACCACCGCCATCTCTGCCCCTGCCAAATTCGGCAGCAGAAGGTCACTCAGGGGCCCGAGGTGGTGGGAAACTGAAGGGAGATGCCGGGAACTCACGCGGACGGCACACGGCATAATGACATAATAGAAGCCTGTATCTACGCCGCCTACGCCCTACGCCGGATCTCTTAGGTCCATGTCGCCCATACAAATTTAGGGACCTAAGAGGTCCTCACGTGATGCCGGCGGTGGTCGCTTAGGTGGTGGCCATGTGGGTTTGACGGCGCGTACTCCTCGACGTTGGCGTACGGGGTGTTCCAGTATGGCAGCGTCGACCCCTTCGAGCCGGCCCTGGTGTCCCCCGCACTCTCGCGCGGCCCTGCATCGCCCTTTTCCTGCCCAGTCCCATATGGCAGCTCGATGCTGACGACCACTTCGAGTCGGCGCTGGCCTTGCCCGAGCTCGCGCACGCCCCCATAGTGCCCTTGTCCCCGTACAGCAGCTTAATGAATCGGGAGGTGTAAGCCCTATTAGCATCCTGTATCTATATTACAATTGAGCAAATCGTTTGACTCGAGTCAAACCTGATCCGAGGATCCCCGAGCTCCACTGACGTCATCCGCTTCCCCAGAGTAACAGTTCACAACAACTCCACAGCCTCTCCACTTCTTTTTCACAGCTCCGATCTCCGCTCCACCTGGCTCCACCTCGATGTAGCGCACCGTAGTTCGTCTTCAATAAACATTTTCACCCTCTACCTTCGCTGTGAGCTAAGTAACCACCAATTACACCACTGCCATCCAAATCAAATGTACCGTTACTATGCTCCGAGTCCTCATCGTGAGCGCGCTTGCTGACACATAGTAGGAACCTCACACCGCCGCAAACACCTGACAGGTATCAAAGAACGCGTCAAAGGGACCGCGACTTACGTGAGTCCCAGCAGAGCAGTCCACATCAACGACGCGTTCCGACGCGTAATAACGATGAAAACGCCCCGCCCTCTGCGCGATACCCGGCGGAACCAAATGCGCGGTCCCTGGGCCAAATGCGCCGCCACCAGAGAGAGAGAGAAGCCCGGGGTCAACATCTGCCTACTCCCGCGCCAACAAACAGATCACTCGGGCAGCAAGCGAGGTGGGCGCATGTGCGTGCTGAAAAAGAGGCACGCATGGATATCGATGGTGCATGATTGTGCGAAATTGCCGCCGCACTGCGCGCTCACAGCGTACATCAGACCCGCCACCTCCGAGACAGCGAGATTGTCCATCGACGGCGCCGGGGAATCCTTCCCGAGTTCTACAGGTGTGTTAAATCGTTTAAATCTGTCGGTCTTCGTGCTAACTTCAATAGGCCCTCCAAAATGGTCTGCAGACCCCTCCTCAGACGCAACGAGGGCTGCCCGGTGGCCACAATGGTCAGCTTTGTATAAAAATCCTGCCCTTCCCTCTGACAACGATGCTTCAGACCGGAATGCCGCGCCATGACGGCCAGTTTCTCCCCCTCCGAACCAACAGGATGTGCGTGCTGCGCCCCGTAAGATCCTCTACTTGGTTTACGTGTGACGTCCTCACCTACCATCTATGCAGGTCGTGGCCGTCGGCGTGCGCAAGCTCGCGATAAGCTATTCAAGGTCGCGCGTCGCGAATATTGTGATCCAGTATCCTGTCACGACCTCGGCAATATGGATGATGCTTGCCCCGCCTGCGGCGCTCTCCACTGGGAAGCCGAAAAGGTAGCTACGACGCCGAAGGACTCGCGGTCGCCGTACGGCCTCTGCTGCAATCACGGAAAAGTGGCGCTTAATCGACTCGAAGATCCTCCCGAACCCCTGCACCGATTGCTGCTGGGACAGGATACGCAAGCTCAAGAGTTTCGAGAGCATGTTACACAGTACAACGCCGCATTGGCCTTCACATCGCTTGGCGTAAACGACGACAAGAACGTCAACAAGCACGGGCCCGGGGCGTGGGTATTCCGAATTCTAGGTCATTTGCGGCATCTTTCTGGCGCTCTCGAAGCCCCCGATGGGACCCCTCCGTCGTACGCCCAGCTTTACATGTACGACCCGAGTCTCGCGTTGCAGCAACGCATGAATCGCAACAGTAACCTGCGTCAGGATACAGCCGATTTCATAAAAGTGTACGGATTTTGATCAAGTGGTGCCGTTCGTTTTGTGCTTACTTCTGTTTGACACTGAGTCGCCTTTGCTCCACAGTCCGTCAACAAACCTGTATCGCATTTTTGTTGAACTTGGTCATGAGGGGGGAATAACGGAGCGTTGAGAGCTGTTTGGGCCATGAGTTTGCTTGGTTGATGCTCAGGTATCTACATTTTGAATACATCCCCCGTAGTGGGTCGTGCAGAGTGAAGAGCCCAGCGCGATGACATCATAAAAGTGGAGCGGAGAGAAACAAAGGTAAGCACAAATCGAGGAGCACCACACGATCAAAACCCGTACACTTTTATGAAATCGGCTGTACCATGCAGAGTCTGCAGATGCTGTTGACCGCTTCACATCCGTATGCCGTGATTTACAAGCAGGCGTACGAAATTTTGGATGAGCTCGGGGATGATGTTCAAGATGCCGAAGTGAGGCTTCGGGTCGTCCCAGGTACCGACCACTGTCGATACAATCTCCCAACCGCAGAGGAGGTCGCCGTTGTTCTACCGGGCGACGGTTCTGCAGGCAATGGCCGCGACATCATTCTACGCAACCGGATGTCTGCCGACACCCCCATGCAACGTATCTCCGACATCCATCCCGCGTACGCTCCCCTTTATTACGTGCTGCTTTTTCTGCGAGGAGAGCACGGCTGGCATCCCGACCTCTACCTCGACGAACCCGAGAAAGACCACCCGGGACGGCTCACACAAACTCGGTATCATGCATTTCGCCTCTTTACCCGCGAGACCGAGTTTTCAACAATTTTACGAGGAGGAAGACTCCTTCAACAGTATATGGTGGACGTGTTCGCCTCTATCGATCAAAATAGGCTCAGTTACCTCTGCCAGAACCAGAAGAAGCTGCGTGCATCGTTGTACAACGGACTCGAAGACACAATATCGAATCGCGACGATGATGTGGACCTCAACGAACTCGGAAAGCGGTACATCTTGCCATCGCCCTACATCGGCGGCCCCCGTCACATGCAGCAACGCTACCAGGACGCGATGGCGATCACACGTTACTTCCGCAAAGTACGGAAGATTTTTTATTTTTCTAACTCATTCTCCGACCGACAATGCTCAACAGGTAGATCTCTTCATCACCGTTACTGCGAATCCCCGGTGGGCCGAGATTACCCGTGCGCTCCTTCACGGCCAAACTTCATATGATCGCCCCGACTTGGTTGCGCGTGTGTTCGAGTTAAAGAAAAAAGAAATTATCAACGAGATTCATCAGCACGGGATTTTTGGTGAGTGCGCCGCGTTCGTGTACACGATCGAGTTCCAGAAGCGTGGCCTCCCCCACATGCACCTCCTCATCTTCTTGCGGCATCCACACAAACTGCTGAACCCTGACAATATCGACTCAGTAATTTCCGCGGAATGGCCGGACCCCGTGATCTTCGAGAAAGTGCAGACGTGCATGGTTCACGGCCCATGTGGTGCCCTCGATCCCCGAGCGCCGTGCATGGAAAATGGGAGGTGTACGAAATATTTCCCGAAGCCGTTTCAAGCGTATACGTCGATGGACACAGACGGATACCCACTCTACCAACGCCGTGAGGATGGCCGGGCCTACGAGGTCGGACGCCACACTGTCAACAACTCATGGATCGTCCCATTCTCCCCCTACCTCTCGGGCAAATACGACTGCCATATCAATGTAGAATGTGCGGTCACCGTGAAGTCGATCAAGTATCCCTTCAAATATATTCACAAGGGCGGGGATCGCGCGACCTTGGAGATGGACATGGATGAAATCAAGTCCTATATCGATGGCAGATACATCGGGCCGCCGGAGGCCGCCTGGAGAATCTTTCATTTTGATCCTCACACCCAGATCCCCAATGTCGTTCGCCTTCCTGTCCATCTCGCAGGTCAGCACATGGTGACTTTTGACCTGGGGGAGGACCCCGATGCAGTTCTCGAGCGCGGAGCGAATGAGGTCAGCAAACTTTAGGCCTTTTTCGCTGCCAATCGGGACCAAGATGCGCTGGGAGAGGAAGCTTGGAAGCATACCTATCCGGAGTTTCCTCAGTTTTTTACCTGGAAGGAAGCTTCACGGGAGAAACCGCCGCGCTGGACAATTCGAAAGAGGGGGTGGGCACTGGGACGCATGTTCTTTATGGCGCCATCGGGTGGCGAGCGGTTCTATCTTCGGACCCTCCTCACCATTGTAAAAGGCCCGCTCTCGCACAACAATCTATATATGTATCAGGGTATGTGATGCGTTTGAGTTCTGCCTCTTCCGTCATTCTAATTCGCGTCGGTTGTGCAAAGGTGTTTGCTACGACTCATATCGGCAGGTCTGTCTTGCCCGCGGCCTTTTGCAAGACGACGGGGAATGGCGACTTTGCCTCTCCGAGGCTGCCGGGATGCAAACGGGCACACATCTACGCCACCTATTTGCGACCCTGCTTCTCTTCTGCAACCCGTCAGATCCATCAAAGCTATGGGACGATTTTCGTGTCCACATCTGTGACGACTTGGATCACCGACTCCGCCGCATGGGCTTTGTTAATCCCGCTGATACCGACGTCTACGATTATGGTCTTTTCTTGCTCAATACCATCCTCCAAGAGTCCGGCCGATCACTCCCCGACTTCGAAATGCCCGTTCCTGAACGCGATTGGACAGTCGTTGGCGACAATTCATTAATTGCGGAACAGCTGGATTATAATCAGGCTCAGGAGCGGGCCGACGCTCAAGCCAATTTGGCGTGAATGAATCCCGAACAGCTGAACACCTTCAACAAAGTCATCGAGTCCGTAGAGAACGGTCTCGGGAAACTCTTCTTCCTCTGCGGCGCGGGTGGAACCGGAAAGACTTTCCTCTACAACACCCTTGCTCACTACCTCCGGGGAGAATTGAAAATCGTGATTTGTGTCGCGTCATCCGGGATCTCGGCCCTCCTGCTCCGCGGAGGACGAACAGCACATTCCATCTTCAAAATCCCCATTGACGGGCTGAACGATGAGTCCACCTGCGCTATCCCGAAGGAGAGTTTGCGGGCCGGTCTCATGCGCGCCACATCACTTGGCATCTGGGACGAGGCTCCGATGCACAATAGGAAGTGTCATGAAGCCGTTGACAGAACTCTGCGGGATCTCCTCGGGAAGGACAAGCCTTTTGGTGGACTCACGTGGATGTGGGGCGGCGACCCCAAGCAGATTCTTCCCGTCGTTGCGAAGGGAACCCAGGAGGAAATCGTGGAAGCTTCCATATTCCGTTCTTACCTCTGGAAAGATACCGAGGTTCTCACCTTGACTCAAAATATGCGCCTAGATGTTGGGCCGGAAGAGTCTCAATTCGGGGAATGGTTGTTGGACATTGGCCATGGGCGGACGAACCGACATGACAACACCGTCGAGCTGCCACCCGACATGGTGTGCAGGGATAGCGACATCCTGATCGACTCTGTTTTCCCCGGCGTTTGTGGCCCCACGCCGCTGCCTAACTACTTCTTGGAGCGCACAATTCTTGCAGCGCGCAACGGTGATGTCGACGGTCTCAATGAGACTGTTCTCAATCGCATGCGAGGGGAGTCTAGAATGTTTGCCAGCGCTGATAATATCGTCACAGAGGCTGGAGCAGACGATTTGGAGGTCAACGACGCCATGCCATTGGAGTACTTGCGCTCCTTGGATGCATCGGGGCTGCCTCCTGGGGAGCTTACACTCAAACGTGGCTGCCCTGTCATTCTTCTGCGCAATCTTGCTCCATCGCAGGGTCTCTGCAACGGCACTCGCCTGGTGATCCGCAGGATGTCCGACCGCGTGCTGAAAACCAGAGATTCTCGGGGGCCAGCACAACGGCAACATCGTCCTTATTCCCCGCATCACCCTCACACCATCTGGAAGCACCACTGATTTCTCTTTCATTCTTTCCCGTCTTCAATTCCCCATCCGCCTTGCGTTCGCCATCTCGATCAATAAAGCGCAGGGCCAATCGGTGAAGTACGTAGGCATAGATCTGCATACGCCAGTATTCAGCCATGGCCAACTGTATGTTGCACTGTCACGGGCTACCTCCCGACACCGCGTAACTATTATATTACCATCGAGGACTACGGAAAATAGGACTCTTAACATAGTCTATCCGCAGATCTTTCAGTAAATCAAATTTATTTGGCGCACTTCATCGGAAACGTGGACCTGAACTCAATTACTATGTAAATCTCTCAGTTTTGACTGCGAAATTCCGAAAGAAATTCTCTGAGGATCGTGAATATCTTATGACCCGAATGTGAGCTAGAAATCTCGATTCGCAGATCACTTCCGAGTACTTGCTAAGTAACACGGCCAAACAACTTCGCGTCTCTCATTCACACCCTCGCAATAGAATCAAGACATGAAAGTGGGTTTCACCACGATTTTGCATCTCCTCAACCCCACACTGTCGATTGGTTCAGTCATTTGAAGCAGAGAAACTCAGCCCGAACACGGAGGACGCACCTCTCTCAAAGTCTTTGCTGATCTTAAACTCGGGCGGTCACGATCCCGACGAGGAGACAAGCCACAAGTGGATGGTGGAGCTGCCTTATCTTGGCGTGTATGACACCGCATCGTGGAGTTCTGTTGGGGCGCCACCTTTGATTGAAAACTGGAATCAGCATCGTCCTCCATCTTGAGCTCAGGCTGCCGTACCGTCTTCGGGTTTTTGTTCATGATACCGTTGTGCGCCCCCCTGGTCTCTGCTGCAGTTATTATCCATTTCCTCGCTGCCCTGATGTCGACATCATTGCATGTTAACCGATATCTCCGTCCGCGAGCGGGGCGGCTGAGTGGGGCTCTACGCAAGCTCATCGCCGAGTATGACGTCCAGCAGCTGCGGATGACGTCCAACCCCACTGCCCCACTTCGCGGTAGGCTGACCTTTGGAAACACGGTGTGGAGCACACAATAACATGACTTGAAGAAACACGCTAAATGTTGTAGCCGAAATACTTTAGGAAAATCTTGCGGCACACTATCTGGCTCTACGTCACTGACGTAGCACACCCAAACCACCTTTAAAAGCCGTGCCAGGTTCGTCGACAACCCCCAATTTTTCGCATCTAAATCTCGACCCGAGCATATCATCGCACCTACTTATATCCACCATGTCTTCTGCTGCCTTTACCGGTCTTGCCGTCCTTGAGAACCCCCGCATTATTCCGAAGACCAGGACCGTCGTCTTCGACCTCCAGGCCTGCCTCCCGAGTTCTGAACCCGCCCTTATCGGGTCGATCCGTTATTTTAACCGCGACAATCTCGACTTTCCTGAAGTTGGCTGTTATGCCGCGTGGATTTCGGTACGCTCCTTCCTGCTCTTCTCTTTCTTCCCTTATTCTAATTGTCTTCAGGTGGCGAGAACCCTCCCCACTGCTGAGGTGTTTTCTCAAGACCTCGGTCCAATGGATTACCACGTAATTGGAGATGCCGTCTGGGTGCGTAACATCTCTTACTATATGTCTTGCTCTGACAACTCCCCAAAGCTCATTCCTCTCGGATCTCCCTAAGACTTCTCTCTTAGTCAACCCGCCTTTGTTCAGGTGTGCGGCATCGCCACCAACCCGAACAAGGACGACGCGACTTTCGAGGTAGTGGCAGAGCAGTACGTCACTGCAACGAGGAGCACGGAATGCTTTCCCATTCGCTGCCTTATTCCCGACACGCCACGTTTCCGGAGCTACAAACCTATGCCCAGCAAAGGAAAGTTTGTTTCGGTAACAGGCTTTCTCACCGGCGTCGAACGGAACAATGACCACACGGTCAAGCACTTCCTGCTCGATGTCGACCAGGTGGTCTTCCTAGGGCAGTCCACATCTGCTCCCAAGGCCGAGCAAAGCCCGAACAAGATCGGTAAGTTACATTATCATTATATGTGGCCGTGATGTTCTAACTTAATCTTTTCTCCAAGCCTCGGGAACCCCAGCGCGACTCAAATTCACCGGCTTCTTGGGAAGCCAGGGCACGGACATGAAGTCTGGGGAGCCACCTTCGAAGAAGCGCAAGACAGTGGATGATCGCGCCGCAGAGGAGGCCGCCGACAAGGGTGAAGGGACTTCGACTCAGGGGCGTCGTGGAGGATCCCGTAACATGCAGTAAATTTAATGTAATAGTCCCACACAATGTAGTGAATGTTCTTCAATTACTTATCCTGCTCGATCAACTATCCTTGGTCTAAACTGAAAGCTTCTGAAAATTTTCGACCATAGCGAAGCACGGGTTACTGTCCAGAGATAAATAAATATTGGCTATTGGATCATTTACATGTCGGATTTGCATCAGCGAAGATAAGCAATGGCAAACCACCTGTTCAGGCGGTAGCTACGACATGCCGTGCGTGGCTATGAGACTACGCCACCCAATGTAGTAAGCTGTAGTTGTTGCGCTCAACTATGTTGCGCTATATTTTAGGGGGGTAACAAAAGAGCTACAAGAGCTACGCGAGCTACGTAGGGCTCCGTATTCATCCGTTTTTTTTCCTGATGGTGCACCATGAGCTCAAGCCGCATCGAGGCAGGGTGCTGGAAAGCACCAGTTTGAATCATTTGAGTGTTGAGTAACTCTGTTGAAAGCAGGAATATCTGCTGCAGTCCTCACGAAAGTTGAAGTCGGGATCATAGAGGCTGTCAACAAACAGATGCAAATCTGCAGCGCTCAGCTTGTTCCTCAGGCGCATTCCCCGATGCCCTGCTGGAAACGTATGCTGCTAACGCAGACTCACTCTTGCAACTGTTTCGATCGCGGTCTATGGCTCCTGAATGCCTGGTGGTGCGAAAGTACCCATTGGAGGTTCCAGGGCCCGGGCACAGAATCCAATTGTCTGCGCAAAAAGGCAGCGGAGGGTCCCAGGAACGCGACGAGATGGGCAGCGTTGGTTCATACCGGTCGAAAAGGGATCCTGCGACTATTACTCGCTGTGCACTGGGTTCATGGCTGGAAAGCCCGCCTTTCTCACCTGCTGCCACCATCTTGGGTCATACATCTGTTGATGCGGCTGCGATTCTACCATCTCCAGACACCTCAACGGGTAACACCGTTGAGTCCTCCCCACGGCTTAAGGCGCCATCTGCGCTCGTTCCTATCTCGAACCATCCCGCAGGTACGAAGATCCTGTGCAACGGCGCTTCACTGCCTAAACCCCTCTCTTCTCTTTGTTTGAGCTTCGGCTCATTACCTCCTGGGTCTCGGTCGAAAACTATTAGCGTGCAGAATTCAGCACGAGTATTCCACACCGGCCTGATGTCATGGACTACATCCCCGTTAACCGTGGATCTCTTCCCCTTGCCCCTCACCATTGCGCCAGCTACTCCGTTAGTGTGCCCATTGCTGAGACATCCAAGTCTTTTCTCTGGTGCTTTCTTTCTGTGCCCGCATCGTCCATTCCATCGCCGACATGCACGCTCCCTGGGACGGCTCTCGATCGCGGTTCAACAGCCTTCATACCCATGGTTCATGCTCTCACATGCTCCTTCCTACTGCTGCCTATGCCCATTAGCGTACAGCGACTGGCGGGCATTGTCACCTTTGATTCGCGCCTAATTGCACATTCACTTCACCGCACAAGGTGTTGTACCCTGTTGTACTGCGGAGCAATGCCCACGTGCCTTCATCTTTGGTGTATTCACCCTGATACAGTAACCCAGATGAGCCAGGTTAAACCTCACAGGTTGCAAACCATTAATCATTCGAACTGGTTTAACCCTTTGGTTTAACCACAGATTTCGAAGATGTTCGGCTAGTTAGTAGTACAGGCCCCATTACAGTTAATTTAAGGTTAAACCAATGTGTTAAACACTATGAAAGGATTTACCAATTAAACTGTGCATGAACACATTCGAGGACATAGCAAGTCAGTACTAGATATACAATAGTCTATGATGAAGGCTTAGAGGTAGTAATTGTAGTAGAAGGGATATACACGAGATGGTGGTAGAGGAGAAAGAGAGAGAGGGAGTGATGCAACTGGGTTTTAAGATCGTCGGCCACTGATCTTGCCACCGGTGAGACAATGGGGAGATCAATCAGTATTTCATTGTGGTCTCAAAGAGGTAACAAATGTTCGAAGGTGGCAAACAAGAAGGCTATAAATTGAACAGCAAAATCAGATGCCCAGGGCCCTCTCACTCCCCCATTTTTTTGCCAGTTGAGAATGATGAGAATAGAACCTGGGTAGTAAATACTTGTTTCTCTACTTAAACCATGTTTAAATCAATTAGTTTGACTTCAATTAAACGGTTTGTTAAACCAGAGAGTTGAACAGGTTTAACGGAATGCTTTAACTGTAGTTATTAAATGGCACAATTATGGGAGACATCACTAAAAGAGTGGTTTAACCGGTTTAAATGGTTAATGATCTCCAACCTCTGTGGTTTAACCTGGCCCATCAGGTGGTCGCTGATACCACTCATCAAATAATATTGGAGGGTCATGTCGACAGTGTGATTGCGCTGCAACTACTATCTTGGCTGCCTTTGCACTGCAGAACTTTTGCCATGCATAAATGCATGTTCGTCGTTTCTGACGACATTTCTTGATATCATTATAATTCGTATTTTGAATTCTTGGAATCTTGGATCGCGAATGATATTCGTTTGTATAACTTCATGCTCGCGGCTGACGTCGACGAGTACGAATACTATCTTGGAAAATTTCTGTTGAAACCTTTCTTCAGTCTTGTTGTAGATTGAATCTCTGGGTTCAATCTAACAGGGGAGAGTGTTAGGGATTTATCCCAACGACACCACCCCCTCGCATACCTTACGCGCAGTTGGCGCGGAAGTGTATTATTTAATAAGAACTTTGTTCGTATGATTCCTTATTTGGATCGGAAGCTACGGACTGCCTATTTAAGGCCATTTAGCGTACGTAATTGAGGACGAACCCTCTTACTTGTAACCTACACAATCGTGTCAATACTACCCTACGGGCCGTGCTGACTTACTGCTGTGTGACCACAAGTCAGACCATTCGTCGGGATCTAACAGATCCCTAACAAAGAGCCTCGCCTCAAGGTACATGTCGGACTGAGGCTGATATAGATACACTACGCGGTACCCGAGGGATGTTGGAGAGCTGGTGCTGGTGCGCGGTCAATTTCAGCAGCTGGGTGCGTCGTGAGTCTCGAAGATGAAGACGGTGACTGGCGGAGACCGTCCGCCATGATCGTCCAGATCCCATACGCGCAGATGGCACCGAACAACGATGCGAATATGAATATGCATTCCGCATGTCGAGAGGAGCGACCGCCGACTAGGATTTATCTGATGCCTATTTCTCGGCGGCCCCAACGTACAGTGTATGCGGGGTGAGAAGTGGGATGAGGACTAGATGCGGGAAATGCTTCAATGCACGCAAACCAAACCCACCTTGCTCAGGGACGGAACTGTTCCTCGGCGCGTCGCGTCGCATCGTGGGTGGGTCCAGAAGAAGCTCGAATGTCAGATGGTGGGCAGACAGGAAAGATTTTGTGGGACACGGACATATTTCCGAAGCGGTAGGACACGGTCGTGCTGAGGCTCACTTTGCGCGCTGAAAAGTTAATTAAAGGAGTACATATTGATTCACAGTCGGTACAAATTGCAAGGTAAAAAATGGAGACAACGAAGAACAAGCGCGACGGACGTTTCTATCATCCACGGGCGAAAAGGAATGGGAGGGCGCGCGCTGGCGGTGGAGGGCACCGGAGGAAAGGAGAGAGAAGGAAGCAGAAAGCGCGGACGACGGCGAGGACCTCGCGTGCGGGGAGAGCATGCTGGGCTGGCGCAGGTCGGCTACCCCGCCCCCCTACCCTCGCCATCGCACCCAGAACCCCGCCCGAGAACCCTCGCACCCCCACAGCAACATCGGCGACTCTCCGCCGACGCCACCCCACGCCACATCTGCGCACGTCGAATATAGGCAGGCCTGCAGTCCACACGCCCCTGGACGCGCGCGACAGTAAAAGGAAAGAACGGGGCGCCCGCGCCGGGGCGGCACAGGAGAAAAAGACAAATGAGAAGATGGGCGGAGCCTGCGCCCAGACGCGCCTCGCCACAAAAGCAGGGCAGTAGCGCACCGCACGCCTCGCGAATCCCCATCATCAAAACGGCGCACCCCGCGAGGCCCGGACGCAAAGGGAGCCCCCATCGCCTCGCACCAAGGCCAAGCGCTGCACGGCAAAAGCCCGGTGAGCGCGGTGCCCCGCGGCAGAGGGACGGCGTGCGATGTACGAGCGCGAGATCATACGGCGCCCCGCACCCTCGCTCCACTCGAGCTGCAACGCGTCTGGGGCGCGTGTCTGCGTCCGGGGGCGGCCAGGAGGCTGGGTATCGGAGGGGAGGGGGGAGGACAGGCACTGTGAGGGACGCAGAGCTGCGCCACACGACGGAAATGAAGCAGGACGTGGGCGCGCAGCAAGGGGGTGGGTAGATACACGGGAGGGAGGGAGGACGAGAGACGGGGACGGAGGGTAAACCGAGGGAAGGGGGAGAGCTTTTCGAGCGAGGAAACGCACCCAGACGATGACCAGCGCCTGCAGCCGTCATTCTCATCCTCCCCTCTCTCATCTTCTTGCTGTCAGCTCAGTCTTGACATCAAACTAAAAAACCAGCAACCACGTCAGCGCAGCTCCCCAAACTAACCCAAGAAAAAAAGAAAAAAAGGAAAAAAAAAAGAGTCAGTCCCGAAAGATGGTTAATTGAGGGCGACATCGCCGAGATTGAATGATCTCCGCTAGCCGGTCGTCGAATGAATGTATGTATCATATATGTGTGTCGTATATAGTAGAGATGAGGGGTGGGGGTGGGAGGGTGCTTACGTTGCGGGCGGCGGTGGCGGCAGCGGCGTTGTCGTTATGCGATGGGGGAGGGGCGAGGGCCTGAGAAAGGGTGAAGCATGGCGGCGAGGGGGCTGCTTGGGGAGGGATACGATGGTCAGCGGAGAAGCCAGGAGGAAGGACGCGCACTTTTTGCAACGGTGACACTCACCATTTTGCACGGTGCTAAGACCGACTTCAATTGGATGCATAATGGCTCACATTTGGCAGTCTCCTACCCAACCGCGGTTTCGAGGTTCATCAGTCTCAGTAGCGGTATTTTTATTGGATACAGAAAATGGCTTACCGGAAAGATATGATGCCACGGTGATGTGACTGATATGTGACCTAACTTGGGGGATGAACCTCTCCACGGCGGCTGGCATAAAGCATTGGTAAACAGCATAGCCACAACTTCCCGAAATTCAGTAGGAATTCAGTGGGAGGACTCAATGATCCAAAATAAAATGTATTTCGAGGTCCCACCTTCTTTTATATCTCTTCAGAGCTCCCTGGAAAAGTTTGTGCTCTGAGACGCGAATATGAGTAACAAGTACACCAAACACCCGGTGAAAGTGTCTGTTTTCGTGAATACCTTGGATTGTGTCCCCAGTAAAAATCAGAAATGTGCTCCAGCTGTTGGGGTGAGCAGTAGGAGAGACCTAGGGGGCCCAGAGTATTTTTATTCCATAAGACAGAGCCAAAGAGACATTTTAGAGACGACTTTCGGAAGTTGCCGGAAATTGTGGCTATGCTGTTTACCAATGTTTTATGCCAGCCGTGGAGAGGTTCATCCCCAACTTGAGTCACATCATTCGTCACATCACACCGGTCCGAATTTTCCCGTGGGCCAGTTTCTCAGAATTAACCTAAAATACCACTACTGAGATTGATGAACCTCGAAACCGCGGTTGGGTAGGAGACTGCACATTTGGCTCATACTGTACTTTTACATTCAATTCGACCGTCACGCATCACGCACCCCCTGGTCGATGGCGAATTTCGGTATTTTGTCACGCGTAACCCAGTCGATGCCATTTTCGTCACGCCCCCTCCAAATTTCCTCAAAATCACGTCCGCGACCAGTCTCCTACCCAACCGCGATTTCGAGGTTCATCAATCTCAGTAGTGGTATTTTAGGTTAATTCTGAGAAACTGGCCCACGGGAAAATTCGGACCGGTGTGATGTGACGAATGATGTGACTCAAGTTGGGGATGAACCTCTCCACGGCGGCTGGCATAAAACATTGGTAAACAGCATAGCCACAATTTCCGGCAACTTCCGAAAGTCGTCTCTAAAATGTCTCTTTGGCTCTGTCTTATGGAATAAAAATACTCTGGGCCCCCTAGGTCTCTCCTACTGCTCACCCCAACAGCTGGAGCACATTTCTGATTTTTACTGGGGACACAATCCAAGGTATTCACGAAAACAGACACTTTCACCGGGTGTTTGGTGTACTTGCTACTCATATTCGCGTCTCAGAGCACAAAACTTTTCCAGGGAGCTCTGAAGAGATATAAAAGAAGGTGGGACCTCGAATCACATTTTATTTTGGATCATTGAGTCCTCCCACTGAATTCCTACTGAATTTCGGGAAGTTGTGGCTATGCTGTTTACCAATGTTTTATGCCAGCCGCCGTGGAGAGGTTCATCCCCCAAGTTAGGTCACATATCAGTCACATCACCGTGGCATCATATCTTTCCAGTAAGCCATTTTCTGTATCCAATAAAAATACCGCTACTGAGACTGATGAACCTCGAAACCGCGGTTGGGTAGGAGACTGGTCCGCGACGTGTAAAATCGAAAATTTTCGTTCCGGTGGTCGAATTTTTTGCTTGCATCACGCAAAATTTCGCCCATGGTCGAATGGTCGAATTGGTAATTTGAGTCACGTGTCACCCCCCTGGTCGGATTGAATGAAAAAATACAGTATCCTTGATTAGTGTTTCAAGCGGCGCTTAAATACTGGCAATACGGCCATCAACGGCATTCGACCTGATCTATTAACCGAGTTCGGCTTGTAAACCTGATGCCTATAAAGAAGACAGAAGAAGACCGGACGAACATCGAACCGACACAAGCACTCGAATTATGCAGTAAGGAAACAGACAAAAAAAAAAAGACATAAGTGCGAGTTTACCGGGTCGCGCCGCAGCCCATCACCCCCAAGTCATTGTACTGATCGGACTCGTTTCATTTTGTCGTCCTGTGCTGTGGCAGATTAATTTGTCGAATAATCGGGCGCACCTTCCCTCGCCTTCCATAAGCATTTGTATCTTGGGGTTCAAGAATATATCACTGGGGGTGCGACTCCTGTGATCAGACTGTGATAGGATTTAAAGGAGTAGAGTCAAAGTTGAGTTTTGGTACATTGTACATCTGAATTGCAGAGGAAAAACGCACGGCATTTCGAATAAGCAAGGAATTAGTACAGGCAAGCGTGAAGAACGGACTTATCAACCTCTCGGGCAAATCGGGTATTTCCGGTTGTCTATCCGAGTTTGATCCGACTGGCTGCCTTCGACCACCATCAGTTTCCACCTTCCTCATTCCTTCCGCTCGGCTTCTAGCTCAGGCATATTCCTAACGAGTGGTTGGCGGCTCCCTCAGGCTGGCTCCGAAGCGTGTAAACTAGTCGGCGCGGACCACTCCGCTGAATTCACGTTCCTGCTTGGCAGTGCTTGCTGTAACCTTCTCTCAGCTGTGCATCAATATGTGTTCCTTCAAACACCACAAAAAAAATCTCTGGCGATAGTTTGGGTACCTTACTGCGCCTCTGTGCGAGCCGGAGTCCTCCCTGGCTAAACGAAGCTCCTCCCGCTTCAAGTTGGGTGGCGCAATGCTCGGGCGAAATGTGTGCTCCCTACGCAATCTGAGGGTAAATTTGGGTTTTTCTGGGCTCGACCATTGCCCTATGCTGCAGAATACTTCCCCATCTCCGACCTACCCCTCAGAATGAAATGCCAAACACAGTTCAAGTGCACGGCCCATCTTAAAGCAGCGCCACCCGAGGCACCGGGTGCAACGTGGAATGCTGTCTACAACTTGTACCTGAACCCCTTAGGGATTCCAAGCGCACCCCGGCGCCACACATTATTCGTGGCCCCGTCGCTGAATATAAAGCATGCCACAGAATTTCGTTGAGGGTAATAGAAAAGAAGTCGCAGTTCAATGCCCTCAATCCGTGGTGGAAGGCGCCGTCTCGTGGTGAATTGGAATGTTCTACGGCTGCGCCACTGTCCCGCGGAGCCGAGTGTTAATCGAAGTCTTGGGCGATAATCGCAGGCCTTGACCGTTTCAGAGTCACTGAGCGTGTGGCATATCTTATATTAGGGCTAGGACTGTTCCAGCAAGATTGAAACTTGCATCTGCGAGCTATGCATCAAAACACAATGTACTCACTAGCCGCACTAGATCAGCCCAAGAGTTTGATAGGCTTTGGTGCTAAAGATTCGCGCAATCACCCTGCGCCCAGGCGATTCGCACAGGCATCTTAGATCTACATGCATGCATATTCTCACCAGCCTCACAACTTGGCGAGCTCCAAATGCAGGCTCGCGAGTTACCCACATTTTTCTAGAGGAATTTC
Organism: Mycena rosella; assembly: GCA_029378255.1. Lineage (NCBI taxonomy): Eukaryota > Fungi > Basidiomycota > Agaricomycetes > Agaricales > Mycenaceae > Mycena > Mycena rosella. The sequence continues at coordinate 881,378 of JARKIE010000004.1, read as the reverse complement.
GTGGTCTCAACGCAGCTGTGGCGGCATGTAAAGTTGTGAGTTGACCAGTCTGCACAATATTTGGAAGCAATTCGTCTGTCTGGATCGGCTGGGAGTCGAGAAAAGACGGGTTGTTCTGGGAGCTTTACGATTTGTTCCAAATGTAGGCGATCGTCGTATCGATGATCTATTGTGTTGAATCTAACACGAAAATCATGCTAAGGACATTAAGGTCGAATTTATTTCTTGCGCTGTCAGCGGCATCCATAGTCCGAATCTGCCTATCTAAGTCCACTTAGACGGTTAAACATTAACAGCAGGATAGACGGTAAGAGCCCAGTCGTCGATCATAGCTTTCGCTGCTGCCACTCGTCATTTGAGCAAGCAGTGCTCAAATCTGGTAGCACTCATACCTGCCAGGTTCAATTTTCTCCTCCCTATTCCCGGGGACGGGGACATTGATAGTAGGCGGGCTTTGTGTACGGTACACGGCTGCATCGAATAAAATGTTGAGTTGTGAGATTGATTCAGCAGTTGAATGGGGTTCGACTCCCCGCGCCCGCGTAAGGCGGCGAGCCGATTTTTACTTTTCGATTGAGGTCAAGTACGGCCTCCGGGTGTTTACTCGGTTTAATCTTCCAATTGCACCCTTCCAGACTCCTAGAACCTCCAACCCTCTTGAACGTGTTGAATGTGATCTCCCATGCAACAGCTTCAATGCGAGGAGCACAGAGCGCAAGCTGTCTATTACGTGACTTACCTCACGGGGATCGTCTACCTTCGTTCACTCTTTGCCGCGGCCGTAATTCCAGAACTGGCTGGTGCTTCCGGAAGGCTGAGGCAGCCTCGCATGTTCACATCCCGGGTCATTAAGCTTAGTCTTTGGCCTGTCTGATGTCACGCAGTCCCGGGGAATTTTATCTCCAATCATCGGGGAGAGCCAATGTGGAGATAGAAAGCAAGGTTGAGCGAATAGATAGAAAAGTGCGCTCAAACTTAATGATTGAAATGAACGAGGTATAGACTCGCCGAACCGAAAATCGAGGCGCCCTCTTGCCGAAGCTTAGAGAACGAAACAAGACCTACTTTAGTTGTATGGATGTTGAATTTGCTTCGGAGGCAGGACCGGCATATCCCCCACGAATCTCGCAGCGAAAGCAATGGGAATCACGTTACATCGTCTCAGGCGTCGCATTTCCTGAGCTAAAAAGCAACAAAGAAGACGGAAGCCTTTGCGGGACAAAATTGAACTACAAGCCACAAATTTGGGTGCATCCCCATACCATAAATAAAAGAATGAGCGCCCTCCGCGTCTTCCTACTCTGACAATTTTTCTGCCCTGGGTCACTCACCAGCTCACGAGTCACGGCAATAAAGGATCGACTTGCTATCGCGTTCGGGCCGAAGTTGCCAATCGAAATTTGATCCGGCGCCCGGCATCGATCACCGTGGAACCTTCCGAGCTCTTCCGATTCTTGACCAGTGGCCTGAAAAAACTCAAGCTTGAAGCTCAGCACCCCGGAAAACCGTGTAACTCGCCGGCGCACCATAAGGAATCGAATCCCTGGGCTAATGGACGCCCACCTGAACCGAGCAGGGGCGCTTCCTTCCGATGCAATCCTTCGGCGGCCTTCCTTGCGTGCCCTAATCGCCCTGAGCCGAGCTTAAAACTCTTTCCTTCGTCGCCCCACTCGCGGGAGAGCCCCGGGCATATGCTAGGTCGCTAGGTCGCCGGCGTGGATTCTCTTGGTTTGGTTTTGGTTCCAACTTGTGCGATCGCCGCCATTTTATGACGTGCTCATGCCGCCGCGCATCTGATTGCGAGATCCAAATGATGCGTGCCCCATTCTACGTCCGACACTGCGATGGCCTCTGAGTCTGTACCAGATCTAGCAGTCCCCTCTAACATTCAGCGTCAGACTGCTATCGACAGCGCGATCTGAGCGCAGACCTGGGGGTGCACAAGTCCACTTTGCTGTGTCCATAGCTCAATCCAGTCAGATGTCTCGCTTCTCACGACTATCCCCGACCAACCACGACGCCTCGGGAATCCGGGGCCCGGCTTTTCTTTATATGCTCTGAACGAGATCTGCATTGCATTCACTCGTTACTCACCGACGACTGCACCCGGAAACCCCACGCCCAAATCGCGCACGGCGCCACCACATTGAACTCGCATTTAGCACGCGTGCCATGCGAATCCCACCTCCAATCCTAATTCTATTACTCTGCAGCCAGCAATTGAATGGACGGAGACCCCGGCGTCCTACTTACATCAACTTGGAATATTCCTTGCGACTGCTGGAACGCGTTGCTAGAAGTAATGAAGGTCCTCGGAGCCGAGATAGCACACCGATGCAAGCCTGTTTTCCCAGTTTAACAGTGTAATCAAAGAGCCGAATGTACTGAACCTTCGAATGGTGGACATCGCTGCACTCCACTCAGTTATAGACTGTCCCCTTCCCCGCGTCCTGGTTCCTTTGCGTTTTATTTCTCTAACAGCTCGCCTTGCAAAAAGGATTTTATCGTCTTATGAGTTGTAGGATTATGGGGAGGGTGTACAGTGCACTCCCAGGGAGATTCACGATCGTAGGAGAACGGCGAGGGTCTTTTTTCTTGCACCTCGAATACGATCACGACGCATGGAACTTGAATATTTACTTGAAGCTCGGCGACGTGGTCGTATACGTCGTGTTTATGGCCTCTCATAATTCATTTCCCCGCAGACCTTATTATCTATCCGGCCCAAAAATTACCATTCACTCGGGAGAGACTCGTTCGCAGAATTACGCGCCGTGTGGCGTCGTGTCACACTGTGAAGAGCCATAATTTGGGGCCCCGCCACGGCATGAATACGTGCAACCCGCAGTCTGTTGTCCTTCCAGACGGCGATTGTGATTTCGTCGATTGCGTGATTTACCGCAGAGTCCTAGACGGGACTATAGTTGGAGGAAGTTCGATGATTTAATTATACAGATGGGATTCGACTCCATCTGGCGTAAGCATTTTCTGAGTTCAGCATTGAGGGTAGGCTCGAATCCAGCCTGTCGTATCGAAAGTAAACTGTCGATAGACAGGCTGGTCGATCTGAGTTTAAAATCTCGATGCAAATTAATTGCCTAAAAAGGTTATTCCGGACCGGCATTCCGTGCGGTAAGAAACAAGCGATCATTTATCAATATTGCATCAATCGCTGCTAGTGCACTCAAAACTGGAGTATTTGCCATCAGATAGGCCGGAATATTATTTCCAGGCCCCCCCAAGGCATTTGAGATTTTAAACTGAAGAATTTGAACAAGTACAGGCCATTTGAAGAATAACCATTTTAGGCAACTTATTTGCATTGGAAATTCAAACTCAGATCGACTGGTCTGTCTACCGACAGTTTACTTTTGGTACGACAGACAGTCACTGATCTACATTGAGGGTTAATTTATGCAGATGCGCGCAGTCCAGAAAGAACGTGAGCCCAAAAGTATACGAGATCTGAGAGACTTTGGTATATCCCGTAGACCTGGTATACTTTCGGGTAGTCCCGGATATACCAGCGATATACCTCCGGGTCTGCAGGCTGGCTTACTAAATATGACCCTGTTTAGGACCCTCATATACCTCGTAGACTTTCGAACAAGATTAGTCAGTGTCACGCATCTTTGTTTGCGTCCTCGGATCAGCCTGAGAAGCCGGTGATTTCAAAGTCCGCGACGCGTCAATTAACGTACAATTTTAACTTATACCAACGCGTCCTGTCCGCGGCAGCCCAACGCGATGGACACCTTCAATGAAATATACACGCAGCTCGACAGCGTCCCCGGTCTCTGTGACACAATAGGCACGGAGAAAGGAATGCAATTCATCCGGCTTGCAGCTCGCCTGAAAGACACCATTATCACCGCCCGGTGAGGGCGGGGAAAGCCACTCAAAATACCCACAGTTATTACACTTGAGAGATGGGTGAGAATAGGTTCCTTGTTAATAGACTCAGTACTCACACGACGAAACTATAGTCCTTCGTGGGCAGGCTCGACAGTCCCGCGGCAATGCAGCCTCGCAGGGATGTGCTGGTCACATTTTGGGCAGTCGACGTATAGTGGGCACATTTTTCAGAAGTTTGGTACTGAGCGGGAGGAGCCTGGATGAGCACTGAGGGTCGGATGAGGGCGGGAAGAGCGCGGGATGGTCACGCAAACGCGCCCAGTCACGAAGTGTTGCCATCATGTTTGGTCGTGACCAAACTGAGTCACTAAGTATACCGTGTCTACCAGGTATCCGAGGTATATTCAAGTCTCTCCGGTATACTAAACTACCCAAAGTATACGAGGTATACCAAGGTCTCTCAGGTCTCTCAGGTCTCCCGTATACCTACATATACTTCTGTATTCACGTATGTTCTCGCGCAGTCAGCTGTAATACATACCTGTCACCGCCCGGGGTAGTTGGATCCCGCTTATGGCATCCAAGTCGACGCACGATCTTGGTAACGGAGGTACATTCAATATTCATGACGCATTCGATTTCATGCAGAATCCAACGCATTTGTGGCATTCTGGAGTCGAGTCTAGACGTCAAGACGATCGCCTGCATTGCTGCCCATCACCGGTTCCTGAGACCCCTGAGTCAGTTTCGCTCAGTTTCGCTCGCTGACGCGCTGAGAGTACAGCCCGCCCGATCGTAACTGTCGGTCTGGGCCGCGGTCTCGATTCGGCGGCCTCGGGCTGGGGCTTTAGGCGCAAGCGGTGCGGTGCCTCGGTGTCTGCGCTTCAAGCTTCAAGTTGCATCTCTATCTGCGTCCGCTGGCCTGGTTACGCTGAGCAGATGTATGTACACTCAGCCTTTACAAACCCTGCCTCCCTGTAATTTTTCGCGCGCCCACGCAGATCTATGCATGCACCTCTTTCCTTTCTTTACTCAATTCTCACTCACGCACCTCCCCGCGCATCCCAAAAATCCCACGCCCGAATCGCGCTCGCCCGTGCGCCACCCCCCGCAACCGTAAAAGAACAGAACACCCAACACAACGCACAATTCATTCCAACAACAACAACACTCTGAATTCAGTCGCGCGCGCGAGATCCAATCGACGGAGACGCCGTCCGTTCTGGCCTTCATTCTAGTCTTCTAGAACACGTCACCGGCGATTATAATGTATAGCAGCAGCTTTGACGCCGCGGAGCCGGAGCCGAACGCATGCATTCAGCATCACTTCACTGTATACAATTCCTAACCCAATTCCTAACTCAACTGCATGCAATTCCCCGCCGCCCACGCCTGTGCTCGTCTAAAATCATCCATGATTTTGCTCTCAAGGCTGCTTTTTCTTGTTGTGTGGCGCACTACTGAATTTAATAAGGAGGGAAAATATTTGAAGCAGTAAGTTAACGGGGTTCGACTCCCCGCGTCCGCCTGTCGCCGTCTTTCCCTTTTTCTCACTGACGAGAGGGAAATAAATCCTGCATACATGTATGAGGAGGGCTGAGAGGGAGGTAGGAAGCGGACGTGGTACGCGGCGCACTACTGCATGAAATGGTGTGGTGGGAAAAAAAGTTGCAGCAGTAAGACGGGGTTCGACTCCCTGCGTCCGCATGCGGCAACTTGAATTTCCCTTTTTGATTCCGATGGCGGTCAAGAGCCTGCATGTATCGAGGAATAACAGAGAGGTGAGAAGCGGACGTCGTGTACGGTGCACCACTGCATTTAATGTAAAAAGAGGGAGAAAGTTGAAGCAGCAAGACGGGGTTCGACTCCCGCGTCTGCATGATCCATTTCCAGACATTTTTGGTCCGAGACTGTTGAAAGCGTGCGTTTATGGAGACACAGAAGGGAGGTGGGGAGCGGACGTGGTGTATGGCGTACTACTGTAGTTAGGGGCCCGGAGAAATTGCCGCGGCTGCCGCGCGCTGCCGCGCACTGCCGCGGCAGCGACGCGGCTTTCTCCGAATATTCTCCGAACACTTAGTCCTCATCGAAACACGGCAAATTCAAGTTGTACCAAGTTATGCACTACCTAGAAATGTACTAAACAACTGTAGTAGATTCACTTCATTGTTCAGGGTGGCAATCTTACTCAAATATCAGTGGCCAGGCCCAACTTCTCCCCACTCGAACTTAAAGAAGAGTTTAAAAGACATAAGCAGCATAGTTTGGGTTATTAAGCACTTCAAAACAAATTGAACTTAATATTGAACCATTCAATGCTCGCAGGTATGTTGCGGCACGTCCGCGTCAATGCGCGGCACTGCCGCGTCAATGCGCGTCAGTGCGCGGCACTGCCGCGGCAACACAGCCACAGGATAAAGTGACGCGGCAAGTGCCGCGCACACTATATGTCCGGCTGCATAGCTCCTATGGTATATACTGCAGTTCAACAAGGGCTTAATAGCCTCAACACACTGTTTGGAAAATTGACCCCCGGAAACAGTCGTGAGTCAGGTTTGGATAATAAGAGAGGCACATTCTGCGCGTGGTTGAGTGTGTTTGGTGGTGCATAGTTTCCCACTTCCTGGATAATCAGTGGTCAATTAAATACTCAATGTGAACAGAGCAGAAAAAATGACAGGATGAATTTCCGTAGTTGACGCAGTCGTTCATCGGGGATTCACATGCTTCAATATCTCCGGAAGATCTAACCGGGGTCGGAACCTGTTGACATGTTGTGGTTTGAGATGGCACAGTTAACCACTCCCTCGATGTTCCAGCGCACAGTGCGCGGCAACACCGCCTCATCGCGCGGCAGGGAAGAATTACCGCGCCATTTTTATTTATTATGCTCCGAGTCTAGTACTAGCGCCCGAGGTACCCAATCGGACAGTACTATTATCAGTGACTGGGTACTGGGCCACCTTAGCACTTTTGGCCTCAGGCACACACATAAATTGAGGTGGATACAGATATATGGGCACTTGAGGTAAGGCAAGGATCCTAGGAGTGAGTTGATATATTTTTCACGAATTTAGGTGACGGTTTCCGGACCTACCGAATTTTTCTTCTGGCGCTTTCCTAAAATGGCAAAAACAGGGCAGTGGGCCACCACCTTAAATCGCTCGTTTGAGTTCGTGCTGGCCATCCCAATGTATCCCAAATCAACAAAGGGACATTAGACTACCATTATATACACCCAAAAGATGAATCCGAGGTATATGAGTACCATAAGTAATTCCCTTCAAGCCAAGGATGATGGGTGAAATCGGGGTGTGGATTGAATGGCGCGCTCTACGAAGCACAGAGCGGATTTTTTCCGCAAAGGAGGATACATATGACTAAATGAGATGTATTGGCATATACTTGTCAGCAAACGGCCTCAACACCCCAAAAACCCCTCAAAAAATGTTCATCTATACAGGCGAATGAAATTAGGGGATTTTGACATGTACCCCGCTGTGACCAGGAAATAAAGTAGTTAAAATCCAATGAATTGAAGAGGCGAGATTGAAGCATATGTAAAGCCCAGTACCAAATTTCTAGGCCCGTAGCATATACGACTGGTTCTCTATAGCGGTTGCCGCAGTGTACCACTGGAGATCAGATAGAGGTCTTCGACGAGGTTCCAGGGGCCGAGCCGGAGGGGCGTCGATGCATACAGTGGTTCTATGTAATTCCCCAGGATCAGGCGATAAGAACGAGCCTTAGACCTTGTGAATCGGTGAAGAATTGGTGAAGAAATGTGCAGGAGAAAGCGTGAAGTGGTGTTCGGAGATAAGAAATGATGTTCACATGCCGACATCACCTATCAAAACCTCGCACTGCTTTTGATCGCCGCCGTAACTTACCTCCAAATTTGACTTACAGAGTCCTCATAGGTCGCGTACCATGCCACAGGTCCCAAATCTGAATATCATACATTTTACCCCCCTGTATTATGCAAATGGCCCACTACACGGCAATCCCGGTCGTCATCCGAATTTGATAGGATTTGATGCCCATTGAAATCCAATGATTTATTCTGAAGATTTTGACAGGTGATTCATGGGCTGCCACTGAATAAGCAGATCAATGGAATCCAATGATTTTCCCGATGGATTTCGACGAATCAATCGTCAGAATCTCAATGGCTTACCTTGACTGGGTACGAAACTTCATTCCTCCTCCAACTCTATCCCCACGACGGTAGCCAGTTATAATTCTTGATGAGTTTTTCTGCTTGCTAATAAATAGAGATCCCGCAACCAACCCGCAACGGCATACACTGATGATTACACATACCAATCAGTAATGTCTGTGCAATGCAACTGCGGGGATTCGGAAGCAGGTGCCCTCTATCAAGTCTCCCTTTACATTTCTTATTTCAGCGATTATTAATGAGGTTCGTCCCTGTGTTGATGGAGGGACGGGAGGGGGCCAGTCATGAGGGACGGGCATAGTCGATTAACACCAATCCGATCCATTCAATATATGGGGATCGCTTTGGTCGAAACTATGCCGGAGAGGTTACTTGTGTTGTAAATTACGCTGTCTTCACAGATAGGAGATCACCAGATCGATCCCCCCTGTTGCGAAATTTTTGCTTGAAATTGTCCCTTTAGCTGACAAAAATGACACCATTTTCCCAGAAAAATGGCAAACGTTGGAATCCAATGGGGTGCTAATTCAATGGATTTCATATGGCCGCCCATTGGAATCCAATGATCATCAAACCCGTCAAATTCTGATGACTCCCGGGATAGCCGTGTAGCTAGACCGGCCCACTAGGCAGTCGCAGATAATAGTGTTTGAACGATGAAATCGAATTAGCCCATCTTAAGTTCGGGGCGGTTCCATCCTATTGTGGACTTAAGTTTGCGCAAAACTTAAGTTCTTTTACCGTCTGTGCACCCATGTATGTATTCCCCTCCCTGTACTCGAACTTGAGTCCACACACATCACTTAAGTGACATCCACAACTTAAGTTCCCTCCAGAACTGAAGTCTCAACAACTTCACACTTAAGTGCGGGCAAGTTCAGTCCCATACTACTTAAATTCTACTGTAGTATGCAGCCTGCACCACCCGTATTAAAAGTCCTTGTACACCCAATGTATACCCTGATTCCTGGTCAATAATGAATAAATATGTTTATCAAACCACTGGACGCACCATTTCACCCAGAGACTATGTCCCGCCACCCATCAATCATCTTCACCAGCTCATCAAAGGCAGTCGCCAGCGGCGGGCTCTCCGGGCATGGAGGAGGGGGTGGCGGTGGCAGCAGGGTAGAAGCACGGTGTCACAGGTTACGGATCCATGGTGGCAAGAATCATGACAGCTGAGAATGAGTGTGCAGGTCAGTTGCAGGCGGTGAGCAGCGACAGAAACTTATCAAGGATGGCCAGGATCTGAGGATGTGTTCCTGTCAACAAGGGGGGGACCATGTACAGGATGGTGGTGGAAGAGCAACATGGGCTCATGATGATGCTAGACGGAAGAGCAAAGTCATGTTGATTGGCGAGACTTGGCGGCCACAATGCCACTGATCTGAGTCACAAGCATTGCCAAACAACATGTCTTGACTCTTACCGCAACACTCACAGTCTTTGACTTTTCGCCCTGGTCACGTGCGCCAAATAAGGCAATTCGCGTGGTATGTTTGCTCCAAGACCATAAACGGAATACCATTGTGACAAGTGTTACATGCTCCCTCTTGCCTCCACCTCTCACTCATCTCTGCCCCCCCGCATCTCTCATCGCTCTGTCGCCCTCCTCCCAGCCTCCTTCCACGCCGTTTCGCTCGCTTGACATTTCCTGATATATGCACCACGGTTGCCGCCGCCGTGGTTGCCACGGACATACCATCTCGAACCATCGAGCACGTAGACACCGTGAGACGTAATGGAGTGCATGTGGGTATCAGGAGCGAGGTGTGGGCAGTGGGCAGACAGATGGCCGCACGCGCCACGTCGGTTTGGCTGCGCGACGCGTTAAGCATCTTTGCCACCGTCACGGCATCATGCATACTCCCTTAATTGTATTATTATTATTGCGTACTTTATCCCATATGAAGTGTATTTGAATTACTTGTTTTTATTCTGAAGCCCTCGGTCAACCATATTAAGTATAACTCAAGGGCTCGTGGAAGGCTCGCGGCGACTTAGACTGCAAAGCTCTCGCGAGTCACAATGCCGTGTCACTCTAGCCTGCCGAAATACCGTTCTGAGCGAAAAGACAAACATGCCACGCGAATTGCCTTATTTGGCGCATGTGACCAGGGCGAAAAGTCACCAACTAACACTCACCACCATACACCCTTCGTCTGGCTCACTCTGGCATAACTACAGAACAACTCTCAACAACTCTCTCCCATTGCCGATGTCAGATAGTATCGAGTGCCACCCAGCCGCACCGGCACTCCTGGCCCTGGTTCTCTTCCTCGGAGTCAGCAGTCGGTGGCACAGTACACACTTTATAATAAGGTGAGTTCCCTTTGAGACTTGATCAACATACATAACTAATAACTAGTATCAGATCTAGACTTCTTACACTGCCTCCCACCGACCACATTCGGCCGTGAACTTAAGTACTTAATTTATGTATTTTTAATCACTCATATGTGATCTTGAGTTCCTTCGCAGAACTGAAGTTCGGTGCGCACTTAAGATCCAGACACGAACTGAAGTCAAGTTGAGCTCACGCGCTAACTTAAGTATCACATTCGAACTTAGGTTGGAGATGAGTGCCTGCAGACAGCTGCGTCATGATGGGTGGGGCACCGGGGGGCATGAAGTGAACTTAAGATTTTATATTAAGACTTAAGAAGTATGTACAACTTAAGTAGTAAATAGGATGGAACCACCTACATCTTAAGATCGGCTAATAAAGTATTTGTTGAACGGCTATACTTATATGTGCAACTAAAAATGTACCAATTTTTTTCTGAATCCTTCAATTCCATCCATTCAGGTTGCGATTAGAAGCCTTCAGGTCGAATGTAGGCACCGTGGGTGACTCCGACTCTCCGAGGGTTGATACGTGACTCCAGCTAATCAGTTTTCAAGTCAGAGTTGGCACCAGCCCAGGGGATTGCAATTCCAACAGAGATCCATATTCAACTGGACCTTTGTCTGATTTTTCACAAACAGCCTGGCCTTTCGAACACGGCATTTGGGAGCTAGGCAGGGGTGGGTACTACGTGATTATTTGGGTGAGTAAGCATGTTTAGCAAATAGCTTTCAACGGTGGATACCCCCTTGCCGATGAATCTGCCATGCCACGGCAGGGCGGAATGCAGCGCGTCAAAGTTGGTATGTCAGCAATAGCCCGAAGGTCCACTGGCAAGCACAGATTCTATAAACAGGGTCCTGGATGAAGCAGTACACTATTCCAAGCCAGTCATTAGCCATTCTTCGAAGCGGATAACTGTATAACGGACTGAAATTAGCCCGTGACACTATGCCACTGCCGTGTCTGCAAACTTTTATTCTGGTTTCAAATGCTCTGGTGAGCCGAACAGACACAGCTTGAAGGAAGATCTCTGAACATAGATGGGTAATTCTCATCAGAAGGTCAACTGAAGGCTGCCGGGCACGCTATATTGAGTTCTAAGTGATCAAGCTTCACTGGAATTTGTGAAAGGTTATTCCGAAATCCGATGCCTGAATTAATGCAGCAGGAGGCCGTGCCGCAACGTTCAACCGGTCGGTTAAATTGAGGACACGACTAGCTGCAATTTGTATCCATTGAATGAGCATGAGGTAATATAAAATCCCCAGAGAATCAGTGGTTTCCATTCGTGAGTGTGTTCAGAACTCATCGGCAAATATGGCTCCAGTGCGCGGCAGCGCAGCGCCAATTTATGGTTCTCAGCACGGAAATCACTTCAAATGACACCTCCTTTGAATACACATCAATGGAGGTGGTTCCATAGTAGAAGGGTGTCTTTATGAATGTCATCTTAAAATTTGGGCGAGACCTAAACCGGTGGAGAGATGTGTTGATTCCAAGTTGATTTGGTACCTATGTTCAAACTTTCGATGTGGCTCTTGTTGCAGGTAAAAATTCCAGAGTCCCTGCAGACTGTTGTCTTCAGACTGAAATATATTGAGCAAGTATGCTATGCACCTGAAGACCGTTTTGTTCAGACTCAAATAAGGGATGCACAATCAAAGCATTTAACGAATATCAGCGGTTGGGAGCCCGAAGATACACGCGGCAGTGAATGAGTGAGTTATTGGTCCTTGTGTGAAGTAGTTGTGACAGTGAAATGGGCATAACTGGACAGCAGATGGCAATTGGCCAATCGAACCATGCGGCTCGGAAGATCCCTGAGTATATCTATGCAATTCTTGTCAGAGGCGGGGCTCCCTGACCCTGCATTGAGTTTTAAGTGATCAAGTTTCACTCAAAAAGGTTCAAGTCTTGTTCAAGTCCTCGTACTTATTTCGAAGACGTTTAGTTCCCTTGAGAGGCGAATTTGTTGGTTGCCTTTGTTCATGTGATGGTTCATCGTACAAGTTCAACGGGAATATTATCTCAATCACACTGTCGACTACATAACCTACACAGTTTGAAGACTGAAGTTGAGTAAACCCAATGCAACTTCCTGATGCTCACAATTAAAAGCCCAATCTTCCCGGGCTCTGATTTAACCGTTTGAGAGCCTGAATTCGATGCGCAAGCTCGTAACCGAATACGACCAACTGTAGATTCGGTTGAAACGTGTTTGATTGACCGAAAATTAATTATTGATTTTTTCTGTTCAGACGATGTATTAGGAGTGGAAAACCCTCCCCGCATTCGACTTAAGGCCAGGAGAGTGTTGCATAATAAGTTATAGGGTGCGCGGCAATGCCGCGTCAATAACACAGCCATCGCCGCGTCAATCCGCGTCAATGCGCGGCAGTGCCGCGGCAGCGCGCGGCAGCCGCGGCAATTTCACCCAGCCCCTGTAGTTACTTATTATCAATTGCGCCAAGAGCTAAAGCAGTCAACCGGGATTCGACGAGTCCCCGCGTCCGCCTGTCTCCATCCCCCACCCCTTTTTTCTTCGATGGCTGTCGAAAGCCTGCATGTAGGGAGGAATAAAAGAGAGGTAGGAAGCGGACGTTGTGTACGGCGCACTGCTGCATTTGATGGAATTTGAAAGTGGTGAAAGCAGCAAGACGGGGTTCGACTCCCCGCGTCTGCCTGAGGTTCGACTATGTGCCTGCAATGCTTTTGTTTTTGCCGAGCGCCTGGAAGTCTTGTATATATTGGGGATATAGGAGGGAGGTATGAAGCGGACGTGGTGTGCGGTGGAGCAGTTAACCGGGGTTCGACTCCCTGCATCCGCCCTGCAATTTCCTCCCCCATCTTTTTCCTCAGCAGACTGTGGAAAGTTCGTTTATGGAAATATAGAAGGAAGGTAGGGAGCGGATGTTGTGTACGGTGCACTGCTGCCTTAACGATGACGCAACACGAAGTTGAAGCAGCAAGACGGCTGTCGAAAGTCTGCATACAGCAGGAGGGGAATAATATTTTTGGAGCCAGCACACGGTGAATTGGGAAAAAAGCGCGCGTCGGATCAGCGAATAGCTTCATCTGATCCCCATCAGCCGATGCAACCTGCCGCACGCGCAACCAGTTGAACCTCGCCTGAAACCCGGAACATGAAGTCCTTATATGTACAAGAAAGACAGAAAGAGCAGTACAACACAAAAAGCATACAAAGATCGTCAATTCGGTACAAGGGCGTGAGGCGCGAAGGGCGCGGTAAGTACAAGACAGCGTAGTCGGGACTCGAAAGTCGGTACCAATGCAAGGGGTGGAAGACATGTACGTAGGGCAGGGAAGAAATGTATGGTATCATTACATCTACACTGGCAGCGCCCTCGAAGCGGGCGCCGAATTAGAATGGGACTCCCTGCCCCACCCCCCGCCCGCCCCCCACATTCTCCGCGCAGTGCTCCGTGCTCCTCTATCCCCCGCACGTCCCGTACCCATCTCCGGGGGACTCAAACCCTCGCCCCGCCCTACCGCCCCAACAACCCCATCACGCCCCTCGTCCCCGGCAGCACCGCAATCAAACTTTCGCTCATCTGCCTCATCGCACGCGGCCGGATCGGGTGCACCTGCGCCTGCCTCCTTACATCTCTCGTCACCTGCACGAGCGTCGACACGCGCGCGCGCAGCCGGCGCAGCCTGCCCACTTGGAGCGCGGTCCACGGGCTCGCGGAGGCGAGCCAGGGCGTGGGGAGCGGCGCCGGGCGTGCGGAGTGCGTGTGCCGGGCGAGCGAGCGCGCGTCGGGGTAGATGTCGGGAGCGAGGGCGGGGCGCGAGGGCGCTGGGGAGGCCGTGGAAGAAGGCGTGGTCGAGGAGGAAGCGGAAATGGTACAAAGCGAGGAAGAAGCCCGCGCGCGCCGGATAAACCCCTTGACGCACCCCCCGAAGTAGATCGCGTGCAGCGGGCACACGAACGCGAGGAGCGGAGACGACGCGCGTTCCGCGCACCGCGCCCGCTGCCCTCATCGCCGCTTGTACGCCCCACGCATAGTCCGCGTAGCTCGACGCTGGCGCGACGGGGAAGCGCGCGTACGAGACGATGAGCACGATGTGCAGCAGGATGCGCGTCAGGTCGCGGCGAAAAGCTTGTCGGATCGTATCTGCGGGAGGAGGGTGGAGGCGCCGAGGTGGAAGGTCGGGAGCTGCGACAAGGCGTTAGCATCGCACAAAGTGGATAGGAGATAGAGGTGAAGAACGAGAAAAAAGAAGGGTGCGGAAGGGGAGAGCAAGGGAGAGAAGGGAGGAAGTTGAGAGGGAAGAGGAAATGAAGACGGCAGGGGGCGGACGAGAACGTCGCGCCAGAAGGGGGAGTGGAGCGGAAGGAGGCAGAAACAGAAACAGCCAAAGGGCAGGGGGGCACGGCGCCGCAGGGAGTGGGAGAGGGAGCACAGCGCCTCGCGCCCGCGTCCGCAGGGGCACACAGCGATGAGCCGGGGGCATGAGGCAGGAAGGGCACTCAATGCATCGTCGTCGTGCGCAGCAAGCCCGAGACGGGTAGCGCAGTCCGCCGCGTCCGCGTCCGCAGTGCTGCGGCGGCGGCGCAGGGGCGGGGTTGGGCACAGAAGCACCACCCCCGTCCCTCGCTCTCCCCTTCGCCGCCTTGCGCAGCAAGCCCGAAGCCGGCACGACACCGCATCCACGCGCCAGCAGCGGTCGTACAGCCCCACGCTCGACACCCCCGCTATTGGGCGCCAACTGCGATCGCGGACCGGGCGGAAAGGGAGGGGAGAGGAAGGATGCGAGGAGGAGGGGAGATAACGAAGAACGGAGGGGGATCGAGGAAAGAAAAGGGAGGGGGAAGGGCATGGTAGGGCAATGGGGTAGCGCAGTGCCAAGGGCGGGAATGTGGGGAGATATGGCAAAAGGAGATGGAGGCAGACGGACGGAGATGGATGCGGGGGGATGGGGGACAGAGGCAGCGCCGTCCTCTTTCGTCGCCGAGGCCCTGAGCACTACAGCGCGCTGGTGCAGCTCCACGCTCCAGCGCCGCTCGTGGAAGCCGGCCGCAATTGGACGCCAAGCGCGACCGCGAAATGGAAGTAGAAGGGGTACGTGGGAGGAGGAGAGGGACGTGGAAGGGAAGGGAATGAGGCAGGGAGGCAGGGATGGGAAGGCGAAGCGAGTGCGCAAAGAAAGGACGGGCACGAAAGGAAGATGCAACGCACCTCCATAATCGTACACATGCACCCAGCCGTTGCAGGTGACGATCTCCGTGATGGCGAAGCGGATGGCGTGGTGCACCCAGCCCGTCAGCAGGGCGAGCTGCGAACGATACGCGATACGTCCGCGGAGAGGTAGCCCTGCGCACGAACGGCTCAATCATCGTACCACAGCACAGGAGGGGACGCAGACGCACCTGGAGGGATTGCGCGCAACGTAGGCGCAGAGCTGCACGCCGCCGACGTTGGCCAGTGACTTGATGTCGTCGAGGAGGAAGGGGAGCGGCGGCGGTCATGAGGCCCGAGAGGACGCGGTCAGGCGCGCGGTGGTGAAGCGCGCAGCGAGGAGCAGGGACAGCGGGCACAGCAAGACGAAACAGCCGAGGGAAGATGCGGGCCGTCGACGAGGTTGCCGTCCGCGTACTAGATCAGACTGTCGACATTGCCGGTGCCTGCGACGAGTTTGGAGTGGCAGCGAGCATCGTCGGCGATGGCTTTCCCTGGAGACTGGCACTAGGGAGAAGACTTGTGGGATGTCCGATAACGAGCCGCGAGTGGGGCGCGAAGAAAGCGGCCGATCAAAAGAAAAACACTCGCATACATGTCAACGCCCGCTGTCCCGGTTTGGGAATTTTACTGCAATTTTCTCGAGAATGCGCTTCGGCGAGGGCATTCCTATGGGCTGGTACTAGAACAAGGGCTTTTTGGATGTCCGATAACAGTGTTCCTGTCCGTTTTGAGCCGCGAGAGGGATGCACGGGCAGCGGTATGTCCCGATCGTGCAAGACCCTATGGCGGGCTGGGCGGCGCTTCGGGAGTTTTTGCGCTGTGGACACGTACACAGCACTTACGTGAGTCTGATTCCCGGTCCTCCTCCGTGCTCACTGCTCATCCGCGCCTTACGCTACATCCATGCGTAATTTTTCAAACTCGCGCAAGCTCTTTCTGTCCCATCCGTCTCCCAGTCCCTTCCTCGGGTCATTTTGGGTCTCAGTTTGTGCACCAACCGTTTTTTTGTATTTTTATTATATTTTTATACCGGCATGGTGTGCATGTGAGCGCCCTCAAATATAGCATCTGCGGAGAATCGCGGCCGTGCTAGCTGTCAATCTGCCAATCTATCAATCCACGCCATGGCGGCGCGCACCACAGCCGCCTCGTCGGGAGGCGCACTTCCAGCGGTCCGACTCTGCGGGTGCACGCACGGAGAGCACAGCTCGGACGCTACAGTATTCCGGCGCACGCAATCGATGTCGAATGCACACAGCACGCGGGCGGTACTCAGGGGCGCATGTGAGCGCCTTAAATTTAGCATCGGCGGTGAATTGCGGCCGTGTTAGCTGTCAATCTGTCAATCTGTTTTTAGCTGAAGCTTCGTTGCCTGCTTCCCTTCGTTCCACCACGACCCACTACCCCCCAGTTACAATGGCGGCACCTTCACCTTCATCCCCGCAGTCGGATCTCATCAGTTCCCCTCGGCTACTGCGATCCTCGAGAGTATTATCCCAGTGCTTAAGCTTGCCAAAGCGGGTGTTACGGGGATCGGTATTCCCGGTGTGGAAGGGGCAGTCAATGGCATATGCGAGGTGGCGGATATGATCTCGGTGCGCGGTTCGGGCTGCTTGAGGTGCTGTAGAGTACTAACTGAGTTGAGCAGACAATGAAAGCTAACAAGGAAGACCTTTCCAAACTCGCAAATCTGCTGGATAAATTGACCACTATCAACGCCTCGGGCATGGGCGGTGATCTGAAGCAACGGCTCACTGCAATCTCTTCGTGGGTGTTCTTCATGTCTGCTCTTCTGGCATAATCCATTCATCTCGGCCTGTGCAGTGAGCTCGGAGAAATCAAGGTCAAGTGCAAATCTCTGGGAGAGAAGGGTCGATTCAAGCAGTTCTTGAAGGGCAGTGATTACAAGCAACAGATTGAGGAGATCAAGAATTCTGTGGTTGCTCAAATCCAGCAGTTCACAGTGAGCATTTTGCAATGTTCCCTGGGCCTTGTTCTGATCTTTTTTCTTATAGTTCTATGGCAACATCTCGATTGATAAATCGGTGGACACCATTTTGAAGTACATCCATATCACATATACATCCGTGCAAGTCACTCATATTAAATGCAGTGTTCTCATTCTCTCAAAGCTCAAAACTGTCTCTGCACACTACAATGCAAAGAACACACCCAATAAATGCATGGAGGGCACAAGAGTTGACATAATCAAAGATGTCATTGCCCAGCTGACCAGCACTCCTGGCTCATCTCACCAGGTTCTCATGCTGAGTGGGGTTGCGGGAGCAGGAAAGTCCACAATTGCAAAGAGTGTGGCATCAGCTCTGGCAGAAAATAAACAACTAGCTGCCTCCTTCTTTTTCTCCCGGGACTATGAAGAGCGCAAGGAGATCACACACCTTGCCACCACACTCGCGGTCCAGCTTGCGGAATATGATGGTGTTTTTCGCACTCATCTCATCCACTTGCTGCAGGCTGACTCAGATGGGATCATTGATGCAGAGCCACACCTGCAGTTCCAGCAGATGGTTGTAGATATCCTCGAAAAAATGGCCCCCACTTCAAAACCTTGGATCATCTGTCTGGATGCTCTTGATGAATGTGGAAAGGATCGTGGCCAGCTCTTTCTCCGATGGCTCTCAGACAGCATTAGCCAAATTCCGAACCACATCCGATTCTTTCTGACTGGGCACCCAGATGTTCCTTCATTTCTCCAATTTTACACTCTAAAGGATCGGATGCATGGCATAATCCTTGACATTGATGCTCCAATTGTCACACAGGACATCCATGTGTATGTTGAGCACTCACTCGACGGTTCCAACTGGCCAACACCACATCGTTGGAAGATCAAGAGTCATGATGCAGAAGAAATAACCAGCCGTTCAAGAGGATTATTTGTTTTTGCAGCTACAGCTGTTTGTTATGTGATTGCAGGACCACCACAAGCCTCACCACAGGAATCAGTTAACTACCTTCTTAGTGGGGAAGCCCTCACTGATCTTCCTAAACTGTACGACCGAATTGTAAATGATGCGATCCCAAAGCCTATCCAGGGAGACCAGTGTGCACAAGTTGCATATGATCGATCCATGAAGATACTCAGCACAATTTTACTCCTGCATACACCTTTGGATTGTCAGAGTTTAGCAGGGTTGCTGGATGTGAAGAAGGACTGGCTTCTGGAGATGCTGATGCCTCTGAGTGCTGTGATCCACATCTCTGATATATCTGGGGTTGCAATAAGACCAATACATCTCTCCTTCCGAGAATTCATCACCAATGGGGTGGGAGAGACCCGACCAGATCTCATCTGTGGGACAAAGGTCCAACAGTGCACACTGTCTGCAGATCTTCTAAAAATCATGCATAAGCTTAAATTCAACATCTGTGATCTGCCCACCTCCTACTTGCGGAATGTTGACATGCCAAATTTTCACATTCCAGGGCATCTTCGTTATGCATCTCAATTTTGGGTGGATCATCTTATTGCAACATCTTATACGGTGCACATTGCACAGACAGCAGACAAAGTGCTCCATGAACGGTTCCTGTTCTGGCTGGAGGTCTTGAGTTTACTTGGGATGGTGGATCAGGCACTCCATGATCTCTCCAAATTGATCACATGGGCAAATGAGGTAAGGATATTTACCACTCACAAGGTATAACAAGAAACTGAAAATGATCAGAACCTTTCGCTTGTTGAATTTGCAACAGATGCAAAAAGATTTATTTCCTTCTTTCGAGATGCAATTGTTGAAAGCGCTCCACATATCTATATCTCGGCTTTGGCTTTGGCACCTACCAAATCCCAAATTTGTAGAGTGTTTAAACCTGAGTTCCCCCAATTAGTATCGGTTGCAAGAGGAGAGATGGTCCACTGGCCAGCCCTAGTGTCAGTGCTTACAGGGCACAGAGGTGTGGTTAACTGTGTTGCATTCTCACCAGATGGCAAGCATATTGTGTCTGGCTCCGATGACAAGACTGTCCACATTTGGGATGCCATGACTGGAGCTGCAGTGGGAGAGCCATTGGAAGGGCACACCGGGTGGGTTCTGTCTGTTGCATTCTCACCAGATGGCAAGCATATTGTGTCTGGCTCCTATGACGAGACTGTCCGTATTTGGGATGCCATGACTGGAGCTGCAGTGGGAGAGCCATTGGAAGGGCACACCGGTTCGGTCCAGTCTATTGCATTCTCACCAGATGGCAAGCATATTGTGTCTGGCTCCGAAGATGAGACTGTCCGCATTTGGGATGCCATGACTGGAGCTGCAGTGGGAGAGCCATTGGAAGGGCACACCGGTTCGGTCTACTCTGTTGCATTCTCACCAGATGGCAAGCATATTGTGTCTGGCTCCGAAGACGAGACTGTCCGCATTTGGGATGCCATGACTGGAGCTGCAGTGGGAGAGCCATTGGAAGGGCACACCCATTGGGTCCAGTCTGTTGCATTCCCACCAGATGGCAAGCATATTGTGTCTGGCTCCTATGACGAGACTGTCTGCATTTGGAATGCCATGACTGGAGCTGCAGTGGGAGACCCATTGGAAGGGCACACTGATTCCGTCCAGTCTGTTGCATTCTCACCAGATGGCAAGCATATTGTGTCTGGCTCCGATGACAAGACTGTCCGCATTTGGGATGCCATGACTGGAGCTGCAGTGGGAGAGCCATTGGAAGGGCACACCGGGTGGGTTCTGTCTGTTGCATTCTCACCAGATGGCAAGCATATTGTGTCTGGCTCCACTGACGAGACTGTCCGCATTTGGGATGCCATGACTGGAGCTGCAGTGGGAGAGCCATTGGAAGGGCACACCGGTTCGGTCTACTCTGTTGCATTCTCACCAGATGGCAAGCATATTGTGTCTGGCTCCGAAGACGAGACTGTCCGCATTTGGGATGCCATGACTGGAGCTGCAGTGGGAGAGCCATTGGAAGGGCACACCGGTTCGTTCTACTCTGTTGCATTCTCGCCAGATGGCAAGCATATTGTGTCTGGCTCCGATGACAAGACTGTCCGCATTTGGGATGCCATGGCTGGAGCTGCAGTGGGAGAGCCATTGGAAGGGCACACTGATTTGGTCCAGTCTATTGCATTCTCACCAGATGGCAAGCATATTGTATCTGGCTCCTATGACAAGACTGTCGACCTGGAAAGCATGGTAATTGGCCCAGCCATTTCAGCATATCCATCTGGATCTGCTTTACCGAAGGTGGCCTTTTTTTATATAATGTCCTGTAGTTAGCTAATTTTTTCTGCAGTCAATTCATCTCCAGTCCTCCCAATCTTCATTGCATTGGAACATTGATGGCGATGGTTGGATCTCCTGTGTTCCCTCAGAATGTCTTCTCTGGCTTCCAACTCACCACAGATCTGGTCTCTGGTTACCTTGCAACACACTCATTATTGCGCAACATCAGACAAAGCTCAGTTTTGACAACTTTGTTCATGGCACAAATTGGACAAAATGTTATGAACGTGGGGGCGGAACTGCGGATTTGTAACATTAATGTAGTTTCTTGTCTCATATATGTCAGGATTTTTTCCCCTCCTCCTCTTCCCCTCATAGTTGAAGAAATCTCCCCTCAACTCAACTGGTTTTCGAAGACTGGTTATTTTCGAAGGGAAGAAGAGCTAACCAGAACTGTGCACCTTTCAATACAGAGAAGCAGGAGATTACATAGAATATTGGAAGAACAAGATCCCGAAACAACTTTGCAGTTGTAACTTTCAAGTTGGATGTGTTTTTTGTTTGATCAGTGATTATAGAGCAGAAAATAAAGTGGACCTAGAGAGAGCTTCAATCACACCATGTTTTCCCATGTAAGATGTCACCAGACCATGGTGAGCAGGAAGAGAAAGAGACATCAACACCGGCTTGGTCTCACTAACATTCAAACTCCCGTATGTAGATATTGTAAACTCCGGCCAGCTATCTGAATACTGTTTCAACTTTTATTAGAGTTCCAATGGATTCTGGTTGACAGTGGTCTGCAGTGGGGAGCGGTTCGATTCCTCCCCGGTTCTCACACAGCCATTTTTCTTCCCTGTCCAAGTCATATTTTTTGCCTGCATTTGAAGTGGAGAGAATGCTCCCTCCAAGCCCCTGTGGGTCGTGGTAATCATCTTGAATTATTACATGTGGTGCTGAGGTTCCTCAA
Organism: Mycena rosella; assembly: GCA_029378255.1. Lineage (NCBI taxonomy): Eukaryota > Fungi > Basidiomycota > Agaricomycetes > Agaricales > Mycenaceae > Mycena > Mycena rosella. The sequence continues at coordinate 859,621 of JARKIE010000004.1, read as the reverse complement.
CAATTTAAATCCTCCCATGTGGGGTTGTGATCAAATTCTTCCTCCTCCACTTACGGCAATTTTCAGCTGAACTTACAAGATGGTGAAAGGGACCCTACAAGCCCCCGTGGATCGTGGTGATCTGTTGAGTTTCCTAAACAAGGGAACAGAGGTTCGAATCCTCCTCGGGCATAATACTGACTTGTGCAAATGTTTGGTTTTTATCTTAGCTGCAAGGTGCACCATTCGAACATTTGCTAGGGACAATGGAGAAGAAGATCAGATAACCGCAACACAAAAGGATCTACATGAACCCACACATCTAGAAGGCACAATAAACCCAACCACAACACACGTGGCTCGCTCTGCACTATCTGAGCAACATTTATTCTGTTCGATCTTCCTTCTTACCTGGACCATCCACGCTTCGCTTCTCTTTGAATTGATTATTACGCCACTCGCTCCTGAGACCAGAGTACGAATTCGAATTCAAGCTGTACCACTGCACGGTAGGGAGATTGTATTAATACATATTTAGAGTGACAAGCAAGGTGACAAGTGTTGGAGACCACCGCACTGCCCGCTCCGCGGTGGACTGCTGTGAAATATAACATGAAAACTTTGTCCCGAACCCATCCTCCCATGTCAGCACAGCGGCTCATCAGGTTCTCGAAACGCGACTGAGGCGACTGGACGAGGGAAAAGCAGAGTTTGAAAGGGACAAGCAAACAAGCAGCTGGAGTATAGACCAGAATAGTATAGAGAATAGTAGAATAGTACAGGGTTTATATACAAGTGCCAAGGGATTTATAGGGGATTAGGGGTTTGGTGTCTGTGGTAACAGAACACATAGGGCTAATGCGCAATATTAATACCGATCGTTGTTCCTACGATCGGGATGTGGAGGGGTTGAGTCCGGAATAACGGAGTGGAATTCCGGGATATTGGAAAAGAATTCCGGATCATGACATTAGCCCCCCCGTTCAGACGCATCGTCCCGATGCGTAGTTCCCGGGATTACGGAATTTCGGGATTACCGTGGTCCTTTCGGAATTCGCCAGTCCCCCTTCTCGTTAAGTTGTTCCCTTGGTCAATCTGGGTATCAGGTATAAAAGTCTTTGATTGCTTCTTCGGCGCCTTCCAACATATGGCGCGGTTCCCAGCTCCATTCCGCCTTCGGATATCCTTTCCACTTGATGTAGTAGAGAAGCCTGTCCTTCCGCCTTTTGCCCACGGGTTTCACCCGCAAGACTTCTTCTACTTCATAGACCAATTGTCCGTCTCGCACATCCGGAGGCGGCGGCGGGTCATCCTGCTGATGCTCAGCCTCCGGCGGTACCCACTTCCGCAGAAACACCATGTTGAAAACTGGGTGGACCTTCCAACTCTTGGGCAGGGCCAGTTCGTAGGAGATCAATCCAACTTTTCGGACTACCGCGAACGGGCCATAGCGTTTGTCCTCCAGTTTCTTGGTAGGTCGATGGGTTGTAAGGTTTTTTCCCATAAGGTAAACCTTATCCCCCACAGCGTAGTCGGGATCTGCCTGTCGTCCTCAATCGTAGTACCGCTTCATAACGGCCTGCACGTGGCGCATGGGCGCAGCCGCCTCTGTCCGTACTTTGGACATTCGCGAGGTGAAGTCCATGGCGGCCTCCGTAGGGACTTCCATTCGTGGTTCAGTGCCCTTGCGAGGGTGGAACCCGAGCATGATGTAGAACGGGCTGAATCCGGTGGTGGAGTGAACTTTGTCGTTGTAGCTGAACTCCGCCAGGGATAACCACTCGGACCAGTCATCTTGGAGGAAGTTGGTAAACATGCGCAGGTATTGCTCCACTTCCTGATTAACCCGCTCTGTTTGTCCATCTGTTTGTGGGTGATAGGCCATGGACGCGTTGGATTTAATCCCGAGGAGTTTGAACAGGTCTCGCATGAAGTTCCCCACAAATTGCATTCCGCGGTCGCTTATAACCACTTCGGGTATCCCGTAGTCCTTCCACACGTGATCGCGATAAATCCGAGCAATGCCTTCGCCGCTAATGTGCTCTGTGCAGGGCAACACGCAGATGCCTTTGCCTAGTCGGTCGACCACCACGACGATGGAATCAAAGCCATTGGAGGGGGGAAGTTTGGTGATGAGATCAATGGAGATATTTTGCCAGATTCGTTCTGGCACCGCGTTCGGATGTAAAGGTCCTCTAGGTTTCGCAGGGAAAGTCTTCGTGCGTTGACAAGTAGGACATGCAGCCATGTATTTCTTGGCGTCTTGTAGAAGGGTTGGCCAATAGTAGTTGCGGGATATGAGTTCGGCCGTTCGATACTGTCCGGCATGTCCCGATAAGTAGTTGTCGTGGTGAGCTCTCAGGATTTTATGGCGTAGGGATTGGTCCTCCGGCACGTATACGGTTCCGTCCTTGGTCAAATAATCGCCGTGTTTGACCCATCCTTCCGGTTCCTCCCCGTCTTCCCATAATCCCATCACTTTCTCCTCCCATTTCCCTTTCTTCTCCTTGATCTCTTCCATGAATCGGTCCCCTGGGGTATCGTCGAGGACAGTGGGCATAGCTCGCAGAAATTCCTCTTTTGATACCCCTCCTTCCCCTTGGAACAATGATTTTGGCAGCAGGGTAATCCCGGCGTTATCATTTTCCCCCCGTTCATGCCCTTGTCGTCTCGACAAGGTGTCCGTCTTCGCATGGGTTTTTCCGGGTTTATGAAGCAGAGAAAATCATATTCGCCCAGTTCCAAGGACCACCGTGCTTGTCGCCTGTTCAATTTCTTGGTTGTAGTGAAATATTCCAGGTTCTTGTGGTCGGTCCAGATCTCGAACGGTATTTCGCTGCCTTGAAGATAATGTCGCCACTCGTAGAGACATCGCATGATTGCCAGCATTTCCTTGTCGTGGATATCGTAATTCCGTTCCGTGTCGTTGAGGGATTTGGATAAAAAAGCGATGGGAACCCAAACACCGGCTTGTTCTTGAGACAGCCCCCCCCCGTTGCGAAATCCGAGGCATCTGCCTCCACCCTCCATTCCCCGTGGTCGGTCGGAAAGTGCAGGACTGGTTCCGAAGTAACCAGATCGATGAGTTTCCGAAACGCGCCGTGTTCCTCGGCTCCCCATCTCCACCGCGTATCCTTGCGGGTTAACCGCGTAAGAGGTTTCGCGTGGTGTCCGAAGTCCTGGATGAACCGATGGTAGAAGTTCAGAAAACCCAGAAAAATTGAACGTCCTTGACCGTTTTGGGCGTCGCCCATTCCCGCACCCCGCTACTTTTACCGGATCCATCCGTATCTTCCCGTTCCCCACAATGACCCCCAAGTATTCCACTTCCTGTTTCTCGAATTCGCATTTCTCCGGCTTGAGATACAAGTCATGGGATTTGAGGATCGCAAGTACTTCTGACACAGTGCTGCGATGTTCCTCCAGGGTTTCCGAATAGATGAGGATGTCGTCCAGATAGACGATGACCCTTCCTTCCGCGATCTGCCTTTCGAAAATCTTGTTCATCATGGATTGAAATGGGCCGGTGAGTTCGTTAGCCCAAAGAACATCACCAAGGGTTCCCATAATCCCCGGTTGGTGATGAACGCGGCTTTCTCCTCGTCTCCTTCTTTGATGTGAATGTTATTGTATCCCCATCGCACGTCAAGTTTGGTGAACCAGGTTGCCTTGTGCAACATGTGCATGATTTCCGAGATGAGGGGAATGGGATACCGATTCTTCACGGTTATAGCGTTGAGTTTTGGTAGTCCTGGACCGGTCGAAGTTTCCCATCCTTCTTCTTGACGAAGAAGAAGGGTGACGCAAATGGGGATTTGGAGGGTCGAATACGGCCAGTCTCCAAATGTTCTTTGATGAAGGCGTCCAGCTCTCTCTGTTCGGGGACGGAGAGCGGGATACTCCGGCCTCGTACAGGTTCTGTGCCAGGTTTTAACTCGATGGCGTGGTCCCACTTCTTTCGCGCCGGGAGTTTATTGAAGTCTTGTTTCTCGAAGACCGATCGATAATCCCGTAAGTAGTGTTCTGGGACTGCCTCCTCCAGCATCTGCTCCCCTTTGGCTTCGTGCACGGCAGCCGCTAACTTCGTAGCCACACTCCCCATCGCTCGGATCTGTTCTGCATCCCGACACGGCAACGCCTCTTCCGAGTAGATCTTGGTCACGAAGATTCGGTCCACCGACTCTATTTCCTCTGTGTCCTCTTCTTCCCACTCTTCCCATAGGTGTTTTCGCTTGCACTCGGACGGACATTGAGAAAAGGTTATTTCTCCCTTCTGTCAGTCAATGTCGGGATTATGCCGTTTCAACCGGTTAAACCCGATGATCACGTCGCTCTTGCCCGTGTCCGTGACCGCGAAGGGAAATATCTCTGTATGGTCCTTGATCCGCAGGCGAAATCGAACGATGTGGGTGATCCGACCTCCTTTGTTGGCGGTTCCGTCGGCATTATAGACTGGCACCGCTAGAGGCAAGGGCTCCATCTCCAGTCTGTTTTCCTCTACTAGCTTGGCGTTGATGAACCCATTGGTGGCCCCGCTGTCAAGTAATCCCGCGACCGTAAAGCCCTTGAGGCTGGAAAGGTCTTCCAGTACCAGGGGTACCATCATCGAGCTACCCCGTACGCTCTGGGCAGATCGTATGAACTGCGGTGCTTCGCGCAAGTTCTCCAGTGTGTCTAAGGCTTCGGGAGGGTATGTCACGAGTAGGTGTTGAATAAGGGCAGTGGTGGCCTCCGTTCGACGTCGAGGATGGGCCCATCCCTTAAGGACCCGATAGGCGTCTTGCAGTCTCTCTCACATGTGCTCCAGGGCTCGGATCGCACTACCTTCAGGGAGTCGGCGCCATTCCGCTTTCTCCATCTGAGGCTTCCTCTTTCTCTTTCGAAGGGAGCTACGCGGGTTGGGCCCGGAGCTCCTCTCCCCTCTCCCTCCTTCTCTTCGTTGCTTGCGGTTTGTTCAGACTCGGTGTCATCCTCGGGATTTTCGAATACGGTCAGTACTTCAAATCGATTGGCAGGGGAAACGGGTACACGCAAGTCAGGTATGGGTATAGATCGGGAGGACACAGCTTTCACTCCTGACCGTCGACAAAATCCCCCAGGGTTTCCTTCAACAAGTCGGTCATCATGGCGTGGAACTGCGGGTTCTTGGCTATGACCTCGGGGCAATTACGCACGATGTGCCCTTCTTTGTTGCAATGATAACAGACTGGCTTGCCGTTGCGGAAGCTGGGCCCGCACGCCGTAGTCCTGTCGATGTCCATAGGCACCGTCGCAGTGCTGGAGGTGGAGGCCACAGCGCTCGAGCCGGGATTACTGGTTGTGGTGCTGGGGTTGCCTCCAGAGTTCCCGCACCATTCGCTGCGGCGAGGGGTCCCGGTGTTACCGCCGGCATTACCAGCGGGATTATGGGTACGATTGGTGGAAAGCAGGGAGTGCATGGAGTGATCACGCAGCGAGTACTGCATGGCCTGGTAGGCCCGTTTAAGGCCGTTGTGTTTAATGACGGCCTTCTTCCAGTCGTCATAGGTCTTGGGCATTACTTCTTGTTTGTAGACCGATTCCACAAGCGACAGTTGAATCCCGCGCTTCAGGATATGGATGAGGGTGGTGTCGTCAAGTCCTGCCGTCTTGTTGAGTGCGTCCAGGACGGTAAAGTAGGCGGTAGCCGTGGTCTTCTCCTGGCGCAAGGACTCCATCTTGGACTGCGCGATTTCGACCTGCGCCCCCCCCTTGAAGTCCTGAACGACGGCTTCTTCGAACTCCTTCCAGGTCTTGTAGGCCCCGGTGCCGTCCCCTTTACGCATGGCTTACACGACGTTGTTGGCCCAGGCGGCGGCGGCCCCGTCCTTCATGTAGGAAAGGCAATAGGTGATCTTCGCGATATCACTGTCGTACGCCGTGTTGCCTTGAAAATTAAGCCAGCAGTCGGCGAGGAGTTGGTCCACCTTCTCGGGATCGCCACCGAACACGTTTGGGGCGGCCACTCGGGGCTGCTTCGTGTTCACCCGCACTTCCCGTGCCTGGGCAGTGCCTCCGATAGGAGCTTCTGCCTGGCATATCTCTCTAATCTTGTCCCTCGCTTCTTTCATCATCTCCAAGGCAGTCGCTACCATCCCGGTGGTGGTGCTCCTGTCCTCCTCCATACGAGCCATGCTCTTCTGCAACTCCGTCACGGTCCCCTGTAATCCCGTAACCATGGTCTCCAAGGTAGTGCCGGAAGCGTTGATTTTCCGCAACTCTTCGGCCATACTCTCCGCATCGTCGAGAGATTTGTTGAAGAGGTATCGGGTTCTGTCGTCCGGCCCGTGGGCGGTGAACTCGTCGAATTCCACCGGGTTTACGTGCGGCATCTTGTCCAGTCGAGTAGTCGTTTGGGAGATACTATTCTTTTGTCAGCACAGCGGCTCGTCGGGTTCTCGAAACGCGACTGAGGCGACTGGACGAGGGAAAAGCAGAGTTTGAAAGGGACAAGCAAACAAGCAGCTGGAGTATAGACCAGAATAGTATAGAGAATAGTAGAATAGTACAGGGTTTATATACAAGTGCCAAGGGATTTATAGGGGATTAGGGGGTTTGGTGTCTGTGGTAACAGAACACATAGGGCTAATGCGCAATATTAATACCGATCGTTGTTCCTACGATCGGGATGTGGAGGGGTTGAGTCCGGAATAACGGAGTGGAACTCCGGGATATCGGAAAAGAATTCCGGATCATGACATCCCATCATCCATCATCCTGCCACTAATCTAATCCTAGTTTCATCAGCTCACCAAAATATATCTCTCCACCGGCGACAAAACAGAGGAAGAATGCCAGTGCAGGAGATAAAAACAACACAAATGATGCGGTTTGTCTACATGACCTGAGAAAATGATGTTTGTCACAGACCTGAATCAAATCTGAGCAATCAAATCCCACTGTCCGGTGGCAGTGGCCCTGCACATGACTTGGAGCCGCAGCCTGGTGCTAGGTGTGAGAACCTCATTCCCGATATGGCAAGAGTATAGAGGGAGGGGTCCCAGAAAGGGTTGAAAAAACCTTTTCAACCCAATATCTGTTTTTCGAAACCAGACACCCCCTGTATGTGTGATACACACTGAGCAGAATGGCTTGTGCCTGATTTCAATCCCCGAGCTCCTGCTATTTCCGATTCATTGATAGGTTTGGACTGCAAAGAGTTTACTCACCCCTGGAGCCTGAGATACATGGGCTCAGCACTCCTACAACTTCTTGCTGTTCAGAACCAACTGGGGTAACTTTTCAGTTGCAACTCAGATTTAATCATCACACTGATGAATAGCCAAGCAATGGTGGCCAGGCATCTAAGGGCATGTTCCCATCAATCCACACGCTGGCCGTTGATACGGCGCATCTGGCGCTAACTGTGAAATCCCACTATTTTGCGAGTCCTAGGGCTACCTTGCCTGGTGCTATACAATTAGGATCAGAGCTCAGCTCCGAAGCTGCTGGTCATATATCAATGATGCTGAGAGAACCGTAATGTTATTCTGAACATGCTACGGCTTGGTCCTATACCATGGGGATCGGCATAGCAGTCCTAGGAGTAGCAGGAAGTTTGTTAGATGTGGCCCACAACCTATACCTAGGGGCGGGTTCCACTACAAAAAGCTAGGTATTACCAAGGAAGTTAAACCAAAATCCTAGACGAAGATTAAGTACCAAGTTGGACACAGAACGGCTGGATAGAACTAGCGACGAGGTGGCTGACAGAGAGCAGATTTGAGGTGAAGTCTGGGGTAAGTATAGCATTGACCTGGAGCACGGTGTAGAGACCATTCATGCTGACTCGTTTGTAGACCGTTCCTCATCCAAGGATGTGGAACAAGGCTCCAGCATTCACGATCTACCCAGCAGAGATTGATGGGGTATATGTGGCAAAGTCTGACTTGTTGACGAAGCAGTGTCATGGTGTAGCACCTGAATCAACGAAAGTACGGATTTATGCCGTTGTCGCAAGCTTACACATGACTGTATATTCAGCCTCTGACATCGAGGCAGGCTTTTCCTCTTGTGCTATCACCATGAGGGCCATGAAATTGAACTGGTCCGACACCGTGTGGACGTGCGCAGCAGACACAATCAGAACTTGAGCAACAGCGGCAACTGGAGGATGACATTGTGAGCACCCTGCTGCCTTTAGTAGTGCAATTGCTGGCTGTAGATGTGTTTGCATGCAGTAATCATGCTGTAGTCATTCCAATTGTATTGCTTGAAGCGACTGGCACAAATTCGGGTTTGGGTACTCCAAGCATTGCGGAAGGTGCCATATGGCTCAGAGACATTAAAGCAGCACTGGCAGATAATGTTTGGAGGTAGATATGGACGGCAGGTAAGCCAAGTGCAGCGGAGGATGGTGGTCGACTGGTCGATGCCAGATAACTGACATGCTGATCCCATCAATGTTATCTGGCAGTATCTGACATTCCTCTGGTTTAATACATTCCACTTTCGGTGCTGCATTCCGAGGGTAAAGTTTGACTCAGAATGCATTTCTATATTTTCTGGATTATTTCTACAATTTTAGGCAGCCCCAAACCAGGCAAACGAGCGAAGCTGCCAGGTAACTTCACAGCCACTGCCAGATAACTACCCAGCTGATCCGAACATGAACCAGGAGAACAGAGGCCATCATAACAAGGATTGCATTGTTCTCATCAGTGTGACACAAAATGATGGCAAAATAAATAAAATAAACAGGTCTGGCGGCAAGACGGCGCATCCAGAGCCCACATGCAAAAAGCTTCCAGATAAGGAGATGCTTAGTCATGAATCCAAGGGCAAAAAGGCAGAGACTGTTCTCAGCCCACTGGGCAGTCACATTGAGAAGACTTCTCAGTTTGTCACTTTATGCGCTGCAGCCACGTGTCACCGGTGACCATCCTCGGGCTCATGTCCTTCTTTATAAGCCGGATCTATCACCTCAAATGCAGTTTTGAGCAAAATGTCGAGAATAGAACCCAACCAACGGGTGAGTCAGATGAAATGATGGTCTTGGTCTCAATGCTGTACGGAGGGGACTCGAGGGCTGCTGAACGCTCGAGGTAGTTGAATAGCATGTATGTAGGGTGTTGCCATGCAAGGCTTTAACCACAGGAAGGAGAGTGGAGGGAGGAAGTGCTCCCCCCACAGATAGGGGGCTGTCCCCCATGAAATCGAGACTCCTGCAGTCCCCAGTACGGATCACAGGCATTGTTTCATCTGCTCACCCCAAGACGCACGGGCTGTTGGATTGCGCACCACACTGCAGAAGATTATACACTCCTTTCAATCAGTGTGTAGCAGAGACGGAATAAGAATGGGGGCCGCTGGGTGATGGGGTCCGTCGACTCTAGCTGAAAACAGTGCAGATCACCACGAGATGCTGTGAGGCACCAAAATGCACCCGGGAGTGGAGTACGGTACAGACAGGCGAGATACCGCAAGGGCAGGCAGGTGAGGGGGATACGTATATGGCCGCAGCAGGACCCAAAGCATGCATGCCAAGGGTGAGAGGAGCAAGGAAGCAAGACACCCACCAAAGAAGACAAGACAAGTGATGCGCCCAGTGCAGACATGCAGAAGCAGATTACGGTGGGCATTGAGTTCCACTTCAATTTGTAACACAGAGGAATAAACCGAGCACAGTTTGGGAAGTGAAGTGAATTCCAGCTTGGCTGAGGAGTGTTAGGGATTTATACCAACAACACCACCCCCTCGCATACCTTACACCCAGTTGGCCCGGAAGTGTATTATTTAATACGAACTTTGTTCGTATGATTCCCTATTTAGATCGGAAGCTACGGACTGCCTATTTAAGGCCATTTAGTGTATGTAATTGAGGACAAACCCTCTTACTTGTAACCTACTCAATTGTGTCAATACTACCCTATGGGATGTGCTGACTTACTGCTGTGTGACCATAAGTCAGACCATTTGTTCGGATCTAACAGATCCCTAACACTTTTTTTAAGTCCCACTGGCACCTACGGGTTACAGTGAACTTGATCTTCGTCGGATGACGAAAAACTCTCTTTTTGAAAAACCTCACTGCATGTCTGTAATCCAGACCACCCTCGAGCAATGTTCGCTCGCTCTGGCTCCTGCGCTAGCTCCCTCTGGAGCTGACCCTCCATCGGCAAGATCGCTGCCATCAGCCATGTCGCATATCAAGCAGAACGGCGATGGAGGATCTCCATCACTGGAGATTGGACCGATCTATTGTGATCGCAGGGTGTCTGCATGCCAGTTGGAGATGACCGCGACACCAAGCTCTCCATCGATGTGCCATCAGCCCAGATCGATGCCGATTGCAGTGCTGAGTAGGAGCTCAGCTGAATCCCAAGCACCCATGCGTGAGTGTGCAAGCTCCATCACTGTCTGCACCCCCGTTAACCAAGAGCACGGAGAAATTTGTCCAGATAACGTTGTCCTGGATCGTCAGCGACAAGCTGACGGTAATACATCCGCAGCAGACTTAAAAAGTCCAAGTTTGTCACCATGCAAGAGCACTCAAAAGTGTCACTCTGATAATTGTCATTCATTTGAGTCCATCGGAGACTCAATTCAGTCCAAATCTGCTAGCAGAAATATCGCAGGAGATTTGCCACGCTCGGAGAATTATCCAAGCAGAATAACATTGAGACGAACGCACAGCGGCGCTCTTAATGAGTGCGATGTTGATGCCGCATCGGTAATGGAGTGTGCAGAAACGCACCAGTATTATCTTGAGTGCCGTATTTTGGCCTTACATGACGCTGGATATAATTCATCCATAATAAAGCGAGTCTTGGGAGCACAACAGTGTCCCCGACATGTGATGGCCAGCGACGGCAGCATCAGTAAACAGCCGCACACAGACAGTGTCATGCTGAATATTTCCTCTACGGCTTCCGAGTCGTCATATCACAATGCCGCATGGGCCTCCACGTCACATTGTCCTTCTGCTATGGCTTTCAAAGGTCCTAAATGACCGGTACTCTGCTCGTCATTCACCGCAATGCTTGCCGCACCTCTGAGGTGTTCTCCGCTTCCGGGCTCTTACTTGGACAGTTGGTCTTTCCTGGCGACAAGCAATACTCAAGGTGTGCCAGAAGCCACACCTCTTATCTCTTGTGCTCTGGCAACCAATGGTCCTAAACGACCCATACTCCGCTTGACGGTCACAGCAATTGTTTCTGTGCCACTGACTTGTGCTCCGCATCCGGGCTCTTACTCGGATGGTTGGTCTTCCCCGCCGATGACCAAGACGAGAGCTACACTGCGGCCTACGGTCTATAGTGTCGCTGATGAAGTGTTTGCTCAGTGGCTATATGCTTGGGAGCCAAACTTGAAGTTTGCTGTGACAGCGGCACTGGCTCCTTATCAACAAGAAAACGAGGCATCTGAGGAAACTCAGAGGTATCTCACGGAGCGTCCGGACATTCCGCGTGTATTGGATGTGAAATATCATCCACGCTGAGTCTCTGCGGCATTGTGACAGAGCATTTCGGACCCCCACTGGAATTTTCCGGGGCTGAGCTTGAACGGCTGTTGTATAGCTGCCCAGAAAATCTATGATCCTACGCAATGTGATTTGGACTGCGGTTTCGTAAACTGCCGAGCGAGGTGGTAACCCGGACTAGTTTAGAATTGTACGTCCTCTAGGGGGAATGTTTCTATTGCTGTGAACAGTGTACCTCGGTGCTAGGTTTATTTAATTTGGAGTGTGGATTTTATGTAGGAGGTGTGTGGTTCTTCAGTAAAGAAGGAGTATTTTTACAACCTGTTACCGCGTTTAATGCAATAAAACAGTCTTCTCAGCATGCACCGTGGGACCAAGCTCTACAGCCTGTCGAGAAGGGATGATCAAGCGCGATGCAGGCTCCGATTCGAGGACGCTGTAGGTTGTTTTAGCTGGGGCGGAGGTTGTTTTAACAAGCTTGGTTCCTCGGCCGAGTGCTCCCTTCTTTTAACCTCTTCGTATTATACGTCCCAACCAATTGTCTCCCTTTTCCTCTTCTCCTATCTGCCTGCCGAGGGCAAATTAATCCGATCAAGGCTAGCGGCTACACGCAGAACTTGGCTGCATCGCTTTGTGTGAGGGTTTTTCAACTACCCTCTTTTAGTGAGAAAGAGAGTTGGATTGGATAGGGAAGTGTAGGGCTGGGTTTCGAGAATAACCTGACTTCGCCGATAGACAGCTGGGTGTAGGACGGAATGTGTCTCCGAAGAGCAAGAGAGTGTTTTCTGGTGATAACAGTTTGTTTTTGGGTGAGACCAAGGTACGTTAGAGCCTTTTTCAGCTTTAGAAGATATGGGTCCCAAAACCGAGATGATTTTCTATCAGCGTACCGGCTGTATTTATACTCCCCATATTCTGCAACCGGCTCTCCTCTCCTGCCTGCCCTCGGTGTCTGGATTTGTGCGCTCAGACGGTCTTCCCGTTGCTCAGTGCCTCAATATCTCGGTTCAGTATATGTCCTCCTTACTCAGCATCTCTTCTCCTCGTCCCAGCACGTTTTAATCTCCTCCGATAGGTCAGCGCAGCCTCGGTGTTGAGTGAAGGGTGCTCGGTCCACTTGTAAGTTCAACATATTTGTGCTCGGAACATGCCTTGTTTCGTCCTCTTGAGACTTCTCGTCGCCTGGGTGGCATAACTGGTATGTCATCCCGCAGATATATTACATAACCGAGGTTCGCGCATTCAATTCGAGCCGTGGGTTTGCGATGCATCTTCTTCATCTTTTTTCCTACCGAGCTCGGTCGTCCTCGTGTGCATGGCAGAATTACTGGGTCGCATTTGATTCGCGTCGTAGTTGTTTAACACTTTCGCCATTTTCCTTGCCGCCAACTGATCTTGGCGCGGTATAATTGGCATGTCGTCTGATTTTTCCTTGATATGATATCCATGGCCGCGGTGCTCGGTATGCGCCTTTCACGCTTCCTTTACTGTATTCCGGAGCGATCACGACATGATAGCTCACAACGGGCAGTGACAGCACGCACCATCTCCGTACAGATCACCCTGCTTGAACTTTGTGTGGCACTGACCTGCGAGCATTAGGTGTGTGCATCACGGTGCTGATGGGTAACGGTGAGCCCGGGAAGTCAAAGTCAATATATACACACACTTGTACACACACTCGTACACCCATGCGCCCAGTGTTGTCCTCGGGCCACCATTGATGCACGGCAACGAGTACCCATCGCCACGCAGGTCCGATATGATACGACATTGGGAAGTCAGTGGCAAGGGCTCCGATGGACAGATGGGCCCTCTGGAGGGTTCAGACTATGTCTTGTATCTTGAATATATCTTGAAGGTGGTTTCAAGCAGATCTGAGGTGTGAATTGCAAAGTCTTGAAGCAAGACTTGAGGGCTGCCAAGGTCTTGAGCTTCATCTTCTGGTGAAGAAAAGGGTTTGCGAGCTGAAGGGTTCGCTGATAATGCTTGGTGAGTCCTCGCAGCTGCGGAGCGCGCTGAGGTGAGTGGTGGTGGGAGCAGAAAGAAGTGGTTCGTTTGCGAACACGTGAATCAAGCGTGGCATGACCGGCATTTTCGCCGGAGTGAGTTCTGCAAAGAAAGAAAGAGGCAGTGTCAGTAGAAACATCGTTTAAATGGGCCAGTGTTATGCACCCATCGCAAAAAGGCCAGGCAGAAGGCCATGGTGAGCAGTTGAGAGGCTAGCCACTGGATGTTGTGATTGGCATGGCTGCAAGCTTGTATTGAGGCCAGAGGGAGATTTTTGCGCAAGGAAGTGGTGGGATCAGGTAGGATGTCGAAAAGAGATCGCCCGCGGACCTCTGGCTGACGTGTCACGAGCGACATCACCTCGACCATCAGTTTTGATCTTCTGCCGTGCTCTCAAGTTTCGGGGACCAGGAGAGCATCAAATTCGGCTTTACAGTGTACACAACATTGGTACACAATCTCTGCACAACAGTTCTACCCAGGCTTAAAATCAGACTAAGGCTGGTTGGTGGTGTATGAAGTGCTCACTCACGCTGACATGCAGAGTCAAGCACAGTGACGCCATTCTAGCAGCTTTGCACCTGGATGGAAGATAGAGTTGAAGAGCCGATCTCGTTGTGGCACATGCAATCCGCGGCGCAGGTGATGATGGTGTTGTTGGGTGACTGCCTGACAAGCTCAAGGAGGTCGAATCAGCACAGGGAAGATGTCATTCATGAAGATGATTGTATCAAATCAAAGACACCTGAAGTGGGGGAACGAAGGTCACATGGTGCAGAGAACGTTGAAGACTCTGTCGAATCGCTTATGTAATTCGACGGAGTCCGTAACGTTCTCTGACTTCGTGCCAGATAGAATTGCCAAACACGACCATCTTCGGTGCTCTGAAAATAGCAGAAACCTGGTTTCTGCAGAGAATCTATTTTTGGACAGGGGGTTTCTACCTGCAACCGGGCTTCTCAATAGAATTTTCATTCAGATCCTGCACAAATTAGATCCCAACAAGAGACTGATCAACAATTTTTCCCACGTACCATCAGACCCAATTCTAACCGGTGTTCCGAACTTGCTGACACCAATATTCAACTTTTCGGCCTCCTAAGGGGCACACTCTGCTTTTCTTGGATTTCGACTCATCAAAGCCACATCTACCCGACTTTTCGGCCTTTCAAGTCTCACACTGACTCTGACTTCCTTGGATTTCGACTCACCCAAGCCGCGGCTACAGCTGGGCCGCAAAAGGCTAAAACTCTGCTTGCATCTCTCTAGGTTCAGATCTCGATTCTAAACTACAAGGTTTGCTTATTCATGGTGTTCAATATCCAACTTACTCCATCAAATTCAGATGTTGAGTAACCGAGGTCGACAACTATGCCATTCAACAACCAAGTCTAACCGATTCCCTGCAGCAACACACTCATCGGAGTGAATGAACTACCCTGAGAAGTCGTCAACTGGGCCACAGTGGATCTCCAGTCTCAAATGATTCTCACAAGCAGTACTTGAGAGACTGAAACTCTTGAGCCCGATTGGAAGTGGGCTTTCGAATGTTCTGACCGTCAACCCATATTGCTTTCGGCTATTCTAAGTAGGTGGTCACAGTGGCGGTGTACTTCAATTTTGCAACCAAGTTGCTTACCAGTCGTAGACTGATAATGCTATTTGCCTGTTCAATGGCTTGCATTAATGGATGAACACCCTTGCTTCGCCATAGTCCCAATGTTGATTGGACTTGAATACAAACAGGCTAACACTTAGGTTCCGTCACTGGTAGCCCCTGCGGCACCGATATTCATTGAACATCTAATCATCTGCCGCCAGTGCTACTATGCCGACACTTCAGTACAACTGTATGCAACATGGCCGAGATCACCAAGCCACCTTGCTTCTTGTTGCCCCCAGGCACACAACTACTCATCTCCTGGCTCGTGTTCACTCTTCTGCACTTAGTGTTGTTCGCTGCTGTGGTGAATTGCCTCTATGCCAATGTTTGACCTGTCCCACTTGTGATCATCATGCAAGTGCTTTAATGCAGATTTCGAGCACTTGGTTCCTAATTCATGCCTATTCTTGTGCGGTCAGGATGAATCAATCATGTACATGCCAATCCCTTCTTAAGCCAATTGTGAATTCCCTCCTGGTCGTACCTCATCACTATCACCTGTTATGTTCCTGCGGCTCCATGTCCCACATCCTGTTTACGTTCACGCTCACGTGGTATGGGTTCAAATATCCCTTTGAGTTCATGTTCATTCAACTTTGTAGCTCCTCCGCTTTCTCTTGCCTATCACCTCATTTAAGGTGCCTGAACAGCATCCTGTGTGTCCGAAGTACTTACAGTCTTTTCAACTTTGTTTGTGTTTTTGTTGCGTGAGACTTGACTTTATCTTACGCAGGGGTCGAGTTTATTTTGCGCGGAGGTTCGAGTTGCGCGCATCAAAAACTGCCCCATTGGGGCGGCTGTTTTTAGCGCGAGAGGCCGGAAAACACCGAGTTTTAGGGGCAGGGACGTAAAACTTTTGCACGGGAATAAAAGTGCATCAGGACCGCCATAGTAAAATAGTGGGTTGTGAAATGAAATGGGTGAGCACTGTTGGCTCCTGCAATTCCGTGGTTCAAGACCTCCATCCCAATATCATCCGGATTGTCGAGTGTCACTGATAGGCAGGTCTGAAACGTCCACATTCATTCGCAAGTTCGTGGACGGTGAAGCAAAATTTGTTGGCTCGGAAAGGTAGCTAAACTAAGCTCCCAACACGACGGGATGCCAGCAGAAAAATCATGTGTGGTTCTCAAACCTTCTGAATGTATTGTACAACCCTTGGTACATGAGCCCGTTCTAGTTGAGCGACAATGGCGACCTTTTTGTGCCCCGCCGGATTGAGCACGTGCAGGAAATTACCATATATGGTGCGTGGGAATGCTTACGTAGTAGGTAGGTCGGCCTAGGAGGCCAAAATAATAATAAACGGCCCTAGTGGATTTTTTGACGGATCCGAACCCCCTTGGTTGAAACCTTTCTTCAGTCTTGTTGTAAATTGGACCTCTGGGTTCAATCTAACAGGGGAGAGTGTTAGGGATTTATCCCAACGACACCACCCCCTCGCATACCTTACGCGCAGTTGGCGCGGAAGTGTATTATTTAATACGAACTTGTTCGTATGATTCCTTATTTGGATCGGAAGCGACGGATTGCCTATTTAAGGCCATTTAGCGTACGTAATTGAGGACAAACCCTCTGTAAGGATATATGATTGTTCGCGTCAGTCCAGTTCCTTGATAGATGCATGTATAAGTAGTCTTCCGTAGTCGAGCATAGATACAATTCATCGTCTTATCTCTTCCCCCATCGTCCTCTGTGCCAGCTCCTTGCACTCGACTAGCTCCTTGTCTCCTGTGAGCTTCTTCGGCTCCTAGTCACCTTGGGATATTTTCTGATACCCTCTTACTTGTAACCTACACAATCGTGTCAATACTACCCTACGGGCTGTGCTGACTTACTACTGTGTGACCACAAGTCAGACCATTCGTCGGGATCCAACAGATCCCCAACAAGGAGCCTTGCCTCAAGGTACATGTCGGACTGAGGCTGATACTATGGATACACTACGCAGTACCCGAGGGATGTTGGAGAGCTGGTGCTGGTGCGAGATCATTTGCAGCGGCTGGGTGCGTCGTGAGAGTCTTGAAGATGAAGGCGGTGACTGGCGGAGACCGTCCGCCATGATCGTCCCAGAACGATTGTCGGAAAAATCGGGGATGGAATATAGCGGATCATATGCGCTCATAATCCGTCGTAAGGCCGTAAGATTATGGCCGGCTTGTAACAGACAGGTAAAGTTCATGTAATCAATCATAAGCCACACCGTGGCTCATAGGTGCTTAGGAACTTACGACGGCTCGTCAACCGTTGTAACCAGCACGGTAGGCAGCCAAAAAAAAAAAATTATATATATAAATACTCGACATCTACAACCGACTTTATATGTACAACAACAGGTTGCTGCGTAGCTTCATGGTCGGGGACAGCGAGGGAGCGCTGCGAGCTCGCGTTGTTGAATAGCGGGAGCTGGTCCTGAGTGTAGCATTAGAATACGGTTGATAAGGGAAGCACAACACGTACGTACCTTCAAGAGTGCCCGGAATCAATCTGGAAGGAAGTAACAATCAGTTTCGTATGAATTGGAGTACGGAGACCACGCACCCGCATGAGATCAAGCACCCGCGGCAGGCTGTGGAGAGATATTAGCAGTTGTCGCTGCAACCGAAAGGTCACTCACCGATGAGGGGGTGGCGGTGGTGGGCAATGGCGGTGGGCAATGGCGGTGGTGGGCGAGGGGGATGGTGGTTGTGCGAAGGGAAGAGAGGTGGTGTCACTGTGTCACAGTGCTGCGGTTGATATAGGCCGGGTGACATCACCGGCTCCACTCGCTCCACCCATTGACGAAAATCGCCTCTACCTGCGACCGGCTGCGCGCGGAGGACGACGGCGGTGTGGGACACGCTTACACTTACGCACCTGCGCACGTCCGCGTGCGTGCACCGTCGCGGCGGTGCGGCAGATTGTACTGGGTGGAGAAGGAGGTGCTGGTGGCGGTGGTGGGGAATCGGGTGCTGGCGTGGCGCGCGGGGCTTGTGGGATGCGGGGGGAGCTGCGCACGCGGAATGTGCATGGCAGTGGGAAGAAGACTGAGGCCGCGGCGCTTCCTGGCGGAGGAGGGCCGTGGCGTGCGCGCGGGCGCGCGAGGGAGCAGTGCACATCTTTGGAGCACCGCGATGTATTCTACATCGTAGATTGTCTTGACGCAGACACGTTTCCGCCTGTAAACGATTTGATTCGATTCGACTCGAAGAAATTTGTATGATTTCAGCTTTCATTACAGCAGTGAAGTAGAAAATACCGAGTCGAGCCTCACCAGTGCTTCAAAAGCCCTTATATACCTCACGCAGCTTATATTGACTTGAGATGGCTTATAACCGCCCCCCCGCGAGGTTATAACTCATCACAATCCGCTTCAAGCCGGTAAGCATGCTCAAGCCGTTACAACCCAAACAGGGTTTTTCCGACAATCCCGTACGCGTCCCGTACGCGCAGATGGCACCGAACAACAATGCGAATACGAAATATGCATTCCGCATGTCGAGAGGAGCGACCGCCGACTAGAATATATCTGATTCCTATTTCTCGGCGGTCCCAACGTACAGTATACGCGGGGTGAGAAGTGGGATGAGGACTAGATGCGGGAAATGCTTCAATGCACGCAAACCAAACCCACCTTGCTCAGGGACGGAACTGTTCCTCGGCGCGTCGCGTCGCATCGTGGGTGGGTCCAGAAGAAGCTCGAATGTCAGATGGTGGGCGGACAGGAAAGATTTTGTGGGACACGGACATATTTCCGAGGCGGCAGGACTGAGGCTCACTTTGCGCGCTGAAAAGGTAATGAAAGGAGTACATATTGATTCACATTCGGTACAAATTGCAAGGTAAAAAATGGAGACAACGAAGAATAAGCGCGACAGACGCTTCTATCATCCACGGGCGAAAAGGAATGGAAGGGCGCGCGCTGGCACCGGAGGAAATGAGAGAGAAGGAAGCAGAAAGCGCGGACGACGACGAGGAGGACCTCGCGTGCGGGAGAGCATGCTGGGCTGGCGCACGTCGGCTCCGCCCCAGAACCCTCGCCATCGCAC
This sequence comes from Mycena rosella, assembly GCA_029378255.1. Lineage (NCBI taxonomy): Eukaryota > Fungi > Basidiomycota > Agaricomycetes > Agaricales > Mycenaceae > Mycena > Mycena rosella. The sequence goes on along the minus strand of JARKIE010000004.1, from coordinate 840,501 downwards.
CCAGAACCCCGCCCGAGAACCCTCACACCCTCGCAGCGACACCGGCGACTCTCCGCCGACGCCACACCATGCCACATCTGCGCACGTCAAAGATAGGCAGGCCTGCGGTCCACACGCCCCTGGACGCGCGCGATAGTAAAAGGAAAGAACGGGGCACCCACGTTGGCGCGACACAGAAGAAAAAGATAAATGAGAAGATGGGCGGAAGTACGCCTGCACTTGCGCCCACACGCGCCTCGCCACAAAAGGAAGGAAAACCAGGGCAGTGGCGCACCGGACGCCTCGCGAATCCCCATCATCAAAACGGCGCACCCTGCGAGGCCCGGATGCAGAGGGAGCCCCCATCGCCTCGCACCAGGGTCAAGCGCTGCGTGACGAAAGCCCGGTGAGCGCGAGGCCCCGCGGCAGAGGGACGGCGTGCGACGTACGAGGGCGAGATCGGACGGCGCCCCGCACCCTCACTCCGCTCGAGCTGCAACGCGTCTGGGGCGCGTGTCTGCGTCCGGGGGCGGCCAGGAGGCTGGGTATCGGAGGGGAGGGGGGGAGGGGAGAGGACGGGTACTGCGAGGGACGCAGAGCTGCGCCGCACGACGGAATGAAGCAGGACGTGCGCGCGTAGCAAGGGGGTGGGTAGATGCACGGAAGGGAGGGGGACGAGAGACGGGGACGGGGAGGGTAGACCGAGGGAAGGGGGAGAGCTTTTCGAGCGAGGGAACGCACCCAGACCACCAGCTAGACCAGCGCATGCAGCCGTTATCCTCATCCTCCCCTCCTCCCTCATCCTCTTGCTGTCAGCTCAGTCTTGACATCAATAAAAACGCCCTGAAACCAGAAACCACGTCAGCGCAGCTCCACAAACTAACCCAAGAAAAAAAGAAAAAAAGGAAGAAAAAAAGAGTCAGTCCCGAAAGATGGTTAATTGAGGGCACCATCGCCGAGATTGAATGGTCTCCGCTAGCCAGTCGTCGAATGAACGTATGCATCATGTATGTGTGTCGTATATAGTAGAGATGAGAGTGGGGGTGGGAGGGCGCTTACGTTGCGGGCGGCGGCAGTGGCGGCAGCGGCGGGGAGGGAGGGCGTTGTCGTTATGCGATGGGGGAGGGGCGAGGGCCTGAGAAAGGGTGAAGCATGGCGGCGAGGGGGCTGCTTGGGGAGGGAATACGATGGTCAGCGGAGAGCTGGAGGAAACCAAGAGGAAGAGGACGCGCACATACTGTGTATTGCCATAAGTAACCTTGATTTTATAAATGGGAGTGTTTCAAGCGGCGTTTAAATACTGGCAGGATAACGGCCATCAACGGCATTCGATCTGATCCATTAACCGAGTTCGGCTTGTAAAGCTGATGCCCGAGTAAGGTATAAAGAAGACAGAGAAGACCGGACGTCGAACCGACACAAGCACTCGAATTATGCAGCTGCAGTAAGGAAAAGGACGGAAAAAAGACATAAGTATCTTGGGGTTCAAGAATATATCACTGGGGGTGGGGATTTAAAGGAATTGAGTCAAAGTTGAGTTCTGGTACATCGTACATCTGAATTGCAGAGGAAAAACGCACGGCATTTTGAATAAGCAAGAAATCAGTACAGGCAAGCGTGAAGAACGGGCTTATCAACCTCTCGGACAAATCGGGTATTTCCGGCTGTCTTGATCCGACTGGCTAGCCTTCGACCACCATCAGTCTTCACCTTCCTCATTCCTTCCGCTCGGCCTCTAGCTCAGGCATATTCTTAACAAGTGGTTTATGGCTCCCTCAGGCTGGTTCCGAAGCGTGTAAACTAGTCGGCGCGGACCACTCCGCTGAATTCACGTTCCTGTAACCTTGCTGTAACCTTCTCTCAGTTGTGCATCGATATGTGTTCCTTCAAACACCACAAACAATTTCCCTGGCGATAGCTTGAGTACCTTACTGCGCCTCTGTGCGAGCAAAAATCCTCCCTGGCTAAACGAAGCTCCTCCCGCTTCAAGTTAGGTGGGGCAATGCTCGGGCGAAACTTGTACTCCCGGGCCCTACGCAATCTGAGCGTAAATTTGGGTTTTTCTGGGTTCGACCGTTGCCCTTGCTGCAGAGTACTTCCCTATCTCCGACCTACCCCTCAGAATGAAATGCCAAACACAGTTTAAGTGCACAGCCCATCTTAGAGCAGCGCCACCCGAGGCACCGGGTGCAACGTGGCGAGTGACTGGAGCTCGCTGAATGCTGTCTACAACTTATGCCTGAACCCCTTCCTCAACCTCGCCCTGAATACTAGGTCTTCGTTCCGCTTTTCGTCTGCTAAAACGCTTCAAACGAGCACATACGTGAAGCATCGATATTCAACAACATTCTGGCCCCACATCAAGTCTCTGTCTACGGCTTTCTGTATTTGGCTCTTGATTCAGATCATCAATACTTAGAGCCCTTCGGCCATGGAAAGTATAATAACATTTAGAGTTTAAAGTATTAACCTCTCTGTCCTTCACGTTCTTTGGATATCGGCATGACTTGGTATACTATCAACGTGGCATTATTCACCGACTTCGAGATCCCGATTCTGTGTGGCAACGCCGCACGCTGTCCGGACGGGACTAGCTTACCAGCGGAATTCTTTTCTTTCTTTTGATGCTTTCTTGTCGTGGTCGTCGACTGAACCTTCCCGCCGAGGCCCGGGTCTCACAAGCCACGGAGATATTCGTCCACTCTCTCCAAATGGAACCTTCATTCTGCGTGATTCTTTCCTCGGCGTCTTCATAGCTCCTCTGCGTCGGCGCGAGCGCAAGACACTGAACACAAGGGATTCCAAGCGTAGCCCGGCGCCACATATTATTCGTGGCCCCGTCGCTGAAGATGAAGCATGCCACAGAATTTCGTTGAGAGTAATAGAAAAGAAGTCGCAGTTCAATGTCCCTTCAATAGCCTTCAATCCGTGGTGGAAGACGCCGTCTCGTGGTGAATTGGAATGTTCTACGACTGCGCCACTGTCCCGCGGAGCCGAGTGCTGATCGAGGTCTTGGGCGATAATCGCCGTTTCAGAGTCGACTGAGCGTGTGACATATCTTATATTAGGGCTAGGACTGTTCCAGCAAGATTGAAACTCGCATCTGCGAGCTATGCATCAAAACACAATGTACTCACTAGCCGCACTAGATCAGCCCAATTGGAGTTTGATAGACTTTGGCGCTAGAGATTCGCGCAATCACCCTGCGCCCATGCGATTCGCACGAGCATCTTAGATCTACATGTATGCATATTCCCACCAGCCTTAAAACTTGGCGAACGCGAAATGCAGGCTCACGAGTTACCCACTTTTTTTTGGAGGAATTTCGTGATCTCAATGCAGCTGTGGCGGTATGTGAATCTGTGAGTTGACCAGTCTGCACAATATTTGGAAGCGGTTCGTCTGTCTGGATCGGCTGAGTCGAGAAAAGACGGGTTGTTCTGGGAGTTTTACGATTTGTTCCACGTGTAGGCGATCGTCGTATCGATGATCTATTGTGCTGAATCTAACACGAAAATCATGCTAACGCAGGTAGGTAGGACATGAAGCTCGAATTTATTTTCTTGCGCTGTCAGCGGCATCCATGGTCCGAATCTGCCTCTCTAAGTCCACTTAGACGGTTAAACATTAACAGCAGGATAGACGGTAAGAGCCCAGTGGTCGATCATAGCTTTCGCTGCTGCCACTCGTCATTTGAGCAAGCAGTGCTCAAATCTGGTAGCACTCGTACCTGTCAGGTTCAATTTTCTCATCCCTATTCCCGGGGACGGGGACATTGATAGTAGGCGGGCTTTGTGTACGGTACACGGCTGCATCGGATAAAATGTTGAGTTGTGAGATTGATTCAGCAGTTGAATGGGGTTCGACTCCCCGCGCCCGCGTAAGGCGGTGAGCCGATTTTTACTTCTCGATTGAGGTCAAGTACGGCCTCCGGGTGTTTCCTCGGTTTAATCTTCCAATTGCACCCTTCCAGACTCTCAGAACCTCTAACCCTCCTGAACGTGTTGAATGTGATCTCCCATGCAACAGCTTCAATGCGAGGAGCACAAAGCGCAAGCTGTCTACTACGTGACTTACCTCACTGGGATCCTTTACCTTCGTTCACTCTTTGCCGCGGCCGTAATTCCAGAAATGGCTGGTGCTTCCGGAAGGCTGAGGCAGCCTCGCATGTTCACATCCCGGGTCATTAAGCTCAGTCTTTGGCCTGTCTGATGTCACGCAGTCCCGGGGAATTTTATGTGTCCAATCATCGGGGAGAGCCAATGTGGAGATAGAAAGCAAGGTTGAGCGAATAGATAGAAAAATGCGCTCAAACTTAATGATTGAAATGAGGTATAGACTCGCCGAACCGAAAATCGAGGCGCCCTCTTGCCGAAGCTTAGAGAACGAAATAAGACTTACTTTGGTTGTATGGATGTTGAATTTGCTTCGGAGGCAGGTCTGGCATGTCCCCCAAGAATCTCGCAGCGACAGCAATGCCAATCACGTTACATCGTCTCAGGTGTCGCATTTCCTGAGCTAAAAAGCAACAAAAAAGACGGAAGCCTTTGCGGGACAAAATGGAACTACAAGCCACAAATCTGGATGCATCCCTATACCATCAAAGAAGAATGAGCGCCCTCCGCGTCTTCCTCCTCTGACAAATTTTCTGCCCTGGGTCACTCACCAGCTCACGGCAACGAAGGACCGACTTGCTATCGTGCTCGGGCCGAACTTCAAGTTGGCCAATCGAAATTTGATCCGGCGCCCGGCATCGATCACCGTGGCACCTTCCGAGCTCTTCCGATTCTTGATCACTGGTGATCTGAAAAAACTCAAGCTTGAAGCTCAGCACCCAGACACCCGTGTAACTCGTCGGCGCACCATAATTAACCGAATCCCTGGGCTAATGGACGCCCACCTGAACCGAGCAGGGGCGCTTCCTTCCTTCTGCAATACTTCGGCAGCCTTCCTTGCGTGCCCGAATCGCCCTGAGCCGAGCTTAAACCTCTTTCCTTCGTCGCCCCACTCGCGGGAGAGCCCCGGGCATACGCTAGGTCGCCGGCGTGGATCTTCTTGGTTTGGTCTTGGTTCCAACTTGTGCGATCGCCGCCATTTTATGACGTGCTCATGCCGCCGCGCATCTGAATGCGAAAAAAAAACCTGATCCAAATGATGCGTGCCCCATTCCACGTCCGACACTGCGATGGCCTCTGAGTCTGTACCAGATCTAGCAGTCCCCTCTAACAGTCAGTGACTCAGCGTCAGACTGCCATCGACAGCGCGATCTGAGCGCAGACCTGAGGGTGCACAAGTCCTCTCTGCTGTGTCCGTAGCTCAATCCAGTCAGATGTCTCGTTCCTCACGACTATCCCCGACCAACCACGACGCCTCGGGAATCCGGGGCCCAGCTTTTCTTTGTATGCTCTGAACGAGATCTGCGTTGCATTCACACATTACTCACCGACGACCGCACCCAGAAATCCCACGCCCAAATCGCGCACGGCGCCACCACATTGAACTCGCATTTAGCACGCGTGCTATCCTAATTCTATTACTCTGCAGCCAGCAATTGAATGGACGGAGACCCCGGCGTCCTACTTACATCAACTTGGAATATTCCTTGCAACTGCTGCAACGCGTTGCTAGAAGTAATAAAGGTCTATGGAGCCGAGATAGCACACCGATGTAAGGCTGTTTTTCCAGTTTAACAGTGTAATCAAAGAGCCGAATGTACTGAACCTTCGAATAGTGGACATCGCTGCACTCCACTCAGTTATAGACTGTTCCCTTCCCCGCGCCTTGTGTTTTATTTTCTCTAACAGCTCGCCGTGCAAAAAGGATGTTACAGTAGGATAGCTCATAATGCATAAGGTCGGTGGACTGCCAAACCTTATGCATTATGAGTTTTATGCATTGCGAGATTTAGTCACACTAAGTGTGACATATGTCACAACGTTACAAGAAATCTTCGTTTTCGCGCATCTACATGTATCTACGGGATATTGGCACAATCTACTTGTTTAAACTTGCTCCCCAAGCCTCTGAAAGGGTCAATTGCCTTGCATTTTTTGTTTCCTCCCTCTGGATGTTGCCCCGGAACTGCCGAAGTGCACGTGAGAGCTCCATGCTCTGTGTCAAATCTCCTTTCGACAAGCAAGCTGTCTTATGGGTGCAGCACAGCTTCATAACCTCTGCTGTTGTCATCTCAGGTGACTTCTCTTCATCCTCCGACTCTGAATCCTTGTCGTCAATTTTGATGATCTCTCCTCGCTCCACTGCTGCTTCGTGCCGTACTTGAGCAACAATGCTGGCGTCCGAGGTAACGGGTGTCGGCTCATCAACGACGCGCTCCTCCGGTGGATACCACAGATAATCAAGTGATGGTCGGCCCTTTTGGGGAAGAAAAAATTGTTTTCTCTGATTTGACAAGAGCATTGATGGGACACAACACGTCCACAGGGTGTCAACAATGATACGTGATTAGTGTGCCCACTTCCTGCCTGAAAAATCCAAAATCTCAACTCTAAATTGGCAAATTCTCAGCTCTCAATAATGCATAAAAGACCGACGAACCCTATGCATTATGCAATAGTACAAAAGTGCATAAAATCCCCGCCTACCATGTCGGTGGATCCCAAAATTCTATGCATTATGAGAATTATGCGTTATGAGGTCATGCATTATGAGCTATCCTACTGTATCGTCTTATGAGTTGTAGGATTATGGGGAGGGTGCATGATGCACTGCACTCCCAGGGAGATTTACGATCGTAGGAGAACGGCGAGGGTCTTTTCTTCTTGCACCTCGAATATTTACCTGAATTAGAAATGAGGGAGGGCTCGGCGACGTGGTCATATACGTTGTGTTATGACCTCTCATAATCCGTTTCCCCGCAGACCTTATTCTCTATCCGGCCCAGAAATTACCATTCACTGGGAAGAGACCCGTTCGCTGGATTACGCGCCGTGCGGCGTCGTTTCACTGCGAAGAGCCATAATTTGGGGCCCCGCCACGGTATGAATACGTGCAAACCGCAGTCTGTTGCCCTTCCAGACGGCGATTATGATTTCGTCGATTGCGTGATTTACCGCAGACTTCCAGACGGTACTAGAGTTGGAGGAAGTTCGATGATTTAATTATGCAGATGGGATTCGACTCCACCTGGCGTAAGCATTTTCTGAGTTCAGCATTGAGGATTAATTTATGCAGAATCCAGATGCGCGCAGTCAGCTGTAATACGTAGCCTAGTACCTGTCACCACCTGGGTAGTTTAAATGTGCGGTCCAGGATTTTAGTGGAATCGCATAGATAAGCAACCCAGTATGGAAAAACAGGATGGCCATGCCGTAAATTAGACCAGTGACTGTCTGTCATATCAAAAGTAAACTGTCGATAGACAGACCAGTCGATCTGAGTTTGAATTTCCAATGCAAATAAGTTACTTAAAATGGTTATTCATGGGACGGCCTCAAGTGGGTCAAATCTTCGGTTGAAAATCTCAGATGGCTTGGAGGACCTCAAAAATGATAATCCGGCCCATCCGAAGGCAATTGGTTAATTTTTGAGTGCACTAGCGATGATTGATGCATTGTTGCGCTTATTTGTCCCCACACGGAAAACCGGTCCGGAATAACCTTTTTAGGCAATTTATTTGCATCGACATTTTAAACTCAGATCGACCAGCCTGTCTACTTATCGACAGTTTACTTTCGATACGACAGGCTGGATTCGAGCCTAGCCGTAAATATGAGTGTATAGGTGTTTTTCTTTAAGAGATCTCAAGAGTGTTGGAATGTGGGAGAGGACATCACCCACCTTAATTCGCCGTAGACCGCGCGAAACCGCTAACCGAAGCAGTCAATAATCCGGGGTTCGCCCCTACTGATCTTTGTACCTTCGAATCCTTCGGAGTCACCGGAGCACCAGCCGAGAAACTCGCAGTCACAGTAAAGGCGCGAAATAAACGTGGCATTGGGTGCCGTATTGTCAATATTAATATAAGAAGGGGGAGAACGCTGGCACGATGGATTCATTGGACCGCAGATGAAAATTGGATAAAAAGACAAGATCCATCTAGCGGGGAACATAATCATACAATCGCACATTAACTTATGAACAGGCATCACAGTTGCCTTGCCACCTCGTCCTCCTCCGATTCGTCGTCGCTGTCGTTCTCCCGCTGCTGAGCTTCGCTCGTAGCAGCCTCCAGTAGCTCCAGATCCCACTCGATCGCGGCCTTCGGAATCCGCAGCCCCCGCACCGCCGTGCCGAGCTCGCGGAGCGTGTCGTTCCTGCCCCTGAGCATTAACCCCACGTAAAATTAAGGAGAGTAGGAGTAAGGGGCGTACCCTGCAGACGCCTGCACCCAGACGCAAAAGTCCTCGAGCCAGATCTTGCTGTATACGTAATACACCTCGTGGTGCGCGAGGACGTGCTGCGTCTCGAGGAGGACGCGCAGGACCGTGCGCGTCCCGAGTAGAAGGAAGCCCGCGACGTCTGCGCGGCACGCCTCTGCGAGCGCAAACGAGCGGTGTAAGGGGAACGCCAGACAGCGGCGGTATGATTGGGACAGGCACGCGATGAGGTCCGAGGGGGACGGCGTCGGGGCTGAGGTGGTGGGCGCGATGTAAGGGGGCGGATCGAGCGCGGAGAACGCGGGTGTGAGGGTGCAGATGGTCCACGCACTCTCGGGCGTGAAGTCGCCCTGCGTAGTGCGCGCCTCGTACGCGTAGGAAAAGAGGACGCTGACGAGGGTCAGGTAGAGGCTCTTGATCTGGCGCGCGTCGGTCAGGTCTGATGGGCGATCAGAATCTCGTGTGGTGAGATGAAGATTAACATACACTCTTTACGCGGGAGGTTGAGCAGGGCAAGATTTTCGGCTTCGGTGAATTGGAAAGGACCGGGGGCTGCGACGTGGGGATTTCGCCACGGCAGGAGTTCCTGGATGTATTCGTCGTCCGCATAGTCCGCCCTAGGGATCGGTGAGACGTGCGAGTGAAATGCGCCGACAAGAACAGACATATAATGCTCCTCGTCCCATTTCTCGTCTTCGTGTTTCCATCGCCTGACGCGCCGTTCCTGGGGAGTGATTATCTCGGCATCGGATCCGAGCTCGTTCACCTCATTTTCTGTGTGTGCGACGTGCTTGAAGTAGCCCGAGTGCAGGTTTAAAAACCCGTATGACTGGTTAAGAGTCGTCGTGATAACCGGGTCGGACGACACTTCCTGAGGTATTTGCCAGTCGTTCTCGGCCGCTGTGAAACAGCTGTTAGAAATATTGATCTATGATCCGCAGATAAAATCGTACCAAGCAAAATCTCCTCGCGTTCCAGCTCGTGCTCCAGTGACAGCGCGTTGGTTCGGACGACAAGATCGTCCGCGTCTTCAGCGTCTTCCTGTCCAATTACCTCAATCAGCGGTGCCTGCTGAGACGGCCGCGGAGCTAGCAACTTGGAAAGAAGATCCAGGTCCGCAAACTCCTGGCCTATGGACTCCTTTGTCAAGGTGACGGTCAGATAGCCCGAGCTCGGGTCGTATCTTGCTAAAGACACCTCGTCCTCGAGGACGGGGTGCGGAAAGTTGAGACGCAGGAAATAAGGGTTGATATGGACCGTGAACAGCGTGTCGTCGACGTGGATTTCCACATCTGCGGCCTACTTGACGGTGAATCTTGAGTCAGAGGCGACTAGGAGAGAGGACTTCGCACGCGAACAGAGGGACAGTATATTTTAATGAGCACGGACTCTGGCGTCTGGCTGCACTCGAAGCGCGGAGTAATCATTGCGAGTTGGTGTGGTTACTGAAAAAGGCGGGGACCCCGACAAACTCGACCACATTGATGCCGGAGATTGCCGGCCCGTGTATCTCTCTCTCGCCACCTTGGTCCTTCGCCTTTGCCGCTCGCGATGCTTCTTGATGTTGATGTCCTCCGGAATCGACGCTCCGTCTCCGAATCCGACGCACCCATTGCGCACCATGAACGCCTTATACAGCAGCTCAAGGAGCAGAAAGCCGCCGTCCCCGATTCAGCCCGATAGCTTCGTTTCAATATCCCACAAACAACATCCGAAATCTTCCTGTGGTTTTCCCAGCCAGATCATGGCGTACGGGCGTGCTCTTTGACTCCACTTTTTCTCCTGCAAGTATGCAGAGCGTGGAAAGCCACCGCTGTATCTATTCCTGCAGTCCATAGTGGGCGAGTTCTTGACACCAGAAATCATGGAGAATTCAATCACAACTTGGTTCAGCTGCGCCGGAACTCTTCCTCTCTCACTTGACGTCGCCTACAGTGGAAAATCCATCCACATGCACTCCCTCATTCCTCGACATGCATTGGGTCCTCAATCCCTGCAGGTGTGCCTGCGAGGAGAGACGTTCTCTGACCTCAATATGAAGCCCCCATGCTCGGGGTAGAAGAAGAGTGACGTCACGTCAGCTGAACTTGCTATCCTGTGAGAACCTGCACCCGCTGACAAAGATACGATCCGTGCTGGCCGCTCCAGATACATAAAATCGTCTCACATGTCCTTCGATGGCCACTCCTCTCCCCCAGACAGTCTGCACACCCTCCTGCGCAGACGACCATGGACTCCGGCCTGCGCGGTGTTCAAGCTCTTGTGTTCGACGTCTTGGGCACTGTCGTGGATTGGCATGGCTCCCTGACTCAAGAAATTGCAACTCTCGGCGAGAAATACGGCGCCAGTGGGCTCTGAGTAATATCTCTCAGGATTTCCACGCTCATCTCAGGGTCAGCCGGCGATTGGAGCGATTTTGCGAAAACCTGGAGACGCGGGTATATCGACCACATGTCAGTCTGGATACTCATTTGCGTGGGGAGACTTATCGTGCACTAGCGATAAGGTCGTGCAAGGTGGTATAGGATCGCTGAATGTGGACGAGGTGCATCGAGAGGTCTGTTATCCAACGTTTTCAATGTCTTCGCTCCCAGCCCCATCTCGATGTACGGGATCCAGATTCTAGAGACCATGCTCCATTCTCCAGAGTGGAGCCATTTCGGGGCGCTGCTCAACAAAGAAGAACGGGAAAAGCTCAATAGCGCTTGGCATCGCTTGCATGGTCCGTTCATTTTATCTAGCCCGAAATTGCCAATTCCAATGTCAACTGCAAGGCTGGCCAGACGCGACTGCAGGTCTCTACGCCCTCAAGAAGCAAACGATAGTCGCGGCGCTCTCCAATGGCAATGTCCGGCTTCTGGTCGACATGGCGAAGCATAGTGATCTTCCATGGGACGCCGTTTTCTCTTCCGAGCTGTTTGGCTCCTATAAGCCGTGGGTTTCCCGTTTATAATATTCTTCCTCAGCCGCGCCTGTTCTCATTTTATACAGAGACACGAAGGTGTATGAGGGCGCGATGAAGCACCTGTCTTTGGAGCCCCAGTACTGCGCCATGGTTGCGGCACACATGTGGGACCTGCGTGGCGCCGCGCGCGCGGGGATGAAGACTGTCTACGTCCTGCGCGCAGCGGAGGAGCCTTTCGACCAGGAGGAAGTCAAAACCAAGGCGGACGGCGGCGAGGTCGATTTCGTCGTCAACTCGTTTACTGAATTGGCGGCGCTGTTCGCGGGGGAAAAGTAACTGGATAGGAATATGGAGTTGTTTTGTCCGATGATTTACCCTAAGTCTTTTGCGCGAGACTCGGGGACGCGACCCATTTATTCCGAATGACAAAGTAGCTACCGCGCGCCGCGTCTTCTTGCCATCAATCACTTGATCGTGTCGATCCTTTCTCCGGGCTCCGACACTTCCCGGCCTCGAGGCGACGCCTCGAGGTTCTGACAGATGAGAGCATCGAATACACGAAGCGGCCGTCCTCCTTTCACCGTATTGCACCAAGATGCCCCAAGAGACCGAAGACATGAAGGACTTCAAACAACGGGTCCATGCCCAAATCAAGACCGACCTCGAGCCCGCCGTCCGCCGCGCCAAGCAGGAGCTTCTAGATAAGATGAAGCAAGCGCGCGACGATAAGACGAAGCAGAAACAGTTCCTGCAGGAGTACAACGACGCGGTGTGGGCTATCGACCAGGCGGGGACGGAGCAGTTCAAGGAAGAAGTGCTTCGCGAGAAGATACGCCGCAGCGCCGATGGGGCATGGGGCGACCAGGCCGCTGATAGGGCGCAGTCCCGCATTGGCAACTTCGTGACCGACTTTGGTGGTCCGTCGGAGACCCCCGAGTGGAATCTGGACGGGATGGCGCAGCAGCGGCCAACGCCGACGCTGGGCCACACGCGCGCGAAGTCCTCGTTGGGTGAGTTCAGTGCGTCGCGGAGGGGAGGTTGCGAGCTAATTAGTAATAGGATCCAATCCTGCGCTTCTCAATAGCAATTCCAAGCCCAACTCACCTCGTGCGTCCTCTTTTCCCTCGTCTGCCAGCGCGGTGCAGGTTTGATAATTTGCCAGGAGCCATGTACGGTACCAATACAGGCCGGCCAACTCCGTGAGTCGCTCATTCTTTACATTCTCCACGCATCTTTCAACTTCATCCAGGCCCCCTGGGACACGTCCGTAAGAGAGGGAGGAGCTTTTGGGCTGTCCGTATCTCATCCCCGACAGGAATCATCCTTTCGCTTCGGACGACGGCAATCTGCTGCAGTCAACGGCCAAGAGTACTGGCGTCGACGAGGCCAGGATCCGCAAGTTTGCAGAGGAGCAGGCGCGATTGGAAAGAGCGCACTCCCCTGGTAAAGCCTTATCGCGATGCCTCCCCTCTATACAATTCACGACCCTTATCAGTTATTCCCATGGGTGACTCGGCCAGTCGCAAGTTTGCAGAAGAGCAGGCCCGTCTTCATCGAGCGCACTCTCCAGGTATGTACCACCTTTTATCTCCTTCCAGCATTTTCTGAGACAAGTTCGACCGACAGAGATACCCCGCGGAGAAATGCCTCGCAGCGATACCCATCTGAAATTCGCGGAGGAGCAGGCCCGTCTGCACAGAGCTCATTCTCCCGGTGCCCTCTTCTCTTTTCAGAGTAGGGTTGCAAATAGCTTATTCCACTTTCAGAACTCCCCCGCAACGAAACACAATCTAAATTCGCAGACGAACAAGCGCGTCTGAACAGAGCGCACTCTCCGGGTTCGTACATGCTTCCGTGGCGACAGAAGCATTTACGTATTATACTCAACCTAGATATATCGAGGAACGAAGCTCGCGCCAGAGCCGTGCACACGCCAACGGGATCGGCGGATTCTGCGCGGCTTGCCGCCTTTGCGGAACAGCAGTTACGCGCGCAAGGCCAGTATACACAGGATGCCCGAAGTCCGTTTTTCTTCGCCGTCGTTTCTTGAAACTTATATCATCGCGCCTATAGACGGCAGCGGATCGCGCCTCGGCCCAAATGCGCAAGCGCAGGCGGGGGCGCAGACTCAGACGCTACGGGGTAAAGGTGCTGCGCCTGCGGCGTATGTTCCTACGATTGGACGCCGGGGTTCGGCAGCGCCACAGTCGCTTTTCAGCCGCTTCCCGCTGAACGAGCCAGACGATCTGTGCGATTTGTGCTCGGGCTACCCGGGCGCGCGCTCATTTTGCTGACAGGAGGGCTTCATACGACGACGATTCGACTTTGACCAAGGTGGAGGTGCTGTTTTTCGACCTCGATGGGACGGTGTTGGATTGGCGGGGGACCGTCGGGGCGGAGCTGCGGCGGCATGGAAGCAAGCACTTTCCGCAAAGTATGTCTTTTCGAGGATCCGCTTCAAGATATTCATTCTCCTCTAGTTCGCGATGAGCAGTGGGAGGAATTTGCGACGAAATGGCGGGAAATGTACCTCGCGGCGATGTTCGTTCTGGCTTTCTGCCTCTTTCGTTTCTTTTTTCCCTGACACTGATGGACTATACACTATAACACAGACGCAATCTCGCGGAGCAGGGGGGCTCACTCGCTCCCAATATCGTCTATCGCACGGTACTTCCTCTCCTTCTATTCCAGTCCGGTGTATTGACGTATCGAAGTCGCTCGACGAGCTTCTGAAGAAGGAGGTGACGTTTCTCCTCGAGCGCTGGCCCGCGAGTGTGCGCAACCAGTTGGTTGAAGTTTGGGATCGGCTGCAAGGTATGCATGGCATCCACTCTATCCTCTATCATGAATGTCGATAAATTAATATTTATTTGTAGCATGGCCGGACTCGATGGCCGGGTTGAAAGCCATGCAAAGCATCAAAACTGCCGCGACCCTCTCGAATCTGTCGTTGCGCACGCAGACTCAACTGGTACGTGCCCTGTAGTTTTCCATTTCTCATTCCACAGCTAACGCTTCCCCCAGAGCAGACACGCAGGATTATCATGGGACGTTTGTCTGTCCGGCTCGCTCCTCGGATCCTACAAGCCGTACGACCCTCCTCCTCTTTATCCCCCAAATAATATGCTGACCACCGCCGCAGGAGCCCTGACGCGTACGTCGAGGCTGCGCGGAGCATGGGCGTCCCGCCCGCAACGTGCGCCGTGGTCTCCGCGCACCTGGACGAGCTGCGCGTCGCGGGCGGCGCGGGCATGAGGACGATCTATGTGCGGCGGCCCTCAGAGGACTTGGACGTCGAGGCGGAGGTACTCAGTAAGCTCGAGGGCGGCGAGTTTGATCTTGTAGTGGACTCGTTTGAGCACCTTGCGGTGGTTTTGGGGTGTGATGATTGATTTTGCGTTTGGTTCATTCTCTGTACTTTTACGATTTTCTCTCTGTGCGATGGAATGTACATATTTATAGGGGCTCTGACACGACGAGCGCTTCGTTAAATCTTTTTTGACATCCGCTTTTGATAGGCAGCTCCCGCCTTGCCAAGAGATTCCAGCCGAGATGCCGAATACTTTTGGTCCCGACTTCCACCTCTCTTTTGTGCACTCTTACTTTCGAGGCAAATTTGACTGCGAGAGATACCAACATACATAATCCGGTGGTTGCGTTATTCCTGGGGTTGAGCTCAGTTTACTGCCCTTCTTTCTTGCTTTCTCGGGCGTCGGGCGATTCTTGACGATGCCGAAAGCGCCTCAATAATGACCTGGCGTCAACTTCAATGCGGCCGACACTGGCATCAGCCAGATCGATATTCCGTGCGCCCGTGTCCATCGTACAGTGCGCCGTACTTAAGCTCGCGACGGACCCTGGTAATCACCACCACCTGTGCCCTCGCACGATGCCCTCGGAACCGCTAGAAGCTGAACTGGTACACCCCCTGGCCTTGTCTTACGTGCAGGAGGAGGAGCTGCGCCAGCTGAGACTGGAAGGGCCTCTGCCTGGTCCGCATGACAGCCAGACCGCGACGGAGGTCGGATCCGCGCCGAACTTGCACGCGCTCGAAGCAGCTTTCACGCACGACGGTATGCATGTCGTTGGGTTTGAGCCCGGGACGGGCGAGGACCCCCGCGAGTGGGGACCGGCCCGAAAGTGGTTTGTTTACATGACCCCTCCTCGTTTTTGTCAATGCTGAATCTCCTTTGATTAGGTACATAACTATGACGACTGCCTTCCGTTCGTTTTTTCAGTTCCGCTTGCCCACGCACAGCTTGACTTGGCTCTTCAGTTTGTCTTGCTGTCGCGCTTGGTAGTTCCATGATCACGGGAGAGTACGTTCATCCGTGAAGATTCTGCGATATCTCCTAACGCAGTATGCAGCCTTCAGGGACCCGTCAAAGACCTCAACACAACTCAAGAAATAATCAATCTCACCGTGACGTGCTTTGTTATTGGCTTTGGGATCGGGTACGTGCTAGCGTTTCTCGTTTTATTCCCAAGGTAACTAATTATGTACTTGGTCTTTAGGCCCCTCGTATTCGCTCCACTCTCCGAAGTCGTGGGCCGGCGCCCAATCTACGCGATCAGCATGTTCCTCTACTTCATATTCACTCTCCCAAGCGCCCTCGCCAAAAACGCGGCAACGCTGGTGGTCGCGCGCCAGCTCGCAGGGCTGGCTGCATCTGCTCCGATGTGCAATGTCGGAGGAAGGTCTGACAATTTTCCTGGGTCCGAGTGAATTGTTTTTGACCCCGCACCCGTCAGCATCGCCGACATATGGAGCATCAAAGACCGGGGTATTCCGATGGCTGTATTCTCCGCCACCATATTGTTCGTATTTAAATTTGGAGCCCACGGTCCGTTACTGACTTGCGCAGCCTGGGCCCTTGTATAGGTTGGTTGAGGCTCGAGAATCTCGCACGCATGTACTGAGATCTCCTCGCAATTAGGTCCATTGGTAGGCGGTTGGATAGGACAATACGCCGGCTGGCGTTGGATCTGTAGGCGTCGAACCATCCGTCTTCCTGTCCATCTAACATCTACGGCAGACTGGGTCCTCTTCATATTCTCCGGACTCTGTTTCGGCCTCACGCTCTTCATCCCGGAGACCCTGGCGCCCGTTCTTCTACGCCGCAAGGCTGCGGCATTGCGTAAAACGACCGGGGACGAAAAGTACCGCTCACTCGCTGAGCTGGAACGCACCCCGTTCTCCGACACACTCAAAATCGCGCTGCTGCGCCCGATTGTCATGCTTTTCGCGGAACCAGTCGTGCTGTTCATGTCCTTCTGTGCGTTCATCATTACCTTTGAATTATTTAGTGCTCATGGTAATGTTACAGATTTATCCTTCGTTTACAGTCTGTTGTGTAAGTTTATCGCAGTTCAAACGGCGTTCGCAGCCTGATCTATTTCCAGATTTGCTATTCTTCGCATTCCCCATCGCTTTCGCGGAGGTCCGAGGGCTCAGTGGCGGCATGACTGGGGTGACATTCGTTAGCATCATCGTATGGCCCGACTTTCCATCCACCATCTATTCGTTGAACCAGGTTTGTAGATCGGAATTCTCATTGCCCTGGCGTTGCTGCCATACCAGGAGAAGATTTACCGCAAAGTAACTGCGCACGGCAGCTTCCCTGAAGCCCGTCTGTTCCCTATGCTTGTAGGCGCCATGTGAGAAGCCCTCCCGCATCCTCATTAAATGTATGCTGACGATACCCAGAATCCTTCCCGTCGCCCTATTCATCTTCGCATTTACCGGCGGGTACTCCTGGGTAAATTTCATGGGTATGTGCCGCGCTCTCCCCACTTCATATGTTTATAACGAGACGTCTTTAGGCCCCTGCGTCGCGGGCGCCATCTTCGGTTTCTCCATGATCCTCATTTATGTCGCC
Source organism: Mycena rosella (assembly GCA_029378255.1). NCBI lineage: Eukaryota > Fungi > Basidiomycota > Agaricomycetes > Agaricales > Mycenaceae > Mycena > Mycena rosella. Next base: position 823,402 of record JARKIE010000004.1, on the reverse strand, counting down.
GCGAACTCGTACATCGTCGACTCGTACAGCGCCTACGCCGCTTCTGCCATCGCCGCCAAGACCCTCATGCGCTCGCTAATTGGCTCCGCGGTGCCGCTGTACGTCGACCAGATGTTCAAGAACATGGGCTTCCAGTGGGCCGGGCTGCTGCTTGCGCTGGTGGCGGTGGTAATCGCGCCGATTCCGTTCGTGTTTTATATTTATGGATACCGTATACGGATACGCTCAGAGAAGGCTTCAAAGAACCGGAGAATGGATTCAGCCCAGGCTGAGGATACGACTGGAGAGGTGGATGAGAAGGGCTTTTAGGTCGTGGTTTTGGGTAGAGGGTAACACTTCCGTTTCCACATAATCTTATCATGCAGAGAGCACAATTTGATTAGTTTCAGTTGAAGGAATTTTCCTGGTAGCTTTGGAGCATGAAGAAGAAAAATAAAAAGTGCAATAGGGGCTTCCATATTGAGTCTGGACCTATACACCGCCTCCGATGATCAAACTCTGATGGCTTTCTTTTTCTTTGCTTTTTCTCCGTACCCGGCACAGAACTCGGGCAGACCGGCACAGAGGGGGACATCGGAGCCGATTTGCTTGTTCCTTTGGCGTATCCCTGCCCGCAATGACCTTCTCAAAGAACAACAGACAGTGCGCTAATCAAGGCCGAACAAGCTGTGGCGACCATTGAACTTGAGCCACCGCCTTGTTATTGACCTATAAATAATAAAAGGCCACTGCTCTTCGGTTATAGTTGCACCCATTTTTCTCTTACCCGACCGTCTGCTAGCCACTCCACACACAGTCATGTACGCCATGATCGACACAACCTTTGTTCTCCTCCTTCTTGCATCCTACGCTTCCGCCCACGGTTTCGTCTCTCGCATCACTATAAATGGACAGATGTTCAAGGGCAACGCCCCTAACGAGACCCCAGTCCAGAGCATTATTCGTCAAATCTCGAGTGGTGATCCCGTCAAAGGTGCCACAAATTGACGGGAATTGGACGCAGAACATCATCTGTAGGTCCTTCTTATATCTGAGAATATCTCGACTCCTCAATTCTATTTCAATGCCTTCAATCTGCAGTCGATGCGAAAAATGTTGCGACCAACGTCACTGCCGTCTACCCTTGCACCGGGCCCGTACCTCATCCGACACGATTGCACTGTCCCCCAACGGCTCGGAATTCTACCCATCGTGTTCACAGATCGCCATCGGCGGGACCGGAAGCCGCATACCGGCTGAGAACGAGCTCGTCTCGTTCCCTGGCGCGTACGAAGACATTTGATGTACAGTGGCGGCGAAAAGTAATGAGCGCGGTTGTTTGAGGCTGTTCTGGGCCGAATTGCCTCAAAAAAAATTGTAGCAGGGTCCTTGTATGATTTCATGAAGTTCTGTGCCATTCAAACCATACATCACCTGCTCCGTTGGGTCAAAATAAAAATAATCAGTGGTTTCTGAAAAATCGAGTTCGTGGATTCATGTGGTACCAAAAAATGGTGCAGATGGCATGAAAGTACTTGGAAAACGCGCTCATTACTTTTCACCGCCACTGTACGTTGCGTCTGTTATCCGGGTACATTGCTTACGCTTGGGCGCAGGCGTACGACAACAAACAGTTGCCCTATCCATTTCCGGGGCCGTCTGTCGCGGCGTTCGTGGCCTCCTCGGGAGTTCCGACGGCCCCGACAGCGAGCAGTTCCGTGTCCGTCACCATTTCGACAAACACGCCGGCTACTTCAGCGGGGACGCCGGCTATCTCCACAGGAGTGCCGACTACATCGACTGCAACGCCCTCGAGCACTGGTTCGTGCCGTAAGAAGCGGTGGAACTCAAAAAACCGACCTAACACGAAGCCCAACCTCGACGTCCTTCCGCAGGGCCCGATTGACCCAGACGTCGCATGGGAATACATGAGGAAGTAAAGGATCTCACTCCATTAACATTTGTATCGACAGTCCCCTTGTATTGTCAACAGTTTTAAGAACCTATAATTGACGTGGAGCTTTTGACCGCCGAGGACACCGACTCTCTCGAAACGAGGTTCGGCAGCGGTTTCTTGTCCGGGAGTGCCATCTCCACTTTGGCCGCCGGACTCATTATGACCTCTTTAGAGTAGTACTCCGCCCACAGATTCCCGTCTGCAACAAACGGGTTGAGCAGCAAGAACCGCACAAAGTTATCCGCCGAGGCCCCGTCATGGTTGACGAGAGTATGCGTGCTAGATTTATCCGACATCGATTTAGGTTCGTCGTCGAATGCTGGGACGGGAGGCGGCATGCTGCGGATTCCGAAATGCACCATCTGGATCCAGAAATAAGTCATGGTGACATGGAACGTCCGCCCGCGCGTCTGTGTGCTCTGCGCGATGTAGCGCTCGATCCCGTCGAAGATCATGTTCTTCCCTGCCACATCCTGACATCAGCAATTTGGGCGTAAGTCGGAAGCAGCGCTACCTTTCTGACGCCCGTGTATCATGAGCATAAGGTACGCGATGCGGATGTGGGTGTAGTGGTCCCACGCGGGTAGGTCGATAGCCGCAAACTGGCGCAGGAACTCGTCGGGTGGCGCGTCCTTCTCCGCGCGCACGAGCCACGCCTCGAGCGTACGTTCTAGCGCCGCTGCAGAGCCTTGGTCCGCTGCAACCACAGCCGGAGGCGACGACAGGGGCTTCCCAGCTCGAGCGCCTTCAATTGCCGCAAGCAGCCAGCCCAACGCGTCGGGGAACGCGCCCTCATTAAGATTTTGCTTCAGGGTCGTACCCGTAAGAAAGAACGACGACCCCTTTGTGGCCTGCGCGAACTTGACGCGGATTTCGTCGATGAACATCGAGTTCGGGAGGTCCTGCTTCGTGGCGACGCTGGGAGCGATCACAGTTATTGTGAGTCTATGCGTAGGAAAAGGGGGTTGGAACCACTTACATCAGGACCGGTATGCTCGTCTGGCCGGGGTTTGTTGCGTCGGTGGCAAGTATGTTGATATTCTGGCGCAGCTCCTCCACGCTCTCGGCGATACGCTCCCTGTCGCAGCTGTCGACGAACCTAGACTCGGCTCAGCATGGTAATATATCCCGGGCTAAACTCAGGAACCCACCACACGAGTGCGTCTGAGTCGGAGGTATACGCCTTCAAGAAACTAGCCGAGAACTTGCCACAGCCGCCACCGACATCCCAGCAGTCCAGTTTGCCAAGCCGGCCGCCCTTACTGCGCACTTGTATCGTCTCGACGTTGAATCCTATCGTGGGGATGGTGACGACGACTTCCCCTGTGCAACGTGAGACTGCTGCGAAACGCGAGGAAGAAAAGGTTCACCGACCTAGTTTCAATTTGTAGAGGAGGGTCGTCTTCCCGGCAGCGTCTAGGCCCAGGAGGATGACCTTGTATCCGCTCGCGGAGCGGGGATACAATCGGTCAATGAGACGGCGGATGACACTCATTTGCGTTGGGATTCAAGATTTGCGTTGGGTGGGGATTCAAGCTCTTCCTCAAGGCAGCTGGCTTTATAGGGGAGCTGCGGCGACGTACAGGAACAGCCCTTTCTGATACGTGGTACGTGGCGCTGAACGCCAACCGTCACAGGAACGTGATCATCCCGCCGAGAATGAACACAGCACGCGATAAAGATCAGTTCTGAGTTCGGCTGCAGATGACTCACCTCGCAGGCGGGCTGAGGGCTCCGTATAAAGGTTTGACAGCAAACGGAATGTGCGGAAAAGACTCGAGTCTCGGCAAACATTTGATTCCGGATCGGTTGAAACTACACGTGACCTGAACGCGTCTAGGATAACAACCAAACAGGGTACAGCACTTCCGTTTTCCAGCGTTTATACAGCAGTTTTACAAATTTAAATTGCAGCTCAGAGTCTCCGGAATCATCAATATAGTCCATTAGATGTGGATGAACATGGAAGCCGATTTACACAGACAACGGAAAGCAGGATACGTAACAACGAGCAAAGCAATATGACGAAAAGAAATAGGTGAGGGAAGGGGGAGGATGACTTGGGGCTTAACCCTCTACACGCTGCGTGATGTGTTCAGGGAATCTATTTGTATCGAATCGGCGGCCCTCACATGCAGATATCCTGCTTGGGTTCAAAGCCGCGCGCGAATTGATTGGACCATCCACTGTGCCCTGTCCGCGCCGTCGGTTTTTAGGAGTTTCTAGCTTTCAAACGAGTGTGCTCACTTGGCGACTGAACAACCGCGTTCACGGCTTCCCTGCTCTCGTTGAGGTTCTCGGCCAATTTCCGGTGGTGCTCGGCTTCAAGGATGAGCTGAATTCGTCAGGACCATGCTTCCAGAGGACGAAATAAAATTACGCACCAAGAGCGACTTCTGGATCTCCCGTACTTTGCGCTCGCACTTGTCGAGGCTGTGCCAGATCGTCCACATTTTGTGGATGAAGATCGTCCAGGGCGCGTCGCGTGCTTCCAACAGGCCGGTCTGAATATTGGACATGGATAGTTCGACTCTGATCATGAACGGTGAGTCAATAACTCTAACTCAGCCATGAAGGTCACGATAGTCAGCGCACCGGATTAAGTCTTCCTCTTCGTAGGCGATGACTAGATGGTCTCGAAGACACTCAGACTTAGCGCGCGCCAGGATATCTTTGACGGCGGTGATCACGTTGTTGAGTCGGATTAGGCGGGTGGACGGGAGTTCGTGGTGGGCAGCGTAGATCACAAATGATGCACAGACTAGGGCGAGAATGGTGTAGAGAACGATGGTGCTTGGTATAGCCGACAGTGCCAGGATCAAAACTGAAGACTGCAAGGTATAGACGGCGTTGTCGCACATGTTTGGATAAGGTTGAAAGGGTGGGTGCCTTGCGACGAAGGGGCGTTGAACGAACTGCGTATTTATTGAGAAACACCAATTCGGGCGCATCTGCATGGAGATCCAGATTGACATAGGCTGCCTAATCAACAAGAGGCACGCGGGAATTGCCGATCGCACACAGGGCCCCCAACGCCGCAGCGCTCAAACAGAAAATTTCCGTTTGCGGCTCGATTTCTAGTCAAATGCTTCTGAAATTGTGGCTACCCTCTCATTTTCATATGTTATCTACCTCCCTGTGTACTTGTAATAATATTTCTCGTCAACCTACGGGTCCTATGGGTCCATTTCTTTTTTGATGCGCCAGGTAATGGCAATTACGTGTTGAGTACCATCTTCCCGCTTGCATCGTTACACGTCCACTCGGCGATTGGATCCCTCCAGGATTTTTGGCTATCCTCCTATTATTACATATTATGTGTCTGCCTGCACACTCGGATTTGTTTTTTTCCTTCGGTATCGCTCGTGATAGCAATGTCCGGGATGACCGAGTCCCGCGGCTCCTCGTTTTGACAGCTGTCAAAACTTTGCGAGGTTGATCTCTGAAACTTTGATCCCGCCTGCCTCTTGCTAATCAAGGTGCGCTTCTACGCGCGTAGGAGCCGAACGCAACAGCCTCCCGCATCCTTGCGGCGCTTCTGTTAATAATCGGTGCCTCCATGATAATTGATTTCGGTGCCTCCATGATCACCGTGATCTGAAATATTCATGTCTCATTCCATGTCAACTTCACCCAATGTCTGAACGCGTAGCGCAGCCAGATTACATTAACCTAAAGAGTACGAGTTTATGCCGGGTAGCTGTTGGGTCCAGGCAGTTTTTTCTTGGTCGCGCGACAGATCGACATGGAGTCACTGGAAAGTAGAGAGTACAGCAGCGTGGGTCTACCGTGTCCGAATCCGGTAGTGTTCGATTTAGTCAAAGGTGCATCAAAATCCAGTGTGTACACACACCGTCTGCACTCCGGATCCCGCTTAGAGATCCACTACATCCGGCTTCACCCGTACACCTTCTCGAAGGGCGCCTATTATAAGAAAAACTGCGGTACTGGTTGATGTTCAGCAGCACAAAAGCCACCAATCCCTGCGCGTATATCTCAAGGGAGAACACGAGCCGGGTTCGGCGTTGAGAGCTAGGAGATAGCGCGGGCCCGTTTCTGTCGACAGCTCGGGGCCGTTTCGGGGCTGATAAAAGGGCCCGCGCTATGCGCTCTGTCGACGCACACGTGTTGTCTCCAGTTTTGAATTTTCTTCCTTTCCAAAAAAGATCAGAACGAGCGCAGAGCGACTGCTTTTTAAAAATATAACGAGGAACGACTGGGACGCCGGCCAAATTGGGTTCGAGTTTGGACTGGGAAGGTAGAGGAAGCGGTAATGACATTGATTTCATTTTGGGTTTAGGGCTCGATTAGACGGCTTGGATGGGACGTAGGATGATTCAGAGAACCGCAAGGGTTGGTTTTCTGGAGACGAATAAGACGCTTGCGGGCGCAAGAATCCACCCGAGTCTTTCCAGGATCAGGTTCAATTTGGGTTTGAACCGGATTACACGTATAGACAACTGTGATGTCCACAGCATTACTATCAATCACCGGGTAGTTGACCACCTCAGCTTTTGTGATGTATCTCTGAAGCCATCAGTAGACTGTCGGGGTCTGCCAGGGTTCATGATAATGGCATGCATCCTAGGAGTTTGTTAAACAGATTTGGCGGAATTTAGATGCTGTTCCGAGTAGCGAGCAAATTTCTTCTGGGCAGCATTCCAAAAACAGCCAAAGCGGGGTGGTTGACCACCGCCTTGAAGACACTGCTGAGGATGGAATTGACACTGCCTAGTGTCTGGGTGGTCTTTGGAGGTTCCAGGCTACCATTTAGCACACCTTAAGTTTGACTCCAAGACATAGATGTGCATACAAATTTTATTCTGAAGTGCAAGCCAATAGTGGTGATAATGCTGCTCAACTAACTGACTGCCACACAAACAACAGATGCCACGGGTAGATTGAATTGGGGTTCAATCAGTCTCATAGAATGTAAATGAACATCTTTGGCTCCAACTTTCAGATCCATGCTATCGAGAGCTCCTAGAAAAATCCGGGAGTCGTGGTTTGATGTATTGCATGGTGGCGAGAGAGGAATAAAATGTAGAAAATATTGATGAACCTACCAATTTGAGGCATAGCACACCAATATGGACCATATCAAGTTTCAGACCGGTAGCACCAACGGTTCTCTTAGGAATGGGTGGTCAACTTATGCCGCTTGATATTGGATTTAATTATTCTGTAGGGTCCTGCAAGTGTTGATGCCAATTTCAGGGGATAAATTATATTCTAGTTGAAAGCCCCGACCCAGAGCTCCAAAACGACCCCCAAAGGTCGTGGATTGACCAAAGATTGGTCGAGAACGGAACGTCGATGCCGTTGATGGCCAAGAAAATGATGTTCTCATGCATCGCGTCGTGATCAAACGCGGCACCGCTACCGATCAACCCATCACTTCGCCTCCAAATTTGGTCCAAACCTTCGTCAGACATCCTATTCCCTCCCCCGAGGTCAATCCACTGTCAGTTTTCCATGTATATCCAGCCATTGTCCAAGTGATCAACCACCTGGTGTGGTCAACTACCCAGTCGGCAATAGTACCCGTGTATTAATAGAAAACAGGAGATGAGTACCATCAAGTACACCCGAGCATTTTTTGGGCCGAACCTTTAGATTGCTGTGGCCGATTACAGAGACATCCCAGGTGTTTCACTTCGAGAATTCAACATCGAAACGGTTGCTGATTATGTTCTAGAGGATGTCGACATAGTCTGTAGTTAACCGCGTGATCGTGTATAGGTCGCGCCGTTATTATATAATCGTCGGAGTTTGAAATTGTTCCCACAACTACTCACCCCTTCTGGTGACTCTATCCACAAAATTTGAGAGAGAAAGTCTCTAAAAACCTCACTTCCAATTGAACTACCTTCTCCAAATCATGATTTATGAGCTCTCGACGAAAATTTAAGATATCGGTTTTTTCCGCCTGCCGGCCCATCAAATTTCGGCATTGCGCTTCTACAACCTTCCGCCCAACTTTTGGCGGGAGAACTTACTCAAATTGTGTTTCTAAACACAAAAACAGCCCTGAAAGTGCCAAAAATGTGTCACTGCACCCTTGTCAATGCCGGGATTTTTTTGTGATTTGTAATAGCGCCGCCAGCAATCATTCGATCGAGGTTACTGACAGACTATAACAAACCGAGGTACGAGGTTGAAATATTATAGTGTCTGTTTATAAGAGACTAATGTCGACAGCTCGGGCCCGGCAGATGAAATGGGCGGAACGGGGCCGCGCGGCCCCGCGCTCACGCTGTCCTGGCTTCGAATTCTTTTCCATTTTTAAAAACACATCAGAACGAGCGCATAGCTGATGATTTTTTTCGTTTGACAAGGAACAACTAGAACGCAGCCAAATCGGGGTCGATTTGAATTTTGGTTGGGAAGGCAGAGGAAACGGTTATGGCGTTGATTTCGGTTTGGGCCGAGGGCCTCGACTAGAGGGTTGGATGGCACATAACACGATTCAGAGAACGGTGAGGGTTGATTTTCTGGAGGGACGAGCGCAAGATGAATCCAGGCAAGTCGTTCCGCGACCACGTTCAATTTGGTGCTGAATTGGATTGGGCGCATAAAGTAACAGAAAAAGAGAGGATATACTGTCAAGTGCAGCTAAGCAAGGTCTGAGCGATTGAACTGAAAACCTTCGACTTCTGTGGCTGGTGAGAAGGTGATCCGCGATATCAAAAAAATCACAGGCATTGCACCTCGAAAATTTCGGAACTTATGCTTCATCGGGACCGTTCCTGTTGACAGCTCGGGCCCGTTTCATGGTAGACGGCGCGGGCCCGTTGATCCCCACATGTTGTCCCTAACTTCGAATTCTTTACAAAGAAAGAGATCAGAACGAGCGCAGGGCGTCGTTTTTTGGACAAGGAAGAGAAGAAAGGCGCCCCAGGGCAAATGCAAGTTAAGATTTGGCCCGAAGTAGGCTCGAATCCAGCCTGTCCATGAAAGCAAGCATGTCTGTCTATCGACACTTGATTCATAGACAGACTAGTGATTCGTTTAAGCGCGAAGGCAGTGTTTATGTAGGACTATAGGAAGTGGTTATATCGTCGATAAGTTCGTTTGGCTAGCAACATTTATGTGATTGGTTTTTGGCGGGGTCCAGCCTTCGATTGAGTGGTTGGATGGATCGGCGAGACTAGACATCGCAATTGTCATTCAACATCGGAATAACTCCCGGTGATCCCTAGAGAGCCCAGCGAACGATTCATACATTATCAAGATAATGCTGCATTGAAGCGGAGGGTTGAAATGTACTATTTAGATTGAATGCCGGGGGAGATATAGATGGTTTATGTTAAAACTGTATCTTCGGGAAGTACGTCGACCGTTCGATGGGGTTCACGAGCCGGAGAAGGCTGTGGGTGACTGTGTGTATATGGACTTGTGGGGCCCAGCGTACATGGGGGTGTGCATTGGCTTGTGCACTGTGTCGACGGCCGCTGCGCAGGACCTTGGGTCTATTTTCTCGGGCACAAAACAGCGGAGCAGAGCTTCCAAAAATTCAAATTGTGCAAAGCCGAGATTGAGACGTAGACGGGAAAGCCGGTAAAGAAGGTGCATGTGGACGGTGGAGGCGAGTGGATTAATCACTGGCGGGATTTTTGCGGCGCCACAGGAATTATTATCGAGGTGACGATGCCCCACTCTTCCTCCCAGAACGGTCCCGGCGAGCGCGGCATCCGGACAACGGTTGAATTTGAGCGCTGCTTGCTAGCGGATTCTGGCCACCCGAAGAGCATATGGCCGTTGGCGTTCGAGACGGCGGTGTATTTCCAGTGGTTTCATCCAAAGCGTCGTGCTGGCAGCAAGACACCATAGGAATTTCATCACGGCAAGAAGCTGAACATCTCTCACCTTCACGCTTTTGGTTCCATCGCCTACGCCTAGATCGTACCCATCGAAGCCGCGGGCGGGAAGCTCAATGCGCGCTCTGTCAAAGCTGTTAAGTATGCCAGTTAGCTACAACAAGACCGCCGGCTATCGCCTCTGGAACCCTGCGACACGTACCCTTTTCAATTCGCGCGACGTGATCTTCGAGGAGGGCTGGGAATCTCGGTCGCTTCCTCCAGCAAGGGGAGATTTGGAGGTCGCTGGAGGAGACGCGCCGCACGTTCATGTTCATATTCCTGCACTCGAAGCTGACAACGCCGCGGCTATCGCAGATCATGCAGATCCTGCTGTCGCCGATCCCGTACCCGCTGGCAGGCTGCTGAGGTCGCGCCTGTACCGGCTGCGCCTCGTCGTTCTACGCGTCAAACTGTCCTGTCGACCGCCATCCAGGCTTCGCGCGAGTCCCAGGCCATCGAAGCTACCGCTAAAGCCTCTGGCGCTGATTGGGCTACCGCTCGCGCGACCCCGAATCCGCGTACCCAGGCGCTAGCCGTCGAGTCCACCATTCCTTCTGGGGTCCCGAAGTCTTTTCGGGTGGCTATGCAGCACCCGGAATTGTGGATGGATCCCATGAAGGAGTATGGGATGTTGACAGAGCGCGGGGTCTGGGAGCTGGTCGACCTCCCTGCAGGCGCGAACATAATTGACTGCAAGTGGGTGTATGCAGTCAAGTACGACGTCGAGGGGGCAATCATCAAGTGGAGGGCCCGTCTAGTCGCAAAGAGGTTCCAGAAAATCCCAGGCGTGGACTTCTTCGAGGCGTACGCGGGAGTTGTCCGGTACGAGTCGTTGCGGATGCTGTGGGCGCTCTGCGTAGACCAACCGGGGTGGGTGATGTGGTCCATGAACGTGGTTCCACAGCACATACCTGAATAGCCCGATGGGCGAGGTAATGTACATACGGCAGCCGGAGGGCTTTGTGGTGCAGGGTGCAGCGGAGAAAGTGTGTTTGATGAAGTTGTTGCTGTACGAGATGATAGAGTCGGGGCGCAATTGGGCGGATCACCTCGAGGAGTCCTTCGTCGGCTTGGGCTGGACTCGTTCGCGTGCTGATCCAGTCGTCTCTCGCTGGTACTTCCATTGCCGATGTTTATACAGACGACATCGACGGCATATCCTCGTCTGAGGCCGCGGCAGCAGTGCAAGACGGGATTCGCTCCACCTACGCCGTCACGGATGTTCCCTGCACGGCGACGTCGTTTGGGATGACCATCGAGTATGACAAAGCGGCCGCGGGCGTGATCAGCATCTCCTCGCGTCCGTACCTCGAGCGGTTCCTTGAACGCTACGGGATGACCGACTGCAACCCCAAATCGACACCCCTTCCTGTCGACATCATCTTCTCATCGTCCCAGCACCCTACTACGCCCGCCGATATTGCCTACATGGCGGACAACTTCCCTCTCGCGAATCCATGGGTTCCATTCAGCATGCTGCCAACACCGTGACCACGCGCCCGGATATCGCGTATAAGTGGCGCGAATCGTGTCACTGCCACTGGAAAGCCGCCCAACACATCCTCGCGTACCTCAAGGGCACACTCAGCTATAAAATCACGCTAAAATCACGTACCGACGCGGCGGCATCAAGCCAATCGGCTGGGTTGACGCGGACTACGCGGGGGATTTGGACACGCGGCGGTCGACGTCCGGGGAGGTCTTCATGACGTCGGGTGGTCCCGTGTCGTGGTCGTCGAAGAAGCAGGCCACGGTGGCACTGTCGATGACGGAGGCGGAGTATGTGGCACTGACGCGGAGCGCGAAGCAGGCGATGTGGATGTACAGCTTCCTGGAGGAGCTGCGCATGCCACAAGAGCGCCCAGTTGAGTTGCGCGGTGACGATATGGGAGCGGCGTCACTTGCGCGGGATGCGAAGGGGCACGCGCGCGTCAAGCACATCGATATACGTGAGCACTACATTCGGGAGCGCGTCGCAGCCGGCGACATCCAAGCACGTCGCCTCCGCGGACAACATTGCCGACATCTTTACCAAATCCCTTCCCCGCGACACGCACCTTTCCCTCGTCCGCGCGCTCGGGCTTACGGAGTAGTAGGAGAGCCCAGGAGCGGGCGGTTTCCATGCGAGGGGGGGTTTCCGTTCCCCCATAATCGCTCATACCACGGTCAATTCTATTGATTCTTACTATACTTTACTGATCCTATGTCTTGCCCGCCAGGGGGGGTGTCGAAGTATTGGCTTGCCAAGCCACAGAGCCGGTAGTGGGCCTACGCCCGACTGCGTAGACTAATCCCCCTTACCATGTAACCACCCCGTTTCATACCTCGACCACCTACATATACTGCCGACCGACCGGGGCGTTCCTCAGTTGTTCACTCTACCGTGCCCAACTGAGGTTCGTCCCGTTTACCGATCTTTTTTTCTATTGTACTTACACCCGCACCTAGTTTATCTTCTTACAGGTCTGAATATATTAGTTGTTCACTCTACCGTGCCCAACTGAGTTAATCTTCTTACACCTTGGTCCGCTGCAACCGCGGCTGGAGGCGACGACAGGAGGTTCCCAGCTCGAGTACCTTTAATTTCCGCGAGCAGCCAGTATAACGCGTCGCGGAACGCGCCCTCAGTAAGGTTTTCCTCCAGCGTCGTACCCGTAAGAAAGAACGACGACCCCTTTGTGGCTTGCGCGAACTTGACGCGGATTTCGTCGATGGACATCAAGTTTGGGAGGTCCTGCTTCGTGGCGACGCTGGGAACGATCACAGTTACTATGTATCAGGAAAAGGGGTCTGGGACCACTTGCATCAGGACCGGTATGCTCGTCTGGCCGGGGTTCGTTGCGTCGGTGACAAGTATGTCGATATTCTGGCGCAGCTCCTCCACACTCTGGGCGATACGCTCCCTGTCGCAGCTGTCGACGAGCCTAGATTTGGCTCAGCATGATAATAATAATATATCCCGGGTATATCCCGGGCTAAACTACGGAACCCACCACACGAGTGCGTCTGAGTCGGAGGTATACGCCTTCATGAAACTAGCCGGGAACCTGTGACAGCCGCTGGCATCCCAGCAGTCCACCTTGACAAACCGGCCGCCTTTACTGCGCACTTGTATCGTCTCGACATTAAAGCCTGCCGTGGGGATGGTGGCGACGACTTTCCCTGTGCAACGTGAGACTGCTGCGCGACGCTAGGAAGGAAAAAGTTCACTGACCTAGCTTCAATTTGTAGAGGAGGGTCGTCTTCCCGGCATTGTCTAGGCCCAGGAGGGTGACCTTGTATCTGCGCGTGGAGCGGGAATACAATCGGTCAATGATACGGCGGATGAGGCTCATTTGCGTTGGGATTCAAGATTTGCGTTGGGTGGGGATTCAAGCTCTTCCTCAAGGCAGCTGGTTTTGTGGGGACGTACAGGAACGTCCCTTTTTGATACCGTGACGTGCTGAATGAAACGCCAACCGTCACAGGAGCGTGAGCATCTGATGACTCACCTCGTGGGCGGGCTCCGTATAAAGGTTTGACAGCAAACGGAATGCGACCGGAGGAAACCAAATGTCTCTCCAATCCTCTCTTCTCGTCCCCAGCCTTCCCAGCACTGCCCTGATACTTAGTCATCGACGTCCAACAAGGTCATCCTGAGCGTTCTAGTCCCCTGTAACTGCCGGCTGACAGATCCCAGCGTTCCTGGACGCGTCCTAACTCGCCAGCGGGCGATCGACGCCCAACCTTGAAGCGAACCTCACGAGCCTCCTCGCCGCCTTCCGCGCCACGGGCTTGCCCGTAATCCACATCCACCATATCAACACCCAAAACACGGAGTCGCTCTGGCATTGCGCCCCGATGGCGTACGGCCACAGGCGTGTGTCGCGCCGGTGCATGGCGAGCCGGTGCTGCGCAAGTACGACCAGAGCTCGGGATTCCGTGCGCGCGTAGATGGGGCGGGTCAAAGCCTCTTATACGTGCTGGAAATGGAAGGGATGAAGTCCGTGATACTGGTGGGGCTGTCCTTGGCGCACTGCGTTAGCTCGACGGTACACTCTGCAGGCGACCGCGGGCTGGCAGTTGTGGTGGTTGGTGACGCGGCAGCGGCACATGCGGCGGGGGTGGTGGATTTCGTGGGCACTGCAGGAAATGTCGGGAGCGGGACGGCCTGGAGTGCCGAAACGGTACACGGCGTGGCGATGGCTCACCTCGAGGGCGAGCTGGCGGATGTGGTGACGACCGCTTAGCTGCTGAAATGTGTGGCGTAGAAAGAGACAGGACCGTCATAATGAGATCCTGTAAACAGCTCAGGAAATGCCGGCGGGACTCAGCTAGTGTCCGTAAAGTAAGAGCTTGGGCAGAAATGTAGTATGCACATGAGATCAGGGAACGTAGGGACGTATCCAAATGGCGTGCGCACGCCCTGCGGTGTGGATTCGGGAATGCCAGGTCATGTTGCGCGAGCCAAGCGCGAGCGATTGAAGGCGAGCGGCTCTGAGCGGCAAGCTACTGGCTCCGAGCTACATGCATATACTGGCGGGCGCCCGCGGAGAGGCCTTGAGCGAGGTGCCGGATCCAACAGTGTGGAGGTTTGTTGAGGAGGCGATCACGGGCCGACATTCCGAGTATTTAGACATTGTATTACAGGGGTTCATCAGCAAAACCTGGGTCAGCTACACAGCACTACATAGTAGCCTATAGCTTGTATAGTGCCCATAGCAGCTGTAGCAAAGGTCTTTAGCTATGTAGCGCTGTATAGTTGGGTCGGAAGTATATAGCAGTCTGTAGTTGGCCTCTAGCGTTCTGTAGCACAAGGTCCACGGTATCATAAGAAAAGTTAGTTGATTTCAAACATTGAAGGTCAGTAAGTAACGAATCGTAAGGTTAGTAATTAAGTGAAGTGAAGGGGCCCAGTTAGTAAGTAAGTAGTCAAGAACGCATTAAGGGGTATTTATTATTTGCCAGCGGTGAGAATCGAACCGGCGACCTTCGCGCGAATTAACAATTTAAAGTGCGGACAAAATAACCACTATACTATTAGCCCAATATAAGGCATGGAACTCTGTGCACTTTATTACATCCTGGTCACTGTACTTTCTCAACTCCGCCTGACATTGTGCTCAAGTCGTTCTGCCACTTAGTAAAATGGGATCCAGAATTTGATGTAGAATTTGGCCAGTCATTGATGTAAAACAGACTATGAACTGGGGCTGAATCAGACTTTGGCAATTTAGGTACAAGATTTCCGAAGTACTTTGATTAATGGTGTGAGTGGAATGTGATTGAGCCCAAAGTAAAATCTAGCTCCGAAAATCCTATGTAACCACCAAAACTTTAGAGCACTACAGAGATCTGCAATACTACAGAGGGCTACATGGAGCCCCTATCCAACTATAGAGCACTATGTGGTTCTAGCCGAGCTATGTATTACTATATAGTTCCCCCAAATCTATAGAGCACTATGGAGCACTACAGCCATGTTTGAGGCTGCTATATTCTACTACACCTACTACAGCCTGCTAGGGTGAAAATCAGGGTTTGCTGATGTTCCGCTGCTTGTTTCATACCACGACGACGCGTCGACGGCTTCGACTTCAAGAGGGTTTGACAAAAGTCGAGACTCGGACTCGGCAAGCATTTGATTTCGGACGGCGGAGTCTCAAACGCGACTCTCCCGTGATCATACCCGAATCGCGTGGCTTCTGAATTGTCTGAATCCTGGCGCTACAAATCCTAGATCGATCGATTTCGCAGACGCAGCGCCAGCGAAAGCAGAGATTTAGGTTAATGTAAATATTGGGCCATTAATGGCACTGGCTTCAGGTTTCTGAATTCAAACATTTATACATCCAATATACATCACTGATACTGTCTATGTAGACCAATATTGCAGCGCAGCAATTTTGGGCGGAAAAGTCGGTCCAGCATTAGAATTCTTTCCCACGTGCGACAGCGTCGAGGTGGTTCGCCGGAACCCCGTAACGCCTCATAAACTCCACCATTGTGGCTTCACCTTCTTCCCGATACCCATCCCCGTAGTGAGAGCAAGGTAGACGCCCCCACCATCCCCATAGCTCCCTGTTGCAGCTCCCACTGCGACCCGTTGGTTTCAGTGGTGGCATCTTCTTTCCATTTCAGACGAGAATCCTCGACGCTAAAGATGGCACTAGTCTTACACCAACGATTCGGCAAATTGAAGCTCGTACCTCAAGAAGACGCCCAGGATATCGTCGCTGCCGTAGCTCACGGTGATTTCTCCATGGGTGATATTGTGCCTGGTCATCTAGCGGAGTTGTCAAAAGTGATCCCGCTTCTGCAATGGAGAACATACGGTGGAGAGATGTGGACAGGAACAGCCCATAATGTAGAAGCTTCTTCGCCACTCTTTTAAACTCGATAGAGCGTCTAACTCGGCGCAGGATGCCGCAGACGATCAGGCCTCATGACCTGAGCTCAGTAGCGCCGGGCAGGACCGATGTTTATCCCTTTGGAGGTTAGATCCCAAATCTGGCCAAAAAAAAATTTGTCCGAACTCCTGGCTGAGGTCAAGCTCAGAGATTTGTCCGAATTATGCTCCTGGCTCGCGTCCGACTCAAATTTTGTCCGAAGTTTGCCTCTAAGCCATTTTTTTTCTTCCACGCCTTACAACACCTTGAAAAAGTCGTATAAAAATGTAATTTAAATCATTCTGCTACCCAGTCGTCCTCTGGAAGCTCTGCAAGACTGATATCTGCCTTACCCTTGCGCCGCACTGTGTTGAGAGTTACAACCGCCTTGCATAACAGTTCCTTCTCACCATCAGTGATTCAAACATCGCATAAGCCCGCGATCCAATCTCCACATGGTTGGCATATATCTTCACGCTTTCTGCCTTGTTCGCTTTGATAGGGAAAATGGCCAGGAATGAGTTCGAGGGAAGATGTGCAAATCGCTCTATCGCGCCCAGAGATAGATCGGCACGTCGGGTGTTCTTGAATTGGCGACGATACGAGTTCTCGTAGGTCTGTACAAACAAATAGGAGAGAGCGCCGATTTTCTCACAGCTGTGAGCCAAGGAATGTACTCCGGCCTTGCCGCCATTTCTTGAGTACATTGTATTAACTGGACGGAAGATTAAGTGTCCCAATTCCAGATCGGAGAAGGCAAGCACTTGCCTCGGACAAGTACGATTTGAGGACCGCAAATAGCGAAACCGTAGCTCCCAGGCTCCAACGTACGGCTACTGCCAACGCTGGCTTCGGCAACAGTCGAAAGGGATTTTAGTTTGGCAAAGATTGTTCGCCGTTTGATTGTCTTGAAATAAATATTCAGAAGGGAGTCGTTTGTCTAGGAAAATACTGACCTCATTCGCACGACCAGCTGCAGTAACCACGGCGTTGGCCGCATTCCCGGTTTACATTGTCGTTGGTGGCCCTGGCCAGATATGGCAATTTTTTTGGCACTCCAATCAGATGTCCGAACGTTGACCCGACCTCGGGCGCAGCCATCACCATTGTCCGAACTTGCGATCTGACCTGCTGCTGCTCACCCTCTGATTTTTCCGAATCTGCCCCTAACCTAGGTCAGCAGATCTCAATTTTTTGTCCGAACTCGGGATCTAACCTCCAACGGGATAAACATCGGTCCTCGCCGGGCCCTCAAACAACGGGTATCCAGGTGTGGTATCTTGTACAGTTGGGCTGAACGGCGGCATTCCATTCCCATGTTTATCTTGAAGCCAGACCACTTGACCATTGTAGCCACAGATGAGCTTCGATAGAACGACAAATCCTCCTGTCCCTTCATTCCCCGTCGTTCAATAACCGTCCGCAAAAGCTTGGTTCCCCTATTACGATACTGGAACCCTTCTATGTAGTCGAGCACGAGGACGAGGCTGGTACCCAAGATTGCAGCAAACACCCCCCGTCATTCAATGCGGCCCGGAAGACAGGATAACCCGGAAGCTTTAACCATTGATCATGAGAATGCATTGGTCGCACATAATCGGCCATGGATGCGAATTCATATCTAATAATTAGAAAGAAGTTGAGATACTAAGGAAATATGTTTTAGATGATCCAATCAGGGTAAGAAAATTTGAATGCATCAGCCTGGTCCATTCCACGAAGATCTATGAGCATGGGGAATTCGCCAGTCCGGGAATCGGACACGCTGCTTGAACTCCGACTTGAATCGGTTACAATACTTGGAAGCATCATGAAATTTGATGTCTTCTAGATCAATGGCCGCTACCGGGAGGAGCGAAGAATCCTCTTGAAATTCGCCGACGACGGTGTCCATATACCGCAGTGCACAGGATCTATCCGTACAGAATACTATATCCAAGAGGGCACTCTCCTTGAGAACGATGTGTTAGCGCACCAAAACTTCTAACATACTTAAATGAAACAAACCCTTGTCTTATGTAATACAGAAGTTGGTTCGAGCCCCTCAGGTGTCGCCACAATACCACTGACTGACACTACACAATTGGCAATCCTCATTGCTGGGTAGATTTAACATGTCCCTGAGAGGTCTGTTTCATTTATGTTAGAAGTTTTGGTTAGCACACCAAAACTTCTAACATGATGTTCCTCTGTGAAAAGTCGGTGGGCCAGATACCGCACATAGCAATCTCGTTGTGCAAGATATGCACCGCACGCAAGACCGTAGCTCTGTGCAGTCCACAGACTGTATTTTCGGAATTTGCATGCAGCTCTAAAAGACTCAACCCTGGTATGAATTTCAGGAGAATTACATATACACTCCATTCCAGTAGACTTGTGACCAGTCTGCCTACAACTGGCAAAAATGTGGCGAGCACTTTGCTGTAGGCCTCACGGCGGTGATCAAATAATTTTACCGCAGGAAAATGGGCCTAGAACTTGGGTATCCAATTACCACGGGAAACTTTTACCCCAAGAAAAAGTGAAGTAAAATTAATTCCCGGCTTTCTCCCCGAAAAAGGCGGACTTTTACTGCAGGCAAGTTGAGGGAAAGAGTTCAACTTCTTCCGTGAGTTTTCCGCCAGAAAGAGGCAGTTTTTTCCCACAAGAAAGATCCGCAGAGTAAAAGTCCGAACGAGAAAGATATGAGCGCGGTAAAAATCGGACTTTTACTCTGCGGATCTTTCCCGTGGGAAAGTGTGGTCTTTTTCCGCGGCAAAAATTCACGCAAAAATTTGGACTTTTCCCCTCAACTTATCCGCAGTAAAAGTCTGACTTTTTCCCGGAGGAGTGGTATTAATTTTATCTTATTTTTTCCCTAGATAAAAATTTCCCGCAGTAACTGGATACCCAAGTTCTAGGCTGATTTTCCTGCGGTAAAATATTTTGATCACCGCCGTGAGGCAGACTGGTACTATTCGGAACTATCAATCCAGATGGGCGGAGTTTTGATGCCGTCCGCCCTGTGCTCAATTCAAATGTACTTATAATATTGGATTCAAAGAGATAGTATGAGCCAATTGCACTTGCGTTGAATTCCGTCCACTCAGATTTTTTGGCAGGTATGCGGGCGGCCCATGCAATGGACCTGAAGTTGCATCGAAATTGATGGCAAAGCTCAGCCACCGTGATGCCGTGATCGGCATCGCCTAAAAACTTCGAACTCAGGCCCGTCTCAATTGACAGCTCCGAATAGCACCAGTCTGCCTACAGCAAAGTGCTTGCTACATTTTTGCCACTTGT
Source organism: Mycena rosella (assembly GCA_029378255.1). Lineage (NCBI taxonomy): Eukaryota > Fungi > Basidiomycota > Agaricomycetes > Agaricales > Mycenaceae > Mycena > Mycena rosella. The sequence continues at coordinate 803,954 of JARKIE010000004.1, read as the reverse complement.
AGGCAGACTGGTTACAAGTCTACCATTCCAGGGGGATTTCGGATGGGGTGTCGGTGTCATGTTGAGACTCGCATTCGATGACGTCTTTCGTAGTTCTCACGGTTGTGATGAAGCAACCAACGAAGGATGCAGTAGCGACCCTTGCAACCTCCCCAGCGCTGCATATGCGCGGGCTTCGATTGATACTGCTCGATCGTTGTGAAGAAAAATATCAGCGGTCCCTTGATAATCTTTGACGTAAAGTGGGTCATAGATGCGGGTAACGTAGGTTTCGTCCTCGTATGAGGCCACCCAAACTTAGGCCCAGCGCTAGACTCGGAGACCGGTGGAAAGGGGATGCAAAAGTTCGATGTCGAGAGTGCATCGTGCGAAGGGTGCGTATTGTGGCGTGCGCAATTGATTAGACACCTATTTCTTGAACGTTCCAGTGCAAGGCCATCGTTATCGAGAAGAAAAACCTCAGCTGTACTGCTAGGGGATGGGGGGGCTTTATTTTTGTCGCGTTTGAGGGTGACTCCCAGCTTATATACGTTCGACAGCTCGGGAAGAGATTGTAGGCCCTCGTGCAAGTCGTTGAGAAATTTATCAGACATAGAACTAGTCGGGTGTTAAGTTCGAGGAAAATTCTGAAGCATGGGATGGACGAACCCCGTCTGCAGACTTGAGTGGAGCTGGACGAAAAAATGTGTCGGCTTGCCGAATTGATCCTAGTCAAAGTTTAAACTTGGACGATTTATCAGTGAAACTCGGATGAAGCTGTTGAAACGACGGGATACCTGGGCTACCTGTTTCTCGGACGTCGTTCTGAAGCTGAAGTGCCTAATTTTCTTGAGGGAAAGCCAACGGGAGTTTCGCTGCCAGTTTCCGGTTGTTTTCGACCAGTCTTCGATCGATGTTAAATGATGCACACCAGAATTTCGTGCAGACCTAGGACGTTCCATTGAAGGAACGATTGGGTACAGAGATTGGAATCTGCAAACGAAATTAAATTCAACCAGAGGTTGAACATTGGTCGAAATTGCACGTGACCTGAACGCGCCTAGGACCGCAATCAAACAGGGTACAACACTTCAGTTTTCCTGCCTTTATATAGCGGCCTCGTTAGATTCTTATAAATTAAAATTGTGGCTCAAAGTCTCCGGAATCAGAAACATATTCCATTAGATGTGGATGGACACGCGGCAGCCGATTTATACAGACAAAGGAAAGCAGGATACATAACAACGAGCAAAGCAATATCACGAAAAGAAAATGGGTGAGGGAAAGGGGAGGGTAACTTGGAGCTTAATCTTCTACACGCTACGTGATGTGTTCAGAACATATTCTTGTATCAAATCGGCGGCCCTCACCTGCAGATATCCTGCTTGGGTTCAAAGTTGCGTGCGAATTGAGTGGACCGTCTGCTGTGCCCTGTCCACCGCGGCGCCGTCGGTTTTTTGGTTTTTCTAGCTTTCAAACGAATTTGCTCACCTGGCGACTGAACAACTGCGTTCACCGCTTCCCTGCTCTCGTTGAGGTTCTCGGCCAATTTCCGGTGATGCTCGGCTTCGAGGATGAGCTGGATTCATCAGGACCATGCCGCTTCCAGAGGACGACACAAAATTACGCACCAACATCGACTTCTGGATCTCCCGTACTTTGCGCTCGCACTTGTCGAGGCTGTGCCAGATCGTCCACATTTTGTGGATGAAGATCTTCCAGGGCGCGTCGCGTGCTTCCAACAGGCCGGTCTGAATATTGGACATGGATAGTTCGACTCTGATCATGAACGGTGAGTCAATAACTCTAACTTAGTCATGGAGGTCACGATAGTCAGCGCACCGAATTAAGTCTTCCTCTTCATAGGCGATGACTAGATGGTCTCGAAGACACTCAGACTTCGCGCGCGCCAGGATATCTTTGACGGCGGTGATCACATTGATCAGTCGGATTAGGCGGGTGGACGGGAGTTCGTGGTGGGCAGCGTAGATCACAAATGATACACAGATTAGGGCGAGAATGGTGTAGAGAACGATGGTGCCTGGTATAGCCGACAGTGCCAGGATCAAAACTGAAGACTGCAAGGTATAGACGGCGTTGTCGCACATGTTTGGATAGGGAAACGGTGGGTGCCTTGAGACGAAGGGCGTTAAACAAGCTGCATATTTATTGAGAAACACCAATTCGGGCACATCTGCATGGAGATCCGGATTGACATAACTTTCAAAGTCCAGCTCAAGTCCAGCTGCCTAATCAAGGTGCGCTTCTACGTGCAATAGGAGCCGAACACAACGATCTCTTATGATTGCGGTGCCTCCATGAACTGATTGCGGTGCCTCCATGAGATTCCGGTGCCTCCATGAACTGATTCCGGTGCTAGTCTCCAACACAGACCCTCATGACATCCCAATTTGGGAACCCTGTCAGGAGCCGAAGCGGGACCCCGGCTTTCCATCACCAAAGATGCCGGTCGTCACAGCCACCGACCAGGACCCCAGCACTTTGCGACCGACATTGAATAAAAAGGAGGGCACCAATAAATCTGAGGATATTTCGAGGTCCTCTTACGAGGCAGATATAAAACTTTCTCTCCCAAGTTTTAGAGGAAAGGCGCGGGAAATGCCAAAACAAGACCCCCCAAAAGTCCAAAACTGAGACGCACATGTACGGTTAAGTAGCTGGTTACGGCCCAGACAGGTTCCCAAATTGGGATGTCATGAGGGTCTGTGTTCGAGACTATTCCGGTGCCTCCGTGAGATTGCGGTGCCTCCATGAACTGATTGCGGTGCCTCCATGAGCTTGTGGTGCCTCCATGATCGCCGTGACGGTGGAGTCTGAAATATTCCTGTCTCGTCCCAAGTCAACTTCAACCAATGTCTGAACGCGTAACACAGCCAGCTTACATTGGCCCAAGTAGTACGAGTTTATGCCGGTGAGTTGTTGGATCCAGGGGATTTGCGCAACAGACCAAACATCCTTTTGTCGGGGTCACTGGAAAGTAGAGAGTATAGCAGCAGCGCCTAACGTGGGTCTACCACTTCAGAATCCGGTGGCGTTCGATTTAATTTAATCAGAGGTTCATCAAAATTCAGTAAACACGGATGCACTCAGGATCCAGCTTAATGGAGATCCACTGTATCGGCGAGTACCTGCCTCACCTGTACACCTTCTTGAAGGGCGCCTAAGGCTGCGGGACCGGTTGATATTCGGCAGTACAAAACCCACCAATGCCTGCGCATATCTCAAGGGAGAGCACGGGCCGGGTTCGGCATTGAGAGCTCGGAGATAGCGCGGGCCTGTTTCCGTCGACAGCTCGGGGCCATTTCAGGGCTGTTAAAAGGGCCCGCGTTCTGCGGGCTGTTGACGCACGCGTGGTGTCCCTAGCCTCGAGTTTTCTTCCTTTTCAAAAAGAGATCAGAACAAGCGCAGGGCGATTGCTTTTTAAAAATATAACGAGGAACGACTACTTGGGGCGCACAGCAGGCCGGCCAAATGGGGTTCGATTTGAGCTTTGGTTGAGAAGGTAGAGGAAGCGGTTATGACGTTTGATTTCGTTTTAGGTTCAGGGCTTGATTAGACGGGTTGGATAGGACGTAGGATGATTCAGAGAACCGCGAGGGTTGATTTTCCGGAGACGAGCAAGACGCAGTCGTTCCAGGATTAGGTTCAATTTGGGGTTGAATCAGATTACACGTATAGACGACTATGCTGTCCACAGCGTCACCCTTGTAACAGAAAAGAGGAGACGAGTACCGTCAAGTACACCTAAGCATTTTTTGAACCGAACCTTTGGATTGCTGTGGCTAATTAGAAAGTGATCATCACGTCAGAGACATCCCAGGCGTTGCACTTCGAGAATTCAACATCGTAACGGTTGCTGATTATGGTCTAGCGGGGCCATCCATGTCGACAGCTCGGTCCCGGCAGATGAAATGGGCGGTTTCATTCACGGCAGATGCGGCGGTTTTTTCCCAATCACCGCATCTACCGTCGCGCGCCGTGTGAGAGGCCGGCCTTGTCCTGGCTTCTAATTCTTTTCTATTTTTTAAAACAGATCAGAGCGAGCGCATGTCGAATGTTTTTTTGTGTGACAAGGAGCGACTTTTATAGACAAGCAAAGACGCTTGTGAGCGCAATATGAATCCTGGCAAGTTGTTCCACGACCACGTTCAATTTGGGGCTGAATTGGATTGAGTGTATAAACGGCCGACCTGACGAGAGAAAGGCGTACCCTTGCAACAGGAAAAGAGGGGATGCACCGTCAGTACACACAGCTAAGCAAGGTCTGAGCGATTGAACTGAAAATCTTTGATTTCTGGCTGGTGAGAACTTAGAAAGTGATCCGCGATATGAAAGAGATCACGGGCGTTGCACCTCGAAAACTTATGCTTCGTCAAGGGCACGGGACCGTTGCTGTCAACATCTCGGGGAGATCGCTTGATGAGATTGCGAGAGCGGGCCCGTTTCAAAAGTGATCTGCGATATGAAAGAGATCATGGACATTGCACCTCAAAAATTTGGAAACTTATGCTTCGTCAAGAGCACGGGACCGTTACTGTCGACAGCTCGGGGAGATCGCTTGATGAGATTACGAGAGCGGGCCCGTTCATGGCAGATGGCGCGGGCCCATAATGCCCTGCGTTTCCTCTGCCGTGAAGCGGGCTCAGGCTGTTGGCCCCCACGTGTTGTCCCTAGCTTCGAAAGGCAGCGGTTATGTAGGACCGTAGGAAGTGGTTATATCGTGGATGCTAGCAACGTGTATATGATTGGTTTTGGCGGGGTTCAGCTTTCGATTGAGGGTTTGGATGAAACGGCGAGACCAGGAACATCACAAGCATCACAAGCATTGTCCCTAGAATTCAACATCGGAATAACTCCCGGTGATCCCTAGATAGCCCAGGGAATGATTCATACATTATCAGGATAATGCTGCCGTTGAAACGGAGGGCTGCAATGTATTATTTCGAGTGAAGAAACAAGCGGCGAGAGATGATGCTGGCTGTGAATTAGGCGTCGAGTTTCGGGTGGCTGGAACTAGCCAAGGGGAAGGAAGGCCAAGTGACTTGAACGAGGTACTTGTGTAGATAAAATATAACGCTAGATTCGTTGAAAATTCTGAGATGGATATTCGGCCTTGGGCGAGGAGGACGTCAGTGGAGGGATCGAGCTGTGTTGCATTAGGCCGAAATGTTTTGCGAGGAAAATTTCCAGTGGGCGGGTGAACGGGGTGAAATTGACGGAACGTCGTTGTCACTTGTCAGATCGATATGCCCAAAGCAGGGGAAATGTCCTGGGTTGGATTTGAGAGCGCGAGAAGGCGAGCCCGTACCACATCGATTCCATCGTGGGTTTACGCAAGATTGGGGATTGAAACGGTGCGTTTGAGACGATGGTGCAGGATATCATGTGGGTTGGGAGGTAAAAAAGAGAGAAGCGAGGAGAAAAAATATACTGCTGGCAATTCACACCAGGAGCCGAACCCTGATCTACCTACCTCCAAACCCACTTGGTATAGCCCTAGGAGCAGAGGTCGTGTTACCCGTCACACCATGCCTGATTTGCTGGAGTATGGAAATCGAAAGATATCGTGAATGTTTTGCGTTCAACCAAGAATCTGAGAAACGAGATCCAGATCGGAGATAGGACCAACCGTTGAAGACAAAGAGAATAAGACTCAGAGGTGTTGCTTGGGTGTTGCAGATGATTATTGTGAGAGAAATCTGGATACATTCCACAGAGACAGTTTCCAGCCGGGGAGTGCACAAAGAGTCACCACGGGCGCTTACGGAGCCGCCTTCGCGAGTTTCATGAGCAAGTCCCGATTTGGAAGCACCGTAAACAGGCACAAATCTACGCGCAGAAAACCTCTTTCTTTTATCTCTCTTGGTCCGTGCGCTGTGGTCCGGGCTCATCGTCGTCGGGCTAAACTGTCTGCGCGATGGCCGAGTCGTCGCTCGCCAACTGGGACGGCTCTCTGAACCCCGCGAAGGCTACATCTGCACCGATACAGGGACCCACCTCTATATCACCATCTCAAAGTATCGGCAGCAAGACCGAAAATTCAGCGGAGAAGAACATCGACGCGCTTTCAGCTTCAAAGACAGCGTTTTCAGCTCAAGGGTCGACTAGCGAGTATCTACAGGCTCGTCTTTCACCATTTGTGGTAGTGTGATGTCTCAATGACTGACGCCATACAGCTCATCGCGCACGCGAACCCGCCCTACGCGAGCCCTAAACCGTCGTCTTCAATGTCGATATCGCCTTCGGCGACTATCGGCCCACAAATGGTACGTGTACCTACCACCCATACACACGTATGTACACCCACTCAGCTCCAAAAGCCGCATACATCATCCCCCGCACCCGTCCCGCGCGCCTCCGGCCAGACGGTAGGTCTTCTATAGCTCTATTTTATCCACTGGCATTGACTGGGCCGCAGCCACTCCACTTCGGTGCTCCCCGCGAGATCCTCACTGTGCGTCGTCCGTTTCAGTTTCACCGCGTTCATTCGATGGCGCTGACGCGCCGCGCCAGACTCCGGTCTCTCCGATGGGGCCCGGACTGCCGTGGCTCAAGCGCACCCCGCCAGAAAAGGGCGGACTGATTCCCTTGGATATACAGACTACATCTTCGACCCATGGACGTGGCACGCAGGTGCAGGTGCGTGACCGTTGCGTTCTTTGGATTCTCCACCCCGTCCCGTTCCCGATCTTTGACTTGCTACCTTTGATCATTTTGTATATACTCTGTATTCCGTTCCCTTTCATCATCATTACCGCTTGCCATACCTCATCGCTCTCTTCTCCTCATTCCCTTCCCTGCCTTCTATCTGACTCTCGACTCCTCGCCTCTTTCCTCTGATTTTCCGCCCTGCACGCTAACCCCTTCCTCCCAGCGCGCCCAAACTTATACGACCCCGACCACGTTCGCCCCAAACCAAACGCACACCCGCACGCACAGTCACACTTCCATCTCGTCCCCGCTCTCGTCCCTCTCCTCCGCCCTTTCCTCCTCGCCCCGGTCCGCCCCCGCCAGCGCACCGGCCACGGGGCCAGGCACGTCGCGCACCTCAATCTCCGCCTTGCCCTCAAGCAGCAGCAGCAGCGTCTTCGGCCCGCCCAGCGCGCTCCTCAGTGTACCCGCGCCCAGGTCGACTTCATTCGGCGAGCCCGGTCCCGCGTTGCGCCCACTGGCACCGGCGCCGGTACCACCGACTTCGACTTCCGCCCTGCTTTGGGGCACCATGCCAACCCCAAACCAGCTGCCGCCCCCCCCGCCAAGGCACCCGTTGGTGTCAGCGGCGACGTCCCCGCAGTGGCTGCGCGCGCCGGGCTCGTGGCGGGATAATGGGAGGCTGTACGTGTATGCGCAAACGGAAGAGCAGGGGCAGGAGGTGTGTGTCCTTTTGTAATCGACATCTTTCCGCGTTCCATTCTATTTTTCCTTTTTTCCTTTTTTGGTTTTTTTTGTGTCCGCCGGACAAACGATCGATCGATGGATCACCCCTTTCATTTGCTTCCCTCCCACCCATCCTCATTCGTTCGTTCGTCTGCTGACGGGCACTAGCAGGCCGTTCAGAGCCCTAACACTACCCACGCTTCGCCAAACTCGAAGTCGAGGCCGACGGTGGCGGCGGGGGCCAATATGTCTATGCCGAATACGGAGGGGCACGGGCACCGACACCAACACCAGCAACACCGACAGCGACATCAACGCCAGGCGGCGGGGCCGGGACCGGGGGCGATGTACCATCGACAGAACGGCAACCCCATGACGGAGAAGGGGAAGGAAAAGGAGAAAGAGAAAGAGGGCCGTGCGCGGTCGGTGATGGTGACGTACGAGTCCAAAGCTAAGAAGGCGCGCTCGGAGGAGGCGAGGGCGAGCGAGGGGATCTCCTCCAATTCTACTTCTACTTCGACTTCGACTTCGATAGCGGGCTATAAGGTCTGTCGCGCCCGCCACATTCGAACATCTTTGCTGACGGGACACCATTGCAGCGCGGGCCTGCTGGGATTGTCGGTGGGAGCCCGAGGAAGCAGGTAGATGGGGCGGACGGTGACAAGGTACGCTATTTCGAGATGGGTCGAGTCTTTTTCCTTTCTTAACAACGTAGAAGCCCCAGCTGTTCATCCCCTCGCCCGAGATTTCCAAGGCGCAAGTACAAGCGGCCCGCGACCTGTTCACGCCGCCCCCGCCCTCGTCCGGTCCGCCGGCGCACGAGTTGTTCACCCCGCCGCCGGAGCGCCTGTTCACGGCTACGCCGGAGCGCCCCGCCTCGCCCGTCCGCCGCGCGCGCGTCCCGGACGGCGTGGGCGTCGCGCACAAGCTGGTGCGGGCGCCGACGCAGAAGCGCAAGCGCGAGGTGCTCGACTACGTACGCGTGCCGCCGATGCCGTATAAGCGCGCGCGCACGGACTCACAGCGGGGGCGGAGCCCGAGCGTGACTACTCGGGGGCGAAAGAGCCGTAGCATGGTGTCGTGGTCGACGCGGGACGGGGGCGCGAGCAGCGAGCGGGAGTGGGAGTCGAGCAGCCTGGGCAGGAGCAGGAGTCGAAGCGTAGAGACGCGGCCGCGGAAGACCAAGGTCAAGGCGGCACCGCCGGTCGGGATGCGCTCTGACCTTGGGGACGCGCTGAACCAAGCGTGGGCGGCGAATGAGCGCACGGGGTCGATTCCTGTGGGTGCGGAGCTGGGCGGTACGCGGGGCAAGCGAAAGGAGCGGGGGCGAGACGAGCAAGATGCGGGGGCGAGGAAGCGCGTGAAGAAGGTCGAAGACGGAGAGCGGGGCAGGAAACGTTCGACGACGCTGTTGCTGCTGGAGGACGGGCCGTCCAACGTGAGGAAAGCTAGCAGCGCCAAGATCCAAGAAGGCGCGTGGACCGCGGAGAACGACGGCGTGACGTGGTTGTCGTTCGACGTAGCGGTGCTGGATGCGGATCGGGCGGCGTGTGCGGGGCTGAAGCTGGCGTTGAAGTGGGATGGCGAGCTCCCGGTGGACTTGGGCCCGCCGCGCCGCCCATGTCTGGCCTGGCCGCTACCTCAGCGTGGACAGGAGGAGGATGAAGTGTCGACAGGCGGCTCGGTCCGAACGGTTGACGAAGCAGCGGGTGGTGGGCGGCGCAGAGTACCGCGGGAGGACGTGTCGAAGGGGAAGACGGAAGCTGACGAGGTGACGAGAGGGCGACCGGCGCAGAGGAAAAGCCGCCCGCCGAAGAGCAAAATTCCGTCGGCGGAGCGCGAACGCGAACAGCAGGAGGCGTCTCCGGCGTCGCGTGTGGTGCAGAACAAGCCGAAATCGAAACGGAAACCACCCGCGAGGCCCGGGCCTCTGAAGTTGCAAGCCCGTATCCCTGTCCCGAGCTCCGCTCCTCTTCCCCAAGCCGCAGCGTCAGATCAACCGCCGTCTTCGCCTTTATCTGCGCCTACCGCTTCTGCGCGTCCCTCGCCAATACATGAACAGCTATCGTTCGCTACATCGACATCGTCCATCCATCTTATGCTTGCATCACCTACTTCAGCCGAGGGGGGTGCGCCCATGGCACTGTCAGCAAAAGCGAGAGGCAAGCAGAGAGCGGCGAGCCGAACCCCGAGCCCTGGACATGACGCTGACGAGACTTTATCGCCGTGGATCGTTCGGTCCGCCAGCCGTAGAGGGCGGTCAGCGAGCCGTGGACACAGATCAGCGAGCCGCGGACGCAGGTCGGCGAGCCGCGGGCGCTTGCGGTCTTCGCTTGAACCCAGCATGCGCACTTACTTCGAAGGGTTTGACCCGTCACCTCCCGGGCAACAGCTCAGTCCGCACGGGCTTCGTGGCTATCCCTTGGCGCCGCTCGTCATGCCCCCCTTCACCGCCTTCGACGTCCAGGCAAACCACACGCCGCTACCGTTCGTAGAACCCGCCCCCAGTTCATATATGCCTCCTCAAGACAGTCAACCGTACGGGGACGGCACAGTTGACCCGTCGCTGCTGCTGGGAGGGGTCATGATGGAGCTCGAGGCGGACTACTACGCACCCGCCGACGAGCACACACAGAAAAGCCCTACGTTATCGGTGGCATCTTCCTCGTCGTCCCTGTCGTCTTCTGAGCCTGCTCCTTCCCCCGTTGCTCTTCGTGTCTCTAGCAGACGACCCGTACACCGTCAGGTCCCGGACGGCATGATGCTCACCGATCTTCTTGGAGAAACCCCCTCGCCCACCGGTTCTAGCAGCTATGATCAACCTCTCTCGCCCAAACCCAAACCCAAGCCCAAACCAAAAACCAGACCCAAATCCAAATCCAAGTCCAAATCCAAACCCAATCCGACGCAGGTCCGCCCCGAGGGCGGCGGGACTAAGGTCAATGAATGTGCCCCTCCCTCCGTGCCTAGCACCGACGGCTATTTTCGCTATAGTGGGCCTCCGTGGCCTCTCGGTGATGGAGAGGCATTTTGCCATCAGTGTCGAAGAACAGTGCGAACAATGACCATGACATACGACGAGTGCAAACACACCTTCTGTGTGCGGTGTGTGATGCTGAAGTACGTGTTTTCCTTGCCGCTTACCTTCCCCACTGAGACTTTGGCGCTAGATATGATCCAGGCACCGTTGCCTTTGAGCTTAGTCCGTCCCCAGACGACTGCCCAAGATGCAGCGGTATCTGCTCATGCGACACGTGTACCAGACGCCGAGGAGAAGTGTACGCCCCTCTACGTCCCAAAGCGCCCCCAGAACCTCGACCCTCCGGGCCACTGCTCCCCCGAACAGCGCGCGCGTCCCGTGTTCAGCCTCGCGACCTATCGCTCGAGAGAATGGTGATCAACCCCGTCAAGCATTTCGCAAATATGTACGATCATAACGGGGTGCGCATTGCGCGCACATTCACCGGCGAGGACGGTAACGATCAGGTTGTTGTGGCGTGTCATGCGAACTCGCCTCGCATCTTTATCGGCGCAGTACAGGACGAATGGAATCTGGGACCCAAGCATATCGCAACCATCGAGCCCACACCCGTACTCCCAAGGAGGCCTCGCGAAGGCGCAAGGAGGCGCTATTATATCGGGAAGGAGAAGCCGCTGCACCTCCCCGTGCGGCCGCGCCGCGCCGCGCCCATCCCTGCTGCACTTACGGCTGTGGTTCCGGCGGCTCCTGCACCTACGCCTGCTCCTGTAACGGCGCCCGTCCCTGCTGACCTTGCGATTGCGGTCCCGGCGGCTCCCCCCTCGTCCGCCCCCCTGGACGACTTTAATGAGCCGCTCTCTCCGCTGTCATCGCTGGGCGACACTGAGACGGGTGCTGAGGACGACGACTAAGGCGAGTCAGTATCTCGACTTTCCCTTGACGCCGCTGACGGCGGCGTTGCTCAGAATCCCCGCGGACTAATAGAGTGTGGGGTTGCCACGACGCCGGCCCCCAGGACGGGCGCGACGCCGCCGGCGCCGGCGCCTGTGCAAACGGCAGTGAAATTGGGCTCACAACAGGCGACCTCGCAAAGGCTATCTCCAGCGCCTTGATGGCGCTTGGAGTGAAGACTGTGCTGGCCTTCGAGCCATCTGTGTAAGAACCGATCTTTGGATTCGCGCAAGCTTGGATATTTTGGCTGTATACTCCAAAGCGGGAACGCCTTTGTAGATATTTCCACCATCTTTCACTCCACTGCTACTTGTTGTATACGTTTCGAGAACCACCCCACAATCCTACCTACAATGACTGCAAAGTCGGTAAATAGTGTACATAGCAATAATGAAAGAAGTACATACTACTCAAACGTAGGCGATGACACAAAGCTTGTAAGCTAAAAGTTACCCTTCCATTTCAATTTTGTTTCAATTCCGCTGACAAGATACATCGGCCCCACACCGGTCGGGGGCCATCCCATGTCAATGTTCCTAACACATAGGTCCTGCCGGAATTCCCGCGCTGTTCCCGCCCTTTCGTCATTCGTATCCAACCGATGTCAGCTCGCGAGCAATCGTGGGATGCTCAATGCAAATGAGCCGGCGAAACCGTCCGTCGGCCAGTCTCCTACCCCGAATTTTCATGAGCCAGTTTCTCAGAATTAACTTAAAATACCACTACTGAGATTGATGAACCTCGAAACCACGGTTGGGTAGGAGACTGTCCGTCGGCGTGTCCCTCAATTAATCGGAATGCGTCTGCGACTTGTCATTGGGAGGGGTCAGGGTATCAGCGTCGAGCTCGCTGCCGTGATTCTATAGCGGTCGGGTTAGTGCAATCGGAGTATACAGTGGGCGATGAACGTACGGATGTTATGGCATCTCGGTGACTGGTGGAGTTGTAGTCGACGTGGAAGACGACTCCGGTGATGTTGGTCACAGGTGCGTTGGTTGACGTCGCCGTCTGTGTGGCGGGGATGCCGACTAGGAAGTTGCACAGGATGGTCAGCGCGTATACGCGCCCCTGGGAATACCAGAACAGGTTGTATGCTGGGCCCCCACAGAATGTGAAAGAGCGGACGGGCGAAAGAGCGAAACGACGCACCACCGTTGTTCCGCAGCAGGAATACCATTATGAGGACAGTGGTGGAAGCAACGACAACGCCGGATGCAAGAACGAGGAGCATGAGCCAGCGCAGGAGACTGTTTTTCAAAGACAAGAAAAAAATTGGGCTGGCTGGTGATTGCGAGGGGGGAATGGGAGTCACCTTCGGGTCGAAGTTCGGACAGCAGATGTGATTTCCATTCGGATGAAAGTTAACAGCAGAGCAGAAGCAATCAGAATGTCCGTCCCGGCGCATGAAATAGCTCCGATTCTGGCGACATTCAGCATCTACCCCGACCAAGAAATGTCCGGCACATACTTGGCCAATAAGAATGAAAAGCCCAAGGGCGTTCCTGTGGTTAGGGTCAAAATCCCCGACGCATACGATGATGCCAGCTAGTCTCTATGATATGAGCTGGGGAGTCATAAATAAACGCCAGGGGCTCACATGGAGGGCGATGGTGGTGACGAGAAAGGCACTATGCCATCGTTTTTTCGTTCTGGGGGTGGTTCAAAAGATGCTATATACATAGGCGATGAAAAACACGCACAAGACAAAATAGAGGGAACACAGAAAGAACTGTTCCAGCGATGCGGTGGCGTACGTCGCGAACAAGATGACAACGATAGAGCGCTCCTCAACGCTGGCGAAGACCGCTTCGCAGGGAGACACCAAAATATACGTGTATACCTCGATGCAGATTGCTATGATTGTGCAAACTGTGTCGCAGGCGAATATGGCGGCAACCCCGATTCGATGGAACAGCGGCCGGGAGGTGCGGAAGTATTTTACCATCAGCACTATTTCCAGCATGAACAGCATGCAGTTGATCCACGATCCAAGTAGGGGGTATCTGAGGCTGCTCGTAAGATATGGATAATAATGATATTGAGATTCGACATTGCTAGACGCACGCATTGGCCTCTTCCATCCCCATGGCTCCAAAAGGCACTTCAGGTAGACCAGACCGCCGAAAAAATGAAAGAGTAGGGGAGAAAAAAGGTTTTTCTTGAAGGTTGGGCACAACGGAGGGAGGAGCCTGGAGGAGCGACGGCGGCTGCGACGCCGTTATTTTGATTTAAGTAATTTCGCCTGGGGTTATCAAGGGATAATTCTATTCAGAAGCCCGATTGCAGGCAGAAACCCCCCTTGGATAGAAACTCGGATAATTATGTTCAGAAACCCGGTTGCAGGGGGAAACCCCCGTCTAAAAATAGAGTCTATAAACCCGGTTTTCAACTTTTGACAGTGCCAGGGCCCCGACTCCGGCAACTCCGGCAACTCGGCCAAAATTCAATTCCAGAGTTTACTAGAGAATATTGGCAAACTGGGCACAGATTATATCTGTCTTTGAGTTGTAGCTGCCCATCAGCAAAAGCCCAGTACAGGGCCTACAGGCTGGTTAAGTCTGACAAGACAAGGGAGAAGTTCATCAGTCTGTTGGCAGCGGACTCTGCTGAGGCAATGGGCATGGGCAACTTGTTGTGAGCCTGTGAGGTGGTGCTGCTATTACTGAGCAGCTGTACTATCTCTAGACTTGAACCAAGACTTGAACTGAATTTTGTAAGAAATTGCAACTGTAATTCACATTTTGCTTTGTTTTGTTTGACTGACCACAATGGAACTTCAGAGACAATTCCCTGTGGGCTGAATCGGACCAAAAAGATAGGCGGCAAGGCCGGCTAAATCTCGGCAGGGCTCGGCACATGCAGCCGGGTGATTGATGGCCGGCGATGCTAGGCGAGAAACCCTCCCTCAAAAAATATTAAGAACCGGGTTTCTACGAGCGGGCTACCAGGAAATCATGATGACCCAACGATTCGGTAGACGGCGACTTCATCTCTTCATCTAGATCCCAGCCAAGTAGATCTCCGCCGCCCGCCTAGTCCTGCAGGACCCCTGATTTTCCCTTTGGAGGCTAGGTCCGGTGTCGGACAAAAAGATTGAGATTTGGGCCTCAAACCTAGGTCCTGAACGGACAAAAATTGACGATCGAGGGTCGAAATGCCAGGTACTGTTCGGACAAAAATTCGGGCAGATGAAGTTTTTTTTGACTAGGAGTGGGTAGAAAGCGGGTTTGTTTTCGCTGTGAATGGACCGCAGATGCGTCCAATGCGGTTAGAACAGCACGAAACGCGTGGGGAAGAAAATTTGACCGTTTTTAAGTGCGTGGGAGCCAAAAATTACCCTTTTGGGATTATTAGTCAGCAAAGGCTAGGCCCTGTCCGGACAAAAACCGCTCAAAGTCGGGGATAATGTGTCCGGACAAAAATTAGGAGATTTGGGATTTTCCGGACCTACATAGCCTTCAAAGGAAAAATCAGGGGTCCTAGTCCTGCCTAGTCTCAGTGCTACGATATCCCAATTTGGGAGCCCTGCCATCATGACAAGGGCCTTGTTTGCCCAGTTTTTGACCGTTTTGCATGAAATCTTGGAGAGAGATACAAATTTAAATGCATTTACAGCTATTGGCAGTACCGAAGGCGCGGATCGAAAATTTCCATTTTGGACGGTTTTTGATCCTCTGGAAAGAATTGTCTCTAGCTCACTCATTTCTACACCGTTTGACATGAAACCAAGCTAGAACTCCCGGAATAATTCAGGCGCAATTAGTGATAGAGCTAGATCCGGAATAATACTCTATTTAGGAATGCCCCCAAAATCTGACTTTCCATGCGAGATTTTTGTCTATGGGCCTCAAATCATGTCCAATGGGTCTGAATTTTTTTGAGGAGCAGTTATCATGCATTAGGAGCATCGTCATAGAGCCATAATTATATTTGTTACAAAGGATGTCTATTGTGCTTTACAGATAATTTGACAGTAAATACATATTTCGCTCCAGTTCTTCGAGTTCTTACCCAAATGTTTTGTGGAAGGGCTCCAACAGGACATCCATTATCTCCTTAGACACTCGACTTGCTCGTTCTGCGGCATGCATCGACTGAACAATAGTAATTAGGACACATCGGCGCATCACGTTGTGTCTCTGTGACCATCAAGTTGCCGCGATGAAGTGTCGGCTTCTGCACCGCACTAACACAGCCAATTGTCTCATGAATCAGCTCAAGAGCATCCTCAAATGACATTGTAGTTTCGATGGAGAGGCGCTGGCTGCCCTCGGATGTGGCCTTGTGACCATCAAGACAATGGCTAATAATTATGGCCATTCCAGAAAGAAGCTACATTCAAGACATAGGTGTACCTGGCGGGGCCGGTTTCTCCTTTTCAACCATTTCTACACTCTCCGCGTCTGAGACGGGTGCTTTCCTTTCTAAAGAAGTCGATTGGTGTGGCCTTTGGAACAAAAAAGGTAGAACAACTTACTTCTCGCCGCTTTCGCCTTTGGCACAGCCTTGAGCTTGGGCTTGGTTCAGGATTCTCCTTGGGAGGCTTTTTAACAACCTCTTCGACTTCTGAATCGCTCTGGGCCTTTGGCAGACGCCTCCACTTCTTGTTGGCGGGCTCAGGGACGGAATCACTTGCATCAGAAAGATCACCAGATCCTGATTTATGTTTCAACCCAGTAGGGGGCAGGGGGATCGAAGAAGGTAGCTCGTCGTTGTCCAAAGGAGTCGCCATTGGCGTTGGAGAGTCGGGGAAATGAAGAGGCTGCTCCGAGTCAGACAAAGACAACACTGAGAGTGGACTGGAACTTTTGGTGGGCACGGCAATGCCTTTAGCTTTGCCTTCAGCGAGACATTGGCTCTTGCATTCTCTGGCTGCTGCAATAGTCCCTGTGTTTGCCATACACGAGAGACAAAGGAAGTGCTGACGTGTGTGGGCGATGATTGATCATCACGGCAACCTGGTGGTCACCGCGACGCGACGCAACACGCTGATGCGTCCTAATTACTATTGTTCAGTCGATGCATGCCGCAGAACGAGCAAGTTGAGTGTCTAAGGAGATAATGGATGTCCTGTTGGAGCCCTTCCACAACACATTTGGGTAAGAACTCAAAGAACTGGAGCAAAATATGTATTTACTGTTCAAATTATCTGTAAAGCACAATAGACATCCTTTGTAACAAATATAATTAATTATGGCTCTATGACGATGCTCCTAATGCATGATAACTGCTCCTCAAAAAAATTCAGACCCATTGGACATGATTTGAGGCCCATAGACAAAAATCTCGCACGGAAAGTCAGATTTTGGGGGCATTCCTAAATAGAGTATTATTCCGGATCTAGCTCTATCACTAATTGTGCCTGAATTATTCCGGGAGTTCTAGCTTGGTTTCATGTCAAACGGTGTAGAAATGAGTGAGCTAGAGACAATTCTTTCCAGAGGATCAAAAACCGTCCAAAATGGAAATTTTCGATCCGCGCCTTCGGTACTGCCAATAGCTGTAAAGATGCTCTGCCTACTCCAAATCTCAATAGGACTACCGCAGCAGACACAATAGACCATTGAACTTGATGTCTGGCGGTGCAAATAGCTGAATGATGATCATTCTGGGCTTGCATAGCGCAGAGGTGGGCCCGCGGACACTCGGGTTGAACTCGGTCCGGGATAGGATGAAACAACGGCCAAAAATGACCCCAACTCGGTCCGCAGAATAGGATAAATCAGCCCGGCCGCCTGGACACGAACTCGGTCCGACATAGGATAAATTGTGCGGAGCACGAATTTTTTTTAGGGGCCATGGGGGCCATGGGGGCCAGATACAGCTGGACAGCGACGAGTTGCTGCCGTGGTGGCTCTGAGTATGTGTTGGGGGCGAAAAAAGTGGCCAGCTTAGTCCGAAATAGGATAAAACAGCCACCAAAACCCAAATTTCATGGGATAAATTTTTCTGGGGAAAAAGCGGACCGAGTTCAACCCGAGCAAGAGGTAAGCGATCTCTGGATCAACCAACATGATCTGGATAAGCGAAATCACTGATGGCTGCCTCGGAACATCGGAATTACAATCCGCTCTGCAACGGAGGCGGTTGCTTCCTCCCTCCCTCTCCAACTATGACCTAGGTTCCCTATTTGCTTGTGTATGTAGCTACATACTACTGTACATACTGATGCAATGCAAAGCTGACCGTGACATTTCCGTTGCCTTTTTTTGTGGCAACGGTGGGCACCGGGACCATGACTGTTGCAAAAATTTGCAACAACACCTCCATTTTGGGACATGGAAAGGTGGTCTTGGGCAGAGTTTTCAATCCAAATTATTCAATGGAGGACTTCTCAGCCACCTAAAATGACCCTCCAGAGCTGAAAATCTTCGGTCATTTTTCCCTCTCAGATGTCACGGTGATTTCAAAAGCAATGCAGCTCATCGTAACCGTGACCTAGCCAAAAAAAAGCAACGCAACGACCCTCACCATGACCATGACTGTTGCATCACTACAGGTATGTACAGTACATGAAACATTGTCATTTGTGCACCATCACCATGTCCTGGTGGCTGTTCAACCTCTATTTGCTCCAAAAGCCCCCAAGTGGGTTTCTTCGGCATGGATGCAGAATAATGCACGGTAGGTAGGTAGGTAGGTAGGGGTACACGGCACGGTCCAAGTGAAGTGTTGGCACACGAGTGGTGTCGCGGTAGGAGGCCGCCACTGCCACTGGCCATCATTCCCACGACCTCCCTAATTATTGGCTGATCCGGAGATTGCTCACCTCTTGAACCCGAGTGTCCGCGGGCCTGCAGAAGTCCGGCTAAAGTCTCGGTTAGGTCCCAGACCGTCACGACAGGGCTCCCAAATTGGGATGTCGTGGCAGGCTGGCACTGACACTACCACCCGCCAGAGCGATTCGTTGAAAGGGATGAATAGGGATGGATTGTGAAAGGTTTAAAAGGACCCTCCTTACCTATTGCATGCTTACAGCCAGAAAAGCAAAGAAATAAGGGCCAAACGACTTCCGAAGGAAGATGAATGAGGTTGGAGTATCGGCTGAGGGCAGAGTAGGTGCTGCGCTCTCATCCCGAAGAATTTTTCAGGAATCCACATTGGCAAGTTTCGAACCTCGGAGGGAATTAGTGATGTTCAGTGCCCGGCCCGGCCTGGAAGCCCGGGCTTGGGCCCGGCTTGAGGCGGCCTGGGCTTGAGATATCCCAGGCCCAAGCCCGAGCCCTCAGGTTGGGCCTCAAGCCCGGGGCTTGGGCTCAGGCCCAGGCTTCAACAGTCGGCTAACTCACCTGAAGTGTTGATTGTTTTGTGGCGAGGGGGGCTTCTGGAAAGGTGTGTGACTCTCATCCTGAATTACAATGATAGTCTCCAACTTCATGTCGCATTTTTGAACCGTCTGCACAGAAAAAATGTCAGAAAAAAATGACCATATTCGGACTACAGTAGTTAACCGGGAACGTGGAAGCGAAACACCGCACTTTTGACCACCATCGCGAGCTCAGATAGAGCCAAATTTTGGGCAGGTTGCTCTCCTGGCTATGAAAGCTCAGCATGCAAAAGGAATTGGCCAAAAACCTCATGTTGCACCGACACAGCGCAGCTTTGTCTGGCCCACTATTTTGACTGATTTTCCGGCAAAATGTTTCTGAGATTGGCAGGCCAGAAAGTCTGTGAGCAATGTCAGAATGGTATTTTGGGTGTTTAAGACCGATTATATAACATTTGTGAAGGTTTGAATCTTGAGAGTAATGTGCATCGAGCGATTATGGTGTGTTTCGCTTCCACGTGAATTACCCAAAATAGATGCTCCAGAAAGACTCAGCCCATTTGCCATGGATATCACACCAAATCTCATGGAATTTTGGATGGGCATGTAGCACATATACCTGGCTGTAGATCTACTACAAGATCTGCACCAATCTCACCACTCATTCTGCCGTAATTTGCGAAATGCCTTAAATGTTTCGCTTCCCGGTTGACTACTGTACAGAGTTGAATTTTCGCCCTTTGTAAGCCATCATTAATTTTTGTGAGCTGACTGCCAAAAGCATAGAGATTCTGGACCTGAAATTGAAGCTGAATGTTCCAACTGTAACTGGTACTCAAGCCGGGGCCTGAAGCCCAGGCTTGGGCTTGAAATTTTTGAAGCCTGAGCCCTGGGCCCGCTCAAGCCCTGCATCGGGCCCGGCCTGGCCTGGTAAGCCCAGGGCTCGGCCTGGCGGGCGCAGGGCTTGAAGCCGGGCCCTAAACATCACTAGACGGAATCGCAAACTGACGACCGGTTTGGAAGGGTGAATGAGATTTCCAGGCAGACCAACTTCTTTAGAGGTTGCAAGGTGGGTTTCAAGCCACAGTACAGCCTAGTACAGCTGAAGCTTCAAGCTTGGCTGAAGGTCGACGATCGGTTACGGGAGGAGTTGCGTGTGAATATTGATAGCATCACTGATTGCCGACAAGCACAGCGGATCACTCAGCCAATATACTGTAGCGGCAGGAATGGATTGAACAGGCTCATTTGGGCCTGTGTGGCCACCAACTGACCTTGACTGACCTATATATCAGCAATATGGAACATCTGGAATGTTGATTGCTGAAATTAACTTGTCCACCAAATGTATGTACTCGAAATGTATGACAGCCACAGGGAGAGATTCAAACTGCTTGAGTGTAAGCATTGAGGAATCAAACACAGTGCAAACACAGTGTCCAACTCCTGTCCCAGGGAGTCGACCATTGTTTTCTCCATGCATGCCAACTTCAGACCAGCAACAGCGAGTGGGTGTTCGAACTTCGAGATGGCTACCGTGGGTTCAGCCTTCAATCGTGGCCTGCCAGATGGGTGGTCCCTCAGAGGCTGGACATTGTGGAGGCAGCATTTTCCAGGCAACCGTTGGGTTGCATCTCAGATTTTCGAGGTCGAGGACGGTGTCACTGAACTTCATTTTGTTCCAGATTGGTTCCAGAGCTGGTTCATGAAGTTCAATATTGGTAGGCCCCGTGAAGCTCCTGCCAAGGGTTGTCCACTAAAAACACCCGATTTTGGCCTCAAAAATCCAACTTTCTGGCAGGTTTCGGACCTCAAAAATCGGACAGGGCTGCCCATGTGGCAAAGTCCTCCAAACGCGTGAGCACCTGCTCTGTGAGTGCCTTCGGTACGAGAGGCAACAGAACATTCTCAGGAAGATTTCAAGAGATCTGTCCCTGCCCAAAATACTGGGTACACCAGATGGCATTGAAGCCCTGGCCAAATTCCTCGAGAAATCCGGGATGTTCACAAAGACCGGGAAGACATGCTGTGAGTGCGAACTTAGGACCTACGACGACAACAAACCGGACCCGGACATGTCCGAGGGATGAACAGCAGCACTGCAGGCATCCCCATGCATGGAGCAACCACCTCAGGCCCAATTTCTCTGGCACCACCACCCCCTCCTCCCTTCCTCCCTTTATGTGTTACTGTATTATTCCATTCAATTCGACCGTCATGTGTCACTCCCCCCTTGGTCGGTTGATGGCAAATATTGGTGTTTCATCATGCATCACCCACCCCTTGGTTGAATGTAATTTTCGTCATGCAGGCATCAAAACTGCTCAAAGTCTCCTCTGCAGCATGTGAATTTGAAAATTTTCGTTCCAGTGGTTGAAAATTTCGGTTCTGTCACATGGAATTTTGGCCCTGGTTGAATGGTCGAACTGGTAATTCAGGTCATGCATCACACTTCCGGCTGAATTGAATGTAATTATACAGTATGCACTATGCCTTAGGTCTTTTATGACCCAACAACTCCACTGCTACATGCCACTGTAATAACAATGGCCTTTCACCACCCCCTCCCAGACTCTACTATACCCACATCCACACGATCACCCCTGCATCAAGTGTTCATATTTATTCGCCCCCGGGCACTGCATACTTGTGGCGATATAGAAATGCAGATTCAAAAAGAAAAGAAAGAAAAAAGGCTGGTCACGTGGATCACCCAAAATTGGGTTCAACTTTCATCAAGTTTTCGAGCTTTTGATGTTAGACTTTTGCAAGAAGAGGCTGTTTCCTGGCCTAAAGCCCTGGGAATGTCCGATTTTGCCTGTGGGCTGATAATCAGTTCATTGATCACATTTTTGGTACAAAGGCTGCTGAAAATACTGTACCCTGGCCTGAAAAATCCAATTTTCTGGACAACCATTGGCAGGAGCTTCATGGCCTACTGTAGCAGCAGAAATGGATTGAACAGGCTCATTTGGGCCTGTGCAGCCCTCAACTGACTTTGGCTGACCTACACCCCATTCGAGATTTTTATTTTTCAAACATTGAAGCCAAATAATCTCACCATATTTTTGAAGATGTTTCTAAGAGGTTGTTGTGAGGTCTCCAAAACATTACAAGTAAAACATAGCTGGAGCATCCTTGCAATGTTGTAGTAACATTGTTCGGACCCGAAATATACATCGAGTGAAATATTTACAGCACATCATAGTCCCGGCGGCCTACCTTATGTTGTCTGTCAGTCTGAGCTTAGATACTAGTAATAGAAAGGTACTTGCCAATCACATATGTGCAGCGTGTTGGAATCAACACAGCTCGGCATATTCCTCACGGCATTCTCCCTATCGAGGCCGCAAGTCGGAATTATATTTATGCTCTCGGACACTCCTCCTCATCCTCCTCTTTCAGTGGAATTGGACTGTAGGTAACATGTAATCAGTTTCCAAATAATCATGGAAATGCCGGGCGGGAGTGTCCGCGCTGTGAATGACGGAATGTGATCCGTGCGCAGAAGCAATCAAACGACAAACAAGTATCAATTTTGGTGTCGTCTCTTCGCTTTTCCTCCCATCTTGCACCATCCCAGACCATCCCGCCCCGGCATTCGCATCTTTCGGCAAGCACTACGGTCTTCACATAAGTACAGTCTTCACACATCAAGCCACATTCCAGCCACGAGCAATCAGTGACGTGTCCGCGCAAATCAGCCTTCAAGTGTGGACGGGCCCTCCGGTCTTTTTTCAAACCCTACAAGTATTACGCAACCAAGGCAACACTCCCCGCAAGCTGCCATCGCAACTTTAAGACCCTCAAGCCTGAAGTGCCCGGACCCAAGACTGTCTGTCCGCCATTTTGGAGAGCGTCTACTACCGCACACTCGCTGCCATCAGCGGTCTCGGTGGTGTGTCGTCGAGCTCCCCTAACAGCCCACCGTCGCGCCCAGGCCAGCCGTCATGCCCAGGCCAGTGATGCCGCTCAGCGTCTCCGTGTCTGCCAACACGTGTGTCTCGTGATCCAGGCGGTTACGTAGAGACGATATACGACGTGTCAATGCCCCGGACCGACCATGAGGCGTGGAGCCAGCGCAGCAACAGCAACACGACTGTGGGCGGGTGGCCTGGCGTCGCGAAGCACATGACTCCAGTGGCGATGCTCAACCCCTCGGACCGGGTGCGAATGTATTCCATTCCACTACTTGTTTGGTATGTTACCACCTGCCGATGCGGCCTGTTTGTGTAGTATGTATGTTTCCCGAATAGTAGTCTCTTAATAGAAATCTCTTTGCTGTGCCGGCGCGATCCTCCGGAATGATTTACATGAGATACCTGAATTGTCTGTGACTAGAAATACCCGCAATGTTATCTATCTTCTTCATAGAATGTACAGCAAACCTCTAAGCAATATTGGTTTACAATGTCGAGAGATATCATATCCCAGAAGGCTTCAGGTTTAACCGATTTGCTATTTTGGCAATGTTTCCGGCAACATCTGATGATGGCCGAACCAACATCCCCGGACATCACCGGTCGAACCTCTGCAAGACATTTCTACCAAATGGCGGTGTATATATTGGAAATATGGACCATTCGGAAGTGGTAGGAAAATCAGTGCATTGCCATATATGATAGCTCCTGCAAAAAAAAAAAAAAATCCAAGTTTTTTTTAGGGGGGCATTTTTTTGAGACTTGGCCTGAGTGAAAAATGATTTAGGTAGGCTAAAAGTGCTTGAAAAGAGCAGCATATCCATATTTTGTTTGCCCTCAATTATTGCTGATTTGAGCTCTCAGCTTGCAATCCCAGGGACAAAACAACGAATTTGAGTGATTTTGCTAATTTTTTTCAATTTTTCAGCCAAAATCCCCAATTTCAAAGGATTGTGGTGGGCTCAATTCATGATGGTTCATGGCAAAAAGAATATGGGTAAGGTCCACTTTTCAATCCCGTTCAGATGACACAGGTCATTTTTTATTTAGAGAAGGTCTTTAAAAAAAACTGCCTTCAAAAAAAGAATGTAAAATCAAGTTCGATGGACTTACCATATATGGCAATATACCGATTGCCTTGGGGATGGCGGCTATACCACGTTCCTCATTGGGACCACCGCGGTAATATATCCTCCTCCTCCTCCTCCTCCATTAATATTATTAATATTGCAGGGGTAAGAAACTCACAATGGGTGCCTTTTCTGGACCTTGGATAGATAAACTCGGTAGGTTGAGCTCTCAATTCCCTCGGACTTCCTAGGGAAGATTTTGAGGCGGGAAAGATCTTAGATTTCTACCAGTGGGAGTCCATAGTCGCTACTCGTGTCTTGCTGCTAAATCAATCCGAGTAGCTCATCCAATATTTCGCATCGTGTTTCATTCCTACGCTGTGAACCTAACGGATGGATCGTGGCAGATTTACGATACTACGGCAACTCATTATCCCTCCGATATTCACGATGGATCGTACTCCAAGCTCAAGGCCCGCGTACCTCTGTCAGGAGAGACTTGAATAAGACAGAGCCGTACCGCTCAAGCTCGATTAAAAATTACTCCAAGGCAAGGACAACATTTTAAAGTGGGCTTAAAAACAGCGATATGTATTAGCTCCACAGAAGCCAAACAATTCGGAGGCGGCGACAGAACGTGCATTTGTGGCGAGAGGTGCAGAAACAATTCCTGAAACAAAAAAGCTCCGGGACCAAAGACGCTAAAGGAATACTTCCCACTCAGCGGTAAAAGAAAGGAAAGGATTACTGAGAGGCTCAAACACTGGTACAACAGCAAATATGTGATACATAGACGAAAAAAACATCACCCAAAACTTTGGCTCTGCAGTACACACTCAAGCACAGGAATAACCGGCACCTCCCCCCTCCGCACCGCCTCCTCAATCCGCGTCCGCAGCCCCGCATCCTCCCCGTACCCCCGCTCCTCCGAGTAGTCCCGCCGCGCTTCCCCCACATCATACACCTCAAACTCCAGCGCGCGCACCCGCTCCACCCGCGCCCGCTCCTCCGCCTCCTGCTTCGTCGCCGCCGCCGCCTCCATGTCGCGCCGCGCAGCGAGGTACGACCCCTGCACGCTCAGCCGAAACGCGCGGCGCTCGAGACGCGCGCGCTCCGCGGGGTAGGACGGCGCGACGGCGCGCGCGGGGTGCGCCGCGCGCAGGCGGTCGAGCAGCCGGAGCTGCCGCGCGGTCTTCGCGTGTGCGGCTTCGACGGACTCGAGCGTCGGCGGCGGGCGCGCCGGCGCGCGGGGGGCGGGAGCGGCGCGCGGAAGTGCTGTAGATGCGGGCGCGGGCGACGTCGCGGGGAGGAGCTCGAAGAACGTGTACTCCCCGCCCCCGGGCGAGCGCACGGAGGGGAATAGCGCGCCAGCCGGGGTGTGCGGGGGCGGCGTGCGCGGGCGCGGTGTGGACGCGGTGTATGGCAGCTTGCTCGACGCCTGGGCGGCATACGGCAGCTTGCTGGACGACGCGACCATATTCCCGACGGGGCGCAGCGGCGACGGCGGCGGCGGCGGGCTCGAACTTGCCAGCCACGCGCTGTCCTCGTAGCGCCGGCGCCGGCCTCCGCCTCCAAACGGCGACCCCAAGGGCGTAATACCATTGTCACACTTTGCGCGCTTGCCCGCGGGCGACGCTGACGTCCCCGGGCTCTCGAGCAGCCGCTTCTTCCCCTTGTCTTTAGTGGGAGACCGTATAGGGGAGGTCCCGGGGGTAAGGAACACCCCGCGCTTCCCCACGGTGGAGGGCGTACCGGGCGACGACGACGCCGCGTGCCCCCACTCCCCCGGCCCGTCCTCGATCCCCGCGAGGCCCGCAAACAGTAGGTGCGCCGTCCGCCCGCGCTCGTCGTCCGCCTCGGACTCG
Organism: Mycena rosella; assembly: GCA_029378255.1. Classification (NCBI taxonomy): domain Eukaryota; kingdom Fungi; phylum Basidiomycota; class Agaricomycetes; order Agaricales; family Mycenaceae; genus Mycena; species Mycena rosella. The sequence goes on along the minus strand of JARKIE010000004.1, from coordinate 778,524 downwards.
TCCTCGCTGTCGAACACTTCCCGCCGCTCCACCACCGGGGGCCTCGGCACCGCATCAACCGCAACCGCGCGCCGCGCCGTGCCCGTGATCCCCAGCCACCCACGCACGATCTCGATGCGGCGCCGGAGCGTCCCGCTCTCCGCCCAGCGCGCCGTCCCTGCGCCTTCGGCGCCGACGAGGTTCAGGAGCGCGCTGTCCGTCTCCATCTCCATCTGCGCGTCCGTCGCCGCCTCCACGTTCGAATCCGCGTCCAAATCCGCGTCCGCGTCCGCAGCGGCAGACGGCTCGAAGACGAACGGCGCGAACACGCGCTCGATGCCGCGCCAGTCGAGCCCGCGCAGCGCGGGGACGAGCGTGTTGGGAACAACGCGCCGCGGGCGGAAGAGCGCCACGAAGGCCTGCAGCTCCGGCAGTGGCGAGTGGCGCGAGAGGGGGACCAGCTGCACACGTATCAGCGAACGAAAAAAACAATAGGGGGTGCACGTACGAGGTTCGTAACAGCCCCACCGCGCGCCAAAGTGAGCTTCATCTCGCGGAGGTACGCGCGCCAGCGGACGACGTCCATCGTGACGGGGTTGACGTAGACGACGCTCGTGCCCTTGAGGCTCGTGGTCGCGGTGCGGCCGGTGACGGCGACGTAGGGGCAGCGATCGAACCGCTCGCACGCGTGGAAGCGCGTCGCGGCGTCGTCGCGCGTGCCGAGCGCGCGCAGGACGGGGTCGAAGATGTTGCTGTAGATCCCGTGCTTATAGCGGTCGAGGTGGATCTGCGGGTGTATGAGCTGGGCTTCGACGTAATTAGATGGGAGTTTGGGTACCGGAGAGCGAAAGGCGCGGGCGACGGCTTTCAGCACGTCTTCATAGCCCCACGTCCAGGAGTTGATGAAGAAATATGCGGTTGGAGGAAATAATTTCATGAGCTCGATGAGCCCGGACGTGGCGTCGAGTTTAGTGGGGACGACCGCGGAGGACATGACGGAGGCCGTGTCAAGATAGATCGCTTCAAGGGTCTTGCTGAGGGGGTCGCTGGAGCCGCTGTTGTGCGGATCGAGCGACGCGAGGTACGGCTGTAGGAATGGATTGCGGGTTATGGAGTCGAGGAACCAGGGCTCGGCGCGAAAGTCGCCCGTGTGCAGGATGGCACCTTGCGCGCCCTCTATCAGGAACCTGGGCAGGATGAGCGGTGGTTATGTCAGATACGCGCGGAAACGCACATGACAGCCCCTGGACAGTGGTTCGCGTCGAACAGAGTAATGGTCACCGATTCGTCATTCGAGAGCTCGAGTTCGGTAGGCGTATTCAGCGGCAGCGCTTTCTGAACAATGACCTTGAGATGATTTCTTGATGGCAAGGGATCTAGCACGCACCAAAAGATCGCGCGAGCCGGTGTAATACTTGGATCCATCCGGATAAATGAGCGGATCCACTTTGAGGTGGGAATACGTCCGAGTAACCTCGGCGCGATATTCATTCTCGTGTAGAGAGCGCTCCGCGTACACCTCGTGGCGGAGCAGCATCTCCTTTGCGTCGTGCGAGCAAATGACAGTGTAGCCGAACGACTTGGCCTGCAGGCCAGTTATGTGGTCCGAGTGCGTGTGACTGAGGAGGTGGAGCACGGGTATCGTCTCTAGCCCGACGGAATTCGAGAATTCGTCGACGCGGATGCGGTATGGGGCCACGAAAGAGTTATAGGGTGCTCCTGGTGGCATTTTCTTGAGCGTTGAAGGTCAACAACGACAATAAGTTAGAGAATCTGCCACGCGTTAATTCGCTGGCTCAAGCTTAAAGCTTGGAATGACTTGAAATCAGGCTTGAGTTGGGCTTGAAGCGAGCAGCATGCGCGTCGGGAGCAGGAGGCGGGTGTTGACTCGGTGATCCGTCGACCGAATATAATGATCCGATCATCATCCCGCCTTTGACAAGTCTGCAACCCAACTGCAACCTGAGCCTCAATCGTGGCACCGACTCGACGTTCAATTGTGTCCTGTTTTCGTTTAAAGCTCTCTGAGGGAACATCACTGCGGGGGTTAAATAATTTACCGGCCGAAAAAGTACCTGTTAAAATGTCTCTGCTGTTCCGGAGGAATTTCCCGACAGGGAGTTTGGAGAAGAAAAGGCCATATTTCTCTGCCTTGTTCCAATACGACATTCAACCTCAACGCTCTTAGCATTCTACGGTCCCTCTCGTATTTTCGTACCATTTTTTCATGGTCCTCCTGGAGGCGCTATGCATCCCGACTCGGAGCAGGAGGGATCCACGGAAACAGACTTGGGAACCAGTCCCTGGCCTCCTGCCCGCCCATGAGGAGTGGCTGCTGATAGCCCTCTTCAACGTCATAATTTTCGAAATCAATGACAGCTATCGGGAAAACTGTGTCGGGATTATAGTCGTGCACAAGCGTCGTCGGCATCTGGAACCGTAGTTCGCAGGCTGTATCCCGGCACAAGGGTTTCACCGACTCGGGGAGGGTCTTGAGAATAATGTTCCTGCTTGTAAAGTCGCGGTGGAGAATGTTGCGGAGCCTCAGCTCGTGCCACGCGACACACACAGCGCGTACAACGGCAGCCTTGTGCGCGTCGCATATAGGCCACTCGGGACGGGGATGCTGGCGGAGAAGATCGTTCCCCGGGATGTATTCCAACAAGAGCACGTAGACGCTTCTCTGGCTTGGAATATCGGGCGGATGAAGGCCGTCGAAGGGAAGAAGGTCGTCGTCGACGGTGTCCACAACCGTGAGGAAGCATCCCTGGAATCGTGGAATGAGATTGCCATGGAATTCCGCGAGACGTTCGTACGCCGACGCTTCGGCATTCGTTGTCTTCGCAATCCAAAGGAATATATCTTCTGTCCCAAATGTACCCTCCACGTGAAGCGGGTCGAATATCCGGGCGACGGATGTCTCGTCCCCGCACTGGACTTTCCAGACTTGAGCAAACCGCATCTCGCGGAGGCCGGTGGAGAGCGGCTCCACCAGTTTGATCTGCAAAGTCGGAGCAGAGCCTAGCTGGATAGCCTTGTTGTGACGGCCGCAGTTGATTAGACGTCCATTCCATGTTCGCTCCAGGCTGAGATCGTCGTTGAGGAGACAATCACTGCCCTCGGCAAAGTCGGGCACTTTCTCTTTGTGAAGAGTCAACACGGTCCCTTCCTTGTAAATGTTTGCAGGATCGGGCAAGGGTGGAATATCTTCTGGTGGGAAAGGTGCAGGGTGCAATGTGGCTTCCGAACGAATTCGAGGATCCATCCTAAAAGTTGGATGAGCATAATATCACGCGTTGAACGGCAGGAAGTAACCCACCGTTTCTGAATCTTTGTGGTATGTGTGAAGATGGAAAGCAGCCCCGTGACGCAGTGAATTCTGTCGGAATTCTGATCTTGATTCTTCGCATCGCTTGCAGTTACGGCTCTCTGCAGTCTAAAAATCCAAATAATTGAATGCATGAACATAAAATCTCGCTAGACAGCGATAGTAGCTGCAGTTCTACGCGTCGTGCCCGTGCCCAAATCAACCACCACCGAACCCGCGCCCTTCCGCCCGTGCAAAATCAGCATGAGGACGAAACAGCCGAATCCAACCATCGCGATGACCTGCGGGGGTGTTCAGCGGACCTGTGCGTAAAAATTAAAGAGTTGGTGAGGAAGTACCCCGCTGAACAATTCCGGACGCCACCAGATAAAGTCGCTGGTGAGGAGTAGGCCGTCGAGTGGCGGGCCTGTAGCGAGCGTAAACCAAAGCAGTTAACCGATGAACAGGAGTACTTACCGATTAGAATGCCTACGCCTTTGGATCGTTAATAAGTATATGGAACGCAATAAATAACAGGAAGACCTACCACTAAAGACAAAAGAGATACCCATGCGGGTACTGGCAGACCGCACTTAGATTCCGCACGAAGAACGAAGGAACCAGGCTCACCCCAGTTCCGACATGTCGTCTGTGAGGACCGCAAGCAGCGGGCCCGTCAGCGCGACGACTGCGCCCAATCGTGAGTCCATGTACACTTGAGGATCGAATTACTTACTCATCCCCGCGAAGAACCCGTAAACAACGCCGATGCTAACGACGCTCGCGACGTCATGAATACCTATCATCGCGACGATGAGGACCGCGACGCAGCCGCTTCCCGCGGTTATCAGCGGCTTCACGCCCCAGCGGTGGGCGACGAGCCCAGGAGACAGCCGGCCGATGAAGCTGGAGGCGTTCATGATGACGAGCTGCCCACCCAGCAAGCGGTCAGCTTCCTCTGCGCAGAAATAGGGCAATGAGAAGCACACACAGCGTAGAAGGCGAACGTGGGATCGAGGCCGTGGCTAGCTGCGTCGAGCTGGAGATAAAATAGCGGATAATAGAACCCAATCGTGAATATTCCCAACCTAGATCGTTTCAGCGTCGACCTTGAAGTCGGACAGTGGAGGAATACTGACCCTATTGTCGCGGCCGCATACGCTTTATCGCGCGTAAATTTCCGGAGCGTCCGGCCAAGATTGACGGGCTGATTCGGCGGCGGGAGGCGCGCGCGCACCAGACAACATGCAACGAGGAGCAGGCCGGTGACAAGCGCTGCGCTGATGCGGACAGCGGTGGCGAAGCCAAGTCGGCTGTGAAGCGTGTTGTTCAGCATGATCGGGTGTACTACCGCACCCAGAGAGGAGCCCGACGCGACAATGGTCATCGCTAGCGCGCGGCGCTTCTGGAAATGGTGTGAGATGACGGCGACGCAGGGGACATAGGTCATCCCCGCGCCGAGGCCGTTTGCGATTCCTTGCGCGAAGAAGACCTGCGGTCGCGTGAGATGTATATATATATTGCGGTGGGAGGGCATTTACTTGGTAAAACTGGTCGGGTCGTGCGAGCGAAAGTAGGAAGAGGGAGAGCGCCATAAGGAATGATCCGCCGTACATGAGGGAGTAGCTGGAAGGAGATTTAGATGTGGTCGATTCAAAGGGCCTTTTCGTACAAATATCCACGGTCGTGAAGTCTTCCGGCGATAATTCCGCCCGAGAGAACGATAAATATGTTGACGCTGCCGATCCAGCTTTAAAATAACAACAGTCAGTGTCAATGGCATCTCCACCACAAGCGAGTTGCATACGATATCGCAGATGGGGACGACTCGAGAAGATATTTGCGAACATAGAAGTCTGAGGGCATTGAAGGAGACCCGAACCAATTGAAATATAAGCCGCACCTTGGTATACACCAAAGGAAGTACTGTATCTACAACAGCGAGGATTAGCTGAATCAATGCAGCGATTCGGGCAAAGATATCGCACCCAAATCCGCAGAACATCATCAAGAATCTGAGCTACATGAGTGAGTCGGACAGGGTGATAACGACGAAGCCCTACGAGCCGGCTACAGTAGCCCAAGCCTGAAATCCACCGTCTGGGATAGATATAACCGGGGCAACTGGTGCGACGGACGTCGACCGCTTTTCCTCGGCGCTCTCAGCGCTGGTTCGATGGGTGCCAGCTGACATGTTGGTGAGGGTACGAGGAAGAAGGGGAACTGTGAAGGCTTCATTATACTTAACCGATCCGTGATTCTCGTCGGTCCGAGTGCGCCTTGAAGAGGAAGAATAGATGCAGGTCCGAAGTTGCGTGTAATCGTGATGGAGGCAATCTACGAATACTTTACATGAGAATCCTTACGCGTCTGCCGCATGCCCGTGGCGTGGTTCCGCTACGGGTGTGGCACTCTGTGTCCTGTGCTCTTACGATCCATGGTGCGCAAAGAGATCCACGGCGTAAACGCGCTGGACAGGCCATTCTCGCGCTTGAAGGAAGGTGGAAGCAGGATTGAGCAAATTGAGGCAGGAAGCAGTCACATACTGACCCAAAACTTTAGTACTGTATCCCCGCTCATCGCACCATACACATACCTTTACTTATTTATTCGCTCCCCGGAGCACCGCGTCTTAGTAGTCGTCTTAGTAGTCGGTACTTGGAAACGCAGATACAAAAGAAGAAAAGGAAAAAAAGGAATTATGAGTCACATGGCAGCAGTTCCGGAACTTCCCGTCACGGCTTCCAAACGGCTTCGTTGACAATCACTGCTCTCTTCAAACTCTCTGACAGACACTTCACAGCTCGTACCTCGCTCGATGTCATGCGGGCAGTTAGCATCTCAGCTGGACTGGAGACTCCTCCCGGACCCCGTTTTCACAGATCGCGAGCTTGCGTTACGATCGGCGTTACTCGAGCCTTTAAACTTGCCTTTTGAGTAGCCGGGTATCCAAAGGCCGGGTTCTTGCTGGTTCTTGACACATGCTTTGCTTTCCTCAAGAATCCTCAAGTCCCCGCTCTCTTCCTCTCTTCGCAAGCTTTAGATGGGAAATGAATTTCCCGCTCAAGCTCGCCGACTTCCGTTTCCTTGTGGCTTCTCGAACCAGAACGACAATTCTCTCTCCTGCGCTGCAGAACATGAAGCGGACGCCCGAAACGACGCGGAGGATCCCAATGATGCACCGTTCTTTTCGCGTTCCCATCTGCTTCCGGAATCTGATATCGGTCATGGAATTCTGAAGAGTGAAAGTGACGGATGGGTTTCTTTAAATCCTTCCAGGCTCAGCCTCATTCGTGCCCCAATCTTTATTTTGTATAGGCGGCGTGTGCACGTTTTAGGATCCTCAATTCAAAGGTGTCGAGATCAGGTTCTAATGTCACCCGCCGAGAGGTCAGTACTCCTCGACTTGAGTCCCGGACGTTAATACAGCAGAATAGCCTGAAAATTGTGGGTGAATCGTATTTGCTACATATTCGAATCACAGCGGAAATTGACCGGTTTACGTGTGGCCGAAAATGAATCTGAAACCTATTGTTTCAGTAGCCGGGTCACGTGAATTGCCTTATATGGGAATTCACGTGACCTGATTGCTGAAACAATAAGTTTCAGATTCATTTTCGGTCGCCCCGAAACCGGCCAATTTTCGCTGTGAATGATATCAACTCAGGAATCCTCAAGTCTTCCCAAGCTTTAGATGTGAAATGAATTTCCCGTTTCCCTGTGGCTTCTCGGCCAGAATGGCAATTCTTTCTCCCGCGCTTCACCTCATGAGCTGCACGGCCGACACGACGTGGAAGATCCCAACGATACACCGTTCTTCTCGGCTCGCCCTCTATCTCCTTCATGGTATTTATGAGTGGATGTGTAAATCTCCTTCCAGGCTCTGAAGCGTCGTTTGTGCCCCAATATTTATTTTGTATAGGCGGCGTGTGCACGTTGCAGGATCCTCCGATGGACGGAAGATGGAGGCGCCGATCCCAGGTTTAAATCTCACCGGTTGCGAAGTTACTTTCCTGTATGTGTACGCCGGCAGACTGGTAATTCACTCAGGACCGGACCCGCACAAGATTTGTTTCATCTGTTACTTCGACTTTTAAAGCCGATTAGCATAGCGGAATGACCTGGATATTGCTGGCGAGTCGTATCTCTGGTTGTTTTTTGTAGTGAACGTTCAGTCGTCAAAATCGCACGAAATGTATCGATCTAGTGAGTTTTTGCGTAAGAAAATTACTCAGAAAACGAGATAGCAGCTCCATATCGTATGATGTGCTCACGGCGAGCAACGGGGAAGGCGCCGAACGGGAAGAGCAAAAACGTAATGATATCATCACGTACAAGGACGCGCGCCTCTCTTTCTTTGCTTCGTACCACATCGACTCCTCTTCGTCTTCCAATATTTCATTCTACCAACTGGAAGGGCGCAAGATATGAAAAGCGATTACACAGCCGCGGTTCTGGAACCTTCTGCTTGTGGGGTAAACGACTTTGACGAAATAGGGGCTCTGGTCTCGCGCGAAATTACGAACCGAAGCGAGAGGCTGGGACGTTGCAAGTAGCTGAACGACGGGTCCTGTAATTTTTTTCTCTCCGCGCCCACGGAGTCAGTCAACCCGACGGAGCCCTTCAACTCGAATAATTGCTGCGAAAGGCTAAAGTTTAAACGGAGGAAAAACGTCAAGTTTCGAAATTCTGGGTTTTGTTTCTGGACGACGTCGCTCTTCCCCTCCGCGGAATGGAAGGCTCATTTTCTATTTAGTCGCTCTGTACTCGTTTTCCAATCCCTTTCGCTTCTTCCCTCCAATTGGAATGTTCCAACTCAAATCCGACCGAAATCCTTCAAGTTCCTGTGCCTCGAAATTTCAAACCGAATCCAATCGCAGGTGTTGAATTCTGGATTTTTCTGCCAGCAGCGCCTCGTCGTTTTTCGCTTGCATGGGCCTGCAGATTCCTTCACTATTTGGCGCTTACCAAATGCGGACATGTCACGAGACTTCACGACGGTTTAACAAAAGCCACAGCACGAAAACAAAAACAGCCTTCATCAAAGCAATTCATGAAAGCGCTTCATTTGTTGTCCTCAGTGGCGGCCAATGGTGGCCGCAGAATCTTATTGTTCGGCCACAGCAAGATTCTATATTTGGCGATCAATGATGCGATAACACGAGGTTCGGGCACGACACAATGCAAAAAAGGATCCGACGCAGGACAATGCGGTCGCCGCTCTGACCATTGCGTTTCCCTTATAACGAGCACCGGAAGAACAGCACTCCCCATCCCGCGTAAAGCTCCACTTGTTTGTTTCGCTGCGCGATCCACTCACCTCCCCTTGTCTTTTTTTCTTTCCTTCAGTTCTTCTCCACGCCTCTCACGACCACCGACCACGATGCGTCCCAGCACAGTCCTTCTCCTTCCCTTCCTCGCTATTCCCTACGTCTCCGCCCACGGCTTCGTCCACAAAGTCTGGATCGGCACGGAGACTTTCCTCGGCAACACCCCCAACGCCGAACCCACCTCGAGCATCGTCCGCCAGATTAACAATGTCGACCCGGTCAAGGGTGCCACCAACCCCGACGTTAACTGCGGCAACAACGCCCAGCTAGCGTCGAACATCACCGACGCGAACCCCGGTGACTCCATGGCCTTCCTGTGGACGGGCGGGGACCTGAGCACGGTGCGCCACCTTCCCTTACGTCGTCGCGCCGTCGTACTAACATGCGTTCCAGTGGCCGCACAACATCGGCCCCATGCTCACGTACATGGCCTCCTGCGGTTCCACCGACTGCACCACCTTCGACTCGTCGACGGCGAAATGGTTCAAGATCGCGCAGGTCGGGCGCATCCCCAACGACACCGACGGCAACTGGTTCCAGAACCGTATCTGTACGTTCTTCCCCCTCACCCTGCCCTCCTTCCCGCCGCTGACCGCTGCGCCACAGTCGAGACGGCCGGCACCGCCGCCAACGTGACGCTCCCCAGCAACATCAAGCCCGGCGCGTACCTCATCCGGCACGAGATCATCGCACTGCACCTCGCGACGGTGAAGGGCGGCGCCGAGTTCTACCCCTCGTGCTCGCAGATCCGCGTCGGCGGTAGCGGCACGGGCGCCCCCACCGCGGCCGAGCTCGTCTCCCTTCCTGGGGCGTATTCAGACACAGACCCGGGCATCCTCGTCCCCGACGTCTTCGACACCCCGCCCCCGCCGTACACCTTCCCCGGGCCCCCCATCGCCGCGTTCGTTGGCGCCTCGTCCTCGTCCCCGTCCTCGGGCTCCGGCTCCAGCTCCACCCCGACGAGCTCTGCGCCTTCCTCCTCCCCCACCGGCACGCCCAAGGGCAAGTCCTGCAAGCTCAAGCGCGCGCCGACGACACCCTCCAAGCGCGCCATCGCCCGCCCCGCGCACATGAGCCGCATCATGCGCGACCTGGCGCTCTCCTTTGGCGGGAGCGCGCACTGATTGACCCGTGGAGCCGGCGATGTGATTGAGTCGTTGAGCCCGCGACGACTGGCCCCCGATACGACTAACATCACGACTATTCACGATTTGCGATGGACTTGCCTGCGTCCCTGGCGGGCGGTGTATCACCTAGCATTGTGTACCGACGTATCGTAATCATGTATTATTATTTTCCTTGGGCTTGGGCATTTATATGTCGGATGGATGGAGGGTGGCGGAAATAATGAATCTCTTTGCTATCCCCTTGCTTTGAAATTCTTTCGCTGCCCACAAGCTCCGGCCTCCTAGATCAGCAGGCCTTCCTTTAGGCTACTGGTACTAAGACTGTTCCTCGTTTCGAGCAAGAGGGCAGCAGAATGCTGCGGCCGTTGCGCGAGCCGTCCTCGCAAGCGTCCGCACCTCAGCACCAACCATATCTACTATCCACACACATCCATTCCCTTCACATTAATACACCCACCCTAAAACAAAAACTTGACATTCTGATAGAAATCAAGCATCGGGTTCCCCCCGTCCTTCAACCTCGTCCGCGAGAGGTCCGCATACGTCGCAAGGAACTGAGCGTGCGTGAACACGGCCGACTTGCGCTCGCCCACGGGGAGCCCCGACGCGGACTTGACGCCGGGCACAGGCCGCCGGCGCGTGGAGGGGTGGTACGAGGAGAAGTAGTCTGCGCCGAGCCCCGCGGCGCCGCCCCCGTAACTCCCCTCGGCGCCCTCGGGCGGCTGCGCGAGGACGTGCTCGTACATGTCGCGCAGGCGCCCAAAGTCCGTCGGGAAGAAGATGTCGAAGAAGCCGGGCGCGACGAGCAGCGTCGAGACGGGCACGGTCGTGTTCCGGAAGCGCGTCTGCACGACGGGCGCGCCGTGCCCGGGCAGCGCGTCCGGCACCGACGCGAAGTCGGAGAGGAGGAGGCGGTGGCGCGGGAAGCGCGCGCGGAGCGTGCGGAGGAGGGTGAGGAGGCGCGTGGGGAGGTATTCCGCCTGCGAGAGGTTCGGTGCGAAGGGGAAGGCGGAATATGCGCGCAGCAATGAGGGGGCAGCGCGCAGGAGCCGCGGGAGGGCCGGGGGGTGCGCGAGGCGCGTGCGGAGCTTGAGGAAGGCGGCGATGAGCGGGTCGGTGACGGGCGTATATAGCATATCGAAGTCCCCGCGCTCGTCGACGGTGACAAGCGCCTGCATCGGCTGGAGCGTCTTGAGGTCGTAGCGGACCATATCGTGCGCGAAATTGTCCTGCGCGGCGTCAGTGGGAATTAGGAATTATACGGAGGGGGCTCACGATAACCTCCATGGCGACCACGAAGCACGGCGCGGGCTCGGTCTTCTGCCAGCGGAATATGCTCTGATGGACGACGGTGACGCAAGGATGGACCGTGGCAAGCTTCTTGCGCTGCAGCTCGACGAGGCTCCCGCTAATCTCGATGATGTTGTACCGCGTGCGGTCGTACACCTCCGGGTGGTTGCTGCGCAGGTAGTCGAGGATGTTCATCGCGAGCGTGCCGTTCCCCGCGCCGATCTCGTAGATGATAAAGTCCTCGTACGGAAAGTACTTGAGCAAGTACTCGGACACCAGGCACTTGGCCAATGCGATGCCGTACCACGGCTTCAAGCAGTCAGCGTCGACGTTTCACGAGGCAAGAAGCAGCACCTTGAACAGCTCCGTCGGCGTGTGCCAGATCTGGCGCCCGGGCCCATAATGCTCGTCCGCGCCGTACGCCGCATACCGTCTTGCCACCTCCTCGTCAAAGTCGACCGCGTTCCTGAGCGCCGGAAAGTCAAACGCCGTGTCCGCCGTGTCGAAGATGACGGCCTGCTTGGGGAAGTAGCCGTAGTGCGGGTTGTACAGCGAGTCCTCGATCCAGTCGCGCACGAGCATCTTGACCTGCCGCGGCGGCGCGGTGCATTTTTCGAGCGCGTTGGCGTCGACGAGGGGGTACGCTGCAAGCTCTTCGCGCGGTTTTGCGTCGCCCTCGATTAAGGAGCTCGAGTTGTAGTTCCACCTGTCCGGCGGCGGGTCGTCTTTTTCGGGCTGCACTACAGAGAGGTGCTTGCGCTTTTTTGGCTCGGACGGGAGCTTGGACGCAAAACGCAGAGAGTTACGCGGAATCCGGGGCCATGGAGGGCGGGTCGCCGTTGTGGCGAGTGCTAGGAGCATTGGAAGACACATCCGTTTTGGGCATGTCATTTCTCACCGAGAAATTGGAATCCAATAAATTTGTATTCTACTCAGGACCAGGCTATGTAATGCTCGGCGCTGATGGGGATGAAGAGCGCGCCGTACATTCATATTCATTTATTTTTTTTAGTAGACAAATGTGATGAGTAGTACTATGTACCAAGTTATCAAAGTCGACGAGGACAAGACGAGGAAGTCTACAAGGAGGCGCGTACGTGGCTACGAGCCCGGTGAGAAAGGCGAGGTTTGCGATGAGTGTGTGGAGGAACTCGTCCTTGTACAGCGCGAGCAGAAAAGCTGACCGAATCACTCGAAATCCATTAGGACCGTGGACGTGACGGACGGCGGACGCGTCCCCGGCCACCACGAGCGTCAGTGTGAAGCCGCGCCCTGACACGGTGGACAATCAACTGTCATCCGCGGTCCGGAGGGCGACTGTCATCTGACGGCTAGCTGTACTGTCATTTGCATAAAGCCGGCCACTTACCCCTTTGAACAGGTTTCGGGCTCAGGGCTGTTCCGTGGCCACGCTGCAGCCTCGTGTTTTGGAGGTTTTTGTCTGAATTTTCTTTGTATGCACATTGGCACAATAAATGAGATTGGTTTGTTCAATTTGTCTGAATCTTTCGAACAAAGCCTTAGATAAAATGTTATGTACTATATTGAAATTATCTATGTTAATATATCGGACAGCTCCCCGCCGCCACACCGCTGCACCCCGCGCTCGAGGCGGCGATCCTTGCGCCTCCGTCGGCACTCGACAAACCGGGTGCCCTTTATGTCTTTGACATCCCGGCGGATCGACCGAATCGTCGCACGCGCCGCGCCCTTGCACGGGCACAGATACGGATGGCGAAAATCAGGTGCTCCAAGCATCCTTGGAAGCGCCGGGCTCAGTGGGTATCGAAGTATCGGGGCCAGCGACAGGATTGGTGGGCTTATTGTAATGTTCTGTATGCTGCGAAAATTAGTAAGTATGATCTCGCCAGGGCAATTACTTACCTTTGCTCAGAGGCACTGATCCACCTCCACTTCAAACTCCTGGGGGCATGGATGTTACCTTCGGAATGCCACTTTTGTGGCGTCTGTCATACCGAAAATTTGGTTTTCGCGCTTGTGGGGGTCGGGCTGAAATTGCGCGCGTCGTCGTGTTTTTATCTCCGGTGTTTGGGCTGGCCAGTGGACGAGTGAGTATCTTTTCTATTTTCTCTTACTTCTCACTGATGTGCTGGCGTCTACTCCAGAGTCGCGATGTAGTACATAATTTGTTTTTCTTGCTGTCGCCTCGTCGCAGGTATTTGTTTTCCTATACGACGAACTTGGAAGACTACAATACATTAACATAAATAATTTCGATATAGTACATAACATTTTATCTAAGGCTTTGTTCGAAAGATTCAGACAAATTGAACAAACCAATCTCATTTATTGTGCCAATGTGCATACAAAGAAAATTCAGACAAAAACCTCCAAAACCCGAGGCTGCAGCGTGGCCACGGAACAGCCCGAAACCTGTTTAAAGGGGTAAGTGGCCGGCTTTATGCAAATGACAGTACAGCTAGCCGTCAGATGACAGTCGCCCTCCGGACCGCGGATGACAGTTGATTGTCCGCCGTGTGAGCCCCTCCTAATGGCGCAGCCGACGCATGCCTGTGGCTGGAGCGATGCCTCGTACCGCGAGGTCCATCCTCGAGCATCGTACCACAACGATTCCATGGTCCAGACGAGACCAACGAGCGAGGTGCAGCCCCCGCAAGGTGCTGTAAAACGAGAGCGTGCAGGAGAGGGAACATAAACACAAAAGTAGCGGGACGATCCTCGCGCCATAGAAACACGAAAGCACCCGCACACAGCCTGTCCGCGACAACGCATGCGACAACCGCACCGAAATGGAAAGAAGAAAAACGTGAAAAAGAATGCACTGGAAGGAGGCGGTGTATAGGTCCACTCGTTCTCGCACCACGAGCCCAGGTCGCGGGAAAGGCGGAGCCCGAGTACACCCAAAGTAGGCTGACGAAGTCTCGTGGAGGTCGACGCCAGCGTGCCCATCCCATTTCCGCTGTCTCCAGGGAGAGGAGTGTGTTGACGAACAGGACAAGTCAGATGGCGCTGAGGTGGGGTGAGCGCGGGAAAGGGACGGAACGGCAGGGATAAAGAAGAAAGAGGCGAGGAGCAGGGGCAGGAAGGAAGGATCGGATAAGTAAGAGAGAGGAGGGGAGAGGGGGATGGTGAGGTAGGGGGAGGAAGCTAGATAGCTTAGGGAAGAAGAGACGACCATGAAAAGAAAATGAGGGACAGATACGGAAGAAAAAAGAGACCGGGATTTGTGGCCAGCAAGTAGCCACGTTGAGGGGAGACGCAGCACTGTAAAGACCTTGCGTGGGGAGCCGAAGTGCAATGGCAGCGGCGGCTGCAGCATTTCAGCCAGTCCTACTTGGCGAATAAAAGACAGTAGGTAACACGTGCCATGTGTAGGCTGATACGTAGTCAGCGGAGTCGACATATACATTGAAGACGAAGGTGTAGGGTTCGCGTAGGGCGTGTTCGCGTGCAGTGAGCAGTATCCGGTGTCAGTCATCAAGACACACAAATTTTGAAGACGAGCCGGTAGATGCGCGCTATTCGACCCTTGAGCTGAGAAACCAGTCTGCGAAGCTGAAAGTGCGTTGATGCTTGGTCGATGCTATCTTGCCGCCGATACTTTGAAAATTGAGATAGTGATTCAGTGCGGGTCCCTGTATTGATGTGATCCTTGCGGGGCTCAGAGAGCCGTCCTATTTGGCGAGCAACGACTTGACCCGACGACGATGCCCACTAACTTTAGGTAGTGGGTCCCTAGAGGTGGGCGGCGGAAGATCCCGGCAAATTGACCTCTTTTCAAACTCCGCCGGAGCGCGGTCCGATCACGTTTTGGGCTTGGCCAGCGCGCAACTCAACTTCCGTTTTGCTGTCGCAGTACTTACCGGATCCCCAAACTTCCAAGGAAAGCCCCCCCATTTTTAACCCTTCAGAATCGATCTGGGTCTATAAAACATTATTTTTGAGAGGCATGGACAACATATGAGTTTAATCGCTCGGTCCAGAGAAGCGGTGTTTGGTCGTGGATAAACAACGCACTGCTTTCGACACGCTGTCACTCCCTATATCGGGCGATGTCTAAGCAGGGATCACGGTCCGTTCACCGGCGGACCGACTTCCGGGGGTATTTTCAAATTCCCTCGACTTCGGAGGTTGATCTACCGGCATCTTCCGTCGCCCACCTCTTGGTGGGTCCTAAAGCCCAGTGAGAATCCCCTATGCTGGGGTCTGCTCGGGTCTACTCAGGTCCGCTGTGGGAGGACAACCGAAAGGAGAGCATATGCGAGCAGATCAGAGCGTAGGAATGAGCATATAGCGGATGCGCTTTTGAGTGTTTTTGATCCGCATATGCTCGCAGCTGCGCGGGTATGCTCCAGAATATGCTATGAGCTGCTCTCATATACCCAGCATATCCTCTTCATTTTACTTCGGAACATGAATATATTATTTAATCAACTACGACAGAGTACGCCAGCCCCCCCGCCAGCACGATAACACCCCGAACTCACCCATCTCCTACGGCCCATCACCGGTCCCGCCGGCCAAAGGGGCTTGCACGCGCCGTGCGGTCTTGTATTTCTTCGCGACGGGCACTGCGAACACGGTGTTTGCATAGCGATGGTGATTGGACACGAGGAATGAGAGGAGCATTCGGTGTCTGCCGCAGAAGAATTTAGAAGGTGAAATGGGTATGAGAGGCATGAAATACACGTTCGTATAACGGAAGCGTGCAGAACGGAAGTTGCCTAAGGAAAGAATTAATTGTTAGTGAAAGGAGTCGCAATGGAAACGCACCTCGCGAGGTTGCGCGACTCGGAGCATAGGAGAAGGTTACCTGCATCAGTACTAGTCAGCCGCAGAAGAGACGAGTGGAGGGAACGCACCATGGTCGCATACCTTTGTGGCGCTGTGTGACACGTGGAGGTTAGCAGTAGCACGCCCGCACGCGGAGTCGTCGTACTCAGCGTCAGGGATGCTGATTCTGCGGAGTATATGAATGAAAAGCAGGGATTGCGGAGATACGACTCACCCTGTGGTCAAACCGGCTTAAATTGCGCATAACTGAAAAGTTAGTTTGTGACATCCAATAGAGACTTCGTGGGCATCGTACCACATAAGAATGATGTATAGGAGGTCCCGCTCCCACCTTATTCTCGATAGATGTGCCGAAAAACGTGTTAAAGCGAAGACCTATGCAACAATGCTGAGAGACGATCTTAGTAGTGGGCCGTGGCAACATGGAAATCTTCGTGTCGTTCTTGCTTGCAGTGGTATCGGGACGCATAAGGATGGGAGGAAGGGAGGAAGGGGAGGGGAGGGAACTCGGAGGGAAGAGCGGGGGAGATGATGGTAGGAAGCAAAAAGGTTTGAAACTCCGCTGATCTCCCGTCTGAGTTGGTCCGTGCGCATGCGGCGTGCACGGGCCCTTCGCTGACTTTGGAGCAAAGAAAGAGCAATCCCAGGAAGTCAGAATGACGTTGGCGCACTTTTCAGCCAAGTTCCTATAATTTTCTGAGGCCAGCAGTTCCAAGCAGATGGCAGCAGTTTTCGGCAGAGGCACAATAACATCGGGCGGATCAGAGCAGTTTTCGGCAGATCCCAGCATAGGGGATTCTCACTGGGCCTAAAGGCTGCTAAAGCGCCCTAATGTTGCAGTCTCCCCAAAGTATGGAACTTTCCCACACCAAGCAGAGCCAAGCATTGTCATTTCTCGGGTGAGTTCGATTCCCAATGCTGTGTTTATTTTTTCACGTGAGCGATATTACCTGCACATGTGTTCTGAAGTTTCCGGGGTATGATAAGTGGAGCAAATGCAACATACTACCAACTCCAATGCCTTTGAAATTTCTCCAGTTCGGCCAAATGTAGGATAGTTTAGACCAGCCATAAATATGTAATTGTTTGAAACTCAGCAGTGTCCTGGCAGTGACTTGCCGCTGTTCCAGACTTCATTTGACTTCAATTTTGTTGAGAATCTTAGTGATGCAACTAGCCAGCTGGAGAATATTATTTGCAGAACTTAGTTGAACTTTGTAGAATATTCTAGAACACCTTTGTAGTAGTATAAATACCCCGCAATGAAGCGGCAAAGGGCATGTGTTTGTTAGGCATTTCCCTAGCCTCAATCAACCGCACACCCCACTGTCGTTTTCTTGTCACTCTAAGCCTAACAGCTTAGCTCCATACGTGCACCCGAAAAACCAACAAATTTGTCCCTGTGTTGATTCTTCCAGAGCGAAATATTTTATTCTAATTAAGAGAACAGAAGAAATTATTACGAGTACTTATGTAATCGTTTTTAATCAACCGAAATGAGGTTTTCGAGGTCTGGTTAAAAAGTGTCCCAATCTAAGTTTGTAAAGAAAATAGGGGCTGTGCTACAGGTTTTAGTGGCTGTGTTGAAGTGTTTTTAGTGGCTGTCCTTTAAAACTCATTCACTTCCAGTGAGTTTATAGTGGCTGTGTTGGGCTCTCGTAATCTTCCTCGATTCTCGTGCAGGTTCGATTCTCGCAATGCTCATTCTTTTATTTACAGGCTTATCAGGTTACTTTTTGTTATTTCTCTTTCGGAGCCCTTTGAAAAAGCAAAGCTCGCATGCACACCCAGCAGTGGCTTTCCCTGGTACGCCGCTGCACATACCATCGCAGCGCAGACCAATTTTGATTGGCCATCTAAAAACGGCTGCAACCGAACATCCACCCCCTTCACTTTTGCCAAGGGTACAAATATGCCTCCACAAAAATTTAGGGACACTCCTGGGTATGTCTAATGTTCGTATTTTATACATGTCGCACCACCGCTGCACATACCATTGCAGCACAGACCAATTTTGATCAGCCATCCAAAAATGGCTGCACCTGAACATCCACCCCCTCCACTTTTGCCAAGGCTGAATCTCTGCCTCTATAAAAATTTGGGGACACTCCTAGGTATGTCTCATGCTTGTATTTTATGCGCATCGCACCGCCACTACGCATACCGTCGGAGCGCAGGCCAATTTTGATGGGCCATCCAAAAACAAAAGTGTGTCATGATGAACGGAGCCCGCAGCGCAGGCCAATTTTGATGGGCTATCCAAAAACACAAGTGTGTCATGGACGAACAGAGTCCATTTTGAGCTTGTGGCAGGCCAAAAGCAGTAATTCTGAGTGTTCAAACATCGAATCACTGGTGGACATTTTTCCTCAATAGAGCTCAGGAAGAGGACCATTTCAGCATGCGGGATCAAGTGATTTGGTCCAGCCGTTGTTAAAATCCTTAAAAGCAATGTCACCTATGACGGTCCACCAGATTTTCGGCTCATTGCGATAATCTCCTGAGTTGGCCGAGTGCCTCTTAATTAACTGGATTTTGCGGCGCAATACAAAGGTATTTATATTTTTGGTCCGGCCAATGTACGACAATAACTAATGTCAATTTTTTAGTAGGTCGGTTTTCATAGTCGCACAGGCTCGAAGTACCACGGACATTTCGATCTTTGGACAAGAGACAAAATTGTGGAGCTGGCTACCAGTGCTAGTCGGAAACCCTCCTTCCCTCTTCCCTCTCCACCCACATTGCAACTTCCAAAACCATCGGTATACTCCCGATTTCGAAATTTCTTGCCGCTAAACTTAAAATCACCACACTTCCCCGTCCCCACATCACTGGTGTGCCCCACCACCCATCTTGGTCCTTGTCCATCAAGAAGTAAAGGCAAACATGAGGAGGATCGGAAAGGTATCCCTCTCTGATGGTCTCGAGGAGCTTCTCGGCCATCTCCTTAGCTTCGTCAGAGAAGAATGCTCCTCGGGTCTTCTTCATCGTGCAATGGATGTTGGCATAAGCAGCAAACAGCTTCTCCACATGTACTAGAAGAACCTTGCAGCCGGGAATGTAGCGATGAATACATCGATCCCATGCTTCTCTAAAACCACGCGGACTGCATCTGCATCGGATTTATCATGGATGAAGATGGCCTAACTGAATTAGTGTGCAAAAGCCTTGAATGCCGAGTGTTTCTTCAACAGCACTCCCTGAGAGCAGATGATTCTGAATCCGAGTCGGCTCAACCCTGTATCCACTATTAAATAGCTCACAATCTAACGGCTTCCCATGCATAGTGTTCGTCCTCAATACTGCAATCCCGCAATGTCTCCGCGCTTTTGTTCCTCTTTATAACCACTAAGTTCCCAGCCCACTGCGAGAAAGGATGCTTAAGAACAGAAGTAAGGCTCCCATTAAATGGGTGCATCAATGTGTTGAGTTGAGGAACCCAATAGACCATCCACGTGTATTCAGACCACACATTGTTTCGAAATGGATAGTATAGGCTGTATAGCATAAGGTACGCCTTCCTAGTTCTCCCTTTAAATTATGTTCAAAACCCGATAGTACTGATTTAATGTTGGCCGGAGAGTTGTGTTTCACGGTCACTGAAATCAGGACCAAGTCGGTGCAGTTGGTAGGAAATAAGAATGGCTTTGAAAGCTGCACCAATCGGATGCAATCGAATTGCTCTACTGTGTGCAACTAATAACAAGCCCCTCGAGACAGATAAAACCGCCCCTCCTGTCATGCCTCATACTATCCGCCCGTATCTACCGAAGGCATTCCGGAACTTCATCCGCGAGAACCCGTGTTCACTATGTCACAACCTCACATATTCCTGGAGGCCTGCACCACCATTCGAGATCTATATTTCTGAAATGTTTAGACTGAATACTACAAAAATATCAATGAGAATATGTTGAACAGGTTATTAAGGACATTTTAGACACATTCAACACCGAACATTCCCAGAACATCTGAGGGAGGTCCTCAAAATATTAACGAAACATCTTATACATATCTACAATCCGCAACATATCTATCATCATACACATTATTTGTCTGATAAGGGGTTGTATATTATATGTCGTGATGGTTCAAACGACCACACCGGACCTTGCACCACCGCACCAAAAATTTGAGGTGATTTGACGGCATCCGCACCAATGCATTGTGGCCGGCCACAATCAAGATCGAGGCAGGCACGAGGGATCATTGTGGATTCCATGCTGGTGGAAGGTGCTGGCAAACGAATGCGACAAATTTGACGAATCAAAGGTCCGTGCGCGGTTGTTTGTGCAAGCATTTCCAATCACGTGCAGGTTGGTCGTGCTTTCTCCCTTCGCTTTCTTCGCTTTCCCCCACTTCCGGTTCCACTGAATCCACTTGTCTGCCCTGCTTCTCTGCCTCCACCGAGCCTGCTCCCCGATCTCAGCCTCCCAGCCGAGTCACCAGCCCTCCAACGGTAGCACGAGCTCGTAGGCCACTCAAGATTCAAGAATCAAGATGCGACTTCAAGCATCGCTCCCTGAAGTTCGAGGCATGGCTGGACCTTGCAGGATCACATTTAAAGATCGTTAGCCAAGCTCTTCAACGTGGCGCTGATAGCACCTCCGGATTCGCTTCAAGCTTCAAGACACCTGTCTGCCCCGGATCAAGTGTGAACGTTCTCTCACCATCAAGTCTGTCAAACTCCTACCTCACTCGCAAGTTTGGCTGCATCCAACTGTACCTGCCCACAGGGACTGGGACACCGCTCGAGTCGACGATCATTTTGTGCACTGGTGGCCACGGCGGTTCCGCTAGTACACGGAGAAGGTGCGTTGTCATCCCAGTTGACTGACATGTACTGATTCACCCACGCAGTCATGGCGTGGGCGCGCACACTTCTTGCTTGTGGGTGTGATCCACGTGGTTGTGGAGGCAGAGACGGAGCATAACAAGTGGGAAAAGGTGAAGCAGGTCGCGCAGACGCGCGTTGTCGAGGTCGTCGACGGCTCCTGGTAGCTCCTTTGTACATGTTCTGTGTGGGGATTTCACGTATACCCTTAAATGTCAATCTTTTTGCTCAAATTGCAAGTGCATCGTCAGATGTTGTGTGCCATATGTAATAAATATCCACTTCAATGTTGAGGAAGTGTTACTCTCAACATTCTAGAAATATCACTCTCAAAAAAGCCTGCCGGGATTTACCTTGTCACATTTTGAGAATGTTTGAGCAAGCTTCGGCAAACATTTGCCACAAAACATTTTTAGTACATCTTTTACAAACGGCGGTGTATTGCCGAAGGACTGCAGGCGAGAGCACACCACACCAACAGAGCCGCAACCTATTGTGTTTTTGGAGTTGTTACCGATGATGTGCGAATTCTTATTATCGCATGCAACCTCTGACTGAACTCGTTCAATAGACCCAACCTGGACTGGAAAACTTCTACATACTGAATGCCGTGAGATACGAACTTCTAAATTTAAATCCAATGTTTTTTCGTGTTCAGTGAATGAACCATTCTTGGGTTGCTAGAGAAGAAAGAAAAAAAGCACATAAGTGCGAGTTTGCCGGGCCGTGCCGCGGCCCATCACCCCAAGTGGTTCACTTCAATTTTACAAGTTGTTGCAGTGTCAAGACAAGCAATGGTTTCGATTTCGATTGCCTTGAGACTGCGGAGTCCTAGAACCAGAAGTATCCAAAATTGACCTACTGCATCTAATTCAGGGTTTGTACCTGTACTCCAATTTGGCATCCACCACAATGAGTTTAATATGAGTATCACTGGCTTATATCATACTGTATTTTTTCATTCAATTCGACTGTCACGCATCACTCCCCCCTTGGTTGATCGCGAATATTGGTATTTTGTCACGTGTCACCCACTCTCTGGCCGAACACATTTTGCATCACACAGCCCTCGTAATTGCCCAAAATCACGTCTGTGGCACATAAATTGAAAATTTTCGTTCCAGTGGTTGAATTGACGCAAATTTTGGCCGTGGTCAGATTGAATGAAAAAATACAGTACTGTAGGGATCAATTTCTACAGGTACATCGTGACTGTGTGGAATTGGCAGTGCGGCAAGTGTCTACTTCACACACGGAAGCCGATCAATTTTCTGAGTCAAAATATGTTTAAGTTGGATGTCCGAGTTGAACGAAGTCTTGAAGCCACGATTGAAGCACTGCAACTCATAATGATATAGATATAGCAGTTCGGCATCAGATGATTGAGCTTATTTGCTAGCTGTAGAGGAAATCAAGACTTGCAAGTATCAGGTCCTTGATTCAGCACATATATATGCACACCAGCATTGAAGTTTGAGAAACTTAATTGTTCGAAAGGCATGCATCAATTTCAATAGGGACCCGGGAGGATATCCCCAATGACTCCAAAGGCCATGAAAGGAGGATCACCCCCAAAGGTCGGCTATTGGTACGGCAGTTATCTGCACAGAGCTTAAAGTCTCAGGGAAAAGCTGGCCGCAATGCTTGCGGAGTGCATCTTACCCAATGAATTGTGTGTTGTTGAATATTCCTTGTTGAATGGGTGGCAACTTGTAGCTTGCTGAAAGGTTGATATTCCGGGATCTTGAGGGTGGACCTGAGCTTGCTTTGAGCTAACTGAAATGTTGCGGTTATTTGATGAAAGGAATATATGTGGGGCAGGACAAAAGTTCATAAGGTGTGGGGGTTGAGTTTATAGGGGGCGGAGAGCCACTCGCACCCATAATAGACTACCCCATAGGAAAGGCTATATATGGGGTGGGAATAAATGTACATCCAGACCGCCCATACAGGAGGCTATTGTTATGTAGCAAGAAAAAAACTGTGTAAACAATTTAAATCCCCCATTGAATGAAAGACACCAGCACACTGGGCTTGATTTATTTTCCCTCAGATCTCCACATCAATCATTGGACAAAAAACATGTGGGCTTTTTGGACAAGCTCACAAGGTCACAGGAAAAAACACTCCTTGAAAATTCGATAGACGACCAGAGAACCTCGTGAAAAATTGGAGGATTCTTTGACAGTGCCAAAGCTATTGTCCCTTCCGTGGATAAGAGTTGCTTAGGAAATACTCTCGGTACTCACGGAACTGGTTGGCATTTTGAATAAAAGTTAACTGTTAGTGGGCTCTGCTGCAAAGCGCGCTACAATTGTTATGCCGGACCACGGTGTAGGGACCAAGAGATAGAAGTCAGCTACAGATTTGCCTGTTTACGTTGCTTCCAAATCGGGACTTGATCGCTTCTCTCATGATGCAGACAACAAAAATCTAGGCGGCCGTGGCTCCGCAAGCTCCCTTGGACTTCACCCAGGATGCATTGAAAGAAATGATGGGTCATTTCCGGCCATTGCATGCTATTATACTCAGCCGATATTCAGGAATCTAGGATGGCTCGCTCGCACAACGCAGGCTGCCTTGCAGGCCTGTTGCACAGAGATTCCACCCTTGCCCAATCCCTTCAAATGTTTACAAGGAAGGGGGCATGTTGAATCTTCATGAGGAGGAAGTGCCTGCCTTTGTCGAGGTCAATAAATGTCTACTTGACGACACCAGTCTCATCCTCGAACAGACCCACGAATGGATGTTTAAGGAACTGTGGTCACCAGAATATCCATCCCTCTGCCACGTCTCCAACTCTGCAGATCAAACTGGTGGAGCCGCTCTCTACCGGCCTCCGGGATCTGCAGCTTGCGCAGGTCTAGAAAGTTAAGAGCGGAGACGAAACATACGTCACCCGAATCTATGATCCGCTATACGTGGCAGATGTAGTCGGGGTGCTGGACATATTCCTTGGGAGCGCAAAGCTTATGAACACGGAGGTAGCAGCATACACGTGTCTCACAGAATTCCAAGGCAATTGAACTCATTCCGCAATTCAAGGGGCGCTTCCTCACGGTCATGAACACCTTCGACGACGACGACGACCTTATCCCCATCGATTGGGCCTCCGAAATTCCAAGGCAGCGACGCGTCTACGTGCTCTTGCTGGAATACATGCCGGGCAGCGATATTTTCCGCCGGCAGCTCAGTCACGAGTGGCCTGTATGTGATGTGCACAGGGCTGCCGTTATGCGCGCTGTATGGGTTGCATGGCACAAGCTCAGGCTCCGTGGCATCACCCACTACAATTTTGCGGGCAGGAGCATTCTTCTCAAAACCGTTCCCACATCAGTGGAACCTTTTTGCGAGGATCCCATGCAAGCTGCAGTTCCAGATGCCTGCTGTGCTCATGCACGCTTATAATCCCGACATGGCTTTCCTGATAGCTGTCATTGATTTCGAGAACTAACTGGTCGATGAGGGCTACAAGCCGCCACTGATCACTGACTAGGACGAGGTCAAGCAGGAATTTCCAACTTTGGCTCCGGTTTTGTCTCGTGTTTCGGGTAGGTAGCATGCCCGTCCAATATCGAGTGGAGTGCTTTTAGACTATCATCATTGTGTTTATAATATCCTTCACGAATCATGGGTAATAAATGTGGTTAATGGGAACCCATTCATCAGACCAGTCATGTGTTGGAATAATTTGGCAAGCCGACACACTGAAACTGTGCTACGGTTAGCATGGACACGCACAGCAAATGGAAACATGCTATGCTTGCATGGACATGTAGTGTTTCTATGGGAGCGATTTCAGCTGGTCTGAAACCCATTGTTCTTTGTATAAGTTTGGTCTTATTTATGTACATTGTTTCTTGAGGTATAAAAGGTCCCCCCAATCTTGGCAATATAATAAATCCTTTTACCCCTTTTCCCTCCCCCCACCCTCACACTGGGAGCAAAGGCTGGGGCACCTGAAAGACAGGTGCCTTGACAAGAGGTACTCTGCATGTGTTCTGCAGCTCCTCGCAGGACACCAAACACATCTTGAAAGGGTGATAATGAGCCCTTAGCATGACAAAGGGTTCACAAAGAGAAGACAAAGGGCAGGCACAATTTCGGGGGTGGCAGGAAATTGTGCCTGCCCTGTGTCTTCTTTTTGTGAACCCTTTGTCATGCAAAGAGTTCATTATCATTCTTTCAAGACATGTTTGGTGTCCTCAAAGAATTCACTGTTCACATGCGTCGGGACCTCTTGCCAAGGCACCTGTCTTTCAGGTGCCCTGGCCTTTGCTCCCAGTGTCATGAGATTCGAGATTCTCACATCATGTAAGGACTTCCTCACTCTTTCTGGTCTGGAATTCTGTGCAAGAAGCTCCTGGATATACTTTCCATGAGATATGTCCTGCATTTCCGGGACAATTTCTTCCAGAAGAGAGATATGGCCGAAATTGATCACCACAATGGGCAGAGATTCGATCTGCGCGAGCGTCAGCGTCCGGTAATTGAAGGCAGGCTGGCCCGGGATATCGAACTCCTGTACGAGGGATTTGGCGGGGACCGTGAACCGCAGCTGGCAGTTGAGGTCATCACAAAATGGCCTTGGCGACAACGGCTTGGGTTTTAAAATGATGTTCTTCTCCGCGATATCCAAATGATGGACGCCGCAAAGAGCGAGAAGATGATAGACGAGGAGGACACCGTCCATCATCGCAGTCCTGTGTATATCGCATACAGAATTTCTGATTTAATGAACGGCATTGTGTTCATGCTTGGGATCTAAATAATTGGCAGGGTCAAACAAGTTGATCCGAAGCACCAGTCCTATATGCAGATAGAATGCTGTAGGAAGTACCTTGGAGCAGCAACAATAATTGTTTCAACAGCGTAGATGAGTTGTACACAATGAGGGGTAATTGAGCACCCTGTAGTATTTGAGATCTTCCTAGACTTGGTAATGAGTTTTTAGTTGTGGGGTTGACCTCCGCGAAAACACTGAATGGGAGTGAAACATGTCGGATCAGACTTGGCTTCCCCCCACTATGTTCAAGCTGGACTTTTGGACCCTAGTCTTATTAAGGCTGCTATCAGATCTCGCAAGCACTTGACACTGCTCATCCTTCGGCCTCTGCTCTGTTGAATACACCAAGGTTATGTGATGAGGACCCACCTTCCAAGGATGGTGGTGAAACCTCATCTGATTGCACGGCAGATGATCACTGGCAGAATATTTTCGCCGCTATACAAAGTAGGTATATATGGTTCCCTGCTGAATCTTGGCTTGCAGGTTGCAGAACATCAATAATTATAATTAGCAACCATGTTGCAAGGCTCCTTGCTTCTTGATCACGGCGCTAGCTACCTCAGTTTATTTTACATCTCCAGAGAACTGGCGGAATCAGCGGAATTATCGGCGGAATCCATCCAGGTGTCCAGTGATATATGTGCCTTGGCAATAAGCACAAAGAATTAATTCTACCACTGATCATACATTTGAACCCCTCATACACTACACAGCATGCTTGAAATGAAGGGCAGATATCACACCATGTAGTGCATGCCATACTTCTGGGCACTTGTGCCTCGCCTGAACGGATCCAATTCCGCGCTGGAGCCACGCGGCACACTGTCCAGCCGTTCCGGGGTGCATAGATCGCGCCGAGGTGGTGTGCTCTCACCCAGGTCACCTTGAAATCCAACATGTAAGCACATCTGTCTCTTTCTCCATCAGATCCTCAGCGAGACCCCCTGGAGGAGCCATTTGTGTAGTGAGGTATGTATTCCTTGGCTATTATTTGATAGCCCTGGGCAATTTCTGTTCTACATAACAAATAATCCATTCCCATCTCAATATTCCTGTGATGCATAATCGGGGTCCCCCACAGGCCCATGTTCCAAAGGGAAACTGCAAGAGGTTCCAAAGCTGAATGGTACCTCTCTGCCATCATTTCGGTATTTACCAGTGACAGCTATAAAATGGTCACTACAACTATACCTTATACGTAGATTCAACTTGAACCCTGACTTTCCAAAACAAGACATTTGACTGCATTGTGGGGTGTTTCTGGCCAGGGGCTGGCGCAGATAATATCAGTTGGATCCAATTGGAGTGTGAGCCGGTTGCCTCACTCTCTATGTTATAATATCATGCCTCGGAAACGGAAAGAGGAGGCACGTAAATTGCCGCGAACAAAAAAAAAATGCATTCATCGGGAATCGAACTCGCTCACAAAATGCCATGTTTGGCTCTGCTTGGTGTGGGAGAGTTGCATACTTTGCTAGGCTTTCCGATGGTTCCACTGGGTGTCCAAAAGGGGAAAAACGCGAAAAAGAAATAGAAGAAAGGGAAATTTGGAGAGCTTTCAGGGAGCCTCTTCCGACCATTTCAAGACCCTCAAAGTGTCTAAACCACTGGCCTCCGCATTTCCGATGCATCACTTGACATGTTTTCATAAGGAAACGGAATAGAATGTGGGTCACATCAAATGTAGTTTATCCCTGGAATAAAGCACAAGCAAGTATCCCAGGACCACGAAAAAAATTGTGGACAAATTAGAACACCTTTAGACCAATCCGGCACAGGTGGCTGGTTAATTAAGGCCGTAATCTATACTCCTTCTCGTAACATCAGAAAGATGAGATCAGTGGCTTATTTGGGTTTTGTGAGCTTTCGTGTGCATCTGAGGGTCTGAGCCTCAAATATTTCTTCCATAAACTGCTTATACCAGTTTTTCATTCATCTATGGTCACCTATGAATATCTCAAGCAAGATTGCGGGTTTTTTTTGACATTTGTGAAATATAATGTTGTATTGAAGGCGCCAGAGGTTGATGACTGGCTCCAGATAGATAAGGAGTGTCTCTGAGAGGTTTTTCGACCCACAGAAGTTTTTCACGCGCAAGGAAACTGATACTGAACGAGGAAAAGGGACCGCGGCACATAACATGTTATGTGCCACGGCCCATCAATTCTGCTCCACCATTCTCCCAGCTCTCAATTAACCTCTAAGAACTGGATACTCCGACTCAAGAGTACATTCCAATGTGCTTTGAGGTACTTGTGAGCCGGATGAGAGTACAGTGGCGCGTTGAACACGTTGAACACGGTGGCGGTTATGTTCGCATCAGTGGCTGTGCAACATAACGTGGCACATAACGACCCAGCTGATTGATCGGTAAGCCACTGGATCATCGGGTCGGATATTTATTTATTTATTTAACAATCTTTCCCCGCCGGCTTATCTATCTCTGTATATAGCCACAAGCTCGGGTCACATCGGTACTCGGATCATACCGGGTTGCACGGCATCAGGGACAATTACGAGTCGCCAGAGACCTTGTCAAGCAAGGTAATTACCTTCAATTCGACGGGGGGGGGACGCGTGGCCCAAATTAACAATTCGACCATTCGACCGCGGCCGAAATTAGGTGTGACAGTGCCAAAAATTCGACCACCGGAACAAAAGTTCACCCGCGCGTGACAAAGCGATCAAACGTGAATTGGAACCGCTGAATATACTGTACTAATCCGATCAAGTGTTCACAGGGTGTCACCCGTCACCGCAAGTGTTCACTGGATCAAGTGTTCATTCTGACAAATACCATCAATTCCTCCCATATATGGAAGCCCGGCGAATGCCGGACGATTTTTTTGAGTGTTTTCAGGCCTATTTGGACCAGAAAATCTGTTCGTCACCGTCACCAATGCCCCAAGTGTTCAATTCATAGGCTCTCGTCACCCGTCACCTGAACACTTGATCGGATTAGTACAGTAGACGGAGATTACCATCTTGAAGAATGGCCAAACATGTGTGCGTGCCTACACTGTGGCTTAGATTTGCGAATCTCATGTTTGATTGCTGCGAAAGAAGCATGATCTTCATTGAGGACGGAGCCTGGAGGGCGCAAAGAAGCATGAGATTCTGTATCTCATATCAGGGCGCAAAGAAGCATGAGATTCTGTATCTCATATCTCATGCTTCTTTGCGCCCTCCAGGCTCCGTCCTCAATGAAGATCATGCTTCTTTCGCAGCAATCAAACATGAGATTCGCAAATCTAAGCCACAGTGTAGGCACGCACACATGTTTGGCCATTCTTCAAGATGGTAATCTCCGTCTATATTCAGCGGTTCCAATTCACGTTTGATCGCTTTGTCACGCGCGGGTGAAGTTATTTTCGAGCAAAGACGCCGTGCGTAAGATAAAGGTGGCGGCGTTCCTTCAGAGCTTCAATCCCCCCGAACTACCCACCACTTTCCTCTCAAGATATGTGCGACACCGCGGCCTATACACTCCAGTCCTCAATTTTAATCTGGGCCCTATCGCTTATCCCAAGTATCATCCTGCACTACGCCCTTCTTGCACTGGTCTGCGCATTTTCCGTGATTTATGCCGCTAACTACAAGCGCCCGTCCACCCGCCTCAGCCGACTCAACATCCGGATCACCGCTGCCGTAGACATCTTGGCGCGTGCGAAATCCCAGTGTCCTCGGGACTATTTAGATCTCGCCGACGAAGAGGCTGGCTTGCTCCAGTACGCCAGACGCCTATCTCCATAATTATAAACTTGAACTTTCTAGGGCCAAATTATACGCATCCAGGATTCAGTCCTGTTTGTTGGAGGCACTCAACACGCCCTGGAAGACCTACCTTCACAAAATGTGGACGATCTGGCACAGCCTCGGCAAGTGTGAGCGTCAGGTGCGGAAGCTCCAGACATCGGCATTGGTGAGCAATTATAGTTCGCCATCTCGAACCATGATCCTGACAAACCCAGCTCATCATTGAAGCGGAGCACCAGCGCAAATTGGCCGAGCATATCACCGAGAGCATGGAAGTTGTGAACGTGGTCATTTTGTCGCCGAGTGGGTGCACTCGTGTGTCTCTGCGATTCTTAACTGACGGCAGTTAGGGCACAGCAAACGGTCCACTCAATTCGTGCGGAGATTTGAACCCAACCAGGAGATCTGCAGGTGAGGGCCACCGATTTTATAGGAGGATATGTTCTGAGCACATCTCACAGCGTGTAGGAAATTAAGCTCTAAATCTTCCTCCCCTTCCCTAACTACTTTTCTTCCTTTTTTGACTTTTTTACCCGTCATATTGCTTTACTCGTTGTTCTTGAAGTCTTTATCCTGCATTCTCGTACTCAGTCTCTCCATAAATCGTCTCTTGCGTCAATCCACATCTGATGGACTATATTTATGATTTCCGAGACCCTGAGGCGCAGTATTTATTTGGGAGAATCTGATGCCAACACTCTATAAAGGCTGGGAAAGCGAAATGTTTCATCCTGTTTGGTTGTTATCCGCGTTCGGGTCACGTGCAGTTTCAATGTTCAACCTCTGGTTGAATTTCGTTCGAAAATTATTCTGCGTGCATAATTCAACATCCGAGACTTGTCGAAAACAGCCGTAAACGGGTAGCGGAGCTCCCATTGGCTTTCCCTCAAGAAGAGCACCGTGACGCTTCTCACGTTCAGAACGCCATCCGAGCAACACCGTACACGTAGCTTCTTTGAACAGCTCCGAGTTGCGCGGATAAATTGTCGTAAATCCTAGCTCGTCTTTAAATTTTCAACATAGTTTCTCACGATGTTCTTCACGGAAGGCACAACGCTCGCTGGTTTCTGCTAGCTCACTGCCCGAAGTTCAAGTTCGCAGTTACAGTGGAGATAACTCGGATATGCAACCTCTTTGGTTGGTTCGACTGCCGTGTCCAAATGTATAAGGCCCGACTGTGTGTTTGACTTGCCACACCGGCAGGTCTACCAGCCATGAAAACGTTGGAAATTTTCTTACCCTGTTCCGCGGAGTGTGTCGTCGGCCCAGTGTTTATACGCGCCGGCGTGGACACCGTTGCCGTGTCTCCATATGCACTGCGCTACCGCCAGGTATCTCACTACGATTTCGTAGAGCACTCTCTTGCGGCAGCGTCCCCGACTGGCTCCCCGGATCAATACTTCTGCGAGTTCACTGCGAGTCTCGGGCCGAAACGACATCCGACTGGGATTTTTGAGTCGGCTACTGTGGCTGCCATTGACTTTGAAGACGCGCCCCTGGTGAAATTGGACTTGGAGGATGAAGGAAGAGACCATTATGTTCTCTGAGCCGGGGTATGGTTGAATAGGCGTGGGCATCACCCCGTGTTGTGGTATGTCCCTGAATCCCACGCGCAACGCACTCCTCTCATTCTTATTAATGTCCACTCCCCATGTCATTTTTTGAGGAAAAGTCGGTGCAAATAGGTTTCTGCAATGGACTTGGATTCTGCTATTTTGCAATCGCCATACGAGAGATAGGCTGTTTACCTTGTGACCTGCCAGCTGGCACAGATTCTGTGGACTGGACCACCACTCTCCGCCATGATAAGCCCTCAGGCCTCAGAGCTCAGCGTCTGAGAGATTTTCCAGGAGGTCGATTCGACGAAAGGAAAGTGACGGTATCCCAGAGAATCCTAGTAGCTGATGGAATCCGTGCGACTTGGAGGGCGAGAGAGAGGTATGCATGTCAGGCGCGGTGGTCCGGTTCGGGCTTGAAATTAAGATGAGGAGAAGATGTCTGCTATGTTTCAATCGTCGAAGACGGGCATTGAAATACGCAAAGCCTGGGAAGGAGGGGTGTTTGCTGAGGCGGATGACCGCGACTTTGTCCAGACACAGGCTCTCCCATTCGGTGTTCGTAATTTCCTCTCGGTGTTTTTGTCCAATTTCGAGAAGTATATCAGCGTCGATGTTGAAATAGTTGCCCGGTAGTGGATGCGGAAAGCCTTGGATTGAAGTCGAACGTCCTCGCGTGTCGTGTTGTTGCCGAAGTCATTCAAGGTCTCCACTAGCAATTCGAATGATGAAGCCAAAAGTTCAGGGCGACTAGGGCCCGTAATCTTGTCATGTATCTTTCTCACCGGATGTGATAATATGGTTGTGGTCAAGCTGGAGTACGGGACTCGGCACGATTTACCGGTATTTCGACGTGTTTGGTAAGAGCCTTAGCTGCTTTTCTCAATCCTCGACGCGGTCTGTACGCGGTTTCCTGCCCTTTCAGTGTTCCATAGACCCAGGAAAGTCTCGGAGACCTATCCTCGACCTTTCCTAGGCAAGCAGAGCCCTTAATTCTTCTCCATCACTTGCACAATTTTAACGATTTTTTTTGGGCAGCCAGGGTCAGTCTTACTCGTTCTGAGTTTTCACTCTGGTCTTGAAGTTTATTGCAGAACTTTTTCTGGTCTTGAAGTCTATTGCACCTGCGGAGATCTACCGACCCCTGCGGCCAGCATATATATGTTATGAATCTATGCTCAGTGCTCCGCCGCATACCCAATAAACCGTGCTTCAATGCCCGCCAATGGTCGGCAACCTCGCGGAGATGTTTCTCCTCGACTCGTCTTAACTGCTCGGACCTAATGCCCATGGAGAAAATGCGTAATATCGCGATTATTGCCCATGGTACGTATGGCGCACTCTGTGCCTTTCTCCCTACTCACCCAGCGCAGTCGATCACGGAAAAACCACGCTCGTTGACCAGCTGCTTCAGCAGTCTGGGACCCTCAAGCCGCTTGCGTCCATCCCATCAGCGACGACGGGCGGAGAAGCCACGCTCGCGACCCACACGGACCGCGTAATGGACTCGAACGACCTCGAGCGCGAGCGCGGTATTACGATCCTCTCCAAGTGCACCTCCGTCTTCTACACCCCGACCACCGACGCCGGAACCCACCTGATCAACATCGTCGACACGCCCGGCCACGCGGACTTTGGCGGGGAGGTTGAGCGTATTTTGAGCATGGTCGATGGTGTCGCGCTCGTGGTCGACGCGACCGAGGGCCCCATGACCCAGACCCGCTTCGTGCTCTCCAAGGCCCTCGCCCGTGGATTGAAGTGCGTGCAATGTACCCCACATCTGTGAAGCTCACCCGCCGTGCAGACCCCTCGTGGTCCTCAACAAGTCCGACCGCCCCACCTCGCGCCCGGTGCAGGTCGAGGCGGACCTCTTCGACCTCTTCGCCACCCTCGGCGCGTCGGACGAGCAGATGGAGTACCCCGTCATCTACGCCAGCGCGAAGCAGGGCTGGGCCGTCACATCCCTCACCGACATCCCCAAGGAGGGGGAGAAGAGCTCCGCGGACATGAAGCCACTGTTCGACATGGTCCTGGAGCATTGCCCCCCGCCGAAGGGGTCCCGGGCGAACGACGCGTTCTCGATGATAACGATTCAGATCGAGAGCGGTGCGTCTTCCTTCTGCCCATATGCGAAGCTTTCGCTGACGAGATGGCAGACCCCTACGTGGGGACGCTCTACCTCGGCCGCGTGCATTCCGGCGTGGTCCGTCCCGGCGACGCGCTCATCGCTATCGACTCGGAAGGCGTCAAGGTCGGCGAGGGTCGCGTGAAGAAGGTCTATATCCGTCTGGTGAGCTCTCCCTCGTCCGATTCCTATCTCAATCGCTGACAACCTTGCAGGGCATGGAGCGCGTCGAGCGCGACGAGGCCGGCGCCGGCGACATTATCAGCATCGCGGGGATTAAGGGTGGCGGCGTCAACGTCACCCTCGTCTCTGCGGACGAGAAGACCTGGCCCGAAGGCGGCCCCAAGCCCCTCCCTGTATGCACTCTCTTCAGCGATAGCATACTAGCCTGACGCCGTCTGCTAGTCCACCCCCATCGACCCGCCCACGATCTCCATCGTCGTGCACGCCAACTCCTCGCCGCTCGCGGGCACGGAGGGGACGAAACTCACCTCGCAGATGGTCAAGGAGCGCATCCACCGCGAGGCGCTCACGGACGTCGCGCTTTCTGTCCTCCCGGGCCCGACGTCGGACTCGCTCGAGGTGCGCGGGCGCGGCGTGCTGCACCTGGGTATCCTACTCGAGACGCTGCGCCGCGAGGGCTTCGAGCTGCTCATCGGGCCGCCAAAGGCCGTGCTGCGCAAGGACCCCGACACGGGCGAGATGCTCGAGCCGATCGAGTCGTGCACGATCGTCGTGCGCGAAGAGTACGCGGGTGGCGTCGTGCAGAAGCTGACGCAGCGCAAGGGCGAGATGCACAGCTACGACGTGGTGGACGAGGACGTTGGCGCGGGGGCTGTCGCGGGCGGGGAGGGCGCCGGTGGGGGCGGCGGCGGGTGGGTGCGCATCGAGATGGACGTCCCCGCGCGCGGGCTCATCGGTTATATGGCGGGCGAGTTTGGCAATGACGTGCACGGCCAGGGGTGCGTCCCTCCCCACTTAGCGTCGGTATACTGCTGACGGTCGGCTCAGGACGCTCAACCACACGTTCAAGGGGTACGAGCCGTTCAAGGGCGTGATCGAGACGGGGCGCAACGGGAGCCTCATCTCGATGGCGCAAGGCGAGGCGTCCGCGTACTCGATCATGCCGCTGCAGGCGCGCGGGATCATGTTCATTCCGCCCGGCACGCAAGGTACGTTCCTGGCTCGCCTGTGTTTCCGCACAGAGCCCTGATGCGCGCGCAGTATACGCGGGGATGGTGATTGGCGAGTCGAGCAAGGCGCTCGACATGTACGTCAACCCGTGCCTCAAGAAGGCGCTCACGAACATGCGCTCCGCGGGCGCGGACGAGAAGCTCGTCATCGCCAGCCCGCGCATGATGAACATGGAGGTCCGTTTGCCTCCCCCTTCCCCCTCCCTTTCGCTCTACTAACGCCCGCGCGCAGGAAAGCATCGCGTACATGGCGGACGACGAGATGGTCGAGATCACGCCGAAGAGCGTGCGCCTGCGCAAGACGGAGCTCAACATGGACAAGCGGATGAAGGCCATGAAGGGGAAGCAGGGTGCCAAAAAATAGAAAATAGCGCCCGCTTCGGACTAAAATTACTTACCCTTAGACTCTACATACTCGTGTTAATTGTACGCCGTAGGATGTACATATCTTATTGTGGCCAGCGGCCACGGATTGCAACCCCCCTCACACTGTACGGCCGGGCATTTGTCGCGTGGCGTCGCGAGTTATCAAGACTCTCAAATCCACGGCTAGCATTCATTCGACTATATGAAGTACTTATACTCAGAATGGAGATGTACGGCTAGCGCCTCAGCGTCGAGATGACATCCGGGAAATCGGGATCGTTGACAAGACAGCCACCAGAGGTGCCAGTCGTCTGGCGCCGGACGGCGCCCGGACGCGGAGGCGCAGCGTGAATGAAGCTCGTCGCGCTGCCCGCCGCAGTGGCGTTGGCGATAAAGTCCAGCACGGC
Organism: Mycena rosella; assembly: GCA_029378255.1. Classification (NCBI taxonomy): domain Eukaryota; kingdom Fungi; phylum Basidiomycota; class Agaricomycetes; order Agaricales; family Mycenaceae; genus Mycena; species Mycena rosella. Next base: position 743,689 of record JARKIE010000004.1, on the reverse strand, counting down.
GGTGTCCTCCGCCCCGGGCTGCAGCCACACGGCGAAGACGCCCAGGGCGTGCGCCTGGCGCAGGATCTCGAGCGTCGCCTGTAGATGCGCGTCAGCGGAATATTATGTAGGAGAGGGGGGACGAACGGTGGGCGGGGTGACGACGGATATCGAGGTACGGGCGGGGTCGGGGATGTCCGCGAGCGAAGGGAGGCAGGGTATGCCCTGAGATGCGGTGACGAACTGGCGAGGCGGAGGTTAGATATACATATGGGGGATTGTGGCGGTGGCCGCTGGCGACTAACTGGATTGATAGGTGTGACGTCCATGCCGTTTTCGAGCATCGCCTTGAATACCTGGAAAACCGGGAGGTCAGGATATAGATCTGTAAAACGTATAAAGATCCTCACAATCGTCCCGAATTTGGTCTCGTCGTCGGACGCGCCCACCACGGCGAAGGACGGCGCAGAAAGGAACATCTCTGTCTTGCTCTCGAGCACCGCGGCCGTCGACGCGCCACACAGACTGGGCACCACCAGGAGGATAGGAACCGCAGAGAGGAAGGAACGCATATTAAGGCTGAGGGTTGTGGTCTGAGAGTGAGATGGTAGAACCTGCTCGGCGACTGAAATACCCATCTGGCATCAGCGGAGGTTGATTTGGGCCGGAGTTCTCTGACGGGGGGGAACAAGGGCGCTGATTTCCTCCGGCGAGGGAGCGGGCACCGTGTGCTGAATTGCGACGCGCCGGGGAGGGTGGCGCATACCGATGACAGAAACATAGAACGATGGCAGAGACCCGCGTTGCTCAGCTTATCCGCAAATCGTCAGTGGAGTACAGGTTCGGAACAGCATAGGGCGACCGCGGCTCGGAATCGCGTCAAATCCTTGAGGATCTTGAGTGTCTAGACGCGCGAGGGGTTCGGAATGAGTGCTTTCTTTCTCTTCCATTTGCATGCAGATGGGGGTTCGAAGCTGGCCAGTAATGGTATCTGGAATACATCCCACAGATGATGTTCATGACAGACGCCTTTGGTTCTGTTGGAACAACAGCAGGCAAAAAAAGGCGGGGAGGCGAGCAGAATTGAGCCGGCAATCGGGTGGTTCCGGAACAGTTCCCAGGATTGATTAATTGATTGATTGATTGCTTCGTCATCCTGACTTGCAAAAAATGGGGATCTTGGTTGAATCTTGGGCGCAAGTCCTCAAGCCATTAAAGCCTTTTAATAAAATTTCTCATTCTGCACCAAGTGGCTCCGCAGCCGCAACGCCACTGTACGCCAGACAATCGCTCTTGTGGATCGCGTTAGCCAGGGGCTGCAGCGTCGATATGACGTCCGGGGCAATGGGATTTTTGATAAAGCAGGGACCACCGTCGGGCTGAACCGCGTGAATGTAACTCGTCGCGCCGCCCGCAAAAGTGGCGTTGGCAATAAATTCAAGCACGGCGGCGTCCTCCGCCCCGGGCTGCAGCCACACAGAGAAGATGTTGAGGGCTTGCGCCTGACGGAGGATCTCGAGCGTTACCTGCGAAATGTGTGTCAGGGGAATACTATTGCGGTGCAGGACTACGAACGGAGGGTTGGGTAACGGCGGGTATTGACGTGCGGGTAGGATCGGCAATGTCCGCGAGAGATTGGAGGCAGGGTATGCCTTGGGATGATGCGACGAGCTGAAGGTGCGGAGGTTAAACATATGAGGGATCGTGGCGTGGGTGGCTGACTGGATTAATAGGTACGACGGGCATGCCTTTTTCAAGCATTGTCTTGAACGCCTGGGACGCGAAGTCAATCCATCGGTATACATATAAGAATGAGGATTCGACCACCCACGATCGTTCCGAACTTTTTCCCATTGTCGGACGTCCCTACCACGGCGAAGGAAGGTGGAGAAAGAAGCCTTTGGGTCTGAATCTCGAGCTCGGCCACCGTCAATGCCCCGTCACACAGTCGCGACAAGGCCAGCAGAAAAATTGCAGAGACGAAAAAGCACATGGTTAGGGTGGGTCTCTCGAGGTTCCTCGGCATTTTTGATGCCTGAAGCTGAAATCTGCGGCCGTCGGTGGCTTAAACAATAAACACTCATCCCCGGACCTATATTTGGGCCCGGGTGACCGTTTCCTCCGGCGGGAATGCAGGCTTCAAGAGATTTCCCCAGGAGTCACAGGGCTGCTGAATGCGACACCACCATAGACCAAAGTTTCAGGCGTGCTGGTATTAGTAGGCGTTCTTGCCAGTGGATCCAGGTTTTGAACTTGTACCTTTTATTAAATATTTCCGTTGAACAGTAGTCGAGGCAGATGCTCTTCAGGTCGCAGAGGGCAATTGGCACCGGGAAATCAGCAGAGGGAGTTGAAGAAGAGAGCGGAGAAATTGCCGGTCCTGCCATGGGAGGTACAGTAGGGATCTTCAATTTCACAACAGCCTAGTCATCCTAGCCAGCTCATTTTAATTCCGGCCAACATTCAAAAGAAAAGCTTCTAGCCAACTGAAATAGCCTCAATGATGTCTGCCCGATAGTATGCGAAACTGGATCCCGTCCCACTCACCAGGTGGAGCCGCGGAACATCATCACTCTGTCCGCTGCGCCCACAAATCCTTCATCATCAGCAAATGCGGCTTCCGATCCTTGATATACGGCTCGGGGGTTTGTCTCGTATATCCCAATCTGCCATTCATGAGTTCCGTGAGTCCCGTGAAGTAAGCATACCCTGGAATATCTTGCGCACTTTTCGTAAAATCCGTAAGTTCCCTCCTGCGCCTCGAGTTGGACAATGTGAAATCCGGGCTGTTGGAAAACCCAGGTTTCCAGTGCCTGTATGAGCTTCGCTCCATTTCCATTTCCTCTGGAAGATGGGAGGAGCGCAATGCGCGAGAGAATGTATGTATGCTCGGGGCGTGCGGAGAGCCGGGCGGTGCCCATGAATCCAGCGTCGATGTTGGCCGAGTCGGCGAGGAGAAAATGCAATGCGCCGGCGTCTTCACTGAATACGCGTTAGTGTATGATTCGCAGTGGAAAACGGGAGACTTACGGCTGGTTATCTTCATCTAAGTGAACATATCCCTGTTCCTGGACAAAGACCTGATTTTGTACATGAGCGGAGTTTAACTATGACAGCTGCTGGATGAGACTCACAGTTTTTCGGATTTCAATGCATCGGGCCTTCAACTCGGGCGATGTGGCAGGTAGGAGCATAACGTCCACCATGTTGGTAGTTGGTGAGTCACGACTGCATTGGGCGTCGGAGATATCGGGACGCTCAAGGGACGCTGTCGTCCGAAGCCGCCGACGCCCCTAATGCGAACCAGAAGTCTGAAATAGGCCTGGGAGCCGGGGAACGGTCGGGTCAATTCGAAGGAGAGCAAGTAAGTAATTCCAGGAACTTGAACTTGAAGTTGATTCCGAGTCTCCGACTAAGGCGTTACATAAATATATTCGAGAAGCAATTGAGTAAAAAAACCATCTGAACCCGCCAAAGATTTGATCGTGACCGACCGACTACTCTGAGGGGCCGATATGAGGTCTGGGAACTCGGGATTTAGGTGGCACTCCCCGCCAGTTGGAATCTGTCCCAGCACGGAGGAGTAGATGTATGTCCCTTCCGTCGCCACAGTAGAATTGGGCAAATATTCCAGCACGGCCGCGTCCTGTGCCCCAGGCTGCAACCACACAGCGAAAACGCCTCGTGCAGGATCTGAAGCGTCACCTGGTGAAGCACGTCAGCGTAACATGTTAACTATCATAATAGATGAAGACGAACTGTGGGCTGGGTGACGATAAATATCGAGGCCTGTGTGGGGTTGACGAGGTCTGAGAGCGGGTCGAGAGTGGGTATTCCTTGAGACTCTGCCACGAACTGTGCATATGTCAGAGGATTAATGGCATGCGGGCGGGGATGAAAGGCTAACCGGGTTAACGGGGACTGCGTCCAGGCCCTGAGCAAGCAATGTCTTGAGGACCTACTCAATACGCATGCTTCATCCCGTACACCATCAAAAAAAAACATGCAGTACGTACGATGGTCCCGAACTTACTTTCGCCGTCGGATACACCGACGACAGCAAACAAACAAGGGATCGGACAAGAATTTCTGTTGGTCGCTGCTTCGCACAAACTTCCAGGCCACGGAAATGGTGGGCAGCAGGAGTAGAAAGATTGCGATGAGGGAACGCATACTGTGCAGAGGTGTCTGATTTGAGATGCGTGTTGAGCTGAAATACCCTTATCGGGAAGTGGTTATGCCGGGACTATTGAATTACGGGGGGAGACATCCTGCGCATCGTGATTAATAGAGAATTAGCCAAATGGATTCAAGTACCCACCGTTTGCATTTGATCCACGTCGTTAGTCCAGCCTCGCCTGAAAATGCCCCGAGGGCATTCAAGAAGACATTGCAAAGATATTCTGATCTAAGAATATCTTCTGAATGCTTTCAGCATCTTTTGAATAACTCCAAGGCCGAGAAATGCGAAAGTTATTGTAAATACTTTCCCAATATCTTTTCCTTATTTTGCCCTGGGCTATCTGGTTATCCTCCCTGTGTAGTATGTGAAATGATATCAACCTGGGAATTGGACGTAATGTATTTGGTGCACAGATCACTAGTCGAATCTACAGGGCCAGCAGCAGCCTTCATCTTGGTAAAGTTGGGTGCGCCGAGCCCGTACAAGGAAATGATATATTAAGAAATCCGAGAGAAGTTGGAGTGAAAGCCGGTACCGTCGCTGGGTCCCATCCCGCGGTGGCCGCGAAGCCACCAGCCCCGCAGCCGTCGCTGGGAGGGAGGCCGGGGTTGGTGCCGATTGGGATGTCGGTGAACATTTCCGGGTGAGCGTAAAGCCACGGGTTGAGGAATTCGAGGGGCGGTTTGCCGGCGGCGATGAGCTGGTCGTTGAGCAAGCTGATGATGCTCGCGAAGATGGGGGTGGAGTGGAGGCTGATGTTCCACCGGTGAACTCGGGGTTACCACTTCGCACGATCACGATATCCGCAATAGAGGTCAAGTATGAAAATAGCAGCTACAAAATCCGGCCGAGCTAGTTGAAATGCGCAGTTCGGAAGAAGGAGTGGTGACTGTGACTGTGACTTTCCAGATCATTGCTCGAAATCAGATGCCACCTCACCAAACTCACACCGCACCGCTCAGTTACCGATCCGACTGAACCGAAGTAAACGCTGGCGCGCTAGCCTCTCCCATTGCTCGGACTCCCCAACAACAAATTACAACTTTGAACCGACTCGGAGCTAACAATCTCTGCGCGAAGTCCGTCTTTAAGTTTTAACAGTCCGTCTCTTCCCGTTGAACCTATTTGTCGACGAGAAATTACTCCCGCCATACACGCCAGGTCTCGTGTCTGTCTCCCAGCCAGTAGTCGCTATGCTTCGAAAGCGAGTCGCCCCGACAATTTCCCGCAGCTGGGAAAGCTGCTCAATTTAGGGTATTTATTACCCCCGGTCAGGCTATAAGAACCTTTGGCCACCCGTCCTTATTTACGGGATTCGATATGCTTCTCTCATACTTTGTCCCTTACATTTTCCTCGCGGCGGCGTGGGCGAAAATCCTATATGCCGGTGTCAACGAGGTAACCAAGTTCTCCTGGCCCTTTGGCTCGCCCAAGCTGACCTGTTCAGTCTGGAGGCGAGTTTGGTGTCTTTGCCCCGGTCGATACACCTGGGTTCGGCCTACCCGGACGTTTTGGTGTGGACTATGCCTTCATAAACAAAGTTTGTGCCACGAACATAATTCCTTGATGCGCCCATGACGACGTGTCCCACTGCTAGAGCACTGTGGATATTTTTGTCGACCAAGAGAAGATCAATTTCTTCCGCGTCACGTTCCTTATGGAACGAATGTGCCCCCTCGCCTTCGGTCTGGGAAGAAAGTTCAACGAAACGGTAAATATTGTGGCACAACGACGCCCAGTTGATGCTTACATCTCTGCAGTACTTCCAAGAGTATGCAGACGCGGTCAATTATATTACCCTGGTGAAGGGCGCATACGCTCTGATTGACCCTCACAATTATATGCGATACAAGTTCTGTCGTTCCGTTGAATATCTAAAGTCACTCCTACTGACAATCACCTTGCAGCGATCCCTCCATGCAGCCATTCACAGGAAGCGTAAGTACGCACCTCTCCCCCATCTATCTGATTTTCAGATGACCCCCATCAGGTCATTGGCAACAGTTCAGATCCCACTGCTGCGACTACTCAGCAGTTTGAAGAATTCTGGAACGAGCTCGCCTTCCGGTTCGTCCACAATCCCAATGTTCTATTCGGAATAAACAATGAGCCACATGACATGGTTCGATAATTTCCAAATGACTGGACCTAACTAACGAACCACTCAGCCAACTGACCTGCTGCTGAAAAACAACCAGGCTGCAATCAATGGTATCCGTTCTGCGGGTGCGCTCCAGTTGATCCTCGCGCCAGGGAACGGGTTCACAGGCGGGCACTCCTGGACGCAACTTACGGGAGCTGCGGGGGATGCCCCATCCAGCGATTTCATGAACAAGTTGGTGGACCCGATAAAGAACACTGCAATTGATATCCACGAGGTGACTTGCCTCTTTTCTTTTTTCCCCCCAATGGCCCGTTTTCTAATGAACCGAACAATAGTATTTGGGTCAGTCTTCGCATCATAACGATAGCCAAGTTGGATCATATAACGCTGCTTCCAGATGTCGATTTCTCCGGCGGGCACGCAGAATGTACACAGCCCGGTGCGTCCGTCTTCAGTTTCGCCACGCAACGCCGCTCATATCTTTAGGTCCTTCCAACCTCGCCAATGTGACGGCTTGGCTGCGCGAGAACAATCTCAAGTGAGATTTATTGATGGTACAACAGCAGTGCGCATGATCTGACTCGACTACCAGAGCGGTGGTAAGTGAATTCGGCGGAGGCGACAACGAGAATTGTTTCGAAGTGTGTTCTCTGCTTGACAGTAAAAAGCTGCATTTTTTAATCACCACAGTTTATCGACGACCTCGTGAAATACCTGGCTGCTAACGACGAATGGATCGGATGGTCCATCTGGGCCGCGGGACCGCTCTGGGGAACCAACTCCCCGTGCTGCGGCCCCGATACCGGCAGCCTTGAGCCCGGGGAGGTGAATGATATGGGTGAACCCAAGTGCGTTATCAAAATGTCGTTTAGATGTTTGCAGACTGACGATTGCTAGTGCCTTCTCCACTGTCTGGGCCGCTTCGATTCGTCCGAATATTCCGACAGGTACGTCCCTCACAACGATAATGAGAAAGTCTAATACGTTGTTCCTAGACCTGAAGAGGGTTGGAATCTCGAGTTTGCATTAGTAAGGCCGAGAATAAATCGATATGCGAATATTAGTTTGTTGAATCTGTTGACGGCGTTGAAGTTGACATCCGTGAGGCTAGGTGGACTTGACCCGCTCCCACGCCTCCTCATGATCAAGTCGGTGATGCTTACTGACCTTTCGAAGCTACCCGAACAATCTATTTCCAGGTACTGGTCCCCGAGGCTATGGCCGAGGTCCCGAGAAGCCCGGTCAGTTGAGCATTCGGATAATCACCCTCGCATTGGGGTCAGATAAGTGCTGGAAGTGGACTGGATCTCTTCTGGCTATACCACGCGCACGACCGAGGTTTCGGGCCGCACACAGTCTTTGTGTTTTATAGGATTCCCACGCTAAATCGGGGAGTCGCCCTGACCTTAGTCATCGCCGTAAGTTGGCCGTAGAAGCCCGAGGCACTTGGTCCACATAAAACAGGATTGGCTCAAAGCCAAATCGATACACCACCTCCACCTTTTCACCCAGCTAATTACTCCAATGCCTCTACACCGCTTCTTCACGCCCAAGGGGATGTATTCCGCCGAAGATAAAGCAGCGATCGCCGCCGCGGTCACGGCCGTCTACAAGTCGCTTCCCCCATTCTACGTCGTCGTACTGTTCATCGATCTTGATCCCGAGAGCTTCTTCGTCGGCGGGAAGAGCTCCAATAAATTCCTCCGTATCGCCGCAGAGCACTACGCGCGGAATTTCTCCGAGTCAGTTTGTTGGGAACTTGAACTGCGGTTGGATATTTATCAACTCATATCTTCAGCGACAAAGCGAAACGAGGATTCATGGACCGCTATGAACATGCGCTTGAGCCGTTTACCAAGGGCCGCGGGATCGACTGGGAGGTGCAGATCACAGATGCTGATGTGCGCCATTATTTATTGTGCCCATACCGGATCCTCATCTCCGCTTTTAATTTTGCAGCGCATACTCTGGAACGAGAACGGAATGGCTCCACCCCTGGCAGACACGGAGGAAGAACATATTTGGAAACGGGAGAACCGGGCAGTACCGCCGGAGGAGATGGAGGTTTTGAGGTCGCAAGAGCAGAAATAGCGGGAGCGTTTGCTCATCTGTATATCATTGTAGCTGGAGAACAGTCTGTTTCCCCCGCCCCTTTTTATATGCTCAAACAAGCGTGAGTTCGTGAAAATGAATTAGGGTTTGAATCAATAAAATTTGAGCATGCCAGTTGCAAATACATTATTATGGTGCGAGGGAACTTGAACCAAACATGCGACCTAGATCTCAGTGTGCGCCAGCCGCATTTTGGTTAGCGAAATAGAACTAAGATTGTTTAAAACGACGTGATCCTCGCTCGCTACAGCGGGAAAGGCTCTGTACAGTGTAAGTACCATGTCTGAGTTCTTGTAAGACCGCGAACTTGCATATTTGGGCGGTATGACGAAAGAAAATGTAAAGATTTTTGGGAAGTCCAGCTCCAATCTGCTTCATACACGATATCCGATGGCCCGTTTTAAAAAAATGTTCTTTATAACTAAAAAAAAACTGAACCTCCGCCGGATAGAAAGAAAAATTTGGCAAGAGTCAGACACAGAGGATCAAACTCTGGGCTGGCCATTAACAATTACAGATCTTAAACGTACATAGCCCGTGCTAACGCTACACCACGTCTGGCATATCCAGTGGGGCCTAGATACTGAGCTGGGCCTTTGGCTTTCTTGAACTTCCAAATAAAACTTCCTATGTCGGAAAAATCTTTTTCGCCCTATATCACGATATATGCCCGGATATTGTTGTATATGGCCATCAGGTCGCGAGGCACCATATAATAATGTTGATTAATGTACTTTATGGTAATATAGTGCAATATCTTACCTGATGGACCATATCCGGCTGAAGAAGCCATATCCTGTAGGATAGGGCCGGATCCGAGGTGGGTGGTCCCAAAAAAGAAAAGATCAGTCTTTAGTATCTTAGATTATTTCTTGTTTTTCACTTTTGTGGTCACAATTCAGTGCTTAGGAATGTAGTTTAATTTGATGGTTAAGGACTACTAATTATAATGGTTAGGGAGGGATTCGAACGCGCGACCTTGTCAGTGCATGTAAAACAGAAGCAATAGCCGTTAGACTAAAGTGAACATAGTGGTATATGTTTTTTGATCGATCACATGCGGTTCTCTCAGCGCAGACACAAAAGTAAACATAAGTATTCAAGCGGATGCCGGCGTGTGTATAGTGGCTGCCGCTGCAGCAAACAAGGGGACGGAACTAATTAATCTATGCATCACTCTCCGCAGCTGCCGGCACATCCTCTTCGGGGGACAAAATTCAGTATGTGTGCTATCCTGGAATTCCAATCACATCCATTGACAGTCAGGAAGTGTGCTCCGTCTCTACTTGTTGCTCAGTACTGGCCCATTTTCCATGCCTGGTTCATCACAATGATCTCGACAAAATTTGCAAGAGCTTCGAGTTTCTTTAACCTGTTGGATTGCATGCGGCAGAGGTTCGTTCCCGCTGTCATTATCCAACACACTGTTTATATTTTTCTAGAACTTCTTTTGGTCATTGCCGAATTCGGACCCATACAGTGCCAATTCATATGATCTTCTCTATTCCGATGAAAGCGGGAAATGGGGAAAGCATCTCTGCCTGTTACTTCTTGAAGTGCTGAAAGCCAATGAGTACAAGGGATGGCTCACGGCTGCAGAATGACAACCGCCGCTGCCACCATGTGATCATCGATGACAACCCAGAAGATCTCACCTTTGCTCACCTCGAAGTGTTCCGTGGCAAACCACCTGACGAGTCTCTGCACGACATAGGTCTCGTTAATATGCTGACACTGAGCAAATGGGTTCCCAAAACCAAATGGGCTGGCTGTCGAGTTTACAAAGAAAAGAAGACAACACGGTTCATCATGCTCAAGTATCTGGTGCGCGGCACGCATATGATCCCAGTCTTCGACGTGCCAAGGAAGGATTTGACATTCCTGAATGATATCATTGATGGGGACATGTTTTATATGCGCAGGGAACTAAATTTTCTTGTACTTAGGAAACACAATTTGACATCCAATCAGTTCACCACCTCTTTCAAATTTCCCGTTGTGTATACTGAGCACTGGGTTTCAGCTCATACGTTTTGAAGGGATCTAATCTGGTCTGAGCACTGCATATACACTCATATCAGACCTGATATGGTTCTCGCGCAGACCATATCCGGCCATATCACGCCATCAGAGCCCATCAGACCGGATATGCTAGAAACTCTTTTTCCGACATACATACTCTACAACAAGCGACGAATGAGCGCGTTCCCGTTGTAGTGTCTTTCCAGAGAGCCTACCGCCCCATTTCAGACACAGGGGCTCGAATCACTGCTAATCATTACCTGAAAATATAGGACTGGGTTCGATTTTAACATGTGGCAGGAACAAATGACACGTTTAAGACACAAGGGCTCGACCCCTGACCATTCATCGAATCTCACATGAATAGGGACTTCGTGCATTTATCACGGTTCAATCACACACTCTCCGAAAGGCGCCATAACTTTGATGGCACTTTCCTGGCCTCAGTAGAAGCCTGAGTATCTTCAAGTTTGTGGGAGGCATTTCGAGCATATTAAAAGGATGATTTCCAAATGGCTTAATTTTTGAGGCTCAATTGAAAGAGCAGCACAGTGGCCAAAGTGCAGGTCATTTTGTGATGTGAGAAATGATGCACATATACAAATTGATCGCAATCCGACCGTTCATTTTCTAAGGCAGCAAAAAGATCACTGACCGGGACTAGGAACACCTCTACTCTGCTCTCTCCTCTAGTGACACCATTGGCGCCGCGTCAAAGATCCCAAACGAGGGTAAATGTGTTGTGGCCTAGAATGGTACATTCTACACAGCTGATGTACTGCAGCAATGGTGCACATGGCCTAGTCACCACCAAATTTGGACACGGCGATGAGCTCGAGTCTGACTTCAATTTTTCTTTATCCCTCTAGCAGAAGTAGTTGTATTAGTACTATGAACAATATGGCTAGAGGAATACTCGAAATACTGAGCCATTATTTTTTCGCTTCCAAGAGATTGAGTGCCTTATGTAAGCATTACCATATCGGGAAATCCCGCATCAATCGGACAATCACGTGTTGATCTCGCCCCTATGCCGCGTCGAACCACCGGTCCTGCGCCTCGGATACTCTAGTCGTCGCTTCACGGCACCCCAAAAGAATTCGATCGGGTTGAGCTCGCAGTGATATTTTGGGAGGAAGATATAGAGATGTCCGGCGTTCTCAATGGTTTCCTGAACAAGTGATCATGGAGCTTTAAAGTCCGGTTGCTGTTTGAGTATCTGGCAGTTGAACCAGTGGGATACACCACCCTGCCAGGTTGTCAAATCATCGTCTTCATTCTCTTCTCCTTCGTGAAGGACGTCGAAACGGGGTTCGGGGTATGGGGATATTGCTCGTAATATTAATGCTTGGCGGCCTGCCCGGGCGCGTTGCACAGCCGCCACGTATCATTTTCGAACTCGAGCAGACATGTAGAATGTAGTAGATATAAAAAATTACTTTAACTCGGCCCCAACTCGCTTCCCACCCGCCCTCGCACAAATTAAAATTTGATGTCCTTCGAGATTGAGCGGTGGCTGTGCTGATTTGTAAGCTGTTTGCTTTTGGTGACTAGGTCATGTGCACCATACACCCCTGGCACATTTCGAAACGGGACCATGCTGGGTTAATACTATCCTGAGTTCTATCCTGGCATCAAACCATCCCCGCCTCCAATTTATTTCAAGAGAATCGGGTCTGAATTGAGCTCAGGAAGCGAAGAATTGCATCTGTGGATCAGTTCGCATTCGATAGTAAAGGCATTACTTTTTTCATTGTGCATACAGAAATTGCTGGGCAAGTTGTTCACTGCGAGCCGACATGCCGTCCGGAGACTTGACGTGATGTTCCCACGGAGACATGATCAATTCCCTTTCTTGGATGCCATCAGCCGGGAAAAAAACACAGACAAGGCATATGTCAGACATGGTGTAGCAATAACCCAGGCTCTTTACTGGGGGAGCTTGCCTCCCAGACGAGCGCGCCCGAGTCACCGGTGTCGAGCCAGGAATACGAAATGAGTGTCAATTAAAAAGGAATGTCTGATATAGTTGTCTGTCCGATGCAGAGGATGCTTGGAGGATGTACAATCCAACTGCCCTCAGCCCGATGCAGCACAACAAGAAACAAATACGCAGGTACACTAAGCAGCCTCTCTTGTCGAATAAAACGAATCACTACACTAATTCTCCCAAATAGCGCACGACTCAAGTAAGTACGAAGCCAAGCGAGTACACTAATAGTACCCAAGTAGTATATGCAGTCAAGCAAGTAACAGAATAAGTACGTAGGAATTGCCCTTCCTAATCATGCTTGAACCCACCCGTCGGCAGCCCGACGACCGCCGCGCGCTCGGCCGCGAGGAGGTCCGAGAGCCCGATGTAGTACGCGATGAAGGCCGTGACGATGCCCAGCGCACCGCCGGCCGTAGTTACGCTGCCGAGGGCATCAGTATGAGGTCAAACGAGTCGCAAGAAAAAGCAAAGACAACACACCTCTGCTTCCCGGTAAACGCGCCAGCTCCGAGCAGGAGGAATGTGACGCTGAGGAAGCCGAACAGCGCGACGAAGGCGATGGACTTGCGCAAGGAGGCGATCCTGAATTCGCGTTGGTTAGCGGCGGGTCGGATTCGGATTCAACGGAGATGGAGTAGTGATGGGAGGCTGAAAGCACCAACGTTCAACCACGCACGCAGGGGCGCGGGCCGGCGATTCCCCGGAAAAAAACGACCCACGCGACCCCCCGCGCGGGGAAACGTGATCACGAGGAGCGCGGTAGCACTGATCGCGCGGACGACGTGGGAGGAATGCGACGGATGCGGAATGGATTGCGCGGTGTCAAAGGAGGATGGGGAATGAGCCCCTGCGCGGGATACCCCACGCCACGCCGACGGGCAAGGACGGCGGGATAAGGGGGAAAGAGGGGAGGGTAAATATATAGGGATGGTGCGGTGGAGGTGCTTCGAATGATGGCGCGGCGGCGGTGGGAAGGAGAAGGTCCGAAATGACATTGATAGTGATAGTGGCAGTGATGAGAATGAAAATGATAGGTACCGCGAACGTAAGGGAGTGACGAAACGAAGTGCAACGCCCGTGAAAAAATAGGGTCATCGTGAATAAATATGGGAGGGACGGAAACGAGAGGGCAAGGAAATAAACAGGAAGGAGAGAGACGACGCACAAAAAGAAGAAGGTGACGATGAACCACGACATGAGGAATATGCCGATCGCGGAGTTGGCCTCCGCCTCGGTTTTGTAGGCGGCGAGGATGCCAGAGCCGGGGAGGAGGATCGTGGCGTACGAGAGCCAGAACGCGCCGTATGACGAGAAGGCTATCCCCGTCAGCCCTGGGCACAGATGAACAAGGACCAGACACACCAGTCGCGCCAAAGGTGTTGCCGCGGGGGAACTCCCACATGCCCGCGAGCAGCTGCGCGAGGCCGCCGGTGAAGAGGGCCATGCCGACGACAGCGTTCGGGTGGTGGATACCGCGCACGCTGACGTTATAGAAGCTGAGGATGAACGTCGTCGACGCGAAGGAGAAGAGGCCGAGCGCGGCGGGGTTCGCGACACCGGTCGGGTGCGACGCGCGGGTGAGCGCGCTGCCTGCGCCGCCATGTTCGCCTTTCTCGATGTCGGCCATTTTACTGAAGTGCTGGGGATGGTGGTGGGAGGAGGGGGGCGGGTGATGGAATGGCGTGTTTATAAATTATAAAACTGACAGCCTTCCGAAGGAATCCCCGGATAGCCCAAGGATAGCCTATGCGATCAACGAGGCATCCGGACTAGCTCCCTCGGTTCAGCCACTCATATTCGCTTCACTCCCGACCGGTGTTCGCTTCCCGAGCTTCTCCGTCGTCGTTCTACTTCCCTCTCCCCCTCAATCTACTACTAGGCGGGACGGAAAGGAGCGGTTTCGAAAATTTCCAATTTGAATTTCATGTCTTTTTCAAATCACCCCGGACCCCACACCTCGTGATGCGGGGATAGCCGGGGGTCGCCAATCAAGATTGCAAATGGGAGAGGATCCCTCACCACGCGCCCGAGCACTCTCCGAGCACAAATGGCCCACTTTCCTTGTCCAAACCTCACCATTCAACCATTCAACCATTCAACGTTCAGCCTATCCGACCGACACTTAATGCGCGCTGAAACGCCTTCCCTCGCTTCCAGCCTTTCCGTCCCGCGATTATGACGGGCGGCCTTCACCCAGGTCTAACCTGAAACGGCGTTGATACATAATGGTAATGGTGCGCTGTGTAATCCTCCGATCCCCATGGATTCCTCCGTTCTGCTCCATTGGAATATGTGGTACTGCGCTCCATGACGGCAGCCCGCGAAAAGTCGGTAAATCCCGTCCCAGGCCCGCACGTCAATATTTTTATCTATCGTTGCGGGCCCGTGACCGCGCAAATGTATAATTATACGTTGCCGCGGAAAGCGCCCACCAACCCAGGTTCGCAGGTCTACAAGAACTCGGATATTGTGTACACCGACTCTTTCGCTATACCCTCATTTGAAGAGCCAGAGGCAGCCCGGGGTTCGATTCCCCATGTCCGAATAAAAGTTCTAGCCCTTTTTTTCTTATTTTTTTTTTGACGCCTCTACGGAATTGTTCAACTATTCAACCTCGCATCTCCAGAAGAACTCGGACTGGTGTACGGTACACTGCCTCTGTCGCACAGGATAAGGGGAGGATTAGATTATGGGTTACGTCGGGGTTCGACTCCCTGTGTCCAAATTGAACCGTTCCCGGGCCTTTTGTAGCGAATTCACCGTCTTATCGAAGTTCACGGGTATACAATAGTGTACGGTAAATGGCCTTTCTCGTTACTTCAACGAGCTCAGGATTTATGAGGCAGGTTGGGGTTCGACTCCCCGTGCCCGAATTGATGGTTACGCTGTCTTTTTGTAGCGCACCGCAAAAAAAATTGCTAACCTACCCAACTTCGCAGGTCTACAAGAACTCGGATATGGTGTATGGCGCACCGCCGCTTTCTTGAATAGAACTGCCTGGAAAATTATGAGAGTCGGGGCTCGACTCCCCATGTTCGAATGTGGCAAGCGACCATCCTTATTTTTCCTCCTGTCATGACACTGATTCTTGTCCGAATGCCGGCACTAAAATCGCTAACGTATCAAAGCTCGCAGGTATAAAAGAACTCGGGCATGGTGTGCGGTACCACCCTCTCCTTCGCGGAAACGCTGGAACAGTGGAAAGCTGATGAAACAACTCGGGGTTCGACTCCTCTTGTCCGGGTCGAAATAACATTCTCTAGCCTTTTTAGCTAACCATGGAATATGGGTGGCTTTTACACCTTCGCATGTCTACAAAAGATCGTACATGGTGTACGGCGCACTACCTCTTTCCTTAATCATAGAGCGAGTCGTCAGAGGCAGCTCGGGGTTCGACTCCCCATGTCTGAATGGAAGAAAATGCCAGACCTTTTTGTTTATGCCCCTGCGGAATCTGTCACCTATTCCTTCGCAACTATTAAAGCATTCCAACATGGTGTACGGTAGTCTCTTACAAACAGACGCTATAACATTCTCGATTCGTACCTCGTTTATTATAGGTGTACGGTACATCGTTGGATCAGATGCTGCCCGGGGTTCGACTACTTATATCGGGGATCAAATACTTTCTTTCTTGCTCTACGGAATACTAGCATTGCTCACAAATTGCTCTCCAGGTTCACCGTGGCACTATCTTCGTGGTTGAAGTTCGAGCTTTGAAGTTCTCGGGATGAACCGGCCATCACTCGGCCATCATTCGGACATTCGGGCTGTCGGAGTTTAAATCTCTGCTGATCTACTGCGGTAATAACGTCCCGACCGCCGTTTCTCGCCCTCTTCTCCTTCGTTTCGTGCTCTCCTCCATCCGCTTCTCAAATGTTCAACTTGACAGTTTAATGTTGACGTCTCCATGGCCTTCTTCCCCGGCGGCATTCGCCCAGTCTTGGTCCAGCGGCCAGCCTTCCCCCGGCGGAATATGTGGCGCAGTGTGGCGCTCTTTGGCGGGACCCGTCTGGCACTGAACCTTTTCACCGCTTGCTCGCCGCTGCCTCGGACGCCAGTGGTCACGCTCAACTCCGTCCACCCGGATAAGTTGCCAGAGCTGCCGCCGGCCATGACACATGTACCCCACGATCTGGCATGCGCGCGTGGGGACATACTAGAAGATAAGGTGATGCATCGTATTCGATTCAAAGGCAATGATCCACATCGAATCGCTAGGTATTCCTACATGGCGACGCATCGCCTGCGCTCCGTCGTGATCAATCAAGTCCCGCTGCTACTGAATAGTTCAGAACGAAGCGCGAGAGAGGAAGTTTGTCAAGAGAGACTAACTGAATAGTGGTCTCTTATAAACAGACGCGACAACAAATGATACTCGTTGCTCGCATGTTAAAACTCAATAGGATTTTGAACAGCCTTAATCCCGAACTCTGGCAGTCTCTCTTGTTTCATTGGAATCAAGGCCTTCGCTCATGAGCTGCTACCAAGTGCTATAAACTGCTCCGGGAGGCCACGGATGTAGAGAACATGGAAACGTACTCCTCCTCACCAGTCCTCAAAAGGGACCCAGCGGATGAGCCAACGGAGTTCTCGCGGAGCCAGCCAATGGTCTATTTCAAGAATGCTGTTGCGCTCGCAAGCTACGAAGAGCGGATCAAGAGTGTCCGAAACTTTGTCTGGCGAGACCAGGGACAATCTGTGACCGACCTCTCTACGCTGAGAGACTGCCTGGAGCATGCGGCGATCGGAGGTTTCAGTGCGTACAATCAACTCGCAATTCATCATTCGTTTGACCGCTCGCAGGATCCGCTGCGCTTGCGTTCAATATTCGTGCCTCCTTCAATCTACTTCTGGCGCTTATAAAGATGCGCAAGGTCCCGAGGTGCGTTGGTTGTGTGCGTGAATTACCGCCAAAAAGCCGTCATGACCAACGTTCTAGAGCTCAATGGCTTCGGCTGCGGCATGCCATCTTTGGTTCCGAATCCCTCAGATTCGCGGCCATGTTGGGTGAACCCCATCCTTTCTATCGGTGTTGAATTGAATACTTAAACGGCCCAGGTACTTTCGCCGCGTTATACAAATTTCTGCTCAATGCGCTGCCCATTCTTATTCCCGCCGTGCACCCCTCCGCGCACGATCTGCCGTCTGGATTCGACAAGGAAGAGGGGGGCTCCCAGGCTTCCTCGGACTCGGGCGTCATAACCCTAGACCTCCATGAGCGCCACCGTCCGCATCCTTCCCTCTGTACCGATGATAAAAAGAAGGTTGTCGTCAACAGGTGTACGCGCCGCTGGCACTCGGCACTGGCAGGGGCGATATCGGGCGGTCTCGCCATTCTTTGGGAGACGCAGAGCCAGAGGTCAGGCATAGCTCAGCAAGTATTTGTGAGGTCAGTTTCGATCTCATTCACGGGTAATCCACGATTCACCCCGCGATCCCAGAGGACTGCAGGGCGCATACAATATATGTTCGGACAGATGGGGCATAAGCATTCCATACGGCACTGTGATCGTGTTTTCCCTGGCGTTCGTTTGCATTAGCTTTCGAGGGCCGTCGAGTGCTGACGTGACTTCAGATGTGGACAAATCATGTACGCGTCTTTCCTTCGCCCTGATACGCTTCCACGATCGTACGTCAATTGGTGTGTCTGTTTCAGCACCCTCCGACCGCCCTCGACTGATCGCCTCGCAGGGTACACGAAGCCACCAGAATCCCCGCAGATTCTTACAAATTCAACATCAAAACTGTCCAGGAGAACGTCTTCGATATGCCCGCGCTCGACCGACTTATTGAGAGACCTGACGTGACGCCGACGAATCTTTTGTCTCTCATCTCCCTGCGCGAACGTGCCATCGCCGGCGCGCCTGGTCTCCCGCGGTATATACCCTGCCATGGTCTGCACCCGGATGTGAGCAGTTGCCGGGCGGCGGCCTTACACAAATTCATCGAGGTTTCCCGCTGGATTATCCCGACTTACTCGGTGCTGCACTTCGTGCGGAGCATCGTTTTTCGCTGGAACGTTTTCTGCGCGGACCCCGCGTACGTACTGGCGCGCGCCAGCGTGGGGACCGTGCGCAGCTCAGCCTTCCTCGGCGCCTTTGGCATGTTAGTCCAGGGTGCGGCTCGATGCCCCAGTCAGCGAACGTGATATGCTGACCTCGACTTCCGAATACTAGCGGTGCTCTGCATCAAGCACGGGCTCTACGAGCGCCTTATGACTGCACCCGCGTCGTCGCCCCTCCGCAGACTGCTCCCCCAGCACCTCATTGACGCGCTCATCCACCGGGGCACCTGGTGGTTGTGCGGCCTCTCCACGGGTCTCGCCCTGCTCATCGAGGACCGGCACCGCCGCGCGGAGCTCACGATGTATGTCCTGCCCAAGGCGCTCGAGAGCCTGTGGCTCATTGCGCGGGGCCACGGTCTCGTTTTGCGTACGGGAAACTGGGGCGAGGGCGTCCTGGCGGGTGTCGGGATGGGTATGGTCATGGTGCGCGCGTCCCTTGTTCCGCTGCAGAGGCTGATCTCTCGGGTGGTGCGGCAGACCGTATACCAGAATGACCCGCAGCACCTATCGGGGCTGGTCCGCAAGATCTTGTATCAATTCATTGGGCCCAATTGAACGGGGGAGGTAATAGAACGGAGTTTGGTACTTATAGATGATATCTCTCCCCTCTGCACCAGACGCCCAGTCAACGGAGTCGCCCCCGAAGGTCCCGCAGCACCCTGAGTTTTCGAAATACCTTGGATAACCGCCCTTCACCTCCGAAGCATTGTCCTCCCCGATGAGGATCATTCTCATCGAACATGATCCTATTACATCCATTGTCCGGAAGTTACTCCTGGCTGCCCAGGCGGCGGCACATTACAAGCAGGAGGAGTGTAATGTGGGGCATATTCTGGACTCGAAGGAGCTCGTTCGAATGTTGTCCGCATCGTAGACCAGCATCCTGACTCTAGAAATCCCATCTACGTTCAAGTTGACACATGCCCACAGTGGCAGGGCGTCGATTTCCCTTTGAGCAAGGTTTCAATTTGTTAAGTTTATTTTTCAACTTGGGCTGAACCTCCCGAAACTGTAACTCGCTCGGAGAGTTCGAAGGTGTTCGTATTTACTCAGTTACACACGATATTAAATCCCGATAATTCATGGGCAGGCACACGTAAAAGGGCTCGTCTACGTTTCGATGTTGAACAAGTTCAACCGCGCCGTCGGCCGGAGCGGAGTTCGAAGGAAAGCAGGCCCAAACAAAATGCACGTGTGCTCCTTCTTGACCAGCTACCACATCGCTCGAGATTCGTCGTGCAACGAGTAGGCGTAGGCATCCGCCCTTTGAATTCCTATCGTTCTAACGCCGCGTCAGAAAACATGTCGGAAGCCTTTTTCAGCCAGTTTCCAGCGGCCCACCGCGCAGCTATGGCCAATGCTCGCCCAGGCAGCACGGTCTCGACAGACCATCTTGGTACAACCGTCACTGGGCCCCGAACATTTGAACCGTCCCCCATCCTCTCCGTACGGTACACCACCTCTCTCCTTGCTAAAGCCTACAACGTCAATGACAGAGACAGCCCGGGGTTCGACTCCCCGTGTTCGAGTGGTCGGGATCAGATCACTTTTCCTTCAGGCTCCCGCAAAATCAGTCACCTATTTAACTTTGCAGCTCTCTCAATAATCGGACATGGTGTACGGTACACCGCCTCGTCTCTTTGAGGAGCCTCCATGAGTATGCGAGGCAGCCCGGGGCTCAACTCCCCGTGTCCGAATAGTTCTGTCCCGCAGTTATGTCTTTTTCCTTGATGCTCCCAGCAAAATCACTCACCTATTCAGCTATCCAGCAATGCAAATCATCGGACATGGTGTACGGTACACACTTCTTTCCTTGTTAAAGCCTATGACGTCAATGACAGAGGCAGCCCGGGGTTCGACTCCCCGTGTCCGAGTAGGGGCGAGACCTCTTTTTCCTTGATGCCCTCAGCAAATTGCTCACTAACTCAACCTCACAGCTATCCAAAACATCGGACATGGTGTACGGAACACCGCCTCCCTCCCTAACTTTGGGTAGTGTGTGATTGCACAGAGGCAGATCGGGGTTCGACTCCCCGTGTCCGAATACGTCAACAGTCTTCCGTTTTTTATGTCGCGCTCCTCGCAAAACATTGCCCACCAATCCGCCTTCATAGCTATTGAAACATCGGACATGGCGTGCGGTACACCGCTGTCGCAGAACGGAGTTCGGGGCTGGTAGACAGAATAATGGGTAGATCGTCCGGGATATGAGAAGTAAGGGTGAAGTAGAAAGAGATAGGTCCCGAGGGAGTCGTCTAGGCGTACAATGAAAATTGGGTCGATTCGGGGAATAGTGCCGTGCGGGCTCGGAGTACGCGTGTAACGCGGAAAAGCTCGGGAGAGGGGAGAATGTAGAGCTCGGGGGAAATGGGTTCCCTGGCGACGTAGCCTCGGTGGGCTGCTCGGGTCACTGGTCGCGTCGATGGTGGTGGCTCGGGATCAAAGGGTAGATATTTGGTGATATGTACATACAAAACAAATAAGCGGTCCGAGGACCGATGTACTATAAAGTAGGTACGGAGATGCGGGAAGGGGGACTGGCCACGAGCGGTCCATCCCACCCTTCCACACCGCCTCTCTCTCTGGCACCGACAGGCAGATCATGAGGTTGCCAGGGTTCGACTCCTCGTGTCCGAATTCGAGAGCCGGAGTCCGATTTTTATCTCGCGCTGCCCGCAAAATCACTCACCTATTCAGTTATTCAGCTATCCAAATATTGGACATGGTGTACGGTACACCGTCTCTTCCTTTATCGAAGCTGAAAAGAATGTGAGGCAGCCCGGGGTTCGACTCCCCGTGTCCGAATGGATCTCTGGCCACGGTTTTTTATCTCGTGCTCCCCGCAGAATTGTTCACCTATACACCTTCGCAGCTCCCAAATCATCAGGCATGATGTACGGCACACCGCCTCTCTCCTTGCACGCGTCTCTTCCTACGGAGGCAGTCCGGGGTTCGACTGTTGACGTATTCGGACACGGGGAGTCGAACCCCGGGCTGCCTCGCATACGTCCTCATAATCAATTATAAGACGAGGCGGTGCGGCGGTGTACCACACACCATGTCCGATGTTTTGGATAGCTGTGAGGTTGGATTAGTGGGCAATTTAGGGGGGGGGGCATTACAGAAAAAAGATACCTCCGCAACTACTCGGACACGGGGGTCGAACCCCGATCTGCCTCTGTACAATGAAACTACCCCAAGCTAGGGAAGCGGTGTACCATACACCATGTCCGATTATTTGGGTAGGTGCGAAGGTGGATTAGTGGGCAATTTTGCTGGGGCCATCAAAGAAGAAGCGATCGATTCCGACAGCACTCGGACACCGGGAGTTGAGCCCCGGGCTGCCTCCGCGCAATTAATAATGTGTTACGTACAAGCGCAATGAGAGAGGCGGTGTACCGTACACCATGTCCGATTATTTGGCTTGCTGTAAAGTCAGATTGGTGGGCAATTTTGCGACATGATAGAAAAAAGAAACTTGCACTCTACACTATTCGGACATGGGGAGTCGAGCCCCGGGCTGCCTCGGATCCTGTCCGCCTTTGATAAGGAGGGAGGGCGTGCACCGTACACCATGTCCGATGAGTTGCATAGCTGCGAAGGCGGATTAGTGAGCAATTTTGCGCAGGGCGTGGCCAAAAATGTGCTGGTCACCTTTGCTATTCGGACATGGGGAGTCGAACCCCGGGCTGCCTCTGTTATTGACCCACAGTTTCAAGGAGAGAGGCGGTGTACCGTACACTATGTCCGATGAGTTGCATAGCTAGATAGCTGAATAGGCGAGCAATTGCAATTTGCGCGGAGCGCACCCAAAACTATGACGGCCCCCCTACTCGGACACGGGGAGTCGAACCCCAGGCAGCCTCAGATTCCTTTCGGCTTTGATAAAGGAAGGTAAGGTGTATCGTACACCATGTCCGATGATTTGGGTACCTGTGAGGTTGGATAGGTCAGCAATTTTGCACAGAACGCGCCCAAAATTATGGCGGCCCCCCTACTCGGACACGGGGAGTCGAACCCCGGACTGCCTCCGCGCAATCCTGGTGCTACACAAGCTGGGAAGTTGGGTTAGTGAGCAATTTTGGGGGGGCATTAAAGGAAAAAGCGAGACCTCCGCAACTACTCGGACACGGGGAGTCGAACCCCGATCTGCCTCCGTGCAATTAACCCAACCCACATTAGGGAGGGAGGCGGTGTACCGTACACCATATCCGATGGTTTGGAGAGCTGCGGAGGTGAGCAATTTTGCGGGGGGCATCAAAAAAAAGTTGTTCCTCGCCAGCATTCGGCCACGGGGAGCCGAACCCCGATTTGCCTCTGTGCAATCACACTAACCAAAGTTAGGGAGGGAGGCGGTGTTCCGTACACCATGTCCGATTATTTGGATAGCTGGGAAGTTGGGTTAGTGAGCAATTTTGCTGGGAACATCAACAGAAAGATGTTCCTTGCCCCTACTCCGCCACGGGGAGTTGAACCCCGATCTGCCTGTGTGCAATCATACTACCCAAAGCTAGGGAGGGAGGCAGTATTCCGTACACCATATCCGATGATTTGGATAGCTGCAAAGATGGATAAGTGGGCAATTTTGTGCAGGAGGGTGTTATATCCGTGCACTTGGGCTTGGATACCCCCGGTCACACTCCGCTTCCGGTCCTCCGAGACCTTCTGAGTTCTGTTGCATCTCAGGTTTTCACGCAATGAAGGATTACTGAGCATTTCCTGTCTATTGCTTCATCTTTGGTCCTCCCCTTCTGTCCTCCGGATTTCGGACCTTCGGACCGGTTCGGAGCTGGCTCGGATGGTCTCGGACCATTGGGAATATTACTCTATCACATACTACTAAGTGTTTTCCCATTTATCCGTTTATCTGATCTTCTCAAATTCTCGTTTATTGTCTTGTCTTACTGTTATATCCCGTGCCAATGAAGGGGGCTATTGCCGAAGGTCTCCGGTTGGAAGATCGGAGGTCGGAGGTCAGAGATATCGGAGGTCGGAGGTCAGAGATATCGGAGGTGAGCGCAAACACCACAGGAAGGTCAGGGTGTGCGTACTATCCTAGGCCGATGGATAAGACAGAGGATGACGGAGTCCAAAGGGACACCGGAGGAAGACTCGGAAGCAAAGCAAGGAGCAAAGCAACATTTATAATCAAACTGAAGTACATGAGGATATTAAAGTGTATTTATACTAAGTCCGTTATTGTTGACCCAAATATGGTAAATCAAAACATAACAATAAGCAAGAGTCCAAATTTGGGTGAAGAAGTAAGCTGACTAAGCAAAACAATAAACGAGAAGTTAAGAAGGAATGGAAAAACAGATAAACGGGAAACGCTCAGTAAACCTTCATTGCGTAAAAACCCGATGATCTTCCATCTCTGACCTCCGAACATTCGGAGGTCGGAGGTCGGAGGCCGGAAGTCGGAGACAGACCGAAGTCCGTGTGCAGGAATATAACACTTACTCAGATAACTTCTGTGTCCATATATGGACTCTCGCTTATTGTTATGTTTCTGGTCATGTCACATTACCTTATTTAGGTTAACAATAACGGACTTAGTATAAATACACTTCAATATCCTCATGTACTTCAGCTGTAAAATTAATGTTGTTTCCATGTTTCCTCTCATGGACTGAGACCACTTCACCATCTTATCTTTGGCTCGACTTCGGAGTTGCACCAAACCTCTGGATGTCCTCTTCATCCTCCGTCTTGACTTCCACTCCATCTCCGACCTCCGACCTCCGGACCTCCGGTTCCCATGCTCCTCCGATCCTCATCCATCTTCCATCGGATTGTATCTGCGGACCTTCCGTTTGCTTCCGGAGTTCCTCCGGGAGCAGGGCTCCGACTGAATCGCCATTTTCGGAGTAGCCCCTGTTGGCTTGGCTATATGCCATGGAGTATCTGTCCTTCTGTTTGTCTTGGCTTGGATGCCAGACTGTCACACACCCTTCTGAGCTGTGGTGCTTGCAAGAATAGCTGACATCTTTGGACTCCGGTCCCATTCCGGTCTCCGGTTTTCGGACTTGTGCCGGACTGGACCCCTGCGGGCTCCGGGTCCTTCCTCCCTCTGGCTCAGGATATAACAGAGGGCGCCCAAAAATGCGGTCGACTCCAGTAGTCGGAGACGGGGAGTCAAACCCTGGGCTGCCTCGTACTCACTGGATGAAGCTTTTAAACGTTAAGAGGGAGGCGGTGTACCGCACCATGTCCGATGATTTGGGTAGCTGTGAGGTTGGATTGGTGAGTGATTTTGGTCGGAGCACCAAGGAAAAAGAGAGAACCCGTGGATCTTATTCGGACACAGGAAGTCGAACCCTGGGCAACCTCATGGTTTTGGGTCATCTGCTTATAAGGAGAGAGGTGGTCTACTGTACACCATGTCCGATGGTTTGGACAACTGCAAAGTTGGATAGGTGAGCAATTTTGCGTGGGGCGCACCCAAAAACAGGAGCGAGCCTAGCTATTCATTCGGATGGGGAGTCGAGCCCCGAGCTGCCTCCGTGATCCAAGAAACCGAATGCAGGAGAGAGGTGGTGTACTGTACACTATGTCCTATGGTTTGGATCGCTGCGAAGTTGGATTGGTGAATGATTTTGCACGGAGCATGCCCAAAAAATCGGATCACCTCTACTCGGACACGGGAAGTTGAACCCGGCTGCCTCCGCGCAATTAACACAAGTGCAAGGAGAGAGGCTGTGTACCGTACACTATGTCCGATGAGTTGCACAGCTGGATAGCTGAATAGGCGAGCAATTGCAATTTGCGCGGGGCACACCCAAAATTATGGCAGCTCCCCTACTCGGACACGGGGAATCGAGCCCCGGGCTGCCTCTCATATACAATGTGAAGCCCTCAATGAGACAAGACGGTGTACCGTACACCATGTCCGATTATTTGGAGAGCAGGGGAGTGATTTTACTGGGAGCGTTAAGGAAAAAGAGGTCTCGCCCCTATTCGGACACGGGGAGTCGAGCCCCGGGCTGCCTCCGCGCAATCCTGGTGCTACACAACAGGGAGGAGGTTGTGTACCGTACACCATGTCCGATTATTTGGAGAGCTGCAAAGGTGGATTGGTGAGCAATCCTGCTGGCCAGCGTTAAGGAAAAGAGGTCTCGCCCCTACTCGGACACGGGGAGTCGAACCCCGGGCAACCTTATGATCTGCCTGTCGTGCCAGAGAGGGAGGTGGTGTACCGTACACCATGTCTGATTATTTGGGGAGCTGTGAAGGTGGATTGGTGGGCAATGTTTTGCGAGGAGCGCGAGATAAAAAAACGGAAGACTATTGACGTATTCAGACATGGGGAGTCGAACCCCGATCTGCCTCTGTGTAATCACACTACCCAAAATTAAGGAGGGTGGAGGTGTTCTGTACACCATGTCCGATGATTCAATAGCTGTGAAGGTGGATAGGTGAGCAATGTTTTGCGAGGAGCATGAGATAAAAAACGGAAGACTGTTGACATATTCGGACACAGGGAGTTGAACTCCGGACTGCCTCCGCGCAATTGTTTCGGCAATACGTTCAATGAGAGAGGGGGTGTACCATACACCATATCCGATGTTTCAATAGCTGCGAAGTTAGATTGGTGGGCAATGTTTTGCGAGGAGCACAAGATAAAAAAATGTAAGACTTCTGACGTATTCGGACACGGGGAGTCGAACCCCGGGCTGCCTCTGTAAGAAGAGAAGACACGTGCAAGGAGAGAGGCGGTGTACCGTACACCATGTCCGATCATTTGCACTGCTGGATAGCTGAATAGGTGAGTGATTTTGCTGGGAGCATGAAGGAAAAAGACATAACTAGCTATTCGGACACGGGGAGTTGAACCCCGGGCTGCCTCACATACTCATGGAAGCTCCTCCAGGAGACGAGGTGGTGTACCGTACACCATGTCCGACGAGTTGGATAGCTGGAAAGTTAGCTTAGTGGGCAATTTCGTGGCATGGTAGAAAAAAGGAACCTTTACCCTACTACTCGGACACGGGGAGTCAAACCCCAACCTGCCGCATGATTTTATATCCTACCAGTATTAAAGAGAGAGGCCGTGCACAGTACACCATGTCCGAGTGCAGGTGATGGCTGGAGTTTAGTAACTTTAGTTCCAGTCTGTCAGCCGGCAGCCGAATTAAACTCCGCAAACTCCGCTGTCAGACTCTGCCGACTCTGCGGTAAAATTTGCAATAGCACCTCTCCCTCTTTGACGATGAGCTCCTCAATCCCCATCTCCTCGTCGGGGATCACAGCACCAACGCCGGCCAACACGCCCATGACCTAGGCACCCATCTCGCAGGGCCTCTCGCGCCCCACCGCCCCCAATATCTCAGGAGTCGGAGGCTGAAGAGCTCAACAAGCTCGGTACCAGCGGCATCCAGAGCACAATGCTCGGCATGGTGCAAGGCAAGCTCACGGGGCTCGTCGGCTGCAGCTCGAGCTACATCGAGAGCCTGCCCCCTGCCATGAAGCGCAGCGTGGAGGGCCCTTGAGTTCACTGTAATGTTGTCCACCGGCAGCCACCGGCAAAGTGACGGCAATGAATGTACGTGCCATATACTTGTCATTACATCGCGCTCATCAGCAAAACCTGGGTCGGCTACACAGCACTACATAGTGGCTCATAGTAGCCTATAGCTTGTATAGTGCCCATAGCGGCTGTAGCAAAGGTCTTTAGCTATGTAGCACTGTGTAGTTGGGTCGGAAGTATATAGCAGTCTGTAGTTGGCCTCTAGCGTTCTGTAGCACAAGGTCCACGGTATCATAAGAAAAGTCAGTTGCCTTCAAACATTGAAGGTCAGTAAGTAACGAATCGTAAGGTTAGTAATTAAGTGAAGTGAAGGGGTACTTATTATTTGCCAGCAGTGAGAATCGAACCGGCGACCTTCGCGCGAATTAACAATTTAAAGTGCGGACAAAATAACCCCTATACTATTAGCCGGATATAAGGCATGGAACTCTGTGCACTTTATTACGTCCTGGTCACTGTACTTTCTCAACTCCGCCTGACGTCGTTCTCAAGTCGTTCTGCCACTTAGCAAAATGGGATCCAGAATTTGATGTAGAATTTGGCCAGTCATTGATGTAAAACAGACTATGAACTGGGGTTGAATCAGACTTCGGCAATTTAGGTACAAGATTTCCGAAGTACTTTGATTAATGGTGTGAGTGGAATGTAATTGAGCCCAAAGTAAAATCTAGCTCCGAAAATCCTATGTAACCACCAAAACTTCAGAGCACTACAGAGATCTGCAATACTACAGAGGGCTACATGGAGCCCCTATCCAACTATAGAGCACTATGTGGTTCTACCCGAGCTATGTAGCACTATATAGTTCCCCCAAATCTATAGAGCACTATGGAGCACTACAGCCATGTTTGGGGCTGCTATATTCTGCTACAGCTACTACAGCCTGCTAGGGTGAAAATCAGGGTTTGCTGATGCTGCTGATAGGCCCCCGGCGTAGTTTTGCCCACACTTCGAACGCAACTCCCTGATCATCTCGTTCCCTATCCCGGACGGTGCGCCGTCGAACCCGCACATATCGCTCGAGGTCGGAATCCTCATCCCGGGCCCAGACCTGGGTGGCGACAAGACCTACCGTATCGCGCGCACCAGCACACCCGGGAACTTCAAGGGCACTGGACCGTGGTATGCGCTGACCCCTTCGCCATGCTCCCGTCGCTGACAAATGCACCAGACAACATCCTCTTCACCGTGCACGCAACTGCGTCGACCCCCACCGCGCAAATCATCCCCGCCGGCCCTAACGACATTGCCTCCCCATGGCTCGCCAATGTAATGACCTTCCCCGACGACGCGCTCGCGGGCTCCAAGTTCGCCGCCGCCGAGATTCTACTCTCGACGCCCACGGCCGTGTTCCCCAATCCGCTCGTCTACGTCAGCAACCGTAACATATCCCGAATATCACCGGCCAGATGATGCCCCGTTCGCTTCAGCCCCGACTTCCGTAAACTACCAGTCGGGCCCTTCGTCGATGCCCTGGGGTGCGATGCGTCAGCCGTAGCCCGCTACCTTGTTGACCTCGTCCCGCGGTGCTGTGCCGTGGTCATTCCTCCCCGTCCTCACTGGAGTCAGCGGTGGGTGGACGAAGTCGTAGCAGGCGAAATGTATGAATAAATTTCGGTTCTTCACATCCCAACCCTACGAATGTCCATGGGAAGCTTTCAGCACTTTTTTAGCTCATCGGCATCTGCATTTATCTCGTCCTCTAACGGCGCTTGATCTGCCGGTGTGATTCGCCTGAACTACGCGTAAGCAACTCGAAAATAATAAGTTCTAGAGTGTACCATTTTCAATTGTGGGTTCGGAGGATTCTTAGTCTGGGGGAGAAGGGGATTTACCACACCAAAATTTAGCTTCGGCCACTTCTTCTGTCAGACTCGGAGTAGAGCAGCTCATAAATTGACCATCTCCAAAAAAGCATGTGTTTGATTTGTGTAGCTGAGGGCAGTAGGAGTGAACCTCAGGCAGAGACCGGAGAAATTTAGGACTCAGAGTCTCATCCCAATCTGTAGCGGATTGGGGATTGGTTGCCTGGATCGAAGGGCCGATTAGTCGTTCAACAACTTGAGTCGCCGTCGGGCGTATGCCGGGATGCTCTTGACAGCAGTTTTGATCCAGGTTCCAAAGACTGGCATATACTGCTGTTCCTTAGCAGCAGCACGCTGGACGAGGAGGTCGAAAACCGCCGAGGGCCTCGAAGATTACAGCGGCATCATTGGACAGGAGCCTTTCCGTTACAGTTAATATCTTCAAATCCGAAGGATATATATCACTGATGTTGAACAGGATGGAAGACACGTCAAGCGCACCTCGTAGTACACACAACCGAAAGCATAAACATTCGAGGGTAAATGGCTCTGACTGCCGTCCCAGGCTGTCCCTCTTCATGTACCTGCAGTCGAATGGGTCCCTCGCAAGGTCATCGCGTTGGCGACGAAGGGAGGCCGAAATCTTTACAAGCTCTGCGCGAAGGAGGAGCTATAATATTGATCTGACAATATTATGAATGAAGAACCCTTTGCTAAAAAGGAATGGGACCGCATACTGCTTGTAAATCTCCGTGGATACTGGGGCCCGAGGGCCACATCCAATATTTACGGCGGTAGCTCACCGACTATCGCTACGCATTTATTTAACAGAGTGAGCATTGTCACTCACAACTTTGTTGAAAAATTGTAGGATGTTCTCATATTCCATCCACGGCGATACTAGGCAGAGCCTTCGGTCTAGTTAATATAAAACAAAGGAAGTAAGTTTGCTTTAGAGTGGATTCAGTTTCTTAATTTTCGAACAATCTTTACTGAGACACATTGCCTGACCCAACCCTATCCAAATATAAACCCTCCGGCCGCCACTTGTTCCCCGCCTTTCTGCAACCCCCAAAGAGGAAAACATCTGGGATGGAGTCCGGATGCACGGGAAAAGCGCAAAAGGGCCTTAAAGAGGAAGGACTCAACCACGAAGAAACCGTCATAACCCAGCAGGGGAGCAAATTAGGTCGCTGAAACCATGGTATCGCGCGCGGGAGAGTGCCACATTTACATCCTGTAACAGATCCACCAGAGCTTGAGCAATCGGCTTGCGGCAGGCCAGAAATCATTTATAGGACTTCGAATCATTGAGTAAAAGAACCAGTTGGGCGACCAGGATGGAGATATCACGGTTCATGAGCTTGTGGACGTCTTTGAAAATGATGTGGCTCGTCTTAGAATATTTCTCGTCTTTCATTTAACATGCATTGGCAGTCACAGACGGCCGCAGAGCTGCATCAACCAACCGAGGTCACTGGCATCTCGACGGTTAAAATAGCAACCCGACATTTGGGTGGAGTGGTGGGGCAAATGACATCATTCGGACCTCGGCGCGAGGTTGTCTCGAGACAAAGCAGCCCGTGAGCCAATCAGGTTGTGTGGTCAGACATAAACCTATGTGGATTCTTATATAGATATATAGATTGGATTGCACTTCAGAATAAAATTTGTATGAGCACCTATGTGTTGGAGTCAAATGTAAGGTACACTGAATGGTATCCTGGGGACTCCCAAGACCTCTCAGACACTACGCAGCGTCAATTACATCCTCAGCGGTGTCTTCAAGGCGGTGGTCGACTGCCCCGTATTGACCGTTTTTGGAATGCCGCCCAGAAAGAAATTGCTGGCTACTCGAAACAGCATCGAAATCCTGCCAAATGTATTTTACAGACTCTTAGGATGCATGCCTTCATTATGAGGCCGGGCGGACTCAGACAGTTCACTGATGGCTTCAGAGATACAGCAAAAACGCTAAGGTGGTCAACTATCCGGTGATTGATAGTACAATTCCCGTATAGGAGTCCTGTGTCCGATGCACTGAATTGATGGACCATTTTAAGTACTGTATTATTACATTCAATTCGACCGGGGGGTTGACCCGAACTACCGATTCGACCATTAGACCATGGACGAAATTTTGCGTGACACAGCCAAAAATTTCGAGTGTAGGAGCGAAAATTCCCGGTTTTTCACATCCCGGAGCCAGATTTTGGCAATTTTACAGGCTATGACGAAAAGTACATTCGACCAGAGGGTGGGTGATGCGTGAGAGTCGAATTTTATAGTATGCCAGTCGTGTGAGGGGAACATAGTTGAATTGATGTGGGACTCCAGACAGACTATGATCTGTTCAACAGCCTCTCATTCGTGGGAGTGTCCAGCTCTTCGTGTGATTCAGTTATCTAAATGTGTTTCTGTCAGCCACACGCAAAAGTTCGCACCGGAGATCGGTGGATATTGCTATTGTTGACAGCCTAGCCCTCAACATCGGAAGGTTGTAGTACTATTTCTCACGAAAGCGGAAGTGGTCCTACGACTTATCTTACGTCCAACTCATCCGCTGATACCCGATATTTTTCCGCTGCGCAAATGGGTTCTGAGGTTATGTAGTAATCAAACAATTGCAACGGGCTGATGGTCTCCTCTGCGATTTTTCCCGCAAAGCCCTCCCCGATTTGATCCATAGCCATAAGGTGGCGGTCCGTCGGAAGCAGGTCACCTGCGAAATTCAGCGGTTCAGGTTAGATGTCGACAATCAGCCTTTCCAAATTGTTTGTCCTCTGAGGAGGCCAGCACCGTTCTCTTCAAGATCTTCACTTTTTGGCCGAATTTTCGGGAAAGTCTTGTCCGAGCCAGCCTGTCCTGAAATTGATACTCTATTTGTGTTCCCAGGGTCCGGAGTATCAAATTATATATGAATACCTATAATAACGGTAATTCATTCGTGAATCATGATCATCGAAGTGTGATTCCTGTTTCGGGATCTCATCTGAAGTGATCCACCATCTGAAAGCTATATATGTTAGTTAATTACGTCCATAGTGCCAAGTAGAAGATTTCGGTAATTGGTTTGAGATTCCCCGGATGGCGGAGGGTGCTTTGAAGGCATGCATGGATGCGGCAGCTGCAAATTACATGTTGTCGCTCTGGCATACTAATAGACTGTGATCTGCTGGTTCTAATGTTCGGCGCGGGTTTCCAACTGTTGGGCACAAGCGCGAGGTCGTACGGGAGAGTGTATATGTCCACTCTTGGCACGTCTTATCATTGAAGCAGAAGGGCGGGAAAGAGCATTGCCTCATCATCTCCACGCGGTCTCCCACGGTTGAACCGGCTACAATTCATCCGATGGTGTATGAATTACATCAATAAAATCAGCTCTGGACAATTGAATCAATCTCATCCCATTTAACACTTTGGTAACAAAAACTAAGGTTCAAAGGGCTTCCGATGGACTCTTTGCTCCCGTTGCTGCGTGCCTCATCCAATTCGAGGAGCGGGCTCAGGCACAACTCGGTGCGATTTATCGGCGAAGCTCCTCGACACAATTTCCCACCCGTCCCACTGCGAAGACGTCCGTCGAAGGGACGTGCGTGACCCCCAGAATCTCTTCACCGGTACAGAAAAGCCCCCCTCAAGTGAGTGTCCTCGCTTTTACGTTGCTTGTTCCAAGGCCACGTAGATGCTATACATATATTCTACGCAGTCCGCAATACCAAACAGATATAGCTTCAACCGCCCGCATCCTCGCCATCTCTTGCTGCTCTTGCTAAAGGCAGGGATGATGCAAGACCTCTAGCATCACAGTAAATTCGGATGAGAATTTGCTGATAATTTATGTATACCTCAAAAGGCGGCACATAACTCTTTGAAATCCATTTCGGCGGCAGGGACATCTCTGCCTGAGCTAGTGCAACCAGCTGGAAGGGATTGGTCAGTTCAAAGATTCGACAATGATCAATAAAGAAATACGGATGGGCCCTGCGAGAGCAATAGCAGCGAGTGCGAGCAAGGTGGTGAAGAGCACAAGTTTCATCGCCAACGGAATTTAGTAGGTCAAAGGGTCTGCCTTCCTTCCTGAAGCTTTTATGTACTGGCCTTGAGATACTGGCTGGGCGTATCAAATGGTATGGAATAACAATATGGATGATTCATCTGTGATCAAGATGCCAAAATTCAATGAACCTCTCAACATCTTCTGCATCACCCCTTGATGGCGGAGTATCAATTATTTTTCGTGTTTGGCATATCTGCCGCTGGCCAAGGTACTTATTTAGAACCGGAGAGGCTGAATTCCCTGGGGCTTCTCCCGCATCATCCTGAACACCATGTTATTTGAAATTTACCAGAACGATGCCTGTGGCGTCAAGCAGAATATGATAATTTGCTATATTTTAACCACATACCCCAGTTCGTTCCCACGTGTACGGACAACGTAATATTATTAGTACTCTCTATTGACCTGACAGCCTCTCACTGCGGCGATCACCGAAACTTAGTCAGGAAAAAACAGGCTAGAATCATGTTGTTCATCTAGTGGGCCCAAGTTTTAGTGGGGAAAAAACTATACTAAAATATATGATCGTTCTTTTTTTCTTTCCCCTACAAAGACTCTATATCTTAGTCGGACAAAACAGGAACACATGACTTTTCCCTTTGTCCCCAACTTTTTCTCCCACTAAAATTCTGAATTTTTGTGGGAGAAACAAAGAGACAAAGATCCTATCTTTTAGTGGAGTTTTTTCCCCACTAAAACTTGGGCCCACTAAACGAACAACATGATTCTAGCAGGTTTTTTACTGACTAAGTTTCGGTGATTGCCGCAGTGTCTCAGATTACAGGAAACTGGATCAACGTTCTTTTTGTTATATGGGGTGTATCAATTATTTTCGACAAAGGAAATCTGCTCACACCGGTTGGACTCGGTAGGCCCCTTCGTGCTCTGCCCATGTGAAACTCCGCATGCCTCTGTAATAATCTAGGTGGAAGTGGAAGGTAAATGGCTGTCACCCTGGTGACCACTTCAATAACCATCCCACACTTTCCGTGTTAGGTCAGTCCGCTCTTTCCCCCATCCTTTCCTGGATGTTGAAAACGGCGGGAGCTAGGACAGAGAACGAGAGTTGGCTGAGATCGTTTTGGCACATCATACCCCGACGGTCATCGCTCTCTCAATAGATTACGTATACGGCCGAGGAGATCTTGCCACCCACCCTGACCGCAAGGTCAGGCCCGAGCGTGAGGCTGGTGTGGAGTGATGTCTTCCCGAGAGTGTATACGATACATTGTGCGGGAACAAGAATATCTGGATTTCTGATCATGGTCTATTTTCGCGGGAACCAAGAATCTGGAGAACCCCCGATCGAGAAATGATATGATATCGGTATTTAACGAGTTATTTAGCAGCACGTAAACTCCAGCACAAGATTTCGAACTCCACATCCTTCGCACCCCCAGGCGAGAGAAGCTTCGATCTCTGGGTTAAAAGATCGAATTTAAATGGTGTTCTTCTTGCCTGTGTCGCTTATGGTTGAGTCCTCAGCGGCGAGTTTTGACTGACAAAGCGACACCAGGAATTTTGTTCACTATCACAGTCCAAACATTGATGATGTTCTTCAGGCGGTCCAAAAACTAAATTCCTTGGGGTCTAATCGCCTACGTCGTTTTGATGTTCGTCCTCGCTAGTATTGGTCTTGGTGGGAATGCAAAGTTCAATGAAATGACCTTTATCGATGATTGCATCATCCCCGGCGGACCCAACACATTCACTTTCGAATTTTTCTCCACCCCTGTCAATATCATGGCCCTTGTTGCGTGAGCAATCTTCTTGCGGTCCAGATTTTTTTTAAACTCCCTCACAGCTATATTCTAATGAGCTGGCTCGCGGACGGCCTTGTGGTAAGTGTGGGCCATATCCTTCATCAACAATTCAACTCATGCTCTGACACCAGCTGTGGCGATTCACCTTGATTTGGAATTACTGTCGGAATCTTCATGGACGCGGGTCGGAGGCGACACGTCAGCCCGGCAGAGCCACGTGAGCGCGACGCGAACGTGGAGCACACGACGTGGAACCTACGCGTCGTGGACGTGGATGACACGCGTCGTAGACGTGTCCGTAGGACACGTTGCACGCACAGCCATGAGCTGGAACCATGGAGACGCGTTGAGACGCGTCTGGACGCGTCTTTAAAACGTGTTTTACCCGCCACGCATTGTTTCTTCAGTCGGAGAGTTCGAACTCAGCATTGTCTAGTCCGCTATTGTTCTAGCTATTCAGTGTACTCCTGAGGAGTATAAATACCGTACTGTACTCTCACTGAAGATACCGGTTTTCCCCTCTCCATTTTTCAACAATTACAAATACTGGCTCAGTGCCTTCCCTGCACTCGTGTATCTTGGCTCCGTTGGTAGGTTCACCTTCAGACCACCGAACTGCTACTTACTCGATGTGGGAGTAGTTTCATTCATCCTACTGATCATCTCGTCCACCAAACCCGATGATCCATTTTGGTCAGCCGACTCTGTTCAATTTGGCACTGCGTACTGGTCGTTGTCAATTGCGCTAAACATCCTCCTAACGATATCCATCGTAATCCGAATTTGGTTTGTCCGCCGCCAAATCCGAACCCTGCTTGGTACACAGCATTCCGGTCAATACATCTCCATTGCAGCAATGCTTATTGAGTCAGCTGCGCTTTATGCGGTTTGGAGCACGGTGTTCCTCGTATCCTACGCTCGCCAATCACCACTGGAGAACATCCTTTTGCCAGCACAGGGCCAGATTCAGGTTAGACACTGGCACTCAATATACTACATCCAACTAATATCCGTCCATTCAGGTGATTGCGCCTCTCCTCATATTATTTAGAGTTGCTCAAGGGCGTGCTTGGTCCCGGAACACCCTCTATACGACGAAAGGAAGTTCCGGAAGCAATCACGGTATCCAAATGAGTGATTTTACTGCGAGGGGAGGTGGGGAGGCATCTTACGGTACTCAGCAAGAGCTGAAGGTGAATATGACGACGGATACTATACAGTCGGATCCTAGTGGGCATAAAGTTTCCGCCGTTTGACTTTAGTTGGCCGGTCTTGAATAGCCCGTATCTGTCGCTCTAAATTTGAACTTGTTTGTATTTCAGGCGGAATTGGTCTACCGAGTCTCTGATTTGTGTGGAGGGGATAATACTATGGCAGAAAGAATGAAGTCTCCCAGGAAAGACTTAGTCTGTAGTTTACAGTGCTCCTGTGTGTTGGCACTCGACCTCATTACATAAAGTGCGGAGTTTCAATTTGGGTCAGACTCGTTCAACACTTTCAGAGTTGTAAAGCACAAATCTTAGGAGGCCAAATAGCTCGGGATCCAACTCCGAGAAGCTCTGCTGCTTAATAATTCTTTAGCTCCCCCATTTTTGCATGGAACGAAATATTCGTCGGCTCGCATGGCTGGACCATCAAAGTTCGGCATCCCGGTTCTGGGGTCTATGAGATGAAAGTGGATGGAAAAGGGACTGATTTTAGCCTTCTGTAGCATTATCCACCACTAATCTACCCAGAAACGCGCTCCAAACGCGCAAATGAATCCCCAGAATTTCGACATTACATAATAACGTCGAGTGCCAATCACACGATCGGGTAATCGACAGACTACAACACGCGAGGTACGAGTGGATTTTGTTGTAGCGTCTGTTTATAAGAGACTAGGAAAGACTCGAAGATTTCATAGCGTGAACTAAGAGTCTAAGCCTAGAAAATAGCCAATCCTTTTTACTTTCGATTCCGGCCCAGGCCGGCACCTTAACAGATTGAGAATGACATTCGCCACTTGAAAACTCGCAAATGTTCCAGTACTGCTTTCCGCAGTCCAACACACCGAAGAGAGGATGGGGGTAACCCGTTAATGCAATACTGTACTAATCCGATCAAGTGTTCACAGGGTGTCACCCGTCACCGCAAGGGTTCACTGGATTAAGTGTTCATTGAATGAACACTGGAATTGATGGTATTTGCAGAATGAAGTTCATTCTGCAAATACCATCAATTCCTCCCATATATGAAAGTCCGGCGAATTCCGGGTGTTTTTTTGAGTGTTTTAAGGCCTATTTGGGCCAGAAAATCTGATCGCCGTCACCCACATCCCAAGTGTTCAGTTCACAGGTCCTCGCCACCCGTCACCTGAACACGATTAGTACAATAGATTGGACACCTCATAGTCCCACCCCCATTTCGCATTGCATGCTGTTGGAGGTCGCAACATTGACATGGACTGCGGAAATCGATGGCATTACAGGCGCTTACCTACCAAAATTAGCGGAATAATACAAATCAGCCGACATGGTGTTCGGCGCACCGCCTCTAGGTAGTACCAGATCCACATGATACCCGAGGTAACCGGGGTTCTACTCACCGTGTCCGAATATGGTTT
This sequence comes from Mycena rosella, assembly GCA_029378255.1. Classification (NCBI taxonomy): domain Eukaryota; kingdom Fungi; phylum Basidiomycota; class Agaricomycetes; order Agaricales; family Mycenaceae; genus Mycena; species Mycena rosella. The sequence goes on along the minus strand of JARKIE010000004.1, from coordinate 706,466 downwards.
GCATCTGCACTCTTTTTTAGAGATCCTGACCTGCCAAGGGCCGCAGCAGTAGCCCTCCCAGTGCCAATGCTATATTATTGTTCGGATCGACATTGAACCGTGTGAATTACCCAAAATTCACGCAACAGGGTTGCCATTCGGGCACGGGGAGTCGAACCCCGGCTGCCTCCGCAAAATCATCGAAAGGTACGCAAGGAGAGAGAAAGTCTGCCGTACACTATGTCCGATGGTTTGGGTTGCTGCGAGGGTGGATAGGTGAGCAAGTTTGCACAGGGCGTGCCCAAAAATGCGGCACCCCTGGTTGCCTCCGCAAAATTGGTCCAAAACTGTTTAATGAGAGAGGCGGTGTACCGTACACCATGTCCGATGATTTGGAGAGCTGCATAGTTGGATTGGTGAGTAACTCTGCTAGGGCCATCAAAGAAAGAGTGACTACTCGGACCTGGCATTCGGACAGGGGGAGTCGAACACCCGGCTGCCTCCGCGCAATTGAGAAAGCTCACGCGACAGAGAGGGGGACCCGGTTGCCTCCGCGATACACTACAAGTGGTAAGGAGGAGGCGGTGTACCGTACACCATGTCCGATTATTTGGAGAGCTGCGAAGGTAGATAGGTGAGTGATTCTGCGGGGAGCGCACACAAAAACGTGGTTACCCGTTTACTACTCGGACATGGGGAGTCGAACCCCGGGAAACCTCATGATCTGCCTGTCGGTGCCAAAGAGGGAGGCGGTGTACCGTACACCATGTCCGATCATTTGGAGAGCTGCGAGGGTGGACTGGTGAGCAATTTTGGGCGGGGCTCAACCAAAACTGTGGTCGGCCCTGCAACTGGGACACGAGGAGTCGAACCCCGGGCTGCTTCCGCGTAATTAAGAAAATGCAAGGAGAAGAGGTGGTGGACCGCACACTATGTCCGATTATTTGGCTTGCTGGGAAGATGGATAAGTGAGCAACGTTGCGCGGGGGCACCCAAAAATTCCACATTCAACCTTTTACTCGGACACGGGGAGTCGAACCCCGGCCTGCCTCCGCGCAATGGAATCGATACCTAATGAGGCGGTGTACCATACACCATGTCCGATTATTTGGAGAGCTGATAGGTGCCCTTTCTTTCGCAGCATACCTACAATTTACCCAACAGAATCGCCATTCGGACACAGGGATTCTAACCCCGGGCTGCCTCCGTAGGACGAGTAGAATGATAGGAAAAGAGGCAGTATACCGTACACCACATCCGATGATTTAGGAAGCTGCGAAGGTGGATTTGTGGGCAATTTTGCGGGGAGCACGAGATAAAAAACGAACCGAAGATACATTCGGAAGGGAAGTGAATCCCGGGCCGCCTCACATTCTTTTCGGCTTCGATAAAGGAAGAGACGGTGTACCGTACACCATGTCCGATGGTTTGGATAGCTGTGAAGTTGGGGTTAGCGGGCAATTTGCTGGGGGTATCAAGGAAAAAGAGGTCTCTCCCCTACTCGGACACAGGGAATCGAACCCCGGGCTGCCTCTGTCATTGACCCACAGTTTCAACGCGCAAGGAGGGAGGCGGTGTACCGTACACCATGTCCGATGATTTGGATAGCTGTGAGGTTGGGCTAGTGGGCAATTTAGGAGGGGGGGCGGGGCATTACAGAAAAAAGAGAGACCTCCCTTACTCGGACACGAGGAATCGAACCCCGGGCTGCCTCTGTCATTGACGTCGTAATAGGCTTTAACAAGGAGAAAAGTGTGTACCGTACACCATGTCCGATAAGTTGCATAGCTGTGAGGTTGGATTGGTGAGGGATTTTGGTGGGAGCATCAAGGAAAAAGGCAGCCACAAAAGTATACTCGGACACGGGGAGTCGAACCCCGGGGTGCCTCCGTCATCGGTTACAAACGCAAGGAGAGAGGCGGTGTACCGTACACTATGTCCGATGATTTGAGTACTTGGAAAGTTGGGTTGGTGGGCAATTTTGCGCAAGGCGCACCCAAAAACGTGGCACCCCTCTAGTCGGACAGGGGGAGTCGAACCCCGATCTGCCTCGTACCATACTGAAGGCAGCCCCTCAAAGAGACGAGACGGTGTTCCATACATCATATCCGATGGTTTGCATAGCTACGAAGTTGGATAGGTAAGTCATTTTGCGGGAGCCTGGAGGAAAAAGTGATCTGATCCCGATTCCCGGCTACTCGGACACGGGGAGTCGAACCCCGGGCTGCCTCCATAAGAAGAGAAGACGCGTGCAAGGAGAGAGGTGGTGTACCATACACCATGTCCGATGATTTGGATAGCTGAAAAGTTGGATAGGTGAGCAATTTTGCGCGGGGCGCACCCAAAAACAGGAGCGAGCCTAGCTATTCATTCGGACGGGGAGCTGCCTCCGTCATCCAAGAAACCGAATGCAGGAGAGAGGTGGTGTACCGTACACCATGTCCGATTATTTGCATTACTGGATAGCTGAATAGGTGAGTGATTTTGCTGGGAGCATGAAGGAAAAAGACACACCTAGCTATTCGGACACGGGGAGTTGAACCCCGGGCTGCCTCACATACTCATGGAAGCTCCTCCAAGAGACGAGGTGGTGTACCGTACACCATGTCCGACGAGTTGGATAGCTGGAAAGTTAGCTTGGTGGGCAATTTCGCGGCATGGTAGAAAAAGGAAACCTGTACCCTACTACTCGGACACAGGGAGTCGAACCCCAACCTGCCGCATGACTTGATATCCTACCAGTATTAAAGAGAGAGGCCGTGCACCGTACACCATGTCCGAGTGCAGGTGACGGCTAGAACTTTAGGTTCTGTCAGCCGACACCCGCGAATCAAACTCCGCAAACTCCGCTCTCAGACTCCGCCGACTGTGCGCTAAAATTTGCAATAGCACCTCTCCCTCTTCGACGATGAGCTCCTCGATTCCCATCTCCTCGTCGGGCATCACAGCGCCGACGCCGGCCAACACGCCCATGACCCACGCGCCCATCTCCCAGGGCCTCTCGCGCCCCACAGTCCCCGACATCTCAGAGGAGGCCGAGGAGCTCAACGAGCTCGGTACGTCGGGCATCCAGAGCGCGATGCTCGGCATGGTGCAGGGCAAGCTCGCGGGGCTCGTCGGCCGCAGCTCAGGCTACATCGAGAGCCTGCCCCCCGCCGTGAAGCGCAGCGTCGAGGGCCTCAAGGGCCTCCAGGTGCAGCAGACGGACCTCCAGAACCAGTACAAAAGGGAGTGCCTCGAGCTCGAGCGCAAGGTGCGTGCGGCCCTCTTTTTCTTTTTTGCGGCGTTGGGGTGTTTTGCGGACTTTTGGGGTGCGGTGGAAGGCCCTTTGCGTGCCTCGTGGTGCGGCGTTTTTGCTGTTGCGGGCGGGGCGGGGTCGTGTGCGCCCGCAGGCGATGGCCTGCGAAGCTGCCGATGAGCAGCGATGCGCGATCGGCCCCGATGCGCGCAGCCTGCGCACCCTGCACTCGCTGTCTATCTCGCTTCCCTGCCCCACACGCATACTCACCCCCCCTCTTTTTTTTTTTTGCCTTTAGTACCTCGAGCTCCAAAAGCCGCTCTACGCGCGGCGCCACGCGATCATCGCCGGCGACGCTGCCGTCACGCCCGAGGAGATCGCCGCGGGCGAGGCGCAGTCGCTCAAGGACGACGACGAGTACGTCTCGCTCGCGGAGCAGGAGAAGGAGAAGAAGGACGACGCGGCAAAGGACGCGGACGTCAAGGGCGTGCCCGACTTCTGGCTCACCGCGCTGCGCAACCACCCGGGCCTCGCGGAGCTCATCACGGAGCGCGACGCGGAGGCGCTCGCGCACCTCACGGACGTCACGCTCTCGTACCTGCCCCCCAAGGGCGCCGAGGGTGTGCCCCCTCTCCCCTCGCACGTTTATTCTCGTTTGCTGACGCCGACGCAGGCGAGTTCGCGGGCCTGCCAGGCTTCACGCTCTCGTTCCACTTCGCGCCGGGGAACCCGTTCTTTGACCACGCGGTGCTCACCAAGACGTACATCTACCAGGAGCAGGTCGGCTACAGCGGCGACTTTGTGTACGACCGCGCCGTGGGCAGCAAGATCGTGTGGAAGGAGGAGAAGGACCTGACGACCGAGTGGGAGATCAAGAAGCAAAGGAATAAGAGTGCGTTTCTTTTTCTTCGATGTTGGAGACGTTCTCCTGCTTGCATGCTTCCCTACCCATACTCCAGTCACCTTCCTCCCTCCTCATCCTCGCTCTCCTACCATTCCCCTACCTTCCTTCCTTTCTCCCGCCCTCGTTCCTCTCCACCTCCTCTTCCCCTTCCCTTCCCCCCTCTTCGCCTCCCCCCATCTCTCCATTTTATCCTACCCGCTAACCCACCCCGCAGACACCAACCGCACGCGCGTCATCCGCAAGTCGCACCCGACCGCGTCCTTCTTCAACTTCTTCGCGCCCCCGGTCATGCCCAGCGACGAGGCGGTGCGTCCGCGTCTTTTTTTCCCGTTTCATTTCTTTCCTCTCTTCTGCGTCTCCGACTCTTGCCTTTCCCTTTTCTTTTCCGAGTCTACTCTTTCTGGTGCCGTCCAGGCCATCTCGCACTTCGATAAGGCCCGTTTTGGGGGGCGGGGCGAGGCCGTACTCTGGGCCATGAGGCGGGAAGCGGACGCGTGGCGTAGCCCGCGTGCGGAGCGCACGGACAGCTGTCGGTGTCGGTGACGGCAGTGCGGGGATCGTGTGGGGCCCTGGCGGGGGTGGGACGTTCATCCCCAGCCTGCTCGTGTGCTGGAGGAAGAGAAGCGGACGGGGACGGGGTCGCGCTTCCCCGCGTCACCCCCGCTCTGTTGGCGGTGGTGTGGTGTGGCGTGGTAGGCGAGGCGGGGGGCGCGGTCGTGTGTAGCGTGTAGCGTGTGGTGCGCCGGCGATGGCGGCTCGTGTTGGTGCGGGGTGGTGCGGGGGTGGCTGGGGCGGAGGAACGGACGGGGATGTCGCCCGCCTGCCCTGCACTGTGCTCCAGTTTGGACTCCCACTATCCTGCTTCTTTCCCCCTCCTCTCATCCCTCCTCTTCCTCTTCCTCTTCCTCTTACTCCTCCTCTCCCCCTTATCCACGTATCAATCTATACTAACCGACGCCCCCAGATCGAGTCGGGCGAGGTCGACCCGGAGGACCTCGAGGAGATCGAGGAGCGGCTCGAGGTCGACTACCAGATCGGCGAGGACTTGAAGGAGAAGGTGCGTTTTTTGGGTTTTTTTTTTTTGCGGTCTTTTTTTCGTCCTTTCCTTCGTACATAGCGGTCCGCCTTCCCCCTCCTACCCCCACTCTGCATCGTCTGGTTCTACTTCGCCTTTTCTTCCCCGCATTCGTTACCCCTCCCGATTCGTACGAGCGTACTCGCCCCCGTTCCTCGTTTTTTGTCATGTCCGCACATACGTATATGTCCCCGCATGCCTCTGTTACGGTTTCGGCCCTTCCTCGGCCCTTCCCTCTTCCCCCGCTTCCGCTTCGCTATCGCCCTCGTTCTTCCCCTTCGTCTTCATCTCCTACGCCTCGTCCGCGGTTTCTTCCCCCATAGCCGGACGCATTCCACTCTTCTTCACGGACATGTTCGACCCCCCTCTTTTTTTTTCGTCCCATATCGTGTTTTCCTACCGGCCCATACGCGCGCCCCTGCCTATGCCGCTCTTCCTCCTCGGCTCGTCCTCCCCCGCCTCCCCACGTCGTCCTTCCACCCTACGTTATGTCCTCCTCCCTCCCCCCACCCCTCCTTCCTTATCTTCTCTTCCCTAGCCCCCGCCAGAACCACGCTAACCCACTCACCCCAGATCATCCCGCGCGCGATCGACTACTTCACGGGCAAGGCGCTCGAGTACGAGATGATCGACAGCGACGAGGACGACGACGACGACGAGTTTGACGAGCTCGACGAGGACGAGGACGAGGAGGGGGAGTTTGATGAGGTGCGTTGTTTGTTCTTCGTCCCCTTAAGAGTGGCTCGCTTCACCCCACCGCCACCCCTTGGGTGTTTTCGTGGAATGGGTCGGGGCCTGCTACCCTCCCTACCGCCTGCGACGTCACCCGCTGATCTTTCCCTGCGTCCTCACCGTTACGCCGAGACTGACCCTGCCTCTCCAGGACTCGGACAGCGACGGCGACGTCCCCGCGCGCCGCCGGGGCCCGCCCAAGGGCCGCGCCGCCGCCGCCGCCGGCAGCGCAAACGTGAACCCCGAGGAGTGCAAGCAACAGTAGATGCCTCCGCCTCCTTAACACGTCCCGCAACCCCGTCTGGCCCGTCCACCCGCCTCTGACACCTAACGACATCCTCACCCCACCCACCCCCGCCTCCGAACCAAAAACCAGACGCTCGCACCCCCGTACATGCCCCCTTGCTTCCCCTTTCTGTCGGCTCCATTTGACTCTAAATCTGAATCTGAATCTGAATACACACTTACCCCTGAGGGCCGCCGGCGCGTACACGCAGCCCAGCCCCGTACATACATGTGCTGCGTGCTGCGATCGGTGTTGTCCTTACCCTACCCTACCTACCGCTGTTTATTAACGTGTTTTTTTTTGACTGTGCAATGTCCATTGTCGCTTTCCGACTCCCGAGTCCTTGCCTTGTCAAGCTTGAAGTGCCATAATGGCGGCGGCCGACGCGGTCATGGGATGCGGGGTACCCGAATCGGAATTGAATTCGAAACATAAGCATCCCCACGTCTCCGGCGTTCGCCTCCACGGTAGCCGGTGGTGGCGCCTACAAAAGCTGATGTCCTCCCAGATGTCCTCCCCATAACAGATCTACCGGCCGGAAACCGCAAAAATGGCAGCAGCGACAATAACGACGCCGATAACGGAGCTCTTTGGGATCCGGCAGCCGATTATGCTCGCGGGGATGAACGTCGCCGCGGGGCCGGAGCTCGCGGCGGCGGTGAGCAATGCCGGTGCGCTCTTCTTCTCCGCCGTATTATTCGTGTGGAGCGCGCGCTGACGGGCGGCAGGCGGCCTGGGCGTCATTGGCGGGTTTGGGTACACGCCGAAGGTCCTGCGGCAGCTGGTGAGTGCTTCTGTGCGGCGCGCTAGGTGCAGGCTGACGAGGCGGTGCGGTGCAGATCAGGGAGGTGAAGGCCGGGCTGGCGGACAAGGGCCTGCCGTTTGGCGTCGACTTGCTGATCCCGCAGGTTGGGGGGAACGCGCGCAAGACGAATGTGGGTCGTGCTGCTGGGAGTCTGTGTATGCAAGGCTGACGCGCGGGGGGGCATCTAGTATGACTACACGAAGGGCAAGCTGGCGGAGCTCATTGAGGTGATCATCGAGGAGAAGACGGCGCTGTTCGTGTGCGCCGTCGGCGTCCCGCCGAAGCACGCCGTGGACAGGCTGCACCAGGCCGGCATCCCCGTGCGTACACCTCGCGCATATATGTAGAATGGACTTCGCTTAGACATGGCGGCGCAGGTCATGAACATGGTCGGGCACCCGAAGCACGTCCCCAAGGCGCTCGCGGCGGGCGTGGACCTCATCTGCGCGCAGGCGGGCGAGGGCGGCGGGCACACGGGCGACGTCCCCGCGAGCATCCTCGTCCCCGCGTGCGTCGACGCGGTCCGGGGGCACGTGTCGCCGCTCACGGGCAAGCCCGTGTACGTCGTCGGCGCGGGCGCGGTGTACGATGGGCGCGGGCTCGCGGCGAACCTCATGTGGGGCGCGCAGGCGGTGTGTGCGTGCGCTCCCTCTACGGTAATCTGCGGCTGGCTGACGGTTTCGTGATAGGGGTGGGCACGCGCTTCGTCGCGGCGGTCGAGGCAGGCGCGCCGAAGAAGCACAAGGAGCTCATCGTGAGCGCGGGCTTCGAGGACGCCGTCACGACGCTCATCTTCACCGGGCGGCCGCTGCGCGTCCGGAACACGCCGTACGTCGCGGACTGGTGCGTGCCCTCTCCCTCCTTAGCCGTTTCCCCATCGCTTATACCCGCGCCCAGGAACGCGAACCGGCAGGCGGAGATCAAGGAGCTCACGTCGAAGGGCATCCTCCCGCACGAGGCCGAGCTCGCGAAGCACCCCGAAAAGTCGCTCGAGGGCCGCCCGTGGCTCATGGGCCGCGTCGCCTCGGTACGCTCGTCGTCCCTCGCCCCGGAAGCGCGGAAGGCTAACGGATTTCTGCGCATGCATAGCTCATCACGGAGGTGCTGCCGGCGAAGGTTATTGTAGACAGCATGGTCGCGGACGCGGCCGCCATGCTGCAGCGCGGGAACGCGTACCTAAAGCCCGAGCTCAGGGCGAAGCTTTGACTCTTGAGTCGGCTCTGAGTCTCGATTGGAGTGCATGTACTGTATTATCGGTCGTATTTATTTATATACGCTGTTTCCATCCAATTCGCCGTGGATTCTCTTTCGCCATCGAGACTCGGCTGCGACAATACGCAGGTACACTCAGAGGCGGAGAAGGCAAGGAAACGGCCTCAAAAAATTCATCGCAGTTTCTGTAACGCGTTGTTGACGCGTTGTTTGGGTACATCACTGGTGGCTGACATGCCACTTTGTTTTTTGTTCTTCAGCGCTCATCTGGAATGCATCGAAGTCTCAAGATCCCCGAAATTGTGGCTCTTATCTGTTTTCATATACTCTGCCCTCATGAATTGGACTCGCGCCTCAGGAGCCGGGCGTCATTAGCCACTCTTGCAGCCGTTGCCAGGACTTGCACGGCGTTTAGCAATCCAGCTCTAAATCTTCTGTGGATGTCGCAGGAGACGGTGATGCATCTTCTCCAATGCATGCCGGAGGATATCTGGTCTCAGGAATCCGCGTCAGATGAAGATGAAGAGGAAGAGGAGGGAATGGTGAGTGGCGTGATCCCAGACCAGGGTACTTGACTAACCACGATTCAGGGACTTGCTCGCGCGATCCTTCCTTCCGACTGGGACCGCCCCCTCGTCTACGCCCGCCGCGTTAAAATTTTCCACTTTCAGGAGCCGTATGGGCTGTCATGGTCACCCAAATTCTTTGAGGAGCTGAGGCTTTCCTTCCCTGGTGAATACCTATTTCCTAATCTCGAGACTCTCGAGTGGGAATCGCACAAGGGATCATTATTGCCCCATGTTCGTATGTTCCTGGGCCCCCGACTGAAACATTTGACCGTGGCGGTCTTTACGTCGATCGCCCAGTTGTCCCTTCTCCCAGGGCTGGCGAAGCAGTGCCCTGCACTGGTGGATGTCCAAATCGAATTCTCTGACGATCTGGAGCGTCAATGCCAGAGCAGTCTATCATTATTCGTGCGCGGTTTGAACTGTGTCGAAACACTGAGCGTGCCGTGCCTTGACCGCGCGGCTCTGGAGCATGTCGGGCGCCTTCCGACTTTCACGTCCCTGAAACTACATCACCAACTCCCCCTCCCATCCTCTCCTGCGCTCCCTTCCATTACCAATCAAGCTCTGTTTACCAGTCTTGAGTCGCTCGCTGTCACAGGACCTGACATTGGCGAAACGCTCGCCTTTTTGGCACATTCACCTATCGAAGCCATCGATGGTACCTTCCCGCTATTGACCACGGCGACCACGATCGCGACCTGCTACACAACTTTGGTGAACACCTGTTCGCATGCTCCTCTGTCCAGCCTTAGTCTTAGAAGAGGACTGATCGGGCAAACAAACCCCACCATCAATACCCTGCCCACAGCAGCGCACATCGAAACCTACGCGATCCGCGGCCCTCAGCTGCGCCCGCTTTTCCTTTTTACCGACCTCACACACGTCAACCTCGGCACTCCCGTGGGATTCGCTCTTGACGACATCGCAGTGACTGAGATGGCGCGCGCATGGCCGCATCTCATCAGCCTGCACCTCAGTGCTACCGAATATGCCCATGTCCCGCCCCGCGTCACCCTCGACGGCTTACTTTCGTTCGCGAAGTACTGTCCTTTTCTTATATCTCTCGACCTCCCCCTCGACGCGTCGACCGTGCCGGACTGGCAGGAACAGCGCGCCCAGAACAGGAGGGTCCGCCAGACACGGTTCAGGACGCTCAATGTCCGACGGTCTCCGGTGGTCTCGCCGCTCGCCGTGTCTGCGTGTCTCTCGAGCATGTTCCCCAACCTGCGGAGTGTACGCTGCTGTAGACCAGATCCGGATGCCGTACCCGGATCGCGCGCGCACGAGACCACGATTCTGTATGAACGTTGGACAACCGTCGAAGCGGCTCTGCCGGTGCTCCGGACGGTGCGTGCCGAAGAGCGACATTGGGCGCAGCGCGGAAGCAGGTAGAGAGGTTCTTTCAGGGTTTTTTTTGGTCCTCCACTTTCCTTCACGGATTGCGTATAGAATACACGGGGTAGCGATATACGCAGCCTGTGGTCGACCGTTTTGTGGGGCTGGAAGCAGTACTGGAACACTCACGAGTTAGCAAATGACTATCTTATCTTGCTTGCCGTAGACTTCTGACCTATAATGGATGTCTCTTTGGGCCACATAAATCGTGTTCGTGTTGCAGGTTGGCGTCCTTCAACAAGCAAGTACGAAGTCCATCTGTTGAAGTGTCTATCTACGAGGGACTAGTCTTACCTGCAATCAACTACATAAAATGCTGAGAGAAGACATTCGGACCCAGGGACTCGAAAGTCGACCTGTCTTTAGATTGCTGCGTACGGCAACAAGGAAAGAGGTGGTGTTCCATATAAAATATCCGATGGTTCCCGTACCTGGGAAGTCTATCAGAGATTCTGCAGGGGCGTCAAGATAAACAACACGCGTACCACGTTCCATTCGAACACGGGGAGTCGAACACCCACCTGCCTCCGGCTGCGATATCCGGGCACAAGGACGGAGGCAGTGCACCATATACGAGTTGTTGTGCACCTGCGAAGGCGAATAGATTGAGTCGGTACGGGCGGGAAATAAAAAGGCACCACCAACATAGTCTCTTATGCACAGACGCTGCAGCTAAGATGCTCTCACCTCGCATGCTATACAGTACCACCAACACGACATTCACATATTCGAACACTGGAAGTCGAACCTAACCTGCTTCATAAATCGCATGGCAACGCAAGAGTCGGTGTACCATGCATCATATCCGAGTCCTTGTATTCTGTGGAGGTGGGGTAGGCATAGGGTAGGTGAGCTTTTTTTTCTTCGCAGGCGCGAAAAACTACAGCTCCCATTTCCCTCATTCGGACACAGGGAGTCGAACCCCGATCTGCCTCAGAATCCCGAAGATGACCCCTATTGGTTGAGGGGAGGGACACTGTACCGTACACCATATCCGAGTTATTGTAGGACCTGCGAATCCTCATAGGTTAGCGATTTTATTGATGGCATAAGGACAAAAAGCAGCATTATCTCGTAAAAGACAACGACTATCTTCCAGGCGCCACGGATTGTCAACGCCTCCCCCCAAAGTCCCACACCTTCACCGACGCATCGCGCGGCACCGGCGTCGGGCGTGCAGCGGCGCGCTGGACACCAGTACTCTCCCGCACTCGCACACTTCCCTCACCCCCATCGTCCTCGGGATCTGGATCATCATCGTCCTCGGAATCTGAGCCAGATCCGTCTGCAGGCGGCTGAAAATGCCTCGACCCGGAAACGGAGAGGAGCTGCGCTTTCGTGGGGTGGAACGCCACAGCGCCGATGGCGTCTACAGTGGAATCAGCGGCGGAAATAGGTGAACTATGAAGGGCAGAGGCAGACCATCGTGTGCGCTGAACTTCAAGCTCGGTGTGCCGATAGCCATGTCATCCTCGGCTGATGCTGATACGTCGAAGACGGATATGTTCCCCTCCTACCCATGCGAGAATAAAACCCATGAGGAGGAGGGGGAGGGGAGTAGGATTTGTAGGCAGAAACGCACCTGATCGCCGACACTAAGGAACCGCCCACCCACGTCGACGTCAAAGCGGCGCTTTTGATTCGTTTCGCCTATGGGCGGGTCTGTAACGCTGGACGTGGCGGAATATATCTTGAGCGGCGCGCTGACGTCCGCACGCAGGTCCCAACTATAAATCTCGCGCCGCCGCCGGAACGCCGCGTACAGGATCTCGGGGCGCATCGGGTTGAAGTGTAACTACACATAGTTTTTAGCACCCGGCGTACACCGATGGGAGAATGGGAACGGGTGGTTTACCTGGGTAACGCCTGCCACGGGCCCACCACTGACGAACAGAACGGGAACCGCACCCTCGGCCTCGCTGAACACCGCGATGTTTCCTGGGGCTGCCGTGAGGCTCCCAGCCGCGTAGAAGTCCGATTCGTACGAGGGCGAAAACGCCAGCGCGGATATGATACCTGAGTGCCAAGGATGGATATAAAAAACTGGTGGGTCGCGGAGAGACAAGTCCACCTTTGAGCCCGTCGCGGCTCTTTTTGGATGGCGAAGTGGGGAGGCGCGTGCCCTCCCCGGGGCGCCCGATGTCGAATACCTCGATCGCGTCTTCGAAGCCGCAGTATAGTCTGCAACGGTTTTTGTCAAGTAATGCTTTTGTAAAAAGAAAAGTAAGGTACCGGGTGGCCGAGAGATTGAATGCGAGGCTGTGGGGCGCAATTTGGCGCTCGCGGTGGTCCACGATCCGGTACGACGCGCGCAGCTGTAGATTGAGGAATTATGAACCGTATTTGAAGAATGTGTGGTGAAATATGACCTACCCGTCCATCCGATGCATCAAGCAGCTTGACCGGTGTCTCGCGTACCGACGCAACGAAGCAGAATGTCGCGGGGTTTGCGGGGGTTGCGCCTGGATACCACGCATACTCGAGTATCGGGGCGGGTTGGGGGAGCGTCCATACGAGTTGTGAGCCTGGCCACTGATAAATGTACAACATGAATCTAAGGTATCTGAAAGCCTACTGGATGCCTCATTCTGCATCTCAGACCTCCTGCAGAACGAAAATGGGAGTCGATGAGCTGACAGTGCCGCAGAGCTGGACTTACGGAGAAATAAGGCGGAATTCCCTGTGCTCGCATTGAACCAATGCAACTGAGCCGTCGGGGCACCTACAACGACACCGTCAACGCGATGATTACTTCAGAGATGTACGCACCATTTGGCCGAGCGCGCAAAATTACCGGGAAGAGAGGGATCGGAAAGAACAGTGAATGAGTCCGTGCTTTGCGGCGGGTGGGTTAGATCGAATTCTGGGGGCGCCCAGGTGTATTCTGCGGCACTCGACATGAGGGACGGAAGAAGGTGGAATCGGTAAACTGGGCCAAACAGACGCGTCGCGTCCCTCACAAGACGGCAACACGACCAAATAAAAGCTATAATTATCCAACCAACTTCGGCCAGCCTCGGGCTTTTGAAAGATGTTGTTATCAATTCGAAGGGATAACTCGGGGATCGGTCGACTCGATTGTTGAGATAAAGGACAATAATCTGGTATGAATAGGGGGTTGCCATTGCTATTGCACAGTATCGATTCAAACCATGGAATGTCAGGTCACCCAGTGAGCCTCAGACCGCCAATGAATTGTGCCGACCGTTCACAGCGCATTCTAGATTGTTTTGCTTAGATTTTATTCGTAGTGATCGGAGAGTACGAGATATATCATATCGCCCGGCCACGGAGACCGGTAATACTATTAATGAAGCATACTGACAGTTCCCCGTTCTGTTGCCCGTCCACCGTTCATTATGTTACTTTCGCGCTCAACAATCTGAAGTTCGTCTCGCTCGGGCAGTCAATCAGTAAGCCCGAGGTACACATGATGCAAACATCCGCAAAATCAATGACATTGACATTCCCGGTTGTACCCGAACAAAGCCGCGGCGATCTCTGGAAGACTATAAAACGAAACCAATTCTCAACAGACCAACTCACCAGTCGCCCACAACCCAAGATGCCTCTCCACCGCATATTCGTTCCCAAAGGCCTCTACACCCCTGAAGACAAGGAGGCCATCTCGCAGGCGATCACCGCCGTATACACGAACCCACCTGCCTCCCTCCCCGCTTTCTACGTCATTGTCCTTTTTATCGACCTCGATCCCGCCAACATTTTCGTCGGCGGCAAGTCCACGGATCGATTCGTGCGCATCGCGGTCGAGCACATTGCGCGCAACTTCACAGAGTGAGCACTCACAAATCCGCTTTGAAGAGGAATCCAATGCTGACGAACTCGCTAGCGATGCGCTCAAACGCGTGTTCATGGACCGGTACGAGCAAGTGCTGGAGCCGTTCACCAAAGGCCGCGGTATCGACTGGGAGGTGCAGGTCGCGGACCAGGATGTACGCCGTCTTCACTCATTCTTGCGCCTTCTGACGATGGCATTGACAGCGCCTACTCTGGAACATGAACGGGATGGCTCCTCCCCAGGAGAATACCGAGGAAGAGAAGATTTGGAAGAAGGAGAATAGGGCTGTCCCTCCGGAGGAGATCGAGGCTCTCCGGGCTCAGGGGCGGTTTTAAATCTGTGAAGAGGATTGCGTCCATAATGCGTTGAATACACCGCCCACCAAAGTTTCCTAATCTCATTAAGCGTCTGTAGTTCAATGGTAGTTATAACAGCAGAGCAAGCTTCCTAAGCTGCCACAGCGAATTACGAGGAAGCTTGCTTTGAACCTGAGGTGTGTGAGTCAGCGACGGATAAAAGTTCTAATGGCTCGGACTCACGTCAGTAACGTTTATGCTTGGAAGCCGTCCGCTTCTGCCAGGACGTTCGTATACTTGCCCTGGTTCAACATCGCGGCAAGATAAAAATATACCACGAACTCATACAGTAACCATATCTCGGGGAAGATTCGAACCTCTGCTTGTCTCTTGCTACTCGTCCGACATCTGAGTGGTTTGATGACAAGCTCCCTTGGCTGGGAGGTTCCTATACCCTTAATTCATAGCTTGAGTACCAGTCTACCTCGGCCAAGTGCTTGCCGCATTTTTGCCAGTTGTAGGCAGACTGGTTATGAGTCTAAATCTCTCTTACAGTCGTAGGCGGTCCCCCATGCCAGGACGTTCTTGAGATCCTGGTTCATAGTCTGCCCAGGAGGGTTGGAATTGAGCGAGAGATCAGAAAGATCCGGAAATTAACCGGAATCCATGAAATGTAATGTGTGCTACCCGTCCATCCGATGCATCAAGCAGCTTGACCGGTGTCTCGCGTACCGACGCAATGAAGCAGAATGTCGCGGGGTTTGCGGGGTCTGCGCCTGGATACCACGCATACTCGAGTATCGGGGCGGGTTGGGGGAGCGTCCGTACTAGTTGTGAGCCTGGCCAGTGATAAATGTGCGACGTGAATCTAAGGTATCTGAAAGCCTACTGGATGCCTCATTCTGCATCTCAGACCTCCTGCAGAACGAAAATGAGAGTCGATGAGCTGACAGTGCCGCAGAGCTGGACTTACGGAGAAATGAGGCGGAACTCTCTGTGCTCGCATTGAACCAATGCAACTGAGCCTTCGGGGCACCTACAACGACACTGTCAACGCGATTATTACTTCAGAGATGTACGCACCATTTGGCCCAAATTTGGCCGAGCGTGCAAAATTACCGCGAAGAGAGGGATCGGAAAGAGCAGTGAATGAGTCCGTGCTTTGCGGCAGGTGGGTTAGATCGAATTCTGGGGGCGCCCTGCGGCACTCGAGGCTCTGGTGTTATGTCCTGGCACCTATTTGAAAACTTTTTTTTCAAATAGAAACACCAGGGGTAGTTGACGTGCGCCGGTTGAGAGACCTTGTCTTTAAAAGCTCTCTCAGTCTAAGTGATTCTGTGCCCTTTCGTCGTCTTATTTTCGATTTCAAAGGGCCGGCGTTCGATTCAGTCAGGAGCCATTTAAAATTCTTTCACCTAAACACGAACATTATTCTCCGTCCCATCAACACGGGAAGAAAACTCTTACTGACAAACTATTTAGAAGGCCGCTTGGCCGAATATAGAGTGTGCTGAGTTCACTGAAATCCACCTGAAAGTGGATTCGTGCCCGATGCGAAGAACTCCTAGTTGTCGAAATTGAAGATGCCGGGCGGCTTCACGCGAGTACTAGGGTGGGGTGCGAGTGCTCCGGGTTGATGAAAGGAGGGCGCGCGCCGGACACGGAAGTAATTGGGACGCGGGCAGCATTCAGGGTCGATGAAAAGGAGGTCGTGACTACTCCAGGATGCAAGACCTTTTGAGCCCGGTACGTGCTCTGCCGCCGTTTGTTCAGGGTTCGTCCCTAATGTGGATGATTGATTAGGTGGGTACGACGAGGATTCTACGTGATCGACTCACGGAGGTAGGGCAGGGAGGTGTGTGCACGACTGCTGGCGGACACCATGGGCGTAGAATTTCCGGGGGATGGTGCATTCCCCCGCGCGCGTCGCCACGAGTGCCGAGGCAAGGCACGTGCGCGCAAACGAGGGCGGCGGAAGCACGGAGGCGCGGGTGCGGAGGGGCGCGCGCACCGATGGCACCGATTCAGATTGATGCATGGTGGAAGAAAGAACGTGTGCGGCTCCGTGCTCTTGTGCTGCTCCGCTTTGCAGCCCGATCAGGTATCAGGCAAGACGGGATGCGCGCGAGGCAGGCGGAACACACCTAGAGTAGCACCAAATGTCGCTAGCGACTCGGTCGAGATGTGTCGAAGCGGACGGGCTCGAGAGCGTGGCATCAACATAGTCTGAGCGATCTTGGGCGGCACGAGATGCATGAAGGGAGAACCGCGGTTTTAAAGCACACACGACGAGCAGATGGGCAGTGGCGGGCTCATTGCTGATTCAGAACAGCGCTCGTGAACTAGTAAGCAGCAGGACAGTGTCGATGTTGTGTTGATATACCGAGGGATAATGTGAGGGTATTCTGGTTGACAGGTACGAAGGAGGGAGGTTAAAAGCAAGTGAGGAAGGTAAATGAGGACAGAGGAGAACGGCTTCAGCAGCCCCGGGCAAAATGTATTTGCCCGGAAAAGGACAAAAAGTCATGTCCAAATTTGGGCATCACGCCTGCCACATCGGTAACTGGGCCAAACAGACGCGTCGCGTCCCTCACAAGACGGCAACACGACCAAATAAAAGCTATAATTATCCAACCAACCTCGGCCAGCCTCGGGCTTTTGAAAGATGTTGTTATGAATTCGAAGGGTTAACTCGGGGATCGGTCGACTCGATTGTTGAGATAAAGGACAATAATCTGCTAGGTTGTCATTGCTATTGCACAGTATCGATTCAAACCATGGAATGTCAGGTCACCCAGTGAGCCTCAAACCGCCAATGAATTGTGTCGACCGTCCACAGCGCATTTTAGATCGTTTTGCTTAGATTTTATTCGTAGTGATCGGAGCGTACGAGATGTCGCCCGGCCACGGAGACCGGCAATACTATTAATGAAGCATACTGACAGTTCCCCGTTCTGTTGTTGCCTGTCCATCGTTCATTATGTTACCTCCGCGCTCAACAATCTGAAGTTCATCTCACTCGGGCAGTCAATCAGTAAGCCCGAGGTGCATATGATGCAAACATCCCCAAAATCAATGACATTGACATTCCCGGTTGATTCGACTAAAGCCGTGCCGATCACTGGAAGACTATAAAACGAAACCAATTCTCAACAGACCAACTCACCAGTCGCCCACAACCCAAGATGCCTCTCCACCGCATATTCGTTCCCAAAGGCCTCTACACCCCTGAAGACAAGGAGGCCATCTCACAGGCGATCACCGCCGTATACACGAACCCACCTGTCTCCCTCCCCGCCTTCTACGTCATCGTCCTCTTCATCGACCTCGATCCCGCCAACATTTTCGTCGGCGGCAAGTCCACGGATCGATTCGTGCGCATCGCGGTCGAGCACATTGCGCGCAACTTCACAGAGTGAGGACTCACATACCCGGTTTTGAAGAGGAATCCAATGCTGACGAACTCGCCAGCGATGCGCGCAAACGCGTGTTCATGGACCGGTACGAGCAAGTGCTGGAGCCGTTCACCAAAGGCCGCGGTATCGACTGGGAGGTGCAGGTCGCGGACCAGGATGTACGCCGTTTTCACCTATTCTTGCGCCTTCTGACGATAGCATTCACAGCGCCTGCTCTGGAACCTGAACGGGATGGCTCCGCCTCAGGCAAATACCGAGGAGGAGAATATTTGGAAGAAGGAGAATAGGGCTGTCCCTCCGGAGGAGATCGAGGCTCTCCGGGCTCAGGGACGGCTTTAAATTTGGGAATAAAAGATTGTGTCCAGAATGTGTTGAATACACCACCCACCAAAGTTTGTTACTCTCAGTGTCTGTAGTTCAATCGTAATAGTTATAACAACCGAGCTGCATTTTCCCACAGCGAATTACGAGGAAGCTTGCTTTGAACCTGAAGGTGCTGCGTGAATCAGCGACGAGTGAAATTTTATGCAAGTGGTTTGAAGAGAAGCCCCCTTGGCCTGAATTCAGCGATAGATTAAAAAGATCCGGAAATTTAACAGGCATCCATGAAATGTTGAAGCTGAAAGAGAGGCGCCGTCTGTTTTGACACAGCAGTAATTGAAGGAAATCCACGGTGTCAAATCAAGGAGTGCTGAATATTAATGTAGGCAGGTTGAAATGCTCAGGAGTCGAAAACATCATTCATAAACCTACACGTACATGATTCCATTGTTAAATACCAACTAGCATACCACATTCAACCAGGGATGGGAACCTCCGCCTGCGGCGTCAGTCGCACCGCGTGCCTGCGCACGGCCTTATCAAAGTCCCCCGTCGCCGAATGCGCCGTCACCCGGTTGTCCTGCAGTAAACCACAATCAGCTTTGCGGTTCGCACCACAGAAGGGCTATAGTACGCACCCAAACGACAACCGTCCCAGGCTCGTACGTCCCGCGGATATGGAAGTCCGCGCCCTTGGCGATGTGGTCGAAGAGGAAGCGCAAGAGGTACTCGGACTCCTCGGTCTTGAACCCAACGATGCGCTTCGTGAAGCCCTGGTTCACGTAGAGCGCCTTCTCGCCGGTTACCGGGTGCACGCGGACGACGGGGTGCTGAGGTCGCAGTCAATTTCTGCGAAGGTGTGGAAGTGGTAACGATCTAAGCGCACCTCAGTTTCGACGGGCTCGCGGCGGACGGGGCCACCGCGGTTCCGCGAGTGCTCGGCCTGGGGAACGGCGGAGTGCACGGCGCGAAGGCCCTCGAGGCGCTTCTGGAATGTGGGCGAGAGCCGTTTGTACGCTTCCGTTTGCGATAGGAAGAGCGTGTCCCCTCCGCTGCCGGCCTCGGGCTGTACAGTTGGAATTAACATGAGTTGAAGATTATAGACTAGATAATTTTCACCTGGTCCAAGATGAAGAAAAAGGTCGTCCCGGGCGTCTGCTTTTCATAGGACTGGTAAAGTGTGTGATCAGCCCGCATAACATGCTGGGGGGAATTGGGGCACGTACGACGTCTGAATGCCAACTCGTCTTGTTCGCGCGGTCTTCACCAATATACTCCCGGAATCGGTCGTTTTCCGCATCCCGATACACTGCGAAATTGCTCAGCATGTCCAGCGACATAATAGATCGCGAGCAGCGCACCGACGTGGAACTCAGGAAACCCCGCAACATTCCCGGACGTCGGGTGTCTCTGAATCGGGCCAAAATGCCTGCGCCGTCCGCCCATCAGCCTTACTCCAAGAAAACTTTCAAAGAGACTCGGAAAGTCAAGCTTACCGTGCAATTTCAATCTGCCGCTCCGGCTTAAGGTCCTTGAAGTCCTGGTCCCGGAACAACAGGACCTTCCGTTGCGCGGCGAGTAGCGCAAGCTCGTCGAGGCCCGCGCTGGAGAGCTGCGAGATCTGCACCCCGCGGACCTCCGTGCCGAGGTACGGGCTAATGTCGCGCGTAATCGTGTTCGGCGTGAGGAGGTGCGGCTTCGCTGGGTCCGCGCGGGTGCCGGGATCAGTGAACTCTGCGCGGGATTAAATAAATAAGTAGGATTTTTTTTTTCGTGAGGAAGCCACGCACCGAATATCTCGGTCGGGGGGAACTTCTCGTTCACATCGAAATGAGGGTAGTAGAACGGGTACGAGGGGCCTTTGATCTAGCAGCATGTTAGCTCCGCCACTGCCCGGTTGCACGACGCCACCCACCTCTTTCTTGAGCTCCTTGATGGTCTCGTTACGAGTGGGCGCTTCGTAGTCCGCAACAGAGGGCGCCATTGTGGTTCGGTGGTTGAAAGAGGATTTTGTTCAGGGGTATATATCTGCGTAGAAGAGAGACATCGCGCGCCATAAGCATGCAATATGGTACCAAAGCGTCCCTGGTCAGATGGCACTAAATTCGCAAAGGCGAACTTGGATGGCGTTATCCGTGGGACATATATCTCACTCGGCACGAATCGGCACACGGTCGGGGTGAGGAAGTATGGGGCGCCTGAGAGGATAACGGCGCAACTGTGTATCGATTGGTAACATCCTTATCTCCTCTCTAAAAGTACTTTGCTGAATAATTCGGCTTTCCTGTATCCTCCTGTATCCGCAGCTTAGCTTCACAGCCTCCCATAAATATCCAGCGCGGGCCGGCTGTATGTCGGCTGCAGAGCATCGTAAGCAACGACCATAAATCAAGAGGAGGGAGGGAAAACGCACGAAATCCTCGGGCTTGTTATCGAGGATCTCCTCGATCTGCGCCATGTGCGCGTCCGTGATCTTGGGGAGCACCTTGAGTGCCTCGAGGTTCTGCAGCAGCTGCGAAGCGGAGCTGACGCCGAGGATAACGGTGGAGGTGTTCGGGTTCTTGGCGAGCCACGCGAGCGCGAGGGCCGTCGGCGTCGAGTCTAGGCCTGAGACGCGAAGGTGAGTAAAGGTCGAACGTATGAGAAATACAACGCACTCTCGGCGATCTTGGTGAGCTCTTTGACTTTCGCGATCTGGGCGAGACCTTCGGCGGTCTTGAGGGTCGCCTCGCGGCCCTTGAACATCGCCTCCGTGGCGAAGCGTGAGCCCTCGGGGATGCCGTCGTTGTACTGCGAAGTTGCGACGTTTAGTAGAAATCTCTCAGGCAATGCGGCACTTACTTTGCCAGTAAGCATGCCCGAGGCGAGCGGAGACCACACGGTCGTGCCGTATCCGTATTTCTTGTACAGCGCGCTGACGTTGAAAATTAGTAAGCAGTTGAAAGTGAATCAAACAACAGGCAACGCACGCGTATTCCTTCTCGGGACGTTCGCGGTGGAACATGCTGGAGTAAGGATTTAGCACCACAACGGATAATTTAAGTAGGGACTCACTTGTGTTGCATCTGCTCAGCAATGGGCGCGATCAGGTTGAGTTTCGTAGCGATGTCTACGATGGGTGAGCACGGTGCTTGGTTTTGGGAATGGATCAACACCTACGGTGCGCTTCCTCGATTTCCGCGGCGCTCCACTCCGAGGTACCCCAGTAGAAAGCCCAACCTTTCTCGATCACGTAGTTGAATGCGCGGACGATTTCTTCCATGGGAACTGGAGGAGGCTTATTAAAATGTTTCCCGCCATGTAGAGGTCCAAATCACCGGTGCGGTCGTAACGGTGGGCAAAAAGGACATCGACGTAGGTCATCTGCAAGCGCTCCAAGCACTCCTGGGTACCCTCGATGATACTGGTAAACATGAGTCCGACATCTCGGTCGATGTAAAGTGTAGTGACTCACTGCTTGCGCGAAAGGCCGCTATCGTTCGGCCCGCCGCGAGCGCCCCAGAAAATCTTGGTCGTGACGACGAGATCCGTACGCTTGTAGCCGAGTTCTTTGATGACGCGTCCCATCTCCAGCTCAGACTTCCCCTGCGCATACACCTCGGCCGTGTCGAACATGTTGATGCCATTTTCGAACGCGGTTTGGATGATTTCCTGGACACAGATCAGCCCCGTGTGCGACGCGTAGATTCAGAGGGACAAACCTTTACAGGATCTCCCGTCACGGACCCTCCGAGTGTCAGCCCTTGGGGTTAGATTGAGCGATCGCGATCTGATAGAGACTAGAAGATAATGGGCGCGTACATCCACCCAGGGAGAGGAGAGGGACGCGGAGACCGCTGGGGCCCAGCCTGCGGAAGGGCATTCCCTTGGTATCGAAGACGGGAGTTTGGGACATGGTGGTCAGAGGAAAGTTGGAGGAAAGAAAGAGGTGAATTGCTCCTCAT
Organism: Mycena rosella; assembly: GCA_029378255.1. Classification (NCBI taxonomy): domain Eukaryota; kingdom Fungi; phylum Basidiomycota; class Agaricomycetes; order Agaricales; family Mycenaceae; genus Mycena; species Mycena rosella. Next base: position 684,495 of record JARKIE010000004.1, on the reverse strand, counting down.
CATCCATTACCGAATCGGTTACGTACCCTGCTTAATCAGCCGTTTTGAAGTTCGGCTTTTCGGCATCCGGACGGAGAGCCGTCATTCCCGGTTTGGCGGTTTCCACTCTTCAACATCCTGGATCGCAACCGGTCAAGCGGTCAATGGTACGAGGAGCGTTCACCCGGGTAAGGTAAATTGTATAAGTAAGCTTATGTCTCGGTCGAGTTTAAATATGTAACACGCTGTCCAATTCAAAATTGAACTTTGGAGAAGTTCAGCCTCATGACGCCTCTAGCGGACCGGTACCCAGACATGTCAAACGACATGCGGCGCTCAGTATCCGTTTCCCATCGACCACCATGACCGAAGACACCCACCCCCAATATTCAACCAAAGGGATGCCGTTCAGGCGTCTAGGCACCAGTGGACTGCGCGTGCCGCTCTTCTCTCTCGGAGGATGTACAAATCTTTCAAATATACAGCGTTGTAGCTCTTAATTGTTTTCATAGGGCTGACCATCGGTGGCACTGTCGTCGGAGACCCCGTTAAGGCGAGTTCGCTTCTCATTATGCTCTCTGTCTCGTATGTGAACACATGGATGCTGGCATAGGACATCATCAAAATGGCATTCGAGAACGGAATCAACATGTTCGACAACGCAGAGGACTACTCCAAAGGGAAATCCGAGAAAGAAATGTACGCCGTGATTCCCTCGCTTTGGAATCAAAGGATTCAGTGGGATCGCAGGGGCCGTGTCATCAAAGAGCTTAACCTCCGGCGCACCGACCTCGTCGTCTCGACGAAAATTTTCTGGGGCCCGCGCGATGGGCCAAATGATAAGGGATTGTCGCGCAAGCAGTATGTCTAAATTAATCCTTCTGGATCCGCGCAATGGATGCTGAGCTTTCCTCCCAGCATCATCGAAGGCACGCAAGAGTGCTTGGAACGCCTGCAGATGACCTACGTGGATGTTATATTCGCGCATCGGTGCGATATCACGGGTACGTCAGATCAATTCAGAAGTGACTACCTGGTTAATGGAAAATGCGGTACCTAGTTCCAATGGAGGAAATTGTCCGTGCCTTCAACTATGTGATCGAGAAAGGATGGGTGCGCTTTACACTGTCCGAATTACATCTGTTCATTTTCCCGCAGGCATTTTATTGGGGAACATCCGAGTGGAGTGCACACCAAATCGAAGAAGCTCATCGTACGCCTTTATGTATGAGATTGCCCGTTGACCTCACCGATAAACGACAGACATCGCGACGAAACTCAATCTAATCGCACCCATTGCTGAACAATGCCAGCACAGGTACGTTGCACATTTTATTCGAGCTCCGCTGCTATAGTAGCCTCATGTTCCTTCTATGCAGTATGTTCCATCGGGAGCGGCCAGAGAAAGAATACGCGTGCGTCCTGATTTCTCGTCGATGCCATCCCTCTCATTTGGCCCTCATAGGCCACTGTACAAAAAGTACGGCCTCGGAACCACCGCCTTTTCGGCGCTTAACTTTGGGATTCTAACCGGGAAAGTACGTGTCAAAAGCTTGGACTAAACAGCATCGAGTTGACACGATTTTCGTCAACAAAAAGTACAACGACGGAATCCCTCCCGATTCGCGCTTCGCCAAGGAAGACATGTTCGAAGGGATGGCCAACGAAGACAAAATCCGCAAGGTCCGGGAGCTTACAAAGATCGCGGAAGGTGCGAGCTCATAATACAACCCTCATACCTCGCTCAATTTCCGATATTTCTTGCCAGCCCTCGGGTCGACGCCAACCGCCCTCGCCCTTGCGTGGGTTGCGAAGCACCCTACTACCTCCACCGTCATCCTCGGCGTCTCGTCCGCCGCGCAGCTGCGCGAGAATCTACGCGCTTTGGAAGTGCTTCCCAAGATGACGGAAGCAGTAATGCAGCAGATTGAGGAGGTGCTGGGGAACCAACCTGTGCCTGAGGTGATTTCAGCGCACTATGTTTTCTTTCGATGCGGATGAGGACTGATTTCATTTAGGATAATCATGGGAGGCCAATGCTGGATAAGCTTGGTAGGCTTTGATGCGGGATAGGAAGAAGTTTGGGTCACAAAATCGTGTATGTAACTTGTATGTAAATATGGATCCGCCGAAGCGCCGGGTGCTCGCGCAGCGTACAGACCGACACTGCCACAGTCTAGATCTCCCCTTTTCCTAAACCAATCTATTTCCTCTCTTACGGCCAAAGTTCGGGCACCGTTCGGACCACCTGATAAATCCCCGTTGAATGTCGGTCTCTTCATGGCGTTATCTCATAAATTGAATGAGTTTGAAAGCTTTCTTTCCCGAAGGACCGTCAGCCGCCGTCGTTCTATTTACTCTTGTTATTGCCATATCTCAGCCCTCTGCTAGTCACGTGCTAAGGGAAGATATGCTCGCTGCGCTCGCAACAAAAAATATTCGAGACATCCTGGCCAATTTGGCTTTATTTGGTACTCTGACGCGACGCGTCGTCCATCACGTTATGTCCCTCGGTTCTCAACTTGAACTCCCCTCACCACGATGAATCAGAGTCTGTAAATTCCTGGAATAGTAGGCTTGTATTCAAAAAATGATTCCAGCGCGCAAATTCGTATCCGCAGCTCTGTACAAACCCGACCAGTGCGGGCATATACTGGACACCTTGAAGAACACAAAGCAGCCTCGCCGCACTCGCCAGAAACCTACAAATCCTTCCAAAATCCTGCCCCTTGATGGATAACTTGTGGGAGACACCTCTGAGAGCAGCCGCGCAACGTTAACAACTTTGCTGAGATTATTTAATGCGCCGGCCCAAATTAAATGATTGGGAGCGGGTCCTGTCTTCAGAACGAGGTTACGAGTGGATATTCTGTCAAGAGAGACTAGGTCCTGTCGTAATCCGGCGAGTTCAAGCCCTCTACTTGGTCAAGTCAAGTTCACGCAGCTGACTAACGGCCTTCCTTCGGATGCCGGGGATATTCCCCAACCTCGTATGGACCTCGACTCCTCTTCTGCATCCATATATCTTTCCTTGGGCCTAACATCCGGCCCATCACCTTACCCCCGTCACCAACCCGCTTCTGGCAAATCTCGATATGCCCTTTCAATTACTAATTTGACCCATCGGTCACTGAAGTACACCAAGAAGAGGAGGAGGAGGAGGATTTGTTACCGCATTGGTCCCAATGAGCAATGTACGGCTACTGTACCTACATACACAACCTCTATGTGTCGCAGCTAACTCCGAATTTCCCTGTAACTTGGATCAGATCGAGAGGTCAAGTCAGCCTGGGATCACCTAGCTCAACTTCCGAGGGGTTGAAGGCGCTGGCTTCAGGGTCACGGTGCAGTGCCCACGCCCCCCATCCGTCGATATGATGGCTTCCAGAGCCTTGAACATCTAGACTTCAACGTCGCTCCGCTCAATTCTCTCACCAATCTTATGCGAACTTGGCACAACTGTCCGTGCCTTGGGATTGTGATTCCTGTCAGAGATGAACCGACTTTATCACACTAAAAAACTCTACGAGGCGCCCACTTTCAAAACTCATTATACGGACAGCCTAAGGCTCCAATCATTTAGTTTTCGTTTACAGGTCTGGGCAAATTAAATGGAAACAGTAATTAATCGATTAAAAACTGTTTAAATCGTTTATAAACGGTTTTCTTCGCCGGGGCACAAGATAACAAGTGAGCGGGTAAATTACAGCCACTACTAACCTTACCACAGTCCAGGAAGTTATGCCCGAGTACTTTGCCCAGCCTGAATCCACATTTTCGTGAGCATCGGGCCTCTATGGACCGGCATGACTGTCCTCGCATGTGACCCAGCAAATTGGGCCTTGGGACAGCACAGGTGGCGTGACTTTGAGAATAGCTGTTTGAGCAGAGATTCGTACCTGGGATGGCCAGAAAGTTGTGTACCATTATAGATACAAGCGGGAGCTCATGTTTGTGTTCAAAAAGGATGAAATAATTAAGCCATCAACACACACACCCCATAAAGAAAAATATCGATCTAGGTCGAAATGTTAGCTGAAACTGTATCAATCAGTAGCCAAATCTGAACTAATAGAAAATTGTTCATTCATTTGGTCCAGAAAGTGAAATGGAAAGAGCCACAATCAGTGGCTCTTTCAACACCCAAAGATTTTGCTCATTGTGAGTAAGATATGAAAGCCATGTCAAAAGAAATTCTTTTGGCAGCACTTTCAGGCATAATGAAACAAGGACTTCCAAAATTTTCTTTGTTGTGACCTTCCATACAATTGTACCATGTCAACGGAGGGTTAGCAGTTCGGAGAGGCTGCAATTTGATGCCTCTTGTTGGCCTCTTGTCACCCGCAACTTGCAAGCGCTGGTTCGGAACATTTATTCGACCCAAATCTGATCCCACCATGAACGGGTTTGATCCGACCCCAGGTTGAGCGGGAAGCCGAGTCTGCCGAGACCGCATAGCCGTTGGATCAACTTACAAATGCGGGCCGCCCAAATAAATCGGACGCGCATATGAAACGAAGACAAAGCAGTCCTTGGCAGTGCTTGCATTTTGAACTCGCTAGAGAAATTCTGGTGCCCCCCAGCTTGAACCATTTAATCTGTTTACAAATGGTTTGTTTACCATTTGCACCTCCACGCAAACTAAATGGAAATAAAAACGGTTATTACCGTTTGTAAACATTTACAAACGGAAACGGTTGGAGCCTTAGGACAGCCCCTATCCCTCTGGAGGATTGGCCATAATCTAGCCGATTAAAGTCCTGTTCTGTTTCAGATGTGTCCCTTAGACCCGTAACCAGTCTGCCTAGTACGAATGGCAAAAATGTGGCAAGCACTTTGCTGCCTACGGCAAAGTGCTTGCCATATTTTTGCTACTCGTAGGCAGACTGGTTACGAGTCTATGTGTCCCTGCCTCGATACATTGGTGCTCCCCGCGTCACTCTGCATAACACTGTCCAGACCGAGAATGTCTTGCCATTGGCTTTGATGTCGGACGGTCCTCAAGTTCCGTATGGAGGGGGCGAAGAAACCACGAATTCGGCAGAAGAAGTTCCTCCGTATGAGTGTTGCACATTCACCAATTTCCACCCCGGTGCCTCTTACCAGGGTCGTTTCTGGGACCTTCCCCGCCCATTATGAGGCCCAGAAAAAAAAGGGGATCCAGAGGCTGTCGACGGGACGGAAGAGGAGCGATATTGGGTACGCAGGAAGACGAATCATGAGCGTGCGTGTCCTCCGCAAATCTTTGCCCATCCTGTCGTTCGATATCTGGGCTGCCATCCCGCGTAGAATTCGCCGTTCCAGCTGGTAGAAAAGAAGAAGTTTCGAGTTCCTAGTGCATATGGTATTTGCTTTGCCTGGATCGGATTTATTCCTTCACACACCTGTCTCCACCTGCAATAATCTGTTGTTTTCTAACAGTGCAATCAGACCTGTTTGGGAGAATATTCATTGCCGTTGCCGTGGGTACAGACCGACTGCAGCAGCGAGTTGAAGATTGGCGGGGCGGAAATTGAGCAGAGCATCAACGACATGGGCGAGTGATCCACAACAGGTCAAGAGGAAAGTCTAAGGGAACAACGGTTAAATTGGATCGCGTCCAAAGTCCGAAGCCCGAGCCAGGCACCGGTACCCGGCGGTGGGCGCTGGTGATCTGGATCCGGAACCATGGAACTCGTCTCACCCGATATTCTCGCATGATTTTCGAACAATGCCGTGGTGTCACCCGCCGCTGTGCATGAAGCGACGTTGGTGTTCGTGATATAGAATTAGTCCAGAAGCAGATCGGGCGATCACGTCAGACCCTATTTTATTGTTCGTTACACTGACTACAACACGTCGCGGAGCTCTACTGGAGCGTGAGTATGGATACAGCAGGGATAAGCGAAGTGCGAGATGGGCGGGAATTTGCAAGGGAAAATCAGAAGAGGGTCTTGAGGGCATAGGCCGTGAGGGCGGTCATGGACGGCAACATGAGAATGTACTGGGGGATGAGGAACGCGGATAGGTGCTCCGCGGTCCCTGTGCCGCTGTACACTTGCGTGACGAATACCTGACATCTAAAGTTAGAAGCCTCTGCTGGGAGGTCAGAAAGAATCCGCACCTGGGTCGTCGCCGTTGGCAAGCAGGAGAAAAACCTGGAGAGTGTGAGGACGGAGAGCACGAAATAAAGGGGGACGTACATGCAGACGAACTGGAGGACTTTGTCTTCCCTCGAGATTACATTGGCATTCACGAGACCTTTGCAGATGAGGACACCCAGCACCGGGGAAATGAGCATTTTGCCAATGGCAAGGCCGAGAATCGCGCCAGATGGAAGGGCTCCCCACGCCCCGCGCGGTATGCTGAGTCGCGCCAATGCAGAGCCAAGGCATACGAGGCCCATTGGAACAGACGCTGCCCCAATGAAGGACGCCGCGTCGATGATGAAGGCGAGGGGCGGATCTCCGTCCGGCGCGGGATGGATGTGGGTCCCGTCAACCTCGACGAAGAGCGCTTTCAGCTGTGGGACGAGGGCGATCACGAAGGAAAGTAGGATGGAGAATGAACTCGGGAGGAAGAGATTGCGGAGGAACGTCCGGGCGTTGGCGTAGAGCTTCTTCCGGCGGCCCGCCCATGCTGAGCGCACCGCGGCTTGTGGACCCATTGTGGGAAGTATCGGCGCACGCCGCTCATCAATGGTGTGCAGTGCATCAACGGTATCGACGACGGTGGGTGCGGGGGAAGTCAGGTGAGAATGCCAACCATCTCCGGAAGGCGGGCGGGACGTGGAAGCGTCAGGAGAGTCATGATCAAAAGAGACGTGTTTGGAAGCGAGCCGAGGGCGCTGGGACTTTTCGGGCTCCGGAGCGACGGACTCGTCGTCAACCCTGGTATGCTTTTCATCTAAAATAGACGCAGACCGCGGAGACTGGCGGTTTCTGAAAAGTCCCGCTATGTTCCGCGACCATTCCAAAAAGATGAGCTTTCGGCGGTGGCGTGTTTTTTCTTGGACCTCTTCAGGCTCAACATCTGGCCCGACATAATCGAATCCAACAAGCCGGCTGCCCCCCATGGGGAAAAATGTGATCTAGTACACTGTTAATTGAACATAGCACCCCAAAAAATCTCGCCACCCACCATGTACACGAGGAGGAACCCCGCAATGTAGGCGACACTTAAAGTTTGGTCCGCCGTCCCATTGAATGGGGCAGCACCGGTGATGCTCATAACAACTGCCGTAGCTAATAAAAACAAGTTTAGCCGTGTAAGATTAGTTTAACGACACATACGAATATCGCCATAGTTGCTCCATCCTCCGGCTACCAATATACCCCAGCTGAGGACTCGCGTGAGAGAAGTTCGTTGTCCGAGGGAAATAGTTACCGAAAACGCCAGGGCACCCAGAAGACCTGGCTAACAAGCCATGCCATTAAAATGCCCATGCCCTCATAAAGGAGAGCCACAAGGACCAGCGGACCTAAAGAAGAATGGTCATTTACGCTGCGACAGATAGAACCCCGACGCACCTAAGGCACTGATATTTTGAGACGTGAATGCTGGCACAATCTTGGAGAACATCAGACTGGGAAGCGTGATATTCTGTAGCAGGGGTGGTTATCTTTGGTCCTCGACCTCACAGAACCGTATGCATACCAGCAGGATCTGGCCTGTGCCCCGCGCGGCGACAGCGGGGAATATGTCTGCCTTGGTTATGGCGAATCCACACCCGGCACAGATGATCCTTGCACGGCGTCAGCGGGACACAAAAAGTGCATTTGCGTGCTCACAGCCGGAAAAGGGGGCGGCAAGAAATCCATATGAGCTGCCCGGTCGACACTGACATTTATTTTCAAGGCGATTGGCACGATGGTCTTTGAGAATCCTAGAGGTCGACTAGTCCGATGGTCGTTGAGATTCAGGCCAGTATGTGGCCAGACAACCAGACGTGGATGTGGGGGGAAGCCAAGGCGAGGCGTGGATGGAGTCGGCCGATGGGCCAACCAGTCTCTTCAAAGTTATTCCGCCGTCGGTCCGTATGAACCGAAAATGTCCACGTTCTGACGATTACCTTGCGATTTCGGAGTTTCAGACATGCGTGGCCGTTGTTCCTCTGGAGAGCGATTACTGCCGCTTTGGCGCTTAGTACGAGCGCCAACAAAGTCCAAAAAGACGAGAAAAACTGTCGTGATGACTCGTAGGTCAGAAGCCACGTGGTTGCTTGCCGGGCCGATGGCCTGGCATATCAGAAAGGCCGGCAGAAATCAAGTCGCCGGTATCACTACCGTTGGCGGAAAATATCCTTAAAAAACCGGGTCTGTCCTCGATCTTGACACTCAGCTTCCCATCAATCGAGGGTCCAATCATTTGGAAGTAAAACGCGGCGGCGATGTGCGGAATGACCTGGAACGAACATACATTTGCCGTATATTCCCTTGTATTCCGGAAATTTTTAGATCAGTAGGTACTTGCCTTACGTGACAGCGAGCGCTGAAATAAAATAAATTCAAGTGAAGAATCCACGGCGACAGTTTCATTACCCACTGATCCGTGCCTGGTGTAGCTGGGCGGTCTTCTCCCGCGGCTGCAGTATATGTACATAAATAGGATTGGCCCAGTATCCATTTTTAAATCAGTCCACTCCGCTCGGGAATGTCCATTGATCTGGAATGGAGGCCGTTCGATAGGCACAAGCGAACTCAAGCGCGTAGATGCCCCAATCAGCCCACAGTGTAGCTACGAGATTTCCGCCTGATAATCAAACATTGCTAGGAACGAACAGCTGCCTGGAAGTTGAAACATTGAAACTCAGCCAGGACCCTGAGGCATAAGCGACCGACGCTTGGAGGAATCCGGAGAATATCATGTCGTGTAACAGCTGACATCGGAGCCATTGTTCGTACGGAGCAACTGGACAGGTTCGGTGGGTCCCGGATCGCTCAGGTAACCAAACTGGGAACGCAGACATGCCTAATTGGGAGGCATCAGAAGTAACTGAGTTTGAAAAGCGATGCACGGGATCGAAGTCGTGGAATTCACATCACACTCTGGTGGAGTTCCTGGGGCCCGAGGATTCGCGCTACGGCCTCATATTGATTTTTCCTTGTAAGCTCGCCGATTCTGAACTTTATTTCGTGAGGTGCCGCTTCCATAGGCGTCGTGGCGTGGAGAGATGATGTTCTGAATGGGCCTTCGATCAATCTGCCTCCGTAGCGGTCGGACGGCAAAATGCTGCCTAATGGCCTGTGTCGGTTTATGACTGAAGAACGATGTAATTATAACGAGTATGATTTCTCCTCGTTTCGCCGCGGCCACCAATTTAGTACGCTCCTTGCACTTTATTTGCGGCAAGGGTTCATTCCTCAAGCCCATATCTCCCTACTTTTGAAGCTTCCACGAATCATTCCCTCCACTCTGCAACATTACAGGGAAATTTTCGGCCTGGGTCATCTTTGGGTCATCTATTTTCTGGTGGGTCCATGTTTGGTTTGTACGCCGTCGATGGCGAGCGACGGAACTCAAATAATTCTCATTCCCACACTAACATACACGGTTCCAGTTATCCAATAAATACGGGATGGCGATTCATTTCTCGACCTTCACTTTTCAACATTCGCTCTGCCACCCGCCAACCTATGTCTGCCTACTCGTATCGGACATGCGACCACAGCCGTTCGTCCAATATCCACCACGGTAATGTGTTCGGCGATTTTTTTCAGGCCGAAGAGTAAGCAGGTCAACCCTCTATATATTCCAGCGCAGGCTTAACGAACCCAGGTCCACCGGAGTGATGGCACCGTTCCCTGATCCCTCGAGCTCCTATTTCGCGGCCGAAGCGCCCTTGGATAAGGCAAATTATAACACCCATTTCCCTGCTTTCAACGCTCCAGACGCCTATGGATTTCCGGCCGATTTCCACGCGGACGCCGGCCAGGTGGGATTCCTCCTTTCGACAGGTCCGGCAATTAATTTGGCTATTGCTACAGGCACAAATATGGGGGGAGGATGCGGCCCGAGGCTCTGGGGGCGCGCAATATTATCACACCCGCTCGATCAATGATGGAGTTCCCCACGCCCAGCCATGGCCCCTTGCTGGTGACTTGTCGCTCCGCACCCCCAACATCGCAGCGTCCGGGGACGCTTTCCTGGGACACCCCGAAGCGCTTGCACTTCTCCCGCGCGAGTCCGGACATGCTCATCATCCGGCGGTGGGTCGATATCATGGAGGTAGCGAGGTAACCGCCTGCAACCCACGAGTATCACGGCTACTGACAGCGCGCTTCGGAATCACAGGGAGCGTTCCATCCATCATATCATCCGCTTGATAGCGGCCGTGGATACGCGCGGGCAAAGTCCGTGGCGCTCCCGTCACCAGCCCCACGCCCGCACCCTCCCATTACCACGCATGACTTTGTGCACATGAACGAAGCGTTCATTTCGACTGACCTGCCTGAGGAGTCGCCGTTCGCGCTCATTCCAGCGGACGGACGCGCCGCGCCGTTTTCCGGCCACCCGTATCCGGACGGTCACCAGTGGCCGCAGACGTTCAAGATCACCGAAGTCAAGCAGATTGGGCCCAAGAAACAGACGCTGGCGTGCTTTTTCTGCCGGGCGCGTAAGATCGCGTGCGCACCGCGGCCGGTGGATGGGACGGAAGATGAACGCAGCTGCGAGTACGTGGTCGATTTCGTTCGAGCTGTGGGGTAAATCGTTGACGGAGACGCAGGCAGTGCGAGCGGCGCGGATTCGACTGCAAGTACCCCAAGGAATCGAGACGTGGTCAGTATAATCGTATTCGAATCAGCTCATGAACTCGCAGGACTGTATGTTTCTAGAGAATGTGTTATGAGATCCCGGTTGTCAGTCCATGAACACGGCCGGCATCTGACATCCCCATCGCTCGAGAAAGTTGGAGCATGCGTGCAGAACATGAGGCGCATGGCAAGGCTGAGTTCTGAGGACGTTTTAATAAAACATTTCGATGTCCGAAACTTGAAACAGTGTTCGGGGAAGTGTTAATTCGTTTCGCCGATGTCTTCGTTCCACTCCTGTTTGAGGAAAGTTAGCAACTAGGCGCTCGCCATGGAAGCGGAAACAATACTTGCTTCGGGCCTCTCTCGGATGAAGCGGCGCATCAACTCTTTGCATTCATGATTGTCCATCACTGTCACTTCGACCCCTCGCTCCCGTAGCAAATCCTCGTCGCCTTTGAAGTTGACATTTTCGCCGACGACTATGCGGGGAATTTTGTACAGAAGTATTGCTCCAGTGCACATGCTACACGGACTAGAATCCATAGGGGTTAGTCAAGGAGTATCAATGCAGGAACATAACCTGTCACCTCAACGTCGTATACTGGTCGGGATAGTTGGACACATCGAACGATCAAGGAGACGCAACGGACCAGGGTGGCCTTACGATAGACCTCGGCCTTTTGTCGTCCAGCATTTTCAAGGGCCGCTATCTCTGCGTGCAGCGTAGGCGACGATTTCTGGATTCTTTGATTATGACCCTTGCCCAGAATGGCCCCGTGCTCGTCAAGGAGGACGGAACCAATCGGTACACCACCCTCTGCGTATCCTTTGCTCGCCTCTTCAAGAGCGGCCTTGATGCCAATCTGCTGGGCCATTGAGCTGTCGTGGTCGGACAGAAAAGAGGCCTCGTGACCGGCTAACCGTGACGGACAAGTTGCCGTGGCCTTGCCGAAATCTCCTTGTTGTGCCAACTATGCACAGACTTCTCTGCCCTCAACGCCCACCGCTTTCGGTGCCGATCCGCACCCTCCCCGAAGTGCGATGCCTGCAGCGCGGCACGAGAAACACGTACACACTTCCTCATCCACTGCCCCGCCGCATGGGACGGCCCCTTCAGCGCGCGTCATATGCCACCGGCATTTTGGGTGCCGTTGATGTCCGTTCCCTGCTGAACAACCCCAAACTTCTCAAGGCCGTCACCAAATTTATCGCAGAGTCCCGCAGATTCAGCTGAGTTTACCTTGCTTCCCTCGCTCCTCCCTCATCTTTACTTTACTTTACTTACATACCTAATGCTATCTACCATTCTCCTCTGAATACCCCCGTGTCCTATCTTCCCCTCCCCAATCGATCTCTCCCCACTGCACTACGTTACCTGACTGCAAAGAGTTTCCAATCACGCTTTTACCTTTTATTTCCTCTCCTCACCTTAGCACATATATCTTGTTCCGATTATCACCCCCAATTGTTACACATACACCCCAGTAGTCTAGTTTACCTAGATGTACCGCTGCGTAGCCCTTGGGCCAGGTACAGCGTAATAGAACTCAGATTCAGATTCAGATTCAGACTCCATTGACAGAATTTGTCACAGTCAAGGCTTGCATCCAACTCTACAAGAGAGTGGATTGGGAGGTGCAAGTGATCTCGAAAAGATGATTGAATAAAAGACTAAAGAACTACAAGTGAATAGCTACTCTACTTATACTGTTTGTCGAACCGTGTGAACTTAAGTAGCTAAGTATATAATACAATGAGGTTACCAGGCGAATTGTGATCGGAGACGTCAAGTGTCAAGTGTCAATACTAAATATAGTTCATGGAAACGACTATTGTGTTCCGTTGCCGTGTGATCTTTAGTCAGCAAAGTCCTCCCACGTTATGCCATCGGCGTGAAGCGCTCGTGCAACAAGCGCTGGGGTCACGTGCTCATCGATCGGTGTTGTCACGATTAGATTGGGGTCAAATCGTGACAGAATTCCTTCATCCCGCCGTCAACCCACTATGAAACAAGTATGAGGCACTTCAGGCTACCCTTATTGCCTACCCTTAGGGATAGATTATTTCTTATGGAATAACTAGCCCTAGGGAGGTGTTTTTCAAGGGTCCCTCCCACGTTCTGGGGACGTCCCACTGCTCGGTTGGGGACTTCCCAGCTGTGGTCCTGGGATGTCCCACGCGCCGCAGGCAGGCAAAATTTTTGCCTTTTTTGGCAGGTGTGGGACATCCCCCGGCTGCACACAGGAAGGATAACCAAATAATCCAAGCTGGAATACTGGAAAGATACACAGAAAGTACTTACAATGACTTCTGCATATCTGTGGGCCCAGGGCGGAGAAAGCATTCAAAAGACACTGCAAAGATATTTTAATTTAAGAATGTCTTCTGGATGCCTTCAGTGTCTTTTGGAAAATTCCAAGACTGAGATATGCGAAAGTTATTGTAAATACTTTTCCAATTTCTTTTCCCTATTTTGGCCTGGGTTATCTGGTTATCCTCCCTGTGGCAGGCCGAACCGAAAAAATTGGCTTTTTTAGCGGTTAAAGTTGGATATATCCCCCATGTAATAAAATATTTTCCCTTCCACCGCTGCTCAGGTACCGCTCCGCCCTTGTGTGTCAGATGGCTCTGCACCTGCTGCTACTACCTTGCCCGTGTGCGGCTTGCATGCACCTCTGCCTTGCGTGTCGTATGGGTGTGCACCGATTGCCTCTGTCCCGCTCGAATACGCCTCCGCATTGTGTATCAGATGGGCCTGCATGAATGTGCCTCTGCCTTGCACATTGGATGGGTGTGCACCGACCACCTCTGTCCCGCTCGAATACGCCTCTGCATTGCGTATCAGATGGGCCTGCATGAATGTGCCTTCGCCTTGCACAATGGATGGGTGTGCACCGACCACCTCTGTCCCGCTCGAATACGCCTCCGCATTGCGTATCAGATGGGCCTGCATGAATGTACCTCCGCCTTGCACATCAGACAGGTGCGCACCGACTGCCTCTGCATTGTGCGCCGTGGGACATGTGGGACATCCCATGAGCAAATGTGGGACGTCCCACTTCAATCGAGGGGACGTCCCACAAACACATGTGGGATGTCCCACGGAACCATCTGGGACGTCCCACGAAATCATTTGGGACGTCCCACGAAACCATTTGGGACATCCCACGAAACCATTTGGGACATCCCACGAAAACGCCTGGGGCATCCCACACAAACACCTGGGACGTCCCACTTTAATTGTGGGGACATCCCACTTACTGTAGTGGGATGTCCCCACAGGTGGGAAATCCCCCTTCAATAATGTGGGACATCCCACCTCGGTTCATTGGGATGTCCCACTGACAGGGGAATTCCCAGTCGGAACATCACATAGAGGTGGGATGTCCCACGTCTATTTATTTGAAGGTGGGATGTCCCCACCTTTATTCTTTTTAAAGTGGGGCATCCCATCCCAAGTGGGGATTTCCCTCGTTCCTCGTGAAACCTCTGTCTGGAGGCAAATCAGCTTGACTGACACTAAATTATGTAATATCAACCTGCATGCTCGTTCCCACATTCTCCCCGATCGGTTTGACCAAAATTTCCTAATTGGGACATTGGCGGTAGTGGCCGGATTGGGAAGCCACATTTTTTTTTTTGCCGACACAAAAAAACCTTTGTGTTGACACAAATTACATTGTTTTATGCCATATTACATAATAATTACCCACTCGCTCTTTTCCGCACCTTCCCCGACCGGTTTGACGAAAACTTCCTATTTTGGACATTGGCGGTAGTGGCCGGATTGGGAAGCATTTTTTTTTTTTGCCGACACAAAAAAACCTTTGTGCAAATTACATTGTTGTGCTCACTTGACTCAATGGTTAATATGCCTCACCTTTACCTTACATAATTTTTCCTCCACTGCCCGCACGTTCAACTCGCACTAACTGTATTGTTTTGTTCTTACTTCCTGAGTGCACCGCGAACTGCGTAGTGTTCCCCTATAATTCCTCACCCAGTATGGATAGTGTTGTGTAGTGCTTATCGTCTCCTGAGGTGTTCTTTATGTAATTATTTTGCCTCGCTTAGGCGAGTGTTCGAATCCCGCCAAGTTCCTCATTTTATTTTATTTGCCGTTTTGTTCACCTATGTTCGCTACGTCATTGTACTACGTTGCTATGTATTTTTTGCACTCCTTTTCCGTGTCAGATGTTCCTTTATTAAACTCATTATAATTTCGACCAAGTTGTTTTCTTTCCTAACATGCGCAAACAACCCATCGCGTCCCAAAAGGGAGGTTTTATTTCGAGGCTGGTATCAGACATCACGAAGTCGTCGCATTTTAAACAGATAGGTACAGCATGTGTGGTATAAGGTAGGGCAACATAAAAGGTCAAATGGATGGCATATATAATGAATCCGAAATCTGCGTAGCCTAGAAATTGAAGGAGGCAGTCGCAGCGCTCAGATCGGTGGCGAATCGCTCCCGGATCTCCATGAACGAGGCATGCAGGGCAAGTAGAGTAGCACGGAACGGTTCATGCAGCTCGGCGGTGCGGCAGGGGCTGATGGCCACGGTGCTCACCTATGAAGGCAGTTAGGGGCGGCAGCAGCGAACGAAAAATGACCACGCACCTGGGTTGCGGGAGCGTAAACCAACCGATATAGCAAGGGCGACATCGTTGCGAGGTACTACGCGGTTTATCAGTCATAAAGCAGCGGGGCGAAATATAGGGAGACGGACCTTGATGTACATGGCAAAGTGCCACCCGCGTTCAAACCCTTCTCCAGAGGACAGAGGCGGCGGCGAGGCCGGGGTGAGGCGACAGAGAGACGCCGCCGAGGCCGAGGGGACGGGGTGCCACTGAACGCAAACGTCATAGCTCGAGAGAATCATCTAAAAAAGTGACAGGTTAGTTTGCCGGTAGTAAATGACAATTAATAGGCATTACCGGCAGGACGGCAGCAGCCGCGCGGGGCACCGCAGGGCGAGCCTTGAGCGCATGGCGACTATTGCCACGACGCATCACCTTGCGATCGAACGGCGAGGGCGGGAGGCGGGGAAGGCACTTGAGGGAGCGGCGGGCTTTAGCAGGAATCATGAGTGAGGTGTTGGGGATGGTAGATTCAGAGAGAAAAACCCCACCTTTATACCGAGAGGAAATCCCAAGCCACAAGCCACCAAGCCACCGGTTGCCTAATCCGAGCATGGCCGCTGCCCAAAGCGGAAAATTATCGACCACTGCGATCAAGCCACCGGTTGCCTAATCCGAGCATGGCCGCCGCCCAAAGCGGAAGGTTATTGGTCCGCAACTCGAAATGGAACAATGGCGCTTCGGTTGCCATCATACAGCTTTCGATTGGCTAAACGATCCAAAGACCCATCAGTACGCATCGCAACCAGTTTCAAAAATTGTACAAAATCACGAAAGGATCAAAGAAAACAAATTGTTTCAAGACAGACATATCAGCGTAAAAGTAAAGGACATAGTAACATAAGAGTAAGTAAACATGTAGTGAATTTGAGCTACTAGTTGTCGTTGTCAGCATCCTCCGCATCATCAGAACCATGCATCTCGTCCAACCAAGATACTACCCGCTTGACCGCGGCCTCTTGAGCCACCGGCGCACCTGCTTCGGCCCAAACAGCGGCGGTGAACTCTTGAGCGGCTGCCGCGTAGGCGCCGCCAGGTCCCACAACTGGGTTGAACCCGGCGCCAATGTCTTCAGCGACTGCCGCGTAGAAGCCGACAGCGCCAGGTCCGACAACTGCCAGGGTGGACCGTTAGTGAGCGTCAAAACGGATTTTTTTTTTAAAGCACTCACCAGACACACTGCCGTACCGGATGTCCACCCCATACATCACGGAACGAGTGGCGACTGTCAAAATAGACTCAGCAGCTGCCAACGGGTGGAAGAAAAAACCAGGACGCACGGTAGGCGCACACCACGGGGCCCAAGCCGGCGGCGTAGATTTGGGCGCGTTCCTGCATTTCGTAGTCGAAGGCGGAGGAGTCCTGCGAGGCGGTCTCGTGAAGCTGCGCTGCTGAAAGGCAAGAGTCAGCAGTAGCAATCGGAGTCGAGTTTATACACATACCTTGCTCGCAGCCCCACCAGTAAGCGTCAAAGATGGACGCCAACTCTGCGGCTTGATGCACGGCAACGCGAGCATTGTCCTGGTGCTCCTCCGGGGTGGAAGGGGCCAGGTGTGGGAGCGGGAGAGATATGGCGGCCTCGGGAGGGCAAACAGGGCGAGAAGGAGGCAGGGGGAGAAAACGGCGGTCGGCCAACAACTCGTTCATCCGGACATGCGAGGCATGGTCCTGATTCAAGAGTTGACGCTCCGCGAGGCTGGTGGTCAAGGCGTGGAGGAGTCGGCGCTGGAGGTGCGAGGTCGCGCGCCAGTTGCCGATGAACATGGCGGAGCTGGGAAAAAATTGCGATAGGACGGCCTGGGTCCGGGGGCGGGCGCGAGGCGGTTCAGGGCGGGGGGTAACGTAAACGCCGCCGCCGCGAACGGGGAAAGGTTGAGGGGTACGGTCAAAAAATCGTTCAAGTATAGTCTGGAGCATGTTGGGTCAGATAAGCGCGATTTGGAATGCGTTAGGGAAATCCACGCACCCAGCCCTTCATTTTAAATCTCCCTGTGCATGCCACCCAAAGCGCGCGATCGGGCCACCGCGAGGATCCCATTGTCGCCGAATGGGGCGCCATCAACAGCGACCATCATTGTCGACGAGGACGACCTGCTCGATCGCCCACCCGTTCGGGTAAGTGAAAAATATCTTATTGTTTGACGGTGGCTTCGCTTCGCTTTCCTTCAATCTTCATCGCTGGGCGCCTTGCTCGCGTTGGACGTGCATGCTGCACCCTGTTCTGCATTTTATTCTATATATTTATGTACATTGTATCTGCTGGGTAATACTCTATCTAATACGTATATTAAATACATGATGGTGGTCGGAAGCAAGAGCAGAATAGGCGCCGGAACCAAACAGTGCGCTACTTAAGGTGACAGCCGTCGGCATGGCTCGGCATGCTCATGCGGACATGTGATACGTCGCGTCGGCCGTTGTCTTGTTTAAAAAAATACCAAGGCAAACGAGGATGGTACCAAATTTATTCTAGTATAAGCTCGATCTCTCCTCCGCGTTTCGATAAATATCGGCCGTCTCTACCGCATCCAGCGTCCCGAAATCCTCGTCTTCCCCTCCGCTATCCTCCCCCTCCTCGTCGTCAGACACATTTCGACCATAATGTCTGTCCTCGCCGCGGGCCGCAACATGGGCATCCACAACGCACGCAGATATCTCCGCCGCGGCCGGCCCCCAAGGTGGCAACGCGGCCTTGTCTACGCCTAGGTCGGGTAGACACTTGTCCCAAGTGGCACACAAACGCACCAGCTTGTTGCGAAGTAGTTGTAGCTGGTATCTGTCCTCGCTTTTACCTGTAAATGAGTTGTTAGCGCCCTCCTTCCCCCCCATTCTCTTCGAAAACACGTATGCGCTGTCTTGATCGCGATATTCACTATGGCCCACTCCTCCGCGAACCACTCCTGCAAAGAACACCTCTCCTTCTTCAATCGCCCGTCCTCTTCGTCGCACCGATCAAGCTCCAGCATTGCCTTGATACCGGATCAGACCTTTTCGTCCGACAACCAAGGCGGTGGTTCCATCGCCGACCCCGTGTCGTCGTCGTCCAGCCCGACGTCTTGCCAAATCCCGTCATCGACATCCAGTTGCCATATTCCTTTGGCCGGGATCGGCTGGGGTGCGACGGCACCCCGCGGTGCCTTGCCTTCTTGAACGAGCTTGGCGATTTCTCCACATAGCTTGTTGTAGTCGGCGTTAACCTTACTGATCGTTGGCTCACGACGCTTGACTGCCGACTCTGTGTGCGAGTACAACTTCTGATCTACCTCAATATATCAGTCGTTGTCCTTCATTTGAAGCACAGTTAGCTCACCGTTCACCAGCCGCCGGAACGAGCGTTCCACTTTGTCTAGCTCAAACTTCCTCGACCGCAGGCGATCGCGCAGTCGACGTTTCAGCGCGCGCGCATTCATTCTGAGACGCAGATATTGGCTTGTTGCCAGGGTGTGCAACGCCTGGCGTTGAGAGACGCCCAGCGCGGCCTCCTTGTTGCGCAGTTGACTTTCAGCTGTTGCCACCGCCACCTCTGCCACCGCCAACTCCACTTGATAAACCGGCGCCTCGGGATCCTCTTCTTGCACGGCGTCCAAGAATCTGTTTCGGATCTCGGTTACCCGGGTTCTGCGAACCTTTAATGCGGTACGCATAAGCATAACCGCATTCACTGCCTGTTGGCCCTTGTTCTTTGAGCGACCTGTAGCATGCAGTTCAGTCGGTCAGCCTGTCCAATCCAGCAGGGCGATTGGCGTACGGGGCAACGGCTTCGTCTGGGTTTTAACTTGAAGAGCCCACTGCTCGCGCAGTAACGATACGGGCTTGCCGCATCTGGCCAAGGCGGCTGTAGCTTCGGTGCGCTTCTTCATACTGTGTAGATGACGCCGCCGGATCCATTCACCGAGGTTCGTCAGACTGGCATCGTCGGCGTGCTCAATCTGCATGTCCAGCGTGTAGAGCCTGTTGTAATACTATGAAACCATCGTTAGATAGTGAATTTGTAGGATAAGCTCGCGACATACACCGCAAATCCGCAAGTTGGCTATTAAGTGGCTAATCGAGTGCCAGAATCGCTCGCATCCCTCGCCGTTCGTGAAGCCAAACCCCTTGCGTTTGCGCGGGTGATACAGCAGCTGACAGGCCCATTTATGCCCGAAAGCATGAAAGACGGACACCGCGAATGCTAGACGATCCATGAAGCGGCACAGGAAGCCCCACTTCCGGCAAGTGCGCTCGAATGAGCATGCGACGTCGTACAGGAGGCTGACGGTGATGTTGAGGGGGAGGTGTTGAAAGAGCATCTCCATAAGCACCACCACGTTAAACTTCTTCTCCCCCGCCGAGTGCATGTTCACCAGCCAAAGGACTCGGTCGTGGCGACAAAGCAAGCCCATGATGGCGGTGTCTTCGAAGAACTCGGTGCTCGCCTTCTCTCGTTTCTCGTCCGCTGCTTTGAATGATGCCTCGCACCCGTCCAGAACCGAGCGGGGAAGGAGCAACTCAGGGTGCTCATACCCATCCTCTGCCTCCAACGCATCCTCCATAGCCTTCTGGCGTTTCGCCCGCTTCTCCTCCACTTGCCAGACCTTGTCCACGTAGGCTTCGGTCCGGGCAGCGTCTTCCTCGGGAACGAAGTGCGTTTTGGGATGCGTACGAGGAGGGTCGCGCGGCGACTTTCTTTTCTTCTGCGTGAAGCACGCGTCAATGCAGACGTTGACGTCCGTGCTGCGAACGGTTAGTATGGGTGGCAAATCCGGGACGAGTGGCACGCACATCATGGCTGGGTTGTGCTTCACCCCGCCGAAACACGCCGGGCAGCGACGCCGCAAGTACTCGCTGGACGTGTGCACGGGGATGGCTCCGGAAAAGGCAGGGGCGCCTCCCGGCTGCGTGATCTTCTCCGCTTTTGTCGTTGGGGAGCAGGCGATTGACCCGCAGACCTGGGTGTGGGTGAGGCTGAGGACGAGGACGAATGCGACCAATCGGCCCGGCGGCGCGGGCGTCGCCCCCGCGGTGGGGATGCAGGCGAGGTAGATGTGTTTCGGGGAGTGGTCGGACTTCCGGGTGGCGTTACTGACGCGCGCGGAAGCGACGATTCCCGGCGCACGGAGCTGTTGTCTGTGTCGCTGGGTTCTGCATCTGAGGCAGGCTCTTCTTGCGCAATCTCTTGCGGGTTCCCGTCTAGATATGTGGCGCGCGCCTCCTCCAGCTTCGTGCTGTACTGTTCTTTCGTTTGGTTGCGCAGATGGATGTACCACAGTAGGCAGTTACCAAACCGGCGTATTCGAGCGGGACAGAGGCGGTCGGTGCACACCCATCCAATGTGCAAGGCAGAGGCACATTCATGCAGGCCCATCTGATACACAATGCGGAGGCGTATTCGAGCGGGACAGAGGCAATCGGTGCACACCCATACGACACGCAAGGCAGAGGTGCATGCAAGCCGCACACGGGCAAGGTAGTAGCAGCAGGTGCAGAGCCATCTGACACACAAGGGCGGAGCGGTACCTGAGCAGCGGTGGAAGGGAAAATATTTTATTACATGGGGGATATATCCAACTTTAACCGCTAAAAAAGCCAATTTTTTCGGTTCGGCCTGCGGCCGGGGGATGTCCCACACCTGCCAAAAAAGGCAAAATTTTTGCCTGCCTGCGGCGCGTGGGACATCCCAGGACCACAGCTGGGAAGTCCCCACCCGAGCAGTGGGACGTCCCCAGAACGTGGGAGGGACCCTTGAAAAACACCTCCCTAGGGCTAGTTATTCCATAAGAAATAATCTATCCCTAAGGGTAGGCAATAAGGGTAGCCTGAAGTGTATGAGGAGGAATCGACGCCGCAAGATTTCTTATGACCAGTCGATTCCTTCTTCCATCGCCTCCCGCCTCATATTTACACCAAGATGGAACGCAGCCAGCTGCCAGAACTTAGAAGCAAAGGCTATTGGGGGCCGGCCGGGCGCTACATATCGCTGGACACGAATTTCCGAAGTCCGTGCATCGATTCAGATCGATCCTGATCGATCGAATCCATATTCTCTCTGCTGATTCTGTCAAAACTGCTGCGGTGAAAATTACAATTCTAGGAGACAACAGGGTGTTTCAGAATTAGATATTTGAGCCTCAACTTGACCCCAACTTGGCCCCAACTTGAGCCAAGTTGGGGTTCAAGTTGGGGCCTTGTTTGTGAAACACCTAAGTAAATGATTTCGCGAAGTTGAGGCAGAGTCGACATTCGGGTATCAGAAAGATGTGATGCAGGCCCAATAAGCGAAGTTGGGGCACAAGTTGAGGCCCAAGTTGGGGCCAAGTTGGATGTCAAGTCGAGGTCCTATGTACGATTTGACATCCAACTTGGTTTTCAGCTCCAACTTGGTCCCCAACTTGATGCCAAGTTGGGGTCCAAGTTGAGGCTCAAGTTGAGGCTTAAATCTCTAATTCTGAAACACCCTAACGTCCCCGACGCCTCTGGAACTATCCAGATTCCTCCGCCTAAACGACCGGCAAGCTTCGGCAACCGTGATGCCGAGGTCAGCCGCGGCGTGGGAGGGTGGTGCCGAGAAATCATGGCATCAACACATGCCAACGAGTCCGCGAGTTCTAAACAGAATTTGAGACAAGACCCGGATGAGCTCGCTGATAGCCCTGCCAGCACTGGCAGCAGTATTGTCCAGTGCCGTGCCGATGGTGCCGTGCCCAAATCAAACCGAAATCAAACTGACGTAAGGTGTACATCAAATTCCGGTGTTTGCATCCTTCCTTGATCCTTTCTTCAGTCCGAAGATCGTTCTAGATCTTGGTTTTCTTGCCACAAGGAACGCAACATAACCGGAGACCTGGACGGCGGAGATTTTACCTACCTACCTACCGGAGATCAGTATCGAAGACCATGATTGGCGAAGCCCTGGAATCTGTCCAATCGTTGGCCATGAGTGGTACATAAGCCTTTCGAATTAACTTTTGCGGTCATTCAATCTCAGAGTCAGATGATTTCTTGGTATTTTCTTTGATTCTTCTCCAGAATGAGGTGCCTTGCGACGTGGATCCGACAGTATGGAATGACATGGGACAGATCAGGAACGGCGTTCGTTGTGCATGGCAACCGCCTCGGCGTCGGGCGAGCTCGCGTGGGCGCCCCGAGCGGGGGTTATCGTGATAAAGTTGGCCGTCTATTCGCAGATGGTCTCAAAACCCCGTCTTTTCCTTTCACGTCTGTCTTTCGTTCTCTTCGCGTTTCTTCGCGTTCTTGTCGTTCTTTTCTTCCCCTTTCGCCCCGGCAGGCTTAATATCCCGTTTCACCCATCTTCGCAATGTTTTTCTCCCTCCTGTTTCTCGTGCCGTTCCTTGCTGTTATCAATGCCGCCAATGACTGGAGTGTACCGTGTATCACTGGCGAATGTTCTTATGGTGCGCACTATCCTCGCTTTCTCATCCCAAACCTGACGCGTCGCAGATATCCTGACCACAAATGGCTCATCATCTGGGACCTTGGCGATCGTACGAACTTTTAACGCGCAGCCCCGAATTCACTGACGCGCTACTGCGTAGTGGGGTTCTCAGGACGCTATCACCGACATTACCCACGCCGCGGACTGGGAGATTCTGGGCTGCGACCCGAATGCGCTGTCGCAAGACATCCGCCTGGTGTGCAAAAGCGATGACCCTGCCGCGAAATGCAGCCATTTGTATCAGAATATTGGCGCAGTGAATAAGCTTGTGCGGCTGCCCGAGAATGTGTGGACCTTTGATTTCGTATCCCAGCCCTACCTAATCACTTCTACTAGTGCGGAAGCAGCGCTTTTGCACGAGTTGCTAAAGCGTGGATCCCGGAGGATCAGTCGATCCCCTCTTCCATTGCATCGCGCCTAGTGCGCAGAGATGGAACACAGCCGGAAGTCAAGGCGCTGTCGCTGGATACGAACTTCAATGCTGTAGATTGGTCGCAGTGTGTATTTACCGGCTGAATGTTTCGCGTGCTCACCCAGGTCGGGTAGAACCGGAGTGGTGAACATCGCCATTCAAGGGGCCAACGTACCCGGCGCCTCTGGAACCATCCCGATTCCTCCTTCTAAACGCACTACTCGACTTTCGCAGCGTGGTCTCTTTGGTTTCGTGAAAAATGCGATTAAAGGTGCGCGTCCCGCTGCCCCTGACTTCGACCTGCTAAGTCAATGCACTCAGCAATCACCAGCAACTCGATCGAGGTCAATAAATCGCTGGATCTGAAGCCCTTGGACTTCAACAAGGATGTCAACCTTGTGAACGAACAAATCAAATGCGGCGCCCTCACCGCATCGCTGAAGATTGATTTGAACGGTCAGGCTCACGCAGCCGCGTCTGTGGGCGTCGCTGCGACCGGGACTATCATCCCTCCCAAGGTCGGTGCTGCATTCATTCCCGCTCCGATTCCATATGCTCACTATGGCACAGATCACTGACTTTGCCATCATCGCAGGCCTCACTGCTAATGTGGCGGCAACACTAAATATAACGGCCGACGTCGCGGGCAGCGTAGACACTGGCAAACAGAACCTCGTCAAGTTAGGGATCCCCGGACTTGACTTCCCCGGCATTCTGTCCATCGGGCCGACATTCCAGGTATATTGTCTCCATAATTTCACAGCTTGCGTGCTGAATGTATCTGCTCCAGGTGGACGCCCAAGTCACCGCCAGCTTGGACGTCAATCTCGATATGACCGTAGGCCCCATTCTTCCGTAGGGAGGAACGACGCCCTGACCCCAATTCAGGTCGGCCTCAACTTTGATGTCAACAATGCGCAGCTTCGCTTCCCACCTGGGTCCGGGGACGCGCCCGACGCCAACGCGTTCTCCATCGGCGACACGCGTATGTTCGTTCCCCCACGTATCGCCGATATCTGCTGATCCTTAGCAGCGCTGACGTTGTCTGCGAGCCCCGACGTCAAAGCCACCGGGGCAGTTAGTGCCCACCTCATCCCTTCTTTAAACCTCGGGGTTTCGGCTCTTGGCAATGTCGTTAATGCCCAGGTGTTCCTGGCTCTCGACACCTCCGCGTCCCTTAAGCTGTCTCTGGAGGCATCGGCGGACATTCAGACGGTCATCGACAACTCGAAGACCTCGACCGTGGGTACAGACAAGGCCCTTAAAACCACCAGCACAGGGAACAACGCGACGAGTACTTCGGCCAAGATGATACACACCACTTCAGTGGCGACGAATCTTCATACGTCGTCCGCGAGCAAAGCAATGCCTACTACTACCTCGAAAAAGATGCACAAGACTTCAGCGAAAAAGATGCCTACCACCTCCTCAAATAGACAGATGATGCACACCACGACGTCCTCGAAGCCCATGCACGCCACAAGTTCGTCCAGCTCTGCGGCCATGTCCCACAGCGCAGCTGCTCCCGAGCCCTCGGCCGCCCATGAAATGTCTGGGAGGGCCGTTACCGCGAGCTTTGGCGGATGTTTCGAGGTGGATGCGGGGGTGAACGTGAATGTGGGCGCTGACGGAAGCTTCTTTGGTCTTTTCGACAAGAGCACCAACGCTACCCTGTTTGCGAAGAACTTTGTCGTCTTCAAGGTGTGCTACGGCCACCTAAACGCCGTACCCAAGGCTGATCCTGCACTTCGCAGAAATGCTTCGGAGCGGTAGCCCCCAAGCGATCGTTGGCCATGCTATCGCGGCTAGACCTATTAGGTCGGCGTGCGGGTCTGACGTGCCCAGCGTCGAATGTGAAACCGGTCGCCCTAGTCGATCAGACCGTTCAGTCGGATGCGTTAGTTTCGTTTTATATGCAGTCGGTGTGCAGTCCTGACGTCATTCTATCCAGCATCGCAGCAGCGTGAGTCGGAGCAAGGTATCTTCTCATTGATATTCTTTGTGTTCTCTGTCGCGCGCGCTCTCCTTAATTATAATCCAAAATTTACCAGCCGCTTAGCCCGTGATCACACGCCAAGTACATAGATGTGCTAAGATGTGCCAAGAGGATCGAGTTGCGGTTTCCTCTCGGGCGCTAATCCCTAGATTTGCACTCATGAAACCATCAACAACGGGGAACTTGGAACATCGACCAAAAAGCAAGAGTCTTGAATTGCATGTTGTTGACCACGTTCTGTCGTAAGGGGCCGATGCTGAAACGAAACTTATTTGTACAACGGCTTCACAAGTGTTCAATGCATTTCCAGCTGGCGGGAATCGCAATTCTCGTGTCTTTTACGGCTTCGTTATTCCATATGTGGCACTGCTTGGCGGGGCTGCCGCAGACAGGACCATGACACCGCCATGTGGACGGCATCAGAGTTCATCGATCGACGCGATGGCAATCGGGTATCTCCCGCGTATAAAACTCTCCTCCGAATAAAATGATGGTCCCAGTTTTCGGTTTTCTTTCCTTCGTCCTTTCCTGCCTCCTTTCGTTTCCACTTTCGTTCGTTCTCAGCCAGGTGCCATGCTTTCTGCCGCCCTTTTTTTCGCTATTGTTTCTTCTGGTGTTCTTGCCCAAAATAATGACTGGACGAAGGTGTGCAGGCCTTTCACCTCCGGTCTCCAGGAAAATGAACTAACTCGTGCTAGCCCTGCCTCGATGGTGAATGCTTCTGGGACATTCCCGCGTCCGCGAATGTCTCCGGGACCATGCGCGTGTGGGGAGCCCCGACTGCTATTTCCGACATCACAACAGCGGCGGGTTGGACCATTTTAAACTGTGATCCCAACGCCCTTGCTCAGGACATCCGTCTTGTATGCACCGGAGCTGCCTCCGACTGCGACCATCTGTTCCAGGGTGGCGCGACCGACACCTTGGTCCGTTTGCCCACGAGCGTAAGCACCATGTCTGCATCGACGCACACGAATGCTCATCTCCACCTCTCAGTGTGGTGCAAGTCCCTTCGCACGCGTAACACGCACCTGGGTGCATGCAGACCAGTCTCTGCCCGCGAACGTCGCACGCCAACTCGCCCGCCGCGACGATCCCGCCGTCGTCCAGGGAGTCGCCGTTGACACCAACTTTGATGAGGCTGACCCTGTGTGAGTAAATCCAAATAAATCCAAACCCCTCCGTTCATAGACTCACTTGTGCAAAGCAACGGGGATGTGAATGTTGCGATTTCCGGAACCACAGTTCCCGGACAGACCGGCAACCTCACTGTTACTCCTCCACCGGCTGCCCCTGCGCGCAGAAGTCGTTTCCAGAAGCGGGGTCTCTTCAGCTTCATCGAGGACCAATTTAAGAGTGCGCTATCTAATCTTACCCGTTTTTCAACCAGTCTTATGCGACACAATTCAGAGTTCAATTCCTTCGATAGCAACGTGACGAAGAGTCTTCCTCGTATGTTCTCTCTCACAATGAAATATCGTTTCTCATTCCGCCATTAGCCATTGACGTCGACAAGAGCTTCCCCCTCTTCTCGCAGTCCATCTCTTGCCCTGCACCCGCTGTGTCTGCAAGCGTTTCCGCTAGGTCCGTGTTGCTTTTAATGGTATTTCCCGTCGCTAAAACCTTTTCCTAGTGTGGACGCCAAGGCGCACGCGGTCATTTCGCTCGGGATGTCAGCAGTTGGGAAGATCGTGAGCTTTCTGTTCGACTGTTGGTTGTGCATTCCTTCAACTTGTTTCAGATCCCGCCTTCTCTGTCTGAATTCGGCGTTTTCGTTGGGCTTGATGCGGATCTGTCCGGGTCGATGCAGTTGACTGGCTCTGCCACGGTCAGTGAATACTTCGAACAGCAGAGGTTTTTGCTGATGATTTAAAAAGGGGTCCATCGACACGGGCCTCATTGACGTGTTCAGTGCCGGTATTCCAGGGCTTGACTTCCCTGGAATCCTCACTATCGGTCCGACATTCAAGATCCAGGCCCAAGCAACGGCAACCCTGGACGTCAATGTTGACGCCAAGGTTGTCCTCGCCTACCACGTCGAGAATGCCAAGTTGTTCTTCCCCAAATCTGACTCTCTTACGTCGGGCGGAACCTTCAACCCGGCTGACAGCCGTGCGTATCTTCATTTCATTTAGATGATTGTAGTAAAAACTGAATCCAATCTAGCGCTCAGCCTCTCAGTTGCGCCTTCCGTCGCTTCCAAGGGCGTTGTCTCCGCCCACGTTATTCCTCGCCTGGACCTCGGTGTCAGTGGGCTCGCGGGCACCGCTTCCGCAACCGTCTTCCTCACCCTCGACGCCAGCGCCTCGATGACGCTGTCGCTCGATGCCAACGCAACCGCCGGCGTCAGCACGACTGACCCCGCCGCCGCGTCCGCCAACGTCAACGGCTGCATCGACGTCGGTGCGGGCCTCGCAGTGACCGCCGGCGCATCCGCCGATTTCTTCGGCTTGTTCGACCCGAACACCAAGGTTAACCTCTTCACGAAGAACTTTGACCTATTCAAGAAGTGCTTGGGCGCGTCCACCCCCGCGCGCCGCGACATCGTCATGCTCGAGTCGAGCCTGACGCGCCGCGCGGACCTCGGGTGCCCCGCCGCGATTGCCAACCTCTTCAAGGCCGTTGACGAAGCGGTCCCTGCTGCCAGGTCATTTTCTATTTATTTTATCCCCTCGATCGCAGCTTATGTGGTTTATTTCCAGCATCGTCGGAGTCTAGTCGCTCGTTTATTTCGTCATTTCATTTTGGGAAGGCTCATTGGTGCGGGGCATGCCCTGCACTTCCACTCGTTCACATCTATTATTGTACATAGTCTTAATATCTTTCAGTTAATCCATTTTGCGTGGCACCAGTTCAACTCAACGAGGGTGCCATCTGACGCTGTCACAATCGCAATATAGACGTCGGATGATTCAGAGCAACGACACCTGGCCTCGGGCATTTCTCGACGTCTTCCGAACAGGAATCGTGGACGAGTAAAAGGATGTAGGCCAGTCTAAGACTTGCCTTTCTTTATTATTCAAAAACTGAAGTCTCTGGTTGGATTCATCAGATCAAAACCGCGGAAACTGCCCGGCAAGTTGTTTCCAACCGACGTTCCGACAACAATATCGCCGATGACCCGTCAAACTGGCGCCTTTTAACATTTGTTTGTTTGAAACTAGCGGGCTATTTCTACAAGAAGTATTTCGGAGAGTAGATTTGGTTTGGTTCGATGAGAGGTATTTCAAAGCTGATAGCATTAACCGTCAATGTCTTCTGGGCCCTCGCTGTCTCGCGCGGCGGGCCGCAACCTGACGCAGTTCAAGAGCGCGAAGGAAACGACCGCACTGCCTAGCGCCACGAAAAATATTGTTCGGGGGAACGTGGCGACCGTCGCTGCGTAGATGAGACCGTACATGGGAGGGCCTAGTATCTGACCACTGCGTCCAACGGTCAGAGGAATAACTGTACTCGTAAAATGAAATACTGGCTTACAACAAACACTGCACAACACTCAGTGCGCCAAAGAGCTTGCCAGATTCCATGGGCTCGTTCTTCCCAAATTTACGCGAGTAGATGTCGAGCGCCAAACTGTGGATGGCGGGAGAAAGTGCAGCGCTCAAGGAGCCGAAGATGAAAAACAATATAAAGACGAATCCGGTAGGGGCGAAGGGCAGCGCTGCGAAGGTGGCTATTTCCACCACGATGGAGAAACGTGCAAGGCCAAGGTCGACCGCAGAGTTATGAGTGGCCGAAGCAGCGCGAGGTGTAGGATCTTCGTTTGAAAGCAACGCTTCCGACTCCGCCGAGCGCACACTCGGGGCGCTTTGCCTACTTTTCATGAACTTTATGACGACTGCAAAAGATGTTAGATGAGGAGAAACAGATGGCGGATGAATTCCTAACCAGGGAGGATGAGGGTAAGATATATTGCGCGGGTGATGCCCATGCCGCTCATGCAGTAGCCGAGCTAAAATATATGTTAGTAAAATCATACGGCTGTGTCGTTCACTGACATATTCCGAGCCCCACCCGAAGATAAAGATCGCATACAATAACTGATTTATCAAGGACGACTGAGTTGTGTTTTCATCAACGGTGAATATTTTCCAGCGACTGAAGAAGGACGAACCGAGGCCAAGATAATCAGCCCATACGCGAGGACCAATATGGGAAGATCCCAGTTTCTTTCCCTCCCAGCCAAAGATTTGGGGTATGCCGGTTTGTCCGGCATTAGAACGGACAGAGGCTTCAAGAAAAAGAAAACGCGGTGAAGGTAGAACGGAGTCGGATCGTCAGTAGGAAGCGAAATTGCCTGATACTTGATCAAGGCTCTGTGCATCTGCGCCGTTGAAAGAGACTCGGGGAGTAGGAACCAAACGAAAGCAGCTTGAATGATCCTGAATCCAGCCGCCAGGTAGAAAACCGAGAGAATATTGTGGGTGACTCTATCGATGCTTAGAATCGACAGCTTGGGGATGGCAATTACGCACTGACCGAACGATAAGGCTACCCAACAGTGGCCCAATGCCGACGCCAACCAGTAAAAAACCGGCGAGGAGTGAGAAGACGCGAGACCTTGGCAAGAGGCTTCAGAACACGCGTAAATAACAGTTCAGACACTTCACCTTGTCTCCACCGTCGCAACGTCCGACATGTAAGCGAACATGGCGGCAGATTCGCTGCTGAAACCTAGTAGAACATTTAATTTTCCCAGGTTCGAACACGCGGAGTTGCTTACCACCGAGAGCCCCCAGAGTTATGGAATCCACGACGAGGACCCAATAATATCCTCCCGGAATCTGTTCAACGTACTTGGCAACGAGTAGAACATTAACGGCGGATATAAGTTGGCTGATGGCAGAGATGCCTATCATTCTCTTGCGACCGCGCCGGTCTGAGAACTGGGAATAAGTGAGAAGTCGCATAGCGGATTTTAACGCGGAAATTTACCGATCCCCACCATCCGCAGGTAATAAAGGTCAAGATTCCCAACAAGGTAGATGTGACTGTCGTGTTTTTAAGCATAGTACATGTATTCCCCAACCGAATACGCGTACCGGTGATCAAACTGGCCACGCTAGCCTGGACGGCGGGATCCGAAGCACAAGAATTCGAATTGCCCGGTTCCACCGAAGCGAACACCGTTTCTTCCATGACGCTCTCGACGGAAATGGTAAACGAGGGAGGGGAATTCGAAATGCCATGGCGAAGGGGAGAATAGCGGACAATGTTGGTGAGTGGTTTACCCGCAACCTTAGGTTCCACTATCTTGCCGCGACAGGCCAGAGTAGTAAATAGTTCGACTTGCGGGGCCATTGTCACGGCATTGGTGATACTGTTGAAAGGCGCGAGTACCAGCAACCTTGCTACGAGTTAGATCTCGGTTTATCGAGCGAGTTGTGTTGCAACGCACCACCACGGTGCTGGTCTCTTCCACCAGGGCATTTCCTGCCTGGCTTTACGAGCCTTGGCTTCTGCCGCGATAGGATCTTCCTGCGGGCGAGGAAAATTGCGCATCGATTCATCGCTATCTTCGGTGATCGTCGCATTATGCTCTGGAGCGGTAGGAGAAATTGACCGTCCAGTGCGGAGGTGGGAGGAGACCCGTGTGGACGCCATGCTGATGGGGGGAACGGAAGGAACAGGCTCCGGCTGCAACGACGCGTATATCTAGCGGCACCTAACACGCGGTTCCTTGCGGATGAGCAGAGATAAGCCGCTGGAAGGTCGCGAGGCAGCCCAGAACGGCGTCCTACGACACATTGTAGACGTAAATAAGCTCTACCGCCGCGCTCACCGATTGAGCTGATCCCGTACCACTGCAATTGTACTTCGGTGTGTTGCATTCCGTCTGGCAACCAAGTTGGGATACCACACTCAAGTAGATGCTCTATGTCAGAACACGGGAGGACCTGGAGTGCGCCTTGAGGTAAGAAAAGAGGGTCCAGTACGTAATGAACTGTTGTTCATTTCCCGATGCGCCAACGATCGTACGAATTCAACCATCATCGAGTTCATTCACGATGCCGTCTGTCAATTCCGGTCGGTGTGCGCACCTACTACTAGGGACTCCAAGACTTCCGAGGAGGAGACTGTAATCAGAGATACCAAATACTTGGTTCTTCGATACAGAAATCACCAGGCTTCCGACACTACCTCAATATTAGAATGTCGCTATTGGAAAGGTGCAGCGTACCTTTTGAACTGGGAAACTTTGTCCGATCTATTGAATAGGATCCCTGTTAGCGAAACTTGCCCAACAATGAATTAAATGGGCGTCCGAATTCTCCACTGATGTACTCGGTTTTAATGGCGCTCGAGGTATGTCGAGCGTGTCAGTTGCGTGTCAGACTTTTATCCCTACTATTCTAGCGTGTTGTCGGCGCCATCTGTCGGCCTGGTTTGTTGATTTCAAATCAAGCGTCTACAGCGGACTCTGAAAGTTTAAACAACGTACTCGTGCGTCAGATGACTTCAACCGCATGCCATGTCTTGCACTAATTGAAAGTCGACCTTGTATTGAGTCAGTCGCGCAGCCCTGCTTTCTTTTATGAGGACTATCTCAAATCTCTGCCTACATTCCCGTCCCAAGTTGAACTCTACCCGATTTACTATCTTGGGACGTCATCAAATACATCATCGCACCAAGTCGCCGCCTAATCAACAGCGGACCTTTACGGCGGGGTTACGACTAGACCCATTCGATCGATGCCCAGCAACGTATAATAAAGCCCAACGCTCCTAGCCGATTCCTAGCGCTCCCACTACCGTATTTTATAACTATCAACTCCATATTGAATGCAATTGAAATCTATCCTCCTCTCGGCGGCGCTGGCCGGCCTTCACCTGACGGCGGTAAGACTGTTCCCAATTACCATGTCTTTCTTTAACGCCAATGTCCACAGGCGTGTCCGCCAAGCAAGGTCAAGCGACGTTCGTCACGAGCTGGGTCGAGGTGGGGCTCCAGCTTCACTTTCACGGGCGTCGACGGCAACAGCTTCGTGCATGCATTCCAGAACTGCGGCGGAATCGCCAACAACTGGCAGTCGTGGGCCGAGGGCGACCACCACGTGTTTGACGACAGCGAGGTCCAGGGCTTCGCGGGCGCGCGCGTTATCAGCCGTGGGATTTATGCGGTGACGGGGCAGAACTGCCAGTCGATCAGCCAGATTGGGTATTAGATGGGGACTGTTCAAGCTTTTACGGGCGACGTGTAACCGCGTTATGAAATGGGTTGAATTTATGCAGTGTATGAGTCACAGTTTCAGTTCCATCTGAACTCAACAGACGTGGTCGAGAATTTACATTCAAGCAGTTGGGTTGGAGGCGACCGAAATTTTTCAGCAGAGCTCCTTTAAAGAACTGCGTAGGTCCCTCTAAGTCCCTTCGCTGATCCCAATGAGAGAAAGATTGAGGTCGAATTTAGGTGATCGCAACCGTGGGAATCTCAGCTGATGAAACGAATCAGGGTGGCTGATTCTGCTTCGTATTCCGTTGGCATGTTTTCGAGGATGATTCACTACTCCCGGGTGGTGTGCTGCTATTATTTCTTGTGTGTAAGGTAAATGTTGAACATTCAAAGTTTTCTTGGTCAACTTCGAAGTTCCATGGTCCTCGGTTTCGCGCGCTCGTTTACTCTGTTCACCTTCAATAAAGAAACTTAAAGACTGGTTGACTGAATGGGATCTCGGTACATATGCAATTTTTGGGAATAATTGGGATTCAGGCCGTGGACCGGGATACTCAGGTTGGAATTCAGACACACGGCGTCAATGCAATCTAGTCGTTCGAATATCTCAAGCTACTCTCCGCATTTACAGCACTGGTATGTCAATCGTAGTTGCACCTACAGTGGCAGCGAAAAAGAATCGCCGCAGTCGTTTGAGGTCATTTCTGGGTTGAATCACCTCAAATAAATGCTGGCATAAACTTTGAGTGATTCATGAGCTTCTGCACAGTTTAACCCATACCTCACCTGCCCCGTTGCCGCAGAACAAAAATAATCAGTGTTATCTTCAAAATTGAGTTCTCCTGTATCTTTTATCACGCTACCTCCGCTCACTGTGACTTAGGTCCTGTCAGCGGGAGAGAGAAACGATCCCCTACGCGCCCTCTGGGCTCCGGGAACTTGTATCCTTGCCGGCGGGTTCGACCAAGAGCGCGGCACCCAGGCCGCCGATGCTGATGGTTCCATTCTCACCGCATATAGGCGACACTTTATTTCGAACGTACGGCTTCATATGCGATGAGATTAGGAACTGATACAAACATCCCGCATAGTCTGACCTGCCTGCACGCCTGAAGGCGGGGAAATCGCTTACACCGTACAGCCGCGCGACGTTCTACACGGATTACGCGTTCTCGGTCGACGAGGTCTAGTGTGGTTGCCAGGTTTTCATAATGTGTGAGATCCGTGTGAATTCATAGCTTGGTTGTACGCGATCGATCCTTACGGTAATATGATTTTCGGCTTTCTCGACGGCCTTACTGCAGCAAATGATAGCGATAGAATTGCATCGCGTTGGATAGTGGAAACAACTCAGGCTCTGCTTAAATCACATTCCCCTCTCACGGTTCGAATATGCTTTCCCCGTGGGATTCTCGCAAATATTCCGTTGAAACCGCTGATAGTTTCAAGATGAACAGCAGCAGGTTCCAAATATTAATCAGACACCGGTGATTTCCCGGTTGCGAATACGACCCTTTGTTTAGCCAAGTCACTCCGGAACGGGCTAATTACAATAAATACTTAGCTGCATGAATACTAGCCCGATCTATGAGTGGAGGTGATCGCTGAATCAAATCTTAAGGAGGTTGAGCCTCAGTGGGCCCTTGTATACAGACAGCTCAATTGTATTGCGAATAGACCTGGTCAAGAGCCCGCCGCTTGTGATCGGAACGATTGATGTTCAACTCCAACAAGGCTTGGATTCAAATGAGAGGGTAAGAGCGTACGTGGTGTACGGAACACCGCTGTGGTGGCATCAAATACTTTGTCAAGCTGCTGATTGGGGTTCGACTCCCCGCGTACGCATACTAGGTCGGTCAAGGTCAATTCTTTGGTTGGATCGGCAGATTTAATCGTTATTTAGCTGGCATTCGGATTGGAGGATAGGAGCGTACGTGGTGTATGGAACACCGCTGCATTGGATAGGTATCTCGGCCATCTGTCCGGCAGCTGATCGGGGTTCGTCCCCGCCTACGCTTTCCTTGATTGTTCAGAGTCTTTTTTGGCTGTGCGGTTGGCAGATTTATTGATGATTTAGCCGGCTTTAAATGACAGGATAAGAGCGTACGTTGTCTACGGAACACCGCTGCGGGGCATGACCATCTCTATAGCAGCTGGGGTTCGAGTCCCCATCTACGCATAGCAAGGTGGTGCTGGTGATTGTTTTTTTGGCTGCGTGGCTGGCAGATTCAAGCGGACATTTAAATAGGAGGATAAAAGCGTACTTGGTGTACGGAACACCGCTGCCGCATCGGATAGGTTGAGCCATATGCCCGGCAGCTGATTGGGGTTCGACTCCCCGCGTGCGTGTAGGGTAGCCAGAATTCTTTTTTTGTTCAGTCTGGTGAATATGAAATCCGTGATTTAACTGGCATTCAACTGAGAGGGCGAGAGTGTATATGACGTACGAAACACCGCTATAATCGATGACGTGAACTTGATTAGAACCGTCCGGCAGCTGATAGGGGCTCAACTCTCCGCGTACGGTTCCGGTGATGATTGTAACTTTTTGGCTGAGGGGTTGGTAGATTTAGATTTATGTGCTATTTAGCTGGCATTAGGATAGAGGATGAAAGTGTACGTGGCGTACGGAATACCGCCGTAGCGATGGAAGAAACCGACGGCAGCTAATCGGGGTTCGACTCCCCGCGTATACCTATTCGGGATCAGTCTTTTTTGCTGCGCGGCTTGCAGATTTGTGATTTACCTGACATCCAAATCGGAGGGTAGCAGCGTACGTGGTGTACGGAACACCGCTGCATCGGAGAACGAATTCGCTATGCAGACATCGAGCAGCTGATCGGGGTTCGATTCCCCCCTGTATGCATACGACGGTGAAAGCGAGTTGTTTTTTGTGGGCTAAGAGGACTTCTTTTCCATTAATCTCGTATTCAAGTAAATGGGCGAGTCTGAGGGAAGGATGCACCGGAGGGACTTGAAGAAGCTTGAAGACTGCAGAGGCCACTAACCCCTCTGAGGCGGTTGAACATTGGCCAGATACCAATCCTTGGATTCCCACCTTCAACTTCAACTTCCGCCCGTTAGAATTTGTCCAGACTTCCTCCCACATACATCTGAGCTCATCCGAGTGTTCCAAACCATGGCGAACCTGTTCGGCCATAAACGGCGATGATGGTTTCGATCGCGGCTGTCTCTGGGGGGCTGACATCATCTCAATGAGTAAGCGCTAAGTGCGCGGACAACACCTGGCAACAACCCTTTTACTTGCACCACCACCACGACGAACATGCAGCATCCGAAATCCGCATTCGACAGAGACTACATACCCATCGCCGACCATGGATTGTACATCGCCCGTCCCCTCTTCTCCTGCGCGCTCAATACATTATAATCCAGGATTGGCAACCTGCACACCGCTGCACTGGTCAGCACCGATGGCTCCAGTGCGCACATCCTTCTATTCGTCTCAATATCAGCCTTATTTTTGCTGCTAGTCGAGAGCTACTGTATCCCGCACTTTGACTCTCCATCCGTCTTTGCGCGCATTCTGGACAAGAACAAGGGCGGGCACTTTTCGATCAGCCCGACGGTGCCGTTCACGACGAAGCAGAACTACCACCCGAGCTCGAACGTTCGTTCATTTGCGTCTGGATCAATAGCGCATCTGATGCTGGGTATGTTGTAGGTTCTGCAAACCAAGTTCATGAATGAGGAGGGCGTGGTCAGCGTTACTGGTGAGTTGATACCAGTCTTCAGCTGGCATCCATTGGGGAAAGTGCGGGACACGTAGGTAGACCGGCTTTCATGCAGCCGACCGGCGCTCCGGGCTTGCTCGGGGTGTTGCTGATGTAGCGCGCGAGGATGCCGCATAGTCTCGGTTACTGCGTGGGGCCGTGCCATTCCATCTGATACACGTTTTCCAGACTTCCTCCCCCGCCAAGCAGTCCTCGCCCCCGCCAGTAAAAAGCCCCTCCTCCCCTGGCTCATCCGCCGCGTCGAGGTATTTTAAATAATCCGCAGCGTCCGCACAGATGTTTATCACCATCAGGTCGTCCGCGGCGTCGTCCCCCTGCGCATGGAATGCGCGCCCGCCTTCAATTACGCGCGCTCCAAGCACACCACGGCCCTCGCCTCCGCCGCGTCCCCGGCGGGCACCACCGCGGCCGTGTTCACGAGCGCCGACCTGTCGCTCGACCTGCGCTACGTGCCGGAGACCACGATGGTGAACGTGCCCTGCCCGGCCGTCGAGCTGGCGCTGCTCGACCTATCGGGCAAGGGGCACCTGGGGCTCGCGGTGCAGGCGGACATCACGCTCGTGGAGGGCCAGTGCGTGACGTTCGTGCTGCGCACGCCGCCGCCCGATGGCGCGCCGCCGTCCATGGAGGATCCGACCCTGTCGAAGGTCCGTTCCGCCCACGCACAGCCGCGCTCATGCTCACCGCTCCCAGGAACTTGTCAGCGGCTTGCTCGCCGTGCGCCCCTCCCTTGCTTGTTCGGACGTGTTTAACATTTAGTAGTCGACGAACAAGTACTGGAACGACTGGATCCGGCAGTCGACGTACACGGGCTCGTGGAAGGAGTCTGTGCACCGGAGCGCGCTCGCGCTCAAGCTCCTCATATTCGAGCCGACAGGCGCGGTCGTCGCGAGCCCGACGTTTAGCTTGCCGGGTGGGTGTCTTCTGCTGTGTATCTCCTCGCCGCACTGAAGGCAGGTCTTTTGTTTAGAGTACATCGGCGGGACGCGGAATTGGTGCGTGTTTCTATCGTCGAACCCGCGTGTGCTAACGAAGATTATTAGGGACTACCGGTCCGTTCCCTCTTCCTCCTATCTTCTTTGTTAATCAAATCTTCAGCGCATCGTGGATCCGCGACTCGTCGTTCACGCTCTACGCCCTGCTTCGTCTCGGGTTCACCAAGGAGGCGGATGGTGCGCCTCTCCTTATCCCCTCCCTAAATCAAGCAGAGAATAGAACCGCTAATGGTAAACGAACATAGCGTACATGGAGTTCATATTCGAGCGCCTGCGGGACAAGAACCCGGACGGGAGTCTGCAGATCATGTACACCATCCACGGTGCGTTCTCCTTTTCCTTTTCCTTTTTCCACCTCGTGACTCCGTTCGTGCGTGGCAGGCCGCAAAGACCTCGAGGAAATCGAGCTGACGCACCTCGACGGGCACAAGGGGTCGAAGCCCGTTCGGTGGGCACACTACACCCGTGAGAGGCTGCGTTACTGATTTTTTTTTGGGGGGATGCAGGATTGGGAACGGCGCGGCGGATCATTTGCAGCTGGTGCGTTCGCATTCATTCCGCGATAGTAGATAGATACATCGTGCTGAGGCGGATACGCAACCAAGGATATCTACGGCGAGCTGTATGTCCTCTACCGATGCGTGCGTCCCGTCCGGTGTGGTTACCGATGCGAGGCTGACGAGTAGGCAAGGCAGACGTCCCGGGATTGATCTGACTTTTTTTTGGGTGGTAGGATGGACTGTATCTACCTCGGGCAGAAGGTGCGTTTTGTTCT
This sequence comes from Mycena rosella, assembly GCA_029378255.1. NCBI lineage: Eukaryota > Fungi > Basidiomycota > Agaricomycetes > Agaricales > Mycenaceae > Mycena > Mycena rosella. The sequence goes on along the minus strand of JARKIE010000004.1, from coordinate 646,601 downwards.
GAAACGATTGAAGAAGGGCAGGCTGACGGGCGGGTAGTTCGGGAAACCTCTGGTTCGTCTTTTCGCACGCATGATGTGTAATATAAAATGAAAATGCTGACTATCCCACAGTCGTACGATACCTGGTCTGTGCTCCTACTCTCGAGGATCGGGTATACTGGCTAAAATATGCTCGCAGGATTCTCGTCAGGGACCTGTCAGTCTGACCTTGATTATGCGGCGTCCCTGAACTAAGTATTGTTTACACACAGGGTTGATTGTGAGGCCATCATTGGGGTTAGGTGTTAGTGCCCGATACTCATTCTCACGTAGACGTCGTGGCGAACTGCCATCTTCCTGATCTGTACGTTCTCTCGTCTCTCATGATTTTCTCGGACTGAATTTGTATGGCCAGTTCGATCTGGTGGGACACTCCTGCTCCCGGATTTGTGCGCGAAGCTGATCCTGATGTGTCTAGGGAAGTGCGGAACAAGAAGCGGCATTTCACGGTCAGCGGCGCTTCTTTTTCCCTGGAAATAGGCTCATGATGGTTTGGCTTTATTTAGTACTCTAAGGTGCGCGGCTTGCCCATATTTCAACCGGATTTGGGTTTGTTCATCCATTTTAGGTCATGCTTTGGTACGTTCATGTTCCCCCATTCCATTCCTTCATCTCGCCGGCTTGAGCTAACGGAGAGCGGCGTAGGGTGGCGATGGATCGCGGTGCGTCTCTATTCCTACACCGCCCAATCACCCTCGTATTCACGACTTAATCACCGGACCCAGGCCTTCGTATCGCGGACAAGCGCTCGCTCCCGTGTCCCCATCGCAACGAATGGCTCGCGGCGCGCGACGCGCTGTACGAGGAGATCATGAACAAGGCGTGGAACAAAGAGCTGGGTCACTTTGGGCAGAGCTACGAGGAGACGGACGTGCTGGACTCGGCGGTGCTCATTATGCCGCTTGTGTTCTTCATCCAGCCGGTGCGTTTCGTTTCCCGGGTCTCCGTCTGAGTAACCGGCTGATGAGGATACAGAGCGATCCGCGGTTCGTGAACACGCTCAAGCAGATTATGAAGACGCCGGAGCGGGGCGGGTTGACGTCCAATGTGAGCCTAAGGTTACTTTATCCGTGGCGAAATGCGGGTGCTGAACTCGGAATAGAACCTTGTGTTCCGGTACGACGTACATAAGTCGGACGACGGGGTGGGTGGGGAGGAGGGCACGTTCTGTCTGTGCACGCTGTGGTACGCCTCGCCACTGGCCCTTGTTCAACGGACCTGACGATGGATAATATGATGCAGGTGCGTCGAGGCGCTGACGCGCGCGGGGGAGTATGACCACCCGATGCTGCTCAAGGCCGTCGCGATGTTCGAGGTTCGCTTTGCCCCGTCTATCCTCATCGTCCATTTGGCTGACTGAGGACAGGACTTCCTGCTGTACCTCAACCACGTCGGGCTGTGTACCGAGGAGATCTCGGATGCCGGGGAAGGGCGCGTCCTTCCTTCCTTCTCTCTTGCTCTTCACGTGCTGACGGGTATGCCTTAGGCTCGGGAACGCCGTTCAGGGATTCACGTACGTGTTCTCGTCTTCGGTGTACTATTATTGGTTTACTGATTCAAATTGGACGATTGGAATCGTTCCTGCAGGCACGTCACGCTGATTTCCGCCGCGTATAACCTGTCGCGGACCATGGAGAAGAAACCGAAGTTTTAGGAGGGCGAGTTAGGTGCCGTGTTCGAGTTCAACATCTCGGTTACGTGTAAATTGGTGCATCTGATGAAGTGCTGGATGGAGTAGTGGAAATGCTGTAAAATAATGCGTGTGGATTGCTCGATTTTCGCTCTGAGGTGGAGGCGGGAATTGAAGCTTGAAGCATTGGTTGGTATGGCCAAAGTTCAAAAAATCATGCCGCTGTTAAATCGGAGTAGTTAGTACTGCAGTCTTCAAGCTTCTTCTTTAAGTCCCTCGGGTGCATCCTTCTCTCACACTCTCTCATCTACTTGAATACCAGATTAACAGCAAAGAAGCCCCCATTTGAATGTCAGCTAAATAACAAATCTGCAAGCCGCTCAGCAAAAAAGACGGTTCCAGACTAGGTGTACGCGGGGAGTCAAACCCCGATTAGCTGCTGGAAGTGGAGTCGGTTTCTTCCATCCGTTGCAGCGGTGTTCCTCACTGTACACTTTAAACACCAGGTACACATTTTTCTACTCCATCTGAATAGCAGCTGAATAACACTTAAGTCTACCAGCCGCTCACCCCCAAAGTTACAATTGTCAACGGAGGCGTACGCGGAGAGTCGCACCCCAAACAGCTGCTTCAGAGGTGGCTGAGGCACGTCGATCCATTGGAGCGATTTTCTGTAAACCACATATGCTCTCGCTCCCTCATTCGAATGCTAGTTATATCGCGGATTCCAAATCCGCCGAACCAAAAAAAAAATTGCCCAGTCTCACACGAACGCGGGGAGTCGAACCCTGATCAGCTGTTCGACAGGTTCAAATACAACCCCTATCCGATGCAGCGGTGTTCCGTACACCACGTACGATTGACCCTCCCATTCAAGTGTCAGGTAACTGCTAAATCAATCTGCCGGCTGCGCAACCAAAATGAACTTAAAATGCTACTTACTGTATGAGGATCGTGCTTTGTAGCGGTGTTCCTTACACCACGTACCCAGTATCCCCTCATTCTAAATAGCACACGGAAGTATTGGACTTGAACGTCAACCAGCACCGGGCTAGCGAGCTCATTCTTGCATTTCAATTGTTGCTCCCAGTGAGCGTGCTGCTGATCCGAGGGTCGGTCCCTGAGATAACCCCCCCTTCATATGGGTTCAGTGATAGAATCGTCTCACAAATCGGGACCGCGTCCATGCAGCCGAGTATCAACCATTCCAGCCAGCTCCATCAGGAGATTCTGAACCTGTGGCACTCCCAGTTAGCCGTGGAAAAACCAATGCACGAAAAACAAACATGGGGTTGAACAGCCTCCTTCTCCGTATCTGTTATGGCCAGGAGGTTATTGCAATGCTGTTCGAGGATGCCAGCGAGATCTCTACAGAGCTTCTTGGTAGGTGCAACGAACTATGGAAGTGTGTCAATAAACACTCATGGCAAACAGCACAGAATATTTGTACTACTGGTGGGGGGGAGAGGAGCGGCCATTGTAGAGAGAAGTAAATGAAAGAAAAGGGGAACACTTCAGGCAGCCCCCATAACCTACCAAGTTGGGTCTAATGCACTAGTGGGAATAACTAACCCAAGACGGTCCATGGAGCCCAGCCCCCTAAAGTTGGGGCTCCCCAGGTTGGAAGTGCATCGGCATTGTTAGCTGGCCGGATAATGAGGCATGGCAGTGCTATCAGGATGCAAAAGTGAGCAGATAACACAAGGAAGGCACATGTAGAACTTACAGGCTTCTTACAGCGTCCATTCGGGGGAGACACGGGGACTCGCGCCGCAGATCTGGCCTCTAGCCGACAAGTTGGGTTTTTGAGAGACGCACTGGTTGAACATTTCGAGTTTTTCAGTGAGAAAATTGGTGAAAAACTTTGCCGATATTACAGTAATTTTTCATTGGAAAAGTAGGTGAAAAACTCGAAACTTTTTCTGAACTTATTCTGTTTTTGGTGAAAAAAGTGATTGTGAGCCAAAAGTTCTGTATATATTTTGAATTTTTCACCTACTTTTTCAATGAAAAATTACTGTAATATCGGCAAAGTTTTTCACCAATTTTCTCACCAAAAAACTCGAAATGTTTAACCAGTGACGGAAAAAGCATGATTGTGTTTGCTTGGGAGTGCTTTTGTACGTAACAGGGATGGGATAATTGCAGTGACTAAATCCTGGTATCTATCATAGCAGATGTGGAATGCTGGGCATGGGCAGGGCTGCCCAATCCACCACCACTGCCTGCCTAAGCATTGGGTGCAGTGCTCCAGCCGAATGTGGTGGGATCAGGTTCCAATGCACGAACAGAGGTGGAGGCTGGCAACAACGAAGCCGGCATCATTCAAAGGCCTGGGTACCGTTTTGATGAGGAGCAGGGCTGCTGGGTACCAGAGAGCAATCAAGCAGAGGGTGCAGTGGGCACAGGGGGTGCAGAGGGCACAGGGGGTGCAGGGGGAGCAGAGGGCATGGAGGGAGCAGGGGGCGCAGATGAAGAGCTCTTGCTGCAAAGCAGGGTTGATGTGGTATGGCAGCGGGCCAACCGTGCAGAGTGGACAGTGAAGTTGGGCCGGGTCTGCATCGTGTTCAAATGTGGAAGAGAGTGGGGGGTAGAGTGGGTGTTGTGCATGTCCAACTTCTTTGACTTCGAGGCTGTGTCACAATCTGACCCTTTGATTGCATCAAGACACAAATATTGATTACCAAAGGTCCGAGATCAGATCGGTGATGGACCAGATTAGGTAGCATATAGCACTTATGGACACAGCAACTACATCATGGACACAGGATGACAGATAGCACAGGATGTATAGCATAGGATATAGGTACAGATAAGTACATGATAGGCACAGCACAACACAGCTCGGACACAGAACACAACCCAGTTGTAGATATAAAAGCAGAGTAGTTACACCCTGTACTTTAGTCCTTTTATTCCATCATCTTCTATGACTCTACTCTTACTTCATCATACCGAACTCTACCCACTGAGTGCTGGCTACTCAACAGGGGGTCCGAGAGATAAGATTAAGTGTTGTCTGTGACAGGCTGCATGCAGATATGAAGACGGGGGGCTCTGATAACAATGGCCGGCTGCCCGGACGTTGTGGGGAAGTGGCTGGCCTGCACGAGAAAGTGGAATGCGATGATGGATGTGGGCAATCCAGTGAAATTTGCATCCAAGTGGTGGGGCTGGTGGGAGGCACTACAGCCAGAGGGGTGCAAGAACTTTGGGGGATGCTGTCGAGTCTGGCTTTGGAGAAGGGGAAGTGGATACCGATGACAAAACTGCACAGCAGAAACAGGCTGCTGGGGGTGATGTCCACACTGCTTGGGTGGGGTGACGTGGTGGGGCCAAAGGCAATGTCGGACCCGATGGCGCACATGAAGTGGACGCTTGCCCTCAGCTATGTAATGTGGGTCTTGGGGGAGTTACTGCAACTAGAGGTAATATGATGAGTAAGTGTACACACAAGAAACAAGGTACTGACAGAAACTGATAGAAAAGCCAGGCAGAGTAAGAAGTGCAAGGGCACAGAGGTGGACGAAGCAGCACCAGAAGGGTGAGGAGCACTGTTGGCCATAGCAGATGTCATTGACAACTTTGTTACAGCAGTGCAAAAAGAGCGTGCAGGAGTGCCGCAAATGAGGTGGAGAAGCCAGCAGGCTGATGCAAAACTAGGTCGGGGTACACTAACGTTGTCAAAAATGACCGAGGGCAATTGCTGATGCTTTGTGAAGGGGTCCAAAGGGAATGGCAAAGGAAAAAGGAGGAACAGCGGCTAAAGCCAGGAAGCAATGAGGTTAGGGCAAGACACCATGTAACATTGATGGAGGAGACGAAAAGATCCGGGGCATAGGCAATTCAAGTTGGTTATGCCATTAGAACAGTATTTAAGGTAGAAGAGAAAAGATTAGTGGGTAGAACGACACAAGTAATGTATAGATAAGGAGCCTCAGGGGAGGGGGTTCCCAAAGCGGCCGATCAACGAATCAGGGTGACATGTCACATCACTCGCAGCATCTCTGAAAACAACACAAAGTTGAAGTCAGAGCGAAAACAAAAAGAAGAAAAAGGCAGGGTGGGCGGGCTTATACGATGTCAGGAAAGGATGTGTCAAATTTATCATAAGTATAATGTGGAAGGCTGGGGAGATCGGAAAGGGGAAAGGGGAAATGAGTTTATTGAGACCAAGATAATTGGAGCAAGAGAGAAATAAGTAGAGGGCAGGAAGAGGAATGGATTTTTAGCTGAGTGGCGGTTTGATGGATTGGCTTAATAGGGGACGGTGTCCTGAAGATTTTGATCCCAGAGGACAGCCACTGTGGGTGGAATGATCCAAGAAGATGGATAGGGGTATACACAGGGGATCCTAGGGATTCCGTCAATTATGTGAGGTAGTAAATGGATTAGGAACAGCCGAGGGCAGCCATCAGTGGCATCACACATTTATTAGAGAGCCAAGATCCGAACCGCCGAAAATGTGTATTATATAAGCCAAAAACCCATTGTTTTACCCCCAGGCACTGGATTGGGAATGGCAGGATCATTCCCTGCAACATTGGATTGTGGGTAAGAACTACAGCACTGTTGCTCATGCCCCACATTTGAGGTGCTCAAGCATGTTTTTGAGGACAATGCCTTTGCGCAATTGCTGAGAGGTGTAGCCATACAACACAACAAGGTTGTCAAGAATATCAAATAAGCCTTTCGATTGATTGGATACCAGGGGGTCAGGTGGAGTAAGGCTGAAGCCCTGTGTTCCATCCCAGATCTCCACATACAATGGGTACATGAGGACGAGCTTCAGTATTTTTTGGAGGGAATGCCGAAGTTTGAGATAGGTGTTGCTGGAAAGGTGATAGATATCACTGTCCCGAGTAAAGTTAGGATCAACAGTGTGCTGAAAAATATACATGGATGGTCAGAGGACTTGTGCAAGTATCTGGTCAATGGGCATTGATGGAATCCACGATTCACGAAGGCTGTATGTGGAATCGGGAATTTCCGTTGTACGAAGAATGGTGAAGGTGTGATCCACACTGACCGAGATTGGACTGGGGGGACCAGGGCACGTAAAAGGCATCGCAGACAGGTTGGGCGAGCTGGTGATGCTAGGGATAAGTGACGAAGGCGGATCCATAGCAGAAACCAAAGCAGCAGGGAGTGGACAAGAAAGCCTCACGCAACAAGGGTTTTATATCCAGTGCTCATACTCACAACTGAGCGGCTCGCAGTTCAGCATCTTCAAAACAGGGTGGGTAGACATCAGTGAAAATTTTATTCGAAACCAAGGGTAATATCGGAGATTGAGCCAGGTATATAGCTCGGATAATCAAGCACCTGCTCCACAATTTTCCATGCCCGAGCAACGACTAAAGTGCGGGACAACCACAAGTCCTGTGACATGGGTGGCCCACCAGTCCATGCTTGAATGCAATATGTGAGGAGAATAATATGGAGATTGAACAACCCCATCAGGCTTCCTCCACGAAAAACCGTGGTCTCCTCTACAAGACAATGCCTGGCAGCGGCCTTATTCTGGGAGGGACCTTGAATACCTGACTGCATGAGTGCGGTCTGGCCAAAAAATCTTCAGATGGTGTCAGGCAAGACATGCGGAAGTTCACACACGAGGACATCAATAAGCATAGTGACACTCTGTCGTACGAGGCAGTGGGACATGGGACTGAGGCTACTTCGGTGAAGCCACAAGCCTTCGGTATATTCTTGGGCAGGGTCGATGAGGATAGGACCAGGAGGGGGAGATATATTGTTCGAAGGATTCAATCAAGTGACTACCTTGCCTTAAATGCTGAAACAAGCTCGGTGTTAGGAGTTGTGTCCATAATGGGTGTAATCAAGCGAGCGAGTGCCTCTTGATTCAGCACACAACAACATTTATTCTTGCGAACAAACAAACACAAGCTGAGCTCGGTTCTTTTGTTTTCATTACAAGACAAGCATGCACTATGTATAACTACTCTCGGCCAGGCTCCATGACGTTGGAATTGCCTTCCAAGAGGACTGGGTCAATGAAACCTTTGTTCCACAGATAGTTCTCGCTTTTGATCGTGTTGCCCTTGTGTTGCGGAGGACCGGGAGGATGGAGTGAACGAAGGAGCTGTCGGGTGCCATCCTTGGTGATATGAGCAGAAATACCAGCTTGGCAATGGAACCATTCCGGGACTCACTAGCTCGGAGAGCCACATGAATTTCACACCAGCAGGCATGGTGACCTCCTGCTCATCGGCGCCAAACTGAGTCACGTGAATACGGGCAAAGATCCCGAGCAGGCTCTCCACGACAGCACCAATTTCGGCAGCATGCTTGGTCGGGCATTCCAGGTCAAAACAGATCAGAGGGGGGGGCACCATAGAGATCTGCTGGTACAATGATGGGGACCAGCGTCCATTGAAGTAGGGCTGGACGATGCAATGAGGATCATATTCCTCATAGTCCAAGAAGTGTGGCTGCTCAGACAGGCGATGAATAAGATATGTCTCCAATGCCTTATGCAGCAGAAAATCGATTTCTACCAGTGCCATCGTAATCAGTCCTATTCCGCGCTCGGCCGGGCCATCATCTCCATCGAAACCAATAACATGGATAAGTACGAGTATGAAGTGTAGCATCCAGGTTGGCTCGCTTGATGTGTTGAAATGACTGAACAATATACAGAGCTCGTTCTGATGCAGCCGAGCGGGAGGCTCCTTGTTCTGTACCACAACAATGGTACAGGATTAACCACAATTTCAGTGGCAAGGGTGAGGAAAAATGTCGGGTATGGCGACGACGGCAGGGGTGACCCTGCCAGAGCCGCCCCGCACGTATGCACTCGAGCTTACTGCTTCCTCCCGGTGCTGTCTACCCACACTGCACGCCAAGCTATTAAAGCTTCTCCCAGAAACCACGGAGTCCCACACTGTCAAGCAAATCACTGGGGACATATTACACCTAGCCCGAGTGCATGCGGCGACAGCAAACAGTGCGCGCCCTCCAGGTCTCAACCAGTACTCTCCCTGCCCACGACGACGAGCAGCTCTGCTCTTGCCACCGTTGTCCCCTCTCCTTTCTCCCCTAGTGCCAAAGCCTCTTTGTGACCAAAGGGCACCTCCAGGCACAGGTACACATCATTAATGATGCAATTGGGCCAAACTTCTTCTGCCTCAAGGCCTTCCAGTCATTCAAAGCGTGGGACCAGGCCTCTCCTGCTGGTCACCATTGTCGTCGAGCAGGGCGGCATGCCACCCTGCTCAGCAGCCCCATCCCACTGCATACTTTCCACATATCATCCCCCCTACATCCCCTCTTTGTCTACATCTTGCTTCCCATGTCCCTGGCTGCACTACGACCACACAGTTTTTCTTCAAATACCGGATACATCTCCATTCTGGGGCATACACACGTTCCTGCCGCTACAACGTCGCATCCTCGTGATGATTGGAATGCTGGGCGCCGCTCCACAAACAAAGAGTCGAAGCCTGCTGTTGCCACCACCTCCCGAATATGGACACGAGCCAACCAGCGCTCGAGCTTTGTTCTAGTCAACTTATAACGAAGGTGAGCAGGGGCACCCTCCCCACCCAATTCCTCATCGAATAAGCCTCTCAGCTCCTCCACAGCCCACTTCCACATCTCTCAATGGCTCTCACCAAGACCACCGCCACCAATCACGCTCGTTGCCAGGCAAGCCATGCGGGCAGTGTCCCTGTGGACACCCTAACTGATGGAATCCCAAGCAACAACACCATGGAAAGCGACAGTGCACCCATGAATTTACGACGCGCCGTGAATCTAGAATCCAAACTAACAATATGGCAGGCACCTTCTGCTCGAGGAGCTGTCGCCACCCCTGCGCCCTCTCCATCGGTCGCCCCTGCGGCTGAGACTGCACCCGCCGCCACCGACGCCCCAGCCCCACTCACTACTGCAGCACCTGCTGCTGCTCTGGCGCCCGCTGATTTCACCACGCCTGCCGCCGCGTCCACCGTGGCCGAAACGCCCAAGGCACTTGTACCCACGCCCATCGTCTCCGATATCATCACACCCAAGACCATCGCCACTCCTGCCCCCGCAGCTGCTGACGCCACCCTTGCCGCAGCCGAGAACACCATCATAATCCAGGAGACGCACCTCAATGTCATTGACGTCGACCAGATTGCCTCACCGCGCCCCGAACCCATCCGCCGCAATGACTTCCCCCTGCTCCCCAGCCCCAGAAACAAGACTATGGCCCCTGTGTCGCATGCAGAGAAGCGCAAGGCAAAGAGAAAGCTAAAGCAAATGAGAAGGGTGCGTGTATTCGAGCGCATATTATGAACCAATCCTAACTACGCTCCCACAAAGCCCCTGCGCCCCCCATGGAGACCCCCGATATCCACGTCGACATCAACAACTTCATGCGCCCCAACTCGCCAGCCTGTGCTCGCCACGATGAAGACGAGGCAAACCTCCATTGAGGCATTGCCAGGTCCCTTGGGTTCCCCACTGACATGGACAATGGCGCGTCATCCTCCCACCAGACCACCACCATTTCCTCGACCATCCTGGCCCATGCACCTCCCGCCTCTCCTCCTCGCTGCCCCGCCACTGCCACCCCTGTCGCCGAGCCCGAGGCCCGTCATCACCGTGCAGATGACAACGGCTGTGTGATCCCCATCCCTGGTACTATGGCACTGTCGACGGCAACCCCCCTCGTGGCTCCTACATGCCCACTCCCCTGCACGGTCATCGCACAATCATGGGCATGATGTCGCAAATCCTCTTCTGCAACCACCCGGTCCAACAGCGCCACCAGTGGGATGCAGCCCCCACCCGAAATTCCTCGGCTGGATCTCCGGCAGAAACGGGAATTGCCTCCAGATGGCGCCCTGCCTCCAGAAAAATATTGCTGACCACTTCAATATGGACCCCACAGACGTTCGTGTTGGTGCCCTGGGCCCTGGCAAAGGCCCCGGCCCTGACCCTATCGCCTGGATCATCAGCATTCCGCAGGAGCAAGCAGACTACCTCCTCGATATCGGCGCCCTCAACTCCGACAACGGCCTCCTTAAATTCTACATCCCGTACAACAACCCCATCAGCCCCTTCCTCTGCACATTCATGGGCTTCACCATCCCCGAGGCCGGCACTGCCCTCGTGCTCACCATCATCGGCGGCGCCATTGCTGACGACCCGGCTGTTGCCCGCTTCGTCAGGGGCCACCGAGACGTGTTCCCTGCCCACCTGACTGCTGAAGAGGCCTTTGCGCGCTTCACCAAGTCAGTCTATGTGCTCGCCCTCCCCCTCTGCCAGTCCGACGGTACTTATATTGCTTGGAACGTCTACGCCCACTCCCCGACGCACAATGAAGAAGCTTTCATCTCGCTCCAGTCCCTTTTTGGGAACCTGTCCATCTTCACTGTCTGGAGCGGCACCGGTGTTGTCCTCTGTCGCCCCCTCTACTGCCGCCTCTGCCGCTGTGTTGACCACCCCACCAACATTTGCCCCGTCGCTGACCTACCCGGCTTTATGGGGCCCACTACCAAGACCATTGGCGCTCTTGAACAAGTGAGCCACAATGCGCTGATGCACTGAGGCCGCCTGGGTAAGAACAACCAGGGCGGAAACAACAAGAGCGCCAAGGGAGCCAAGGGCAAAGGGAAGGACCGCAAGGACCGCAAGGGCGGGAATGGCCGCAAGTAGATCCCTCTCCCTTGTCATGTACTCCCTATAGTTTCCGTACATGATCATCTCACTCTACCTTCCTGTACTCTATGCCCTGCATCCTTAATACTACATCTTTTTCCTTGTCTCCTCCCGCACCCCTCCTAAGTGCTATTCTCTGTATAAGGAACTTAAACCCAGCCTCGACAGGAGCCACCCGCTGCCACTGTCTGCGCATGAAATATGACAAATATTCTAAGAACCTCTCTTCATGTATCAAAGTAACAGAGAATCAACCCCATGGCGGTAACACACCTCTGTATGATCCTACAGCTATTTCACTTCTTCCCCTACTAAGTCTGTGTATGTGTAACGGATCCTGCACCCCCGTGAGTTCTGGGACTCGCACGCAATCAGTTATCAAACCCACTACTGTTCTGCATAATCCCACAGCCACCTTAGGCCCACATAGACCGCTTGAATGGGAAAGCCCAAAGGTGAATCCATAAGCGGAGGCCTATTTAGGCCAGAGCTCGCCGCGCCGAGAGGCTTAAGCTGCTGAAAACGGAGTGCCTCTGCCCCTACAGAGTCATTTTTAGTACCGGTGGCATCGCTCCCCATGGAGGCCGGGATGGCCTGCCCCGTACCCGATGCATTAGTTGGTGCCCGGAGTACGTAGTTCAACGCCAAATTTTTCTTTTCATTTGCTGGAGGTTGAGAAGGTGAGTTGTGAAGGTGATACCCTTTCTGTCTCTGGACGGAATGTGGTGCCGCCCACCGGCCACAACCCCGACGACAGAAGTGGAGGGATGATAGTAGGCAGAGGCGTGAGCGCACATGCTGCCACCACCCGTCGCTCATCACAGATTGCGGACCGAATGAGAAATCAAACAACCAGTGAGCCCGCGGCGACCGACACGGCAAACCAAAGTATGCAGGCAAGCGCGCGTGGGAGCAGGACTCACGTCCCCAGCTCCCTGCCGCCTGTCAGAGGCGCGATGACGCCTGGTGCACATGCATGCACAGGACCCTTTAGGGCCCACCCGAATAACAGGCAGAATGCACCGTCGAGTGCAGGGAGACGTTCTCGTGGCCTCCCAAGTGATGAGGAACACGCACCTGCGTTCTTTAACCAAAAGTGTCTGCGTCAGTAGATAAACAATCCCGCAATCAGCAGGAACACACTTGCGAAGCTCAAGCTAGCTGTCGCGAACTCAAATGGGCTGAGAAAGCCCTCAATCTCGCATCCGCTCCACAAGTTCCACGAATAGCATAGAATTATGCACAATGAGAAGTTGGGCATACTGGCAATGACTGAGACCCATATGTCAGCTGAAAAAGCCCTTGAGATTCAAGGGAGTCACCTAGCAAACAGGATGGACATCTAGAACTCACCGAACCCTGGAGACCCAAGCATAAGGGGTGTCGCGATCATTTTAAACCGTCAGATTACCAACACAAGAGATGCTGAGATACATTATCTAATCCCAGGCAGAGCTATGCTGGCCGTGATCCACTAGCACAGCAACCTCACACTTACGGCCCTTGTAGTGTATGCCCCTGAATCTATGGAAGAAAATGAGGCATTCTGGGATAAAATGACTGACCTATGGTTAACGAAAGACTTACCAATCCTGGACTGGATGGGCATAGACGGAAATGTTGTGGAAGACCCCATTGACAGACTCCCTCACAGAGCTGATGACGCCGGAGCGACCGCGGCGCTGGCAAGATTCAAGCGCCTCCTTGAACTGAAGGATGGGTGGAGGGCGGTAAACCCGGATACCAAGGCGTATATCTTTACTAGCTCTCGCCAACCGCTGACACACTCGCGGCTGGACAGAATATATGTCTCCCCCACGCTTTTTAAGAACTGTAGCAAGTGGGAGATCCACGATGTGGGCTCACTCACCGACCATCACATGGTGTCCGTAACAATATCAGCTCCGGGATCCCCGTATATAGGTCCCGGGAGATACACAATCCCACTTTTCCTCCTCCGAGATAAGGAGTTCATGGCCTGGGTGCTGAACAAAGGTGCTGCCCTTGAACAGTCAATGACAAATGAAAGGTCTGAGGAGAAAAACATACAAACCGAATGGGATTCATTCATTCGCCAGATGAACTTTTTTGCCCGTGCCCGAGCAAGACTGGCGGTAGGCGCCCTAGAACAGAAGAAGCAGAAGCTCCGACAGAAGCGCCAAGCCATTTTAAAAAGGAAGCACCACAAGACCCCCTCCTGCAGAAGGGACCCACATCCCAATGACCCCGAGGGCGAACTCTCAGAAAGGCAAGAGGCATCCACACAGAGAGAACCGGACCCGGATGAATCCGGATTGAGCTCGGAAGAATCCAGCAACGACGAGAGCAGCAGTGATAGCAGGACCTGCGCGTCTTCAAACGAAGTGCCGGAGAGCGACCCAGCCAAGCTGAAGAGAATCCAGAAGGAGATTGACGAGATAGTTGATAGACAGCGCGACAGAAATAGGACCGAGACAAAAGTCCGATGCCACACTGACCTAGATAGGGTCCCAAAGTTCTCAGTGCGCATGAGCAAAGATCCAAAGCCAAGAGATACTATCTCCATGCTGCGACGAACGGATATAGTCCTGGAGAGATCCAGCACTCGGTCAGATAAAATGGCGGAAATTGGTAGAGATTACCATGAAGCCCTCCAGTACGACGAGTCCGAGCTTGACCTTGAAAGCAAAGACAGAGCGATTGACGAGGCGCTCGAGGGAATGAATAATCATGCTGACAACCCAGCAATGGCTAATCTGAGCAAGGAGCTCATAGAAGAAGATGTAGTGACCGCCCTCAAGGAGGCAAAACTGGGAACAGCCTCTGGCATAAATGGGGCCCCTATAGAATTGTGGAAAAAACTCCACACTTTATACCTAGCGACGAAGGAGTCAAACGATCGCGCAGACGAGCCACCCGCAAAAACCTTTGACATAATCAAAGTCCTCACCGCTGTATACAACAACATCGAGAGGCATGGGGTTGCCAAGGGCACCCGCTTCATGATGGGTGGATGTGCCCAATATGGAAGAAGAAGGATCCAATGGATATAGCAAACTATCGCCGAATTACCGTCCTTAACAAGGACTACAAGCTGTTCACAAAAGTGTTAGCAAATAAGCTGACAAGAATAGCTCCGCACCTGATACACAAAGACCAAGCGGGCTTCATGAGAGGCCGGAGAATAGAGGACCAAATATACCTGGCCATGCAAGTCGTCGACTACGCCGAGGAGGATCTTCCGAACGGCGCGATTGTAGCGCTGGACCAAGAGAAAGCGTATGACAAGACCTCCCACCGTTACCTTTGGAAAACGATGGAAAAAAGAGGGATCCCCCTGCTGTTTATAAACACGGTCCGGGCACTTTACACCGGCGCGGAGACACACGTAGTCATAAATGGGGAAATAAGCTCACCATACAAAGTTACCCGGGGAGTGAGGCAAGGTGATCCCCTCTCCTGCCTACTGTTTAATGTAGCGATCGAGACGCTGGCCGAAATGCTCAGACAGTCGAACATTAGCAGATATTCCGTGCCAAAAGTCGTCGAACAAGTCATCATTAAAATGTTTGCTGACGATACAACAGTGTATCTAGATGCTGTGGACGGTTTCGATGAGCTGCGCCGCGTCCTAGACAGATGGTGCCACGCCTCGAGCGCGAAATTCAACGTCGCGAAGACGGAGGTGATCCCTGTGGGAGACCCGGAGTTCCGTAAAAAGGTAATTGAGACCTGCAAAATGAACGACGAGGACTCACCTATCCCGATGGACATGCACATTGTTGCAGATGGCAAATCAGTAAGAATCTTGGGCGGCCATGTTGGCAACGGCATCAACAGCTTTGTAATGTGGTCCCCGGTCCTTGAAAAAATTGACTCATGCCTAGAACGGTGGGTCAGAACCCACCCGACTCTGGAGGCTCGTCGCCATGTGGCGCAGATGAGCATAGGCGCGATGACCCAATATCTAACGATGGTAAATGGAATGCCTGAAAAAATAGTCAAGCACCTCGAAAAGGCCCAACGTGAATTCATGTAGGGAGGAGCAAAATCTTCGCCTGTCGCACAAAGCATGTTAGTGGCGCTGATAGCTGAAGGAGGCAAAAATATGCTAGACCTTAGAGCACGAAATGACATGATCGAACCCATGAACCTCAAATCCTTCGGTAACCTTGACCCAGACAAGAGAGGAACCTGGGGGTACGTCGTGGATGCCCGCCTGGAAATGCTAGATAAGAAGAACTCGACTGTGGAGGAAGGCTCACATGCCAATATGCTCCTCCAGACGTGGTCCCCGAACCAGAGGAAATTGCCGCGAAACCTAAAAGGGATGCTTAAATGTGTACAAAAATACGGGGTGGCGTTTGAAACAGTACTACCCTCTGCGGAGATAGGAGGGATGCTACCTCTGTGGCACCACTTCAGTGGAGACCCCACGAAGTCACAGCGTAACAACTCTGAAGCGTGCAGATGCCTCCGTGCCAACCACGGAGTGCAGACGATAGAACAGGGACTTCCCCTGCCGCAATGGCTCAGGAACCCCGCTCACAAACCTAGAGCGAACTGCAAATGTATTTTGTGCGATGAGGACCGTCGCCACAGAGGGTGCAAAAACCCTCACTCCTGTTCGAAGGCAGTAGAGACGAGGTTGTCCCAACTAAAACCGAAGTGGGACCCAAGGAACATGCTGCTAGGCAGCGCACATGAGGAAAATGACCCGCCACACGGCCCGGAGAGAGCCACCCGGTTCCAACCCCCAAAGCAAATAACGAAGCTCTCCGAAGGCCTGCATATATTCACTGTGCGAGAGCCCATGGGCCCCGTCGACCCGCTGGAAGCAACCGGTGGAAGGGAGCCACCGAGGCGTGACCCAGTACGCATTTTTATCAGTGGCAAGGTCGCGACCCAAAACGGTGAGGCACAAGCAGGAGCGGGAGTGTGGTATGGCACAGCAGACCCGCGAAACATGAGTATCCGACTCCCGGGAGACCGCGACCAAGCGTCAACGAACGCGGAAATACACACCGCTATTATGGGTGTGCGGAGGACTCACCCCGAAGACTCCCTAGTGATCCACTGCAACAAGAGCTCACTGAGGAATGCCATGACCAAAAACCTTGAGAGGTGGGAAGATAGAGGCTGGATCGGAGTCCCAAACAGAGGAGCTCTGCGAACACTCTCAGCTGAACTGAAGAAGAGGAAGGCACTGACCTTCTTCATGACACCCATGAAGGGCGTACCAGAGCCGGATGGCTACATGGCGGCAACGCGGCTCGCACAGGCGTATATGGCTATATGATATATCACTAGGGCCTCATTTAGAGAGGCGTCGTGATATATCAGAGTCGGTAAATGACAGAGGTGTTTGATATATCAGCCAGATGCCCGTTTGGTAAGTGATGCAAAATAGAGAGTTTAGAGAGGTTCGAACATGAGACCTTACCAATGCACCATACACTAAGATATACATTGTTAACCTCTTTACCAGAATAGATATACAGAGGTTTTTGTGTTCCCACTTAGGGTAAGGTGCCCTTACCCTAAGTGGGAACAGCTAATACCCAGACCTAGGGCAGGCAAGCTGCCCTAGGTCTTCGAAATTGTACTAAAATGCTTAATATGTATTTTGATGGTGTTTTAAACCCTAACCAACCCTAACCAACCCTAACCAACCTAACCATCAAATGCTTATAAATCACCTGCAACAGCCTTCTACAATATACCTGGGGACTAACCCTTAACCAACCCTAACCACTAACTCTAACCACTAACCCCTAACTCTAACCTCTAACCTGGCCCCTAAGGCGGGGCCCAGTGGGTGGGGAAACATGCTTATTATGTGTTTTGTTGTTGAAGGGGGCATACTTTGACCCTGTGTGCCTATTGTTTTGGAATGGCAGTTTGGTATAGTTGGTTAAGTTGCTCTTCGATAATGTTATGTAATCATTTTGGTCTGTGACCTTGGTTCAAGCCCCTCTGGTGGTCTTTTATTTTCACCGTTAGTACTACACATCTATCAAGTGATGTATCATGCACCTCTCTGCGCCAGAAGGATTGATATATCACGGTTACTCTCTACTTGGCGAGGGTAATGTATCAATGCCCCAGCCTCAAGACGCTCGCGACAGAGGCCAGTGAGCACGCAATCCCAGGAGATATACCCCTCGAAATCCACGGAGACCTTGTGCTACGGGGAGTGAAGCTGACGAGCCTGACACAGGCCATCATGTACGCGGGGATTAAGGGTCAACGGGAGAAGGTGTCACGGAAGGCGACAGACAATAACGCAAAACAAGCGCAGATCGCTGTGCAGCAATCTTTTAAACGCCGGCCAACGCCGGCCCAGCTGTGGAAGGCAATGAGGAACAAGGACTTTACTCGGCGTATCAAAAACTTCTTGTCGAAATCCATGCACGATGCCCACCGCATAGGGAAGTTTTGGAAACATATCCCGGAATGCGAAGACCGAGGTATCTGCCAGTTCTGCAGCAAAACGGAAGACCTCAAGCACATACTTCTCAAGTGCGAGAGACCCGGCCAGGAAATAATATGGGAAACTGGCTGAGGAGCTGTGGTTAAAGAAGCACTCGGAGTGGGCTCAACCAACACTGGGAAACATCCTGGGATGTGGCATGGCTGCAATCTACAACGAGGAGGGTAAGCTCTCTCAGGGGGCGACACACCTTCATCGGATACTAATATCCGAGGCCATGTTCCTGATATGGAAAATCCGGTGTGACCCTGTCATTGGTAAATCGGGTGCCTCCATGCCTGATGGTGAAATCCACAACAAATGGCTCCACGCCATAAACGAGCGACTCAGCCTCGACCGTACCCTGTCAAATCAGGCTAAGTATGGTAAGACAAACTCTATAAGTCCGTCCCTAGTGCTACAGACCTGGTCCTCAACACTTAGAGACAAGACAAATCTTCCAGCTGACTGGTTGAAGAAGTCCAAGGTTTTAGTGGGTATCGAGCCGATAAGGTCCGTGTCGTCTGCCTCCCATAGTAGGCGGTGTGGTAACTGTTAGCCCGAAGCCCCACACTCCTTGCTTATAGCTTCGTGCATGTGTGCATTACCTTGGGCAGTGGTGTCCCTCGGGGCACTTCTTCTGGAGGCGTGACCTCTGTTCCTTACCCGGTAGGCGAGGCTGACCCATTGTCAGTTGTCGCCCGCCGACATGGTACCACTAAAAATAAAAAAATAAAAAAATGCAGCTGAGCAGCATAGTACTGACACAGACTGTCAGGAGGGACTTCCGGGCAACAACAGCACTCACGACATGGTCAATAATTATGTGCATACATATATAAATGCTGAACATAATTCTGCACGCATCTCAGATTAATCCTGGGTGGATAATCCTGAGGTGTGGAGAATAATCCTTATAATATTGGAGCGCAGAACCGCCTTTCAGAGATGCCTAAATAATCCCGGGATTATAGGCAAGATTAATCTCATTGGCTATTTACAACAGGTTGTGGCTAATAGCAGCTAAGATTAATCCCTTGTTTGTTGGACTTAGCAACAAGGATTAATCCTCATCAGTGTGAACATTGTGATGATTGCAAATTTGGGGTGATCAGCTGGTAGATTTAAGTGTTATTCAGCTGCTATTCAGATGGAGTAGAAAACTATGTACCTGGTGTTTAAAGTGTACAGTGAGTAATACCCCTGCAACAGATGGAAGAAACCGACTCCACTTCCAGCAGCTAATCGGGGTTTGACTCCCTGCATAAACCTAGTCTGGAACCGTCTTTTTTGCTGAGTGGCTTGCAGATTTTTTATTTAGCTGACATTCAAACGGGAGGGTAGAAGTGACGTGGTGCATGGAACACCGCTGCATCGGATAATATCAAGTTGCCTATCGAGCAGGTGATCAGGGTTCGACTCCCCTCATATGCATTTGTCTGTGGAACTGAGTTTTTCTTGCAGGCTGAGCGCTGAGCTTCTTTGCCGTTAATCTGGTATTCAAGTAGATGAGAGAGTGTGAGAGAAGAATGCACTAGATTCTGATATCTGAGTCTGCCTTCCTGATCTGGAAACTCCGAAACGATGCGTCATTCAGAGAGAGGGCGAGGCACCATCCATTTTCGAGGTCCACAACCATTGGGTCTCATTGATAAACAATTGAATAAAAATCGACTGCTTCATGGCAACCTCAAGATCCAACCAAAATAAAATTCTGGTGCTACCAACAGTAGTGCTTCAGGTTGGAACCAGACCCTTATAAACGAAAGAAACCTGCCAACAGATTGGCTAAGAGATCCCAGGGTTCTAGTGGGTATCCGGACCATCAGCTCCCACACCGCAATCCTGTCCTCCCAAAGGCGTGGCCAGCAAAGTTGAGCAATTTTCTGTCCCAAGTGCGAGCCCCACACTGCGACCTTCGTCGAGTGCGTAATTACATTTCCCTGGGGGTGGAACCCCTTTTCTCTCCTGGAGGCCGAGATCCCATCCACGCTTACAGGCCCCGTGGGTTAATTACTAATTAATTGTGTGGGTGCTACTTCGTACCACCAAAAATTAATATTAAAATTAAAACATTTACTTAGTGCGATTTTGGTTTCCTCCTAGGATCGAACTCGAGGCCATGAGCCAACTACTACTGGAGCAATGTGTTCCCCCATGTTTATCTCGTTGCCATCACAGCCGCTCAAATCCCAGTGTATACCGGTCCTCGGACATTGCTTCAGAATGACTGTTAAATCCAGTGGGATCAGAATTTAATTGCATCCTATGCTTCTCCGTCTGTCTTGCTCCCAGAATCTTGACTCTTGATTTCCGTTCCTGGCTCGGGTTTACATGTAGTCAGTGTTCACCCGAAGGGCGAAGGCCTTCAACGTTGAAGGCCTTCACATATCACATGCATATATTATATAATTTTCAACTTTTGAACCAGCAGGCGGCACCAACGACCAACCAACAACGAGGGAGTCAAATAGATCTAATTTTATGCAAGCTTGGACTCCACTGGCTTTCCATATCTTGACGAGATCCATGCCTGTGCCCACAGGCGGCAGGACGATGAAGGTTCAAGGAATTGGTTGGAATGTTTGCAGATGCAAGGAAGAACAATTTCTCTAGAGGTGGAAACATAGTTGTAGACTCACATAGATGGCGGACTTCTTGCTTACCTTTAACAATTTGGGTTGAACATCGGTTGAACGGCGGTGCCAGACGGCGTGGGAGAATCAGATGAAGGCCTTCGGCTGCCCTTCAACTTTGAAGCCTTCACCCTTTCCTTTGGAACACCTTCACGATCCAGACAACCAAATTGAAGGCCTTCAGGGCGAACACTGCATGATGTGGTTCTTGATCCGATCCCGTATCTGTACCTGTGCAGATACTAGTCAAAGGCAAGTCAATGCACACAAATTTGGTGTTTACTTGGGGAATGTACACCTCCGAAAATTGGGGAACCATGCCTAGGCTTGAAAACCGGCTCGATTGCGATAGAATCGTACCTGCAGTTTATATGTGGATCAATCTGCGTGAATCTAGATCTAGACCCGTTTGACTCGGGGTAGGTATGGATAAGAGGTGTTTGCCTAGGTGTTTCGAATGAGTATATGTTGCTAACCCTTTAAAATTGTTCACCTCCGAGTAGTTCTCGATTAATACCATATTGGCATCGGTACCTGCGCCCTTTACTCTCCGTCCCTGGCTCGGGTGTATTTCTCTCCATATAGAACCGTGTTACGCACGGAACCCCCATGGCCTTGCGCTTATATATAGCAGATAGCAGTTCCAGGGTGCTTCGGGACATCCACATCCGGCCAATATTCCTTCTCCTTGACCTGGAACACATGCACCAAAAACTCCTTCAGTGACGCAAAATCCATCCGATAGACAGCCGTCGTCGAAGCAGTAATAGTGCCTCGTAGCCCTGAAGAAGGAGAAATCGTTGAACCCTCTGAGGAATATCACCGGCTTGACAATGCCAGATACGCCAAACACGCTGATAGGCTGGCCCTGTGACCAGGCGTGAAATCTTTCAATTTTGCGTCTGTTGTTACTTGCTAGGACCATATAAGCCAATAGATCATGCTCCAGAGAGCTAGTGTGAGGTCCGAACATCTAGCTAAGGATATACTATGTGTGCTATCTGTAGGCGCTCAGTTGTGATGATGGTACCACCATGGGCCAGATTCCCAAGCAGCTATACTACTTTTAGCGAAAGGTCATCCATCCGTTCTGTGAGGAACTGGAACTTGCCTGCGTATTCCTACCAAGGATATATTTACGGTACACCATCTAGACAATGGGCAATATGCTGGGGACACAATTAGAGTTTGCACAATGTCGCGGTGGTCAAAGCGACCTCGCGCGATAACAAGTCTGACACTTCCCGATAAAGCCGATCAGGCTTTTGACAGGAAGTGTCAACGGTTTAACCGGACTGGTGATCGAGCCAGTGGAATGGCAGATCCATGCGGCTAAATAGAGATCATCCGGGTCTAGACACTCACTTTATTTAAAGCCCAGAAACCATATGGAGCTGTCATTAAACACATGGGATCTGCAGCGCAGCAGCTGCGGACTCAAGTCAGAGTGGAGCGAGCCATGCAGTTTGTTCCTGGTGTGACTGAGAACAGAGGTATCAGGCGCCATTAAAATAATAAATATACCATTTTCTGTCAAGTACCGGATTGCCGTCGGGACCGATCGGATCCGAGGGGTCCTGTCAAGACAAGTTGAATGTGAGCGAGGGGTGGACACTACACAAGATATGAACTTCGCGTGGAAAGTGCGAAGTCCAGTCGGGACCGAGGCGGAGCCGACGGGGGCAGAGTGGACTTGGCTTCAGCTTGTGCGCTGCGCCCTTCTCTACAACCCGTGTCCAATTTCGGAAAAGGTCGGAGGCCGATGAAGGGAAGATAACAGAGGCCGACAGAAGACCGAAGCGAGGATGAGGATAGGGAGGGAGTCTTAGTCGATATTCAAACTGACTAGAACAGGATGTACATAAGGCTATTTGTACTAAGTCTAAATTATTACTTAAGTGTCGGAGCCGTCGGGGCGCCGAGGCTCCGTGATAGCGATGAGTGACTGCTGTACATATGAGTCAATGCTGTGGCGGAGTTTTCGGACGACCGAAGGTTCCGAGGGAGGGATATCATAGTGTGCAGCTGTGTCGTGATGATAAAGGGACCCAATAGGAGCTGTTCAGAAATACGAGGCGAGGGAGCGCGATAGCGCGACCGAGCTGGGGAAGGCCTAGTTGAAGCTAGAGAGAGTTCTGATGCTGTGGCGGAGTTTTCGGAGGACCGAAGGTTCCGAGGGAGGGATATCATAGTGTGCAGCTGTGTAGTGATGATAAAGGGACCCAATAGGAGCTGTTCAGAAATACTCGGGAGCCGACGGGGTCCGAAGTCACGGTACATGTCATTTTCTCACAAACTGACTTTTAAGAGGACTAGTTTCGTAGTTAAATGAGCTCGGAGCATTTATCCGACGAGTTCTAAATACCCGTTTGTATTATTTTGTGACCAGATATTGTGATTTCCTTATTTAGATCCCTTGTTTGTATAAATACCCATAATTTATTAGGAGGAAACCAGTAGATTCTACCCTTTTCTACCCAGAGACCAAGGCTACCAGCTAGGTCCTGTGTGGGAACGTCTAGACTCCATTCAGCTCAACTCTAAGAACTTTTAAGTTCTCTCAGTT
Source organism: Mycena rosella (assembly GCA_029378255.1). Lineage (NCBI taxonomy): Eukaryota > Fungi > Basidiomycota > Agaricomycetes > Agaricales > Mycenaceae > Mycena > Mycena rosella. Next base: position 623,607 of record JARKIE010000004.1, on the reverse strand, counting down.
AGCTTACATTGTGGGAATAAATTTGATTTCGGTTGATATTTGAATGCAAGACAAGTTGAGAAGTTCGAAGGAACTAATCAAGTGCAAGTTACAAGTTACCAGTACGTGCGAACAAGTTGAACATCGGATTTCTGTGGAGCTGTGACCTTCGTCGTTACTTTGTCACTTGGGGGTAATGGCTGTGGCACTGGCCCGGCAAACTCGTACTTTTTCAAGCACGTTTGGGCAACCAAGCATCGGAGCTACCCAGGAGAAATTAATAGCGCGAGGATGAAAAAGGTGCTTAGTTTCGGCACTTATGGCCTGCACCCACGAAAGCGTGCAGTACGCTGTGCGCTTGTGTGATTCACGTGAGGTGACTGATTTGTGGAGATGTGTGTGGTGTGCTATGTGCTGTGGTGCATGATTCGCATGAGGCATGTGCTGTTGTGGTAAAAAAATCCCTGCTGTTAATAATTAGCCTGTAGTCCTATGACTCGGGGCAGATTTGCACCGGTAGAGGCCTTCTAGGCGCCGTCAGTTATTTGGAGCTAACAATCATGAGAATTGTGAGTAAGATCCAGTAAAGAGGAGTAGTGACACAGCTAATTAAATGAGGCTCTTTATTTCAAGTTGTACCCTCAAGCGACAGTTCTGGCAGGAAATCCACTTGGTGGTCAAAAAGGTTGCTAGTGCAAAATAGGGGCTTCAGATGTGTGCAGTGGGACTGATCAAGTGACCATGATCGGTATGCTGGCTGTATGTAAAATAAAATGAAAAAGAATGGAAGGAGGCCATGGGATGGCATGGCCGAGGATGTCTGACAAGCGCGATGGTGGCAAGGATGAGGAAAGATTGAAGAAAAAGTCGAAAATTTAAATTGCCTAAAGCCTACAAAGAGAACAGATTACTCAATCAAAACACAGCCACTATTAAGCCACAAGATTTGAAGAGAATTTAGAGCACAGCCACTATGTGTGCTTCATCACTGCCACTAAAATTCATAGCACAGCCACTAAATTTGTTACACACTTAAACAGGGGACATTTTTCAACTAGCGTGCAAAAACCTCATGTCAATTGATCAAAAATGATTACATAAGTACTCATAATAGTTATCAAGCCAGTTACCAGAATATAAGTTGCCAGACAAAATCCTATTGATCTTAGGATCACCTTGGAAGTAATTCCAAACCCCTGTTGCACCAATCTTACTTTCCTTACCCTCTGAGGTCGTGTTAAGCGCCTAGAACAGTCTGGTTGTCCCAAAAGTCACCTTTAACAAAAATTGCTTTTGCATTGTAAAGTCCCAAATTGCCACTGCCTAATACCTGGTAGGAACCCCGAACTTGCGTGTTTGATAGTTTGAGTTGTTGTGTGTTGTTGGTGTTGTTGGTTGTTCACTTTAGTGCTCAGCTTCCACACTATATTTCACCTGTGGTTCAATAGTCAGTGTTTCAACGTCAAAGTCTTCGCCAAGGAATCATTTGACTTGTTACCTGAGAAGAGACCGTGGGATCATGTGATTGAGCTGACAGTCGGATCAAAGGCCGTAGATTGCAAGATCTACCGACTCTCAGTAACGGAGCAAGGAAAGCTCAACAACTTCCTGGAGGAGAATCTGAAGAGCAGACAGATCCAACCATCAAAATCGCCGATGGCATCGGCATTCTTTTTCATAAAGAAGAAAGATGGCAGCCTGCGACCAGTCCAAGATTACCGGAAGCTCAACGAGATGACGGTTAAAAAAGCTCGTCAATCAGCTTTGCAGTGCCAAGATCTTTACGAAATTGGACATCAGATGGGGGTACAACAACATACAGATTAAGGAGGGGGATGAGTGGAAAGCGGTGTTCCGGACCAACCGAGGGCTGTTCGAGCCCCTTGTGATGTTCTTTGGTCTCATGAACTTGCTGGCAACCTTTCAAACAATGATGAACGACATCCAGAGGGAACTCATCAATGAAGGAAAGGTCATCATGTACCTGGACAATATCCTGATCTTCACCAAGACCATGGAGGAACACCGGGCATTGACAAAGCGAGTACTGCAGATACTCCAGGACAACAAACTATTTCTCAAACCTGAGAAGTGCGAGTTCAAACGCATGGAGATAGAGTACTTGGGAGTGATCATCCCGCACAATGTGATGAGGATGGACCCAGCAAAGATCAAGGGGATAACTGAGTGGCAGGAGCCCAAGAACCTGAAGCAAACACAGGTGTTCTTGGGATTCACAAACTTCTACCGCCGGTTTGTTCGAGGATACAGCGGGGTCGCCAAACCGCTCACTAGGTTGACTGGGAAGGAGGGATGGAAGTGGGGAGCAGAGCAGAAGAAAGCATTCCAGAAGTTGAAGGATCGGATCGCGGAGGATGCAGTGTTGGTGCTTCCCACGGACCATGGGAAGTTCCGACTGGAGGCGGACACCTCGGAAGGAGCCACGGGAGCGGTGCTCAGCCAAGAACAGGAGGGCAAATGGCACCCTGTTGCATTCATGTCTCATGGACTGAACGAGACCGAGCGGAATTACAAGATCTATGACAAAGAGATGCTCGCAATCATGCTCATCCTGGCAGAGTGGCGGCAGATGTTGATGGGAGCACGGGAAACATTTGAGGTTCTGACGGATCACCAGAACCTTGAGTACTTCAGGAAGTCGCAGAAGCTCAATCACCGACAAGCCCGATGGATCATGGAGCTTGCCGAGTATGATTTCACGCTGCACCACCGGCCTGGAGCGCTGAACAAGAAGGCGGATCTCTTATCTCAGAAATCAGATCATGATCAGGGAAAAAATGACAATGAAATGTCGTGCTGCTGAAGCCCGAGCATTTCCGAACACAAGACATAGTGCTGGAAGGGCCAAAGGCGGAGATACTAGAAGTGATTATCAAGGGGAGAAAAAAAGACCAAAGCGTGAAGCTGGCGCTCGAGAAAAAGTTACCAGCCTGGAAAAAAGAAAATGATATTATATACTACAATGGACCTATTTACGTACCATGGAACGAAGAACTCCGAGATAAGATTATTGGGCTTCATCACAACTTGCCCCTGCTCGGCCATCCCGGAGAGAACCGGACGCAGGAAATGATTGAACATAATTATTGGTGGCTGCAACTCAGGAATCAAGTCGCAAGATATATAAAGGAATGCAAGGCATGCCAGAGAACGCGGGTGCACCAGTACAAGCAGGGAAAGCTTAACCCGCACAAGATCGCCAAGGGTCCTTGGCAGATAATATCTATGGACCTTATCGGACCGCTGCTGCTTAGCAATGGCTGTAATACTATCCAAGTCTGGGCGGACACCTTCACGAAGATGATCCACACCGAGGCTGTGCACATGGAGTTGAACTCCGAAGGAGTAGCCCGATTGACTCAGGACCGAGTGATTAGATATCCCGGAATTCTACGGAAGATTATCTCAGACCAGGATCCAAGATATGTCTCCGGGTTCATGAAGGAATTGAACCGGCTGCTCGGTGTGGAAATAAACCCGAGCGCGGTATTCCATCCAATCACAGACAGCCAGACTGAACAGATGAACCAGGAGATTGAAAAATATCTCCGTATTTATGTAAACTATCGACAAACAGATTGGGCGGAGTGGCTCGCTTTAGCTGAGTTCACACACAATGACAAACAAAGCTCATCAACGAGCATGTCTCCGTTTTTTGCGAACACGGGATACCACCCCTGGAAGGGGATAGAAAACACTGTCGAGTCGTGCAACGAGGCCGCGAATGACTTTGCCGCGAAAATGAAAAAAATCTGCAACGAAGCAGCAGCTGTGCTGGAAAAAAACCCAGAAAACCATGAAAAAACATTACAATGCACACAGGTCTGATGTGCTGGGATTCAAGGTCGGTGATAAGGTGTGGCTAGAAGCCAAAGACATCACCACAGATCAGCCGACAAAGAAGCTGGACAATAGAAGGCTGGGGCCTTACAAGATTCTGGAGAAGGTTGGAGCTTCAGTGTACAAACTTAGATTGCCTGAAACGGACAAGTCACATCCGGTTTTCAATGAGGCACTGCTGACCCCATACATCGAACCACCAAGGGAACAGAGAGAAGAGCAGCCGGCACCACAGATCGTGCAGGGTCACGAGGAGTACAAAGTGGAGGAGATTTTAAAACACAGAAAACACGGCTGAGGTTATCAGTACCTCATGAAATGGAAAAATTACCCCTTGGGAGAACGCACCTGGGAACCAAGAAGGCATTTGGGGAATGCAAAGGAGCTCTTGGACAGATATAATGTCGAGCAAAGCCTTGCGATCAGAGCCTTGCCAGTCCTGCCAAAGGGATTTTGGGACAAAACCATTCACTGATATAAAACAAAGGAGGAGTCCAAAGAATACTTGATGAAGAAACTATTTATTCCCGAGACCAATACATTCGTCACAGTCGACGAGGACATCGACCCTAGATGGGGGGTAATGTCACGATTCAAAGCCAATCTTATCGTGACAACACCTATCTTAGTGCCTGAGATAGTGCCTGATGATGACACCCGGGAGAATGCCTGATGATTGACAGATGGTTACCGCGAGGGAGTGATTTATATTAAGACACATGGAAACGGAACACAATAATTGGACAGCCGTCAAATCTTGACAGTTGACAGAAGAACACTAAGCTGAGACAACATCCATGCTTGACGAGCAAGGTTATTGTATGGACAACAATAGCATAGTTAGTTCTCATGGTTTGTTCAGTAGTATAAGTAGAGTTACGCTTTCACTTGTAGTGATGATGATGATGATGATGGTTCATTAATGTTACTGTATACGACCAAGGAGGTTACGACAGCTGTACGGTATTGTGGTGGTAAGGTTTCTATGGTGGGTGGTTGGGTTATTGGTTTTCAGAAATAAGTAAGTCGGAGTATCGTATGGGGAAAATGTATGCGTGATGATTCAGTTATGATGAGCGAGATGCGAGTGAGGGAGGTGAGCGGACAGTTTTTTGGGATTTGGATGATATAATTAAGTAAATGTAAAGTACGAGAGAGAAGGGAAACATGGGAAAGGGAGGGAAAGGGGAAACAGGGACAGAGAGCAAGGGGCAAAGCAGAGGCTCACAAGGTAGATTCGGGCGGGGGGCAAGGCCATGCAAAATGTTCCGTTGCATTGATAAACTTCCCGATTGGCGTCAGGAGCTTGGGATGGGTGAGCAGTGGGGAGAGGTGGAGCGGGCCGAAGTGTCCTATATCGCGACATGCGGCGTGTAGCAGCTGGCGGAGTGATTCCCATGCCGGGCACTCAAGGAGGTAGTGCGTGCGCGTCTCGTAGAGGGCGCCACACGCTTCGCAGGACGGCGAGTCAGTAAAGCCTGACTTGTATCTGTTGGCGTTGAGGTATGTGAAGCCGGTTCGGAGTTGGGAGATACAGGAGGATGCTTTACGCGATAGCGAAGAGGAGGAGTAGAGGGGAGAGGGAATGAGGGAGGGGGGTGTGCGATCGAGGTACCGGAGCGCTTTGCCTGTCTTCACCGTTTGCCAGCGGGTGTCCCACTCCGCGAGCGACAAGACGTGAATGTGGTGGTGGACCGAGGTAAGCGAGACATAGTTGTCCGGGTTGGGGTCACATTTCGTGGCCGCTTTGGCTGCAGCGTCGGCAAGCTCATTGCCGTCTGTCCCGATGTGGGCTGGGGTCCACAGGTTGAGGATGGTGAGGTGGGGGATGATGAGCATAGCGTTCCGGATAAGTTGATCATACCGGATCGCGCAAAACTGGCCTGACCGCGGTTTGGTGGATAGGATTCCACGGAGCGCCGCTTGTGAGTCCGCGACGCAAAGCACGCAGTGGCACCTGTTGCGGAGCACCTTTGTCGTCGCGCATAGCAGTCCTTCCATCTCGCCCTCGCACACCTGCCCATCACCCAAAGACACCCCTATACACTCCTTCTCCACTCCACCCTCCACTCGTACTGCCGCTCCTCCCGCACAGCCCTCTAGAAGCGATCCATCGGTAAAACACGTCGCGTCCCGGCGTCGTTTGTCAGCCATCACTACCTCCAGCGCCCTAAGTGCGTCCTCCTTGGGCAGGATGATCGTGGTGACCGGGAGTGGCGTCGTCCAAGGCGCGGCGTACACCGGCACGATCGGCTCCATGCCCAATGTCTCGTCGAAGTCTGTGTCCGGGGACTCCTCGGAGCCCACCGCTCTCGGGACTTTACGCTTCCTCAGGCGTTGGCCGCACGCGGGGACTGACGGAGGCCATCTGGTGCCGGGGATGCGCTCGACGTAGTGTAGCATTTACGCGTTTTTGAGGGATTTCGGGGCGACGGCGATGGCATTGCCCAGAAGGGGGCGAATAGGGTGAGAAGGGGGGAGGGAGAGGTAGTAGGCCACGGTGTTCATCGCGTCGCACTCGATACAGAGTTGTGCGGGCAACATTGCTGCTTCCTTTTCCAGCACAGCTAGGGCTGCCGTGCGGAATGCGCCTGTAACACATCTGGCCACTGACTTGTTGACCCGGTCAAGTGGCTTAAATGTGTTAGCGGAGAGCGGGAGGAAAGATGAGACACCATAATCGGCGCACGGGAGGACAGTGGAACGGGTAAGGTCGCGGATGAGCAGTGGACGAAGCCCCCAGAAATTGTGCATCACCGCCAACGACGTGTTAAGGGCTCGCGATGCCGAGGCAGCGCGTGCTGCAATGTGTTTGTGTCCGTTCAGATTCTTGTCCAGCCAGAGGCCGACCCACTTCACGGCGTCGGAGGGGGTAATCGTCTTCCCGTCAAAACAGACTGAGAGATGGGAAAGGTCAGCGTGGCCAGATGTGATGTGGAGTAGGTCAGTCTTATCGCTCTCAAACAGCGCTTCGTCCTCCTGCTCCCACTGCTTTGCGATCCGACCGGCGGTCTCCAGATTCCGGATATTCTCGAGAGGGCAACGACTTGCCGTCGAGAAGCTGACATCATCCACAAAGCCTTTGGACCAAGATATCCCCACCTGAACCGTAGAGAGCCGATGGAGCAGTCGGTTGATGGACAGAAGGAATAGGATAACCGAGAGGGCTGAACCCTGCGGAGCGCCCTTGCCCGAGCAGCGGAAAGTCGCGGTTGGTTTGCCGTCGATGATCACGGTGACAAGGTGACCATCAAGGAATGAAAGAACCCAAGAGATGAGGTGTCTCGGGAATCTGCGTAGCGCCAGTTCCTCGGCGATGACGCGGTGGCTGATTCCGTTGAAGGCTCCCTTCAGGTCGAAGAAGAGTGTTGACACAATTTTCCCTTGGTCCAGTTCTGCACGAGCTTTGTGAATGTACGCGTCGGCAGCCTGCTGAGTGCTGCGTCCCGGTTGTCCTCCGAATTGGTCCTGGTGAAGGAAGCCCAGAGTCTCTGCCTCAAATGAAATCCGGTTTGCCATTAAGCGCTCCAGAGGCTTCGCCAAGACTTCCGCGTGTTGCTCGACAGGGCGATAAGATTTCGGACTCGTCCGGTCTTTTTTGCCAGCCTTGTATGTCGGGATTGCGTTCGAGGATCTGAGATGCGTGGGGTAGAGTCCTAGTCGGATTGACGCCTTGAGGACCTGACGTACACGGTCGCCAATTACGGGCCAAGCGCGCTGGACGTACCCCATTTGAAGACCGTGGGAGTCCGGGGCCTTTCACGGATCACCCGACCATATTACCGCATCCACTTCCTCGTCAGTCGCCTCCTCCATTCTCCGCTCGTCAATGATCACCAAACCCTCCATGAGCTTCGCGCACTTCTCGCCTCGCGCCCTCTCATCTGCTCTACACTCCCTCAACTTCAACCCAGCGGTCTCATCCCGCCCTCCGTTGCCGCCTGGCACCTCACCACTTTCCTTCGCAGCCACTTGTTTATTGCTCGACGAGTTGTTGGCAGGGTCGATCGGGGGATTTGGGGTGTTGTTACTACCTAAAGTGAGTTTGTTATTATTGTTATTATTGTTGTTTTTCGTTTCGTTGGACTGTGTTTTGTTCTTTTCGTTATTTCTCTTGTCTTCATTGTCGTTTTTTGGAGTTGTTTCTTCGTTACCACTGGCTTTCTCTCTATCGCCCCCTACTGTCCTTCTCACCACCGAAGACCCAAACCAGTTCAGCCCCATCGCTCTTCCCCGCTCTATGTGTCCTGTTATGGCGATTTTCGTCGTCAGGTCCACAAGAGCGGGAAATATCGACCTGGGCTTGAAGCGGAGCTTGTTCAGGACATCGTAGACGTTAGTACGCTCCATCGACTGGATGAAGGTTGCCCAAGCCGCCTGCTTAGCTGCGGAGATAGCGTGATACAGCGCTCGTCTCACCTCAAGCCAGTGCTGACGTGTGAGCGGTGTGTGGTGACGTTGAAACCATCGGGCCGCACGCTTTGATGACTTGAGGAGTGTAGCAAGCTCCTGCGTCCACCATTTCCGGGAGCGAGCGCAAGGACGCCGTATCGCCGTAGATTCACCCAGAGCTAGTACCAGGGCGTCGCAGAGTAGGCCAACTGCGTCATCGAGTTCTTCCTGGGATTCAATGGAGGGAGGGGCACGCCCCAGTTCATGCCGGAGGATCGCCAGGTATTTCTCGACATTCATTGAGTCGGGGTTAAAACGGCTTGATGACAGTTTCTGAACATCCAGGTCGAGCGCATAAGTGATAGGCTCATGGTCGCTTCCTAGCCCAAGGTGGGAGGCAACTTGAACATTCGAGATGTGCCAAATGAGGGATGGGGTGACGAAGCCAAGGTCCAAGACATTTCCCGAGGGGATGTGAGTTGGTACATCAGGCGGCGTGATGAGGGTTAGCGGGTGTGCGACCAGGAGATCATGGAGGCCGAAATCTTCCATGCGCATCGGGGTGAGGGTCCTAGAGTCCCAGGCTGCATGGTGAGAATTAGAGTCCATCATTGCAAAGATTTCGTCCTGTGCACCGAAGCACGACAAGACGGCGGTGAGGAGGCCAACCCCCGCGTGCGTAACGCTGTCGTTATACAGGTTAATGAGATGGATGACTCGTCCTTTCACCGTGAGGTCCACCACCAGTAGATCGGGCGAGGTGGATAGGTCCGGTCGGGGGAAAATACCAGATTGAGGGATTGTCGCCTCTTTGAAGTAGAAAGAGACCCGGTGTCTAGTGTCGCAACTTGGTGTTATAAGAATATAGCCTGTGTGGTCAAACGCTCGCTCCTCCTTCTCCCACGGCTCCTGGAGACATATAATGTCAAAGTCGTGCGCTCCCATGAGAATTTCCAAGGGATTGCGCGACTTCCAGGAGTTGCTTTGCACGATGTGCAGCATTCACATGCGGTCGGGCAGCCGCGGCGCCGTGGGTGGGATTACTGAGGGGAGGTTCGACAGACCAAACGAGGTGGACAGCGGGGAGAGGGGAGTTGATGCTGTGGTGGGGTTGTTATAGCGAGACTTCATATCCAGGGTGCAGCAGAGTTCGACGGCACGGAGACGCAAGGTCTCCGCAATACGCTTGTGTGCGGGGCACGCGAAGCTGTCCGTGCGGTGTGCTCCGCCGCAGTTGACGCACACGGGTTTGTCTGAACAGACAGCGCCGTGGTAATCCTTCCCGCAACCAGCACACTTCGGTGACGAAGAGCAGCGGTCGCGGGTGTGACTGTATTTCAGGCACCCCCAGCATAACACGGTGCGAAGGTGTGGGAATTCACGCCCTACCGCTGGCACCGTGCCCGCCAGGACTACCCTTCCCATTGCGACGGCCTTATCGACCAAGTCACAGGAGCTGAGCCACACAAAAAGCGACTCAGCTTTGGGCGGTGTCCGGCCCACCGCTACTAGGGCCGCAATCTTAGCTGCGCTGGGTGGTTTATTAACCCAGGTGGGAGTCCCGATGATCGGTCCGAGGTGCGGGTTACGCGCCGCGAGCTGAACACCGAGCTCCGCCAGCGAGCCGACTCCCGCGAACGCCACGCCATCTATCTGGATGAAGCACTTCGACGCCACGGGTGCGATGTGTCCACCGGGGAAAATGGCGGGAGCCCAAACGTCCCAGCTCTCCGTAAGGATACGGAGGTCGTCCTTCGAGTTAGGAACGACAAAGATCTTGTTCTCCGCCTGTTTTTGCGTGTACAAAATCAGGGGGAGACCGAGGGGAGCGAGACCCTCGTTGATCTTTGCTAGGATTTCCGGATACGGGAGCCTCAGAAGCGGCGGTACGGTCCCGTCGAAGCGCACCAAGATGCGCTCGTCTTCCGGGTTAGGTAGCGGCGGGGTCTGCGGTTTATTCTGGGGAGGAGACGTCGAGGTCTTTGCAGACGATCCGTGGGCGCAGGACACAGCCTCGCAGACAGGTGCGTTCTTGAGTGACTCGACAGTCTTCGTCAACATCTGGATGGCGCGGTGCTGCGCCTCAACCTGTTGCACGAGCGACTTGACAGGCGAGGATACAGCACGCGTAACAACCGAGCTGAACGATTCCCGGGATTCATCTGCACTGGGATATTCATGGTGGTTAAGCAGGTGTGCGTGAATTTCCTCTAGAAGCTCATAGCAAGGTATCGTCGCTTCTTTGACGTCGCGCATAGCCAAGATTGTGTCGCCTAGAACAGCTGCCAGAGCATCGAGACTAGCCGCTGCTGCCACAGAATCGTGAAGTTCCAGGTAGCGTTCCTTCTTGGCTGTATCGCGTTTCTTTGCTGTGGGCTTAGGTGCCTTCGGCTCCCCAGCGTAGTCAGATGTATTAACGGGGGCAGGCATATTCTCTTGCCTGTCCGCACGAGGCGGAAGCTCGTCGGTCCCTCTCGGCAGGACCGTCCGAGCCCCCCCTCGCTTTTTCTGGGCGTCTCCATGGGAGCCCGTATCCAGAGTCACATCTGGGGTAGCTGGCGAGGTTGTGGCTCTGCGCGTGTCGCGTTCCTGGATCTGGGGCGTTGGTCTATGGGGCGGGTGTGCGGCGCGTTTGGTGGTCTTCTTCTTGGTTTTCCTCCCTTGGCAAGGCGGCGTGATGATTACTGAGTCGTCGGGGATGGGGGAGACGGTGCGAGGCAGTGGGCAGGGAGCGCGTTGAGAGCGACGGACGGTAACGTTATTGATCGCTTCAGCTTCTTCCGCGGGCTTCTCGAGCTTCTCGGGCACTGCCTCTGATGGTATCACAGGCGCAGGCGTAGGCAGGGTGGTCCGGAGTTGCGGGGGGTGGTAGGGCGCCCGCGGCGGGTCCGGGGGTGATTCCGACATGATAGTTGCGGCACCGGTCACTTGTAGTCTTTAGTCTTTTATTCCATCTCATTTCGAGACTCACACTCACACTACCCAATCCCTCTCATCTTACCGAGAGTGGACACGAGAGCCTTGAGTGTGACAGCATACATTTTGACCAAATTACATGTTTTGTATTCTTTTTCTGATTCACTATCTCCATATTCAATAATTGTAGCAACTTACAGTAGATCTTCATCGGTTTGCTGCTTTCTCTCTGAATTTTGTCGGGATTGAGAGAAATGGTGAAGAAAACCTTGAGAAATCCAATTTTCCATTGAATTGACTTCCGGTAAGGATAGATACTTTCCAGGGAATATCTGAGGGGTGCCAGCAATGCCGGCATATGGGATTTAGTCTTGAAATTTAGTCCTGGACTCCTGTGTGGTTCCCGTAAGACTATGTTGGAATAAAGCTATATTATTCTGCTGCACACCACATCAAGGTGTTCCATCATGATCCAAATAGCAACTAAAAATGTTTCCTTCACTGTTGACCATGTCCCCACCTTCCGCATCATGGATATAACCCGAGAAAGAGTGATGAAATATGTACGGGGTTTCATAGTTCTTGCAACATTCATCAAAATCCCGATATTAGAGAGTTTGCGCTGCAGCCATCAGCATCACCTCGTGGCTGATTTGCAGTGCGCTGACATATGGCTCCACCCGCCAAAAATAAGCCCCAGTGGCTCCAACAGCCATCCACGGCGACTTTTGGCGGGTGGAGCCATACGTCAGCGCACTGCAAATCAGCCACCAGGTGGCGCTGATGGCTGCAGCGCAAACTCGTTATTTTCTCCAAGATTCACGGAAACTTTGATGGAAATATCTGGAATTGCAAAAAATTTCAACACACAAGAAATTTTGGTCAAAAAATTCGAACCCAGCTTCTTCAAACAAGGTCTGGGCGAGCCACTTGGATTTCATGGCCCAACAAGCCTCAAATGCTGACAGGTGCACAACATAATATACTTCAAGGTTGATTTCTATGACTAATTGCACACAAATTATTCCAGAATAACAAGCTATATTTCATGTCAATCTGTGCAAAGCTGACCGAGAAATGGACAATTCGCCTGAAACAGCAAATTTTCGATTCGCGCCTTTGGTTCTATAATTGGCCGTAAACTATATTTAATTGATTTTCCTGCAGGCGCTACATTTTTGGCTCCATTAGCAATAGGAAATAATTAGATGGAACAGGGCTTGAACACTGTTTAGTGTTGAGATGTCCTCAGAAGCAAGCATATTGGGATGTGATTCATTTAATTAACCCTTTGCATTCTGAAAGGGAAGATGCCTGCAATTAGGCAAGTTGTAAATGGTTTTGCAATTCCATTGTAAGTTGCAAGCTAAAACCCTGTTTTCAACGGTGAGTTGTAAACAATTTTTTTTTTGCGCACTATATGTGCCATAGTGGCATAGCTCAGGGCCTGGTTATGAGCACTTATGTAATCGTTTTTAATCAACCGAAATGAGGTGTTCGAGGTCTGGTTAAAAAGTGTCCCAATCTAAGTTTGTAAAGAAAATAGGGGCTGTGCTACAGATTTTAGTGGCTGTGTTGAAGTGTTTTTAGTGGCTGTCCTTTAAAACTCATTCATTTCCAGTGAGTTTATAGTGGCTGTGTTGGGCTCTCGTAATCTTCCTCGATTCTCGTGCAGGTTCGATTCTCGTAATGCTCATTCTTTTATTTATAGGCTTATCAAGTTACTTTTTGTTGTGTCTCCCTCGGAGCCCTTTGAAAAAGTAAAGCTCGCATGCACACCCTGCAGTGGCTTTCCCTGGTATGCCCCTGCACATACCATCACAGCGCAGACCAATTTTGATTGGGCATCCACAAACGACTGCAAGCGAACATCCACCCCCTCCACTTTTGCCAAGGGTGCACATATGCCTCCACAAAGATTTAGGGACACTCCTAGATAGGTTCGGAACAAGCCCTCTTCTGACGATGCCGCGCAATGCCGGATATGCCGCGAGATGCCGGACCAGACCAAACAAGCCGTGCACGCCTTCGTCAGATTCAAACTCCGTCAAACAGAGGACCTAGCAATCACCTTCTACTGCTACATCGCAGCCGCGTTGCCGCTGGGTCAATTGAGGAGACTTCTAGTTCATCGACCTGGCTACAACATGTACTAGGAGTATCACTGTGGGCAAGTGCCATGACCGTGGGTTCATGGCATTTGATCGGCAGAGGACAGACACTTGCCATGGCGTTGGCCAGGCATTGCACGAATTTCTTTCACACCAACGATTATCCTATTTAGGGCCCACCCAGGTGCAATTTGAAGACCCAAGTGTCGAATTGCACATAGGTGGACCTGAAATTTAATTTACCTCTAGTACTTTTGGTCCCACTGATTTTGTAGCCAAAAGTAATAGAATAAAATTATGATTCGGCTGCCCTGAAACCCATTCGAAAGCCTATGATTTAGATTACACGAAAGTCCAACTGAAATTGAAAACCAAAATCACACCAACAATTATCATATTTTGGGTGAGCTGAAACTTTATTCAAAACGAGTCCGCAAATTGTCCCATTGGTCCGGGAAATGCCGCACCAATGGGAAATTTCTCATATTAGTTTTGAATAGTTTCAGGTCACCCAAAATATAATAACCATCAGTGTGATTTCGATTTTCAATCTCAGTTGGACTTTTGTGTAATCTAAATCGTAGGCTTTCGAATGGGTTTCATGGCAGCCGAATCATAATTTAATTCTATTATTTTAGGTTACAAAATCAGTGGGACCAAAAGTACTAGAAGTAAATTAAATTTCAGGTCCACCTATGTGCAATTCGACACTTGGGTGTTCAAATTGCACCTGGGTGGGCCCTAAATATGATGATCGTCGGTGTGTTTGTTCCTTTGTCCGCGTGGGAAGGCCCAGTGTTCTGGTTTGAACGGCACCTTAATTTCTTGTCTCTTATTATCCACAACTCAATGGTGGTTGTCTTACCACGAACAAGATCAGGGAAGTGTGAGGCCCCCAAGGTAAAATTTACAGGTGTTTCTCTCCCGTACCCCCTGCTGTACGATGAAATTGTTTCAAGTGTGGCTTGAGCCCTGGGGCCCGGAAATTGGCTGCCACGGAGTGGTAAGAAAAATCAATAACAACCTAGAGCCTTTTTCCGATTAAGCTACAGGAAGAACATCATCATTTCTGACCTGGCAACTGCAAAAGAACAACGGAAATTTGAGGATGCGAAGGTCGAAATGATCGCCGATTGATTACCAATATCAAGCTGTGTAAGTTCCCACGCTGACAAAGGAACAAAGAAGTTCGTGTGATGCCTGGCCAACGCCATGGCAAGTGTCGGTCCTCCGCCAATCAAATGCCATGAGCCCATGGTCATGGCACTTGCCCGCAGTGTATGTATAGTTTGACTATGTCTTCATCGAGTTTGAGGCCTCCCAAAAGTGCCCTATTTCGCTCTTTTCTTGAGCGGTCCTCCAGATATTTATTTTGCTGTTTAAAAATCTAATATCTGGAAGGCAGATATCTGCAACATGATAATTTAAATTGTAGGACATTCCGAGGTAGGCCATGGCCTGTGTCCAATGTTAGGTCCCATTGATTCCGTGAAATCAGGCAAATCACGTACATTTGACAGCAAATGACTGTCGATAGAACAGCATTAAATATTCCTCTCCCCCCAGAGACACTGTTTAAAATGACTTTTCAGCTTTGGAAATACTTCTATTACTGATATCTATGTTATGGATGCATCACCTGGGGAAATATGTAGAGGGAGCAGGCAATGACAGCAAATAATAAGCTGAGCCAAGGGTCAACATAATAACTTTAAAAGAGGCCCGGATGGTTGAAATGAGCTTTAAAATAACTCTCCACAATTAATAGTAGATCTCACAACCTATTACATGTTTTTTCATGGATGCATTCCTTCCCTGGAAGAGAATTGTGGCATTTCAGGCAGGGACATAACCTCACATCATTTTTGACCTCTTGGAGGCTATTTTTTTTTGCCCTTAATACGAATAAATTGTTTTAGACCATTATTACCCATCTGAAATATCCCAAAGTCATGTTATGGTTGAGCACAAGACATGTTGAGGTCAGGGTGACAAGTGTGACAGTTTGTGACACGGCGTGTCTGCCCACTTGCAAGGCCTACACATCCACCACCACGTTCTCTAAAATCCTCTAAATATCTCTGGAGGTTCCTGGGAAGCCCCCTAATATCTCCGAATGACAAGACGAATTTTCGACCCATCTCCTAGACTTAGAACTAATGATATACAAAGATGCAACGGAAGTCGATTTCCGTGTATATTAAGGGAGAATCTGCACCTTATTCGGTGATGTAAATATGCTCATAGGTACTCATACAACTTATAGCTAAGGATGTGGGTAAAGACTGAAGTTGCTGCGAAGCGATCTGTGCGTCCTGTGTTTGGCGGAGTCTGAAGCAAGCCCCTTCGTGTGAAGGCCGGCTTGCCGGACCGAAGCATGTGGGCTTGCTCCGAACCTAACTCCTGGGTATGCCTTATGTTCTTATTTTATGCACGTCGCACCACCGTTGCACATACCATCGCAGCGCAGACCAATTGTGATCGGCCATCCAAAAACAGCTGCAACTGAACATCCACCCCCTCCACTTTTGCCAAGGCTGAATCTCTGCCTCCACAAAAATTTGGGGACACTCCTATGTATTTCTAATGCTTGTATTTTATGCGCATCGCACCGCCGCTACGCATACCGTCGGAGCGCAGCCCAATTTTGATGGGCCATCCAAAAACAAAAGTGTGTCATGATGAACGGAGTCCACAGTGCAGGCCCAATTTGATGGGCTATCCAAAAACACAAGTGTGTCATGGATGAACAGAGTCCATTTTTTAGCTTGTGGCAGGCCAAAAGCAGTAATTCTGAGCATTCAAACACTGAATCACAATGTAAGCCAAATTTTCGGCTCATTCCGATAATCTCCTGAGTTGGCCGAGTGCCTCCTAATTAACTGGATTTTGTGGTGCAATACAAAGGTATTTATATTTTTGGTCCGGCCGATGTACGACAATAACTAATGTCAATTTTTTGGTAGGTCGGTTTTCATAATCGCACAGGTTCGAAGTACCGCAGACATTTTAATCTTTGGACACAAGACGAAATTGGGGAGCTAGCGACCAGCGCTATTCGGAAACCCTCCTTCCCTCTTCCCCGGGTCCTCTCCACCTGCATTGCAACTTCCGAAACCATCGGTATACTCCCGATTTCGAAATCTCTTGCCGCTAACCTTAACATCACCACACTTCCCCATCCCCACATCACTGGTGTGCCCCACCACCCATCAAGGAGTAAAGACAAACATGAGGAGGATGGGAAAGGTATCCCTTTCTGACGGTCTCGAGGAGGTTCTCGGCCATCTCCTTAGCCTCGTCGGAGAAGAATGCTCCCTGGGTCTTCTTCGTCGTGCAGCGCGTGTTGGCATAAGCAGCAAAAAGCTTCTCCACATGCACTAGAAGAACCTTGTGGCCAGGAATGTAGCGATGGATACATTGATTGAGAGCAGGGGCCATTCACTACATTCCGAGGGCTCCTATGCTCAGGTCTGCAGAGGTTCTCGTAAATATGTGTAGCTGAGTGTAGCCGACTATGCAGGCCCTGTGTAGCTCAACTACGCGCAGCTGGCCATAGTGTCTTAAGAGATTCTCGTAAACAATGGACAGGTACACATAGTTGCCCTAAACAGACTTTGCATAGCTCGGCGTAGATGTGCCTATATCAACTACACTTAGCTACACTTAACTACACTGAGCTACACACAGGTCTTCAGGCCCCGAATATATTCTACAGCATCAAGATTTCCTAGGGCAAAAGATCTCCGGGAATGGCCCCTATGTAGGTCACCGCACAGACCTACACAGACTTGCATAGACCTAAGCAGCACTTCAGGCTACCCTGAAACTACCCTCACTAGGACTGACTTTGCCAATGAGAGGATGGCCCTAATAGGTCCCAGATCCATGGATATGACCAGCCCTATTAGGCGTATCCATCAACATGGGTATGCCCACCTGTCCCCTATAACCAGCTCGTTTTGGGGATTTTGGGGCCTGCACGGGGCCGTTTTCCCGCCTTGTGCTGCCCCCCCTGGTTCCTCCCTTCTATGGTGCACATGGCCTAGTCACCACCAAATTTGGACACGGTGATGAGCTCGAGTCTGACTTCAATTTTTCTTTATCCCTCTAGCAGAAGTAGTTGTATTAGTACTATGAACAATATGGCTAGAGGAATACTCGAAATACTGAGCCATTATTTTTTCGCTTCCAAGAGATTGAGCGCCTTATGTAAGCACTACCATATCGGGAAGTCCCGCATCAATCGGACAATCACGTGTTGATCTCACCCCCTATGCCGCGTCGAACCACCGGTCCTGCGCCTCGGATACTCGCCGGTGCGATTCAGACTTGTACTCACGTGAGCTGAACTTCTGTACCCATGCCTGTGCATCCTTGCAATTCATCCCATCCTTGTAAGCCATAATCCACCTCCCCATGTGATGTTCCCATTTCCATATCGTGTCAATGAGACGGAAGCGAGAGCATTGGGGAATTTTTTTTTGAGACCATTGAAGCTGTAGTCGCAATGTTTGCGTAGTCGTCGCTTCACGGCACCCCAAAAAAATTCGATTGGGTTGAGCTCGCAGTGATATTTTGGGAGGAAGATACAGAGATGTCCGGCGTTCTCAATGGTTTCCTGAACAAGTAATCATGGAGCTTTAAAGTCCGGTTGCCGTTCGAGTATCTGGCGGTTGAAGCAGTGGGATACACCACCCTGCCAGGTGGTCACATCGTCGTCTTCATTCTCTTCTCCTTCGTGAAGGACGTCGAAACGGGGTTCGGGGTATGGGGATATTGCTCGTAATATTAATGCTTGGCGGCCTGCCCGGGCGCGTTGCACAGCTGCCACATATCATTTTCGAACTCGAGCAGACATGTAGAATGTAGTAGATATAAAAAATTACTTTAACTCGGCCCCAACTCGCTTCCCACCCACCCTCGCACAAATTAAAAATTGATGTCCTTCGAGATTGAGCGGTGGCTGTGCTGATTTGTAAGCTGTTTGCTTTTGGTGGTGACTAGGTCATGTGCACCATAGATATATTTTTTGAGGCCACAGCGTATGTCCCATTGTTCTCAAATCACTTGTCTGGGTAATCAATGTGGTCTGCTGAAGCCAGATCCATATCTGTTGCCTCTTTGAGCAACGGTCACGCTCACGATGGGGCTTGTTGCCTGAAAGAGACAACGGCCATGTCACGGTCCTCGGGGCATTGCTCCCCTACAAGTATATACAGTATATCACTGAGCTCCCGCTTGATGGCGTCCTTGAACCGCGCGTAAACGCCACTGAAAAATTGACCCCCACCCTAGATAATGGTGTTGTCGGTAAAGGGGTCGATCGCGTAGCCGCAGATTTCGATGTCGCGGGTGTTCACAGTGACCGTGCTCTGTTACGAAATCAGCGCGTAGTTGGAAATGAGGGCCGGGAATGACTTGCCATATTGATGAACGGTTCGACGACTTTTGTGAGCATCGCGTGCCCCCAGTCGTTTGCCTTCTGGTCGTCCAGCATCACCGTGGTCGCCTCGCTGTACCAGGACATCAAGTCCACGACGCACGCGGCCTGCGCGCCAGGATCCTTTGCGTCGTCCTCTGAGAGGTGGGCGAATAGTGCTCAGTACTTGGCGCGCACGACCTCATGATATTCCTTCTTGCTCACTGAATAACAGTACATCAGCTGCGGCGCCTCACATGGAGCAACACATTAAGACTTACTGCCTTTGGGCTGAGGGTTACGGGACCGCTCTTGCATTTGGAAGGCGTTCCATGGGTTTGTTTTCCGCCCCAGTTTAGTCGTCTCGCCGATGGCTTTGAGGACGGCGGAGACCTTCTTCCTGTCCTCACGTGCCACTTCCCAGAGGATGTTGTGGTAGGCCTGGCGCGCTGCGAGAGCCTTGTTTACGCCAGCTGCGCTGAGAGGTCCGGGCTTGATCTCCCACGGTGGCGGGCAGGTCGGGTCATCGTCGTCCGGCTCCTGCGCGTCTCGTCCGGCTCCTGCTCGTCTGCGTCATCCTGGTCGGCGTCCGAATTGTGTTCACCGTGCTCGTCGTCTGTGGCCCTGCGCTTTCGTCGGCGGCGCCCCTCGCCCCGCATATCCTGCTGGTACTCTTTCATCGCCTCCGCCTCCTCCTCCTCCTCCTCGCTCACGTAAACTCCCTCCCAGGGCACCTGGCGGGCGATCTCGTTGTGCTGGTGCTCTGCCTTTCACCTCTCCTTCTCGGAGTCGCTGAAGTTTGACTCCGTGTCGTTGTTGTTGTCATTGTCATCGTCGTCATGGGGCTTGAGTTTGTTCAGGTCGACAGGGGTGCTCAAACGGGAGTACTGGAACGAGTGTGCAGGGCTGGCGCTGGAATGTCCCAACTGCAGCGTGGGGCTGCGGAAAAGGCCATGTCCCTCGTCGTAGGGCGTGTGGCCACGGGAATTGACATTGGGTAGCAGATTTTCCTCATCCTCGTCGTCGGGTGAAGGATTTGACGGTGGCGGGGCAGGCTAAGAAAGGGTAAGACAATCATCAAGTCCGAGTGGCACTGAAAGCACGCATACCTAGGGGGTCAGCTTCTTGTCCTTATTTCTCTCAACATCTTGCTCGTTCAAGGGCGTAGGATTCAACGGCAGCTGCGCGGCCTAACCACGAGTCAGTCAATCACAAAACACGACTAGCACTAAGAGCGCATA
The DNA here is from genome assembly GCA_029378255.1 of Mycena rosella. Classification (NCBI taxonomy): domain Eukaryota; kingdom Fungi; phylum Basidiomycota; class Agaricomycetes; order Agaricales; family Mycenaceae; genus Mycena; species Mycena rosella. The sequence continues at coordinate 603,685 of JARKIE010000004.1, read as the reverse complement.
CCTTTCCTACAATGTTTTTCCTTGATTTCTTCCCCTCCTGGACAGCGATAGTGTCGGCAGCCTGGTATTATACACGGTCAGATAAACACCAGCTTTCAATGTGATGAAGCGGTGTACCTCGGCCGCCGTCTTCCCCTTCCTTGCCTTAGTGACTCTGGCGGGTTTTGGCTCGGGATTCAGGCCTAGGTTCACCACTGTCTTGGCGGTACTATTGGAACGCAGGGCGCGTTTGGTGGGCGCTGGCTGGCCAGACATGGCAGCAGTTTGTGGGACGGCAAGTGTGTGTGCAGGGGTGAAACCGAGGCACTAATTTCCAAGCGTCAGAAAAGATACTAGCTGGCCGAAAGCGCCCTACTATTGTTCGCTTGTCGTACGATTGGCCCATCAGTGAAAATCCAGGATGGCCACTTTGATGCCTTGATCTGGACCGTCAAGGCCACTGCATGAGCGCTCAATTAGGAAAGTGTCGCGCGCATCCGGTAAGCGATCCTATGGACAATGAGCACTCCTCCCCCATCTATAAGTACCTGCGGCACTCACTTTCGAATCCCTCCCCCCTCTCGTCTCATAATCACCCGACCTGTGCCTACCCGTCCACGACCGTGAGTTCCCTTCGTTCGTGTTCTGTTCGTCCTTCCTCATCTGCATTTGCAGCATTTCATTGTTACATTCTTGGAATCCATGTCAGTTATGCCACTCCTCATATTGCCGCACTTATCCTTTGCTTAGGCGCCTCTACACCCTCTTTCCTCGTGGTTCTGACTGCCGGCGCTCCGCCCCTCCCTCCGTTCGACCTATTCTCTCAAGGTGAGGTGCGTTGCGGTTCAGTTGTGTTGGCGCTCCTCACCCCTGATAATTCCAGCATCTCTGCATTCCTACAGCCGCCTGCGCGCCCTGCCTGCGTCCCCGCCTGGGGTGCTCCTCATTCTGCAATGCCCTGCACCTAAATTCTTTAACATCCGTGCCCTCTGGCTCATAAATTTACTTACCACTTTGTGTCCCACAGTCTGCGCCGTCGTGCCCTCTCCTCGTGAGTCTAGTCATGTCTGCTGTCTTGTCCTGCCTTTGTCTCATTCTTCTGCAGTCCAATCCCGTCTTGCGCGCCATTGCGCTTCCGACCCTCCCGGTTCGACCCTCACTGTGCGTCAATTATTTCTTACATATCTCATTCTAGGCTAATATTCTACTCCTAAGCTATTCTACGTCGCAGCCGCCACCGTAGCCGCCCTCGCCGCCCTCCTGCCCGCCCTTGCCACCCTCCTGCCCGCCCTTGCCGCCCTCCTGCCCGCCCTTGCCGCCCTCCCGCCCTTGCCGCCCTCCCGCCCTTGCCGCCCTCCCGCCCACCCTTGCCGCCCTCCCGCCCGCCCTTGCCGCCCTCCCGTCCTTGCCGCCCTCCCGCCTGCCCTTGCTGCCCTCCCGCCCCCTCCATGCCCTCCCACCCTTTTCCCGCCCGCTCGCTCCCTCGCCCCCTCGCCCCTTCCTCCCGCTGCCAGTGTGACTTGGTCTTGACATGAGTGTCAAGACCAAGAAGCAAAAGATGGCTGTGCCGTGATTGCGTCAGACATGAGGTGACCGCCGTCGGCACGCAGTCGGCAGGGACATGGCCTTGCCGACTGCGTGCCGACAGCGGTCACCTCATGTGTGACGCGATCACGGCACCGCCACCTTTTGCATTTTGGTCCTAACACTCATGTCTGCTAGGTGAGCCGTCTCCCGTCTTCTCGTAGTCAGTAGATAGATAGATAGAAATACAAACATTATTGCACCCTCTATGGGGCCTCAAACGTGTCTCGTTGCGGCGTCCATATACGCATGAGAAATGAAAAACAGTAGAATAGCGTACATAGTGAATGAAATGCTGCCAATCTGTCATGGCGATGAACGACGCTGACACTTTGCTGCCCAGACGCGCCCGCAACCCGTACATTGACGACCGCGCTCAAGACGCCAGCGACGACGAGCCCAGCGACGACGCCGACGACACTGAGGCGAACGTGCGACGCACCGACACGCGCGATTTCGACCTACCCCCAATCGTGGCTGGCCACGTCGCCAGATTGCACTCGGATGCGCCATATCGTGTACCCGAGGTCCTGGTGCGGCCCCGGCAAGCCGAAGTGGGACCGTCGTGCGCATCCTTGCCACCAGATGCTGGCGGGCAGGCAGCGCAATCCTCCCCTGGCCCCTCCCGCCCGCGCGTGCTGGGCACCCTCATCGATTCATGGCCCGAGTCTTCCTCGTCGCGTGCCCCCTCAATGACTCCGTTTGCCGCGCCGCCCCGTTTCATGTCAGTTACATGATCTTACACCTACTGCCCTTCTAACATCCGTCAACTAGCGCCAGCGCACCCCACTATTTCTCCCGGGCTCGCGCGGCCCCACCCCCTACTCTGGGCCCGGCGACTTTTCCCGCGCGTCGACCAGCGCGCCTGCCGACGTGTTTGCCACGCCGCCCTCGTTTCAAGACGCTGTCAGTTGCATGATCTTGCGCCTACTGCCCTTCTAACATCCGTCAACTAGTGCCAGCGCACTCCACTGTTTCTCCCGGGCTCGCGCGGCCCCACGCCCTACTCCGGGCCTGGCGACTTCTCCCGCGCATCGACCAGCGCGCCCGCCGAGGCCAGAGAATCCCCCCCCGCGTCCTGTAGTGCTCCCCCAGCCGACGCAAGCTCCCCTGAGTGCAAACAGAGGCACCTGGAAGGCTCTGACAGCCAGCCCCCTGGCGTTGCCCAGTTCCTCGATTTGCATGCCTCGGATTCGGACGATGACAACGACGCAGAGGTACCGTTCATCATGACACAGCAGGATTTGGGTTAGTAATTTTATCTAGACTTTGGAGCGCGTGCTAACCTTACCCAGATTTCATCGACGACGACACCGCGTATCCAGAGTCGGTGCTGCCGCTGCCCAAGCACAATCTGGAACATCGCGAGCTCAGCGACCTCGCCGAGCGAGCTGCCCACTACAAAAGGCAATCGGCGAGCTACAGACAATCGACCACCATGGAGCTAGATGATTCGGTAGAATTATCGGAAGCTGTCCAGGACCTCGCCCAGCACCCCGGATTGCGCCCTGCCATAGAAGAGGCCATTACCTTTGTAATGCCCAAACCAGCGGCGTCAGCGGCGCCCCCATTGCCCTCCCAAGCGCACGAGACGGAGACCGCAGGCCAAATGCTACACCGGCTCAAACAGCTGGTCCCCCCCTGCCTCCTCCTCCGACGTTGTCCAAAACGGGACCTGGATCCGGTACCGTTACAAGAAGGTGGCACTGCAGCTCGCATTTGCTTTCTCCTCGCAGCGGGTGCTCGTTCAACTTCCACCAGAAACGGGTGACGTTTTGCTGCCCAGACGCGACAACAAATCTAGCAACAACGCCGACGATGCTGAGGTGGACGTGGTGGGAAGCCTCGGCAACACGCGCCCGCGGTTTCAAGCCATTGTTCCTCGCAAGCCCTTACACCAAGTCACCTACCCTTGAGTATATCCGACCATCAAGGAGGTCGCTCCATTTTTCGGTGTTTACGAGCAATTCGGAAACGCGCGCTTCGTTGGCCCCACATTCTCTCTGCAAGCGGGGGATCGTGTAATCGTTTCAGAGGGGCAGCGAGCGGGCGACCACTTTTACATTTTGAAGGTGCACGATTTCCTGGCAGACACCACGGACAAGGACAGATATATTCCACTGGAGCGTGTCTCGAAAGAGACCGCCGTAGATCAAAACCTGGTTGTTCGGATGGCTAAACTCCATATGCGAGCAGAGGCCACGAAGGAGAACCCCGGCTTCTGGCACCCACTGCACCAACTCAGACGCCATGTCCTGTACCCGTCGGCCCTTCCGCAGATTCTGGACCGTGTCCAGATTACTGGCCTTCACCCAAGCTTGGACCAGGGAGTCGCCTGGATAATGGATGTCCAGGATATTGGGGATCACCGGCAACGCGTTAAGGTGCAGCGGCAGAACGAGACACTCGATGTCGAGATGGACCGGCTTCGCAGAGACTTCCGCCTCGGGGACCAGTTGCTTGTCGCTCACGGCGAGCATAAATTGCGCAAAGGGTTTGTCACCGCACTGCTTGATTGTGGTGTGCTGGAATTGTTCGATGTATTTATTTTATTTTGTTCCTTATACCTACACTATAGCTCATGTTCCTGTGTTCAGGGCTCCCAACCAGAATGGTCACAATGGACCGATGCACACCCGGACGCCGACTCTGGTGGCGAGTTTGGAATGGCCCATACGGTCTGTAGTATATTGCATGACTGCGAAGGTGGTAACTAATTTCTCCACAGTTCCAAGTCCGCTTGGCCGACGTTGATTTCCTACCGTTCAACGACGACGGCAACAACAGCGCCATGTTCGCCGTTCACGAGTTCGCGGGCCAATACACTGTGCGCTCTGAAGTGACGCATCTCAGTATCCCGCGCCCCCCCGATAAAGCACCCAGCGTCCACCTTACAAAAGTCGAGGATTCGTCTGTGATTTGGGCTGACAAGGATGCGCGGGCCGTAGCGTCTGACTTCGCAGGTTATGGGCTGGCGGGAAAATTAAAGCAGCTCAATGAGGAGCAAAGCCGACGGCTTTTGCAGATAGCCTCATTCCAACAGAACGACAAAGCAAAGCTCGAGCTGGTTTACAAAGTGGGCCACCGCTTCGAGGGTCTCGACGTCGTCGTGGTGGGTGCCAGGATAATGAATCCCACCATCAAGAACCGGAAGGGCAGCGTCTTTAAAGGGAAGCGCGGCAGAGTCATTGGGGACTACGATACCGCCAAGCGCGCGGCCAGACTTCGGGCGCAAGACCTGGCCCTCCACAAAAACCTCCGGGCTGATACGCGTGGAATCATGGTCAGCATTCGAGGAGCGGACAACCGAGTCTTTCAGGTCGAGGTCGACAAGCTGATTCATGCCGGGTACGTTGTTCTGCTCTGTTTGTTGAGCGCCGTTGACATGTTATGGATAGAACGCGCCTCCCATTGGCCCAGGCAGTCTACCTGCCCAACTCCCTACTCAAACGAACTCCCGAGATGGCCTCCGAGAAGGCTTCGACGAAGCCTCTCTGTACCCTGAGTCCAGAACCGCTCGCGAGTTCCGACTCGGCGTGGGGGTCGCCGTTGGTTGCGCGGCAACCCATGGTGGTCCTGTCACCCGCGGGGGAAGACACCGGAGCTTGGCTCTGCACAGCCGCGGTCGTCCGCAAACGTGTCGATGTCGAGATATTAGGTGTGAGCGCCTTGCCAAGGACAAACAAAATGAAGACGTCGGACAGCTTACAGGAGTTGGAAGGCAAGAGAGGGATCATGCTCCTGGGTGAGCAAGTCGCAGAGAAGGAGCTCGATAAGAGCAAAATCAATCTCTATCGGGTGGGAGGCACGACTGGCCTTCCGCGCAAAATTCCGGGGAAGTGTATCAAGCCGCTGAGGGTGGGAGACGATGGATGATCGATTGCTGAGGTGGCGCAGCGCATTCTCGTTCTCGGCCCAGACGTCGAGGGAGACAAGTCGAAGGTTGGGCGCTATGCGGAGACGGATCCGCTCATGCTGCACACCCACGGAGATGGCGTCGTCGGCGTGTGGTTTTACCCTGAGCAGGTCGGCGACGCTGTTGAAGCCGGATTCTATCATGTGTTGCAGCTGTGTCGCTCAACGAACCAGGATATCGACTCCCCCGACCATCCCTTTCCCCGTAGCGCCTTCTAGACATACACAGCACAGATATATTGGCACTGCATACCGTTCAAAATGTATTATATGTATTAATTAATTGTACTATATATGACCAATGATTGAATGGCGCGCATTCGCATCGAACCACTGGAAAAACACTGCGAGAGAAATAATAAGTCGCGACGCATCGCTAGCACGTGGTCATTCAGATGCCGAGGCCTGCCGAACCGGGTCACTTTAAGTGACGGCACTTCAGCTATCAGATGCCTATTTTGGTCTTGCTCCCGACCACCATGTACATTAAGTAGAGTAGTGTAGAATAATAGCGCGTACCTTGTAAACTTGTAAATAAGAATAAGCACACCACGGTCGTTAGTAGAGCGCCGTCCCACTTCTTGAGTAGGCGTGTCCGACCCTGGAACTGCCCAAAGAGCGTGGCGCGTGGCGCGTTTAATAGCAGTAATACCTATCTACCCACCTCATCTACCTACCCACCTACCTACATACCTCGCGCAGACGCGCCGCTATAGAGAAGAAATAAACGACCCAATAAAACCAAGCGAAAAAACACCCGAGAATAATAGAAAACAATAAGTGGGTGGCATACACGAGCCACATTCAAACGCTTACACCAATACCTCTACAGACATGCGATTCTCAGACAAGCAATTGCAGCTCATCTCATCGACCTCCGCAACGTCCTCTCGCGTGACGCGACCCTCGGCGGCTGTGTTCCCAGTGGCGCGCCCCCAAAACCTCCTGACGCGAGTGAAGCCCCCCCAACCCGAGCCGCTCGTCTTCTGTGCAAACGGGTAGACGCTCAGCCAGCGCTTGGTGCGCCCACTTCCCAAGGGTGCACAGTCCTCCCCCGTTCGCCCAAATGTCGATGGCTACGACGACTTTGTGTTGGACTTCATCCCCTCTGACAACCCGCCTACTCCCTCGCATCCCTCGGTGAAGCGCAGCAGTCAATGGGAGAATTGGACTCGCAGGATCATACCGAAGCTTGTGCCGGTGTTCATCCAACTGATGCACTGCACGCAATCCCTTCGAGACACAACGGCGTTACAGGTAGGGGATGCACCTCCTCCTTGTGGATGCAACAGGACGCATGCATTGCAGGTTGCTGTTGTCCGAATGAACGGTGCGCCGCCTCATTTACTCCAGTCGGTGTCTGTTGCTGATCGCCAAGCAGTCATCGAGCACGTCTGCCTCATCGTGTGTGACGAATGCTCTCCCACGCCTGTCCAGCTGCTGCAGGGGGGTCTCTTCGCCTGCTCCCCTCAGAATCCGAGCCTCGCCGTCGACCTGCAAGTGCTGGATTTCGTCTCACGACTCTTCGTGAATTTACCGCCCAACAACACCGCCTTTTGCAATACGCTGGAGTCATTTCTGTCAAGTAGGGGATATAAGTTAGCAACGAAGGTGTGCCTCTCCACGGGCTGTGGTGCGTGGTGTCTAACATAGATTCAGGATACTCTGCGCGTTCGCTTCGGCAATGCACTGCAGTGGTACATCACATTGCAGCACGCTACAAACGATGCGATGGAGCAACTACTCAAAATGGCACGCACCATCGTACGAGAGGAAGAACCGGAAGCAGAACAGCCCCCCACTCCGTCTCGCCCGTCGACACCCCCCCTTCCTGCTACACCAACTGGTCGACCCGTGCCACCGGCTCCTTCACGCCCAAAACGACGATGTCGAGCTGCCGACGCGGCCGACGCGTCCGAGGAGGAGGAGGAGGAAGAGGAAGAGGAGGAGCCGCCGTCCAACCCATTCCCCGAGCCGCCTACCCACACTCGCCCGACTGATTACCTGATCGGCAGGTGCCCCGCCTGTTTCGGTGGCCTCGTCCATGATCCTATGCAGCTGGTTGACGTACAGGTGTGCGTCGACGCCTGCTTCACCCAGAAGCGGCGTCGCAGAGGTGCTCGAGATCCACCTCGCACACACCCCAATTCAGTGTTCGTGCAGGAGGCCACCGCCGATCAAATGGGTGTGCATGTTGACGAAGTCCGCCCAGCGAGAGGTCGATTGGCAAAAAAGGCGCGAACACAGGCGGAGGAGGAGGACGACAAATACGAAGGGGCGTCTCTCAAAGTCCCGCGCTTCGTCTTGAACGAGTGCAAATCCTCCTTCAAGGCTGCAGACGACAAGCGGGAGAAGGCCAGCACCAAGTTCTTCGACGACACGGGAATCATGGGCATACTCTGCCGCCATGATCGCGTCCTCTGGCTTGTCAACATGCGTACAGCGGGGGAGAAGCAGTACTATGTACTGGTTCTGCTGGAAACACTCTTCCAGCACCTGCCCGCCAACATCCGGGTCGGCGTATTATACGACATAGCGTGCCAGCTCCACCGCTCATGCGTCAAGTATAATTTTTAGACCGGTACCTGGACCGCATCCTTTTCGCGGTGTCGGTCTTTCACGTGTTTGGCCATTGCTGGCCGTGCCAGCTCATTTACCACCCATTGAAGTGCTGCGGGTTTGGCTTCACGAACGGCGAAGGTTGCAAAAGGTTTTGGCATTCAATCAGCAAGCTCATCTCATACCTGCGCGTGGCCGGGGTATGTATATCGTCGGATTACAGTGTTACCCTAGTATTAACCAACCCCTGCAGTATCACCACCGGCTCTTCACTATCGACCTGCAGATCGAGCACGCAGACAAGGCGAGCCTCGGATGCCTGGCAAGCTGGCTGCTGCGCCGGACGGTGCACTGCGAGGGCAAACTGCGCGATGCACTGTCCGACTTGGCCGCGTCTGGAGTCGCAGAGGCGGTCCTACGAGCACAATGGGCAGACCAGATAGCTGTCCAGACGAAGCCTGTAGCTCGTACGTTGATTTTCTTTGAGGTCTTGGTCCGTTCTTAATAAAGATACCAGGTCGATCAAAAACGCAGGGGCAAGCGGCGGTTGAGCAGGTGCTTGAAGCTCGCCAAAGGGCACAGCAACTTTTTGAGCGGGTGGCATCGCTGGAAGAAGCTCTGGCAGACGAGTTTTGCACGCCCGAAGTCAGTTTGTACGCCCGCATGAATCTGGACGACGCACAAACAGCGTGGAAGCAAGGGAAGAATAAGGCTGTCCGACTCGAGCAGCAGCTCGGCATCGACGATACCACGCAGCTCAACAAGCTGAAGCACAGCAAATATTACGCCTTGCAGATGAACAGGAGGGCTGTGAAGGAGCGCTTGCAGGCAAAGCTGAGGGATCGGAAGTTTGAATTGGATCCAATCGAGCGGTCATTTCGTCGGACAAGGAGTGGTATGTGCTTGTAATAATCGATCTGAGCTATACTAATGATACGAGAAGAAAACCAGCGCAACGAGCATGCTGGTGCAGCAATCAAGCAGCGGGAGCCGAATATCGCCAGACTTGTCAAGGAGTATAACAAGATTTGCGACCAGATCGAGGCGCTGATCAAGGCGAAGAAGGTGCCCGCAAGAGCGGTGGTACCGGTGCTCGTGCCTGCGAAAGGGATCTACCAGTTGGACGTCGACGACGTGATCTGGCAGGATTTGGGTTTGGACGGCGACGAGGAGGGAGCTCCGCCTTTGTGGCTGCGGGACAACAAGGTGCGCTTGGGGATACAAGCACTACTCCAGAAGGATCGTTGCCACGAAGAGGCGCCGCGCTTGCTGAGGGAGCGCGGCCACCTGCAAATTTGGTTCGCGACGGAGTGGAGGGCAGTCGATGAGGCCTTGAAGGCAAGCACAGGTACACTGTTTTTTCGTCGCAATAACTTTCCTAACCGGGTGATAGGTGGTGTGCGCTATCAATTTGAGCTCCGACGCGACGAGCTGCTGCAGCTTTACGTCCTACGGAAGAAATCCTTGGACCAAATGCCTTTTGACGACGTGCATCTTCCCGAATGGGGTCCCACTGATGCGCAGATTCTGGCGTGCCAGATTGCGGGGGTCACGGCGTCCTGGGGGGAATACGACTCAGATGGGGGTGAGGAGGAGGAGGACGACGATGACGACGACGATTTGTTCCAAGTTCTACAGGCGGTGGAACGAGCGAACAATCACAGGGGGGGTGAAGAGGAAGAGGAGAACGGTTGGGCTTCGGAGGAGGATTTCTTCGCTTAATTCCACTTTTGAATTCATTTAAACCGCGACGCGTCGTTGGCACGTGGTCGTTCAGATGCCGAAGCCTGCCGAACCGGGTCACTTTGAGTGACGGCACTTCGGCTATGAGACACCTATTTTGGTCTTGCTCCCGACCACCATGTACATATTGTAGGTACGATTGTAGATAGGATTACAATGTAGCGAGGCGAATAAAAATACAGCGATGCGGATAATAAACGAGCAAGTACGATGGACGAACGGCGCTCGCGCCCGCTCCCCCCCAGAAAAAAATACCAAAGCGGCGAAAACGCAAGTAAGGTAGCAATACACTCAGCATGTGCGGTAGACTGACAATTTCCCAAAGGAGGAGGCGCAGGCCACCGTGGAACAATGTGGTGCGGGCCATATTTTCTGATGGCGACGGTGCGCGATCGAGCTTACGACAAATGGGATAGTTGTGGTGGCCTGATCGCGCCCGCTTTGGGCGTATGGATATAAAATGACGAGGTGGGTGGGTGCATTTCCCTACACATCCCACTTACCCAAACACCATGCAGACTGAGCTCCCAGGCTACTTTGTTCATATCCCCGCATGTTTTCCCCGCCCCAACGGCGGTGCTTATGTTGCTCCTGCCTCCGAACCGCCTCGCGCCCGCCCTCTCAAACAGCTGGAGCTCCCGGAGTTCTTCCAGCGTGGACTCCCTCCCTTCTTGCAATACTTGAAGCAGGACCATGCCAACCATGTCCGGAAAAACGAGTTAATGTGCGACCGCCGTTTCCTGGGGCGAGAGACTCGGCAGCCTGTACCTCGCCAGGCCACCGTCGCTCTCCGGCTGCCCCACACTCTGGCTTTCACCCCCGAGGAACACCAAGACAACACGTTGGCGCCGTCGGTGGCGGTGGCGGCCATGGCATCGCCGCTTGGTTGGCCTCCATTCCGGCAGCGGCCGACACAGTGCCAGTTGCGGGGACCGGCGAGATGTTTTGGCCGGGTCCGGGCGGAGATGAGGACGAGGGTCACGAGAACGGTTGGTTGACCGATCTCATCGATGAGTTAGATGCCGAAGGTCTTTAGTTATTTGTTGTTCATTTTTTCACATTTGTTTTGTCCTCTATCTGGTATACCTTTCTCATGCAATATGCTTGTACTTTATGCTGTTTGTTATTCATATCCAAGTCAAAATTACTCACGAGCTACGTTAGGAATGTGACGCCAAAAAAAAAAAAAAAAAAGGAAAAAAAAAAAATCGGTGGCCGAAAATTTCGCCAAGTCCCTGATCCCAATTAGGAACACTACTGCCAACATCCCAATTAGGAAGTTACTCCGGATCGGGTCGGGTGAAGAGCGCGGTGCAAGCACGGGGGTGAGCTGAATGCAATTTGATACCAGTTTCAATAGATACTTCATACTTAGGCTGCGGAGAACAAATAATAGAAGGACGAAAAAAAAAAAAAACTTGATCAGGGATCGAACCGGCGACCTCTGGAGGAAAAGATGAGGTAAGACCCGCATCATGGTGAGCACTATAACCATTAACCGACGACACCGTGTTCAGGTAGGGCACATAGGAATATAAATTCACGTTGTCGAACCAAAGAAGAAAAAACCAGCCATCCGAATGCGGACTACTACCGCCAACCTCCCAATTGAGAAATTTTTGTCCATTTGATCTGCTGAGGGTAGGGAACAACATTGGCATAAGCTTTTGAGTAAATTATCTATACAACCATGGTTAGAGCAGGAAAAAGACAAAAAATTCAAAGAAAAAATAAAATAAAAAAACAGCCATCTGAATGCGGACTACTACCGCCAACATCCCAATTGGGAAATTTTTGTCCATTTGATCTGCTGAGGGTAGGGAACAACATTGGCATAAGCTTTTGAGTAAGTTATCTATACAACCATGGTTAGAGCAGGAAAAAGACAAAAAATTCAAAGAAAAAAAAAAAAAAAAAAGCCATCCGAATGCGGACTACTACCGCCTATGCTCCCAATTGGGAAATTTTTGTCCATTTCGTCCGGGAAGGCTATGAAACAACATAGTTCCAATATTTTGTGTAAATGATGATATACCACCACATTGAGAGCAAGGAGAAGGGCAAATAAAATAAAATCACAAGTCTTTTGGGCAGATGTGGGTGTACCCACCATGGAATGGTCATACCCACATGGCATGGGTATGCCCATGTGGGAACCAAACAAACCGTGGTCATGCCCGCCTAACCCTAATGAAAGCTGGGCATGCCCACCATACATGGTCATACCCAGCACATTTTTTAAAAATAATATGGATATATCCACTCAAGGTGGATATACCCACGTAGAATATGGGCATGCCCAGGTGGCGTTTCAGGTGGGTACACCCACAATTTGGAATTTATATGTGGGCGTGCCCATGCAGGATCTGGGCATACCCACATGGAGACTGGTGGATATACCCAACCGACTGTGGGCAAGACCACATCATGTAAGGTGGGCATGCCCATATAGGTATATGGGTATGCCCAGATAGACAATGTGGGTACACCCAGACTCGCATATGGGTATGCCCAATATGGTGTTTCAAGAGTCGATTCAGCAAGGCAAGTGCTAAGGCACATTGATACCGCCAGGCGAGTGCTGGGGCGCATTGATACCACAAGGCGACTGCTGGGGCGCATCAATACCGCAAGGCAAGTGCTGGGGCAGGTCGGTACTGCAAGGCAAGTGCTGGGGCGCATTGATACCGCAAGGCGAGTGCTGGGGCGCATTGATACCGCAAGGCGACTGCTGGGGTGCATCGATATCGCAAGGCGAGTGCTGGGGCACATCAATACCGCAAGGCGAATGCTGGGGTGCATCAATACCGAGGATGCTGGGGCAGGTCGGTATCGCAAGGCGAGTGCTGGGGCGCATCGATACCACAAGGCGACTGCTGGGGCGCATCGATACCACAAGGCGACTGCTGGGGCGCATCGATATCGCAAGGCGAGTGCTGGGCAGGTCGGTACAGCAAAGCTGAGCCACGAAAAGGGCCCCACATGGAGGTGCAAAATTGAAAAATCGGCTGGGCAATGGACGAACCGCCCAGCGTCCCCACGGTACACCAGTAGGCATACAAGGGCTGTATAGGGCCCCAAGAAGGCCTCCTAGAAGGGAGGAACCAGGGGGGGCAGCACAAGGTGGGAAAACGGCCCCGTGCAGGCCCCAAAATCCCCAAAACGAGCTGGTTATATGGGACACACGCCCACATGTGCAAATGGTGGGCATGCCCACATGGACAGGTGGGCATACCCATGTTGATGGATACGCCCAATAGGGCTGGTCATATCCATGGATCTGGGACCTATTAGGGCCATCCTCTCATTGGCAGAGTCAGTCCTAGTGAGGGTAGTTTCTGGGTAGCCTGAAGTGACCAATTTGTTGAGTTGAGGAACCCAATAGACCATCCACGTGTATTCAGACCACACATTGTTTCGAAGTGGATAGTATAGGCTGTATAGCATAAGGTACGCCTGTCCTATTTCTCCCTTTAAATTAAGTTCAAAACCTGATAGTACTGATTTAATGTTGGCTGGAGAGTTATGTTTCATGGTCACTGAAATCAGGACCAAGTTGGTGTAGTCGGTAGGAAATAAGAATGGCTTTGAAAGCTGTAACGATCGGATGCAATCAAATTGCTCTACTATGCGCGCAACTAATAACAAGCCCCTCGAGACAGATGAAACCGCCCCTCCTGTCATGCCTCATACCATCCGCCTGTATCTACTGAAGGCATTCTGGAACTTCATCCGCAAGAACCTGTGTTCGCTGTGTCACAGCCTCACATATTCCTGGAGGCCCATTGGCGAAGGACTGCAGGCGAGAGCACAGCACACCAAAAGAGCCGCAACCTATTGTGTTTTTGGAGTTGTTACCAACAATGTGTGAATTCTTATTATCGCATGCAACATCTGACTGAACTCGTTCAACAGACCCAACCTGGACTCACTTTGGGCCGTCCGGAGCTGGATAATGATGGGTCCACAGGACGCGACATATGTGTAGCATATGAAAAACAATTGGACAACCTGGCCCGAACCCTGGAATCTCAGCACATGGATTCACATCTCCGTGAGTCCTCGATGATATATATTATGTACCAGAACTGACTATGACTAGCTAATAATGAACTCGCCCTCAATATGGCCATAAACATTCCAATCACGGTGGGATGTGCACTGTTTGCGACGGTTTCCCTTGTCATCTCAGACAGTTCTGATACCAATGTGGAAAACTTCTACATACTGAATGCCGTGAGATACAAACTTCTAAATTTAAATCCAATGTTTTTTCGTGTGCAGTAAATGAACCAGTCTTGGGATGCCAGAAAAGAAAGAAAAAAGAGCACATAAGTGCGAGTTTGCCGGGCCGTGCCGCGGCCCAGTCCCCCCAAGTTAGTGGTTACAGCATTATGCACAATGGCTTCGTTGCAAGTCCGAGGGGCAGATGGGACAAGTCTGGTGTTCAGGGAATGCTGAGTCAGCTACCAGAATCTGGTATTGCAAAGGGAGTAGTGAATGCACTGGAAGGAGCGACAGATTTGCTAGTGAGGCTCATGCCATGTACTTAGTTGGATGTATACACTGCATCTGAGATCAATAATTCAAATTAAGGCTGGATGCTGTTACCATAAAATGGCCATATGGTACCTGCATATATGGCAGCAGTAACCGTACCGTGGGCCATGCAGAGTGAAATTTTACGGTATGGGAATTGTTTTTCATTACCTGGATAGTAGGCATTTGAAAACTGATCATATCTGTGTCTTCTTCTGCAGCCTGGCAAAATTTGAGGCCTCAAGTATGACTGCATGCATTCAATGTGAATAACTTTAGAATGCAGACAAAGGTTCAGGTATGCAATTTAGTACCTGCTGTTTGACATGATGAACTTGCTGAGCACAGAAACCTGACAGAAAATTGGTTTATCAACATGTTGTGGTTCATTCAGGTTCCAACCTCTTCAGAACCTAAACCGAACCTTTTTGAACTGGACCGATGTCTGGTCTGGGGTTCGGAAAAGTTGAGGCAACTGAACTGCGGTCAGGTGTGGGGTTCTGCTAACCTGACCCAACCCTGGCAACATTAATTGTTGGAGTAATGGGTTTGTCCGGTACTGTTGAAGTTTTTTAATTGTTATGGCTCAAGTCAGGCCAGTGATTGTCTGTCTATGAATGCTATTGATAGATATGACACACTTAAGTTTTGATCTGGAGGCTGAATTCGAGCCTAAGCTCAAGTGGGTAATGATTTGACTATAATTTGCTTTCATACATTCAAAGGCTTGCAAACTCCCTGGGATGGGCTCAAGACGAAATTCCACCTCCTAAATTTTGTCTCCTGACACTAAATGGGATGATGCCACTGAAAGAGGGGGGGAATGGTTGCTGTCCCATGCCAGAAGGAGGCCTTGATCCCAGATACTTTGATAAGGCTTCAAGCAGAGGAAGTTAGTGGTTATAAAAAAATAAAAAATAAAAAAGGCCTTACAATCTGGATGACAATGGAAGACCAAAATAAATCAGACTGAGGTTGAAGAGGGAGGGGAAATCATGCACTCTCTGAAGTTGAGGAGGTGAAAATAGGTAAGTGAGATGAACACGGGCAACAGAGGAAAGCACACACATCCTAAGGATGAGAAGGCAAGGCAGAGTGAGCAGGACAAGCATGGGCAATGGAGGAAAGCACACACCAACTAGAGACAAGAAGGCAAGGCAGAGTGAGCAGGACAAGCACAGGCAACAGAGAAAAGCACGCACTCTCTGGAGACAAGAAGGCAAGGCAGAGTGAGCAGGACGAGTATGGGCAACAGAGGAAAGCACACACTTCCTAGAGACAAAAGGCAAGGCAGAGTGAGCGAAATGAGAACAGGCAACAGAGGAAAGCACACACCAACTGGAGATGAGAAGGCAAGGCAGAGTTAACGGGACGAGCACGGGCAGCAGAGGAAAGCACACACAGCCTAGAGACAAGAAGGCAAGGCAGAGTGAGTGAGATGAGCACAGGCAACAGAGGAAAGCACACACTCTCTGGAGACAAGGCAAGGCAGAGTGAGCGAGATGAGCATGGGCAACAGAGAAAAGCACGCACTGTCTGGAGATGAGAAGGCAAGGCAGAGTGAGCAGGACGAGTATGGGCAACAGATGAAAGCACACACCAACTGGAGACGAGAAGGTAAGGCAGAGTGAGCAGGACAAGCACAGGCAACAGAGAAAAGCACACACTCTCTGGAGACAAGAAGGCAAGGCAGAGTGAGCAGGACAAGCAAGGGCAACAGAGGAAAGCACACACTCTCTGGAGACGATAAGGCAAGGCAGAGTGAGTGGGATGAGCACAGGGAAGAGAGGAAAGCACACACTTCCTGGAGACGAGAAGGCAAGGCAGAGTGAGCGGGATGAGCACAGGCAACAGAGGAAAGCACACACAGCCTAGAGATGAGAAGGCAAGGCAGAGTGAGCAGGACAAGCATGGCAATGGAGGAAAGCACACACAGCCTAGAGACGAGAAGGCAAGGCAGAGTGAGCGGGATGAGCACGGGCAACAGAGATAAGCACCCACTCTCTGGAGACAAGAAGGCAAGGCAGAGTAAGCAGGATGAGCACAGGCAACGGAGGAAAGCACTCACTTCCTAGAGACAAGAAGGCAAGGCAGAGTGAGCAGGACAAGCATGGGCAATGAAGTAAAGCACATACTCTCTGGGGATGAGAAGGCAAGGCAGAGTGAGCAGGACAAGCACAGGCAACAGAGGAAAGCACGCACTAACTGGAGACAAATGGCAAAGCAGAGTGAGCGGGACAAGCACAGGCAACAGAGAGGAGCACACACAGCCTGGAGACAAGGAGGCAAGGCAGAGTGAGCAGGACAAGCACAGGCAACAGAGGAAAGCACGCACTTCCTAGAGATGAGAAGGCAAGGCAAGTTGAGCGGGATGAGCACAGGCAACAGAAAAAAGCACACACTTCCTAGAGATGAGAAGGCAAGGCAGAGTGAGCGGGACAAGCATAGGCAACAGAGGAAAGCACAGACTCTCTGGAAATGAGAAGGCAAGGTAGAGTGAGCAAGATGAGGACAGGCAACAGAAAAAAGCACACACTCTCTGGAGACAAGAAGGCAAGGCAGAGTGAGTGAGACAAGCACGGGCAACAGAGGAAAGCACGCACTGTCTGGAGACATAAAAGCAAGGCAGAGTGAGCCGGACAAGTACAGGCAACAGAGGAAAGCACGCACCAACTGGAGACAAGAGGGCAAGGCAGAGTGAGCAAAATGAGCACAGGCAACAGAGGAAAGCACGCACTCCCTGGAGACAAGATGGTGGGGCAGAGTGAGTGGGACAAGCATGGGCAACAGAGGGAAGCACACACTCCCTGGAGATGAGAAGACAAGGCAGAGTGAGGGGGACAAGCACAGAAGGCAAGGCAAAGTGAGTGAGATGAGCATGGGCAATGGAGGAAAGCACACACCAACTGGAGACGAGAAGGCAAGGCAGAGTGAGCAAGACAAGTGCAGGCAACAGAGAAAGGCACACACTTCCTGGAGATGAGAAGGCAAGGCAGAGTGAGCGAGACGCAGACAGGCAACAGAGGAAAGCACACACAACCTGGAGATGAGAAGGCAAGGCAGAGTGAGCAGGATGAGCATGGGCAACAAAGAAAAGCACACACAACCTGGAGACGAGAAGGCAAGGCAGAGTGAGTAGGATGAGCATGGGCAACAGAGGAAAGCACACACTCTCTGGAGACAAGAAGGCAAGGCAGAGTGAGTGGGACAAGCACAGGCAACAGAGGAAAGCACACACAGCCTAGAGACAAGAAGGCAAGGCAGAGTGAGCAGGACAAGCATGAGCAACAGAGGAAAGCACGCACTCTCTGGAGACGAGAAGGCAAGGCAGAGTGAGCGAGATGAGCACAGGCAACAGCGGAAAGCACACACTCTCTGGAGACAAGAAGGCAAGCAGAGTGAGAGAGATGAGCACAGGCAACAGAGGAAAGCACACACAGCCTAGAGACAAGAAGGTAAGGCAGAGTGAGCGAGATGAGCACAGGCAACAGAGGAAAGCACACACATCCTAGAGACGAGAAGGCAAGGCAGAGTGAGCGGGACAAGCACGGGCAATGGAGGAAAGCACAGACAGCCTAGAGACAAGAAGGCAAGGCAGAGTGAGCGGGACGAGCATGAGCAATGGTGGAAAGCACGCACAGCCTAGAGACAAGAAGGCAAGGCAGAGTGAGCAGGACAAGCACAGGCAATGGAGGAAAGCATGTACTCTCTGGAGATGAGAAGGCAAGGCAGAGTGAGCAGGACAAGCACAGGCAACAGAGGAAAGCACATACTTCCTAGAGGTGAGAAGGCAAGGCAGAGTGAGCAGGACAAGCACAGGCAACAGAGGAAAGCACACACAGCCTAGAGACGAGAAGGCAAGGCAGAGTGAGCAGGACAAGCATGGGCAACAGCGGAAAGCACACACTTCCTAGAGACAAGAAGGCAAGGCAGAGAGTGAGCGGGACAAGCACAGGCAACAGAGGAAAGCACACACAGCCTGGAGACAAGAAGGCAAGGCAGAGTGAGCGGGACGAGCATGGGAAACAGAGGAAAGCACACACAGCCTGGAGATGAGAAGGCAAGGCAGAGTGAGCGGGACGAGCATGGGCAACAGAGGAAAGCACACACAGCCTGGAGATGAGAAGGCAAGGCAGAGTGAGCAGGATGAACATGGGCAACAGAGGAAAGCACGCACTTCCTAGAGATGAGAAGGCAAGGCAGAGTGAGCAGGACAAGCACAGGCAAAGGAGGAAAGCACACACTTCCTAGAGATGAGAAGGCAAGGCAGAGTGAGCAGGATGAGCACAGGCAAAGGAGGAAAGCACACACTCTCTGGAGATGAGAAGGCAAAGCAGAATGAGCGAGATGAGCATGGGCAAAGGAGGAAAGCACACACTTCCTGCAAACCAGCAAAATTGCCTCCAATTAACATACTTGTGCCATTCAATGTTGGCTTGCCACGCACTTTACTTTCATTAATATGCTTGAAATTCCCTCCATCTTCTTTTTATTGGTTTCTCGCTGGCGGATTATTATTAACTTGGCTCTCTATCCCATACTTGGATCTCACTTTCAACAGCCCCCACCCTGCAGCGGCCCCATCAATAAATACATCCATCAAAATTTTTGCCCAGATTTCGACCACTGCTTTCTCTGCCATCTGTCTAAACAACTCCCACAACCTCTCATCATCAAATGTCACGTCTTCTTCCACCGCTTTTCGCAAGTGTCGATGCCAATGCCGAACAGAATACTTCCAATCCATATCTGATTGGCTCCCTGCCTTGACAATAACCTCCAAGCAGCTTTTTGCCATCACGAAGTGTGCATGGCCAGTGAGTATACGAAATTCAGTTGGTGCGCTGTTCAAGATGTAATCACGAAAGGATTTGTGCATCTGTGGTGTTGCTTTCTTGAATGATACAGTCATACCCGGAATCAAGACACTGCGAAACTGCCGTAGGAAATTGGCGACATCAAAGTTTTCCTCTGAGATATCGGCCAATAAAGCAGTGATTTGGTCAATGGTCAATGGCTCTTCCAGCACGAGAATGCCCCCGATAACATGCTGAAAGCCACGTAGTTGATTTGCACGCCCTTCTGTGTCCTGTGTTGGAACGTCTATGTTCTCGAACGAGGTCAAAATGAGCTTGTATAGATCCTTGAGCTGACCAATACCCATTTCGCTAAAATTTTCAAAGACCTGTTTTCGAGCAGCTGTCCCCCTGTTGTGAATCTGCTCCTCAATCCACTGAAGAGCGGTTGCAGCATAGTGAAAAAGGCCATGGGCCTTTCCGGATAACTTCAGCAATTGGTCAGCTGGCCAATCAGCCCAATCCCTTGGTGTAATTTCCTTCATCCTTGCAACGATGAAGTCATGAACTTCAGCCACAGATGATCCTGCCACAAGGATATGCTGTTTAAACACTGTGGGCTCGAGAGTTTTGGACCCGTAGATGTCGGCCCAGTGCTCTGCTCGAGAAGTAATAATGAATCGGATGTTATCAGGAAGGTCGCAGCCTTTTTTTGCGATTGGCAATAGCATCTCTATGGCACTCTTGTGCGCGTCGCGCAGCTCATCCAGCGCATCAATGACAATGATGACCATGCCAGGAGATTTGCAGATTTCCCAGATTGGAGCTAATAGAAGTGCCTCTACTTGTTCTTTCCGGGAAGAAGGGAAGCCATACTTCAATTTGTCACGCATGACGCGAGCGGCAGCTGGAGAAAATTCCGAGAGCTGTTTCGCAATAGTGGGAATGATTTTTTCTGGATCAATTGTTTCGGGGATGTTGCGAGAGATAAAGAACTGAGCTGCGACCGGTGTGTGTTTCTTGCGAAGTTCGTCGACAACAGTGGCAGAGAGTGTTGATTTGCCGCTGCCCGCTATACCCGTGATCCAGAAGATATGTTCGCTGTTGGAAGGCTGTGGTAATAGCCATCGCCTGATTTCCTCTTGGATTTCCACACGAGTATTGTCGGCACAAAAAGTCTTGCTCTGATCTGTAAATTCATGCTTCGTTGCAACATGATTGACGAGCTTCTCCTTGATAAAATTCTGGTCGGGCGTGCCACCACCGCTACTGAACTTGAGAGACCAGATGGGGAGATGAAAGGCGTGAATCAACGTACTGATTATTCACGATGAAATTCTCAGCCTGGATGTTATTATAATTCATTGTAGGCCCCTCCCCTCTCCCTCCACCCCCACCATGCTGGCCGCCCTGCCCACCATCTCCACCTGTGCCGCCTGGGAAAAATCAGCGATAAATCATGGCGTATCAGTTCGCTGGGCACCGTAGATGTTTTGATTCATTGTTTTGTGGGATTCACCAGCTTGGATAGGCATTCTGGGCTTCATGTCGTATTCGTTGAGGACGAGGACTGCAAGTATGAATAGTGTGGACGCAAGGTGGTGGACGTGAGATGGAAGTGGACGTGGGATGGAAGAACGACACTGCCTGACGGTTTCCGTGCGGCATGCCAACATTGCCAGTGCCACTGAGTCATACGTCGGGGACAGGTGCACCATTTTAATTTCGGCGCCAAGCTCCGGGTTTCGGTGGCGTAAAACTAGCGCTCAGAACTCCCAGCCCTCAAGTACATGTCTGGTGCCCTCAAACCAAATGCTCCAGGGTACAGTTGCTTTTCACCATCCAAAAACAAAAAGGCGGACCAAAAACAGATTGTCTTGTAGTAATATTGCTGTTCGGCGCTGGATGAAAGGTTGACACGGTAGCCGTAATTCCGCAGTGTTGAGTCGGGTACAACTCCCATCAGATCTTTCCCCGTTTGGATTTAATCTCCGCTATTCGGCTCCCGACGCTGCTGGAGTGTGTAGGCGGCGGGTGGTGTTGAAGTCGAAGCACCCGGCGCGTCACCGTGGTATGAAACAAGCAGCGGACTTCCTGTAAAATACGACAATACAATGTCTAAATACTCGGAATGTCGGCCCGTGATCGCTCCTCAACAGGTGGGCCTCCGTAGCACATTCCTGGCTATGCTCGAGCTGCATGACTGGATTCCTATACGCTATATTTTTTCCCAGGGTTTCAATTATTTTGACCTTGACCAGTTCTGCCCGCGTGTTCAAAAATGATGCGACATCACTATAACATTTTCCACTCCGAGTCGTCCTTCTAAGATAGCTCAAAATATACTGTACTTATCTCCCACTCTGCCTTGAATCCCCCACATGTTTCTCCCATTAATGGAAACATCGTGATGGACTGGGGAGATCGGGAATCGAAGTTTAAAGTCAACCGGCTCCTTTCGGGGAAGGATTCCCTGCTCAATTTTTTTTCTCGAGGGACCGTTGTTCCGGAAGCAGATCTGAACAACACCAACACGTACTATTAAGCAATGCAACAGTTCAACATGTCGTGTCTGATCTCAGACCGCCAATTTTCCCGCCGCTTCAACTTATGAACCTTAACAGCTGTTCCTCTCTTTCTTTAGAAAAATCATCATTTTATTCACTGGTCCTTAGAGCAGATGACACTGAGTCTTGGCTGAGTCCGTTGAGCAACTGAAACATTAACTGCACACCTTCACGACTAGAGAGCTCCGACTACGTCGGAAGAGACCTTGCTTGACAAAAATAAGTGTAAGTTGGTGTCTTTCCAGTTCCTACTTGCACTCTTCAATTGTGTTGGTCCTGCAGATTGCTGCGTGTGGGCACCCGGGTGGCAATACTAGCCGGTAATGCATAATAATTGTGTAACACCCGCGAATTTACCCACTGTATGTAAACGAGGACAGCAAAGTTGTATGATTGGCTCGGGAGAACTAGGATCAATGGGTGGGGCAAGATCAGAGCCAATTATGAGTGTGGAGAGACCTTGACAAGCAAGGTAACACCTTCAACTTGCCGGCGTGCCGCCGTTTCCGAATTGATCGGAGATGTACCCATCAACTACACACTCGTAATTCCGCCCAGACCTGGCGCTTGTTTTTAAGACGTGTAAATACCGCTCAGTTCCAAGTCCCACGTCACTCTGTGGCGCTGACAGTCATCATGACAGGTCGTGTCCATGGCCTTCGCATGCTCAGTGCCCAATTCCCGAGTCTTCTGGGCTGTTAATATGTTACTCTACTATGTCAGAAAACAGACAGAAAGCATACCCGACATTTGCTGGGTATCCAACACAAATTCAACATGTATATTGACATTGAGTTCAGCGTGGCCAACAAGAAGTGAAGTCGCACGTCACGCAAGGTTGACAGTGGCGCAACTCGAGGTCTGGTTACAGCATGATACACGGTGCTTCTTCGCAAGTCCGAGGCGCAGATGAGCAGGACCCCGGATAATAGACCAAAATGCCTGATGCAAATCCTGACGAATTTGGGAGATTTTGGGCTCGAGGGGTGTTTCAAATCCTGACGAATTTGGCCAAAATAAAATGCCTGGTTCAGAATCCTGACGGATTTAGGAGGCTCCATGGAGCCCAGATGTCAGATCCTGACTAAGATGCCCTGGTGTAACGATTAGTTAGGTACCCCCTCGAGGTATTCTATTTTTGTCTCTTATGGCCTTCCGAGGCCGCTCGTTCGAGCCCTGCAGCTGATTTAATTTAGCTGTTTTTCTGTGTATGGCTGTAATATTTTTAGCCTCCACTGTGCAATTGCCGTAAGCACGACGCCCGCCGCCTCCCGCCCTCGGCGCGCTCCGACGACACGCATGGCGTCTATAGACCTCTCAGCCGACCCTCCACCGTTCGATCCTGGTCGTTAAATTCGGCAAAACAAGGAATTCCCTGCTCTTCGGATGTGCTTCCCGAAGTGCACGCGGCTCTTGCGGAGCTGCTAAAGCTGCCCCAGTCTCTCAGACCACTCTTTCCCCATCGCGATATCCTCATCACAGAGTTTCTAGCGGTTCAATGCAGCAGTTAAAGCGTCGCGATCTAAAAAAAAAAGCAGCAGAATTGGACACTGAAGAGAAACAGGAGGAATCCGACTAGTTCTCTGTAGTTTGTAGGCATCTCCGAGAGCTCAGGGGCAGCTCGCGCAGCTAATTTTGGCACTTTGGATGATTTCCTGACTTTTCCTGACGTTTTTCGGGCGATTTTGGGTCTGTTCCTGATTCCTGACGGATTTCGCGAAATTTCGGTAGGCCTGTGCTAATCCTGACGAATTTCACCATACAAATCCTGACTAATTTCCCGTTTTGAAATCAGGCCTTCAGACCTATTATCCGGGGTCCTAGATGAGCGAAGTCTGGTGCTCAGGGAACACGGAGTAGGATCCCGGAATCTGGTGTGGAGAAAGAAGTAATGAATGTACTAAAAGAAACGACGGAGTGGGGAGGATTCTATCCAGAAACCCCAGTTGCAAGCAGAAACCCCCCTCCAAAAATAAAATTCTATACAGAAGCCCTGGCTTCTCTGGCCGGAGGTCCCTGCCGGGACCTGCCTAATTTGGACCTGCTCCTGCTTCGGAGATCTTAGCACAGCTGGATAAGACACAGTGCTCAGGGTGAGTTCAATGCCAATGCTGGGGCAGTTTGAAAATTGAGACGCGGCTCACCTGCACATTTTCGCTGGCTCGACGTGTCCGGCACATTTTTGAATCCCCTCATTGACTTTGTTCAAATCACACCACTGGTAAACTCCCGAGGCTCTGCGCCATGTCCAAAATGACACTTAGTCCACACTGACATGGTGCATACTGCATGGACCACGGGGACCACCACCCAGAGTGCAGGCTTTAGTTATATGTAGTCTGTAACCATCAGCCCGACGATTCGGATGATTGGGGAAACACTGTCTGGTGCCGGTGCTTATGGACACGGAATGCAATCACTGTTTTACTGCTCCCATAATTCCACCCTAGCCCGCCCATGCACTTGCCCGTCGTGTTTTTAGTTCATCAGCGAGTCAACTTGACCAGTTGTAGTTGCCAGCAGCTTGCCAGCACTGTTGGCGAGGCACCCTATGAGTGGCCAGAACATAAAATGTGTCTAACCAAGTTTGGCAGTCAAAAAACAATTTCAACACAACCGTTCGGATGCAATTTGAATGCGACTTTCATAACCCGCGTTGTTTGGCTTAGGTTGTGATGGCCGGAGGCCCGGATCCCGGAGAAACCCCTGAAAGTTCAATAATCTGTGGGCTTCCGAATACTGTACTATTTCGTTCAATTCGACAGTCACGCGTCACGCCCGACCTTTTTTATTGCGCCCAAATTGCGCCAATAATTTTTTTCTCGATTTATCGGAATTTATTTGGTCGCGAAAAGTCGGGGTCCGTGTCGAATTGATCGAAATAGTACAGTAAAGGGGGGTTTCTGCCTGCAACCGGGGTTTCTGAATAGAATTATCCACGGAGTTGCACCGGAAAGTTGCGCTTGCATAATACTTGAATTAAGATTGGCGCCGCCTGGACAGGGTTTTTAATCTCGCGCAAAACTCACAATTTGAACGCAGTAGTCTAGAGTAGTCTCTCATGGACAGATGCTGCAACAAAGAAGCTCGTACCTCGCATGTTGTAGCGCGGGAGTAATATGGGCATAAACGGCGCTAAGGAATGGAATCCTAAGGATTATCAAAATCTGTCCAGGTGAAGTCTCGCCATAGGGTGGTTGGTTGTAAATGTTCAACGCAGGCTGTCAATCAATCGCATCAATCAACCTCATCCCCGACGCCGTCGCACGGTCGTGATCGACCGTCGCTCAAGCAGGCAACTACGCGCCCATTCAAATTTCACCGTTCGAGCTGCCCTTGGCTCCGGGTGGGCATGCAGTTCAATGGACGTCCGCTCTTATCATACGCCGTCTTAGCTTCTCCTCTCGTAACCTAGACACTATCTCCACCGTTCCATTGACACCGACTTCCCCGCGTACAGGCAACCGTCCCATAGACGCACTCGCCGCTGTGCACCGGCTTCATCGCGCACGCACCCCTTCCACTTCGTCCAGCCCCAGCGCATCGGAAATCATGTAGATGTGCACGCCGCCTCGTCGGCACCTCACACTCCCGCCCGCCCTCAGCGCGACCTAGATCGCCCTCCCTCCGCGTCTAGGCGCAGAGACGCCAAGGGGGATGTGCGTCCGTACGCGGGGCGAGAGTGTAGATCCTCCAACGCCACCTCTTCCTCTGTCACCACCACCCGCGACCGCGACGTGCATCAAGCGCAGCACCACAGCACGAGCATCGTGACGTTGCGCACGAAGGCGCGCCCGAAGCTCAAGCGAAGCACTACGAGGACTACGACGCGCGGTGTGTCCTCAAGCACCACTGCACCATAGGTCCTTTATCGGCAGCTCCGCTGCTTACGCCGGCCAGAGTCACACCCTGCGGTGGAAATGGGCAGTTGTTTCATGCGTGAGTAGCGATCTTTTGCCGGTCTTTCCTTCCTTTCTTTTTTCCATTGTGGGGATGCCAAATTTGGAGGTTCTCTCTTGCATGTTTCGGTGCGAGAGGTCCTGCGGAGCGGGCATTTCCCTGCGCGGAAAGGATGTCGTTTTTCGGGGCGGACGCGGAGGTCGTGCGTTGCAGTCCCGCGCTTGCCTGTGGATGCGCGGACGTCGACCCAGCCTTCTTTGACACGCTCTACCCGCTCTATGGGCGTCCCGTCTGGGCTTCAAGTTCTTGCCCTTTCCCTTCGAGTTTTGTGCAGCATGCTCCGCGTACTGCACTTCTTCATGTGGAGCTTCCAGATGTCAGCGATCTCGCTGGAATTCTGATCCTGTTGCGAGAGGGCAGAGGAGTGGCACTTTGGCTGTCTCGCTAAAAGGCGAGACATGCATTCCCGCTTACGGAAGTTTCATCCGCACCTTCCCCGTCGCTGTTCGTCGCTCGCTGGATGGACGTCGGACGAATGAGTCGGTGTATACACCGACAGACGACCGAAAGCGCATTTCACTTCGCGTTTCATTGCTATTGCCTCTATCTTCCCGCGGACTGTATCAGCACGAGCTCGATACCTCCGTGCACCACCCGCGTGATTGTAGGGTGCTCTTGGCTGCTCCTTGTCGCCCCGAGGCTGTTCGCCGTCGTCGGGATGTGGCTGTGCTTTGCGACGATTATTTGTTTCGACTTTTCTTTTATCGCCGTTATTTTTTGGACGTGTAGATGATTCGCCCCGCTGTCCTCGTCAACCCTTCTCTCGTCACTGTGCTCTCTTCCCGTGTTCCACGTCGTCTTCTCTTCCACCAAGACCAAATGATCTTTGTTGCTGACTTCTTTTTCCTTTTGCAGCAACCTCTTCGCCCGACGATCTCCACCCGAGCCAATTCCGTCCCCACAGGTGCTCAACATCCACGGAAACATCATCGGCGTCCCCGCCGGATGCCGTCTCGTTTTTCACCCGCAGACCATTCTCATCCGGCGGCGGTGCATTTCCACCACCAGGCGGGCACTTTCCAGCCGGAGGTGCAGGGTCCTCCTATGCAGGCAGCAGGTTTTGAAACCGCAGGGAGGTAGACTTCGCTTCTCCCCGCCTCGCGCCCCACTGCGCACATTTTTCTTTGCCATTCCTTTCCATCCCGATATCTCGGATCTCGTATCGTACATCTTATATATGCACCTACTTTGCCCGCCCGTACTTTGCGTGCCTGTACACAATGTGTACTTCTACATCCTAATATATTCCTTCCCTTTTCCTGTGGCCTGTACCTCACTGCGATCCGCCAGCTGTCGTCTCGTATCCTACCCAAAATAGCAAAAAACTTACCCTCACCGCTTGCGGTTACCCAGAAAACCGTGGATATCCGAACGCACTTGGATCCCGCTCTGCGGTAATTTACTCCTGAGCTCTACAGGAGACAATGGGATGAGTGGGAATCGCTCAAAGTCAAGGGTTTAATTTAAAAAGACAAAGGACGACCGGAAGCAGTGCTTGCGCCGCCGGCATGCATATCCTCCGCCGCCTCGTGAGACCCTTCGGCCGCTCGCGCGCGCGCCGACAGTACAAGAAAAAGAAAAAAATCCTGAAAACAGAGAGTGACAAACACCACGACTCGGACCCACCGAATACTAAACTTGCCCCCACACCTTCGCGGCTATAACCGTCTTCGCGCCGGGTCCGAATGATGCGCCTTCGATGCCGTGCAGGGCGCGGGAGGAGAGGCGCATGCGGCCCACCTCGAAGGACAAGCGTTAGTATTGGGATTCTGTAGGCGAGAGACACGAAGGTAAGATTGAGAGCGACGCGAGCGATGAATCAAAGTAAACGTGGGAAAAATCAGGGCGACACCCATCGCGCGCGAACATGCGCGATCTGGTCCTTGTTCTCGTCACACGAGAATCAGGACGTAGCACGAACATCCCAGTTCGAGCATCCGGATAGATCACCCCATTAAGGAAGGAATGAGCGCCGCGCAGGCCGTCGTCCATGTCTTCCCACTCGTCGTCATCCCCCGCCGTACCTGCATCCAGCGCGGCTTCCCTGCGATCGGCGGGGGAAATGACACTACAGAGATGGTTTAAGCCGGATGATTTCGATTTCTTGGAAAGGAGAGAGTGGTCGCGCATTGGGCTCTTGCCCAGAGTCAGCCAATCCCGTAGTGCTGAGTTTTGCACGCTGCATGGCACCTAGAGTCTTCAGGAGCAAAATTAGCAGTATCCCATTGCCGGAGCACATAGAGGACATAAAAAGCAAAAAAAAAAATCTAAAGACTTGGCACAGAGAGCAAAGCACGCCACCCATCCGCGGGTGCGCCACCTCCAAAGGCGCTGCGGTAAGCGCCAGTGTATCGTGTCAAAGTAGTTCCGAATTCCGTGGATGGGAGGTTGAAAAAAACGCGAGAACGCGTGCAAGACCCCCGTCCGTGACCGCTCAGTGCACAACACCTCCACAGGCTCTGTGGTAAGTGCCAGTGTTACGTGTATCGCGCCGCACGATGGTCGGGGGAAGGGAGCAATCGAAAGGCGAAATAAAAAGGATAAATTGACACGTACCGTGTTTCAGTACCCTCCTGCGCCGTCGATGTGGTGGCGAAGATGAAGTGGCAACGAGCAACTTGTTTGGTCATGCCCATGTGATCGTGATTGATATCAACCGGCATCTCGGCAGGCATGGTACAACTCGTTCCTGATTCAACCATATACAGTGTTCAATTTATGTAGGCTCCCTAACCATAAACCGCTCAAATCCTGATTCAGTTATGTGAATATTTGCAGGCAACACGGCCCTTTTCCTTCTACCTTTCAATGGCACAAAGTGAAATTCAATGATACAGGCAGTTAGCCGTGGAAAAACCAATGCACAAAAAACAAACATGGGGTTGAACAGCCTCCTTCTCTGTGTCCGTTATGGCCAGGAGGTTGTTGCAATGCTGTTCAAGGACACCAGCGAGATCTCTACAGAGCTTCTCGGATGGCCATTGTAGAGAGCAGTAAATGAAAGAAAAGGAGAACTCCTACAACCAAAAATCTCAGACTCCTTCGTGTTGTCAGCCCAGCATGTGGAAGTTCTATTACCCATTACATGGTATTCTTTGCTGAATTTCTGGCGTGTTTTGTGCATGGGATTGCAGCTGGAGCTCTTGAATCAAGTAACCCTTAATGGGCATACCTCAACGGGATTCATACCTAGCTCTCTTCATTGCCTGCGGTTCGGAATCGGGCCCCACGATCGATGCACAGCCCTCAGCGATTGCACAGTCCTCAATTGCCAATCGATTGCACAGCCCCCTAAGGTCCTTTAAAGGGGAACACAAATTTGACAACGGCAACAATGCCTTTCCTGTCCACTATCCGCTGTCGGATTGCTGGCCTTATTTGGATATTGCGACCCACCCCGTAAGCTTCCTGCTTGTGCCCCTTGGTTAGATATTGAACTCATCTAAGTAGGAGTCGACCGGGTCGACCCCAATTCCAGGGCATCGGGCGCGGAGTAAAATACTCCGACTACCAGGGCTCCCTCAAGGACATCTGCCGGCATTGGTATACTGACCCCACACTCCCCGAGCCGTGGTCGACTGACTGGCTCTACTGGCCGGCCCTCTTCACCCTCTTTGGGCAGTCTGTCGATGGCAAGCTCAAGGTTAAAATCATCTTCGAGTACGTGTTTGGCGTATCTGGCACTGTCAAGCCGGTGATGTTCCTCAGAGGGTTCAACGATCTCTTCTTCTTCAGGGCCGGGGGGCGCTATTACTGCTTCGACGACGGCGTGTTCACTGTCCATCGGATGGATTTTGAGTCGCCGAAGGAGTTTTTGGCACATGTGTTGCAGGTCGAGGAGAAGGAATATTGGCCGGATGTGGATGTCCCGAAGCGCCCTGGAACTGCTATCCGCTATATATAAGCGCGAGGCCATGGGGGTTCCGTGCGGAACGCGGTTCTATATGAAGAGAAATACATCCGAGCCAGGAACGGAGAGTAAAGGGCGCAGGTACCGATGCCAATATGGTATTAATCGAGAACTACTCGGAGGAGAACAATTTTAAAGGGTTAGCGACATATACACATTCGAAACGCCTAGGCAAACACCTTTGGAACGTTTATCGCGGCATGGCGGACCCGAAACCACGGGCTCCGGCTGTCTCTCTCTCTGATTTCGCAGCCTGCTTTGAGAAGCGGATGAACGCTGCAGAATCCCCGCCCCCGGAATTCAATATGGAATACAAACGCGCTGTGGAGGAGCGCGCGCAAAACATACCGTTTCCATCCGGGGATCCTAACTCCGAGGACCAGACTTTCAACGAGAGGCTCTCGGAGGAGGATATTGAGTGGGCTAAAGAGCACCTCGAAAGTCACTACAAGTCCTCTGTAGGGCTGGATAGAAGGAGCTATCAAGAGGTCTCGGAGATCGAGAACGACGTGCTGTGTAAACTGATCAACGAGTGTGTGGATCGAAATGACGCACCGGCCATATGGTTGACGACTTTAATTGCGGCTATACCCAAGAAAGACAAACCGCTGTCTGAAGCGAATAGTTACCGGACTATTGGACTCGAAAGCTGCTCCCTGAAGCTGGTGTGCCTGCTGATCCACAAGCGGATATACACCTGGGCTGAAGATCGGGGTATTATTCCCCCATCCCAGAACGGCTTCCACGAAGGATATCGCACGAAAAACAACAGCTTTGTCTTGAGGTGCATGATTGAAAGAGCGCGAGCAGAGGGCCGTACCCTCTGGGTTATTTCTGGATATTACTAATGCATTTCCGTCAACCAATCGCGACTTGTTGTGGGTAAAACTCTATGAGATGGGGATCTCGGGCAAGCTGTTTGACTGGATGCGAGTGCTCTACGGTCGCATGAAGTACGTCGTCACGATGAAGGGGGCTCATTCGGAGGTGTTCCACTCTGATATCGGGGTCTTGATTGGCGATCCGGCATCCCCCACCTTTTGGGATCTTTTCTTTGCCGACTTTGCGCTACACCCAGACCCGGATGACATGCTGCTACTGAATATCGTAATGTCGCACCTCGAACATGCCGATGACATGGCTGTCGTCTCGTACTCCCCCCGAGGGGCTGCAACGGCACTTGGTGACTTTTACGCGGTGGTGTGGGGACAATCTACTCGAAGTGAACACCTCAAAATCCTGGGTCATGGCCTTCGGTCTTCTGCCTGTAAGACTACCGAGGTTTACTCTCAATGGCCATACGGTCAGATATACGGACTGCTTCTGTTATGTTGGACTTACATTTAAATCTACAACCTCTAATATCTTCTCTTCTCACTACACTGCTAAGGCCGCTACGGCGCGCAAGACGGGACATACGGTGATAGGTATCGAAGCATACATCGGGGATCTGCCTCCTCGTGAGGGTCGGCTGTTGTACATGGCGTGCATCGACCCGCACTTGGTGAGCGGCGCTGACATCGTCATTGACGTTGACGACAAGGCACTCGCTAATCTCGAAAAGGTGCAAAATGCCTTCTTACGCCGTCTCCTGGGTCTGGGACAATACTCCATGCGCACACCTCTATTTACTGAACTGGGGCTGGTTCCTCTACGATACCGCCGTCTCATCCTCGCGATTCGGTACCTTGGATATCTCGTGCCAGGCCTCGCAGACACCCACTACGCTCGGGCGGCCCTCCAGGACTCATACGAGTTGTTCAAGAATGGGCTCTAGGGTCTGCTGACAATTCCACTTTGAAGAAAATAATTGATTGTCAGCCTGACTGTCAGACTGACTGTCAGAACTGACAGATAACAATTGACAATTACCTATTTGGGAATTGTGGAGGTATAGCTATCTGATGACCTACCGGTGCAAGTTGGCTGCTCCTGCAACACTGCTAACCACCGGGACCAACCTCTCCCGCTCTCTTGAGTCCCCACATGAACCCCGGAGCATTATCTGTGACCCCCTCGGTCTCTTTGGGAATTCCCGGCGGTAGATACCCCATGAGGCGTTTTGCAGAATAGACAGCTGTTCAACACTTCGTACAATATTTCGTATGCACCTTTCAAATCGGCTTTATAGGCACAGTTCACCATACTGTAGCTCCGAAGAACTCAGTGAAATCGAACACGGAGAATGCCGGTCGCTTTGATGGCAGTCCGCAACAACTGGAAATATGGCTTCTGGTAGAACAGTGCCATACACAGTCCAGGGAGAGGCCCTGTACGAGTTTGTGGATGCCAAAGCCCTCAGGAATGTGTGAAACGACCCTAGTAGCAGATTGTAATTGTCAGGATTGTCAGGCGGAATTTTTCCGAAAAATTAAATAACCCTTTGTCAGTCAGTGACTGACAATTATCTGTCAGTCAGCTGACAATTAAATTGTCATGTCAGCGGACCCTAATGGGCTCCAAGGGTACTGGATGGATTTGGTTTACGCTCTGAAAAACCTGCGCTTTCCTGTTGACCTGACGGCATTACCAGATCTGACCTCCCCCGTATGCGCTGAGCTGGGAAAGGCTGTCTATTCCTCGGCTATGAAGTACTTAGAGGCTGAGGTGGCGGCCTCAACACGACTATACTTGCTGCATGATCGCCGGGAGCCGCTGGCGAAGGACGCCCCGAAGAAAATAACGGTGGTCTTCCATCATTATCTGGGGCTGATCACCAACGCGAAGCACCGCAAGGCGCTGACTCACCTGCTAGTCAGTCAGCATCCGCTGGCTGTGGAGCGTATGCGGTACAAGTCGCGCTATCATCGCGCGACTGTAGCGAGGGATGATCGCCTATGCCGTTTTGGCTGTAACATAACCGAGACAGTTGAGCATGCACTATTCTTCTGTGAAGCCAATCCAGGCCTCGGAGATCTCAGAGCCAACTTTGTGGCTGCGATGCAACACCTGGAACCCCGGATTTGTTCCGTTGCACCATGGAATGCAACCAATATCCTCGAATCAATTATCTTCTGGAGGGATACAGTGTGCCGAGTGGCCAAGTTTGCTTACAGAGTGTTTGGGATCTTTGATGCAGTGCCAATGGTTTGGCCAGAGGCGAGAGCGGAGTAGAGGTATTCATAATCCCGGTCAGTAATCTGTTTGCTGCCTCACAGGTGCCCGAGATCTACAGCCCCGCCGAGAGGGGTCAGCTCGTCGAGGGTAAATGTGTTGTGGCATAGAACAGTACATTCTACACGGCCGATGTACTGTAGCTACACCCCTGGCACGTTTCGAAACGGGACCACGCTGGGTTAATATTATCCTGAGTCTTATCCTCCTATCCCTACCTGAGTCAAACGGGTGTAGATCTAGATTCACGCAGATTGATCCACATATAAGTTGCAGGTACGGTTCCATCGCGATCTAGCCGATGTTCAAGCCTGTGCACGGTTCCCCGATTTTCGGAGGTGTTTACATTCCCCAAGAAAACACCAAACTGGTGTGCATTGATTTGCCTTCGGCTAGTATCTGCACAGTTACAGATACGGGACCGGATCGAGAACCACATGGACACCCGATCCAGGAACGGAAATCGAGAGTCAAGATTCGGGGAGCAAGACAGACGGAAAAGTGTAGGATGCAATTAAATTCTGATCCTACTGGATTTACCAGTAATTTTGAAGCAATGTCCGAGGACCGGTATACGCTGGGATTCGAGCGGCTGTGATGGCCACGAGATAAACATGGGGGAACACATTGCTCCAGTGGTAGTTGGCTCATGGCCTCGAGTTCAATCCTGGGAGGAAACCAAAATCGCACTGAGTTATATATGGGGCTAAAACAAAAAAGCGACAAAGTTTCCTGTATTCGCAACCGGGAGATCGCCGGTTTCAGATTTGCAACCTGTCGCCCTACCTTTTGTCTTGAACGGTCGAGCGGCATGTTTGCGAGGTGCTCGACATCCGGGTTGGGGTCTTGTGTACACTCGGGTTTCTCTCCGCGACCTTGACTGCGTGCTTCCTCTGAGGTAATCTTTATACCGCATTGAATTTCCGAGGTCATCTAGGAAAATTAATGTTCACTACATACCTCGCTGAAATTTTGGGAAGAGCTCGCTTTCTGAGGTAGAAACTTTGTATCAGCGAGACTACTATCATTTACCACCGTTCCGGATAAACCAGGAACTCGGACATTGAAAGATTTCTCGGCCGTTACCTTGCCTTTTTGCTATATCTTTGTTTCTACATACTCATATAGATGTGTTCTCTGGTTTCCAACCAAAAATTACAGCAATTTTAATTTTGGCTTTGCTTTTTATACGCAACAATTAGACGCACACTGGCAAAATGGTGAAATTTGCCTTTTTTCTCCATATCCTGGCTGGTAGATCTGGAAAACTGACCATGAAGAATTTAAGGTCTATGGCTTGTCTATAGCGATCACACCATACCAACAATGGGCTCTGCCATAGCTAAATTGAGGTCATTTGCATCGGAAAAAAGAAAATTGCCTTACTACTCCAGAAGGTACTCCCTGAAGGAAGTGATTATTTCAGAGGCACAATGGATGCAGGGGAACCTGCCTATCAAGTTTCGAGGTCCTGCGCCAGAAAATATCCCCGGCATGGGGTCGGCAATCAGGAAAGTGTTGCATCACCGAGTACTCGGACGACGGAAAAAATGATCTCATTTGGCAACAAGTGGACCGTTTGCATGAACTAAAATGGTATATCCCCTGAAAAGATGGATCCGAATCTGATTGTATACTCAGATTTTCCTCAGAACCCAAGGACTGAAAGATTTTCCACAAAATATCATTAACTGTCCGGAATCCCAGTCAATGATAGTACCTAATGGCAGAATTTATCGAGAAAAGCAGTACGTGAGCTTTGCAACCC
Organism: Mycena rosella; assembly: GCA_029378255.1. Taxonomy (NCBI): domain Eukaryota; kingdom Fungi; phylum Basidiomycota; class Agaricomycetes; order Agaricales; family Mycenaceae; genus Mycena; species Mycena rosella. Next base: position 569,251 of record JARKIE010000004.1, on the reverse strand, counting down.
GAGTTGGAAAATCGTGATTTGATGGGATTAGGTAAGCTTTAGGACCAAAAACATGATCCTGCTTGTTTCCTACATCGATCACGTCCTGGTTCGTTTGCATTGGAACTACCTTCGAAGCCTCGAGGTCTCAAGATCTCAAGTTCCAGCCTCCTGGAAGGCGCGGGCGGGCACACGTACACAGCCTTAGTCGCCGCCTCGCAGATGGCAACAATCAAAGATCCAGAAAATGGCATTCCACTTTAGCTTCAGCGTCCGTGTCCTGGACTTGAGCCTTTACTTTCGTGTTCCTTGTGCTCTTTCCTAGCATGGTGTTCTGGAACATCCTTTTTGTCCTTTCTACCGCGCTTTTGGTCGCGTCACAATCGTCCACACCGACACCGACCGAATCTGGCGTCGTGCTCCCGAGCGGCACGGCGGGGCTGGATCCCTGCATGGAGACGTGTTTTGAGACTGCGGCGGCGGCCAATAGTTGCGCCTTGTACGATTGAATTTCTATGCGCTTCCTGGAGCGGTTTTGACGAGAGGTTTCGCAGAGATGACGTACACTGTGTTTGCGCATCCGCGCAGCTTCAAGCGGATCTCACCCAATGTCTCGACGCGGAATGCAGCGCGTTTGCCTCGCCGCAAGCCCAGGGGCTTCTAATCCAGCTCTGCAATAAAGGTTTGCGCGCAAACTAATGCTGCGCCGAACAGACTGATAACATTTTGCGACAGTACAAGTTGTGGCGACAGGATCAGCCATCCCAGGACACTTGTCACTTTCATCTGCCGTTCCGACTTCGACAAACGGACCTCCGAACGTCCCTGTGCAGAACCAGAAAAGTGGCGCATCGGCGAGCGTACTGGTGCATGCGTACTTGGGTACGATCGTTATTGCCACCAGTATTGTAGGGTCGCTAGTATGGGGCTGGATGTAGTACTTACATGGTCTCCGACTTCACCTCGTTCACCTCCACATAGCCTTGTGGCTTCTCGTCCATGTGGCCGGTGCCAAGTCAGCGCTCACTACGATTTTAAATCTTCCCTCCAACCATTCATTCGCGTCCCCGGAATTGCCTTTTACAGCTTGGACAACACTGTTTTTGGCGAAATTCTTGATGCATCAACGGCGTTGTTGATGTGCTCCGACTTGAACTCGTCGTCTGGGCAGCGCAATCTCCGCGCTTAGATTGCTTTCCAATTGCTTCGCACCTTCCCACCCCAAGTTATGCGGCGACACCAACTCCGAGCGCTCATCGACCCTGCTTTTTCCTCCCTTTCTCTCCGCCCAGTGGGCTCTTTCTAAATGTTGCGACCAGTGCTTGGACTTTTCTTCGCCTTCCTCTTTGTCGTAGTCCGCGCTGAAAACGACTGGTAGGTGACTGGTGATGTCGCGCGTCTATTATTTTGCTCATCTTACGCGCAGGTCCACTCCATGCTTCAACGGCCAGTGCTCGTACGACATCCCCACGTCTTCTGAGGTTTCCGGAACGCTGAAAATAGTGCGTGCACCTCATGCTGCGCGGAAGCACCTTCTCTAATTTCCAATTAATTAAGTGGGGTGCCTCGGACGCAATCTCCGACATCACGCCCGCCGCGGGCTGGACGATCCTCGACTGCGACAAGGGGGCTATGGCGCAGGACGTGCGCCTGGTCTGCCACGATAGCACGGGGTGCCCGCATCTCACCCTCAATACGGGCGCGGCGGGGAAGCTCGTTCGCCTGCCGGAAAGCGTGCGTCTCCCGACATGCAGGATCCAACACGACATTAACCGATCGCACAGTGCGGGCAAAGCGCCTTTGCGCGCGTCACGCGGGACTGGGTGCACGCGAACCAAACCCTGCCCGCCGAGCTTGCGAGCAAGCTCCGGCGCCGCGACGGGGAGCTCCCTGAAGTCAAGGGACTGAGCATTGACGCGGATTTCGATTCGCCGGCGTCGCAGTACGTGCTTGTCTACTATTGCGGCCCGCGGTTGCTGACGAGGCGTACGTCCACAGGGCTGGGCCTGTCAACTTCGCGATCCATGGACTGACGTCGTCCGTGCCGCCCAATCCCGCGCCTCAGCGGCGCAGTCGCTTTGCCCCTGCCCAGCGCACGGTGAACGACCGCTCGGTCATCTCTGTCCTTCAGCAGGCGTTCCAAGGTGCGGCTACTTCACGGGCTCTCTAGACGACGATCTGACTCTTGTCGGCGCGCAGAATTCAATTCCTTTAACCAGGTGCGCGGTCCCTGTTGTTCCGGCGAGCGCAGGTGGTTAACACTTTACCACGTAGTCCACGATGCAGAAGCTTCCGGAGGTCAATCTGAAGAAGTCGTTCCCCCTCCTCGACGAAAAGCTGTCGTGTCCCGCTATTGGGAAGCTCCCGGCCTTTGATGTCTCGGTATCGGGCGACGTCGAGATGTGCGCGGTCCTGAACGTCACCGTCGCACTCACCGCTGTCGGTACGCTGGTGCGTGCCCTGTCTCCATCGGAATCCGGCATCTTGAAAATATACCTCTTCGTCCCAGATGCCTGCCAATTTCACGAAATTCGGTCTCGTCGTCGGTGCGTTTGAGTCGCAGCGGCGGATCTATGCTCTGTTCTGATTTTACGCACAGGCATGGACGCCGATCTGGAAGGGACCTTGACGTTGTCGAGTACTGCAACTGTACATTTGTTCTGCGTCTCCTTACCGACGGTCGCTCACCTCCGTTCCGCAGGCCACCCTGGACTCGGGGAAGGTCGAGCTTACCCAAGTGGGTATTCCAGGACTCGATTTCCCTGGGTGCGCGTGCCACTTCATACTCCGTCCCAAGCACCGGGCTAACCATCCTTATTTTCAGCATCCTCACCGTCGGTCCCACATTCGTGGTGCAAGCCGAGCTCACCGGGACGCTCGACGTGGAGGTCGACCTCACGGTGGATCTCTCATACTGCATCTCCAACGCGAAGCTCTTCTACCCACCCTCGCCGTACAACACCAACAGTGGCAAGTTCACGCCGAACAACAGCCGTATGTCACGTCCTCGTCCCTTCCCTGCCGCCCACTCACCACGTCCGTCTCCGAAGCGCTGAACTTCTCCGTGAGCCCGGGGTTCAAGTCGAGCGCGACGCTGGACGCGCATATCATCCCCGGCCTGGACTTTGGTATCTCAGCGATTGGGGACCTTGCACAGGCGACCATCTCGCTGGACTTTGATGCAAGCTCGACGATGACGCTGACCCTCGACGGCGCGGCGAACGCCAGCGGCAACGTCTCGACCTCGGGTGTCGACGTTGCCAGCAAGTCCGCGAGCGTCAACGGCTGCGTGGACATTGGCGCGGGGCTCTCGATCAACGCCGGCGCAGACGGCTCGTTCTTCGGGCTCTTTGACTTTGCGCCGTCGGTGAACCTCTTCACCAAGAACTTCGACTTTTTTAATGTGCGCTTCGGGCTCTTGTATACGAGCGACCGACTGACAGTGGTACTGCCTACTGTAGAAATGCTTTGGGACGCAGGCCGGCAACAGCACCGCTAGCAAGCGCGAGGTCAAGTCCATGGAGCTGTCCGAGTACGAGTACGAATATGGTGTCGCGCTGTCCCGCCCTCGCCGGCGGGAGCTGGCCAAGAGAGCGTCGGTACTTTCGTGCCCGGCCTCCGGCACCACGAAGGTTGTCCCAGTGGCAGACGCCGTCGTCTCCAGTGCGAGGTGGGCTGCGAATCTTTGAGGTCTCTTCCCTGTTCTGATTGTGTTTACCAGTATCAAGCTGAAGAACTGAGGGCCTCAGGGCTATACGTGTATCCGTAGGTAATGTTGCGCTGGTTGGACGGCTTGCTTAAAGTTTATTATGTAATATGTACATTTTCCGCCCCTTTTGTCAAAGTTTCGTTTGGCCTCGATATTTTGTCGATATCATTATGGCTTCTCCATCAGTTTCCATCCAATTCCTCACATTCAAGCGACATCCAACCGCAACAGGCACGTTCACGTCCGGGCTACGACGATATTTCTCGGGACAATTTTAGCGCCCACACGCTTCTTGCGCGCTTTTATGATCAACATTGACACCGACTCCCAGCGACTCACTCTCATGCCAGCCGATATGGCCTCTACCGTGGAAGCAAAGAGGTAGGCCGGGTCCGCTAAATCCCGCAATATCGCATGCCAGCTGAGCCCAAGCTGAACCTACGTCAGCCGCGGAGCACGGTTACGATCGAAGATTGCAAGTTTCAAAGGCATCGCGGGTGGCTTTAACCAGAAATCTAATACCCTGGGGTCAGAACAAGGTAGGGGCGTCTTTATTCCAGCATCATACCCCCACTTGATGCATTAACCAGCTTCTGGCCGCCGAAATCGGATCCTTCAGCACCAGCGACCGGTGATATCAATGGTACGCGTCCAGTGTCATGCGTCAAGTGAGCGACTCTGAAAGCTGAACATCCTGTGTAGCACACTACACAGAGGCAGAGAGTGAGGCTGCGTGCGCCAAAGTCTGGGCGATCTACGTAGGCGAAGCTGAAAGATACGACAAGCGATTGGTGGAGAGCTGGAAGGGCGACATGGATGGAATGCTGATATTCGTAAATTTTTTCACTCCTTTCAATCCTCCACAACTGACCCACTGAAGTCTGGTCTCTATTCAGCCAGCCTCACTGCTTTTTTGGTTGAGAGTTACACAACTCTTCAACCAGATTCTGGCGCAATCAGTGCTACACTCTTGTTGCAAATATCTGGACAGCTGGCGGGCCCGCTGAATGGAACTCAGATAGCATTCCAGCAGCCCGCGCCCTTCCATCCCTCGACCGCAGCTTTAGTCTGCAACACCCTATGGTTTCTTAGTCTTGCGCTCAGCTTAACGTGCGCTCTGCTGGCTACCCTGGTGGAGCAATGGGCCCGGGAATTCATTCACAAGACCGAGTTGCGTCCTTCTCCCGCACGCCGCGTTCGAATCCATTCCTTCTTGTATCTCGGCCTCCGAAAATTCGGGATGCACACTGTGGTCGACATAATCCCTCTACTGCTGCATGCGTCACTCATCATCTTCTTCGCGGGGCTCGTTTTCTTCTTGCTCCCTGTGAATCCACTGTTGATGAAACTTATGAGCGCCGTTTTGGCGGCCTTCCTCATAGTCTACATCACTCTTACCGCGCTGCCGGTAGTCTTCCTCGACAGTCCATACCAAACTCCACTTTCTAAAGCGCTGTGGAGGTTTTGCCAATTTTCGGCGGCCATATTCACCGGCGGGTGGTCCAAAAGAATACGCCGCGGGCCATATTCAAAACTTACTATAACCCAAGCCATGGAACGACGGTCCCAGGATAGCCCGAAAATCCGTGACCAGCACGCCATCCAGTGGACCATGTCCTCTCTGACTGACGATTCCGAGCTCATACCGTTTGTCGAGGCCATCCCCGACATCGTGCACGGTGCCAAAGGGTTCCATCGCGCCAATGATTACCTGCTACATCCTCTGCTCTACACTGAGGAACCCCACCTCGCAATTTGGCCTCGTGTGGTCAACCTCCTCCGGTCGTCGGCCATTATCTCCCCCACCGATTCTTTACGTATCCCCCGCCTTACCATGTGCTTCAGGGCCATATGGGCCTTGGCAAAGACCGGAGGACAGGCTGTCTCGCAGGCATCCCCACCTGTTACATTTTATTTCGATCGAGGGACCTTCAGAGCTCTTGAAGATCCAACTTTTGACAGCAAGTACACGATATCCGTCCGTGCAGCGGTTCAGCATAAACTGCTCACTGATTTAAAGTCACACTGCCAATACGTGCTAGCATGTCTGGATGGATGGGAAACGGCGTCGATATCGTCTCGCCGCGGCAAACTTCAGAGTATCCGCGAGGCCCTCGATACAACTTTGAAGGAGGGAGAGTTCTATGCGGGGGATGAAGGATACTTTCACTTGGACACGGAATCACAGGACATTTTCCGGGCCCTTCGCACATGCTATACCTTGGGCATCGATCCGAGTCGTGACACAGGACCAGAGAGATTTCAGGAGGAGAAGCAAAAGGAGATCCAGACCTTGGAGTCCCTACGGGACATTCTTCGAAGCGAACGGCGATGGGCTAACGCCCACCTCGGTCCTCTTTCCTGGTACCTTCGTGACTCGCTCAAAATGGGTCGCTGCCCGTACCAGTTTGATTTGACAGCCGAGGAGCTCATGAGCTGCGTACGGCTGGGGGATCGGAGCGCTCATGTCCACTCGGCTTTTGAATCGCTTGTGCCAGTCTCAAAGTACTCTGTCGGCAGCGACGACATCGATAAAATGGCGAAAATAGTATTTCGCCTTCTTCGCTTCGTGGACCCAATGCAGTTTCGCAGCTCCATGAATGCCATCTACCACTATCTTCTCAACAGAAACCCCGACGAAGAACTTTATATTCTGGACGATGATTTTTTGCCGGACTTGATGTCTGCCATTGTGAAAGACGTCGAGAATGGCCCCTCCGAATTCCGCCTCAAAACTATATGGCTCATCACTGCCCATATGATTGCTCGGAACCTCGACCAGCACTCCGATATTTATCGACCCTTCTTGGCTTTTACGAGCGACCTCTGGCTCGGGCTACCCGCACAAGCGACTGTCCTGAAATCAGATGCCCACTCATTCGCATTGGCCATCGTTCAATGGACGGGAATCGACTCATTAAGCGATGAGATTGCGCAAGAAGATGCGCATCCATCGTCGAATGTGGACGTCCGAGCGGTGGCGCTCAACTTCAGGAAGCATCCTCTGCTTCTGTCGTTCTTCCCAGAGAACGCCGACGATCTCGATGCAAGCAATAACGTCTTTGACATATACAGCCTTCTTGCAAATCAAATCACCGAGATATCCCTGATACTCCTTGCAACATTTCTGGGCGCGTATGTGGCAAAGGACAGGCTACCCTATGCAACAGAGCTACTCGTATCCTGCCTCGAGCGCCAATGCCGTCCAGATTCATCAGGAAAAACCCCCATTGCCATTTGTGACTAATTTCATCCAAATGTTGAAAGATCTCGACATTTGTGAACAATTGTCAAAAATTGGCAAATTGTGTAATTGTTTAGGTCCCTAAAAAATTGTACCATTTGTACAACAATTTGCGACCAAATGTGGTGCATTCTCTGCCATTCTGTGTAAATTTTGTGTTGATTGCTTATTATTATTGTAGAATGGCTTCAAACATCGCACTGGGATACACAAAAGCAGCTTGAATTCAAAGCTATGGAGTACAAGGAAACTAATGTACTAGCATATGAATTAATGGGCCGGATTACTTCTGCTCTCAATGGTGTATGGGTGCAGATGCAGCAATGGAGGAACAGCCTCACCTTTGAAACGAGTTAGGGGGCGGGCAAGACACGATGAGGCAACAGCACGTACCTGGGCACCGTGCCGCTGATGTCCGAGATGAAGTGTCAGGTCAAAATGAGTTAGCAGCCGAGCAACAGGCGGGGGAGATTATCACGCACCCTGTCACACAGCTCAGATGCAATGGCAGACTCAATGACAGCGTGGACGGTGGAATCGGCAGCCCTGTGGAAAGGAGTTAGCAGCCGAATGATAGGCGAGGGATATTATCACACATCCTGTCACGCAGCTCAGACGCAATGGCAGACTCAATGACAGCGTGGACGTGGAATCGACGCACCCTGCTGAAAGGTCAAGTAAATGACACCCTCCTGTGTTGTCGTAAGTGATATGAACAGTTAGGAAAATCGAAAACACACCCAGGTGTCAAGATGTACTTGGGGAAGTGGTCCCTGTGCCGATTCCATGAGGAGGATCTCAAAGTTCCTGGGGCCTATGAGTATGTCATGACATTTGACCACTGAATGTGCACACTGTGAGCACCTCTGAGATGATTTACAAGCATGTCTATGCCATGAGTTCACGAAACAGGTGAGTAGAAGTCATGGAGGAGGCAGGAGGAGTCGGCGAGCAGAGGGGAGGTGGGGGGAAAGGAAGAAAGACATTTGCTGTTGTTGTGACGAGATCAAAACAAACCACACTTTGAAACACATGTGGCAGCTCGCACGGCGGTGATCTTACGCCTGACACATTAGGGCCGGCTCAGTTGGCCCCTCGTGAAAAGATGATGCACATCAGAAGTGCAGAATTCCACTCAGTCTGAATTCAGCCTCCTCAGCGACACGGGGGCATGATTCATGGGTACTTTGATAAACTCCCGAGCCATGCATAGGGTTAGAATCAAATTTTACGAGCGGTGCAGCCGGTGATTGGATCAATCCCAACATTTGCGAACAATCTGCTCAGAATTCTTTGACAATTGTTGACAATTGGAGTCGTTGCAAATTTTCTAAAAATTTGTGCCATTTTCTGAACAATTTGCAATGGAGGTTTTTCCTGATGTTTTGATGGTGCAGTGTCGGCTGAAGTCCAACGTTCCTTTGCCGCGGCAATCCTATCTTTGTTTCAGGGTTTCGCGGATAATGCCAGCGACCTTGAATTTCAGGAGGTCATGAACAACGCCGTTAGCGCTTCATACTACTGGAGCTGGATGGATGATTCGACGTGTGCTTCTACCTTGCTAGAGGCTCTAGCGGTGTGCGATAAAATGGGCTGGCCCGGGAGAAATTCAGATATGCGGAGTTATATTCAGCATCTACATGGTCGCTGCAGCGGTCTTCTGTAGGCCGTTCTCGTAGTAAATGTCGTGGCAGACGAGTCCCAACGATATCTTTTTTTGTAATCCTATTGGTTCCAGATCTGGCCGCCCGTGGTATAATTATAATAATCCTAAAGCTACTCCGAACGTCGCAGTGTATGTAGTAACTAAGTATGCAGAAAACCAAGCAGCTAGCGTATGAAATCTGGTTCTTCTATGAATATGGGCTCCACATCGGTCCACGGCTGATTGCCACCCATCTTCCAGACCCTCCAGACCCTCTCGCGCTCCGCCCAATATTCCATCGCCCCGTCCTCCAGCCGAGCAGGCGTCCACACGCGCTCCCCAGTGTCCCCGTCCGTCTCCGCCGAGAACCAGCGCGGCCTGTGCGGCGGCAGCTCGCCCTGCTCCCTCAGCTTCCGCGTCCCCCGCTGCAGCTCCTCCTGGTCGTTCTTGAGTGTGTTCGCAATCTCGTATTTCCCCATCTCGAACGCGCGCTGGTCGGGCCGCAGGCGGCAGTCCGTCGGGCAGAGGTACGGCTTGAGCGTCTCCTTCGGGCAGTCGTTCAGCGTGATGGCGAACGGCGTGAGATTGAAGGGCGAGCCCTCGGGCTTGTCCGAGTTGCGCCAGAGGAGGATGTACTCGGGCGTGACGGACGGCGAGTTGAGGCTGCTGACGCTGAGGTCCGGGTTGAGGACCCCGCCGCCCGCGCCGATTTGCCGTGCGATAAGCTGCGAGTTCCAGCGACCCGAGATCTCGTAGGTTATGCGACCAGCTGAGTCCATGACGCGCCCCGAAATCTCGTACGCGTCCTTGCCCCGCCAGCCACGCGGCTTGAAGGTGAGCACACACGTATCCTTCGTGCGGTGGTTGGTGATCTACAGCAACGATGAGGGCAGGATACGGAAGACAGCAAGCTAAACACGTACCACCATGTCCCCATAATGGTCGATCGTCGGCGATCCGAGAATGAAGCCCGACACGTTCGTCGTCACCTTCTTCCAGCTGTAGTGCTCGAGCACTTTACCATCGAACGGGCCCGACGCCTTGGGATACGACGGCGCGAACTCCGCAGGGATAAGGAGCTCAGTATGTGCGACTCCCGTCGGCCGGATCTCAAACGATTTGCCCATGAACTTGTTTTGTGCGTCGACCTGCGGAATGGCGGTCCGTCAGCGCCCATCGTACTCGCCCATATCGGGCCAACGCACCTCGCCAAAATATCGCCAATACGGAGACTCGGCCATACACGCGGAGATGGGCGGGTGATGGCTGACTTGCTCGGAGAGATACCGATACTCCTTGTCGATCCGCACGTACTCGAAGGTCTCGCTCTGGGGGACACGTCAGACACAAGCCGGAAAAGTAAGGTGGCAGCGACGTACCAGCATGGGATTAAACGGCTTCGCAATACGCCCAATGGTCGACGAGTAGTTGGACATGGCGAACGCCGCAACGAACGCTATCCGGCGATGCGCATCCCGCTCCTTCGCAGCAACGTCCACTACAAGCGTGTCAGCGCCAATCCAAGTCTGAATGTCAGAGGCTACGCACGACACTCAGAGAACTCCATATCTTCAGCCTACCACCATCCATTCGTCAGCCCCTATGCAAAGACGACGCCAGGATGCACTCACCATGCGCTGCAGCATGCTCGTCGGCTCATTGAAGAACACGGGGAAACTGATCTTCGTCAAGTCCTTCCCGATGCTGTGCTTGAGCACGCTCCACAGACTCGTGCTCGGCCGCGCATCGCTGAGCAGGAGCTGCTCCCTGAGCGTCTGGTATCCAGCGTACGGCTCCACGTTGATCGTCTCGGGGAGCGCGAGCTCCGAGTGCGTAGGCGACCGAAGCGACTCGTGCACGACCAAATTCGGGATGTTGTTCGCCTCAATGGCGTCAAAGAACTCGTCCTCTTCGTCCGTGTCGATGACCGACTCGGCGTCGCCGTAGTTGTTGTAGGAGCGGCCTGCGAATGTGGAGTTGGTGGCAGTCAGGGGCAGGGCGATGAGAGTCTCCGCAGTTGCCGAACGCACAGCCGGGGCGAGGACAGGGGCAGGCAGTGCGGCAGGCGGTGCAGGCGAGGCAGTCGCCGCGGGCTCCACGGGGGCAGGCAACGTGGCCAGCGGCGGGCGCACCGCGTCCTCCCGCACCGGCGAGTCCACCACCTCGTCCTCTAGCACACTCGTAGCAAGCATGCTCGGCCGCTTGCTCCGGGCCTTGAGCGTCCCGTTCGCGCCGACCGCCCCGAGCGCGAGCTCCGCGTCGAAGAATCGGCTCCCGCGCTTGCGGCTCCGCATGCGCAGCTCGCGCTCGAGCACCTCCCCCTCGCGCACCGCGCTCGCCAGGCTCCGCTCCCAGGCGCTCTGCTTCATCTGCGCGCGCCCGAGCTTCCGGCGCCACCACGCGTCGCGCTCGCGCGCCACCGCCACAAACTCGCCCACCATCCCCAGCGCGTCCTTGAGCGCGTCGTGCGCCGCGCCCACCCCGCCAACGAGCCCCAGCGTCAGCTCCATCTGCGCCGTCGCCGAGTTCCCGAGCAGCTCGAATGACGCCTCGTGCGGCGCCTCGACCTTGGCGCGGATCGACGACGAATTGGCCGACGCTGACGAGTCGTCGTACCCGTCGTCCTCCTCCTCCTCGTCCTCCGCGTCCGCCTCCTCCCCGCGCCCTACACCCGCGCCAAGCTCCCCATCCACGTCCGACTCGCCGCCGCCCCCCATCTTCGGGCTGTGCTCCCCACTCTCCCGCCCCGTGTACTCGCTCGGCGCCAACGACTCCGCCTCGCTCCCCGCCGTCACGCTCCGCCTCACACTCCCAATGCTCCCCGGACCCTTCTTTAACACGCTGACAAGCCGCTGCCGCCCCGACACGCTCACGCTGCTGCTCATAGCGCTCCCCCCGCCCCCAATGCTCCCGCCCCCGATGCTCCCGCCCAAAATGCTCCCCCCGCCGCCCTCCGACTCGGCGGCGTCGCCCTCGCGCGCCTTGGCCCACGCGATGCTCGCCTCGACGGCCTTGACCCACCGGCTCGCCTCGACGGGGTGGTTCGCCTTGAGGTACCACTTCTCCCCGCCGCGGTGCCCCGAGTGGATCTCGAAGCGCATGCGGTCGGCGCCGGACGCCTTGAGCACGCAGGTGCGCACCGCGATCGACCCGCGCGAGGCGAACTGCTCGTCTTCTTGGTGGCGGTAGTCTGGGGAGGCAAGTTAGTACGTTGTTGCTGGAGGGGCAGACAAGACGACGACGATAACATGGAATACGAAGGAACGGAATCGAAGAGAATGCAATGGAGAGGAGGAATGTACGGATGTCGTAACAGCAGAAGAAGAAGAAAGGAATGCAAGCCAATAGAATGAAAGCGAGCGGATGAAAAGATACTCACAGCTCAACACCCCATCCTTAAGCACAAACCACCGCGTATTATACCCCTTCGCCACATTCGTATATTTATTCAAGTACCCGCGCAGCACCGGCGGCTCCGGCGCACCAGGCCCCGCAGTAGCCGCGCGCATGAGCGACGCGTCTTGGTTCGTCACTGCAAACATCATCAGCACCCAAAAATAAAAGTAAAATAAAAACAAATAAGAGGAATCGGAGGAGCAGGAATGGAGAGAGAAACGCACACTGCCTCAAAAAAACCTTAACCTTCTCATCCCGTCCCTCCTTCCCCTGCCCCGCCATCTTCCCCCGCCGGTCCCGCACAAACACGTCCGCGCCCGCGCGCACCGCGAGCTCGATGAGCCGCAGGTCGCGCCGCCGCGCGGCCTCGTGCAGCAGCGCGCTGCCCGACGCGTCGTCGAGGTACGAGAGGTTGATGTGCGCGGCGCGCGGGGAGGAGAGGAGCGCGAGGAGCGCGGGGGACGGCTGGCCGGACGCGGAGGAGAGGAAGGGGGAGGGGAGGGAGGAGAGGGAGGAGGTGCCGGTGGTGGAGGCGGACGGGGGGAGCGGGGAGAGGATGTAGGAGCGCAGGAGGGAGCGGTAGGCGGCGTTGAGGAAGGCGCGGGAGTCTGTGGAGAACGAAAACAAGAATGGTCAGTCGGTCGGTCGCCCGGAAGAAAAGGAAGGGAGCAGGTGGCGCTCCAGCGCGCAGAAGTAGAGCGTCGCATAGAACGCGAACAACGAGACGGGGCGCAAAACGCGCTGAAGAATATCGACCCGGGCCGCGCCCATTCAAGATGCCCGCCGCGTGGAGCCGGAGGTCATGCGCCGGTCTCCAGTGCGCACAATTAGAGCTGCGGCCGTACGCCTGCACCCAAGAATGGCAACGCCCCGGCATTCGCCACTCGGCCAGGGCGCGGTCGTTAGCCCCACCGCCACCAAGCGCGGAACCCCGAATAACGGTACTCGCTCCCCATCTCCCTCCCGAATACGCAAGAAACCCCAGCAAAAAAGCGGACCCTCCCCCCACAAAAAACTAGACGAAGCGAACGCAAAAAAAAGGAGAACGCACCATCAATCACGCGCACGACCTCCTTGCCCCCGCCGCGCGCCACAGCGACATCGCGCGCAGTGCGCCCCGCGCCGTCCACCATTGTGTCGTCGATCGCCTCCTGCTCGAGCAGCAGCGCGACGACGTCCGCGCGGCCGAGCGCCGCGGCGAGGTGGAGCGCGGTCGTCCCCGAGCCCGGGGGGTGCACGCCGTTGGGCGAGATGGCGCGGTGCGAGAGGAGGAGCGCGATCGTCTCGCCTGTAGCAAAATTAATAATAAGAGTTAGTGAGATATGCGAGGGACGGAGAATGTACGCACGCGAGGCACACCGGATCGCGAGGTGGAGCGCGGCCGCGCCCGTGTCGAGCGTGGTGTTCGCGCCTGTGTTAGTAGCCGCGGGATTGGGCGTCGAGTTCGAATTTGGGGTGGCGGGGACGAGGACGCCGAGGGCGACGGAGTGCCGCTGGTCCGTCGTCGACCGCCGCTTCTCCTTGCCGATCTCCGCGAGGAAGGGGTGGATGAGCGCCGGGTCGCCTGCGCGGACATCAGTACACCCGCTACGGACGACGAAAGCGCAGGGCGGGGATGAAGAGGGAGGACGCACCGCTGCGCAGCGCTGATAGTAGCTTCACTTGGTACAGCGGCTCCGTGGACGCTGCTGCTCATCCGTCAGTGTGATCCTCCTCGGCGGCGGGCTACGACGCACTGGAGTCGGTGGCGCTGGGTGCGCTGAGCGAGGACGTGGTGGATTTCTTGAGCGACGAAGAGGACGCCGAGGACGCCATCGGCTCTCGCGGACGGAGGGGAGGGGTGCTTGGGTGGGGACGAAAAGTGAGATTGGGGATGTGCTAAATCCAGGTGACACGTGAGCGGCGCCGAGATGAAGATCACGGTTCCTTGATGCGCTGGAACGTTGGTGAGCGCCGCCGTCCGGGATGGGAGACGAGGTGTGGAGAGTAAGGGGAGGGGAGGTGGGAGGGAGGAGGATTGGAGAAGAAAAAACACACCGATCAGAGTGAATATTTGAGATTGCGATTCGATTCGAAGTCGAGTCTAAAGTTGTCGATGCCGGGATTGGAGGTGGATGGTGAGTTGAGTATATCTGGGTGCTGTTCAGTTTCTAGTTCCTGGGCAAAACCAGCGGATCCTGCGTGAGCAAGCGTATTCACCGAAGATTTCGAGGTCCTCACAAAATATTATGGGTTCCTCCGTACCCTGGGTTTCGCTTTATAGAGGATTGAGACAGAGAAGGCGCAACGACGCGAGCCACGCACCCGAATACGAGCGATCCCTGTCCTGTCTATCCCTCTAGATAGGGCGCTTCACTTCACACACGTTCCCCAGCAGCTAGCCTTCCTTCGAGATCAAGCTAGTAGTAGTCCGATGCGAGAAGCAATCTCCCAACAATCTCCCTGCTATAACAATCTCTTGCTACGACTGAGCTGCAATTGAGCTGCAACGCAGACCTTGTGAGAACGCGATAAAGTGCGGGAAGCGGAAACGGACCAACCAACGATCGACGGCTGTCGATCCGACGCGTCTGCGGCTCGTATATGTGCTGAAGACGAAAGGCGAGGAGGGCTGGGGGAGTGCAACCAAAGTGCAACCGGAGGAAGATGAAGGTGGGAATCCAAGGGCGATTGATTGTAGACGTCCCGATTGGGCGATCAAATCCTCGATTGCAGCAACCTTAATTTGCGGTCGTCGTCCACACCCACCCTGTAGCACCCTGCTCGACATTGTCTTCGGATCCGGCGTCTCAAGGATGTGGTATCTTCTTGGCCAATGTCCATCTCAAGAAAGCCCACTGGGCGCTGTGGTCCTGTGGACTCTGAGCCTGGAGGTCAAATCTTGAGCCGTCTCACCCTTCTCCGAGTCAGACTCGCCCATTAAAAAGAAATCCTCTCAGCCACAAAAAACAGTGTTGCAAGAAGCGAAATACGTACGCGAGGAGTCGAACCCCGAACAGCTGCTGAACAGTGATCTGCCTGCCATGCACTGCAGCGGTGTTCCGTACACCACGTACACCTTTATCCTCTCATTTACAGCCAGTTGAATAACGAATAAAGATGCCAATTCAACTAAAAATATGCTTGAGAGACTTACGCGTACGCGGAGAGTCGAACCCCGATCAGCTGCCTGGAAAGAGCGCAGAAACGGGATGCAGTGCAGCTGTGTTCCGTCCACTACGTACGCTCTTACCCTCTCATTTGAATACCAGCTGACTACCAAATAGTTATGTCTGCCAATCCAACTAAAAACATCTGCTCGCCCGGCCTACGCGTACGCGGGGAGTTGAACCCCAATCAGCTGCAGGGCAGGCAGTAGTAGACGGTTATCCAATGCAGCGGTGTTCCATACACCACGTACGCTCTTATCCTCTCATTTAAAGCCAGCTAAATACCCAATGAATCTGCTAGCGGCGCGACCAAAACGCTCGCAACGAACGAGGAAGGCGTACGTGGGGAGTCGCAGCTGCTGAACGCCGAACAGTACCTCCATCCACCACGTACGCTCTTATCCTCCCATTCAATATCAGTTAAATTCACGAATAAATCCGCCAATCCAACTAAAACATCTCCACGTCCGACCTACGCATACGCGGGGAGTCGAACCCCAATCAGCTGCCTGGCACGATAGCAGCGACGGCATGCAGTGCAGCGGTGTTCCGTACACCACGTACGCTTTTACCCTCCCATTTTATGCCCAGCTGAGTAATGAATAATCCTGTCAGCCGCTATCTCAACCTACATCGCGGCGGTGTTCCAACACCACGTACGCGTCACGGTTGATCCTCCCGCTTGGATATTCAGCTAAATACCCGATGAATTTGCCAGTCGTGCAGCCAAAAAGGTTGCATATATCGACTACGATACGCGTTCGCGGGGAATCGAACCCCGACCAGCTGCCAGTCTATCCAACCCAACTGTTGTATATACAGTGGAGTATTCACTGGAGCGGTGTTCCGTACACCACGTACGCTCTTATCCTCCCATTTAAATCCCAGCTAAATACCGAATGAATCTGCCAGCCTCGCAGCCAAAAAAGATCACACACCCGCGTATGCGGGAGTCGAACCCCGATCAGCTGCCTGAAAAGAGCGTAGAGACAGCGGGCAGTGCAGTGGTGTTCCGTACACCATGTACGCTTGTATCCTCCCATTTGGATGCCTCCTACATATTCAGCTAACAACCAGATTAACTTGCCAGCCTCGCGGCCAAAAAATCGCTGCGTCGTCAACAGGCCTATGCAGGAGTCGAACCCCCAATCAGCTGCTGACTGTTGAACGTTGAACAGTGATATTCTACTTATGCAGTGCAGCGGTGTTCCATGCACCGCGTACACTTCTTTCCTCCCATTTGGATTTACCTTACATATTCAGCTAAATACCCAATAAACCTGTCAGCGGCGCAGCCAAAAAAGCTCACACGCACGGCCAAGGTGTACGCGGGGAGTCGAACCCCGGGACAGAAGATTGAGATCCTGCATATCCAATGCAGCACTGTTCCGTCCACCATGTACGCTTTTATCCTCCTATTTGAATCCCAGCAAGTACAAACCTGTTAGTCCAACCAAAAATTGTTCGGGAGTCTGCGGAACCCCGATCCGCTGTCGGACACTCAAACATATGCATCCAATGCAGATTCGTACACCACGTACGCTCTAGCCATCCCATTCGAATGCGAGCCCAATACCTAACAATCTGTCAGCGGCGCAGCCGAACGAAAAAAAAGGGCGATAGAATCAAGGTATGCGTACGCGGGGAGTCGAACCCCGATCAGCTGCCTGGCACGATGGTGGAGGCGGCATGCACAGTACAGCGGTGCGGGACGTTTCGAACAGTTCCCGGTCGCACCAGATATGAAGCCAAACGTCGCTTCCGTTTGAGACGAAGTGGCGTCCATATACGACAAGAGTGGAACCATCAGCGTCGGCGGCTTGGGTACCGCGCTCCTGGTCGAACCCGCCGGCAAGAATGCAAGTTCCCGGAGACCAAAGGGCGCGTAAGGGATCATTGCTCTCTCCCACCTAAATCACATTGAGCGGAGGTAGCGGAATAGAAGATACAGGTAGTCACCTTTCCAAGCACTGCAGCTGCATCTCTGTCGCCCGCGATGCGCGGCTCAACGAGGTGGAGGTACATAAGCTTGGGATGCGTCGATTTGAGGGTAGAAATGATATGCCAGAATTGGGGTATTGGGTCTGCCATGGCATGTCTAAACGTGCGTTGTTTATAGCTTTGACTGGCAAGAGTATGGTAAGAACTTTACCCTGGCACATCGACCACGGACGATGGTCATGAGAACTTATTGGACTGACACTTTGGAGGAATGGAGATTCCTACTACCTTTAGGTACGGGTTCTTATATGCGAGCCCCATCAAATGCTCATTAGAGGCTATGCACATTTTCGTTAGCATATCTCTTGTCGGCTC
This sequence comes from Mycena rosella, assembly GCA_029378255.1. Taxonomy (NCBI): domain Eukaryota; kingdom Fungi; phylum Basidiomycota; class Agaricomycetes; order Agaricales; family Mycenaceae; genus Mycena; species Mycena rosella. The sequence goes on along the minus strand of JARKIE010000004.1, from coordinate 551,813 downwards.
CGGCTTGGCGAGAGAAGAAGGAATTCGGAAGTACGGGTACACGGAAGGACAGTAAGGGGGGAATGGTAAAAGGCGCTACCGCAGGCCAATGTGAGTTGTTCGACGTCGAGGCCCTCGGAATCAGCTGGCCATTGGCAATGTCCGCGAACAATAGGAGGACCCTCGAAAATACACACAAATGCCTGACCAAAAGTTGAAAGATTGGGACTTTTATCCGGACCCCAAATCGGGCAATCCTTATCCGAATTTTACCTAAAGCCTCACCGGACTCGAGTTTTTATCCGTGTTACTGAATGCCAGCATAACCGATGGACTAAGGTGCCTGCACCACTTTTCCTGCACACCTTTATCCGAATTCCACCCAAGGCTCTCTTGCGGCCCTCAGTTTCTATCCGAAAATTGGACCAGGCAAGGCACTCGACTTTTCATCCGAATTCAGGTTAGGGTTAACGTTTCCCCAATTTTGGGGCAGTTTTTATCCGAATCGAAAAAAATTGGCGGTCAGGCATTTGTGTATATTTTCGGGCTACAATAGGCGGTGTCTAATTATGCCTGGTCCGAGTTTCCGACCAGTACCGACGGCTCCGAACTGACAATTACCGACGCTCCTACCACTTACTAGTACTGGTCGTGATCCAGGAAACTTGAAAAGCGAAACCAGGGATACCTCCGAGAATGCCTAAAAGCCGAACGGCTCATCAATCACGTTGCATGATTTTCAACTTGCTCAAGAGCAACTCACCTCTTTCTTTCCTCTAACCACCACGTCCCGAACTCCCGTCTTCGATAGTGTTGCCGCCACTCAAAGTCGATCAAATTCGATTTGACACAAATAACACCTGACTGACACTGGGGCAAAAGCCGACACACCTGGATCTCAGGTGCGTCTGACACATGTGCTCCACAAGTCACAATGAGCCTTTGCACACAAAGAAAATAAAGGTGATGATCCCTTTATTTACTTTGCACGCAATGGATTGATCACACCTGCGGACCACATGCCTGAGACACACCTGGAATCCAGGTGCATCAGCTTTTGCCCCTGGTGTGAAGAGTATAGTCTAATAATTATATATGCTGTATGTAGGGTCATAGTGGGTGCATAACATATCCCAAGGGTTCCCGATATTACTGTGTCATTCGTGAGAAATATTGGATTTATTGATCAACTTGAGTCGAGTCAAGTCAAGTCAATCTGAGTCATCAATATTTCTCCACAACCCAAGATCTGATTGCAAACAAGTTTGGATATATTATGGACCTACAGTAGTTAACCCCGAAGCGAAACACAACATAGAAGCGAAACACCGTCCCGTTCCCTACCTTTGACTGGGCGGATGGACCCAAATTTCTGGGAGGTCACTCCTATCATTCATAAAGTCTTGCTTGTAAGAGGAATTAGTCAGAACGCTCATATTGCGCCGATGCAGCACAGTTTTATCTGACACATTATTTGCCCCATTTTCTCAACTCATATTAGTGGGGCCAGAAAAATTCCAGGGAGTGCTGGGAGGAGGTTTTCGATCCTCTCGAGAGCGAATACAAGGTTTCTGACTGTTCACGTTGTGATTTTGGGGCTGAACCAACTTCGAAGGCTCCATTCCGTACTGCTTGGAAGTGTTTCGCTACCACGTTATTTGGTCAAATTTGGCCCCGTGGATAAACCTCCCCGTTCTCGACGAGAACACCATTTAAATATATGATCCTTTCGACCATCGTGTAGCGCGGAAGGTTTACTGCAGATTCGGTCAAAGAATGAGGGGGACTGGTGGCTTACTGATCTTGGATTCGCACGCGCACTCTGATTGTTTCGCTTCCCGGTTAATTACTGTATACTAGCCTTCTACATTGCCTATAAAATTTCTGCCTTTTGGGCGGATGTGATGTGGCTATACACAAAGTTTGTTTTTGATCAACTTGAGTCGCGGCAACACTAGATACCAATGGAATGCCAGCTGTCGGAGGTGTATTCAAGAGGCGTGGCCACCCACCTAAGCGACCTCCGGCGCCATTACGTAAAAGCTTGTTTGGGGGGTTATTTCGTGTTAGTAAAAACCCCCTAAAAGGCGGTCGGAGGTGCGTAGGTCCCGGAGGTGTGGGGCTTCTATTATGTCATTTGTTCCTTTTAGGGGCCTGTGAGTTCTCGGCATCTCCCAGCATCTTCCCACCATCCTCGCCGCCGGAGGCATTGGTAGTGGGCCTCCATCAGGGCCTCCACCGTGGTTTACCAGGCCTCCATTGCTCAATTACTTTATAGGATATATATGTACCATGTTCTCTACTGTCTCAGGTCATCATATGCTGATTTCATGCCTCTGTGGGCGAATTACCATGCCATCAGATATGTGCAAATTCAATACTAGCCCGTTAAAAAAATACCAGATCAATCCTGGCCACAAGGAACACCGAAATCATCGAAACCGAAGGCCTCCAATGCCCCAAGAATTCAACCATGCAGCTATCCAAATCATGTGAAATGCTAGATGTTGTACAGGTGAATAAATACCGCATCTTGACAGAGATACACGGACAGAGGACCAAATGGACAGAGCTGATGGAGGCCAGATTGCAAGCAGACAGAACGGAGATGACGGAAGCTGGGCTGGACATCAATCCCCAGCCTGGGAAGCTCAATTGAGGGTGGGAGTCATATTTAGGCCTCAGAAGATGTGTCCCGTTTTTTTCTGTATGTGCCGGAGGCCTACAGCACACCTCCAGCACCTTCTAAGAAGGTTTACACATCCTGTGTCTGAGACAGCCCCTTCAGCTCATGGAGTAATAGTGTGTTTGGAGGACCCAGAATTGTGGGATGGAGTGCTAGACTCAAGTATTTGGCGATGGAGGCAATGAAGGTGCCTGACGGAGACAATGCAGGTTTAAAGTCAATGAAGTAGGTGACTTATTTCAGATCCTACAGCTTCACAATAGATACATTGGAGGATACAGAGTGTATAATACCCTGATTCAAGATATTTGCAACCAGAATGGCAGAATGATGGAGGTCTCCACTACCTCCGATGCCTCCGACGAGACACATTCAAGGTGTTCAAAGCAAGAAAGTGGAAATCAAAACTCTGATAACAACATAAACAGTATAGTGGAGTGTCTCTGCAACCAGAATGGCAGAACAATGGAGGCCTCCACCACCTCCAGCGCCTCCGATGAGACACATTCAAGGTGTTCAAAGCTAGAAAGTGGGAATCAAAACTCCGATAACAACATAAGCAGTATAGTGGAGTGTCTCTTTTATTTTTTCTTCGTAGGGACCCAAATTGGGACCCCACATTCAACAGGTCGGGGCAGTTCAATTGCCCCAGAAACCTAAATCCTATGCTCTGGATAATCAATTGGGCCTGGATTTCGATGATTTCGGTGTTCTTTGTGGCCAGGATTGATCTGGTATTTTTTTAACGGGCTAGTATTGAATTTGCACATATCTGATGGCACGGTAATCCACCCACAGAGGCATGAAATCAGCATATAATGACCTGAGACAGTACAGAACATGGTACATATATATCCTATAAAGTAATTATGGAGGCCTGATAAACCATGGTGGAGGCCCTGATGGAGGCCCACCACCAATGCCTCCGGCGGCGAGGATGGTGGAAAGATGCTGGAAGATGCCGAGAACTCACAGGCCCCTAAAAGGAACAAATGACATAATAGAAGCCCCACACCTCCGGGACCTACGCACCTCCGACTGCCTTTTAGGGGTTTTTTACTAACATGAAATAACCCCCCAAACAGGCTTTTACATAATGGCGCCGGAGGTCGCTTAGGTGTGGCCACCAAGTGGCCACTAGCAAGTGACTTGCCATAAGTTGCCGTAAGTTGCCGAGTGATCGGCGGCGTCAAGTTGAACGAATCAGGACGAATCGTAACATGTTGACAATCAGCCAAATCCACTGGTTGAACATTTCAAGTTTTTCAGTGAGAAAATTGGTAAAAAAATTTACCGATTTTATAGGAATTTTTCACTGAAAATATAGGTGAAAAACTCAAAATCTTTACAGAATTTTTTGACTCACAATCACTTCTTTCACCAAAAACAGAAAAAAATCTGGAAAAGTTTCGAGTTTTTCACCTACTTTTTTGAATGAAAAATTCCTGTAAAATCGGTAAAGTTTTTCACCAATTTTCTCACTGAAAAACTTGAAATGTTCAACCAGTGATCAATAGATCTTCATCTCGGAAACGGAAGTTCAAGCAGGACTTACTTGTTGGACCGTAAGAATCAGCATCCATGTGGGTGGTGACGGTTCTGCTTTGATTTTCAGGGCCAACTTCTAAGAATGTATTAGCGTCTTATAATTTTTCAACCCATAGTTCCCAGGGTAAACTTTAAAGTTTAAGTCTGCCAGTTGTAGGCAGACTGGTTACGAGTCTAGTGCATCGGTGCATCTGCTCAACTGGGGGTTCTCAGAATTCACCATGTTTGCTGTGATGCCATGAAAGTAAAAAGATTTACTTTGTGTATCAATTAGATGTATCATTTATCACAATACACAAATGAGTGAGGAATTCAATCAGCTCTTGCGAAAGCAGGTGAGGATAAATTAGCTTCGCCAAAAACAGCTGAACCCAGCTAATGTGTGGGACTGGTGTAAAATTCAGCAGATATGCGGAGGAAGGATGAGTTTCTATAGAGACTACCTGTATGGCAACAGAGGCTGTAAACACTAAGAGAGTCAGTAAAGTCAGTGGGCTTTGGAGATTTAAGGCAGAAGGTCCAGGGGGACCGGAGGATGAGGTTTAGCAACAAGGAGGCCTTGTTATGAGAAGTTTTGGTGTGATAGATCACAGCCTGGAGAGGCAGTTGGTTTTCTGAAGGAATATGATTGGAAGATAAGATGGAGCTGGAATACAGAAATTCCTGGGTATTTGGTATATTTTCTGGGCCCTGGGTCGAGGAATAACACATTGTGAGAAGTAATGATCCTCGTCATTTTGCCGAGGCGCGTGGACGCGTAAGGTCACGTGATCGCACTATTGCCCTTCTGGGTGCTGGCGTTGAGTTCCAGAAGTTCAACTTGAGCGCTGAAAGACGTAGGTCCATTCCATGGTAAGTTCCGTTACAATTGTAGCTTGCGAGAGTCTGAACTGGAGTTTGGCAGTTGTTCAGAACTTAAAACCAACGGGTGGCTCGAAAGGTGGGTGATTTCACGGAGAACACAAATGTATCACACTGCCACACTGAAAATGATGCGTGAGGGATGGATGAACATGCTTGGATGTGGGGAAGTCTATTAATCACGCGAGGTACGAGCTTTCAATTGTTGAAATATCTGTCTAAGAGAAAGTTGAAACTACTAGTAGGAGAGAATAACAGCCGTCCAAATTCTACTGGCCCCAAGCTGCTTTGATCAGATCCGCGGCTCTTTCTGCAATTATGTATACTGCGGCTTGGGTATGAGCAGCAGGGATGAAAGGCTACGTATTATCAGTAAATGAGCGGGTTGATAAATGCAAGTGGCCTACCACGACCGAAAGATCGACAATTCGTAGGCCAGTCAATCCTTTCACTCGCAAATCCGGATTGACGACACCCCAAGTCGCGTCTTTGGAGGACATGCTCGCCGAGCCTGCGGGGTGAAACACGCTCCCAGCGTTGGCGCGAATGAACGCGTCGAGTTCGACGTCAGTGCTGTTAAAATTCAGACCGACAGGGGAGATAACGTAGCCCGCCCAAGCGGGGGAAGAAGCGAAGCGCAGAGCGCTCTTGAGAGACTCCCGCATGATGAAGAAATCCACGTCGGTGCCAAGGAAGTTCGGGTTGATGAGAGGAGCCGCAAGTGGATTATTGCTACCCAGCGTCACCGAGCCACCTGACAAGGCTGATCAGCGTCGGTACATGTGTCATGGCAAGGTCAGCACATACGGGCGGCAGGGGATACAACAGCAGTGGATATGGTCATGAAATTTCCGGTGGGAGGGGCCGGACCCAAAAGTCCATTCGCGAAGATAAGCTCGTAATGCGATGTGTTGGGCCCCGCAGCTGGATCGGGGAACTGCTCAAAGATAGACGTGTTCAGAACCCGAAGCCAACCCAGATGGCTCACGGGATTATCGACGTCCGGACCTGTCCGCGTGGTATTCCACTGTGTCAGCTCTTGTGCCGCCAAGGTGGCATTACGCTCGGCCGTTTCGTACGTGTTGTTCGAGTTCACAAAGAAACCCACAGACAGCAATGTGTGGTCGGTGAAGTTTTGACCGACAGATGGGAGATTGTGCAGTGGTTTGATTCCGAGGGAGGTTAACGTTGCGGAATTGCCGATACCCGAGTGCAATAATATACTTGGTGTCCCGATACTGCCGGCCGAGAGAACGATCTCGTTCGTTGCCGTTAAATTGAACAGCTTCCCTACAACAGTGTTGGATGGCTGTCGCACGTAAGGGGAGGTGAATAAACCTCACCGTTGAGATCCTGGAGAAATTCAACAGTGCGGAACGCACCTGCTGTAGTTTGAAGAACACGCGTCACGCGCGCATTCAACAGAACATGCAGGTTGGGACGGCTAATGAACTGTGGGGCAAGATACGATGTCGCCGAGCTGCTTCTCGACCCGTTCTTTATGGTGGCCTGTCCCCAACCTTAGAAAGCTGTATCATTAAATGTGATTTTTCTTCCATACGGTGCGTACCAATCCCAAGCTGGTATCCCGAGTTCATGTCGAGGTTGAATGGAAACTCCGTCGACTCAGTTGTGGTCTTGATGATTCGGTTATTCACCGGGCTAGGGAAGCCTGCGAGGGAGACGGTATTGATACCGTCAAACCCGTGGACTGCAGGATTGAACTGCCCAGTGATGTTGTGGTGGTCCGAGGTCTGGAGGCTGAAGCGCTCGTTCTGGCAGGGTTCCGCGTGAGAACTTCAGATAAAGCTATGCCAGTAAATTCCACCTTGCGCATGTACGGAATAAGACTGTCCCAAGACCAGCCATTGTCCCCAGTGACCTTCGCGAACCTATCAAAATCTTCCTTTGAACCCCGGGTGTACACCATGTAGTCTTATTCCCTCTTTAACAAGGAATAAGCCAGTTGTACCGAAATTACTCACTAACTGAGCTGCTCCCTCCGAGAACGAATCCGCGAGGGTAAGGCACCGTCCGGCCACTGAGTGCAGTCTGTGGGGTTGTCGTGTAGTTCCAGTCCTGTGGCGTGTTCGGTGTGGCACGGGTACAAAAGAAAGGGACAATGATGTCTAGGACATCAGCATTTCTGTGTTCAAAATGAATTTTCTCGGGCAAGAAATCGCAACGGAAATCTTACGATCCGCCTGCCTCCAGTACCAAGACCTGGTTCTTGGGATTCTCGGACAGACGGTTGGCAATAACATTTCCCGCCGTCCCACCTTCGGCGAAACAGCAATAAGTGTCTGCCGCAGTCCCCAGAGAGACATAAATCTCTTACCACCCACGACGATAAAATTGAAAGTGAGGCCCAAATTGTTCAAATCCGCGACATTATTGATAATGGCGGCCGAGCAGCGTAAGATTCCCAAGGAAAGGAGCAAAAGAGAGTTAAGCCAGGCCATGGTGGTTGTAAACTATCCGCTGCATCTCCGCGTCCTTAAGTAGTTGTCCGGCATCAGCTCTTTATGGCATTATCTGGCCAGGATTAGCCTCCGAATTCGCCCAGAACTCTGCAAATGAAGTCCCTGAGTAAATGAAGTTCCTTAGTAAGAGACGTACGCACTCATTCAGGTACATTGTAATTCAATCCAATACATTCGCCCCGGGGTACGCGGGCTGCCGACTCTCCGAGCATCACCGAAGCGAAACCGGAAACCCTTGAGACCGCAGGTCAAAGGAATTATCCTTACCACGGCAATTGCTCCGTACCCAGGAACTTGATAACTGCTCCAAGGTAAATGTGATTCGGAGAGCAACGGCATTAAGCGGACAAGACAAGATAGGCAAGACACCGAAGTTCTCCGCTTGAACCAACGGGATTCATCAGCATATCTTTCACTGTCAGCACGCCAAAGGGGACGGCGGGCACGGATGCTGACTGGCGTCCTTCGTAAAGGCGCGGCAAACTCAATATGCGACGGGATTCGTCAGCACGCCGATCTAGTGTCAGGAAGCCGAAGGCAACGCTAGGCACGAACGATCGGCTTCTGCTCCATAAGGCTACCATTACAATAACAGCTCATCCAACTTACTTGCTAAACCCAATGTTCTAGTGTATTCTCGAGATGCAACCTGAATCCTGATAATCGTCGCTAGCAAGCGAAAATCAAGTTGCTATCACGGCCAGGGTCTTGTAAATTTGTCCGGTTTGTAAACTGGTTTATAAACAGCCGTGGAAAAACCTGTTTTTAGATGGTTGGCAATAAATGGCCAATTTTTAAATGTATGATGGGGGCGCGCCCGCTTAATTTGGGTGGAAATCTCGGTGTTATGGGCCAATTATGGGCTCGGCTAAACGGCTGAGTTTGCTGAATGGTGAATGAGTGAGTCAGAGTAATTCCAATAGTGTTCCAAATCAGTTGAATCGGTCTGGGAAGTGAGCAGAATGAATCTTGAATGCGAAGTATTCTCGCATGGTGTTCTTTCCTGCTTGAATGCATCGTTTAATGGTCCAAGAGGATTTTATCTGGTTGATATAAGTGCCGGCGAAATTTTTGGCTTCGACACGCCCTGGGAGCAATTTTGGTGGTGTGTTTATAAACGGCCTGTTTAGAAACCAACTTTATAAACCGGTTTTTAATCCGCTGAGAATGCCCACTCACTTTAAGGGGTCCTGAACTCGGAGCCACACCCTATACACACCGAATTTCAAGCGCCAATTATCGAAATTCCGGAGCCTTCGGCAGGCCGTTATCAACACCATTTAACTCCTGTTCGCAGCTTCGTTCAACGGAACTTCTCCCCGCCACCATCCTTTCATTTGCTCCTTTACCGATCTCCTTGAGTCCTTCAAGTCGTCCGAACTGCTCTTTTGGCTGTCTGAATAACACAATTTACTTGGATTCTACACCAGAACATTCTATCACTGTACCGTACCCCGTATGCTGAATCTTGCATCGTTCCGCGATCCACCCCGTGGTCGCCGCATATCCCGAACTCATTTACCTCACGCAAACCTGTACTCGTGTCTCAAACATGAGGATTTCTTGACCGCACGAACATATATTGGTGCTCTTCTAAGCAGTCATTCTTCACAACCATCTACTTCGCGTCGCTCTGTGATCCACCTCGTGGGCGTCGTTTATCTCGAACTCTTTTACATTGCTGAGGCTCGAAGCGGGCTTTTGCTCGTGTCTCGAAAATCTTGACACCTTTCCGGGCGAATATATCTCAGGGCTTACCAAACGGATGTTCCGTATACCTACCCTAGCTGCCGGCTACTTCTTGCAGCGAGCATCGCATCCGGCTTCGCCGTCTCGCTCATCCACCGAATGTTTCCAATTTCTTGGGACAAAATCGTCCGAGTACCTCTTGATCAAGCACGCCGGTATCCCTTCCGTGGATAACCTTCGAGCTCATCGCACCGAACCCCTCACCGGACATAATCCGCGCCCCTCGCTCCAGCTCTGGTTGGGGGAGCCGGACCGCGCCACACCGCAATCCGCCTGTTATGAACTTTCTTTCGCTCTGGGGTGGTATAGGCGGCTTGCGGCTTCGCCTGCTCCTTCTCGCATTGCCCGAGCCGTTCCACACGCTCAGGGCCTTAATCTTCCGCTCGGAACTACGTACAACCCCGTGTCGCGCCGCCACGTCGTCCTCCCGCGAGGCACACCCAATCGATCACCCCGCTTCCCAGCTCTCGCAGTCCGCAAATCGGGCCGAGCGGAAGAGCCGAAGGCTCTTCCCAAACCACAGAAACTTATTGTGCACGCTTCTTTGAAGCCATGCAAAGAATTTGTGTTCTCCTCGTACACACTTACGACTTGGCCACTTGTCTCCGAGTTATCAACCAGTGCCGATGGCTCCGAACTCAACGTGACCGGGTTTTTTTCCCTTTTCAACCCTTTTTACACCTCTAATTTGAAAAGGGAAAAAATCCTGGCCAAAAACCAAGCCACATTGAAGATCCTGCAAAAAAGGGAACTGTGAACGACCCTCCGGATGCCGAAAAACCGAACTCGGAACGGCTGATCAAGCAGGCTACGTAACCGATGTGATGAGCAATTTATTAAATTTTATTTCTGGTACCGATTTAGGTTCCAGGTCTCAAACCGACTTCTCCCGATCATGAACGATCATGACGGTCCACCGGTCCGAAGTCCAAAATAATTGAAGAAATTCCTTTCTCGGCTTCCGATCATTCCCGATCCCGATGGTTCACTGGTCCGATGAATAATTAATTGAATAATTCTATGTTTTGTCAAGTCCAGGGTGCAGTCTAAGCTTATGATGAGTTGGTGGGCAGTGTATTCATGTCCAGCATTGGGCCAGCGAGGGAGGCGAGCGGGCCACTCACGGGCTCCAGGTCATTTACTTATTAGTTTATACGCACAGGTGGAGGGGTACCAGGGGCTGCCCGGAGGGCCTTGGTATTAAATTTATTTATTTATTTTTGTGCTGTGTTTGATGTGATGAGCAATTTCACCTCTTTCTTTCCTCTGACTGTTGGAGATTAGCAATCCAGCACAAACCCGAGGCAACCCCGAGGAAGCTGAGTCAATTTTGACTGATATGGAATGGGATGGAGTTGCTGGAATATAGAGGAATAATTCAATTCTAGTATAAATACCGTACCTACAGTAGAGCTCCTCATAAGCTTGTAACCTAAGGCCTCACAGCCAAGAGTGATATCTCGCCAGGTTCACGAGATAAAACCAACACTGACTACCATGTCCCAAACTCCCGTCTTCGATACCAAGGGAATGCCCTTCCGCAGGCTGGGCCCCAGCGGTCTCCGCGTCCCTCTCCTCTCCCTGGGTGGATGTACGCGCCCATTATCTTCTAGTCTCTATCAGATCGCGATCGCTCAATCTAACCCCAAGGGCTGACACTCGGAGGGTCCGTGACGGGAGATCCTGTAAAGGTTTGTCCCTCTGAATCTACGCGTCGCACACGGGGCTGATCTGTGTCCAGGAAATCATTCAAACCGCGTTCGAAAATGGCATCAACATGTTCGACACGGCCGAGGTGTATGCGCAGGGGAAGTCTGAGCTGGAGATGGGACGCGTCATTAAAGAACTCGGCTACAAGCGTACGGATCTCGTCGTCACGACCAAGATTTTCTGGGGCGCTCGCGGCGGGCCGAACGATAGCGGGCTTTCGCGCAAACAGTGAGTTACTACACTTTACATCGACCAAGAATGTCGGACTCGTGTTTTACCAGTATCATCGAGGGTACCCAGGAGTGCTTGGAGCGCTTGCAGATGACCTACGTCGATGTCCTTTTTGCCCACCGTTACGACCGCACCGGTGATTTGGACCTCTACATGGGCCGGGAAACATTTTAATAAGCCTCCTCCAGTTCCCATGGAAGAAATCGTCCGCGCATTCAACTACGTGATCGAGAAAGGTTGGGCTTTCTACTGGGGTACCTCGGAGTGGAGTGCCGCAGAAATCGAGGAAGCGCACCGTAGGCCTAAACTCGTTCTCAACACCAATCACCGTGCTCACCCACCGTAGACATCGCAACTAAACTCAACCTGATTGCGCCCATCGCCGAACAAATGCAACACAAGTGAGTCCCTACACAAAACCTCTATTGACGGTGCTGAATCCTCGCCCCAGCATGTTCCACCGCGAGCGTCCGGAGAAGGAATACGCGTGTGTTTGCTGTGGTTTAATTCACTTTCAATTGCTTACTAATTTTCAACGTCAGCGCGCTGTACAAGAAATACGGATATGGCACGACCTTGTGGTCCCCGCTCGCAGCGGGCATGCTCACCGGCAAAGTAAGTGCCGCATTGCCTGAGAAATATCTATTAAACGTCGCAACTTCGCAGTACAACAACGGCATCCCCGAGGGCTCACGCTTCGCCACGGAGGCGATGTTCAAGGGCCGCGAGGCGACCCTCAAGACCGCCGACGGCCTCGCGCAGATCGCGAAAGTCAAAGAGCTCACCAAGATCGCCGAGAGTGCGTTTTATTTCCCGTACGTTCGACCTCTACTCACCTTCGCGTCGCAGGCCTAGACTCCACGCCGACTGCCCTCGCGATCGCGTGGCTCGCCAAGAACCCGAACACCTCCACCGTTATCCTCGGCGTCACCTCCGTCCCACAGCTGCTGCAGAACCTCGAGGCACTCAAGGTGCTCCCCAAGATCACGGACGCGCACATGGCGCAGATCGAGCAGATCCTGGACAACAGGCCCGAGGACTTCGTGTGTTTCCCCTCTCTCACACGCTTGTGCTAGTTTCTTACATTGTTGGTTGCAGCCGACCTACAACCGGCCCGCGCTGGACGTTTTTGGGAGGCTGTGAAATTGAACCTAGTTGAACTGTAGATAGACGTTGGAAATCGCTATATAGATCATTATCCTCTCATTCAAATCGCCGACTTATGCCGGGTGAGACATTTAGCACCGGTCGTCTGTCGGCGCCTGCCAAATTGAATCGAATTATAATTGATTTTTCTTTCTTCCGAGTTCTACCAAGCGCCGCTTAGGCGCCCGTCGCCAAATGTTCGCGAGACGGTTCACACTTGAACAGCAACATATCCAGACATGCCCACCGATCAGGAACATTCCACCTCTAAGGAAAGCACCCTTCACTTTTTCCGACTTTATGTGTTGAGTTTACCACGGTCCGATGCTCAAGTTGACTTTTGGTTGAGTTTACTTCTCCAGAGGTTCACATAAAATTAAAATACATGTAGCGCCGCACTCGTCTCTCGTCTGGGACGCGGCTCGATGGCGAACAGAATGCGGCTTGAGGAGAAATTGGACTCGGACACGGAATGGGACTCGGAGCGGACAAAGGGAAAGTATGTAGCCTACCGAGTACTGCGTGTCCGGTGACGACGCTGGTGTCGCCTAGAGATGAACCATGTGGCCTAGACGCGTCGCGTCCCTGCCTGCACCGCGCCCCGCCCTACATACATTTGCTTCCACAATTTGAACACGGCTCCATCGTGAGACCGCTCCGCAAAACAAGCTGGGACCTGCTGGGCTATCAGCACCGTAGGCCGCGAATAGCGAATATTGTTGAAGTTCCCGTCTGCACGATGTTTTCTTGAGCGGCGGGGCGAGGGCACAGCATCGCGCGGAACTCAGCGTGCTGGCACGCGGCCAACGGACGACCGATAAATACCCTTTTTGATCGGGCCAAGGCGCCCCGAATGTCTGTCCGGCGTGTCCGGCGAGCTATGAACCCCGCATCTCCGCGCGAGGGAAAAAAGGAACGGGTAAGCACTCTTCTCAAGGAGTGCGTCTACAAAGGTGATACTGGTGGTATTATACAACATGCGGTTAGTAAATAATGATAGTACACGCCCCAGCAGAGAGCGGATTAAATTATAGTTCGCACTCCAACTTCTCCGGCCAGCGCCGCTGGAACCAGCTACGCAGCATCGTGTTCGCAGCTGTCTGGTCGCCGTTTCCCAGGTCATCATTGATGCAGATGAGGGCGACGTCCTTCGTCTGGTCGGCCGCCTTCAGCAACCGCTCTCCCTGCAGCGGCGACTTGAGGCCCATGAAGATTGTCGGTGAGTCTCCGAGGACGTATGCGTAGCGCATGAGGAGCCGCACGACGAAGGCGCGCGGGTTTCTGGGCAGTGGGGGCGCGTGTGCAGGCAGTTCGAGGGGGAGGATTATGGGGTCTGAAGGCGAGGGGCGTATGTTTTGGGTGGACGGCGGTGGAAGGAAAACGGAGAGACCACTCTCTGACGATTGGATTAACGAGGAGATGACTGGAGAGATGTTAGAGAACATGTGGGCTTGGTAATTTTTGAATCACGTACCATTGTCTCCGCACGAGGGGCTTTCCTTGAGGAGTCTGCGGAACATATCCCATGCGGACTCCTCGTCCTTGCCAATACATTCGTCGCGCTGGAGGACAGATTGTGGGAGGGAAGAGCGGAACGACGGGTTATATCCGTCCATTGATACTAAACTCAACCATCAGCGCCGGCGGCAAACTAAACAGGGATCAAACATACCCCAGGAGTAGGTCGTATCTGCCTGCTTTTCCGCATCGAACGCGCGTGGCAGCTGCAGCCCCGCCATTAGCAGGTTCACCTCCACGTCGTCCTCAGCTGAACCCTCTGTTTTCAACAACGTCACCGCATCGTCCTCCGCGCCGCCGAGCTCGAGCCACATGCGATGTTTCAGATCCCGGGTAAGGAGGCCTTCCGCCCTACCCCACTTGGCGACGACCCACGACCAAAGCAGCGCCTCGCGATGCCGCTCGATCACATATTGCGTCGACATGAAAATCGTGTTGACTTCGTACTCCCCCGCGACCTTGTGCGAGCCGCGAAATTGCGAGAGCGGCGTGGCGGCGAAGTAGGAGCCGAATGCCAGTGAAAGTTCGTGCATGAGTGGGAGGGAGAGCGCGCGTGCGTTGTGGTGCATGTACGGGCGCTTCCGCGTGCCAAAGCGCTCGTCTGCACAATGAGAATTGAACATATAAATTTAATTGCCACTCACTCAAGAGGTGGGCACTCCAGCCCAGTGAACGCCACTCTCCGCCACCATCGGCGGACCCAGAGGAATCCCCGCCGACCATCAGGTTCGGGTCCATGCGAAATACTTGGCCGTATAGGGTAGTGTGGAACGCCGAGGGTGGGAGCGGCAGCGCCATAAATTGATCGTCGTTCAACGCAACGCTGCAGCCAACGTCAGCGAGGTCCGCAGCAGCTGCAATGTAGCTCACATGTTCTCGGAGACAATTCGGGGATCGAGCTGAGGAAGCTGCGACTCCACGGCGTGGCTAGACAATCATATATTTAGCATCATTAGCCTTCACACATGGAGCGGCGGGTACAGTACCTGTTGAAACTCGGGAGGATTTTATCTAACCAGTCTGTGGCGTTCGCAGACTCCAAGGCGGCACCAGGCCTGCCCGTGAGACGGAAAAGCTGACTATCTGGGTGGGCGTCAATTATCGGCCCTGCTGCCTGCATGGCGTGTGGGAAATAAATCTTACCATGCTGTAAACGAATGGGGGGATGTCCGTCTTGGCCGCGGAATGCACACTGAATATCCAGCCACTGCGGCACCAACCCGAGGCGGCGATTGTGATCGACGGCGGTATTATTGTTCGTGTTGGGATCGGGAACATCAGCGGTGATGATATGCCAGGTACTGTTTGGCCAGGTCGCCGTCGCATTGCGGGCGGAGCGGAGGGAATACCGCAGCTCGTCGTGCTCCCGAAATCGGGCGTCCTTCGTCTTGTACTTGGTCGATGCCAAGAGCTCGTTGCGCGCTTTCTGGTGGAGGACGTCGCTGTGATATTCCAGGCTGTGTTAAACGAGATGTTATGATATGGGAGACCCAGACGACGTACGATCCGTTGACCCAGACGTAGACGAGGTCGATGGTAGCGTCCTGCACCATGTCATAATGGCAGGGGGGCTGCCACTGTCCCGTAGACACCCATGTATCTAGACAATCGTCCGAGAGCACACTGTGTGCTTTGATAGGTCGGACCCTTTGATCGACGATGGAGTCCGCAGGGGAGGGGGCGACGAAGGGGTGGTAGACGGAGGTGGCCACAACTTCGGCTACTGGTGGGGGGACTTCGGGTATTGATGGGTCTACGGATACTGATGGCTCGGTTTCATGCGCGGGGAAGGACATGTTCGGAGCGAGTACAGACCCCCATGGCTGTTGGATCATGAAAAATCCAATGGAGCCCAGGGATAGTGCCACGACCAATAGTATCGCAGTACATCGAACGGGATTGCAGAGGACGTCGCGTAGGGGGGAGGAGGGCTTTCCACCGAGCGGCTGGTACAGATATAACGAGCGGGTAGACATGCTGAAGCGACAGCGAAAAATCTGCATTAAAGTCGGTGAGCGGAGCCTCGTTCTCGCCCGGTGGCCACGCACTAAGTATCACGGATAAAAATGAGCTGGTCGTGTGCCACACAGAATGTGCCGGCTGGCCAGCACCACAGATGATAAGAAGCGAGGGGGGTCAGGAGCAGAAAAGGACAAAAATGGCACACGACGATAAAATGGCATCGGAAAACGGCTGCGCAGCCGACTGTTAGGACAAGAATAACCCAGTCCAGGAATTGTCATCGCGCTAAAAATAGGTGATCAGCCGAATGAATGGAACCACCCACACGACTGCGGCGCCGGTTGAATATTGGCAGGGCTCGGGAAGCTTCCGAGCCGTCGGTTTCTTGTGACTTCGTTCGCGGTACATAGGCTCTAATACGTCCTGAGCTGTCCTCAGGTGCCCAAAACATCAAGTTATGGACGGGAGTCGATGGATCAATCGCAGATCAAAACAACGCGCATAGCCCACTTCGCCGCTGTACCGTAACACCGCTGCGTTCGACGCTGACATAGCTCAATAATCAATAATACTGCGATGTACCTCCGGAAGCTGCGCCCGCCGCCAGAATTATCCTATCCGCTCCTATCTCTTGCTCTATCTTTGGACGGGTAAATGTATTTTAGTGTCGCGTCACATTAAGCGCCTTTGTGATTTTGATATCGATGACGTCGTGGATAGATTCTACGTCCCCATTGACCTGTGGCATTGACCGTGAAGCTCGGCAGGAACCGGCAGACCGGTAATAATCAACGGTCCAGCTCGTTTCTCGCCCGTCCCCGTCCGTTGTCTCTGGGACTTTCTGCGGTCTAACGGTGCGGGATTTCGCATCAAGACCGCAGATCAAGACCGCAGGTCTTGATGCGAAATCTCGCACCGCAGTCTACCGTCGCCAGTCGTCGCCATGCCGCTGGAAGATTGATACCCCTTACCTTATCCGACTACTCGGAGGTAGTGTTGTGATGCCACCCTTCACCGCCACAAAAGCCAAGAGCAGGCCAAGACCGCCAAGAGTTGTTCAGGTGAATACCTTCAAAAACGTCACTGGTTTGGTTCCGCCTTTCTGTCCCGCCTCCCCTACGGCGCGCGCAATGCAGGCGCACACTGCGGCACAAGCGCGCCCTGTAATGATGGTGATGATTGATGCGCGTGGTCGCAACATGCCCGGGGGTATTTCGGTCCGTTACGCGGGTCAAGACTCACCCACCATGTTCACCGCTCGCTGCCAAGTTCAGTGTCGTCCAAGGTATACTTACTTGCCCTATCCTGTAGGGTTTATTGCCCGGGATCCATTCCGACAATTCTGGCCTCAATTCATTTCCGTGGGAGATCGTCGGAGGTTTGATAGACGGCTCCACGATGGATACCATCTCACTGCCGTGCAAGAGAGTGTTATGTTTGAAACAGAGCGGTGCCCTCCAACTGCGTCATTCTATTTTCAACCGTGCCGTCGGAGGCCGTGGGATGAAGGAGGACTTGACGTACTATTTCTTCCGTTTTTCCGACGGATAGCGGCGGCCAGCGGCGGACGTGTCAGTACGCGACCATTATCAAGTACGTGAGCTCTAACTATAGACGCATGGATCACTTTCAGGACCGCAGCCACCCTCTAAATATAGCAGACATGCTGCAGGCACGCAGAGGCACGCCCCTGCTCCCCTGGTTGTGGCCCGAGCTCACAGGCTCATACAAGTCTATTTTTATGTACTCTACCTCGATCCCTGTCCTATGATTCAACGTTCTGTCAGGAAAATGTCGGGACGGCTGGATCTAAGTATCATATCATTTCTGAATAGCTGTGGTGCTATTCCGAGAATAGCATATCCGACCAAAAATAAAGTACAGCCAGCTATTTTAAAATAATTGGGTGTGCAGTCGTGTGCTACCCGCTCCCTTTCCACTCGGCAAAAAAACTCGCTTTGGGGCAACTTTGGCGGCTTAAAGCTGGAATATAACAGTGTTGAAATCTAACACCGCAACCGGAGATACGTCGGGGCTAAATTAGGCACGCGGGAATTGGGCCCAGATAGCTATCAGGATCAGGCTGTATTAATGGATTCAAAATCCCGGCGCTCGTTCTTTTCCGTCTGAGTCGGTGAGAGCCATATGTAAATTATCATCAATGAAGAATTCGAATCTGGTCCTTGTTCTACTCGGATCGAGAACGGGGTGGACTGCTCGATGGGTGAGGAAGCCTAATAATAACACGGAGTGGTCAAACATACCTCTGTTCATTGTTCGATTGTTCGCCCGCCAGGCCTGGTGTACATAGCTTGGCCTTCCACATTTCCGACGGGCCGTTAAATTTCATTCCGTGGTGACTGGTAGTTTTCTTTCTTTGGAGTTGTCCCGGTGTGGTTCGGTCGGCGGCTTCGAAGAGTTTCAGCGGCATCGATTACATAATTCTTGCTTTTTGGGGGGGAAAATGGAAAAAAAATGGGGTGTTAATTCGTCGGGAGGAGGTCGCCCTCCCCGCTAATTTCTTCCTCCGAAGTGGCTGTCGAAGGGATCGGTGATGCCGGGAATTGAGCAATTGAGGCTAATTGAGGGCAACCATATTTTGCCGCCCGTCAAGCCAAACGGGCCCATTCGTGATGTACAGCCAGCGCCTTGGTACGAGGTGTCGCAAGCCTTCGTCTTAAGTGAGAGTTTCCAGCGAACTCGGTAAGTCTAGTACTCAGTGTACTTTCTTTTTGCATGTCCTTAGTTGGATCGCGTTTTCTCAGCTCCCTGTATTGTAATCAAGTCCACAAATGTTTTTCGCTCGGTGTGTACTCAGCAACATGGTAGGACCTCACTGATAAGTGTAAAGTAATTCGCGGCATGATGTTCAAGGGGAAAGGGGCGTAGTTATCGGCCGAAACACCGAGGGCAGGTACTATTGAGAAGTATGTGGGACGACAGCCATACAGGAGGGATGGAGCTCGATACTGATGGCAGTGCGCGATACCTCAACGGATACCTCGCGGAGTTTGAATGTCGGCATCAGTGTCAGATTGCGCGCGAGTTCGAACCCTGACCTTGTACTTTATTTTCAACCTGTGTACTCAGACCAAATAATTCTATAATTCTTTCCCGAAGCCACTCTTTGGCTTCAAGAGCGCAATAGCATGCATAGCTTTCGGGAAATGGGATTTTGAATTCTCTCTTGCTCAAGCTGATCCCGCAAAATCTGTGTTATTTTTGACGGGTCCAAAAAAGCTATAAGAGCAGGCGGTCTGGTGCATCTGGGAATATCCAGCCATTGTCTGACTCTCATTACCTGGGGACCAATAACATAGGGTAGAGGACCAGCCCAACACACGCTGAATTATCCGTAGGTTTCCGCTATAACTCCGGAAACTTCCGGATTTGAGCCCTCTGTCTGATTCAAGAGACAGGAAAGGCAGAGGGAGGAAGAGGCAGGAAGATAGCGCAATCATTGAGTTTTGTCTTGATGTCCATTGAATATCACCAATATCACCTCAACACACCGAAAAACGAGAGAAATCACTGCCGGCTTGGCCTCGGCAATGTTCAAACTCCGCGAGCTATCGGAATATATCTCAGGTTCCTTCCCAGCCGCGGTTTCGGGGTTCGTGGATTCCAAGTAGTACAATTTTGATTAAGAAATGGGGCGGCGGGAGAATCGGACCGAATGTGATGTGACGGAAATTGTGACCTTAGTTTGGATGAACCCCTCCACGGCGGCTGGCCGATAATATAGGTAAACAACATAGCCACAGGACCCCGTTTCCCGATCCGGTCGCCTCCGCATAGATCTCGCGACATCGTCGCGCGGGCCATGGCTACCGCCTCCCGATCCGAGCTCTCGGATCTCTTAGGCGCCTTTCAGCATCATCGGCTGAACATCTCGGAATTCCTGGTCGGTCTTCTTGCCCACTCGGCATTCACAGATCACCCTGCCGTCGATCACCTCCTATCTCAGCCAAAGACAAGGCTGATATCCGAGACGCCGAAGAGCTTCTGCGCGGATTTGGTCGCAGGAGTACTGGGGAGGGCCAGTGGTGGCCGGAGGCATCGGGATGTGCAACCAGACGCGTGAACGGGACTCATTTGTCGGGCGGGGCGCGACGAGGATTTGTGCGGAGTGCCAGCGAGTTTACGGGGTCTTGATGTGGCTATGTTGTTTACCTATATTATCGGCCAGCCACTGTGGAGAGGTTCATCCAAACTAGAGTCACATTTCAAGTCACATCAGAAGCGGTCCGAGAATCCCGAAAGCATTTCTTATTCAAAATTGTAATACCGCTACTTGGAATCCAAGTGAACCTCGAAACCGCGGCTGGGGAGGAACCTGAATATATCTCGGCTCTTTCCTGGCCCATACCTACATCTCCAATAATCACAGAAATATTTGTATGCATACCTAGGAATCTGAGGGTCACATAAAAGCTCTGTCTGTTGCAATATGAAGGTCTTTATAATATCTTTGGGGACTTTCTTTGGTATCCGATATTGTGGCTGTACATGTTTGCCGAGCTCGGAAAGTTCCCTTTCTCACATGCAATATTTTATTGGTAATTGCCCTACGGGCGGAGCCTGGACACCTTACTCATATCAATTCAATGGGCAGTCTATACATGCTCGAACCGGCTCCAATGTTGGATCGCGCCCATGCACCGGCACCGCCGTCACATCGACATGCAGCTCATGTACATAACCACAACCAAAAATCGTATGTAGCAATAATCTAAGCAAAGTCAACGAAACAGATCCATGCAGCGGCGCGGCGGACGAGTAGAGCATGGGGAGCAGCGCAGGTATGATGGAGAAGAGGGACAGCTGGACGATTCGCACCCAGAGGTCCGCCCGCGGGTTCTTGAGCACCATCTCAAAGTACACGCCCGCAATAGAAAAAATTTAAAATTTAAAATTCCAGTCCCGACAAGTTCCCCCTCGGATGGAACAGGCATTTTGGGTGAATGACAGGGGTCCTCACGTAGCTGGAAAGTCCGAGCCAGGCAGGGCCAAAACGGTCGTCCGGCCCGAGGCGGACCGAATGGGACGGGTGCTATTGCTTATTCATTTATCGTGGCTGACTCATTCTCGGTACCACGAATTACCATATAAGGCAGGAGTTGCGCATAACAAGACCTGGAACACTAAAGTGTCCAGGCATTATCTTTATTCTTTAATTGGTGGTGGGCAATCTCGATTGATCAGCCGTTACGGTCACGTGAGTCTTGTATCGAGAACCCATCAGTTTTGATTGACCCACGCGAGGAGCGCGTTGTACTTCTCCAGTTCAGCAAATTCTTTCGATCTTTTTTGTGAGTATAATTCAGAGCATGTCTGCCTGTGCCTACGCTAAAAATCGAGCTTTTGTGAGATGCAGCCGCCGAGATATTGTGTGATTTGCTTTGGGTACGTGTTAATCTGAGTGTAGGATTGTTCAGGTTATAAAGCCTGAAATGTAAAGTGAAACCAACTCTGAAAAAAAATCGGTGGGATGCTTGCCATGCCGAGAGTCCTTGGTAAAATTTTGGCCTGCACCCGGGTTCTAATTTCAGTACAATCGGCCCACAAATGCGACGGTTTACCGGTTATCAAGAAAATATAACCATCTCTGTGAAAATTTGTAGTAGGCTCCTGACCATTTTAGCAATGAAAATTACAGCTCCGGCGTCCTTTTCTGCTCATATCATGTATCTGTACCATAATTGAATGCACTTATCCGATGGGGATGCACCGCAAGTCAAAACTGCGTCGGTTTGCAGTCGCTCGAGAATTTTGTTCAATAAAATCAAGACATCATTTGAACCGGTATACTAGCATCCAGGCGGTCCAGAACCACCAGTAAACCAGCCAAATGTTCCCCCTTGTTCTTGAAGCGCGCCTTGATAGGTACCTCCTTATCACCCCTCCGTCGGTGAAGTTCAAGTTGATCCAGTAGTTGTTTGTCTTTCATGGCTGTGATTTTATTGCGGTCGCGCTCAATTCCGACCAGTGCGAGGCGTTCCGTCTCCACGCGAGCTTTTTCGAGGGTCTTTGCATCCCTTTCCCGCTTCTCATCCACGACCTCCTGCTTGTGCGCATTTAGCTCCTCTCGGCGCTTCTTTTCAAGGCCGCTCTCATCCAGTCTCCGCGCTTCTTGCCTTGGAAATGTTTCGTCCTCGGGAGAGTTCATATGAGCGTCCATAAACTCCTGCATTTCATTTCTGTGAAACATGGTGCGGTCCGCGAAATGACCGACTGTGGAGCTGGGACTTTCTCGGGAAAAACGGCGCCACATGCCCAAGAGGCCTTCATTGGCATCGTTTGTCGATGGCATGAACGCCGTTTTGCGCTCGGTGCTCGTGGATCAATCGATTAAGCCTCCTGCTTCGAACTCAGAAGTGAACCGCTCCCAGCAGAATAGTGCGCGCTTCAGTCCAGCCAGGAGAAGCGGCTTCAAGTCCGGAAGAGTTGGGGCCAGTTTGACACATTCGGACCACGCCTTCAGGTCGCTCCAAGGAAGACCATCCAGAGTCGCCAGTTTATATGAGTCCTCAGAGGAAGACAACAGAATATCCGGATTTTCGATGAGTTTCTGTATGTGAGCTTTGACGGAGGCATGGAAAGGACCGAGGTCCAGAATGTTCAACTTTTCCGTGCCCTCTCCGCGAACACGACGAGCGTACGGGTGCATCAGGGACATGCAGAATAGCACCAAAAGTACGATCTGAGCTAGGGTCTTGAGACAATAAAGGCCCTTTACGATGTTCTGCTCGAGATGATTCAGAGTGCGCTTCGTCTTGTGATCCTTGACGAACTGCATGAACTGGCGGTGTTTGTCGAGATGGGAAATGATGCGGGCGCCACCGAGCCCATGGGATTGGTAGCGCGTGTTGCTGGTGTCTGGGAAGCGGACGGAAGATCCGATTTCATTGCGAAAATAGTTTTCGTAGACATCGTGAAGGCCCTTCTTATCATCTTTGTGATTGACCAACGCTCCAAAGAGGCTGATCAGTTTGACGCCGCCGCGTTCAGAGACCTTTGGAGCACGCTGAACTGCGGCGGTCGACTGTCCCGTTTCTTCAGCAAGCCGAATTGTCGCATCGTTATCGCGGTTCGCGAGTAGAACTGGCGGCTCGATGTCGGGGTTGTCGTCATAGTAGCCCATCATGCCTTCATTGAATGATCGGCAGCAGTTGAGTTCTTTATGCATGCTGCAACCGGCCCAAAAGAAGAGGTTGATTTCGTGCTTTGCTTCGGGCGAGAGCTGTGTGAACGCGACATCCCCAATGCAAAACACTAGGGTATCCATGGACGATTTGCTGAGGGTGTCCTTCTCCGTGTTCGACAGCTTTGACCACTCTTCTCCGCCCACCTCTTCGAGATTTTTCCTCTGGATCTCCCGCACAATCTCCAAGATTTCCGCTGGCCCCATCCTCTGAAACTCCTCGTAACCGAGCATGATTCTGCAGACCTCATCTTTCCACGCCTGGACCAGGCGAACCGTCTTCTTCATGTCTGCGGCATGATCACCGTTCATCCCTTTCAAAAGGCGGAGAAAGTCGGAGATCTCGAAATTAAGTTGGGAGCGACGGCCAAGTGGACTTCGTTTGTAGAGTTCGGAGATAGAACTGATTTGCGACTTTATATTTTCCAGCTGATCTTCGCTTGTGTGAGACACGGTGGAGGTGAGGGAGAGGAGTCGCATTTGATGTGAAGGCCCCTTGTTTATCATTAGGAAACCGCCCTCATAGTTTTCGTCCCTCAAGGAGGTGGCGTCCGTGCTGAGTGTAAGACCTAAATGACTTCAGTATGTGATAAATGAAAGCAGATCATGAAACCAGCACTCACCATCGGCTTGCGCTGCTTCATGTGATATCTGAATGCGCGCCGCGACCCCACCCTCAATCAATGCTCTCTGCACGGTGCGACGGCTCATCTTCCCCTTGACGATGAGTCCCGCGGCCTTCGCGATGGAATGAATGACTGCTCCGACTTTGCCCTGAGCGCAGCCGGCTTTTTCAACTACCCGCATGAGCCCTTTTGCTTGCGCAGTGTAGACGCCGTTCTTCATCAACTCCCACCGATTTTGATTCACTTCGGCGGCCGTCGTCGCTTTCTTTGCAGCCTTGGTGCGAGAACGGAGGGAGCGCAAGTTCTTCGTTTGCAAGGACCTAATTTTCTTCTGGGATTCACCGAGTACACGTTTGTACTTTGCTATCTGGACATCCGTGTCGTTCTGGCGCCGCTGGAGGGAAGCCCGTGCATGGACGGCCACTTCAAGAGCTTCGTCGCGAGCTGTGATGGCGAATGCAAGGGATCGCTCCGCAATGGTCAAAGATACGGCGCCTTCCTTAAGCTCAATGGAAAGGGAAAGCTTCGCCAGACGGTAGCGCTGAGTTTTGCGACGCTCAACTCGGAGAAGGTTATAGAGATGGGTGTTATTTCGGAGTGCCAGAGATGCTCGAGTTTGGATCAGATGTGTTGTCGTGGTTGTGAGGGATTTTTGGACAGCAAGGAGTGCCTGGTTGGAGGCATCCAATCGTTTAGAGGTACTCTCCAGAAGCTTTTCTGTAGTTTTAAGTGTGGTCTCCACTTGTTTCTTAGTCGTAATGTTTGGATTTCTAGTCGTGAGAACTGTCTGTTCTGTACGTCGTCCGCTGTTGGCAATGGCACGAGCTTCAATAAGTTTAAGGTTTTGCTCGTGGGACCGTTTCTTGGGCTTTTTTATCGTTCTGGATTTAGTTGATGGCATGTCGGATCGTTTCGATGTATAATTATTGGGGTATAGTCCGTAAATGACAGTTAAGCAAGCGAATCGAAAGCTGATTGAGCATAGCATTAGTCAAGGCAAGGATTTGGATCTTCTAGAAAGGTGCTCACCCAGTAAAAATCGTTCCAAAGCAAGTATACTAGAGTGGCCAAGCTGCAAATGCGAGAAAGAGGTGTGTAATGAAGGTCGACTGCAGGCAAAGACAGGTTATAGAGACAGAAGATGCTTGATGGAATGGAAAGGAGGGATATGCGTCTGATTAGGGTATGCGACAGCGAAAGCTCCAGTGTCAATGTGCTGCCGTGGTGTTGTCGCTACGGCGGCCAGTCTGTGGGGTGAAAAAACAGTCAAACAGCGGCTGATTACTAGTAGGAGCTAGGGACCATTCAGGATGGACTAGCTGACCAATATATGATGCCTGTATTCAACTCGACTGTCCCAGTGCGTGAAAATGGATGCAAGATGTTAGAATGACGGTGGCTTCAACGTCACGCGGGAATGGTAGCAGAAGACCCTGGCAAACGCGCAGGGGATTCGTCAAAAAACTACAACATAAATACTGCAGCAGAGAAGGTTAATTAACATGAATATAGAGATATGAAAGGCCCAGGTCCGCAGGAGTTAAGATGCAGAGGGAAAGGAACAGGTACGGTTGCGAGGATAGATAAATAAGTAATGTTACCTTATTGGGCTCCTTGGGGTTGTGCGAGCGCGGACTCGTAATTCCAACACAAGAGACAGAGGAGCGCGCCAAAAGATGAGTCAAGTGATCGTGTTATCCCGGGTGACAAACGTGACAAACGTGACATTCTTGCCATTACTGTATTTTTTCATTCAATTCGACCGTCACGTGTCACTCCCCCCTTGGTCGATGGCGAACATTGGAATTTTGTCACGCGTCACCCACCCTCTGGTCGAACACATTTTGTGTCACGCGGCCCTCGAAATTCCCCAAAATCACGTCTGCGACATGCAAAATTGAATTTTTTTTTTCGGTGGTTGAAAATTTTGCATCTGTCACGCGAAATTTCGGCCGTGGTCGAATGGTCGAATCGGTAATTTGAGTCACGCGTCACCCCCCTGGTCGGATTGAATGAAAAAATACAGTAGCCAGTCGATCCGGGGGCATATTTTCCATTCTCCAGAGGCCAGGTTTCGCTTGGGTTGGCTGACGAATAACACTCAGAACATGCTAAAGTATGTTTTCTTCAGACCAGTTTTTCATTTACCTCCCCCATGATCGTGAAGTCCTTTATTTCTACCACAATTATCAGTCTTCTTTGGGCACCATCGAGATTTAGGAAAAAACAGTCTGAACAAAACATAGATGTGTAAATTTCAAATAACATTGCCTCCCACTGCGGAAACATTTTAGTCTCGGACCAGACTCTCATGACATCCCAATTTGGGAACCTCTCATGACAGGGTTCCCAAATTGGGATGTCATGAGAGTCTGGTCCGAGACTAGAAACATTTCTGAATTAGATACTTCCAAAAACGCGCCCGCGCGGGTGGGTCAATTTAGTGGTCGGCAACTCGGCACCAGAGGCGTGGGAACGTTTTGATCGCTTGATGCATTGCCCACCACCACTTTAATTTGATAATTTCGTGCACTTCCACCAGTATCGAGCCGGAATTTCCTTGGTTATGTACACGTTACCCAAGGTCGATCGAAACGCGTCATTACGGCCGAATACGGCCGAAGAAGCCGACCACGCGACCGTGAAAACTCGTGGCGTGAAAGTGGCGTCCACTTTAGTGTTGCCGCTGTCCGGTTCAGAACCGATTCCGAACCTGAACCGAACCCGAACCGAACCCAATGTCCGGTTCGGGGTTCGGAGGATTGGTTAAAGGTTCGAACATGTTCGGACCGATCCTTTTGGGTACCCTGTTTTCATTTCAGAATTCGATGGATTGATGTTATATTGACGTCCACTTCAACATGCCATGGGTCCTGCACCAAAGATAAAGTGTTTCTACTCTCACGGCCTCAAGAGAAATGGAGATAGTTGAATTGATGCGCGATCAAGAAGTGATTTAAGGGCTGAGAAATTTTTGAAACAGATGTTCAAAGGTCCCCGCCCACCCAGACATACAAAGATAACCTTTTTAGGAGAGAAGACAGACAATAAAGAGTATTTAAAGGCTTTAAAGCTCACATCATACACTGTAGGTCGTGGGAATTCCTTCGGGTTCAAAAAGGTTCAAACCCCAGACCGAACCTGAACACGACCGGACCCCAGGTTCGGTTCGGGGTTCGGATTTTTTGGCAAAAAACCGGACCCGACCGGACATCGGCAACACTAGTCCGACTCCACTTTGCCTCGCACCATAATGGCATCCACCTCGACATCACGCTATGCAAACGCGCTCCTCGAGCAGGAGCTCTGGGACGACATCATCGACCGCGTCTCAGCCGGACCATTTCCTTTGGACCAAGAAATCAGTGCCTACTCTCTGGTGTCCCGAGCATTCTCTGCCCGCGCCCAAGCGCACCTCTTCCGCGAAATCAACTTCAGGCGGCCGACATCTCGACTACCCCCTAGAAATAAACCATACGACCAGATCGCAGCATCTCGCCGCCTGCGCGCAGTCTTGCAGTCCTCGCCTCATCTCGCAAAGTTCATTCGCACCATCACGATCCCGTGTACGCCTGAAATCATCACCGAGGTATCTGATATGGACCTCGCTGATGTGAATAAGATATGTATCGAGGAGGCCCGCGAGTCCCCGTCGACAGGGCTCACCATAGGTACCCTACGACTCCTCCAAGCGCTCCTTGGCAAGCCGGCTGTCCGTGAAGTGGAGATTAGGTGCCATTATCGCTGCATCTTCTTGTCGCATATCTTTCGGCACCCCTCGCCCAGCATGACGGTTCTTTGTATATCTACCATCGAATGTGAATGCGAGGAACCGCCCGCCAGCTCCGAGCTTGATTTCAATGGCAACTTGAGCCTCGCGCCCTCGATTACCGAACTTCGTCTTCAGTATTGCCACAACATCGGAACATGGCTCGCCGGGCCCAACTGCCCTTTCACGTTCTCGCGCCTCATCACCGCCGACATACAGCGGTCCATGAGTCCTAATCTGGGAAAGATTCTCCGAGACGCACCTGCCCTCAAAAGTCTAACCCTCCGGTCCCTCGGTTAGTACGCCTTCCGCAGTTAACATATCACCAACTCACAGAACTTACAGAAGACATGACCGCCGATCTCGATCTATCACAGTTCCCGGCTCTCCAACACCTCAGCATCTCCGCCCACTCCCCCCGCGATCTGCCTGCCATGGCCACACTTGTATCCACCGCTGCCCCAGGCAATCGTATCGAAAACGTCAACGTGATAACGGCAGATTTCTATGATGTTGTCAACGCGAGCGCTGCCAGTGGCCTTGACCAGATTCTCGCTGGGCCGCTTATGGCGGCGCTACGGACGGTCGAGGTGGACGTCGTAAACCCTCCTTGGAATGACGAGATACAGACATGGTTTCCAGCACTGCACGAGAAAGGGATACTCGTTATGGGCCAAGGCTATGGTTGGTGAAGGTATACTGTTCGTTTCTTCCCTCTACGCTGTCCAATTAAAGATAGTGAAATTCAAGGTTTAACCGCTCATCATGGTCAGATCGATATTTCTTGACTTTGCTCTTGAATTCAAGTTGACTATAATTATTCTCTGCATTACACTCCAATGTAAATTACAGTCCTGAGATGTGGCGTCAGCTAAACACGTGATTTAACGCGACTTGATATTGGCACCCAAGCAGGGCCAAATAGAAAACTAACCAATCCATTACGGACACCACCTGAGATCTCTGGTTCTCGCTCTATCGTTAAAATCTCGCAAGCCGTACGATTTCGTCCGCGGGAAAATGGCACCCTTGCGCTTGGCTGGCTGCTGAAATACGAGTCCCACGGGATGACCGGGCGATTGCTGCTATCGGAAGGACGCGCGCGCCTCCTCGCGCTGGAAAGCTGGTGAATCTGGATGGGACGGCAAATCGAGCTTTTAGCACGCCCAGACCAAGATGAAATTTAGTCTGGTTCTGGTCGTATCGGTATCGTTTCTCCAGTCCCTGAGGTGGTGAAAGTGGCTGTAGGCCCGTGCAGAGGTGGCGCGTGAGTGGGGAGCGCAAGGGGAGTGCTTGCCATCGAACGGCGACTCACCGCGGGATCCGGAGTCGCCCCAGCACAGTCACGAGATTACAGTGGGTCCAAGAGACTCAGAGACTCAGGGGTCGGAGGACAGCAGGATGTAGTCCTTGTGCTGCCGGCGGACGATTGGAGAGATCCCTGGCGGCTGAGGTTGTGCTTGCGGCAGGATTGATGAGAATACAGAAACCCTCTGAGTCTGCTATGATTGCTTACCGGTAACTTGGGATGAGTTGGTTGGTTACTTACCTTGGAAGTTGGAACGGCCGGAATACTATCATTTGTCGGCGTCAGCGGTACTAGGTCACCAAGGGAGTTTTGCGGCATTTGCGATTCAGGGCCTTCCCCGCATCCAGGATAGTTTGCTGAATACCGCACCCAAAATCCTGACAAAATCCTGGGATGTTGCCCCGAGAGCGAGCACCCCCGGAGGTGGCAAGAGGCAGGAGGAAGAGCTCATGTGATTGTGTTGCAATCATTTCCGGCACGCGAATTCGTTGATCGCCAACACAACTCTGTCCCGGAGCGCCAAACGCCGATGGCGTTCGTTCCAAGCTCGCCGTATAAAATCGATGGTCCTTCAACAAGGACGATATCCATTTCTCCTACCTCGATTCTGCCTTTAATAAACGACAATGCACAGCCAGCTGTTCACTCTCTTTGTTTCTTTCGCCACCCTCTCGCTGGGTGCCATTGCGGCGCCTGCCATTGCGGCGCCGAGATCTTCTTCCCCTGCGGATGTCGCTACTGCATTCCTCACGGCCTACTCGAACATGTACGAGCTGGTGTTTCGGTTCCGATAATTTATATTGAACCATTCCAGGGATTACCCCTCGCTGGCGGCCCTCACCACCGATGATTTTGTCTTCCAGGACGCTGCCTATCCCAACATCGAAGGTTTGTTTAAATCCCGCACACGAATCCCTCTCTCTCATTCGTGATTTGATACAGGCGACGTCGCGCGCGGCATGTACAGATGGTTCATCCACGACCAAGCGAAGACCCAGATGAAGGTCATCATTCACAACGTCCAGCCAAACCCCACCGACTCCAACATCGTGAGTGTCTATTCTTCACCCCGGGTTCATTCAAGCTGAACATATACTTGAGGCCATCGCGTCTTTCACCGATGACTACCTTTTCAACGGCAACCACGTCATCAACAACATTACCTCCACTATAACGGTGGCCGACGGCAAGGTTGCTCTCGAGCAGGACGCGTACTCGTTCGAGGCTTGGGCCGGTGCGTGTCTTCATCCAACCGGGTCGGCTGGGACATTCTGACAATCCGCGTCGATGCAGAACAAGCTTTGGGCCCGCTCGTCGGACCTCTTGCGGCGCCTCTCGATGTGACGCAGAAGATCATCCAGATCACGGCAAAGGTTGAGCTCGATTCTTTCATGCTGTTCAACCCCTTGTAGTTAATTTGCGACGAAATTCCCGAAACCTCTTCCCACCTACTCTACGTTGTGAATATATTTTGTGATTCGAGGTCAAAACTCCCCATGTTGGCTGAAAGGTTGGTGAGACTGATTTTGGCCATCGTTCAACGCAAATGAGCTTCGCACAAGCTATACACATCTCAGTTCTTTGTCTTCGAACGAGGTTGTCCGGATGCGAAAGGAAAATACGTGTCTTGCTTCAGCTTTCTTGTGGCACAGTCGCTCGAAGAGACCTGCCCTTCAACTCACAGTGAGGATTCCACCAAAATGATGTGATTTCAATTGACCGAATGAGTGTAAGGGGATGGAACAGGTTCAAATAACCGTGGCTGGTGGGTATTATGCTACAAAATGAATGGTGACGCAGGCGAGGAAAACCCAAGCATGCAGGATCCTACGACGATGAAAACCCGAAGGCGTCCTCGACGGCGGAAACTATCTGGTCGATGATCTTCTCGATTGAAGTGAAGCTGGACGAGGTGGGGCACGTCAAGTCAGCACGCCGCGCGAGCTCGGACGACGCGGGCGCGGCAGCCTCCGCGTGCTTGGTGCCACTGGCCTCGAAGCAGTTATTGTACAGATCCCACTTGCCCGAGTACAGCGGGTATGTGACATTGCCGGAGATGAAGTCTGCGGGAGTTGGTGAGCATGAGGACGCACGGAGACGTAGACTCGTAACCAGTCTGCCTACAACTGTCAAAAATGTGGCAGGCACTTTGCCGTAGGCAGACTGGTACTATTCGGACCAAACACAAGGCACGGGCGGGATTTTGATGCCATCCGCCCTGGGTTCAATTTAACTCTATTACACAAAATGCAAAGAGTTGGAAGGTTTCAATCCTTCTTTAACTAAATTCTGTCTCCTCAGAATTATCCGTAGGGATCTGAGCGGCCTGTACACAAGACTCAAAGTTACATCAAAATTGATGGCAAGGCTCAGCCACCGTGATGCCGTGATCGGCACCGCCCAAAAAATTCAAACTCAGGCCCGTCTCAATTGACAGCTCCGAACAGTACCAGTCTGCCTACGGCAACAGTGCTCGCCACATTTGTTGCACTCCGTAAGCAGACTGGTTACGAGTCTAACGGAGACGTGCAAAACCGGACTCGCCGAACAGGGACCCCAAGGCGCCGAAGTTGACGGAGAGATCCTGAGTACATATAGAGCGCATGAGTGTCTGTGCATGCAGAGAACCAGGAAACGTGTCTCCCCGCCCCGACGTTGACACCGCCATCAACGGTCGCGCAGCGGCGCCGGTCCCGCTGAGTGCGGCATTCGCGCTGGCATTCAGGTTCAGCTTGATTTTAGCGGTGGCCTCGAGGTCCAGGTGCACTTAAGCCGTCGCGACTTCAAACGCCGAAATCTCGAGCCTGAGTTCAGGATAGAGCTTGCCCGTTACGTTGCCGCTCGAGGTGATCCCGGGAAGCACCGACAGCGTGAGGCCTGCGCGGGGAAAAATGAACTCCGTCGGATATCAGAGTATAAAGGTCTTACTGCTATCCGCAGGGGCGAAATCGCCCTTCGAGGCTTGCGTGGCGTTGGGGAATTATATGTTGGCGCCGTCCACGTTGTACACCAAGTCGACTAACACGGAGACGTCTGTCCGCATCCACTTTCCTGTAAATTCCAAAGCTGAAACGTCGGGAGTAAATAACCACAGTGATAATAATCAATACGAGACAGAGCTTACCCCGACTGTCAAGAGACCAGGGGTGCCTACGAGATCAACTGAGTATAGGGTGACCTTGCCGGTCGCGAAGGTACCCTAGGTGGTGAAATTTGAGTCATGTATTGGCTTCAAAGAGACCGAGACGTACCGTACCGTTGCGGAGGCTTCGACATCCAACGTCGCCAGGTCCCCGTCGAGCTCGGCGTAAATCGCGAGTTCCGAGATGACGGGCGGGATAATGGTCCCGGCTGCGATCAAGCCAACCGACACCGTGACACCGACCTTTGTCGTAAATCCCGCGGACACAGAGGCGTTGAAGCCTGTGCAGTCGACCTCAGCAGTTAAAACAGGGAAGATCTCGTCTAAGTTGACCGGGGGCCTATCAGAGGGTCAGTTTCCACCTTCGCGAAATCAAGGAGACATCTTAAAATCTTACAACTCCATGGAATTGCTGTCGTTGAACGCGGTCCGGTCTGTATCTCACTTGAAAGCCGTGCAAACAAGGAGAAGGAGTATGATTGCAGCCAAGACTTCATGTCAAGCCGCAATTTTGGCCTAGGGCCTTGGAGATTCAAGATTAGGCATGAAAGTAGGTATAGTTAGTAGGTAAAATTTTCGTTTCAAAAAAATCGGAGGGTCTCAGAGCATGGGAAAAAAAAACGCAAAATCTCGAGCAGAAATTTCAAAATTCATTGTACCTATTTCGCCTTCGCCTTCGCCTTTCCCTTTCCTTTAGTCGGCACCACCCCTTTCAACACTGCATCTGCCTTGGCCTTCCACTGCATCACTCTCCCACAGATTGTCTCCATCAGGAAAATCTGAAATTCTATATAGTGCAGGAGGGGGCTTTGGTAGTCTTTGATGGTCTTTGATGGTCTCTGAGTCTTGCATTCCATCTATGTTGGTCTATGGCCGCCTATAATGCACTATGAATCTTCGCTCCATAATCTTGTGGTCTCTGATTGTCATCGAGTCTTCCGTCAATCCTGAGTCCTCATAGTCTATGATTGTCACGGAGTCCTCCGCACATAATTTGCCCAAATTTTGTCCTGACACATCAAGATTACTTAAGGGTAGATAATCAGTACAATTGCGGCTCCCGAGTCTAAACTTCAACATCAGGAAAATCTGAAATTACCCGATAGACCAAGAAAGACTAAGAAAGGAGCCATAGACCCGAAAGCAAACCAATGTCTATGATAGATGGGTGGAGGGGTGGTTTTTTTTTACATAGACCATGATAGACACCACCGAGTCTATCATAGTTGCGTAGACACCATAGACCTGATAGAGATGATAGATCTCCTAGTGCTTATGGTTGTTCAGAGGGGGCATCAAAAAGCAAGGCAGAAAATGGATTATATTCCGGAGACAGTGCTACAAAGATGTATATATTATTAAACAAAGGCAGGAGTGGTTTGTAGAACACATCAGCCGCAGATAACTTGCAGGTGCATATGCGGCCCGTGAAGGCGCTCAAACACGGAGTAGAGACCGAGGAAACAAGACCTAGCAACTTGAGTCTGACACATGAGAAAAGTCTTGCAGGCAAAGGCAAATCTTGAGAAGATTGATGGGTTACACGAGGAACTTGAAGTCTTGTCGTTTGCAGTGTCAAGGGAACAGGAACAGGCTGCAGAGGGACATATTGGACAGAGACATCAAGGATGGGTCAATTTCGACATGTTCGACACTTTGGAAGGCTCAAGGAACGCCGGAGGTTTGGATCCTCCCGGCCTGCGCACCATGGAGCTTGGCAGTCCGCATCGACAGCTTGATCAGGGAATCAAAAGAAGGCCTTGAGACCGATCATCTTGTTTTGAGGGCTGAGCAGGACTCGAGAATGGGGAGGGACCGGCGAGCGGTGGGTGAGGGAAGGAAGGAAGGAAGAAATGATGGCTATGAAATGGGACGACACGCGTCCTGATGCCGGCGGGACTCGGACTTGACATCTTTCGCCAATCGTTATGGTAGCTCGCTTGTAGTTGCCGACCCGCACTGCCTGTAAGCAGCCGTAAGCACATCTCACGGTCTAACTTGGACTCTCAGCGCTTCAAGTTCCAGTGGGCTTGACCCTTCTGTGAACCACCAGCATTCACACCCAAAAGCTACCAACTGTATTGACCTTCCCAGCGGCATCATCAGTCCAGATTCTGAGTGGGCGTCTAACTTGGGGTGAAATGCCGCAAAATTAGACTCCACTGAATAGCAGTGGTCCTCATAGCCTTTCGCACTTCATGATAACTTTGTAGAATATTTTATCAACCTAAACTTGGCCGAACCCGAGAAACAATGATAGACCACGATAGAAAGGAGCCGGATATATAGACCACCAGAGACAATGAAAGACGACAAAAGATGGTTGGGGAGACTCGAAGACCATGATAGACCATGATAGACAACCATAGCCCTCACCAGCACTTGATAGCATTTCAGATTTTCCTGATGAAATGCTGCCACCAACCGGCGAGTCCCAATCGGAGGCCGCCGCTGCGGCGGTTTGAGTGCAAATTTCACTACCGTGAAGATATCAAAACTTGTCCTAATAAGGCGGGTCATTGTACAAGTGGCAGGGACATAAATTCAGTGCAGTCGTTATTGCGCAAGATGCGCACTTGAAGTGAAAATGACAAGTCATTTTAAAACTCCGCCATCACGACGCGCGTCCTGTCAGCTGTCACTGTGTCAGGGTTTGGGCCGTGTTTGGCCACATCTTCCTTCCTTTCCCCTTCACCGACGACGTCCGTCTCTCATTCCTGCCTTCCCTCTCCCTTGCGCTTCTTTCTATAGGTTGATGTCAACTATCTCCGTGCCCCACCTGTTGCCATAGGATCGACCTGTGACCCCCCGCCACGGCCGTCGGCCGAAGCACAGCCCACAATTCGAAAATTTGTGTCGCGCGCAAGCGATGTACATACAAGCTCTCTGAACCTAACATGTCCTGGCCATCTTACAAGTCCCCAACTCTGTCACTCTACCCCGATCGTCTGGATGCACGAGCAATACACCACCGGTGCTACACACTATTGAATCTTCAAAATCCCCTGCTGAGCTAAAAAACCTCAAGTGTACAAGCCCCTCTCGTTGCAAGTCTTCAAACCGTTTCAAATCTCCGGTTCCTCCCTACAAGCACTATTTGGTTTCCCATCTACTTCTCCGACCAAGAAAATACTGTCAAATGCATCAAAAACCCTGAAGTCCGTGCGTTTCATTCTATGGTCCCCTCCCTGAGCTCTTCAACGTGAACTCCTCATGCTCAGATTTCATCTCCTGGTGTTTGTTCTTCAAGATACGCACTCAGCGCGCAAATGTAGGTAAACTTAATCACACCGTATTACTATTATTAGTCTACTTTGAAATTAAATTGTTTTCCTTGCATTCCTGGTGTGAACATCATGAGATATGGGAGCTGATGTTCTCTATCTCATTTCTGATGTCTATGCAACTATGATAGACCCCCTGTTGTTTATGATGGTCTATGTGGTGGAAACCGCCCCTCCCACTTGTCTATATAGACAGGCATTTACTTTTACGTCTACGACAACTATCTGGATCTTTCTGGGTCTATATAGCAAGTTCAGATTTTCCTGATGTCCATCGTCTAATGGTAGGGCAATATGTGGTGGTGTTGGGATTGCCCGTCGTTAGCAAGCAAGCCAAGATCTGATTCGCCTCGCTCTCGGACACGACGCTTGAGTCGTGTCCTCGCTTACTTTCATCCTTTCACTCTTTATCCCTCGCGTTCTTTCATTGCTTACCTCTTTGTTTCTCTTACTACAGTATATATAGAGCCTGCGAGTCGCAGTGTAGACTCATCCGCGTCTCACTGCGCTCGCAGGTAAGTCTCGATTCCCTTCCTCCTCACTCCGGGTCTCACTGCGCTCGCAGTTATCTCCTAGATCGTTATCGTCGCATACAATAATTTGACTCTTTCCTCCTCCCCCGCTCGCAGTCGTTCGACTCCGAGCTGCGTCCTGCCTCACGGCTAACCTAAGACCTCGTAACGCCAACAGTCGCTTCGACACGACAGCCGTACCTCCAGCGCTCTCTCCGGGACCACCTTTACACACAGCACGCCGCGCTGCCATCTGCGCGCAACCTTGTCCTGCGGCACAAGTTGCGCGTTCCCCGTCCCCGGCACTGACCGCACGTTCCCCATCTCCAGCACCGACCACGCGTCCCGCATCCCCCGACGTCGCTCCCGTAACTTCCCTCACACCCATTATGGCTGGAGACGCTGGCCCCAGCAACCCCCCAGCGACATTCTCGCTGGAGCAACAGGTGCAGAACATTAACTCGCAAATGGCATTACTGCAAGGACAACTGAGCTCGTTGTCAATGCCTGACCCTGCGACCATCGTCCAGGCGGTCCTCGCAGCCCTCAAGAAGGCCCAGCAGCTGCCGCCTCCCGCTACCCAGGGCCTAAACCCGCCTCCAGCGCAGCCCGGGATGCCGCTTCAGCCCAACGGCGCACCGGTCCTCATAATGCCGCAGTCTTTCACGCTGCCCATCGCACCCCTCAACTCAGCCGCAGGTGCGTCACCCTCCCTTCGCACCCTCTTCCCCGATATTGAGCCGGCATGCATTACCTCCGTTATCACCCACGAACTTCGGGCTGCGGACCTTTACAAGCTGGACCCTCGTCTCAGGGACTCGGAACCCACGTACAGCCTCAGCGCGTCAGGCACGCTTGAGCTGAATGTGTCCAAGCACAGGGCCTACAAGACCCTGAACTCCATCCTGTTGCCGCTTAACACTTACTTCGGTATCTTGACCGCCCACATCAATGGCGCTCTCGCAGCCTACTTCCACCGGCACACGGCACACCTTGTAACCCTCACGTCCGAGTACGAGTGGGCTGCTGTTCTCGAGTACCACATGCTCTTCTTCAATCGACGAAGGGGAGACATGCTCGAGGGCTCTTACCGGACTTGGGGCTCCCCGGACCTCGAGCTCCTCGCACTCAGTGTCTACCCCCACCGCAAACAGATACAGCCCAGCATCTCCTCGAAGCCGCAGGGGAAACGCACCGCCAGCGGAGCCACAGATGACGTCTGCCGCAATTTCAATCTTGGGAAGTGCGAAAGCCCATGCAATTGAAAGCGGCTGCATTGCTGCTCCTCCCCAGGGTGCGGGAAGGACCACCCGGTGGCGCAACACCCCAAATAGGGGCCTGGCCAGACGAGTAGCTCGTCTTCGTCAACACCGCTATCTCGTCACGGCCTGCCCGCGGACGAACCCGTCACCGGCACTATCGCAACAGCTCTTCACCCTCTCCCACATGCCGACTCTTTCCCCGAGCTCGCGCTTCCTCCCGTCCGCCCTAATACCGACACACGGATCAATGCCGTCCCTGTCGACACTCCATTAATCCCGACCGTGTCCTCCGTTCTAAACGAGGATGCATGGACTTTCTACCTACGTGACTATCCCGACAGAAACTTTGTATCCTCATTAATCAATATAATTCGGCATGGTGCAAATCTGGGATTCACGGGTGATAAGACCTCATCGCAAGCCTGCACGAGCTTGAAATCCGCTTTCGATTCGCCTGCAGCAACAGATGCTCTGTCTGCAGACATCGCCGCGCAAGTTGCCAACGGGCGCACTGCCGGCCCCTTCCTTGAGCCCTCATTCGAGAATTTCCGCTGCTCCCCGCTTGGGGCTGTCATGCGTAAACACTCCTCGAAGGTGCACCGCATCCACCACCTCTCGTGGCCGCGCAACGGGTCTGTCAACGACGGCATCCCCGATTCGGAGGCGTCAATTCGGTACGACATGATCGACCATGCAATCATCGACATCATCGCCGCCGGCCATGGTTCTCACCTCGTCAAGCTTGACCTCGAATCTGCCTTCAGGCACATCCCAGTCCGCCGCGTGGACTGGCACCTGCTCGGTTTCACTTGGGAACAGATGTTTTACTACGACGTCGTTCTCGGCTTCGGGTGCCGTTCCGCCCTGTATATCTTCAACCTTTTCGCGGAAGCTCTGCATTGGATTTTGGAACACCATTTCCCCGCGCTCGTACGTCATTACCTCAATGACTTCCTGAAGATATTCGCGCCCGACGTGCCCCTTGTCAAGGTCCAACAGGCCCTCGAGTGGGCTTTGGCTCTCGGCAATCAGCTGGGCCTCCATTTCCAGCCACTCAAAATCTTCGGTCCTGCAACGGAGCTTGAGTCCCTGGGCATTGAACTCGACACAGCGCAGATGGAGGCCCGACTCCCTGCCGAAAAACTCGCTTACCTCAAGGAGCTCCTTTCCTTGTGGTCGCACTGCACACACGCGCAGCTCCGGGACATCCAGGAGCTCACTGGATTCCTACAGTTTGCGTCGCAGGTCATTCCTACTTTGCGCACGTTCCTCCGGGGCCTCTACGACTTCCAATCGGAGTTCCGCACTCTCTTCACTCGATGGAGGGTCTCAAAGGGTGCGTGGCGCGACATCGCGTGGTGGTCTGCATTCGCGCTGGAGTGGAACGGCATCCATTTCATTCTCCGCAGCACACCACAGTGCACATCTACACAGACGCCAGCGGCACGAAGGGGCTTGGGGGCCACTTCGAGTCGTCCTGGTTTGCAGTCCGCTGTCCCCGCCATCACCGCGCCCACCACATCCAGGTCAAAGAAATGCTGGCTGTCGTCCATGCCATCCTTTGCTGGGGCGAGCACCTCTCAGGCATGCACGTCGTCTTCCACGTCGACAACGAGGCCGTTTACAACGGCATTACCAACTTTTCCATCAGGTCCACGCCTACGATGGAACTCCTCCGCCAGTTTTTAGCCCTTGCATGCCGGCTCGACTTCACTTTTTCTTCTGTTTGGTTATCCTCTAAAGAAAACGCGATCGCTGATGCTGCTTCTCGTTTTTCTTTCACACGCATGTTCGATCTTGCGCCTTACCTCAACCGACAGCCGTCCTCCAAACACCTCCGGATTGGTGGTACGAACAGCACCCCATGTGGCCCAAGACCGTCTCATTTTATCTTTGGCACAGGCTCGCGGCGACCACTCGCCGCACCTATTCCACCGGCCAGCGGAGCTTCATTGACTTCACCAAGCTTCACAGCTTATACAACCCTGACGGCACCATTCTCCCTGCCACGCAGCCCGCCATCATGTCTTGGATTGCCAGCCTCGGCGGCAAAGTTCAACCCCAAACTATTAAAGCATACCTCTCCGCTGTTCGTTCCCTCCATGTCGACGCTGATCTCTCCTTCTCCATTTGCGAGTCGCCGATCGTCCAACGCCTCATTCGTGGCATCAAACGTTTCCACGGCGAGAAGGACTGAAAGCCTGTCCAGCCCATCACCCACTCCATCCTCCTTGCCATCCTCACACAGCTCCGGCCGGGGATTATCCCTGGACACACCACCCTTTATGCCGCATTCTGCCTTGCGTACACCGGTCTTTTCCGATCCGGGGAGATCACCGTTGGCTCGGGAAAAGACTCCAGCCTTGACCTCACGTGCGCCGCTGTGCAGTTCTTCCCCAACTTCAACAACTGCACCCACATCACCCTCACCCTCCCCGGCTCCAAGAACGACCCGTTCCGCAAGGGAATTACCATCACCATGGCCACCGCACCCGGGCAAGCATCATGCCCCGTCACCACTGTCAAACGCCTCTTTGCCGAGCTCCCACGAGCTGGCAGTGCTCCCCTCTTCGAGGGCACCAACGGCAAACCTCTCCACTACAAGGCCTTCGTCGGGGGTCTCAGAGCCGCCCTGGAGGCTGCCGGGCTCAATCCCACTGGTTTCGCCGGCCACAGCTTCCGCCGTGGCACCGCTTCCGAGGCCGCTGCTGCAGGCTACAGCGACTACAAAATCCAGCTCCTCGGCCGCTGGCGCAGCGACTCCTACAAGCTTTACATTGAAAACCCCATCTCCAGGATCCTCTATCTTTCACAACAACTCCACATGGCTCATCCCCACTCCGTCCCTTTCGAGCCTCCGGCCCTTCGCAACTTCGCCCCCTTGGCTTGAGTCTGATCCATGATCAGCTCGAGAGTTTTCGGACCCAATTAACATTGTTCCCAAACACTCGCCCTCTTCTCCTCTCCTCTCCAGTCTCGCGACGAAGGCTAATGGTAGGGCAATATGTGGTGGTGTTGGGATTGCCCGTGGTTAGCAAGCAAGCCAAGATCTGATCCGCCTCGCTCTCGGACACGACGCTCGAGTCATGTCCTCGCTTACTTTCATCCTTTCACTCTTTATCCCTCGCGTTCTTTCATCGTTTCTTTCATTGCTTACCTCTTTGTTTCTCTTACTACAGTATATATAGAGCCTGCGAGTCGCAGTGTAGACTCATCCGCGTCTCACTGTGCTCGCAGGTAAGTCTCGATTCCCTTCCTCCTCACTCCGCGTCTCACTGCGCTCGCAGTTATCTCCTAGATCGTTGTCGTCGCATACAATAATTTGACCCCACCCTCCATCCCTATTCCATCTTTTATTCCATTCTACATTTATATACTCTCTCCATTACATGTCCCTCGTAGCTAGCTTGAGTCTGATCCATGATCAGCTCGAGAGTTTTCGGACCCAATTAACATTGTTCCCAAACACTCGCCCTCTTCTCCTCTCCTCTCCAGTCTCGCAATGAAGGCTAATTCAGTTTGAGAGACGCTGGAGTTAGGCTGAGAGGCGGCGGACATCCCCCCGCTGCCCCTGTGCTGATGAGAGGTGCCCTGGGGTACCCACAGCATGGTGTGGAGCAAGAGGAAGACGACGAGCGCGATTGATGGCGGGGCACAGCCACCGGCTATGGCCGGCCTGAACCGAAAACACAAAATCTCGGTGGACAAAAACCTTTTTCACTTTTTTCACTTTTGCTCCGGGGGATCTATAGACATATATCCTAGCATGCTATTTACACAATGACTCAATCTCCCACTAAAAACTAGAAACATAGTAGTGATTTCCAAATCGGAACAAAAGTTTGTCATGAAGTCGTGACTGCAATCATACAGTACTCCTGATTTTGAGGCCGTTAGCATCGCGTTTGCTCATATCGAGATTTTCGACCGGGTAGTTGTAGCCTTCAATATTGAAGGAGACGGGGCCAGTTCTGGGGCTTGCTGTCAGCGCCTACTGATATAAGCTACATTCAATCAACGCACTTGGTCGAATTGATGGCAGCAAAGTCGGTATCGACCGACACAATGAAAACTGTGTTGGTGATGTTGCCCGTGGATGTGACGTCCACCTTTTTGGGGAGGGATTGGTTTTCGTCGACTTAGATGTTGGCGCCACGAGCGAAGGCGTTCGATCCGCACTGCGCAAGGGTAAGCATATAGCTGTCTGTGCTGTGCTACGCACGGTCTCTGGCAAACAGACGACGGTGTCGATCGCACCATGTCCCTCGAACAGGTGCTCGCATGTCGAGCTGGAGCATACAACACGGATGTCCTGCGCCAAGGAGCCCGCATCGCAGAAGAGGATTCCAGCGGACGTGATATCGGACACAGCATGAGAGGCACCGGACTATGCGGGCTCATATTAACCGAAGTAGTGAGGTTGAGTGCAAAACACGGACTATCTTCACGCTCGCCGACACAGCACTGCCCGGAATATCGTAGGAACATTCGCCATGGCAGGCAATGTCCTAGTTGTTCGCGGCGCGGGCCCCAGAGAGAAAGAGACCCAGACAAAGAGTGATGGCAGCACTGAGCATCGCGTAGGGAGGACCTGGGAGGTGACGAGCAATGGGGAAGGAGGAAAGCCTAAACGTGCGTTCGGGCGCATTGGGTCATACTTATGTATAGTACCATGGCTTGCCGTAGAGCAACATATGCGCTGCAGCCCTGCAGCGCGACCCTGCTTCCGATACTAGTAGTAGCGAAGTTCTCCAAGCATTCTCACATGTGCTTGGGCAACAAGGATTCAGATTGACTAAGGAAGCAACGAGGAAGGGAGGAAGATCTTGATCCTCGACGCAGGAAGGACCAGGAAGGTGGGAACAGCGTCGCAACGGACTGTATGTATGGTTGCTGGTCATCTCCCGCCATCAGCCGCAAGAGGCAAGCGGATCATTGATCTCGCACGCAGATCAAGGCACTTGGTGAACCATCCCCTGCCTAATCCGGAAAGCCATCGAACCAAAGCTGTTTTCGCCGTTATTATATGTGGTACAACTCGTAAATGCATGCAACACCTGACGGAAGAGTCGGTATATCGTTCGGCACCACTCGGCATCCCGTCCGTTGATACTGGGGTTCTTAGAAACCCGGCTTCTCAGTAAGGATTTGGGAAACCGGGTTTCTCAATAGAATTATCCTGTCCGGTTTCATGCAGATGCCGCCCTGGAGAACCTACGGAGTATTGCAAGGATCCACTGGTCCGGCGTTACTTGGACCAAGCAATATTGTTATATTCGTGGCCGTGAATTTCACGACGCTCGGAATCCCAGTCCTGCGATGGCTTAGACTCGTAACCAGTCTGCCTACGGAGTGCAACAAATGTGGCGAGCACTGTTGCCGTAGGCAGACTGGTACTGTTCGGAGCTGTCAATTGAGACGGGCCTGAGTTTGAATTTTTTGGGTGGTGCCGATCACGGCATCACGGTGGCTGAGCCTTGCCATCAATTTTGATGTAACTTTGAGTCTTGTGTACAGGCCGCTCAGATCCCTACAGATAATTCTGAGGAGACAGAATTTAGTTAAAGAAGGATTGAAACCTTCCAACTCTTTGCATTTTGTGTAATAGAGTTAAATTGAACCCAGGGCGGATAGCATCAAAATCCCGCCCGTGCCTTGTGTTTGGTCCGAATAGTACCAGTCTGCCTATGGCAAAGTGCCTGCCACATTTTTGACAGTTGTAGGCAGACTGGTTACAAGTCTAGCGATGGCTATGGTCATGCGTTGGATTCCGCGGGAAAACGTGATCTCGTATTTCTCGTGCAACTTGCCGATTGCTCCGTATGCCATGCAGCTGGTGAGTCTGAATCTTCAACTCATTTGAATCAACCAATCATTTCAACGGCAAAAAGCTCCGTGATTGCATTGCCGGACTGAAGTATCTCCATTCCGTTGGTATTGTCCACGAAAATTTACGAGGGGTAGGCAACCTGTAAACAGTCCGCACATTGG
This sequence comes from Mycena rosella, assembly GCA_029378255.1. Classification (NCBI taxonomy): domain Eukaryota; kingdom Fungi; phylum Basidiomycota; class Agaricomycetes; order Agaricales; family Mycenaceae; genus Mycena; species Mycena rosella. The sequence goes on along the minus strand of JARKIE010000004.1, from coordinate 508,841 downwards.
CGCTAACTAGATATGAGCGATTCCGAAGCTCCTTTCATTTCCTCCTTGCTTCCACCTCGTCTTCAGATCAACGAATTCAACTTGAGCCACTCTCGCTGATTCCTTGGCTGGGAATACTAACCGAATTCTCCGGTGGTTTCTCACACGTCAACATCAGCGTCCGGACTTGGAGTCAGCTGCTAATCTGTTACACGATTTCCCATTCAGTGTCTGTGCACCCTTCTCTGGACTTTAGTACCATTCACCGCCCGTCAAATCCATTGCACTAATTTACTGGGCGTCCACCATCCTGGTATTCGAGTATACAATGCCAGTGATGGCTCAGATTTCGCGCAGCTTAGAAAACTGTGACTGATCCTTGCTCTGCACTTATTTCTCTTGATACTTAAAGCTTGCACCAGGCAGATCCTTGACTCTCGGAATAATCAGTAGCGGGATTGACGAAACTCGGAACATACATACATTTCAAGTATGGCGTATTCCACTGAACACACGGCACATCGAGTGAAGGTCGGCACATTTGTTGGGCATGTACCGCGCTTGTGCTGAAACACGGCACATTATCGGGACGGTAATGTACCGGCCTTCGGTTCTCCGTCGTCCCGGCTTGGCAACGGCATCACAGGTTATTGAGCCGTGAGCGTCCGAGGCACGACTTGGAGAGGAAACCGATGGAGATATGCAATTTTTATCCGAGTAGCAAGTTTATTTGGACAATAAAATTTGTTTTTTCGATACTGTCCTTTCAACGTCGCATCGCTAGAAATCGGTGGGGTCAGGAGGAACGGAATAAAGAGGGATGGGAAAGTATACCTTGCTTCCATGTTCAAACCATGGGACTTCGGCCAAAAGTTTATCCTATTCCATGTCGATTTCTATCCTCCAATGATCCTCGTGCTCACACCCATGTAATATACGTAGCCGATGGTTCAGCGAAAATAGTCCGGTCTGCGGCACTGGGCTAATTTGTGCACCTGATGACCGTTGAACCAAACGTATAAAGGGTGGAATGTGGATGGTGTAGGCTCTCGTGAAAAAATGATACGCTCAACGCTGCTGATTTTGGCTTTGTCGGTCGCGTTCGCGGCGGGACAGAAGCCCCCCTATCTGGGACAATGTGGAGGGATAGATTACACGGGAACCACCAGTCCGTTTGATTGAAATCCCCCACATTCTCCAAGTCCACTGATCTCGATTTTCTTTCTTGGGCAGCCTGTGTTTCGGGCACCGTTTGCACGGAACTTAATCCATACTACTACCAGTGCTTGCCAGAAGCCGGGACGACCCCGGTCGATACCGCCGCCGACCAGCATCAGCAGCGCGCCGACCTCAGCTGATTCGTGCCTTTTACATATCGGCCGGTGCTGCGGGAACAAAGTTTCTAATTTGCGTATTGTTCGCTACTCGTCGGGTCGATGTTGCATTGTTCAATAAAATTCGATGATGGTGTCCTATAATTTTTTCGACCTTAGTGTGGGGACTGATATATCAGCTAGTCTCTTATAAACAGATGCTACAACAAAATCCACTCGTACCTCGCGTGTTGTAGTCTGTCGATTACCTGATCAGTGTGATTAGCACTTGATGTTATTATATAATCTCGAAATTCTTGGGATTCATTTGCGCGTTTGGAGCGCGTTTCTGGATAGATTAGTGGTGGATCATGCTACAGAAGGCTAAAATAAGTCTCTTTTCCGTCCATTTTCGTCTCATAGACCCCAGAACCGCGATGCCGAACTTTGATGGGCCGGCCACGCGAGCCGACGAATATTTCGTTCCATGCAAAAATGGGGGAGCCAAAGAATTATGAAGCAGCAGAGCTTCTCGGAGCTGGATTCTGAGCTATTTGGCCTCCCAAGATTTGTGTGTTTTAGACCTCTGGAAGTGTTGAATGAGCCTGACCCAAATTGAAACTCCGCACTTTATGTAATAAGGTCGAGTGCCAACACACAGGAGCGCGGTAAACTACAGGAATCTATTGGCATATCTGATCATGGACCTGGCTGTGGGTAACGCCATGACATCATGTGATTTAGTTCCCGCGCCCCAATCAGGAAACGCCGCGTAAGCGCCCGCCAAGCGCGCCTCCCGTCGATACCTTTCTCTTCTCTGCGTGTCCGCTTCATGTCTGATCCTTTTACGTGGAGCTCCAAAGCATAGGCAAAGTGCTTGCCACATTTTTGCCATTCATAGACAGACTGGTTACGAGTCTACCAAAGAAGGGTATGCTCTGGTCCGACGCATACTCCAGCCGACGCCCCTCTTGTGTGTCCCCCGCGACGATCAGCTAGAAGGGGTTTGTAAATCACTCGACGGCATCCATCTGTTTGTTATCACCCCAACTGGGAGCGGTAAAACCGACTACTATATCATCTACATGCTTGTGATCCTTGCTGTTGTTGTTGATCCCAGTCTGTGTCTTTCCAAGCAACCCTTGCTTGCTGGCGATACAGTAGCTAACCCCATACAGTATTTAACCGTGAAGCGAAACACTCTGGCGGCGTGGGCTATTGCAGATTCAATATTCATTCAATCAATGTATTTTCTGTTGGAGACCTGTGCGGCGGCTTCCAGGCTACCCGCTAGTATAAGGTTTCATGAGAATCGGTGCTGTTGTGCTAGCGAACGGATGTAATCTTCCCGGGAGCCCAAATATACGCAAATAACGTGGAAGCGAAACACCAAGAGACATGAGACATGAGACTTGAGTTCAGTTATGCACTTTTGGCACACGGAATGTCCATATTTTTAATCTACGACCTCGAAAACCCTAGTATATGTCGAGTTATCTCAAAGTGGTGCGCAGGGTGTGTGTTTATTGTCAGGGTTGAAATCCGGAAAATGGCAGCAAAAACATTCGGCAAAAAACTTCAATAGATTGGGCGCTACAGAATCTCATTTCACAAACCCTTTCGTGAATTGGAGTTTCAGAGGGAGGAGAGAAATGTCGCAAAAATTTGGGCCCGCTGGGAACCTTTATGGTGGTGAACGGCATGGTGTTTTGCTTCCACGTGGTGTTTCGCTTCACGGTTAAGGACTGTATACACCGACTCTAGTCTCGGACCATACTCTCATGACATCCCAATTTGGGAACCCTGTCATGAGAGTCTGGGCCTAACCCGGCCATTTAACCGTACCATTGCGCTATCAAATTTGATGGCACTTTCGGCTTCTCCCGCAGCTGCGACTTTCCGTCTCTCTGACTCATTTAATGATGGGGGTGGCTCAGAGGCATTGATTTATACACCCATAAAAGTATTCTGCCTCTTCAAAATTTGGCCAGAGTCTATGCAAGACTATGAACGACTGGGGCCGAAAATGAGCACTGCCACTGCACTGCCCCAAGCTCAAGTTTCGGTGTTCTGTCTACCTCCCACTCACAGGGAACAAATAATTTTGAGTATACAGAAGGTCTTGAACTCAGGCTTAGGAACTTTTTCTCTCCAAGATTCGTGAATAGATGATGAGCAAATGCCCGTACAAAATCGGAAATAGTGGCCGAGATAGGCCCAGACTCTCATGACAGGGTTCCCAAATTGGGATGTCATGAGAGTATGGTCCGAGACTACGCCGACTCCCGGGTGCAGTATTGATCTTCTTGTTGCAGCGCGTCGTTAAGTTCGCGTAATTGAGATTCATTTCTTAACAAGTTGAACCCAGTACAAACCGTGCTTTGGATTGAAATGGATTCTTGGATGCTTTAAAACTCAGGAAGCTCCATGCGGTTGGATCCAGAGCGCCCTCCACACGCCTTGATACGTTGGGTTCAATCCCCAGGCAGTTCAAGCGTGATCACGACGAAATTGACCATCGAAGCAGGTTACAACCAAAATGCTGCGCAGCCATCTGATGCGCCCGTTTGAGACCTCATTCTGACAAGGAGCACTTCGGCAATGCTATAAAGGGGGCTGCTAATTAGGAGCCAAACTATTAACTTTCCTCTACCTCTCCACCACCACTACCTGCTAAGCTTGCCCCGAACGGAAGTGCGTTATATTATAATTCCCGCCCCCACAGCGCTGTGTTGACACCTGCATGCCACTAGGCGGACATCGCGTTATAACCACGCCTGTTGTAACCGCGTCGCGTTGATTAGTGGTCGGCCGAATTGATCGCCGCATCATATCTATCAAAAACCAACCAGTAAAATATATCACCGGTGGATTTCACTGATTTATTTAGTGACCGCCCCTTGACCAGTGCTACGTTCGAGGAACCCTTGTGGTATATTTTTTTTCTCCCTCAATTTTTATCGGATTCACTTCAAATAAATTGCAACCGGCTCCTACTGACTACTACTCTGTCTTGTTCCTCGACGTAGGGCTGGACACGAGACACGAGTCTACCCAAATTGTTGCTGGGTGCGGAATCAATATTTTTTGGAATCCCATCTCTCAGCATATTTGCGTGTGCTCCGAGAAACAATAAAACCAAAATTCCAAGTTTACATTCTATCACCCGAGTAGAAAAGATAAATGCGTGCAAAAAAAAAATTAGTTGTCGGGAAGCCCGAACGGCAGCAGCGTCTGATTGCACGGAGGTCCCGACACAGCCGCAGAGACAATACTTGACAAGAAATCCACATTCTGCTTGAAAATACCTGTGGTGTTCGCAAGACCGCCGGGCATGTTCGCGAAGAGATCGTAATAGAATCCACATCCCTGATACACGATACACGAGTCAGCAACTGGGCCGGAAAAAGGCAAGGTCGAGGCTTACACGGTTGGCGTCGAACGGAGCGGGCGGCGGCGTATCAGGGACGAAATTTCCCTGCGCGTCGTTGTGCCCGGCGAAAATGGGAATCGCGGCGGCCACCTGGTTGCTGGTGTTTGAGAGGATCTCGGGCGTCACCGGGGCTGCCGCACGGTGCCAGTTTCGCGGGAAGCTTTGGTTTCGCAAGAACGAGCCGATAGTAGAGATTGATGCTTGTTTCGTCGTGCCTGTGACCGTTTTAATCTGGAATCGCGGGATAATAGGTGATCATTTTCACCGTTTGCGAAAACACTGAAAGAAGAGAGTTAAGCTGCGGACTATTTCAATGTGCAAATATTTACTCGAGCCAAAAGGAGATCTCAGTGAATGAGGCAACGAGGCGCGTGGGAGTGAAGTGAAACTGGCAATATCATCAATATGTTGAGAACGGTGAATTAATGGCGGAGGAACTCACTTCTGGGTCCGCCGCTTGGTTCATCTGTATATTGTGTTGCTTGATCGCAATAATCGTCGGAACATTGAAGACTGTGTTGTTGCCGTCTGGTCCGTTGTCACCGAACTTTCCGAGATACACCAGGTCCTGAGAAAACAAAGTCAACCGCGGTAGAAGAACGTTGAAAATTCACGCACGAGATCGTAGAGGATGTCCTGGAAATCGCGGTTGTCGCCGATGTGCACGTCGGCGCGTGTGATTGAGGCATCGCCTTGGTGCGGGAAAAAGAAAAGCGGGCGTAAGACCCCAGGGGAGACAATGAAGAGGTTAAGAACTTACCTTCAAAACCTCCGTGCTTTGCCAACCCGCCGGTTACGCTGCTACCAATATTTCCTGGAAGCGGCGGAACCAGTGGCGACACACCGCCGATCGATATTTTGTTCACGAACGGATTCCCGCGCAGCAACTGAAATTGTGAGCAAAATACGCGTCACTGACCACGAGCCATTACCATATTCGCGGCAACGAGGAACGCGCCAAAGTTGATCTCCAAATTGTAAGCCTAGAGGCGAAGGTATTTATGTTTGAACGAGGGAAGTATTGGAAGTGTGCATACCTCCACCATGGCGAGCGTGATTTCCTCGAAGGTCGCGATGCCGCTGTATATTTCTTAGCATCACCATCAGATGGGCGCACGATTGCGCCTACTTTCTCGGGATGTAACCGTGGTTGGCAAGTGTGTTCATGCCGGCTGAAATCGGGGTTAGACAGCCAGCATTGCAAGACATATTTGTGAGGCGCACGGCAGGCTGAAAGGCATTAGCTTGGTTTCACTATATCCAAGCAGAAAAGCAACTCACGACCACGCTGGTCATTAGGTCCCGGTGCGATGAAGGGGTGCGCGACATCGGGAATTTGTTTCAGTCCAGTATCCGTGGGCGAGGTCGGGAAAGTAATCAAGGTGGGGGTTTGGCCGTCGCGCACTTCGTTGCTGGTCGGAGTACTCGCAGCGGTCGAAAAAGCAACATGCAAAAGTACGCAAAGCAGATGGAAGGATCGCATGGTTGGGTGAGCTTGTAGAGCTGCCTGTGTCCGTCGCGCCTTTTATACTGGAGCACGGGCTACAGAGACCGCAGCGAGCTTCTTTGACGCTTTCGCATACTTCCTTGGGGATTAGTGGGTGATTACTATAACCGTTCTTTTAAGTCCCACCAAATTCCCCTTTGTGCATTCTTTTCAGGCGACATTTGGCGATGCGACTGCGGGCTCTCAAATTCACACCGGCTTTAGGTAACGAATGCGTACCGCGGATCTTCTCTAACTGCGGGGTTCGGAAATTCATCCGCATTGGATAGACTCTACAGAGCTGCCGGCGCATCGCGTGGTTCAACAGCTGTTAACTGCTGTCGAAAAAACAATCTAATGTGGCACATCTTTCGCAGTTCAGCCGGTTCTTGGAACTCCGGCCACGTCGGCTCGCGGCATGGCTTCGTGATATCCGTTCATGCGAAAATGAACTGTCATTTGGGCTTTGTCAGTGTACTGTCACCCGTGCTGTCACCTGTCGGCTGAACTGCCATTTGTGCCCTCTTTGTTCTCTTTCTTTGCCTATTCGAACCAAACTCGTTTGCTTCTCATTGCTTTGAGCTGGTGCGTATTGTGAGCGGCGAATTGAACCGCATCTCACGAGCCGAGCGGCCCGAGTGACCCGGCCGTGACGTGATGCTGTGATGTGATCCGCTCCTGCTATGCCTCCGCTTGTCCTTGGCTTGTCTACCGAAGTGCGACGGATCCGTGGTGTACACAGCGCGAAGCTGAGGCATGCAGAGCACTGAAGTGAGGAGTTCCGGAACCAGTGACGACACACGTGCATCGAGATTCGCGAAAAGAACTTAGAAGATCAACTAACTGCCAGGCTTGGGTAGTATTACATGGCCAGTCCCGCTGAGGAACACCGGTTTCCAGGGATTATCTAAGGTACAGGCGCCGATGTACATATTGCCCCTGGGTTCCTTTATAGCACCAAATACAAGCTCATGGACGCAAACCCTTCAATTTCACTGTGGTAGATCCAAGGAACTACAAAGAAGCAATTAGCACAGAATAAGTGGGACCCTGAGTTCAACAGTTTAAGTGTCATTCAAGCGGATCACTAGTCCTATAGTAGGCTACCAGGGTTATTATATAAGCATCAACCACGTGCTCTCTCCTTCGACGCGACTTCGCGCGTTCGGATGTGACGAAACTCGAATGGGCCGTCCGATGAGGCACGAAACCAATTCACATAGCAAAAATAGTGGTGAGAACACACCCCACTCCCAAATTTCCTGAAGAATGTCGAATAAGAGGCCGACCTCGGGCTTCTGCCGAGAATTCTTATGAAATGTCAAGGGGACTCAAAAAAAGTTCTCCCGGGATTGGCAGAGCATTGAGAACTATTTGAACTCAAGCAGTCTCAAAATTCGTTTTGAATAGCGCAAGACAAGTACAAAATGCATGAAGATAAGATATACCTTATAAGGAAACCCTAACCCTAGCATCAAGTTTCCCAATTGCACTCAGCTAAGCCTCTCCTTACAAGGCAGGTCTTTATTTCCATTTTTGGACATTGTTTGTACATGTTGTGTTTCTAAATACTGAGCATATCCCGAGTCCATATATGGCAGCCATCAGACCTCAGGATATTGCAAGGATATTCTCAGTATGTTTCAAATATACTGAGCATATATGGCCTCTGTATTTTGCAGGTATATTCTGGGGATATTTGTAAAATACTGAGCATATATTGAGAATATACAGGCCCCATATATTACTAATTTTCCCCAGTGTACGCTTGCGGATTCATGAAATCAGTATGTTCACCCTAGATTTATCTTTAGCCGTTTTATTATCAGCAGCTCAAAAATCCCACGCAAATCGGAGGACAAAACACCGGACGAAATACCGGCTATTCCGAACTCGGACGATGGATCCCCTGCAGCAGCAGCACCAGACATTATTTTGGCTGGCAGATTTGATCATATCCTTGCTGTTCCGACTGGTGTAGTGAGTGAACGATGACAGTTCTGGTTTGTCTCATAGTCTATATTTCCCTCCCATGCTGAAGTCTCAGTTACAGAAATCACATTCAACTCAGAAGTCTCGGATATCTGGCGCAACCGTAGCATCGAATCATCGAATCATCGAATTGCACAGGTCTGGGCCTCGTAGAAACCAAGAAGCACAACTTGAAGATGGCGGGAGTCAAAGTCCGCAATGACTGAGTTTACATAACAGTAGAGCTGGTCGTGATCAACTTGAATCCAGTGTGATTGGCCACTGAACCCCAATGAAATGTGCTGAACCCTAATGAATATGCTGCTGTCCATTCCCTATTCCCCTCAAGAGATTTGTCCCATTTGGTACCAGCCATGTTTGGATCTATTGACCAGCCGCTGCCTTTGTAACTGTACAGGTCACTGACAGACGACTGCCTCTTACACCGCCTCTCATGTCCTCCTACAACCGAAATCCAACTGGGAAAAATCAGCATACTTATGGCAAGTTCCCGAGTTCTTCATTTAATTATATTGAGTCGTCCATCTGGTGGTTTGTCAGATGAGAGACGGGAACAAATTCTCGAAGCAGCGCTGAGAGACTATCACTCCCAGAAACTAACCAGCCATAGCAACATTGCTGCATGCCTGGCATCTGACTATGGAATAAAAACCGGGTCCATTGTTAAAATTTTGCTGCCACCACACAATAAATTAACTTCCCATTAACCCTCAGTGAATCCACAGCGAAAGGAGCAGCCATGGAGCGGACCCGAACTGATGCTCAAATTGAGCAGTTAGCCCTGAATCAACTGGATAATGACAGCACCAAGACCTGGGGTGTTCAAACAGCTTGGCACAAAATTGTGTTCAAAGAAGATGTTATCCTTACTAAGTATGGTGCATTCATATTCCTTCCTATGTTATGGCAGTTGATCAGAGAACCTCGGGATACTGTCGACAAAATAATGCACACCCACGATATTGACTCCTTCGCCAATCGAGACCCTATGGCCAAAAATATTTTCGAGTCCAAAAGTTCCCACTCAGAATCCACGAGCGCTGGGCTGGTGATGGCCACGAGGACACCCTACACAGTTTATTTTTCTCCATTTAATGGATATTTTATCAGGAATTTATCAGGACCATGGACATTCCCACCACCGAAGTGTGGGGAACAATGGCGGACAGTGAGCGGCCCGATAACAGCAATGTACGGGTATGGCAGCATGCCGACAAAGGCAGCGTGCAGGTGTGGTGGCGAGCTGACAAAGGTAATGTGCACAAAGCACCACCACCGTCCATGCCAAGCGGACATATGTGACACCACCATCATGCCGGCAGTGGGTGGGACAGATGGGAGCACGGCACCCATCGTTACTCAAGGGCACGCAAAGGCCCCGGCTCCATCGTGCCGTTGTTTGTCATGCCCATGACGGCATCTACGGCTGATTTGCGGCTCGCGACAATTTCATTACTCTCTATATGATTTCTTTCTGGAAACTCCCCACTAAGTCCCTCCAAATCATTTCATTATTCAGTCTATCTACGCACATATTAACTGCTACTTTGTGAAATACAGACTCAAAAGTACAAAGACTCATTGTTGATGCCATCAGCACCTGCGAATGACATGCACTTGACACATGTTAAAACAACATGTGTCAGCTTTTGCCCCCAGTGTGAGGACTTGAAGGATCCAGGCAGCAAGACGCTACCTTGCAGATCACAGAATACTAGTGCTTTTCTGGTGTACACCATGACAAAGTGCGTAAAGGAGTGAATAGCCATAGTCAACGCATCATGTGGGCCTGGGGCAGCTCCACAGTTTACATTGCCAGTGAATTTCTGGATCGGCTTGTCGGTGGGACTGCAAGGGAGATAGCGTGTTGCGATAAAATGAACGAAAGGGACATCAAGGGACACCGAATTATGGCCTTCCTCCAATGGTTCCAGTACCCCGAGGATCACCCCCTCCAAATTGAAATGGAAGTCTGGTAAATATTGAATTAAAGGGGCTTAGAGAAAATTCGGAATGCTACTCACCGACCATGGGCACTTGCTCTTCCACCGCCACCATGGTAAACTCCTTAAGGATGAATTCCCCAATGTACATGTTACACATTTCATTTTGGAGCATCTTCGTGTTCGGTGGGCGATAGATTTTCGTCTTGGGCTTGGCCAAGTGCGTACTCCTCGTTACCAATGCAGGCCTGACAGATGGTGTCAATGCAAGGCTGTACCGAGTACTGTAAGAACTCATGTATATGACATTTTTAGAGCTGCCTCGGCCGATGAAACCTGTCTTGTGAATTTCGTTCCTCGCAAATCCGGCTCTCCAATCCGAAGCCACGAAGATCGTCTCGATCTTTGTATCTTGGGACATCGAGAATGACACCCGAGTGTCAAAGGAGCCGACAGTGTAGCACCTGAATTTATACTCAATGAGCGTGGGTGTATTGCGCGAAAACCGAGGCCTAGTTGGGTTAGGGTTCCTCCAAGTACTAGCATGAACACGTTGCTGAGAGGAGGGCGGCGGCGCTGAGGCAGTATGGTTGGTGGTTTACTTTTAGCCAAGGCTCTCCGACTCGTGGGCGCCGCAGCTGCAGAGAATGGTATCGCAGAGGATGGAATCACACCGTCGGAATCCGGGTACTAGGCATGTGGCTGATTTAAATTGATTGAGAACAATGTCAGTACATACCAGGTCTCGGAGCTTGACTGCAAATTTGAGCTCCATTGCTTTCGCGTCGAATTGAGCCTGGGTGATAATTCGTTGGTCCAAGTAGTGCCTGAGCAGGTCAGAGACAGTCCCTGCGACCGTGTGTTCCTCAGCAAGGAATAAAATTTTGTGGCGGTTTCGACAGCATAAAATGTAATCATTTGCCTAAACAATCATTGAACTGTGAGGATGTAGTCAAGGGAGAATTCTTACTTGAAAATTAGGGCGGCCATAGGGAACAACTGCCAGTGGCACTGTTACTTGGCCCACAACTTGGTCAAGAACTTCGCTGATCAGAGCATCCTCATCAGCGTTGTGGACGATACGGATAGTAGAGACCTGGAGGGGCTTAAATACGACCAGAGCTTGAGTGGCAGGAAATTTTACTGTTGAAAGCTTCGTCGTTCCACTGTCCGTAGCCAAGGAAACAGTTAGCCTGATTTTTTTCCCCTGGTCGCGCTTGTTCTTCATATCCTCCACATGGGTCATACCCCTAGCAATCCCGGGAACAGCTTTTTCGAGGGCCTTTCTTTGAGCCTGGATTTTACCCAAAGGTGTTTTCTGCAGATTGGTGTTTTGCGTCCGTGGTAGACCTAGACGAGTGTCGGAAGCGGTTTGTTTGTGTCCTTGGACGAATTCCCAAATTTCAGAGGTAAAATCACTCGTCTGGAAGGTCTGTATTTGCTCAAAGGCCCCCGGCAAATCCAGGAGAACCCGGGGAATATTGCTATCTGGCTTCGCTGATTACACCAGTCAAAATGTGGTTGTGGACCGCAATGCATCTGAGCTCACCAAGTTCGTGGCAGCAGCGTTTGCACAAGTACGGTGGCCGTTATCCGCCAGGTTCATTTTAGGAAGCCATCACTGGTCGGAGTTCAAAATCCCGATCTGGCACCATCAGACCGCCATCAAATGAACGCCGGCCCATTGTCCTCATCCCCTTCCGATTTGGACTGGATGAAGCACTCGCCAACCCGATTCTCCAGGTCCTTTACTGTCGAAATGTCCCAGACTCCGAGTCACCTCCTTCACGTTACGTCATATATGTGACATCTTCGCGTTTGCGTGATGTCGTACATGACACGACGTAGTATAGCCTAGAGACATTTTGTACGACTCAATGTGATCCTTCCATTTCGAGTCGATGCCAGAGGCAGCCCCCATCTTTGACGAGCGCATCACAATTTGAGTGGCATAACCTGTCAATCACGGATGAGCTCCCAGTAAAATTGGAGCTGAACAGGCTATCCTCCTGAGGAAAAGCAGTGGAAACAATTATTCTACAGTTCAACGAGGCCATTGAGATCCCTTAAATTTTTATGAAGCCACAGCTCTAGGGGTGGCAAGGAGGGGCTGGCTTAAAGTACACATCACATGTGTTTACTTGCCCAGCGAAAATCACTCCGACAAGTACGACCCCCACTTCACCTTCTTCTCCGTGGTATGCACCCAATCAACATAAACCCCGACTTGGTTCAGCGCTGACCTCCCAAATAGCGTGATGACGCCGAGCTTGCCACCAAGAGCAAGGGTGTTGCCGGCGCATTCATCGCTGGCCGTTAGTCCCACTCACCCCTTTCCGATGTTGCACTCTAACTTGATTGATTCCGCAGGGCAAGCCGCGCTCAAGAAGTACTCGGCAGAGCCCGACGCCGCGCCCTTTAAGGCACTTTACGATGCCAAGCTAGACTCGTAACCAGTCTGCCTACGAATGGCAAAAATGTGGCAAGCACTTTGCCGTAGGCAGACTGGTACAACTCGTGATGACATGATTGAGCTGCGCGCGGAGTTTGAAAATTTCTCCCCGCCGCCGCCCTGGGCTCAATTCACGTCGTTTATAAGAAATTCAAATAGAACCCTGTTTCTAATGCCAGCCCTCTTGAGTTCTGTCTCCTCAGAATCTCCAAAGGCTCCGTGGGAGGCGCGTCCAAAACACTGAGAGTTACAAGAGAATTGATGGCAAGTGCTCAGCCACCGTGATGGCGTGATCGGCACCACCCAAAATTTTCAAACTCCGGGCGCAGCTCAATTGCAAATCCCGAGTTGTACCAGTCTGCCTATGGCAAAGTGCTTGCCACATTTTTGCTACTCGTAGGCAGACTGGTTACGAGTCTAATGCCAAGCTTGCCCTGAACGGAAGTGCGTTATATTACAATTCCCGCCCCCACAGCGCTGTGTTGACACCCGCGTTTGCCTCTAGGCGGACATCCAAGGTGTACGGTGTCGGAATCCACTAGGGAAAGCGTCGGCACTGCATGTAAAATGTACAAGCAGAATTGTCATCGGTGCATGGAATGGAAATCAGAATTGTAATCATTCATATTGGGGGGGACTTGAACATTTGAACCTCCACCCTTTTGTATTTTTTTTTTTTTTTTTTTTTTTGGTGGTACGAAGTAGCACCCGCACAATAAATAATAGATTTACCTGCGGGGGCTCGTAAGCGTGGAGGGGATCTCGACCTCCAGGAGAGAAAAGGGGTTGCCACCCCCCGGGAAAATGCATTTTACGCACGCGACGGGATGTCGCCGTGTGGGGCTCAGTTGGGACAAAAGTCTGCTCAGCTGTGTCTGTTCCGCCCGCGAAGAGGCGGCGACACGGGGTGCGAGCTAAGGGACCCTATACCCACTAAAACCCGGGGTTCTCTAAGCCAGTTTTTAGGCAGAGTAGCTTCGTCGAGAAGCGTTCGGCTCCATGTTTGGAGCACGACTTCAGGTAGGACCAGTATTTTATTCTGGTCGGAGCGGTGGTTCGCCATGAACTGGTCGATTTTTAATCTCTCGTTTACAAGAGACACCCACCTATTGTGGAATTCAAAGATGGACGGTGCTGCTCCGTTCCTGGTTATCACGCACTCATTGCGCAGTTTCCAGATCAGAAATGCACTCTCGGATACCACGATCCGGTAAAGCCGGTTAAGTCCGGACGGCTTCTGCTTGCTCTCGTCCTCAAACGTCGTCAGTGCGCTACCCAGAACCATACCCATCGAGGGTGTTGGGAGCGGTTCCCCGGTCTTTCGTCTCCATAGTTTGTGAGCCAGCGCCCAGATTTGGGCCTGTCCGGGATGGGTGCACTCGAGGAGGATGTGCTGGAGGGATTCGGTCACATTGCAGTGGCTACATGTAGCCCGATCCTCAAAACCTGGGATGTGCGACCAATAGTCGCCGATACGGTGCGCTCCGTGCAGACTTTTCCACAACCACGGTTTGATCTGGCGAGATATATCCTTGTGACGGATAGACTCCCAAATTATCTTGGGAGTCGGCGCGTGTCCGGTACGTGTTTTCGCGACGTCTTGGACTAGGGAGACGGTAGTGGTAGTTGTTCTCCTGGGGGGTGTCTCCCGGAGGCTCCTGATCATCTGGTAGGCATTCTTTTGTGTCATCTTACTAAGTTTTGCACCTTGGATTTTCGCGCTGGCAGGGATTGTCAGGTTAAGCGTGGCGGCGACGCCCTCCGAGGCAGCTTCTCGGGCCAGGGTCCTCGCCGCCTTGCATGCCGGTCGATTCGCGGCGTCTTGGACGACCGTGAACGAGGTAGTGCCGTGTCGCGAGCGCAGGCACGCTGCGAGGGCTTGGAGCGGGGCCGGGTTTGGAACTCCTATCCACCCGTTGTCCTCCCATGTCTGGAGGTGAGTGTTCATGGCGGCAGTCACCGTGCTGCGCTTCCCCGCGATAAATAGGGGGGCATTCGGGGGGGCTGCCTGGGCCGCGAGGAGGGCGGCCACGATCTCCCCGCATCCTTGCTTGGGGGCGGTCCCTTCGGGGATCAGGGATCCTGCGTTCCGGGGGTCATTTGGGGCGTACCACACCCCTGCCGCTGCTTTTGCGTCCAGCGTTCCGCTGAGCTCGATGTGGCCCCCGATGACAGCGCACACCGGGGACTCGTCGGCCGAGACTGGGAGGGCACCCGGTGGAGGCGGTGGGTCGTCTCCTCTGTCTTTCGTGAAAATTCTGAACCCGTCCGTCAGATTTGAGATCTCGGGAGGGGGTCTGAAGACGGTCGTCCCTTCGACCGCTGGATTCGGAGGCGCCACAGGGGGGTCCGGCGCACTCGGGCGCCATTTGGGTAGGATCTGTAAGAGGCGAGTCCTTACCGCTGCCGCACATGCATTCGGATTTTTACACCTCCGCTCAGTTCGGTCATCCGAGCATGCCACGCAGATGCACTCCAGGTGTGCTCGGTGGTTGGGCGAGCCAATGCGCTTCATAACCGCGAGGCCATCCCCTACCGTAACCACGTTGTGGTTGGTGCGGAGGCATTTGGCCTGGGGGGTGTTGTTCAGCTGGGTTCTTGACGGGTCCTCCCCTAGATGGTGCCATAGGGGAAGGAGACCTCCACCCTTTTGTAATATCGCAGCTTTTGAGATCAGCGGAGGAACATTTACGAAGAAAGAAAAATTCACCGAAGTGGACTGCTAGTAGCGTGCTTACGCGCCTAGCATGCTTCTTCACAAAACAGACTCATGGCTCAACTACAGCCGCCGAGAATGCCGAAACTAGTTTGCTTTTGTGATGCATCACTGGCATCATCACGTCAGGAACACGTCCTCGCATTCACCATGAACGGTCCCTATGTATGGCCACTGCGACGCGCGAGGCGCCGTTTTCACAAACTCATCCAGCCTTGCATCTACACCCGTTACAACTCCACCACATCCGATATAGAGGGAGCCCTACAGTATGTCTGATTTGCGCTTATAGGTTCTCGGCGCAGAAAGCCGGGTCCACAGTCGTGTGCGTCCAAACTTGCACTCGTTAACCCTGAATTACAGATTCAGATATCGGAATCGGCCGAAAATCTCCACCCTCAAGCCGTCGCTCACCACACCCGCCGATTATATTGATATCTCGCAAAAAACGGCTTTCTATATCGAATTACCCGTCTCGAAGAGCTTTGAGATCCCGTACGCCTCGCATTCGTCTCCGGGCTCGAATCGCGTCACTATTCGATTTCCAGACTACTCTCGTGGATTCTTGTACTACCACTGTGACTCACATGCAAGACCATTGGAAGGCAGTATCCGGTTCCGTCTCACCCCTGATAACTCACCGTCGTCGTTCCTCTCCGGCCAGGACTTGATCGCCCCATCCGGATTCCCGTGGCAAATCCTGCTGGCGCAGGTGGCGTGCCGTGCCAAGTTCGCTTTCATCGGCAAGCAGCTTGTCCATGAAAATTTGGTGACACCCGAACAGCTATCACGGTGTCGAGATGTCTTCGGTCAGAAGGAACAATACCCCCAGTACACACTGTTTCGCCTCAATTCGCCGCTTCTGGTCAATTTCTCGAGTCCGGCACATCTCACAGTCGTTGGGGAGCAACTGCACGAAGTGGATATGACCAATCTGTTCAAGAATCAGACGCGAGGTGCAAAAGGCTATTTTCCGTGGACTGGTACAGTGTCCAACTCAAATTGCCACCAAACAGTCTCACTCACGCTCTCTAGGCTCGGGTATCGCCCGTTTCGAGCGCTCGACGCTCAGCGAACACGCCGGCCGTCGGATGCTTAATCTGCGGATCATCAAAATTCTCCAGCCCGTTACTTGCACCGTGGATGCGCGGAGTTGCGACGGGCGTGTCATGCGGCCTGAGGAGGGTCAGCTATTCACCGTGCGCTCCTACGGCGGCCCACCGGAGCCGTGGGCGTACGACATCGACAAGGAAAACAAGTCTGCTGCTGCTCTACGCGTTTTGTGGGACAATTCGCCCATATCATAGCACACATGTCTCTTCCACTGTACATTGGCTGCTGGGCTCCTCTAATTCTCGATGAATTCATCCAAGGACGCCCTTTCATACACATGCCGAGTCGCTGATTTATCAGCAAACACAGCACTGCAACGATTTCAGAACGTCCCCCATGAAGCTTGCATGAAGGATGGGACAGTTTCGCGAAATAAATGGAATGCACCATCTTGAAGTTTT
This sequence comes from Mycena rosella, assembly GCA_029378255.1. Classification (NCBI taxonomy): domain Eukaryota; kingdom Fungi; phylum Basidiomycota; class Agaricomycetes; order Agaricales; family Mycenaceae; genus Mycena; species Mycena rosella. Next base: position 492,013 of record JARKIE010000004.1, on the reverse strand, counting down.
GTCTTTTCAATAAGTAGACAGTGAACTTCTCCCTCCCCAAGCGGACTAAAACCACAGAGACCCAGCCATCAGCGTACTGATATCCTTCGCGAATATCTGGTGTGCCGCCTCTGCATCGTGCACCCAAATCAAACTCAAAAATCAAACAAGTCGAAAGCAAATAATATAAAAAGAACGCACGTCCAGGGTGGAAGTTATTCCTATGCAGACACACACATAAATCAATGCCCACAACGGCAGGAAGAAGGAAAAGAGCGGAGCGCACCCCAGAAATCGCCGGTGTTCCCGAAGCTGACGGCGTCGACGAAGCCGAACTGTGTCGGCGCGCTGAGGATCGTCGTGAAAACGGAGTTGGAGTCCCACAGCCAGGTCGTCACCTACATGTATTACCGCATCAGAGGGAATTTGGAGGAGTAGAAGACGCATATGCAGAGGCGCAATATACATACACCGGTGTTATTAGTCTTGAAAGACGCGACCCGCGAGGCGAGCCGTGTGTTGAAGTCGTCGATTACCGATTTTAATTGGGCTTGGGCGGTGGCACCCTCTGCGAGAATCTGTAAATGATTTTGTTGAGATTAGTCGTGCGGGAGGGGAGGAGAACAGCACACACCAATGGCGTCAAGTCCACTCTCGGCACGTTGAGGAAGAGGAAGTTCCGCCCGCCGACGGCGCTACAATCAAGTTCAAGTAAGATGCGGCCTGCAATCATGAGGTGGAGAGATACAACTGCGTGGATGTAAGTATAATGCGATATACAAGAGGCAAAATGACGCACTAGCTTCTGCATCAGGGCGAAATACTCGTCCAGCAGCGTGTCTGCAAAGCTAATCATGAGAAGAGATTATCGTTAGTGAAGCTCACTTTGAACGGGAAATGAATGATCAAACTGACACGCCGCGATCGCCGGGCTCGGAAAAGCTACCCGCCAGATCGTTGACCCCTGCGTACCGTGCGCGCATGAGCTATCGTCGCACTCCAGTCAGGGCAGCTCACCAATCCAAACCGAGAACAGGGCATTCGCGCTCGTCCACGGCGTCGCAGCGGGCTTCTCCGCCACCCCGCCCGTCAAAAACTCGTTCACCTGGTCGATGAGCGAGAGCACGGTCGGCTCGAACGGTGTGACGAGGCTCGCGTTGATTGTCGCCCCGCCGAACGCGTAGTTGTACGTGAAGATGACGGAGGCGTTGAACGTCGCCGTGTCGAAGCCCACGTAGTTCTCGCCTGGCGCGCAGAATGATTAATAATGGAAGATGAGATTGAGTGGATTTAATACCGCCGCCGCCGGTGAACCCGGGGAAGGGCGGGTTCCCAAGCGGGTTGTTGATGTTCGGGAGCACGCTCGTCGTGTTGAACGTGGTCGTCGTGTAACTGTCCCCGCTGTATCGCAACAATACTCAGTTCAGCCGAGCACGAAAGGGTTGAGTGGCCGTAAGCCTCACAAGGGAAACCAGAAGTTGATCGGCCCGCCAAACGGCGGCGGGGCGGTTCCCGGTACACACTGGCTGAAGACTGGAATAACTGTGTGAGATGACTCCGGCAAAAACGCATGGCAAAGCGCTTACAGTCGCTATCAAATTGGCAAAAAGACCTTGAAACGAAGAAGGGTCAGGCGAACCGCTGTGTCGGATTGAATGGACTCGGAAATGCGCACCCAGCAACGCAAACGGTCGACCCGGAATAGGTGAGGCCGCCGCATTGCCCGAAGACGGGGACCTGCGCCTGGGCGGTAGCACTAGATACGAGGAGCGCAAATGCAGTAAGCAGGGTGAGCAGTGAAGACATTTGGAGCGCAGTGAAAGTTAGAGTCGCATGCGCATTTAAGTTGTGCTGGATGAATCACAACGGGTGCGTTGGGTCGTCATGTGGACAAAACACCGGATATTTTCCGCGATGCATCTAGAGTGCTGGGAGGTCATTTGAATCACAGAGATTCTGAGAGAAGCTTCCAAAGCCAGGTCAGTCGCCACGGTGGTTGCTGTGCACGAATAACAGGGAAGATAAAATTGCGAGTTTGTGAGAAACCTGGTCCACTTGCGGAGCGGACGACTCAAAAGTCGACTGTCATGGGAAAGGAATCGGCAATTGGCGACCGAGTCACCGACTCCGAGAAGACATCGCCATTCAGCCGAAGGAAGAGAAATTGCTTGAAGACAGATGATGAGACTGGGAATTGCATACCGCATACCACATTTCCTTTCTGTATGCAGTCTTTTCCTAACGATGAATCTTTCGAGATCTGTTAAGATACTTTTTCCACGCGTCTGGTTTTGCTACATACATAAGGATATCCTGGGTTGGTGGATATCAGGGAAACGATGCCCCCCTCCGGCACCGGACAGCGCCCCAGGGAGCCGCGAATCGTCTTGAGCCTTTGCGTTCTTAGTGGCGATGAGTTTATTTGGCGGCGCTAACGGATATATAGCTGGCGACAGGTGTTGGTCGCGCAGAACCAGAGCTGGGAAGAGGAAAATTTGAAGCCGGCAGGCACGACGGAAAGAAAGCATTGAAAGCATCGGTACACAGCGCAGAACACGTTACACAGCATATCAGATATTCAACACCCAGCCCAGCCCAGCAATCGAGCCGAGCACGACCGCCGTGCCGCCCACGCCCCCGAGAACGCGCAGCCAGCGCGGGGGCCTGTAGTAGAGGATCGCGCGTTGCTGGGCTGTCAGCGTGGCGAGTCGTTGCCGGGCGGGGCGCTCCGAGGCGGGGGGCTGGGTGGACATAAACCGTTGCGTGGGCATGTTCCGCTGCGTGGACATGCGCCGCTGCGTGGACATGCGCCGCTGCGTGGGCGTCCGCGTCATAGCATCGGGCGCAGTGGAGGCGGAGGCAGAAGTGGAAGTGGAGTGCGCGCGCCACGGGGGGCGGAAAGCCATCTGGGAGTGGGAGGGATAGCCGCCGCGCCCGAAGAAGGCGCCGGATGGGGGGCGTGCGCGGCGCGTGCGGGGAAATAGTTCCTCCTCCTCCTCATAGATCGCTAGCGGCTGCGTGGTCCGTGGCTCAGCCGAACGCAGGAGCCAGTTGTACGCCTCCCTGCGTACATCGCGTGAAGTTCTACCCAAGACCGAATGGAAGAGGAGGTACCGTGATGGGCCGTGGCGGAGGACGCAATACGCCGCGCTAATCTCGTGGAACGCGGGCTCGACCTGGTGGTTGGGGACGTCCGGGTGGTGGGATTTGCTCAACTTTCCGCAGAATTCAACACATGTACCAGAAAGGAGAGAGCAGTCAACACACAGTGAAGAAGGCCTCCTGGGCAAGCACTTGAACGTCAGTAGCAGAAGAGAGTGCGCTCGGGGCAACGCACGCACTTTTATCTGGCTGGTGCTGGCTTCCTGGTCTACACCGAGGATCTCATAGTGGGTATTCCGTCGCTCGTGCAAAGAAGTCGTGCTGCGCATATGTGCCGAGTTCGATTCCAGGCAAACCGCAGATTTACAGTTCCAGCCAAGTCCCGGTGGAGGAGCAGGAAGAAGCACAGCCCCTGATGTGACCGAGTCACCCATCCCAATTCACTTCTGTCAAATCTCAACGACACCCTAACCCGAATGGGTGCGCCGTTAAGCGACGTCCAATTCTGCGCATATCTCCGCGCTTCCGTCCCCGAGAACTATCGTTCCCTCCTTACCACCATCAGCACCACCGCACGTATGTCAGTCCCGCCGCAAGTTGTCACGAGCGCAACTATAATCCGCGAGCTCGAACATGAGTACACGGTGAGCAACGTACACAAAGACGTCGACAAAATCGACAATTCGGCCATGTCCGCGGCGGCGAAGGGTAAAAAGAAGGAGAAAGAAAAGGACAGTGGTGGGCGGAAGAAATGCACAAATTGCAAAGGTGTCGGACACACCAAAGAGGGTTGCTATAGGCCGGGCGGAGACGACGAAGGCAATGCGCCAGAGTGGTGGAAGCTCCGGGAGAAGGAAAAGCAGGCCGCCAAAGACAAAAAGGACGGCAAGGGCAAGACAGCGGCGACCGCGGACGACGATGCCAACTATGCATTTGTCATCGGGGCGGACGAAGACGACGATCACGAAAATGTCGCGCTCGCCATATCCCCCGAATTACGCGACGAAGCCGACGCCCACGCCGCTAACGTTGCCCGCAGTTGCGACATGATTGTCGACAGCGGCGCCTCCCGCCACTTCTCTCCTGATCGCGACAATTTCATCAATTTTGTCGATATACCTCCGGTCCCGATCCGAGCAGCCGATGGCCGTAGTTTCAGCGCCACGGGTAAGGGTGATTACAAAACTCTACTCCCTATGGGCGATAAGAAACCTACGCGCGCGATACTGCGAAACACCTATTTTGCCCCAAATATGGCATTTACTCTCATCTCCGTCAGTGCGCTCGATCGCGCCGGATATTCGCTCGATGTTGAAGGCTCTAATTGCATCATTCGCGCCCCCAGACCTACGCGGAATGTCATCGCTAAATTCCCATTGATACGCGGGCTCTATCGCTCACCAGTTCAATCACGCCAAATATCGCATGCCGAAGCCGCGAACGCCGCGTCGCCGTTGATTTCCATTACCGAATTTCATAACCGGATGGGACACGTTAATCACGACGATTTGAAGCGCGCCGTGAAGGAAGGCACGATCACTGGTGTAAATCTGGACATGGATTCCAAGCCCGCATACTGCGTAGTCTGCATCAGAGCAAAGTCAACTCGACAGCCACTCCCGCGCAAAAGAACGAGCGAGCGACCTACCAAATATGGAGGTGAAGTCGTCGCAGATCTGTGGGGACCATCCCGCATCCAATCACTTGGCGGCGCCAACTATTCGCTGACGTATACCGACCTCTCGTCGCACGAAGAAAAGGCCTATTACATCAAATATAAGTCACAATCATTCGGCGAATACCAGAAATACGAGGCCTGGGTCAAAAAGCAGCGCGACGGCGACGGCATCACACTCCACGGATCAGATCGCGGCGGCGAATTCACGTCGAAAGAATTCGACGAATACCTTCAGAAGGCTGGAACAGAGCGGCATCTCACCGTACACGACACCCCCAGCTCCAACGGTGTTTCCGAACGCAGCCATCGCACACATTACGATCAAGTGCTCGCGATGCTCATTCAATCGGGCATGCTAAAATTCCTATGGGCAGAAGGCTGGTCGCATTCTATTTGGCTTCGTAATCGTTGCCCGACCAGCGCGCTCCCGAATTGGATGACGCCGATGGAAAAAGCGACCGGCAAAAAGCCGAATTTATCGAATTTGCTGCAATGGGGACAGCCGGTATGGTTGAGGCTCAAGAATCCAGCCAAGTTTGAAGATGTTGCAATCCAAGTACATTTTGTGGGCTACGACATGGAAGCAAAGGGTCTACGAGTCTATTGGCCGGGTAAGCGAAAGGTTTCGGTCGAACGGGACGTCTATTACAACAAGAAGGACACGGAGGACGCTGGGAACACCTCTCGTAGGATTGAGGGGGAGTGGGACGACGACGACATGCTTGTCAATCCTCCCGAGCCCAATGTTCCCGTCGCGCCGCAACAGACGCCGCAAGCGCCTCCAGTGCCTCCGACGCCGCCCGCAGGCGACAACACGCAGGATAAGGACCAGGAGGAAGAGCTCACCGAGTCAAATGAGCCTTCCGCGCCCGAATCCTCGCGCAATTCGCCGCCGCCCGAACCTAACCCCGCGCCGACTCCCGAGTCTTCCACACCAGTCGCGCCCGCACCTCCACCTCCTCACATACGTACCCGCAAGCCTCGAGACGATGGCTTGATCCAGCCCGAGCCGAATACGGGACGTGGACATCGCGCCAGCAAAAAGCCGCCTGGTTTCTACCACAGATTGAATGAAGGCAAGGCCGATGATTCCAGCCAGGAGGATGTAGCAGCAGTATTCCAGATCTTGGAGGATGAGCCAGATGACGACGACTACGTACTAGAGCTGGACGCCGAGGATACCTCGTGCTACGGCCTGCCAGTCGTGGAGTACGCGATGGTAAACGAGTCTGTGCCTATGAGTTTGCGCCAGGCACTTGATGGTCCTGATGCCAAACACTGGCTACCCGCCGCCAAATTGGAGTTCTCCCAGCTCGAAAAACTCAAGACTTGGGATATAGTCGAACTTCCAAAGGGAGCCAGCGCCATCCGGAACCACTACGTGCTCACCCGCAAGCGCGACATGTTCAACGCCGTCACCAAACACAAAGTTCGGCTAGTCGCGAACGGCCGCACTCAGGCATATGGCATCAATTTCACCGATACCTTCGCGCCCGTCGTCCGCCACGCGACTTTGCGTGTGCTGCTCGCCATAGCCGCTACCAACGATTGGGAGATCCATCAAGCTGACGTGAAAAACGCGTATCTCAACGCGCCTTTGCACGAAACAATTTACATGGAAATTCCTCCCCAATATGAAATCCTCAGCTCGAAACCTCTCCCGTTTGTTGCCCCTGGACGGCGACTTGTCTGCAAGCTGAATAAAGCTCTCTACGGCACTAAACAAGGCAGACGCGCGTGGTACATCAAATTACGAGACACTTTTGTGTTGCTCGGCTACCACGTCCTCCAGGCCGATCAGGCCGTCTTTATCAGCGCGGACAAGTGCACCATCGTCGCAGCAGCTACCGACGACTTTACCATTGTCGGCAAATCCCTCGCTCATGTCAGCCGCATTAAGCAACAGCTCGGCGCCCACTTTGAGCTCGTTGATCTCGGGGACATCAATTGGCTCCTCGGCATCCATATTCAACGGGATCGCAAAGCTCACACCATCACTCTGAGCCAGACTGCCTACGTCGAAGGTATTGTCTCTCAGATGGGCTTAGCTGACGCTGCGTCGAACCTCATTCCGATGGAACCCGGTATTGATCTGAGCTTCGACTCACCTGCGGTTTCATCACAGGTTCTGACATCTGCGGAAACGGCTGAATATTGTAAGGGTGTTGGGCTTCTCATGTATGCGACGATTACGCACCCCGAAATCACGTACGAAGTATCCGATTTAGCTCAATATATGCACGAACCTCGTTCGACGCATATGAAGGCTCTTCGGCGTGTTTTCAAATATCTCAATGGGGCTCGCTTCCATAGTCTCGTTCTGGGTGGTTCCGACCTCACGTTGACTGGATACTCGGATGCTGATTGGTCTTCGCATTCGGACCGTCGCTCCATTTCTGGTTACGCATTCTTCATTGGGAACAGCCTTGTTGATTGGAGTTCGAAGAAGCAACCTCTCGTCACACTTTCTACCACTGAATCAGAGTATGTCGCCCTCACGCATGCTGCCAAAAATCTCCTCTGGCTCAGAAAATTGCTGCGCGAGTTCTCCATCACCCTTCCAAATCCGACCACTCTATTCAGCGACAATCAAAGTGCTATCGTGTTGACGAAGGACTCCACTTTCCATGCTCGTACGAAGCATATCGACAATCGTTTTCATTTCATTCGTCAAACGGTCAACAACGGCGATGCAACTGTCAAGTATTGCCCCACGAATGATATGATTGCCGATATCTTCACCAAGGCTCTTCCTCGTCCCAAATTCACGCGTTTTCGGGATTTTCTTGGAGTAGAGGAATTCCCCGCTTCAGCTTGAGGGGAAGTGTTGAGATTCAAGTCTGAAGCGGTTGCTTATTGAACCGTATACTATTTTCTTGGTATTTTTATCCATATCCGAGTTCCCCGATCATTGATTATATAGAGGCTGTAGCCAAACAAATACGTCTCAGTTCTTGCATTTGCAGTTCTGAGACGTGAGTCTTATCTCGTATCCATCCTACCTATTTACTTACAGTATAATAGCTTCGTTTGTTCCTAGGTATATTAATTGAGTTCTTGCATTTGCAGTTCTGAGACCTTCGTTTGTTCCTAGTCAAAACTTCACTCGGCGATCTGCGCTTTACAGATTCGCTGCATTGGAACGCGTCTACTCCCAGGGCAGGCCGCGTATGGCGACTTCTATTTTAGTCAAACTCAGACCTACCGCGAGATCTGCCGCGCTATACGGCTTGCAAAGACGCGCTGGTGCAAATCTCTCATTGAATGTGTACTTCTGCCAGGTCCCCGGGATACGAAATGAATCTTCCAGCCCGCAAATCAATCCGCTCCAATTACTGTACTCCACAGCCAAGCCCACCCCAACCTCCTCTGCACCTGTGGTGACCTACTCAGACGCGATCGGACAACAACTAGATGGGATCCCTGGAACCCCTGGTAGAAACCCATCGCGTACGTGCCGTCCCTCACCTCACCGATTTACGGTACTAGAGGCAAAACCAAAGCCAAACCCAGTCCAGCCTCCTCTATTGAACTTCCGGTTCCTGCGACGTCGGGTCCGCCTCACTACTCGCAGTCGGACGCAGAGTCGCGCGCCCAAGAACCAGTAAAACCTCGAGGAAATAAATCGTGTACGGGACCTCTATCATTCCCCCCACTGGACTTACTTTCGTTACCCTAGCCAAGCGCAATGGAAAGGGCAAAACAACCTCCCCCTCACCCACGTCGTTCGCAGATGCCGCAGGCTCGAGCGCCCACCCAGAACAAGGAAAAGAAAAAGGTTTACATTTTACATTGTCTGCTCCGTTAGCTCACATATACCCACTTCTCTCACTCTCGCTGCTCCTCTTAATTTTGAAGAAAAGGAGAAGAAGTCCACCGAAGTGGATAAAAAATCCACGGAATCACCCGAAGTAAAGGTGAAGGGAAAAACTACGAAACCGAAGCCCGAACTCCTCACGACCAGCGTTCTCAACCTTCTCAAGGGGGGTGCGCCGCGCACCCTACTTAATTTTGATTCTCTTGATTAATTGAAGCGCTCGCAGCGGACACACCCGCCCCCTCACCAATAACGACAACGAAACCGAAACCGGAATTGAAAATCACAACCGCGCGAACCGCGCAAGGCAAGCTGTGGTCCCAAACCGGCGTGCCAGTGTATAAAGTCAAGGGGAAAGACAAAGACAAAGACAAAGATAAACGTGCGTTCCCTCCTCGCTCTCATTCCATTTTCCTATTTGATATAATTTGAGTCACTGGCAGACCCGCCGCCCGACAGCCCACCAACGACGAACGAAATCCTATCTCCAACCGCCTACGTGCAGACCCTCAAACGGCGGAACCGCAAGACCTCGCTCGTGCAGTCCAGTCCGGGTGAAGGTACGTATGCGTGTCTTCCCCTTGCCTTTATATCTCGCAACGAAACGAAATGAAACGGACTTTGTACATAGAAAAGGCAGAAGCGCGCCCCTTCGTGCGCGACGTCCTCCCGCACTTCGACGCGAGCACGCGGCGCATGCCGGCCGCGTGGGTCGCGCAGAATATGCCGCGGCATATGCTGGAGGAGCGAAAGCGGGAGCAGGAGGGGAGGAACAGGAAGCCGACGGCTGCGGAGAGCATGGAGAGTGCGATTGAGGCGCTCATACCTACGTCGGAGGCAGAGGGGCGAAAATAGGATGGGCGCTGTCCTATTATTTTGGATAATATTAACTGGGACGGTGCACGGACGGCGACAGCTACATCTACTGCGAACTCTCCGATTCCAACCAAGCCCGAATCGTGAGGATCCTACTCCACACCAAGATCCAGCTCCCTCAATCTATATCTATCCTGCGTGACATGGAACGCGCTAGGCATATCCGGTCAGAAACCATAGGGTGTTTTCATTGGAAAGACGCACATATAGCCATTCGCAAACGTTTTCCATGCGTCTCGAGCAGAACCTTGGAGATACGAGGATATCCTGTCGTATGTTGAAATCGCTTCCTGCGCAGTGCACTCTAGGGTGGCGTCCACTGTTTCCCCGGTTGTCGTAGATTTGTTGTGAATATAATTCGCCACCTCGCCCGCGAGAATCTCCTTGTAGAAGCTGGAAGAAGTTCAATCAGAGGTTGAAAGAGAAAAATCAGCGTGCAGCGACGTACGAGAGGACATCATTGGTGAGGTCTATGAAGACATTTATATCGGCTACGGCCTGGATAAACTTCGATATATCGGGGTTGTTCGACTTCGGGAAGATCATGAGAGTATACGCTGCCGCTACACCTGTCTTGGCGCGCAGGAAGTACGGCCATCGCTCCGCAAGCGAGCTGACCGCCATCCCTTGAATCTCAGACCGAGACTCGAGAACACATCCGTTGACAAACTCGAGAGCGGCACAAACGATGCAGTTCGCAATCAAGGGCTCCCAGTAGAGGTACATATCACGGAGGTGGTTGGAGAATTGGTGGAGGACTGGGTTCTCGTGAACCTGGCCCTGTAAGAGACCGATCTGAAAATCCTGGAGAGCGGTTGGCGTGTCGTTCCCAAGGTCGTCGATATATATCATGAACCTGCTCCACATCAGCAATGAGAACGCACAGAGACAGTTGAGGTTCGCACCAAGTGAACCGTGCAATTTGTAGCTTCGTCTTGAAGTCGTGGTTCTGATAGCTTAACTGGTGGCAATAATTCAATGTCAATGAAGGCTTTCAGTGACCCCAGAGAGAGACAAATACCTCTGCCATGGCCACCGAATGACGACACACAGTATTACAGTAAGCACCGACGCTTTCCTGAATATTCCAGGAATGAACTTCGGCGGACAGAGCCTCGTTGAGGTCTCTCGATGCGCTTTCTTCCGGCAGCTGAGTGCCATTGTACTGAATGCGTCGCAGAAAGAGTGGAACAACATAGCGGAGAGCGGGGAGACCAGGTATTGCATCGTTATCGCGTTGCCCGTTAAAAACTAGCGAGATAGCGTCGTCGGAGGTCATGGCAGTGAAAGTAGACGTGGGGAGGCTTGCACATTCGCCGTCTGCGAGGAGAGATTTTATTCCACCGTTCGGCAACCGTTCGGTGCATACTACACCGGGTTTCAGGCAAATGTTGGGCAGATAAATCCCATCAGGCCATCAGACTCTGATTGCGACGCAATCACATGGCTGCTGCCCCCTCTTCCTCCTGCCTCTTGCCACCTCCGGGCGTGCTCGCTCTCACAGTGAGCAACGTCCCAGGACTTTGTCAGGATTTTGGGGACCGGTACTCAACAAACTATCCTGGATGAGGGGAGGCCCTGAACCGCAAATGCCGCAAATGACCTAGACTGCTGACGTCGACAAAAGATCGTATTCCGGCCGTTCCAAGATAAGCACTTTTCCAAGTGCGGCAGTAATCGAGTTCTGTCAGATAATTATATTTGACCCCGGTTGCCAAAAGCATCGCGGGTGCCAGCAGAGGTTGCCAAATAGAAGTCCGATGATTTGTAAGATCACATCAGTTGGCGGCTGATGGCGGGCGTGGCGGGAGGCGGCGGGATGTGTAGGGGGTGCTCCCTGGTACATAAATAAATCTTAAAAAAATGCAAGAGTCAGTGTGGCATACAGGCGGTCATCAGGGATTTTTTTAGAGAAGATTCATCGTCTACTTCACAGCAAACTCGATGAACTTCGGGTTGTTCTGCGTCAATTCGGCATCAAAGACGTCTAAAAGCCCCCCAAAAGCCAGGAAAATTCGGGGGCAAAGGTGAGAAGTGAATAAAGGTGTAGAAATATAGGTGTGTCCTTTTACGGAGAGATCCAAGTTTATTTGAGGTCGAAAACAGCTAAAAAGGAGGTCAAAGCGTCGGCAGCATCTCATCTAAAGGCTATCTTATCAGTTCGAAGGGGGTTGCTATATAGACTTTTTCTATTTGGCAACCGGGGTTTCCAAATAGAATTATCCGTTTCTGTTACTTTCACTTCGATTGCACTCTCGTCAAGCCCCGCTGCAAGCACAACCTCAGCGATCTCCCCAATTCGTCCGCCGGTAGCCCAAGGACTACATAATGCCGTCCTCTGTCGCACCCGCGGTAGCCCGTGAACTTGAGGTTGTAATCGAGCGGCGACTCAACACGTGAGTTTCCCCAGCAAAGATACTAGCCACAACCCAGCTCGTCGTTCCTTTTCTCGTCCTCTTCCACCACCCTCCATCTAACCTCAGCCACCTTCCAGCACCAGCCTGGATAAAAGGACTGGAGAAACACATTGAAATGAAACCGATAATACGACCGGACTGAGTAGCGCATCTGGGTAGGATGAATTACTTCATTCCCATCCCCCGCAGTGCGGTCGGATGGGTATGCATCCGGGAACAAGGGCCAAAGGTGGGTGATCACTGATAGTACATATATCAGACCGGATAATTAAGGTTAGTCCCGTTCAAGAGTTATTAAATTTGAGGCCTGGATAGAGCCTAATTAGTGTGCTTCGTTCACGATTTCAACAGGCGAGGCAGCTTGCTGAAACGTCTTCCTGCAAGAGACCGATTCACGATTACTTCTGTTGAAGGTATGATCAGCCTGGTTTTCTCAACGTTCCTTCGGGATTTCCCGAACACTGTGCGCCAAATGGGGCACAACAACGCTTTTGTCTCCTGACCATCAAGTCTCGGACTTGAAAAGTCTCCTTGCCGCAGAAAAAAAGTCCTCATGAGCACTGCGGTAAACCGGGAGCTCACCGTCGAGCTTCTGCGCTCTATGAGCGTCGAGCTTCCGCCAAAAACCAAGCTTCCGGACGCCGAGCTCGACAAGCGGCTCTCTAAAACCCTCGACGGCTGCCAGTATCTTGCGCGTGGGGTCCCTTCCCCTCCCCTGACCCCTTCGTCTTAAAAGCCCTGGCGCCAAGACAAGAGCAATAAACCCGTCTTCGACGCGGTCCAGCGGCACAACATCGGGGAATCGAGCTTTATCTACGACATGCGACAACGTATCCGCTCTACGTCGACCCGTTCATGTATCTGCGACAAAGTATCATGACAATCGGGAAGAATTGGGACGAGGGGCTCACTACGATGACCCTCGCCGACAAGGAGCAGACAGGCTGCATTTTCATGCGGGTGCGTACATAGCGCACGCGCGTCCTTGTCCTATTCAGATTTGACTCATTCTCACAGATTACGGAAGTCTTAGAATTCGATAAACATACGCCAATCCTCATGGTCCTCTTCCGCCAAGAGTTGCGCGGAATCCAGCCCTCGCCATCGATGGTAAAATGGATATTGTCCCAAGAGAACGGGAACAACGGCAAGGGGATGCCCAGGATATTCGCAACCCCGAAGGAACAGCACCTGCTCATGCGACTGCTACAGAGAAATAGCGAGCGCCTCCCCACCGCGTATAAACCCCAACGCACCGCTATCGAGCGCGACTTTGTGCCGTCCTTCATTCTCCCGGTGGGGCCGCTAGGCGGCAAAGAAGTCGCGCGATTCAACAAAAATGACGGCTGCTCGGTGTGTGGCGACCCCGCGAAGAGCAAATGCTCGCGGTGTAACGTCAAGCGGTACTGCGGGGCTGGTACGCATTATTTCGCCGTTCTGCTACATGATACTCTTCTAATCCATTCTGCCGCAGTATGCCAGAAGGAGGACTGGAAGGCGCATCGCCCAACCTGCACGTCGCTCAAGAGCGCGAAATGGCAGACTGTCCCCTTCGTGCCGTTGGTCATCTTCATGAAGGCCGTCCGCCCCGCCGGCGCAATCCCCTTCCGCTTCAACCGCTATGACAACGTGGAGCACGGCGACATGGCGAACCCCGACCCTGAATCAGACATCAATGCGCCGCCTCCTAATACGCACGGCTCCACGCCCTTCATAGTCAAAGTGTAGCTCAACTCGGCGGACGTCAATATGATGGCGGACGCGATGATGGAGCCGGGGCAGAAGGCCTCCGCGTCAGGCGTGAGCATCCTCATATACGACCGCCGGCGCTCGATAGAGGTGACGCTGGTCAAGTTCGTCGGTCCCACGGCTGCGTTCGAGCCGATTGCGGCGCTGGTCAAGGAGAAGGGGCAGCGCGGGCTAAGACTGTTTTTATGGGCGACGCGGAGCGGAGAGTGGAGCCTCGACTTGTGCGTCGACCAGGTTCCTGAATGGCAGCAGTGGTAGGCGCTTCTTCATTTCATATCCAAGTTGGAGCTCTGTAATTTCTACACTCCGGAAATATATCTCGCTGATTTCTTCTTGACCCATACGGACCTCTACTTTCCGCGTGAGGCGCTCATTTCCGTTCACTGGCAGCACGTCCAAGTTTTCTCCATCCTCTCGCTTTACTTTCTGCCGTCATCTCGTATAGGATGCTCAGGCTGAGGAACGAAAGAGGGTAATCGGGCGTGGCAGGACATCACTGCTCCAGTTCCCTGACCTGTGCAGTAGGACAGGGTTCGACTCCCCACGATACTTCGCAGTCCAGGTTTCTTTATCCCACGCCATTCCTCCTTCATGCAGCTCCTCTCTGCGCTAGCATTTTATTCACTCACTGCGTGAATATTGGGCCCAATTTAGTTCGAAATGGAATCCGGTTGTGTATGTTTCTCGGTTATATACGTTTTATGACACTACACTTGTCTTACTCGGATTTGATTGGAGCTTCGGGCGTCGCTTCCGGGGTCGCCTCCTGCTTGATATCTCTGGCAATCGTCCCCTCTTCCGTGCTCCGTCGCGGCCGCTTGGAAAGCTGCAAATTGAATCCATGTGAGCTGGCGAGTGCTTGAATGAATCCCAGCGGCTCACCATCTCTTCCAGGTCGCCCACATCTTCAACTTTCCCCTTTTCTCCCACTGATTCAGGGCCCGCCGCTTCCTGCTTAACGCTCTCCGAGTCGCCATCCTCAGGCTTCTCGTCCTTCACCCTCTCGGCATCGTTCTCACCTGCTCTCTTATCTTGCAGCCCAAGAAGCGCCAAGATATCCTCCTTGCAATCTCCCGGCTGCGTTTCTATCCACGCCAACGCGATCTCCCGATCAGCACCCTCGGTCTTTGGGCCCCCCTTATTGACGTGTCTGCTCACTGCGCGCTTGTTGCCGAACGGAAACAGGAGGTCCGAATGTTCCGCCCCGTGCTCGAGCACCGCGCCGTTCTTCCAGTGCCCCGCGATGGCCTGCACGATACGGTCGTTGGGGGTCAGGGATTGGGGGCCTAGAGTATGTCTGCGCCATTAACGGAGTCGACAGTACAGTTGCGGTGCAGAAACTCGCCTGGGTCCATATACGTTGCAACTTGGCGGTAGCGAACGCGGCACATGGCGCGCTCGTCGGGTGTGAGGACGACGGTTTTGCGGGTCATGGTTGTTCGGCTCAATATGACAAGAGATTTGAGCCATTGAGCCACGTGTTATGCCGCAGTGAGAAAATATCGAGATGAGGTTCGCTTACTTGCAACTTTTACGCCAGCGCCGAGACTGCTCTTTAGATTCTCAGGATTGAGATGATAAGGTAAATGTCGGTGAATTTCCTTCCCATCCTCATATGCGGTAGATATATAAAAATCACAACCCCCTTCAGATGTCTCAGGGCTGTCCGTCGAGAATACGGCGTACATAGCGGAACGCGGGCCTCACACCCTCGTCAGTGGGACCCATCTTTCGGAGAACCGCAACAACAGCGTGGACGGTCCACTCGCTGTTAAGAGCATGCGAGGTGAAACTCCGGAAGTCGGACGCGAACGAATCGCTCTAAATCGATGGAACCTGTGAGCAGCACCTCGTAGACGACAGGAATACACAGCGTACCTTGTCACACACGAAATTAAGCTCGACGCCAGCCATGCTGGCGGCGCACCATTGTATCATGCTCTTGATCTCGCGGTTTCCTCCGAATGCGCGGCAGCCCCAGTGGCCGGTGACGACCGACGTGTATGGCGGCGCGTCTTCATAAGAGGAGAAAGCGGTGTACGCCTTCGTGAGCTCGCGATCCACATTGCCGGGGAGAAGGTCCGGCGTCGAGGTGGAGGTGTTGTACGACTCGAGTTCGAGAGCATCCATAAAGAGCATCGTGCGCCCACTCCAATCATGTTTCCCCGTTGGTACGATCGAGGTCAGCGCCGCCGTGCGCCCATACCCGCTGAGCTCGATCAACGCCTCGCATCCGCACAGCACCATAACTTGGTCATGTCTGAGAGGAGGGGTGAAAAGTTTGGCAGGGAGCGATTGTGGAGAGCATCCGACGTGCATCTCTTCCTGCGAGGCCGTGCGTCCGAAGCCGATGTTGGAATTCGCGGAAATGACGCAGGCGCCAGAGGGGATACCGAGGAGGTCAGTGTTAACTGAAGGTGTTTCGAGGTCTGTGATGCATATCGGGCTGAAGAGCGTCGCCATATCGATCTGGGGTAGGCCAGGAGCGGAATACAGTTTAAGTGAGATGGGGTTGGAGGCAGCATCGCTGGAGGCAGTGCGCTCGAAGAAGATAAAGAGAGCCGTAAAGTAAGCGCGGACTGCGTTGGGGTGCGGCTGCTCCCCAATAAACCATATGTGCAAGTCCTTTGAAGTGTCTTCGTCGGGTGGCACCCAGGGGAGTTTGGGAAGGGTGCAAAGGAACTGGTGGACGATAAGACAGGCGATTTGACGGGAGGTGTATATCTGGGCTGACATCACGCTTGTCAGGGGCTCAAGATGGCCGTCGAGGAAGAGCAAGGGCATCTCCAACGCTATTTCCACGCATCGGGGCCAAGTTGTCTGAAAAAACGAGGACGAATCCAATTGGTCGTCCAGGAATCGTATGAGAGATGCTTTATCCAAGTATGAACTGCCTCTCAAGGTAACCGCCACTGTGTCCAATGCTTCGATGAGTTGCGAAGTGGATGACGCTGGAGGAGGGAGAATTTCTCGCAGTATCAGCCAGAATGGGATGGGTCCGTCGGTATCTTCGCCGGTGAGACTGAATCTGTCGTGGTTGAGAGCTAGAGGTGAGCTGGGAAGTTGTAGCATCGAATCGAGTTACGAGTAAGAAGTGATCTTGAAGGCAAGATCAAGGAGATAGTTTCGGACCCGGTACCGCCGGAAATTGACCACGTGATGGTGTGAGTCATAAAACATCCAAAGGCGAGGAAATATCCACAATCTACAAAGGGATAAATATCTAGAGCTCGTGTTTGACACACTACAAAGAAATTGGCCCAACTCCGGCGAAACCCGGGACTGCCCGGCTTGCTTGACACAAAGTTACAGTTGACTTTTTCATAATGCATTCACAGCGGAAATTGACCGGTTTACGTGCAGCCGAAAATGAATCTGAAACCTATTCAATTTCCCGACCGCGAGAGGGAATGGGGCAACAAACCGTTGGTCTCAGTTGGTCTCGCGTCCATGTCCCGATGGGGACAGGACTCAAGCCGACAACTATGTAAAGAATAAAACAAAGGACGCTAGTAGTAGTAGTATACTACGGTAGATATAATATAATAGATGGTGCATAAGGGGACGGAGGGAGGGAAGAAAAAAGCGACCGGTCTAGGACACAGGAGCTGGGAGCGTAGCGTGAGACGGGTGAGGGAATTTTTTGTAACAGAATTCGTACCTGGGAGCGTAGCGTGAGACGGGTAAAAAATCTGCTCGCTCAGCTCCCAGTATATATAGTGAAAAAGATTATTGAAATAGGAGGAAAGGGATGAAACGGTTATGAGACACGCAAGGGCATTGACTAGTCTGTAGTTAACTACGCGCTGATGTATTGGAGGTCGACCTTATACGTAAACTTCGGAGTTTCAATTTGGGCCAGGCTCATTCAGCACTTCCAGAGGCCTGAAACACAAATCCTAGGAAGCCAACAGGCTCGGAATTCAACTCCGAGAAGCTTTGTCGCTTCATAGTTGCTTGCCTCGTGCACTTTTGCATGGAACGAAATCTTCGTCGGCTCGCGTGGCCGGCCCATCAAAATTCGGCATCGCGGTTCTGAGGTCTATGTGGGAAAAGGGGACGGAGAAGGGACTTCTTTTGGTCTTTTGTAGTATTACTCACGACGAATCTGTAAAGAAACGCGCCCCCAAACGCGCCAACGAATCCCGACATTTTTCAGATACATAATAAGGTCGACCTCCAATGACAGCTGTCAGGTATTCGACAGACTACAACACGCGAGGTACCGAGCGAAAATGTTGTAGCGTCTGTTTATAAGAGACTAGGCATTGACAGGCATTGACCCGCTGCAGTGCCACCTCCACACACACACTGCACCATCAATGTTTCAGTAGCTGGGTCACGTGAATTGCATTATATATAGGAATTCACGTGACCTGCTTACTGAAACAATAGGTTTCAGATACATTTTCGGTCGCCCCGAAAGCAGCCAATTTTCGCTGTGATTGGTTCATAGTGCATATTTTACATAATGCACTTGGGGGTGATAGCCGTGGCACGGCCCGGCAAACTCGTACTTATGTATTTTTTTTTTTTTTTTTTGTATTTAAGGTCATTGTCTGCGGTTTGCCGGAACGACTCGGATGGATCTCAATTTATTTCTGCTGCGACGGTTCGATTCCCGGATTCAGCATTATTTGTGCACACATTTGTTCTATCACTGGTGGGGTTATTGGACTCTGTTGCTCTGGAGAAATGTGTTCTGCTGCTGATCCTGCTGATACAACTTGTCACAGTTATTACAAGCATGAAGTGCTCACTTACCAAATGGCACAAAATCATTTTTCTATTTTTCATGTGTCTCCGAGATCCCAGCCATCAATTATTCAGAGGCCACAGTCAAATAGACCCATCTCGGATCTTTTCCTACCTCCCGTGGTGTACACACACGCCATGCCTATTGCGAAGGTATGAACTCATGATCAATGGCGAGCCCGGGGTTCGACCCCCCGGCGCATTCCATGCGGCGCTTTTTTCCCCTGCTCGCAACCGAATAAAGCTGTTGGAAGATAGCTCATAGCGCGGGTGCGGGCGGGTAGGAGCGCCAGCGATGTACACACACCCTGCCTATTACGAAGGCTAAAGATGGTAGGAATTCATGATCCATGGCGAGTCCGGGGTCCCACTCCCCGCCAGTGCATGCAGCGGTTCAGACTTTTTATCATTATTCTCGGATGCGCCGTTGCCCTGAATTGCAGAAGAAAAAAGAAAAAGGGCACCGTGGGCACTAACAGGCACGGGAATACATGGGCCGCATCTAAAATCACAAAGGCAGCGAGTTGAACATGGAGCTCGTAGCTCCGCGAGGGTGTAGCTGACAGATATGAGCGGGTACACACGCCATGCCCGTTAGAGGCGGAAAAGGCATGGAAGCTGCAGTGGCGAGGACGGGTTTGACTCCCCCCGGCGCATATGGCTTGTTCGCATATTTTTGTTTTTGTTCCCTCTCCCACCGAATACTCCTAATTCCTGTCGGGAATGCACTTCACCCAGGGTGCGAACCTCAGATTATGAGCACTGCTAGTGTGCGGTACACGCGCCATGTCTGTCCACAATGCGAAGTGCATGCAATGACGAGTGCGGGGTTCGACTCTCCGTCGGTGTATGTGCTTTGATTCGAGGCGGTTTGTATTCTGGACGCACCTGGCTCGCTGCATTGCCGCCGGAAAATTGGAGGCGCCGCCGGGCCAATACATTTCGTTTTTTCTCTCTCTAGGACAGCCCTCTGAATCATCCCGCTGGACGGTGCCAAACATAGCAAAAAAACAGCATGCACGAGAATCACTGCGCAGAGTCGCCCCGGCTAGTATTATTCTCGATTCGGATCATGCTGAGGTACCGGTCCACAGTGTGCTCAAGTTGCCTGGATTTCCAAACAAGTCGATGTCTACCGGATGGAATTCCTTTCGAGTGGATCGAGCTCAGAAATCTCTGGGCAGCTCCAAAGGGCTGGAACCCCTCACAACTCTTTCGCATTTGACGAACACTTCTCTGCGCTATCTGTGCCCTGATACACACACGTTGGCATATTTCGTAATTTCCAGGATCAGCCATGACGGGTCCGTCGGTGCTAGAATTCAACGCGGGCCTTCTCGGCACTCTGGATGGTGCAATTGTAAGTGAGGTTCCTGATCCGAAGCTATACATCTGTGTGTTCTACCATATGCATAGAATCGCGCTCACTCAATCGAGGTGCCTAGGTAGTTTCCGATTCAGAGTCCACGCCATTTCTGTGCTGTTCTCTAAGCGCTGCAGAAATGAACCTCCGCAAGGCTTTCAGGAGGCACGGCTAACATTTTACTTTAGGCATCCGCAGCATTACTTCTAAACTTTACCGAAAGCACATCAGGAGCTCAGCAGACCTCGACAATGACATCTCTCCAAGAACTGACTGTTAAGATTGTCTAATCTCGGTCATCAATATCCCATTCATCCCACTAAGCCACACACAAGTCCATCTTGACACATCTTTCCTCCGTTCCTCGCTGGTTTGTGCCACACATCGTCACCCGACCTTCTGCCAGTCCAATGTCGAAGTAGTGGCTCGGCAAGCCATAGAGCTGGTAGTCGGGCCTTATGCCCGACTACGTAGACCAATCCCCCTTAATCCTGTACTCCCCCGTTTCATATCTCGATCGCCTACATATATTACATACCGACTGAGACGTACCTCAGTTGTTCACTCCGATGTGCCCAACTGAGGTATGTCTCTCTTCCTTTACTTATTCTTCTCTTACTTACTTTACTACCTAGTTATATTGTCTAACAGGTACTGAATACAGTTGTTCACTCCCACGTGCCCAACTGAGCTATATTGTCTAACATCCAAATCTATGGTTGTCCCCCCAATCATACTGCCGGTCCATTTGAAAGGGAAGTCTTGCCCATGTTAAGGAAGCCTCGGCCTGGTGTGTTGTTTTTCCCCAAAAAATACCCAGAGAGATACCCTCGATCCCAAAGAGAAGTCATACCCCTTTGGACACCCTTGGCTTCAAGTTCACCTAGCTATGCTTCGGAGCATCGGATCAATCCGCGATGGCACAGCATCCGATTGACAGCGCTGTCCCTTTTCTTTCTTGAATCCTTCACCACTGTCCGAATCGTTGCAACCCATGCCTGACTGTGGGTCGATGTCCAATACTGCTGTGGATCTCTAGCCCAAAAATGTAGCTCTCCACATACCCTAGAATTCATCGATATGCAATCACGACGACTTGACACTCCGAGCGAGTCTCTGAGCTCGTTCTCGCTTCCCGGCGGATCTGCGGCGGATCTGCTTGTTTGAGGCACCAAATCTGCCTCTTGTTGCTGTCCCCCTTGGATCCGCACACTGCTGAGACTAACAATGCCCACATTCAAAGTCGTCATTATCGGCGCCTCCGGCGTCGACAAGACGAATCTCCGCCAGGTGCGTCCCCCTTTCCCTGTGTTGGCCCTAACTCACTGCATTCGATTCCCATGTCCTTCCTTATTTGCCTTACTCTGCCTTCCGACTTGCTCTACACCAGGCCTTCACCCTCTACCCCGCCCACCACCGACACCACCTTACAAATCTGGGACACCGCCGGCCAGGAGTGCTTTGTCTCGCTCCCTGCCGCATTCTTCCGCGGCGCGGACGCCTGCCACCGACACCACCTTACAAATTGGGGACACCGCCGGTCAGGAGTGCTTCGTCTCGCTCCCCGCCGCGGTGCTCATGTACAACGTCACGCGTCCGGAGACGCTCGCCACGCTGACGACATGGTGGGCCGAGTTCCGTGCGTGCGCACCCGTGAGCGAGGAGGATGTGTGCCAGGGCCGGTTTTGCGTCGTGGTGGTGGGGAATAAGTGCGATTTGCTGGAAGGGGAGGGGCATGGACAGGGGCAGGGAGAGGTGGTGAGCGCGGCGCAGGGCGCGCGGTTCGTGTGCCGGCTCGTCCGCGTGTGGAGACGCCGCCTGCCTCGCCCGGGGCGTTGTCCCCATCTCTGACGCTCTCCAACGAGGACGAGGAGGATGCAGAC
Source organism: Mycena rosella (assembly GCA_029378255.1). NCBI lineage: Eukaryota > Fungi > Basidiomycota > Agaricomycetes > Agaricales > Mycenaceae > Mycena > Mycena rosella. Next base: position 470,394 of record JARKIE010000004.1, on the reverse strand, counting down.
GCAGACAACCTTGCGTCCTCCGAGCGCACCGCACACCCCTCCCTCGCCCCTGCCTCACCCGTGCCGCTCCCCATATCAATCCTCCGCTCCCACTCCCGTTCGAAATCGTACCCCCCTCGAAGACGCGCAGCTCGCACTATGCCTCGACGGTCATGTCCATGCTGACGGTGTACCACATGCCGTCGTCGAGCGTGTTCAGCAGCAGCGCGAGCGAGTTCTTCCACAGCGCATGGTCATCGTGGGACGTGTCGCAGGGTGGGAGCGCACGGGGTGCGAACGAGGCGATGATCACGCCCATGCGCCTGTCCTCCTCGTCACTCTCCCTCTCCCATTCCTTCCTCTTCACGCTAGCAAACACTCGCCCCAACCCCAGCGCGATCGACACCTCTTCCGCGGGGTATGAGAACGGCAGCGACAGGGCCCAAGCTCGAGCCCGCTGAGCCCGCTGCCGTACCCGTAGCACTTCCTGCCTGGGGCGTCTGTTTCTATCTTTGCTGCGCTCAGCGCTACTCCCCATCCTACTACCTCCCTCTCCGTGCCTACTCCCACTCCCATTCCTCCCGCGAACGCAGCAAACAAAGCAAACTCCCACCGGCTCCTCGAACTCAACCTAGGCACCTTGCACGCGGTGCACTTCCGCACCTTGGCGTGCACTGGCGCGGGCGTCGGGGACATGTTTGCGTGTGTTGCACACTGCTTGCTCGCTTCACATTTGGCGGCGGAAGAAGAGATGGCATACGAGGAGGATCCGCGGGTGTCGCTTGTTTGGGCGGGATGAGTAGTAATGAGGGAGGGCAGAACAGGGCAGAGAGGTTGAGGGGAAAGGATGGGGAGAAGGGGGAGTGTTGTTAGCAGGGTGGGTAGGGGTAATCTATGCAGGGAGCGATAATTTATGGACGGGAGGGACGGATGGCCGAGACGGACACGGGAGGGTAATATCAGCATTATTTGTGTTCGGGCGTGATACTTATAGTTATACTACATGTAGATATGGATTTTTGGCGGGCGTTCAGGTGGGGTCGGCTGGAACTGGGGGTTTGGAGCGTGGATTCGAGCGGGGTCGAGCGTGGATTCGGAGAGTGGAATGCGAGTTGGTGCATATCTGGGGTGCGTATCGTCTGTCGTTTGAGGGAGGAGGCTGTAAAATCAATGGAATATAGATAAATCTGAAATGTAGCATGTCCTGCAAAGTATCTATCGGCGTCGGTGGTGTACGGTACACACGCCGTGCCTGTAGAATGTCTGCAAATGATAAGAGTTCAACGGCGAGTCTGGGGTTCGACTCCCCGCCGGCGCATCTGGCCACTGCGAAGCCTTTTTCCGTCTCTCGCAATCGATTAATGCGATAAAGAATGCAGCTCATAGCAAGGGCGCGTATCGAGGAGTAGGAGCGCCGGTGGTGTAGGTACACAAGCCTCGTCTCTTCAGCAGGTTGCCAAGGATGGGAGGCAAACCCCCGCCGGCGCATGATATCGGAATAGCAGGGTCTTTTGAATCGTTGGACACGCACGTCGCGCCAGTCATTTTGCTGCTGAAGTAGCGCTGGTTATGACCAGCAAGCAAGCGCGTTCCGGAGAGGCTGGGACGCAGACCAACCGTAATGACTTTCGAATTTTTGAACTGGGAGATACATACTGTCGGAAATGCCGTCCCTAGTGAGGCGAATCGAAAAATACGTAGCACCTAATTCGAACCACAGCGAGCGCCAAAAGGATTACATAAGACAATGTACAGCCACTAAGCAATCACAAAGAACGAAGGGAAAGTAGTGGCTGTCCTTTAAAACTGCTTCAACACAGCCACTGAATCTACTAGCACAGCCGCTAAATCCGTTACACGAATAGATCTGGGACACTTTTCGACTAGGTCTCTAAAACCTCATTTCAATTGACTATAAACGATTACATAAGTACTCGTAATGGTTTTGGCTCAAGATCACGTAGGTATGAAGGGATATGCATAATTTTATGCATTCTGATTATTCATAGCCATGTGAACGACATATGCATTATGAGATCACCAAATTTGGGCGACAATTGGTGGCCACACTTGATCCATCAACTAGAAGTTACCAACTTTGGCGCATACAATTGTATTTAGAGGCTCAGTGGTGTTATGGCTCAGTTTTGCATTGTCCCCCCCCCCATGCCCGCAGATAAATGCAAGCCCCGAGAGATAAACAAGCCGTATCAGCTGAAGGAAAAAGAGAAGAAGAAGAATCAAAAGGAGGATGTTCCGAAAACATCCGGCAAGCCGATGGCAAACACCCGAAAGCCCCGGCTAACCTTGGCTGATTAGCTGGTGCCCTAAGGCATGACGAGATCTTAAACACAAACACTGGGGACAATAAGCAATATACAGGCCCTGTATATCCTCAGGATATGCTCAGGATATTACAAACATCCCCAGCATATACCCGCAATATCCAGTGGCCGGATATGCTCTGGATATTAGCTAATATACTGGGGATATCTGGAGCCAGGATATGCTCAGTATATTAACTAATATCCGGAGCATATCCTTACAATATCCTGAGGTCTAATGACTACCATATATGGACTCAGGATATGCTCAGAATATTGTAGCACAACATGTACAAACAATGTCCAAAAATGGAAATAAAGACCTGCCTTATAAGGAGAAGGCTTAGCCAAGGGCAATTGGGAAAATCAAAGTTAGGGTTAGGGTTTCTTATAAGGTATATCTTATCTTATCTACTTCCCTATAAGGAAACCCTAACCCTAGCATCAAGTTTCAGATTGCACTTGGCTGAGCCTTCTCCTTACAAGGCAGGTCTTTATTTCCATTTTTGGACATTGTTTGTACATGTTGTGTTACAATATCCTGAGCATATCCTGAGTCCATATATGGTAGTCATTAGACCTCAGGATATTGTAAGGATATGCTCCGGATATTAGCTAATATACTGAGCATATCCTGGCTCCAGATATCCCCAGTATATTAGCTAATATCCAGAGCATATCCGGCCACTGGATATTGCGGGTATATGCTGGGGATGTTTGTAATATCCTGAGCATATCCTGAGGATATACAGGGCCTGTATATTGCTTATTGTCCCCAGTGAAAACAGGTGCACATCAATACATTCTTCGCACCAAAAGTGAAGGAGATGGAGGGGCAAGAGGCGACTTAGTAGTGTCACGCTTTTGATGGGTCACATAAATCACATGATGTTACAAGTACGTGTTACAATTTCATCCTGCATATCGCTCATAATGTATAGACCTCGGGCTGTTCCCGACTTTATGCATTATGAAAAAGTCAACTGTACCTAGAAATTACTAGACTAGCCTCGACCTTGGAAGATCTCTCTTCTCTGACTGATTTATTCACTCGCATTTATAAGTACTCCACCTAGGGTTGCCCACCATCCCCGTATTTCCGGGTGTGGCAGGTGCCGTCAGCGGCATGCCATCCCGTCCCATCGAGCCCTTGGGCAAACTAATTTGCGGGACGGGTACGGGACGGCAAAATTGCCGTCCCATCACTTCACAGCCGTGACGGCCGTCAACGGCTCCGGTGGTAATTGTGCCTCAAACAGAAGTGAGTCAACACTAAATTCACTCCTTGCGGTCATTAGAGCATGCAGATTAAGATATGCACCAAAAAATTGCCCCCAGAACGGACGATCCATTTTGATATCATTCATTTCACAGTTCAACACATCACGTGAAGGAGTGCGATGGTTCTTAAATCCAAGAGGTGAGTGATCTCTGCATCGGTCAATATGATCTTGCAACACAAATCACTGATGGTTGTTCTCGGATCATCGGCATTAGCTACTGCTGGTGCTTCGAGCTCACCTCTGCCTCTCCCTCATTCCGTGCTTGGAGAATGACTGCCAGAACTAGAGACAGATGAAGGAGTTTGCAGCACAGTATTTGCATTATTCGAGGGAGCTATCTGCATTATATACAGGGATAGGACTCCATGGTTGCTGCAGAGTCAAGTGCTATGGATGCACTTGAAAGAGTGAAGGTGCCCAAGAGGTGAGGACGAGCAAGGCGAGCACGAGTGGCATACACCGCCAATCAAACAATTTATTTTGTCAACAGTTGATGGCAACAATTCTTAAAGAGGTTTGAGGACATCTCAAAGAGGTTGTTTGAACATCCCCAGGATGTTTTGGCCCAAATGTTGCTGAGATATCTTGGTAATGGTGAGGGAACATCATCCGAATATTGCATATCCCTAGCGAGAAAAGATCTGGATCTTCAAGCTGGGGAAACTTGAAGGAAACAGAGGGAATTGTTGACTTTAGGGAGAAATTCAGCTCACACAAGACCACAAGAACGGCAATGAATTTGGAGCACCACATGGTATCCGCAGCCCGGGGTTTCGTTTGATGCGTACATTTCCCTTACGAACCTTCCAAACGGGTGGTATCTGAGTTCATGCATCTCAAAACAGTCTGCCATTTAGTTAATTGATTGAATGACTTGAAGCTAACAGGCCGATGGTGGACGGAAGGTGGAATTTGAATAGTGGTCCGTGCACATCAGACCAAACAACCATCAATATTGGGAACCCACACACTGCTTCCGTTCCTTCCACCCAACTTCCGCCACCACACCAGAGCAGCGCTGACCCCGACGTTGCTCTCTGCCGCAGCTCCCCGAAGATCTGCTCAAGGGCATTCTTGCCTTTGCCTTTTTGTCGTCGTGACTCGCGTCAGGCCGCACGTGCGCAGCCCATTCAATAGGGCCTCCACACACTCCAGTCCGCGTCCCGCTTGTCTGGTACATGCTTGTTCTCGCCACTGAGACACTGGTTGTGCCTTCCTCCCTCGTTCCCCTCCCTTCTTGATGCCACCCTCGGTGCCGTCCCTGGTCAATGTCCGTTCAGGACCTCAAGATACCTGAAGGTTCGAGCTTCAAGCTTCAAGCTCAAGTGAGATGCAAGACACAAGACTTGGTCAAGACCTCAACCCACCTCAAACTTTGTCCAAGACGCCCACACGCAAGACTGTTAAGCCTCAACACAGCCTCAAGACAGCTTCAAGGTTCATATGTCGGAACGTAGACCCCAGATGGGATAGCATGCAAGGCCGAGGTTGTTTGAGACTCGCGAAATCTCGCCAGTGGTTCCAACTTCCCCATCAAGACCACAAGGTGCTGACAACGCCGATGACTGGTAAGTGATTCTCCCCTTGCGCCAGGATTTGACTACATATCTATCTATTTCATGTAAATTAGCACCTGATAAAACATTTCTTTAAACCTATTGACGAGCCAGTGAGAACATTGAGTGAGAAGTGCTGTAATATAGAATTTTTTGTTCACCGAGTACCTCGCCACACCTCCGGGCAAGGTTGCGCTAAATGTCGTGGCAATGTCAATGTCTCAGAAGCATTGAGGTATTGACGTTCTTGTATTCTAGGGATATTCCGGCAACATCTGCCAAACATCCGGCGGAAACATTTACCAAACACCTGGGCCAAATGACGGTGTAGGCACGATGCGCGTCTGACCATGACATGGATGCCGGCCATCCCTGGCCATCACTACCCATCACTCTCACGGGGGGGGGGGGGGGTCGTGGGATTTTATTGGGTGATCCAGAGATCACCCACCTCTTGCTTAAATCTGCTGTGGCTGGCAAAAATAATGTGAAGTAACTTCTCTTGAGGAATTAATTAGTATGCATGCGACTTCCAGGGAGTTTCCCAGCTTTAACTCCGAGTCTCTAGTGGATGAGTAGATCTCCGATCATGTCGGAAAGTCTAAGTGGCGGGCGCCGTTGTCTGCCGGCCACAGCCGCATCCTCGTTCGTTCTTGAACCAAGCTAGGTACAGCGGCGAAAACAAGAGCAAAACTTCTGAGATAAAGTGCCATTTGAGCATGTCATATAGCTATGTGCCATGTTTTTACTTTTATTTATCTTCATGGGTGAGGCAAGTTTGAACTGGGCTCCATGATCTGCCCGAGCCGGTACTTGACAAGGGCTTCTGGCTGAGGAATTGGGTTTGCGGGCCGTGTCTATACTCTTCATAAGTAAATTTTCTCCTGACCTGCATTTTCTTTTCCCTTTTACTGAGTGAAGACGACCAGTCGCTCTGCGCATGCCGCTTGCGGCATGAACGGCCGGCGCTCTTCGATACTTCTTAGAGTTTTTGGTATGTGTTTTTCTAATCGCCCTCTCGAAGATTTGGAAAGGCATGAACGGAAACCAAAACAACTGTCTAGGCTCACCCACACCGGCGCACCGCCTTTGAGACTTGTCCGACTTGAGAGCCGAACAGCTCGGCGATCATTCCTGAAGGGGAAAGATCTGATGGGAGTTCTACTCATCCACTCAACACTGTTTAACTCCCGCCCAACGTCCACATCTTGCGCACTTCGGCTCCGTCCCGTTAATTGACGGTTGACGGCCGTCTTTTTGCCGTCCTGTACCATCTCCTGGTCCAGCGAATGCCAAAGACGGTCGTTTTTTTTGACGGGCCGTACCCGTCTCGAAGTTCGAAATGACGGCCGTCCCCGTTTACGGGACGGTGGGCAGCCCTAACTCCACCTCTCCGCCTGGCCCGGGACGCGTCCTCCGCGATGCCCGTGTCTTCTAGTTGCCGACGAACATTGGATTGTTCTCTTTGGGTACGCTTTTATTCCCCTTGAGAAGCTTGTCGTCATTCGTGCTGAAACTGGACTGCGTGCTGATTAATCCCGGTCGTTTAATCGGAGAACGCCGATGTCTCTGATCAGCTGTGTTAGATGTTGCTGTCCTCCGAATCGTATTTACCTTGTAGCACTGACAATCGGTGGGCACCACTGCACGGTCGGTCCCTGCGTCGCCCTGTGGCGGACACCTCTGCAACACATTAATTTCTCGTGTGTGTATCAGCGCCATCAAGTTCCTGTTGACTCGTCGGGCTCAAGCGGGGCGGTCTACGCGGTTCCGGTTCGCCTCGGCGATAACCAGATGATAGGTAAGGCTCACTAAACAATCTGGAGCCACCCACGTACTCCGAAGCGAATAGATTGCGTTGGATTCCAACGGACCTGAGTAAGTGCGGCAAGTGCCACTAAGGTACTTCATTGAGGGCACTTCATTTCCAGACCGGCGAAGAAGTCGGAGGATGATCCTGGCCAGGCATTTTGATCCAACTGCCACAAGTCGTTGACACCATCGCACACTACTTAAAGACGTAGAAATGCGGCGGGTATTTCACCACCCATCATGCCCTCTTTCAATTCTCTTGTACTTCTCGCCTTGGGGATCTCACGTTGCTCTGCCGGCGTCCTCCATAATGTCGCGGATTTGAACAATTTGGGCCTCACTTTCAATTTTATCGTCGTGGGTGGTGAATATTGGCTGTTTGGGGACTGCGGCAGACACTAATTGGTTTCGCCAAAGGGGGAACGGCGGGAAATGTCATCGCCAACCGTCTGTCCGAGAATCCCACGAACCAGGTCTTGGTACTGGAGGCAGGCGGATCGTAAGATTTCCGTTGCGATTTCTTGTCCAAGGAAATTCATTTTGTTTGAGCACAGAAATGCTGATGTCCTGGATATCATTGTGCCCCTCTTCTGCACCCGTGCCACACCGAACACGCCACAGGACTGGAACTACACGACAACCCCGCAGGCTGCTTTCAATGGCCGGTCGGTGCCTTACCCTCGTGGATTCGTTCTCGGAGGTAGCAGCTCAGTTAGTGAGTAATTTTGGTACAACTGTCTTATTCCTTGTTGAAGAGAGAATAAGACTACATGGCTTATACTCGGGGGTCAAAGGAAGATTTTGATAGGTTTGCAAATGTCACTGGAGATGATGGCTGGTCTTGGGACGGTCTTATTCCGTACATGCGCAAGGTGAAATTTACTGGCATAGCTTTATCTGAAGTTCTCACGCGGAAAACTGCCAGAACGAGCGCTTCAGCCTCCAGACCTCGGACCACCACAACATCACTGGGCAGTTCAATCCTGCAGTTCACGGGTTTGACGGTATCAATACCGTCTCCCTCGCAGGCTTCCCTAGCCCAGTGGATAACCGAATCATTAAGACCACAACTGAGTCAACGGAGTTTCCATTCAACCTCGACATGAACTCGGGATACCAGCTTGGAATTGGTACGCACCGTATGGAAGAAAAATTACATTTAATGATACAGTTTTCTAAGGTTGGGGACAGGCCACGATAAAGAACGGGTCGAGAAGCAGCTCGGCGACATCGTATCTTGCCCCACAGTTCATTAGCCGTCCCAACCTGCATGTTCTGTTGAATGCGCGCGTGACGCGTGTTCTTCAAACTACAGCGGGTGCGTTCCGCACCGTTGAATTTCTCCAGGATCTCAACGGTGAGCTTTATTCACCTCCTCTTACGAAAGCCATCCAATACTGCTGTAGGGAAGCCGTTCATTTTAACGGCAACGAACGAGGTCGTTCTCTCGGCCGGCAGTATCGGGACACCCAGTATATTATTGCACTCAGGTATCGGCAATTCCGCAACGCTAACCTCCCTCGGAATCAAACCACTGCACAATCTCCCATCGGTCGGTCAAAACTTCACCGACCATACATTGTTGTCCGTGGGTTTTCTTGTGAACTCGAACAACACGTACGAAACGGCCGAGCGTAATGCCACCTTGGCGGCACAAGAGCTGGCACAGTGGAATACCACGCGGACAGGTCCGGATGTCGCTAAACCCGGGAGCCATATGGGCTGGCTTCGGATATTGAACACATCTATCTTTGAGCAGTTCCACGATCCAGCTGCAGGGCCCAACACAGCCCATTACGAGCTCATCTTCTCGAATGGACTTTTAGGACCTGCCCCTCCCACCGGAAATTTCATGACTATATCCACCGCTGTGGTATCCCCTGCCGCTCGTATGTGCTGACCTTGCCATGAGACATGTACCGACGCTGATCAGCCTTATCAGGTGGCTCGGTGACGCTGAGTAGCAATAATCCACTTGCGGCTCCTCTCATCAACCCCAACTTCCTTGGCACCGACGTGGATTTCTTCATCATGCGGGAGTCCCTCAAGAGCGCTCTGCGTTTTGCTTCTGCCCCTGCCTGGGTGGGCTACGTTATTTCCCCAGTCGGCCTGAATTTCAACAGCACTGACACCGAGCTCGACGCGTTCATTCGTGCGAACGCTGGGAGCGTGCTTCACCCCGCGGGCTCGGCGAGCATGTCCTCCAAAGACGCGACCTGGGGCGTGGTCAATCCGGATTTGCGAGTGAAAGGATTGACTGGCCTACGAATTGTCGATCTCTCGGTCGTGGTAGGTCACTTGCCTTTCTCAACCCGTCCATTTTCCGATAATCCGTAGCCTTTCATCCCTGCTGCTCACACCCAAGCCGCAGTATACATAATTGCGGAAAGAGCCGCGGATCTGATCAAAGCAGCTTGGGGCCAGTAGCGGGTCGATATTGAAAGGATGTAGCTCACGAAAATAGAAGTATTTAGTCTGATGAGTTTTGAAGTAAACTTGGGGTAGAAAGTCCGGTGTTTGCTGGTAATGTGATAGGTGAGGGTTGTAGATGAGTTGAGAAGCTGGCAGCACGGAGCCTTCGGTAGAATTGATCAAGTAGCCTGGTCCACAATCCTATCGGCCAACCTAAACCTCAAAGTTCAACCTGCGAACTTTGGGTCGAAAAACATCATAAGACCAAGGGGGAATCGGGATTCGAAAAATGGATATATGTAGGGTCGAAAAGTTTTTTTCGGCCCTCCCCAGGACCCCCTCCCGGTCCTTCCATATAGGGCAGGTAATTCGCACCCTTAAGGCCGGGCCGGGCCTCCGAGTCATGTGCAGCCACACCGCCACCTGATAGACAGCTTCTCAATCCAGCCAAGGTGATCGCGACCTCACTCACGCAAGTCATCTCAATATTCTTGTATCCTCAGGCGTATGTGGGGATATGATACATCATTTGACCAGTAATATTCGTGGTGCCACGATAGATCAAAACCTCTAATTAGCGTAGTGGCCAATATGTCAGCGCACCTTTATATCTGCTCATTCCGTGCCACCGGGGACCTGCCAGCACGCATCCACTTCGCGCTCGCGCCACCTCGCCTGGTCCGTGCACAAGGTGCGCTGCCGTTCCCAATTCGGCCACTTTTGATCAACACGTGACACTTCTACCTTCCTCTACGCTCCCACCATTTGCCCTTCCAGGAAGCCCCCCTGCCACCTCTTCCTCTCTCCTTTTCTACAGGCGTTCCTCTTGCTTCTCGTTGTCGTCTCCCACCCCCCAATCGCCCGGAATCACCCTCGTTACAGCGCGCTGGGCTTTGCGCGCCCCTTGCCTCTGGCACCTGCTTAGGGCGCAAAAGCTGCCTGCAGGGGGCTGGCAGCCTGTACTTGTAGCTCGGCCCTCCTTGGTGCGTAATCCTCTCCGACTGTTCCCGCCCTCAAATATGTCCTCGCTGGCTCGCAATCAACATTACTACGTGCCCACTGCCTGTCATGATCCGGCTTTTCAAATCTTGAATACCGGGTCAGACCGCGATCACGGGAACGCGTTATCCCACGACCACGTCGCAGCAAGTCACACATAGCACCAAATCCCTAAAGACGGACGACACACGACCTCGATATCCCGACAACTCGCGATCACATACCGGTCGCCTATACATTTTCTGGCTAAACCTCAAATCCCGAGCAACCGGATAACGTGCGATCGCGATACTCTGACAACTCGCGATCACATCCCTGTCGCTCGAACCCCTCTTCGGTTTCAACAATAGCCCTTTACGCCTCACATAGGGTATATTGAAACACAACACATAGGGTTGACACGATTGGACTCCTAGTTATATTACTATATAAACCCGAGGTAGAAACTCCTGTACTTTAGATTCTACCTCGTCTAATCTCAGGCTTTACCTTTGCTTGACTCTTGTTCCCTCGGGATTACAAGGAACGCTGGATTCTCACCTGTGGCACTACATACGGCGCTGCCTACGACCTCGCATCATCTTCCTCAGCGGATATCACTCCGTCTTCGGCTCTTACCAGTTCCCACCTGTACGACACTCGTGGCCTTACATCCCAGGACCGAACAAGGAAGCCGTTCGTCTCGTACTACTACTCGGCGACCGCACAGGTTACTAGACGGGTTGTTAAACCCCAGGCGGGATTACTATTTGGACGACTCAAGCCGACCTATAGGCCGTTGTTGACACTCCCCTGCCCTAGCACCCCCCCTTTTGCTCCCTCCAGGAACAGCGCAGCAGCGGGAAATCATCGGGGGCGTACTACACTCTCGAATGATGCCCCGATTTTGCCTCCCTGTGGCCTGTACGCTGTGCTACCTGCCCCCCCGCCCCGGCTTCCCTTGCTCCGCCCTTCTTGCCCAGTATCCATCGAATCAGAGGTGGGATGTCCGGAAAATTGGGGTGGTGGCCGACGCAGAGAGAAATCGCGGAGGACCTCAGGTAAAATGTTGAACGAACTCACAATTGCACGGTGCACGACCCGCTCATTAATTCTTACTGTTCAGCTCAAACACATCAATGCAATCCCACCCCGCCGCATTCGCCGGGCGTTGCACGTGTGGCTGGCGGATCGAATCGCGCTGCATCCAACTACCCATCGCAGCCGTGCGATCCTTGCGCTCGCATCCAATCCCGCCCGCACTTCTCTCGCCAGTAGCATCCTGGTTGTCAGTGAATCATCAAGTCTGTGCTCACGGGTCATCAAGATAATGCTCACCCTGTAACTTACCTGAATGTAAATCTCGCGCACAGCGCGGCCTAACAGGACAGCGTCCGCATTAGCAATGCTCAACCAAAACCACGTAGGTCTGTCTATCGGTCCGGAAATGCTATTCCGCTGACCCCCGAAATCCAAACGGATGCGCCGCGCTGCTCCGCATTCCTCTTCGCAGGTCGGGGGAGTGTGCCTGGAGGGAGGGAGGTCTCAGCGGGTGCACAAAGTAATGAAGAGTCTACGTGGATAATCCCGTACAGGCAATTCCAAAAAACAAAAAACAATCCCCGCCGCTGCGCGTCCGCGTGTGCACAAGGTCCCAAATCCTGCGAAAACGCGATTAGAATAACCGCACAACGCACGCATCAGGCCCACTCTTCTCGAAAGCAGGGTAGTTTTACGCGGAGCCATCCCGAGAGTCCCAAGGGACTCTGGATTCGGGTTTGAATCCGACTTCAAGCGGTCTGCCAACTTCAAGGACAAACTCGCAAATCGTACCACGCCGCACGGATGCCGAGACGTACCTTGAACAACAGATTAGAACAAACCGAGAGCTTGACGAGAAGGACTTACCACGCAAATCCGCATCCTGTGCGGTATCGGATGAAGGGCTCTCGGAGATCTATTCAAAGGCCGCGGGCCTGTGCAAGATCAACATAAATCGCGTTTCAGCTCGAATCGGCACCCCGGAAAGTCCGGATTTGCGCAAGGATTGATAACTGGATAGAAATTTCGAGTTGGTGCGAGTCTCGGCGGGCGAGCACATGGAACAAACGTTGCACAGTGAAAATTGAATGTTCGGGCACCGTCTGCGCGAAACCTCCGGGATTATTGGCTTGACTTGGAGGGGGAGCTCTGTCAAAACAGTGTCAGAACCAGGAAATTCAAGGTACTACTCGTGCGACTAACTTGAGTGTTGGGGGGCGTTCGATACGTCGATAAGACTTACCGTGCTCGTGGAGTCCTTCTCGTGATTTTCACGGCCGTGAAGCACGCCGGCTCCGTGTTCCTGCACTCGCGCGCGCCGCGCCCTCTACATGGCCGATCCTGGTTCATCCACCCCGCATCGAGGATGGCCTCAGTAAATCGGTCTAGAATCCTACATGGATCAGCCTTACATGTCTTTCAGCATCACAATGTACAATGTGCTAACCACGCACAGACCCCGCTGTAATATCTGGCCGTAGTTGTTCATAATCTCCATCGTCACACCACATATAGATCCAGTTGCTTTCCGGAGGCTTGATTCTGTACCAGAGCACCTGCACAGAGCGCGGTCAGCCATCACACTCGTGTCAAAGCGGGTGCCACACGTCCCCGCCGCCTACCCTCGCTGCTCGACTCGAGCTCATGCCACGCAGCGTCCATATCCCGCTGGTCCTCCTCCGGCTCCTCCCGCGCCGCGCCGCCGCGCCTTGCAACGTTGTAGGCGCCCCCGCCGACGAATGAGCCGCCGCCGCGAAGCTCCGCGGGCCCCACACGCCCGACGCCCCCGGCGCGGGCTGCGGCGGGAAGATCACCTTGTCCAGCACCGGCCTCGCCCGCGAATCGCCACATCGCCGGCGCCATCGCACCAACACGTCGCGCTCCCGCTTCTCCGCCCTAACGCGCGCGCGCTCGTCCTTGCGCCCCTTCTCCTTCCGCCGCGCCGCGCGCATCCTCAGCGCGCCCTCGAAGTCCTTGAGTCCGCCCTCAGACCCACCGACGACGCCCGCGAGATTCGCCTCGACGTCTGCGCCGTCCGGAATGTGCGCGAGGTACTTGCACCGTTTGCGCAGCTCGTTGTTGACCGTGCCCTCGGCGAGCGCGTCGACGCGCACGGTGATCGCGGCGGGGAACGCGGCGTAGCTGGCAAAGTGCGCCAGGATTTTGATGTCGAGCGGGTGGAGGAAGAGCGGGAGGCCCGAGGCCGCCTGGTAGTAGTACGTCGACGTGGACGGCCGCAGCGGGTTGACGTTCCGGCGCTGGCGCGGGGTCGCTGTGCGCGGGGGCAGCTCGGGCCCGGAGCTCAGCACGAGGAGCTCCTGGGGGGCGTCTGGCGGGGCTTGATGCAGGGATGCGTCCCGCTTGCGCCGCGCCACGCGCTCCTCGATCTGGCCCGCGCCACCTTGTCTATCCGCTCCCTGAGGAACGGCGTCTCTAGCGCGGTCGCCTTCGCAATCTACCGCTGGATCTTCTCCTTGGCGGCGTCGACGAAGAGAACACCGAGATCGTCGGGCATGCCAGCGAGAATCTGGCGCTCCGAGGCGAGTTCGTTCAGATCTTGTGTCAGATTGGCGACTAGGTACGACGGGTCGCGAGCATGAACTTGGCCTAGTCGAAGATGTCGGGGAGGAAATGGAAGGGTGCCTGATGCGGAGGCAGGAGGTCCGAAGGCCAGGTGGTCGACGTCGGCCGCCTGGAAAGAAATCGGCATGCGGTTAATTTGCGGGGTGTGGGCCTGGCCTAAAAAACTTGGTTAACACGCGAGACGAGGGATGAGTAGATGTGGCGTACCTGGCTCAAAACATCATTTCCGTTCTCTCCTCCTCCCGCGGTGAAAACGTGGAGCAGATGCACTTAGCCGCACACGCTGCGCGAGGTGCGAATTCGCGCCCCACTGTAGCTTCAAAGCTTTTCAAGTTCTTGGATGGACCTAGGAGACGGGGATAGGCAGGCCAATGTTCCAGGTGCAATGGGGAGTACTGGAGATAGCAGAAAGGACATAATCGACGGCATGTCAATGACGGCGTCGACTCGGAGAGAGCCGTTCCCAGGGATAAAGGGCCGCATCGTGGTCCGTCGTGGTGCTATACTGTCGTTTGACGCGCCAAAGGTGTTGCTGCAATGCAGCGAGGCGAACCGGAGGGAGATGTCTGGGAGCTCGGATTATCATGCCAAATAAGAGTGCGTTCGGACAATCCTGAGAATCAGAATCAGGATCAGTTTCAGAAGCGGGCGGCTCGGTCCGGTAGTTCGTAAGCAATGTCGTAACAATAAAATTTGGTCCTTTGCACCGCGACGCGTCTTCCCTGCGTGTCCCGCCTCGATGAAGCCCCAGGCTGGTCACAACAACATCGACTACCGGCACGTTGACACCATCACGGTGCACAACCATCCCTCCTACGTTCCGCGCAATCAGGTCCGCACGACAGCAAATGCTCAATGGGTCCTCACAGACCTCGTCAATATGGCTACATTCAACTCAAGCAACAGCATGACAAAGACATGCAGGTGGACCCCAAGCTCATTGTAGATTCTTTCGGGATGCCCACGCATAAGCTCCTCGACCCAGTGCTGCCCAGTGAGTTTCGAAGTGTGGTAGGGTTGTGCCCAATACCAGTTACTGGCATAGAGCCAGCAAACAACTGCGACGAGGCGTACAACACTGGTAGAGGAGTTTACCCACACCTGCAGTTGGTGTATAGCAATATCGCGAGTGCTGGGGACCATGGACGATGGCAGGAAAGGATGCAGGGATTATCTGCGATCACACCGAAGATTATCATATTGAGGGCCCACCCAGGTGCAATTTGAACACCCAAGTGTCGAATTGCACATAGGTGGACCTGAAATTTAATTTACTTCTAGTACTTTTGGTCCCACTGATTTTGTAACCTAAAATAATAGAATAAAATTATGATTCGGCTGCCCTGAAACCCATTCGAAAGCCTACAATTTAGATTACACAAAAGTCCAACTGAGATTGAAAACCGAAATCACACTGATGATTATCATATTTTGGGTGACCTGAAACTTTATTCGAAACTAATCCGAGAAATTTCCCATTGGTTCGGCATTTCCCGGACCAATGGGAAAATTTGCAGACTCGTTTCGAATAAAGTTTCAGGTCACCCAAAATATGATAATCATCAGTGTGATTTCGGTTTTCAATCTCAGTTGGACTTTCGTGTAATCTAAATTGTAGGCTTTCGAATGGGTTTCAGGGCAGCCGAATCATAATTTTATTCTATTACTTTAGGTTACAAAATCAGTGGGACCAAAAGTACTAGAAGTAAATTAAATTTCAGGTTCACCTATGTGCAATTCAACACTTGGGTGTTTGAATTGCACCTGGGTGGGCCCTAAATATGATAATCGTTAGTGTGGATGATCTACAATATCTTTGATCACTATCTATGACATCGGCTATGGTCGGACCGAGCTACCCGCTTCTGAAACTGATCCTGATTCTGATTCTCAGGATTGTCCGAACGCACTCTAATTTATTCACTCGCATTTATAAGTACTCCACCTCTCCGCCTGGACCGGGACGCGTTCTCCGCGATGCCCGTGTCTTCTAGTTGCCGACGGACATTTCAGCGCATCGGAACATTGGATTGTTCTCCTGGGTCGCCTGGCCCGGGACGCGTTCTCCGCGATGCCCGTGTCTTCTAGTTGCCGACGGACATTTCAGCGCATCGGAACATTGGATTGTTCTCCTTGGGTCGCCTGGCCCGGGACGCATTCTCCGCGATGCCCGTGGCTTCTAGTTGCCGACGGACATTTCAGCGCATCGGAACATTGGATTGTTCTCCCTGCGGGCTCGTCGGAGTCGTTCGTGCTGAAACTGGACTGCGTGCTGATTAAACACGGTCTGATCGGCTGTGCTAGATTTCGCTGTCCTCCGAATCGTATTTACCTTGTAGCACTGGCAATCGTTGTACACCAGCACGATCGTCCCTGCGTCGCCCTGTGGCGGACAGTATTTCCGACAAGTTAATTTCTCGTGTGTGTGTAAGTTGCTGACAGCTGTTGACTCCTCGGGCTAAGGTAAGTGGTTCGCCTCGGCTATGATCTGATGATAGGTAAGATTCACTAAACAATTTGGAGCCACCCGCGTACTCCGATGGCGTTGGATTTCACCGGCCTGGGGAAGTGCGGCAAGTGTTACTAAGGTATTCCATTTGTTAGCACTTCCTTTCCAGACCGGCGAAGAAGTCGTATTTGATCCAACTGCCATAAGTAGCTGACACTGTCGCATTACTACATGTTTGTCTTCGGTAGACTCGTTGTTCATGTTGTGGACCACGCGAGTATAATATACCCCCCCCCCCCCCCTGTCGCACACTACTTAAAGGCCTGGAGATGCGGCGGGTATTTCACCACCATGCCCTCGTTCAACTCTCTTGTGCTTCTTGCCTTGGGGATCTCATGCTGCTCGGCTGCCATTATCGATAATGTCGCGGATTTGAACAAGCTGGGCCTCACTTTCAATTTTATAGTCGTGGGTGGTGAGAGATTTATGTCTCTCTGGGGACTGCGGCAGAAACTTAATGCTGTTTCGTCGAAGGTGGGACGGCGGGAAATGTCATCGCCAACCGTCTGTCCGAAAATCCCAAAAACCAGGTTTTGGTACTGGAGGCGGGCGGATCGTAAGATTTCCGTTCCGATTCTTGTCTAAGGAAATTCATTTTGTTTGAACACAGAAATGCTGATGTCCTGGATATCATTGTCCCCCTCTTCTGCACCCGTGCCACACCAAACACGCCACAGGACTGGAACTACACGACAACCCCGCAGACTGCTTTCAATGGCCGGTCGGTGCCTTACCCTCGTGGGTTCGTCCTCGGAGGTACCAGCTCAGTTAGTGAGTAATTTTGGTACAACTGTCTTATTCCTTGTTGAAGAGAGGATAAGACTACATGGTGTACACCCGGGGTTCAAAGGAAGATTTTGATAGGTTCGCAAATGTCACTGGAGATGATGGCTGGTCTTGGGACAGTCTTATTCCGTACATGCGCAAGGTGGAATTTACTGGCATAGCTCTATCTGAAGTTCTCACGCGGAACACTGCCAGAACGAGCACTTCAGCCTCCAGACCTCGGACCACCACAACATCACTGGGCAGTTCAATCCTGCGGTTCACGGGTTCGACGGTATCAACACCGTCTCCCTCGCAGGCTTCCCTAGCCCGGTGGATAACCGAATCATTGAGACCACAACTGAATCGACGGAGTTTCCATTCAACCTCGACATGAACTCGGGATACCAGCTTGGGATTGGTACGCACCGTATGGAAGAAAAATTACATTTAATGATACAGTTTTCTAAGGTTGGGGACAGGCCACGATAAAGAACGGGTCGAGAAGCAGCTCGGCGACATCGTATCTTGCCCCACAGTTCATTAGCCGTCCCAACCTGCATGTTCTGTTGAACGCGCGCGTGACGCGTGTTATTCAAACTACAGCGGGCGCGTTCCGCACCGTTGAATTTCTCCAGGATTTAAACGGTGAGCTTTATTCACCTCCCCTTACGTCCGACAGCCATCCAATCCTGTTTCAGGGAAGCCGTTCACTTTAACGGCAACGAACGAGGTCGTTCTCTCGGCCGGTAGTATCGGGACACCCAGTATATTATTGCACTCAGGCATCGGCGATTCCGCAACGCTAACCTCCCTGGGAATTAAACCGCTGCACAATCTCCCATCGGTCGGTCAAAACCTCACCGACCATACATTACTGTCCGTTGCCTTCCTTGTGAACTCCAACAACACGTACGAAACGGCCGAGCGCAACGCCACCTTGGCGGCTCAAGAGCTGGCCCAGTGGAATACCACGCGGACTGGTCCCTACGTCGATAATCCCGTGAGCCATCTGGGCTGGCTTCGGGTTCTGAACACGTCCATCTTTGATCAGTTCCCCGATCCAGCTGCGGGGCCCAACACGTCGCATTACGAGCTCTTCATCTCGAATGGACTGTTAGGCCCTGCCCCTCCCACCGGAAACTTCATGGCCGTATCAGCTGCTGTGGTATCCCCTGCCGCTCGTATGTGCTGACCTTGGCATGAGACATGTACCGACGCTGATCCCGCTTACCAGGTGGCTCGGTGACGCTGAGTAGCAATGATCCACTTGCGGCCCCCCTCATCACCTAGGCGAGCACCTGCACGCTTACGTTGGGGCCTCTTAGGTGGGTTACCGTCGGTGAGTATAACCCACCTAAGAGGCCTGGAATGCAGGTGCCTCCCGCGCTGGAGGCTTCTATTATGTAAATACTACTCCATATGGGTTACATACCATCCAATGACTGCATCCCGTGCTGTCAGCCTCCAGCCTGGCCTCCGTCGCCTCCATGCTGTTGGCCTCCAATCTGGTCTCCATTGGCTCCTTCCATGTGCTCCTCTGACCATGTATCTCTGTCAAGACACAGTATTTATTTGCCTGTACAACATCCAGCCCATTTCACATGATTTGGATAGTTGTATGATTGAATTCATGGGGTGCTGGAGGCCTCCGGTCTTGATGCTAGTGCACAATAGAATTAATTCTAGGGAATTGAGGGGTTGAGTTGGAACATTTGAGGTATCCCGACTCACTTGATGCCTCATTCTTTCACCAGAACCGTGAAATAAGTTCTGTGAGCCACGGATGGTGGCCTGCATTACCGCCTTCAGTGTACCAAATATCAGAGCCTGGTGTTGATCTCTTGAGGTTTAGTCCTCATCTTACTGACTCAATGGCCACCTAGGCTTGTGGTTGAACCCAGTTACCACAGCAGGTTTTCTGGTCGCCATCATTGATGTGTTGGAGGCCACTCGCTTTTCTTTTTCAATTTTGAAGTGAAGGAATGGGTCAGAACTGGGATACACATATTCTCATCATTTTCTTCACTGATTCTTAAGCAGAGAGATAGTTGTTGAAACTTCAAATTTGAAGGGAGCCCATATTTCAAACAACGGGCTGTAATTTTGCTTGGAACCCTTTGCACAACCAAGGCTCACTCGCTGTCTGTACATGCGTGCCCCATGTTCACATTCACATGCCTTGAAAGTAGCTATTAGCATGGAAAGCCTTGTGGCTGGAGGCGTTGGAGGCTGCGGAGCCCTTCAACCTTACCGACTGTTGATACCCAGATGCCCAGTAGGAATGCTGACTTTTGAAACACTGTTTATGATATACTTTGTTAGGAATTGTATTCATACCAATGCCATCTTTTGGATTCTTCAAGTTCGAAGGATGCTGGAGGTGCTGTTGGAGACTGATGGAGGTGGTGCCAGAGGCTGATGAAGGTCATGCCGGAGGCTGCCTAAGATTTGCTGGAGGCCGATGGAGCCTTCAATGCTTTGACCCACACTCCTAGGGTGTATTTTGGGTAACACAATTTATTCATTGGTGTTGAAATATAATTTGAAGGCCTTCATCACCTCTGTCGTGCCAATCGGAGGCCTCCATCACACCTTCATTTAGGTCAATGCTTTGACCCACACTCCTAGGGTGTATTTTGGGTAACATAATGTATAGCCAGCTCCAAATATTCTCTTCAGGCCTTGGTTGAGGGTCAGCTTACTCTGCAGAGGCACCTTCTGAACGCCTCGGGTATGACCGGGCCGAAAGTGATGGGCCAATCAGAATAGGAATAACGGTTAGCGCAATGTAAAACATTTGCTGTGGGGTCAATACTGCACCGAATATCACGAACCTGGCATGCTATGATAGCTGTATGATGCCCGGACCCTGGTGAATCCTTAGATCTCACCTTGTATGAAAATATTCTGGGGTGCACAAATATGAGCTAAAAGTCAACCAAGTTTCATTGTTGGATCTGGGTGACTTCAGTAGAACTTCAAATTCAATACTTTTTGAAAATATTCCCAGTGCAAGATCATCTCATTTAACTCATGGGATGTCTATTTCATGCATCTGAGCTGTAGCTGATACTTATTCCGAAGATTACACCACATGTTCAAAGGGGGGAGGCTCAGAAATCTGTTATAACAGCATTCACATTGCAAAATTGTTGGTTCTACTTCATCTATGTTGAACATCTGATGCTTTTTCATAGTTCCAATAATTGGGAGTCGCGAATAAACAGCCTAGTGTGTTTATAAACCCAAATGAAGGTGTGATGAAGGCCTCCGATTGGCACGACGGAGGTGATGGAGGCCTTCAAATTCTATTTCAACACCAATAAATTCAAATAAATAGTGGACATTGGTTTACGTGAATAATCCCAACATTCAAAGCTTTCACCCAGGAGCTAGCTATACACCAAAATACACCCTAGGAGTGTGGGTGAAAGCATTGAAGGCTCCATCGGCCTCCAGCAGACCTTCGGCAGCCTCCGGCACCACCTCCATCAGCCTCCGACAGCCTCCGGCACCACCTCCATCAGCCTCCGACAGCCTCCGGCACCACCTCCATCAGCCTTCGGCACCACCTCCATCAGCCTCTGACAGCACCTCCGGCATCCTTCAAACTTGAAGAATCCAAAAGATGGCATTGGTATAAGTGAATACAATTTATAACAAATTATACCATAAACAGTGCTTCAGGAATCAGGATTCCCGCCAGGTGTCTGGGTATCAACAGTCGGTAGGGTTGAAGGGCTCCACAGCCTCCGACGCCTCCAGCCATAAGGCTTTTCGTGCTAGTAGCTACTTTCAAGGCATGTGAATGTGAACATGGGGCACGCATGTACAGACAGCGAGTGAGCCTTGGTTGTGCAAAGGGTTCCAAGCAAAATTACAGCCCGTTGTTTGAAATATGGGCTCCCTTCAAATTTGAAGTTTCAACAACTATCTCTCTGCTTAAGAATCAGTGAAGAAAATGATGAGAATATGCGTATCCCAGTCCTGACCCATTCCTTCGCTTCGAAATTGAAAAAGAAAAGCGAGTGGCCTCCAACACATCACTGATGGCAACCGAAGAACCTGTGGTAACTGGGTTCAACCACAAGCCTAGGCGGCCAGTGAGTCAGTAAGGTGAGGACTAAACCTCAAGAGATCAACACTAGGTTCTGATATTTGGTACACTGAAGGCTGTGATGGAGGCCACCATCTGCAGCTCACAGAACTTATTTCACAGTTCTGGTGAAAGAATGAGGCAATAAGTGAGTTGGGATACCTCAAATGTTCCAACGTTGAGCCCCTCAATTCCCTAGAATTAATTCTATTGTGCACTAGCATTGAGACCGGAGGCCTCCAGCACCCCAGGAATTCAACCGTACCACTATCCAAATCATGTGAAATGGGCTAGATGTTCTACAGGCAAATAAATACTGCATCTTGACAGGGATACATGGTCAGAAGACCACATGGAAGGAGCCGATGGAGGCCAGATTAGAGGCCAACAACACGGAGACGACGGAGGCCGGTCATTGGATGGTATGTAACCCATATGGAGTAGTATGTACATAATAGAAGCCTCCAGCACGGGAGGCACCTGCATTCCAGGCCTCTTAGGTGGGTTATACTCACCGACGGTAACCCACCTAAGAGGCCCCAACGTAAGCGTGCAGGTGCTCGCCTAGGTGCCCCTCATCAATCCAAATCTTCTTGGCACCGACGTCGATTTCTTCATCATGCGAGAGGCGCTTAAGAGCGCGCTGCGCTTTGCTTCTGCCCCCGCCTGGGCGGGCTACGTTATTTCCCCAGTCGGCGTGAATTTCAGCAGCAGTGATGCCGAGCTCGATGCATTCATTCGCGTGAATGCCGGGACTGTGTTTCACCCTGCAGGATCGGCCGGTATGTCCTCCAAAGACGCAAACTCGGGTGTTGTGGATCCAGACTTGCGAGTGAAAGGATTGACTGGCCTACGAATTGTTGATCTTTCGGTGGTGGTAGGTCACTTATATTTCTCAACCTACTCATTTACCGAGAATCCGTAGCCTTTCATCCCTGCTGCTCATACCCAAGCGGCAGCATACATAATTGCGGAAAGAGCCGCAGATTTGATCAAAGCCTCTTGGGGCCAGTAGAATTTGGACGGCTGTTACTCTCTCCTACTACTGGTTTCAACTTTCTCTTAGACAGATATTTCAACAATTTAAAGCTCGTACCTCGTGTGATTAATTGACTTGCCCACATCCAAGCATGTTCATCCATCACCCTGGCCCCCTCACGCACAATGGATTCCCCTTTTCAGTGTGGCAGACACAGTGGATTCCGAGTCCCCCAGTTGAGCAGATGCACTGATGCACATGCCCAGGCGTTTTGGGAATAGACCTTATGACTTCTTTTTTTTTCATGTAGGTTGAAATTCGTTGAAAAATATAGAGTCACAAATCGAAGTCCAAGGGCATAACAAGTCACAAAATCCCGGCCCTAGGGAAATAAATATCCACAGTTGAATGCATCGAAGACTACAGGGAAAAACGGAAGCCGGAGAAGCTTGGTATGCCAGCAGCTTGCTTCGAGACAAAGTCGCCCACCCTGACCCTCCTCCCCCCTCCCATCTCCTCTCTCTTTTAGATTATGGCAGCGACGGCCTCGGGGTCGGCTGAATATGGTAGTTGAAGTAGTCGGCCTGGGATAGAGTGAACCCTGTCCTGGGTGTGACGGCAGGCCTCCAGGCGAGTAGCGGAGGGTTACGGGACAGTTCACAGTCGGGGTATAGAATCGGCTGATACAGGAGATTCCACTGGACTCTTTTCAAGTGCTTTCTTGTTACGTGATCCGCTTTCAGATGGTTGAAACTTGGTTGAAACTCCGATGAAGTCTGATGAAGTGGTGTTGCCTCAACAGTTTCTTCGTCAGATTCTTATCCCGAGTGTAAGGCTTCATTTTGGCTGCCTCTAGGCACTTTCCTTGTGTCTGCAGGTGTTCTGGTGGTGAAGTTGAACAACGTTGAACCATCCTCGGCATCATCCGTAAGTGTCATCACAATTTGTGATCCGAGGTAACACAAGGGTAAGCAAACACGAAATCGTCCACTGTGGTGATCTTAGGTAGTGCAAACAATAATAATCTTTCCCATCTACTTTTCCAGTGGACAGTGTGTCAGTGATTCACAGGTACTGCCTGGTTATTCAGTTCAAGTCTTAATCTGCCCCATAGTATAGGTATCGTCATAAGAACATGCTAGTTGCACAGCTTATCGCTGGTCCACATGGTTCTCAACACTACAGGGGATTGAATTAACGGTCTCGATGATCGGCTCCAATTTACAATATTTATTGTGTGCTTGAAGACATCCCTCTCGCCGTATTAGCCGTTTTTGCAACTCTTGACTTTAGCAGCGGACCTCTTTCTCTCCCGTTTTTTGCTCACTGTTATATGGAAATGTACTGCA
The DNA here is from genome assembly GCA_029378255.1 of Mycena rosella. NCBI lineage: Eukaryota > Fungi > Basidiomycota > Agaricomycetes > Agaricales > Mycenaceae > Mycena > Mycena rosella. Next base: position 446,725 of record JARKIE010000004.1, on the reverse strand, counting down.
AAATGTTTTTTTTAAGCCTTCCCCGGATTCCCCCGACCCCCGCCATATCATTTTAATCCCCTTGAGAGAAGTACCTGTCTGTCTACGGCAACAGTGCTCGCCACATTTGTTGCACTCCGCATTATAGGCAGACTGGTTATGAGTCTACTTGCTAGCGACAATCATCAGGTTGCATCTCCGACAAGCGGCGACGAGAACACTTGGGTTTAGCGAGTAAGTTGGATGAGCTGTGATTTCACTGGTAGCCTTTTACGGGCAGAAGCCTGTTGTTCGTGCCTAGTGTTGCCTCACCTAAGGGAGCGGCTCCCGCGCTTACGTTCTGACCTCTTAGGTCAATTCTTCCCCATAAGGAAAACCCACTTAAGAGGTCCCGAATAGCGGTGGCCGCCAGCACCATTACTACAAACAGGTGAGTCATGGGCATGTCATGCCATTTGGTCATCCTTCTCCGCTGCTTGTAGGTGGCCTCCTGCGCAATGTGGTCTCATTTTCCTCCCTCGAGAATACACATAAAGGAAATTCATATTACACAAGGATAAGTAGTACATTGTACAGTAGATACAGAGCAAGATAAAATACACAAGATGCCGGTGCAGGGCGGGGCAGTGTAGGTGCCGGAGGCGGCACAGTTGAGGGCGCGCCTGCTCCCTGGGCCTTGCGACAGTTGATGATGGCCCTCCAATGGCCGATGTTGACAGCCCTACGCGATGCAGAGCCGCAGACAGCAGTGGCATCTCCACGTAGAGCTGGCATAGAGGCCACTCGCTACGGCCACGGAGCCTCCGTCGGCGGCTTTCCCGGAGCTCACGGGGTGTGCGCATGGAACTGCAGGAGGAGGGCTCATAAATTCTTGTAGAACTCGATGGGAACGGGCTGTACCAGCTTGTTCCGCCGCACTGATGCGGCACGGGAGGCCTCCATTTTGAGGTGCTTCGGCGGTTACTCGTCGTGGCCAGCGGGGCTTGGGCGCTTGCAGCTCATTGCGAGCGGCACGTTGTTGGAGTCTTCACCTTGAACTCGACGGGAACGGGCTGTACCAGCTTGTTCTGCCGCACCGATGCGGCGCGGGAGGCCTCCATTTTGAGGCGCTTCGGCGGTTACTCGTCGTGGCCGGCGGGGCTTGGGCACTTGCAGCTCGTTGCGAGCGGCACGTCGTTGGAGTCTTCACCTTGATTGCCTTGCACCTTTCCTTGTGCCTTTTGGCTGGGGGCCGCACTTGGGTACTTGATGGGGGCAGCACCAGAGGCGGTGGCGGCAGAGGGCAATGTAGTGGGAATACAGTGGGCGCAGCGGCAGGAGGAGCAAGCTAGATCCTCACACTACTGCTGCCAACCAGCCTGCTGCAAGCTGGGGTTGGGGTGCGGCAATGTGGTGAGGGTCATTCAGGTGGGCGGGCGGTGTTGCCTCCCGGCCTCCACCAACTTGTTTTGGCGACTTCTCTGGGGTTCCGTGCACCTTGTTGAGCGGGTCACACAACAGTGTCTTCGGGAACAGGCCAGAGGAATCAAGGGGGCGGGATGAGCGGGGGTCTTGCAACGAGGCGAGCTCGTTGTACTCGTTGTTGTTGGCATCACCGAACACATCATGCAGCATCGTCCAGACTCCAGCTTGTTTTCGTCTCTGTTGTGCGGTGCCTGCATGCATGTGCAGTCTCACATGCCATGTCCTTACCAACATGCAAGAAGCAGAGACGAGTGGCAAGACGCAAACATGAAATGGAGGTGGGAGGCGGGAGGCAGAAGAGAGTGCACAGAAATTGTGCTGATGCCATCAGCACATGTGACGGTCTGGTGGGAGGGAATTGTGGTGTTGAGTATGGTGAGCTGTGCCTGAGTTTGCATGTCGGCACCTCCTTCGCACATTGTGGAGGCTCCATCTGCCTCCTTCGCACATTGCGGAGGCTCCATCCGCCTCCCTCGCGCCTTCCTCCCTCTGTTACACGTAATTGCCGCTGATCCGCGTAGCCAATCACAGCACGAATAACAGCAAGTGGAATCGAGTTTTTTATTGTGAATGCACGACACAGTGTTCAACTTGGCCTGAGGTTCGGAAATGAGTCCCAGAGGCTGCCCGGAGCCATCCATATTTAAATTACATTTTTACTACCTGTTTGAAATGTGGTGCACGAAAACACACCAAAGCCGTACAAGTTCTAATTAGGAACTTGACTGTAAACCACAACCATTGAAATGGGCCGTTGCGGCAAGCACCTCACCAATGCAGAGAGAGTCTCTGCGATGCGGGAGGGTGTTCGCAAGGGCTCCTCCACCCCCAGGCAAGCCTTCCCCTTCATATTTCCGACATAAGAATAAAATAACCGGAGCCCCTATTTAGTGCTAAACTTGCGCGTGCGACCGTTGCCCACGCACGATACCTCTCTTGGAGCACCCGGAAGGAAGCGAAGCATATCTCCATTGAATCCTCGTTGCAGCCAACTTCATTGCTCGGACTGCTGCTGCTAGGTAGCGAAATTGAGCGCTTTGCCTTGGTACCTTTACCCAACAACCACCCCCTCTTCTGTGAGGCTCTGACGAAGGCTGATGATGCACTTGATGAAGGCGATCTTGGCTGCTGGAAAGCAGAGCCTCTGTTCGTTGAAGATGATGACACCTCCGCCCTTCATTCCGACTGGTACCTCCATTTCACTCAGTCTCTCGCCAGCGTCCTGCACAGTGTACGGCTGCATGACAATAACCAACAATGGCAAGCACCACAATGAGTTCAAAACAAATGGGAAGGCAGTAATTGCAGCGCTACGAGGGGAAATTATTGACTTGCTCTCTGGCTGGGAGCAGGTGGGGCTCTCAGGACTCATTATAATGCATATCACAACTCCAGGGAGCATAGTATGTATCAACATTCCATTCAGTGGCAGGCACGTACAATTTACTGTCTAAACCACATGAAATTTCTTGGTGTTGGAGGCGGTTCTGGAGGCGGAGCCCGCATCCGAGGCACAAAATAAAATAAATTCACATTTTATTCCTTGGATTCCATTACATTATGGTTGTGCATTATGGTCGTAGTGAGGAGAATTTGGCGAGGCCCAAACTTTTCATAGGACCACAAAGTGGAGGCCTCCGGTTTGTGACATGGAAGCCTCCCACTTGAATGTAATGAGCCACCACATTTGATCAGTTCTACTTCATGCATAAATGATGTGGGATAAACTCAGATCACCAGTTCGGTGGATATTCCACCCACATTACCAGATGACAGAAGGCCTTCCTCACCTCCCTCCGAAAAGCCCTGGTATGCAAGTAGGTTACTGTAAGTGTTCAGAATTTACAGGGCACATATATAGTTCGCCGGCAATAGCCTTGCAGTTTCTGTTGCAAAAGCTGTATCTAAGGTGGCTAAAATGGTGGGTGTTGGAGGCTCCAGTTTGCTCAAAGGCTTACCCGCATCCCCTGGGTTAACTTCAATAACCACTAGGTTGCTGTTATGCCAAAGAAAACAGTCTACTTTCTGTTAATCTATTGACTTTCAGTCCAATTTAATAGGTTCAACCGAGAGGTGGAGGCCTCCTTCTCAGTTCACTGTTCAATTGTTCCCTAAAAAAAGTTTGTATGCTGAGGACTGCAGTACAATGCTGGCAGTATCGCTTTCAATGCATGAGATTGACTGGAATCAACGGTACAATATTGAAACACACCGGTATTGACACCGGAGGCCTCCAGTGCAGCATAGTTTCAACCACCGAAAAGCATTGATATTCTGTGCAAGAAAATGTCCATAATGATTGACTGAATGACTGACTGTAGATGACATAAGTAGATAATACAAACAGGGAGAGGGTGATGGAGGCACCCTTGCCCACTAGCCTCCCGCGGCCAGGCCCAGGGAATTCACGCGGACATCATTTGAACCTTTTTGGGAAGCCATCACTGATAGAAGCATTGAGGCGCGGAGGCCACCGCTATTCGGGACCTCTTAGGTAGGTTTTCCTTATAGGGAAGAATTGACCTAAGAGGTCAAAACGTAAGCGCGGGAGCCGCTCCCTTAGATGCGTTGCCTTCGGCTTCCTAACACTAGACCGGCGTGCTGATGAATCCCGTCGGGTATTGTGTCTGCCACGCCTTTACGGGAAGCCAGTCAGCATTCATGCCCGCCCGGCCCGTCCCCTTCGGTGTGCTGACAGTGAAAGATATGCCGATGAATCACGTTGGTTCAAGCGCAGAACTTCGGTATCTCACCTATTTAGTTTTGTCGGCTTTACTATGCAATGCTGTTGCTCTCCGAATCGCATTTACCTTGTAGCAGCGGTTCATACTTATACAAATACGCAAAACGAGTTTTCAGAGCTATCAGGTTCCTGAGTACGGAGCAGTTGCCGTGGTAAAGATGAGTTGCGGTCTAAAGGTTTCCGGTTTCGCATCGGTGATGCTCGGAGAGTCGGCAGCAATTGGGCCTGGCGGTGATGTGGCGTACCCCGGGGCGAATGTGTTGTATTGGATTGGATTCTGAATCAGTGCGCACGTCTCTTACTAAGGCTTCATTTACTCAGGGACTCCACTTGCAGACTTCTGGGCGTGGTCACTGGTCAGGCACAGATCCACCTGCCATAATGAGCTAATATTGGACTACTTAAAGACGCGGAGATGCAGCGGTAGTTTACAACGACCATGGCCTGGTTGAACTCTCTGTTTCTCCTTGCCTTGGGAATCTCACGCTGCTCGGCCGCCATTATTAATACTGTCGCGGATTTGAGCAAGTTGGGCCTCACTTTCAATTTTATCGTCGTGGGTGGTGAGAGATTTATGTCTCTCTGGGGACTGCGGCAGACACTTATTGCTGTTTCTCCAAAGGGGGGGCGGGGGGAAATGTCATCGCCAACCGTCTATCCGAAAATCCCAAGAACCAGGTTTTGATACTCGAGGCAGGCGGATCGTAAGATTTCCGGTGCGATTTCTTATCCGAGAAATTTATTTTGAACACAGAAATGCTGATGTCCTAGACATCATTGTCCCTTTCTTTTGTACCCGTGCCACACCAGACACGCCACAGGACTGGAACTACACGACAACCCCGCAGACTGCGCTCAGTGGCCGAACGGTGGCTTACCCTCGCGGATTCGTCCTCGGAGGGAGCAGCTCAGTTAGTGAGTAATTTTGGTACAACTGGCGTATTCCTTGTTAAAGAGAGAATAAGACTACATGGTGTACACCCGGGGTTCAAAGGAAGATTTTGATAGGTTCGCGAAGGTCACTGGGGACAATGGCTGGTCTTGGGACAGTCTTATTCCATACATGCGCAAGGTGGAATTTACTGGCATAGCTCTATCTGAAGTTCTCACGCGGAACACTGCCAGAACGAGCGCTTCAGCCTCCAGACCTCGGACCACCACAACATCACTGGACAGTTCAATCCTGCAGTTCACGGGTTTGACGGTATCAACACCGTCTCCCTCGCAGGCTTCCCTAGCCCGGTGGATAACCGAATCATTAAGACCACAACTGAGTCAACGGAGTTTCCATTCAACCTCGACATGAACTCGGGATACCAGCTTGGGATTGGTACGCACCGTATGGAAGAAAAATTACATTTAATGATACAGTTTTCTAAGGTTGGGGACAGGCCACGATAAAGAACGGGTCGAGAAGCAGCTCGGCGACATCGTATCTTGCCCCACAGTTCATTAGCCGTCCCAACCTGCATGTTCTGTTGAATGCGCGCGTGACGCGTGTTCTTCAAACTACAGCGGGTGCGTTCCGCACCGTTGAATTTCTCCAGGATCTCAACGGTGAGCTTTATTCACCTCCTCTTACGAAAGCCATCCAATACTGCTGTAGGGAAGCCGTTCATTTTAACGGCAACGAACGAGGTCGTTCTCTCGGCCGGCAGTATCGGGACACCCAGTATATTATTGCACTCAGGTATCGGCAACTCCGCAACGCTAACCTCCCTCGGAATCAAACCACTGCACAATCTCCCATCGGTCGGTCAAAACTTCACCGACCATACATTGTTGTCCGTGGGTTTTCTTGTGAACTCGAACAACACGTACGAAACGGCCGAGCGTAATGCCACCTTGGCAGCTCAAGAGCTGGCACAGTGGAATACCACGCGGACTGGCCCCTACGTCGATAATCCCACGAGCCATCTGGGCTGGCTTCGGGTTCTGAACACGTCCATCTTTGAGAAGTTCCCCGATCCAGCTGCGGGGCCCAACACATCGCATTACGAGCTCATCTTCGCGAATGGACTTTTAGGTCCCGCCCCTCCCACCGGAAATTTCATGACCATATCTACTGCTGTGGTATCCCCTGCCGCTCGTATGTGATGGCCCTGGCATGACACATGTACCGACGCTGACCAGCCTTATCAGGTGGCTCGGTGACGTTGGGTAGCAATAATCCACTTGCGGCTCCTCTCATCAACCCGAACTTCCTTGGCACCGACGTGGATTTCTTCATCATGCGGGAGTCTCTCAAGAGCGCTCTGCGCTTTGCTTCCGCCCCCGCTTGGGCGGGCTACGTTATCTCACCCGTCGGCCTGAATTTTAACAGCACTGACGCTGAGCTCGACGCGTTCATTCGCGCGAACGCTGGGAGCGTGTTTCACCCCGCGGGCTCGGCGAGCATGTCCTCCAAAGACGCGACTTGGGGTGTCGTCAATCCGGATTTGCTAGTGAAAGGATTGACTGGCCTACGAATTGTCGATCTTTCGGTAGTGGTAGGTCACTTGCCTTTCTCAGCCCGGCTCATTTACCGATAATCCGTAGCCTTTCATCCCTGCTGCCCACACCCAAGCCGCAGTATACATAATTGCAGAAAGAGCCGCGGATCTGATCAAAGCAGCTTGGGGCCAGTAGCGGGTCGATATTGGCAAGATGTAGCTCACGAAAATAAAAGTATTTAGTCCGATGAGTTTTGAAGTAAACTTGGTGTAGAAAGTCCGGTGTTTCCTGGTAATGTGATAGGTGAGGGTTGTAGATGAGTCGGGCAGAGCCTTCGGTAGAATTGATTAATGGTCCCCACGATCGGATCAGCCAACCTAAACTTCAGAGTTCAACCTGGGAACTGTGGGTTGAAAAACATTATAAAACCCCAATACTTACATTCGCCCTGAAAAATCAAAGCAGATTCGTCACCACCTAAATGGATGCCGTCAGTCAGTTTATTATGGAGTCCTTACCGCTTGAACTGAGATGATTCAGTGAAGATTTGCTGATTTGGCTGATTGTCAACATGTTGCGATTCGTCCTGATTCGTTCAGCTTGACAAGACGAGCCTCCGCTCCGCTCCGGCACTTATAATTACAACCAGGGCTCTGAAAACAACACATGGAGAGATTGAATTAAATTTATTCCATGACCTGGACCATAACAGAATAAAATGGTGGTGGGACAATGCTGAACCCTTGTGGATGGACTAGGCAGAGTCGGTAGGATGATGTACGAGATTGGTCTGAGGATTCGTTGCAACAAATGCGAAAGTCAAACTCCGAGGATTGAACTTTCCGGCACGAGGAAAGTCGCAAATGTACGTAGTCTGCAGTTAGGAAATAAATCAAACTAAGATATAAAGTAAGCCGCAAATTGGGCTCACCATCGTGTTTGCCTGCTTTCAAGAAATTGAACATCGGTGATGGGAGCTTGAAAATAAATCGACCTTGACGCCGTAGAATTCTCATTGAGACGGAAGAAAATTGGTGGAACATACAATACGAGCTCACCGCTCGGGAGATTAGGTGCTTGAGCCACAACCGAGTTGGAGAAATGAAAAGTTGATTCCAGGGAAGTGGAGTGAAGGCTGTAGCTAGCACCGCCAAAAAAAAAGAGTTGTTCAGAACCAGCAGGCCAGGCATTGCAGCGAATTCTCGGCCTGACAACGGGCCAGCCCGGGAGGCGTGCGAACCGTGAAGCACTCTAGATGAGGAAGCAATTTGCGGAGCCAGGATTCCATGGAGAACGCAGCCCAGGCAGACGACAAAGAAATCACATTGATAGCAGATTTTGATGTACCCAGACGACGGTTAGCGGGCAGAAATGAATAAAGCAGAGAGGTGGGTTCCTGAGCGAATTGTGGAACGATCTTTATGGCTAGACGAATAACTACGCCGCAGTGAGATACAATTATCATTTTGCGGCGCAGTGGGAACGGAATCACGGTTAAGGCATTGTACAGCTGCGCGGAAAGGCTGTGAGACTGCGCACCTCCCCTCCCATCGTCAGTCGTCCGAAATGGGTCTTGGTTCGGTAGCCCGCAGGTCCGGTTCAACATCGGACCTGGCGGTAACTTGGCCGCAGTGAGAACAGAGGTCTTGAAAGGACACAATCTCGACTGCGCTGAGTCTCCTACTTGCGGCGCAGCATGATTTCGCAGTTGAAAGTGAATGGTATTATCACAGGTACCGGCCACAAAAGGAGTAAGAGGCAGCAGTAGAGGTGAGATTCAGGAAAAGGTCAGGAGTAAATGGGGAAAGTGCACAGCCGAACGAGCATCTCGTTAAAGAGCGGTTAATCACTCGGCAATTTACGGCAATTTACGGCAAGCAGTGGCCACGCCTCTTGCAGAATAACGCTCCGACAGCCGCACAATACTGTACTAATCCGATCAAGTGTTCACAGGGTGTCACCCGTCACCGCAAGTTAGTGCTGCCGGAAGTTCGAGCCAGCTCAAGTTGATTTGGAGCTCGCCTCTAGGCCTTGCCTAATTGGGCAGCTTAAGCGACTGATGCATCAACTTGACTTGAGCTGCCTCAAGCTCGATGCGCTTCCCTGTCCAAACTTGGACAGCGCTTCCATATCCGCCCTCCTCCCGCCCTCCTCCCGCCGTCCTTCGTATTTAGCCCTCTAGACTGGCCTCTGCAGGCATCTTGGACCCAAATTGAACATGAAACCGTGCCTGGAAACTATGGAGTGATTGGCGCATTACGCGCTCCCGCTTAACACTCCAAGACGCGTACACTAACGTCCACAGACGCGACTGTTTGTTGACGCGCCAGATGTATAAATAGCGGAGCACCATCAGTGTGCCGTTAGTCTACCGGGTGCCCCCGCCTCTACAACTCCTCAAATTCATGTTCCGCGGGGACCGGTTGACCTTTACAGAAGGTTTAGTGTGTACGGAGGAGGAGTTATCGGTCATTGATATACCCTCTACCGTCGTTGAGGAGCTCTTTTCGGGCGGAAAAATCTCCGAGCTCATGGCTTTAATAGACTCGTCTTACGAGGGGTGGGGACGATCTGTTTCGTTTGAACAGTAGTCGTAATTTTAATCAAGTATACTTTAGCAGCAGCAGTTTAATTGATGTCGCAGATATTTCTGCATACTTAAACCATTTGAGGCTGTTCCTGGCCTAGGGCTCTCTATTCCACAGAACGAAATGCGGGGCGCGCGCGAACGGCATGTTTGATCCGTGTAACCAAATATGGAAAATGTGGTGTGATCGCCTTGAGCGGGCTCAAGCTGATCACGCCTCAAGCTCGTCTGAGTTTGAAACTTACCGAGCTTAAGGTCAGCTCAACTCAACTTCCGGCAGCACTACCGCAAGTGTTCACTGGATCAAGTGTTCATTCTGACAAATACCATCAATTCCTTCCATATATGGAAGTCCGGCGAATGCCGGACGATTTTTTAAGCATTTTCAGGCCTATTCGGACCAGAAATTCTGTTCGTCACCGTCACCTATGCCCCAAGTGTTCAGTTCACAGGCCCTCGTCACCTGTCACCTGAACACTTGATCGGATTATGTAGTACAGTATCTGACACCTACGAGCTTCTGTATTTCCGGCCTCCAGTGTGGTCCAAGGCCGACGTCATCCTGCTGGAACTCGAATTCACCGAGGCAGAATACGAGTACATCAACGGCGTACGTCGCGATCGAGGCGAACCGCGATAAGGCGATCGATGTCTGACGATTTTGGCAGGGAGGCGATTGGGCAGCGCTCAAGAAGGAGCAGAAGTTCGGACAACTTCCACAGCTAACAGTGACGAATCCGAATGGAACGGCTCAGGCAAGTATTCGTCCAGCTGGAAGCGGTGTGCAGTTGTGGTACCAGATCGCTGACGAAAGTGTCAGCATATCTGGGAGTCTCTGGCCATCGAGCTTTACCTTGGGGAAAAGCACGGCCTGCTCCCCACGGATCCCTTCGAGAAGGCGACGTCGATCAGCATCCTCTCTGCTCTTCGCGCCATCCAGGACATCCCTCGGGTGCCACCTGCGCTGGCACCCGAGATCCGTGCCACAATGCACGAGACTTTCATTGCCGAGACCGTCCCTGCTGCCTTCAAGTGGCACGAATCCATCCTCGAGAAGAGCGGCGGACCGTACTACGCAGGCGAGGCGGTTAGTACTTCCCCGCATCGATGACCCTTGTAACCTCTGACGAGCGACGCTCAGGTCACACTCCCCGACCTCACGCTGCTGGCGCTGTATCTCAGATACTGTGATGTATACGGCGAGACGAACCCGGTTAACGCGAATAAGTTACCCAAGCTCATACGTCTCATCGAGACGCTTCTCGCTGGGAAGCTTGGAGAATTTGTCCGCGAGCGCCGAGATCCGGGGTTCATACTGCTTCCTACTCTGCCCTCAGCACAATGCTGACCTCTCTTTCGATAGGGTCGTGGAATGGGACAGAGAGAAGCACGAGTTCGTCCGTAAATAGGTATCCTGCATGAAGTGGATTGCGCGTCCTTGTGTTTGATAAGCGAATAGGTTTATTAAAAATTTGAAGGACTCGAAGAGTATGCGCGATCCTGTCTCATATGAATTGTGACTTATTGAACCCCATGATACTACAGTCGACTCCCTCTTAACCCATACCCCTCGGTGGACACGTCAGGGTATGGGTTATCAGAGCTTATGGGTTCCCAGGGAGGCCGAGAAAAAAATTCAAAAAAATTCGGAAAAAATTCAAATAAGCATGTAGAGCTATTTGTGCGTGAAATAATCAGTAATACATGTGTCTACCATCGCTACCGCCTCCTCCTGACGTGTTAGGCGGCCAAACTTCGATAAAATTTCTTCCATCTTCCGCGCAAACGGTTCATCTAAGTCAGCAACATACTCGCGCAAGGTCGCCGCAGCCTGCAGTGCTTCTCTTCGGCTAGGTTTCGGCTCGACCACATCATCGTCGTCCCCACCGTTCTGCTCTCGATCCTGTTGCGCAGCCCGCATTTGCTGGACAGCCTCAAAGATGTCTTCATCCGTGCCGTCTTCGATGACCTCCTCCTCCGGCATATGAACCAGATCCTCTATATCGACCACATTTTTCTTCTGGAGCACTCCGACCTCCTGCAGCTCGGCCAACACCTCAAAAAGTGCGGCCTCAGCGTCGGTAACAGGATCCGGCATAGAGGTGTCAATCACAGCGCTAGCAGCGGGCGCCGGCGCTGTCGCATCAGCGCCACAAAAGTCCCCGTCAACCGAAGCGGTGTCTGGTGTGGGAAGAATCCCAGCCTTTCGCCAACAATTGGCAATGGTTTCCTGCGTAACTTCGCGCCAAGCCATTTCTGCGAGCCGCATGGCCTGCAGTTGGTCTAGGTCATAAATGTGCGCCGGGGTAACTCCTGCATCATAGCGGTCCAAAGCACGTTGCATTGAGAATCGCCGAAAGTGAGCTTTAAAGCAACGGATGACCCCAGCGTCCATTGGCTGTACATGCGCCGTGAGATTGGGCGCAAACTTCTCTACGCGAACATTGGTGATACTTTTGGGGGGTTTGTGGCCGCTAAAGTTGTCCTCGAGTAGAAGGATGAACCGTTTTTGGGCGCGCATGTCTTTGTCGAGGGCCTTCAGCCATTCGCGATAAAGTTTTGCTGTCATCCAAGCTTTGGCGTTGTTCCGATATCGAAAACCCAATTGACCACCGGTTTTCTTTTTGAAAGCGCGAGGCCGTTCAGCTTTACCGATGATCAACGGCCGCAATTTCTCGGAACCGTCCGCATTGGTCGCCAGCGCGTAAGTGATGCGCTTCTTGATCCCCTTCACCCCAGACATTTGTTTGTCCATCAAGCCGCGATCTGGGGGCATCCTAATCCAAGGTTATGAGCAAAATATCACATCATAATGGGAGTAAGAATGGCTTACGCCCAAAAAAGTCCAGTTTCATCCATGTTAAAAACATCATTCAGCTCGTAGCCTTCATACACGATGATCTGTTGAATGCGCAGCCGTTCCTTCTCGATGTCGATGGGATCAGCAGAAGCAGCTTCTCCATGCCGCTTGAATTCCTTCAATCCACACCGTTTCTTGAGCCGTGTAAGCCAGCCGTCACTGAGAACCAGCCGTTCATCCTCTGGGATTCCGGCCAAATTCGCAAAAGTCGTCCATTTCTGGCGGATGATTTCGCCATTCAGATGAATGCCATCGCGCATGGCCTTCGCGATCCAGAGCTCCATCATATCCTCGATCTCCGGATGTTCCACTTGTTTCAGACGCTTCACGTCACCCGCCCTGCCCTTCTCCTTTTCCTTGTCCCACCGGTCTCGCCACTTCTTCTCGTTCTTGAGCCAATCAGAGACCAGTGGCTGTTTAATGCAAAGGTTCGGGTAAATGGGAGAAAAGTGCTCGGCGGTCTTCTTTTGGCTTGGCTTGGCTTGTGCATGATGCCAGTCAAGGATCTCGATGCGTTGGCTGAGTGTCGCATTTTCTTTCTTCGTGAACTTGGGAAGGGCCTGCTGTTTCTTCCCTTTCCCTGGACCTTTTTCGGGTTTCTTTGGATCAACTGGTCCTGTCCTCGTGGGTAAAGTTCCGAACAAAAATGGGAGCAGAAAAGAACACGCACTTTTTCGCTTCTTCGAGTCATCCGCCCCTCCGCCAAGCCCTTTGAGCTTCTCAAACAATCCCTTCTGCTTCGAATCGAGGCGGGACAGGCCGCGCTCGTAATCCGATGCGTTTTCGAGGTTGTGAATCAATGCAACTTCATCGACATGATTGGCATCGTTGTCGAGCCAAGCCTCATCCGCTGTTGAAATTTGTTGTTTATTGTTCAGACGCTGTGTCAATGCATCCCTTCGTTTTTTGATAGATTCTTTTAGTGAAGCGAGGCCTTTTCGAAGGATTTCAAGAGACATTGGGCATGGAACGGGCGCATCAGCCAATGTTACGATCAAATACCGATGGCCGAACAGATGCCGTCCTCACCCCGTGACAGTCCGGCAACTCACCGACTTGACTTCGCCAAAAACACGGAATTCTGCAGTGAAATATGGGTTATGAACCCTGGAAATTGTATGGATTATGGGGTACTGCAATATTATGGGTTTTAATTGAGAACCAAGGTGGTGGACTCCAAAAAGTATGGGTTAGAGCGGGTTATGGCTTATGAGGAGTATGGGTTAAGAGGGAGTCGACTGTATACGATAAACACGCAATCCCTTTGGCACCGTTGGTGAGTAGTGCTAGTAATGTAAAAGTCACTCACACTGTACGAGAAGGATTGAATTTCGATGGAGCGGCAAATTGTCGTGGAAATTGCAAGCTTGACTCGAGGGCGCGATGATACCCTCTATGGTATTGACCTCTCCCTTGCCAAATCGATCTCGCCCAGCGCAGCAATCACGAAAGCAGACGCTGCCACGTTGAGAAAGATCGCAGCATACGATACGAAGCTGATCAAGGTCATGGCGAATTCCTTGAGGCATCGTTAGATCGTATGAGACCTAGAAATTGGGCCGCCGTCCCAGAAAAGAGAGCCGTCTGGCGAAGGTCAAATAATTTCAAAGGTGAAGGCTATTCCAACTCACCAGAACCGCGGTACTTGAACAGTCGCCATCACGCTGATTTGAGAACTGACAAGCTTTAGAGACTCGTCTGTACGATCTGGTCAGCCACGCAGAAAGGGCAACGTTAAAACGGATCGTACATGATATGGGATGTCCCCGTGGATGTTCAGTAGTGTGCGCGTACGTTGCTCAGAATACCAGACAACTGCGTATCCAGCCCTGTGGTGTTTCTCCAATTCTGCGGTGCTTCATAAAGGCAACGTCCCTTGCGTACACCAGCAGGCAGTAGAGCCTCCGAATTTGCCATGACGCTTCAAACACACACTATTTAATGGTAACGCGGCGAAATTTGTACCCCTCGTGTCCGAGCCCGAGCGCAGGTGGGGCAAGAGTGGCTGCAGGGCGTGATAGTCGGAGTATGAGAGGGTAAGAACAACCCGGTGTTCTGAGTAATATCGCACTAATACATCCTTAGAATGGAGTCAGTCGTATAAAATGGCCGCCTCGCTTAGTGGAAGATGCGCGTGAACCATACAGATACTAAAATCCCGTAATCTCTGAGGCCCTCCTTGCATCGCGCCAGTCAATACTTGCCCTCATTGCGCGGTCTGGGCCTTTCTCCCACCCAATCACGTCCGATTACGACCAACGGATGGAGAATGCTGGGGAGTCGAACCAAGTGAAACACGCCAACAACTTTGTCCACCAATTCGATTCTGCGCATATTCTCCCCGGGGATGCATCGCTTATCGATCCACATACAGCTTTCGTGGTTCAATCACTTCCCTCCGACATGGCTGCTCCCGAAGATGCCGACGGTGACTTCAAGGGCGCCGCTGGTGCTGTTTCAGTGGACCTCCGTCGTCGGGCAACTACACTTGCACCCTTGCTTTTCCAACTTATCATTCTGGGCCTGTATCTGCGTCGAACACCCGCCGATGATCCCCAAATATACTTCTTGGCCCGCGAACTTACCCGGAAGGAGTTGCAACATTTATCCGTGGACGATTCTTTTTATGCTCATAAACGAGGCAAAATCATCCACCATATGACCGTTCCTGAAATTGTTCTTCAGACTCCGGAGACATCAGCCAAGGGCGAGAACATCCCTCGCAATTGGTGCAAAATCGGCACTTCTGTCACCAAGGCCGCAGGCGCTCGCATCCCACGTAGTTTCCGCCTGGCAACCGCCTACAATTGCGAAGGGGAGGAATATGCATAGCCACCAAAGATTTCCAGTGTTCCACAGCTTCAGCCCGTCGAAGCGGGGCCCCAATTCCAGCTGCCGAGCCCTTTATACGATCTTCCGCCGGACATGGAGATTGACCCTTTACCACATGTCGACCGGCTTGTGAACCATACGGATGCTCCGAGCGAGTTGAAACGGAAGCATGAACACACCCTTGAAGAAGATGATGGCCGCAATCGGGTTCAGCCCTGTTCAGCCGCCATCCGTGGGCGCTTATAACTTGCGCAGAAGTGCCAGGCCTCGGAAGAAAGCTGGGGCGGGCCTGAAATAACTCGTAGCACTTGAGAGTTGAAATAAAAATGTTTCTTGGTTGTCTTTGCACTGTATGATCTGCAACTCGTGGCTAACTTGGGTGTACGAACTAACTTGGCGGTGATTGATGCCATCTGATGGCATAAGTTAAATTCTGTGATGAACTTGGCACGCAAGTTGACTTAAGTAACTTGTAAGTTCACTGAAGGAACTTGTAAGTCATTTCAAGTTCCACTAAGTAAATGTAAGCTAGTAAGTTGAGGCTGTTGTCTTCGTCCAAAACCCAGCCGCCGGCGGCCCAGTGACCGGTATCGACCGATGCCATGACATAGGTCAATTTTGAGACCAGAATCGACCCTCGTCGGTCTTTGGGGCAGCAACCTCCAAGTCGAGATTTGATTCGAACCTTGAAACAAAAAAGTCGAGGTCACAAGACACAATCTGGATCAATCGATCACATTCCTCCCAACCGAAGGCTATCCCAGCAAACAACAGAACAAGTTGTGAGTTGAAACCGGTCACAATGCACCTACTAAGTGCGCTGAATGGTTTCAGGAAATTTGGAAGTCACCAGCTAAATATGATTCAATGCAGCAATGACAGTGCGGTCCCTCTGCATTGCAAGATCGTAGTAATATGAGGTTCAATCCGCATGGAAACTCTCTGTCTTGGGCTCAGAATCATGTAGGGACAATGAAAACGGTGATACTCCTGGATTATTTAGACAAGGGGGATGTATACACCACTCTAGACTGAAGAAATGTACTTCTCATGGGGTTTAAAGCTGCTATTAACCCTAGGAGGAGTTTTTGTGCATGCGGGCAATAACCGTAGAGGCGGAGTTTCAATAAGCTAAGTTCGCCAAGCGTGGGAAAAGCAAAGTAAAGTTCGGCCCACCAAAGCCGAAGGGCTAAGTTAACTTGGCAAGTTAACAAATAAGTTTCTTTATGCGGACTCTCTGATCACCCATCCACGAACAAGAAAAAAGACTTCCTCATAACAGGCATTCAAGTTACAATGTTACAGTTAACAATTGCCATTCCTCTCTTCACTCGTACATCCTTTTCCCCTTGAAGTTGTCATCATGCCGACGCCTACATACGGTGGCCCAAGTTGATGTGCACCACCTTAACATTTGTGTAGTTGTGCAGTGCATACTCGCCCAGCTCGCGCCCGATCCCGCTCTGCTTGAACCCGCCGAACGGCACGTTCGCGTGCAGCTAGTTCACGCAGTTGACCTGGGGTGGGTGTGGTGCATTAGCGAATTTGAAGAATCCAAAAGATGGCATTGGTATAAGTGAATACAATTCCTAACAAAGTATACCATGAACAGTGCTTCAGGAATCAGGATTCCCACTGGGTGTCTAGGTATCAACAGTTGGTGAGGTTGAAGAACTCCGCAGGCCGCGGCCTCCAACGCCTCCAGCCACAAGGCTTTCCATGCTAGTAGCTACTTTCAAGGTATGTGAATGTGAACATGGGGCACACATGTACAGACAGAGAGTGAGCCTTGGTTGTGCAAAGGGTTCCAAGCAAAATCACAGCCCATTGGTTGAACCCACCCATTTGAATGGCAAGATGTGGTCTCTTACCCACAGCTGTGGACCAGCTTGAAGCTCGATTGAGGGTGGGAGTCATATTTAGGCCTCAGAAGATGTGTACCATTTTTTATGTATGTGCCGGAGGCCTAAAGCACACCTCCGACACCTCCGGCACCTTCTAGGAAGGTTTACACATCCTGTGTCCAAGACAGCCCCTTCAGCTCATGGAGTAATAGTGTGTTTGGAGGACCCAGAGTTGTGGGATGAAGTGCTAGACTCAAGTATTTGGTGACGGAGGTGATGAAGGTGCCTGACGGAGGCAATGCAGGTTTAAAGTCAATGAAGTAGGTGACTTATTTCAGATCCGACAGCTTCACAATAGATACATTGGAGGATACAGTGTACAATACCCTGATTCAAGGTATTTGCAACCAGAATGGCAGAATGATGGAGGCCTCCACCACCTCCGACACCTCCAACGAGACACATTCAAGGTGTTCAAAGCTAGAAAGTGGAAATCAAAACTCTGATAAGAACATAAACGGTAGAGTGGAGTGTCTCTGCAACTAGAATGGCAGAACAATGGAGGCCTCCACCACCTCCGGCACCTCTGACGAGACACATTCATGGTGTTCAAAGCTAGAAAGTGGGAATCAAAGCTCTGATAACAACATAAGCGGTATAGTAGAGTGTCTCTTTTATTTGATCTTCGTAGGGACCCAAATTGGGACCCCACATTCAACAGGGCGGAGCAGTTCAATTGCCCCAGAAACCTAAATCCCATGCTCTGGATAATCAATTAGGCCTGGATTTCAATGATTTCGATGTTCCTTGTGGCCAGTATTGATCTGGTATTTTTTTAACGGGGGAGTATTGAATTTGCACATATCTGATGGCATGGTAACTCACCCACAGAGGCATGAAATCAGTATATAATAACCTGAGACAGTAGAGAACATGGTACATATATATCCTACAAAGTAATTGAGCAATGGAGCCCTGGTAAACCACGGTGGAGGCCCTGATGGAGGCCCACCACCGATGCCTCCAGCGGTGAGGATGGTGGGAAGATGCTGGGAGATGCCGAGAATTCACAGGCCCCTAAAAGGAACAAATGACATAATAGAAGCCCCACACCTCCGGGACCTACGCACCTCCGACCGCCTTTTAGGGGGTTTTTACTAACATCCCAAACAGGCTTTTATGTAATGGCGCCGGAGGTCGCTTAGGTGAGTTAGTGTGGGTGGGAGGATGGGGAGGGAGCGGGACTGGGAGGGAAGAGGAAGAGTCCTGTCCAGGGCCGCTGCAGGTGCAGGTACTACGTGCAGGGACGCCGTCGCTCGCAGCAGCAATGTCGTGAGCGTCAGGGCAGCCGCAAGCCGCAGCCACAACAAGCGACGGGGACAAAGCTCGTACGCCGCAACAAGTGTCAGCTGACGAAGCCCGTCCGCCACGCCAGCTGCTCAAGGCACCATCGATCCCACGCAATAAAGGTGGGAAGCCACGCAGTAAAGGGTGGAGGCCACGAAGTAGATGCCACGAAGAAAGAGCTCAAAAAAGAAAAAGAAAAACATGCACATCATACTTAGTCTCCCTAGTCAGACCAAATATCAAGATTATTTTTTTTGAAAATTTGGAGAGGGAAAAAAATAACCTGATATATTGGTCTGATTCCACTCGCGCATCAAAAGCCGTAGGTCAGTGTTCCGGATTAGGCCATTCCCAAAAGGGAAGTGTCACCTGTGACATTTACTGTCACGTCATCTGGGTCGCGTCCATTCGCGTTTTCTACCGCGCTAAATGGCCGAATCCAGCGCTTTTATTCCCTGGGCCGGTCCTATGACCCCCGCAGCAGTCAAGCAGTCCCTCACTTCCAGAAATGGCGGCCACTCGGCGGCACAAAGTGCGCGCAAAGGCCCCAATGGTATCTCCCGCCCCCTCGATATCCCGCACTTCTATGGCAACATCCAGTTCGGATCCATACGAACTCCGGAACGGCCCTTCGACTATTCCCCGCCCAAGAAAAGGCCTTGCGCTACCTCACAGGCCAATGAGAATGCCGCGCCATCCACATCTACCAGCTCCCCCTCACCTCGCGATCCGGACGAGCCTCCAGAAATGCGACGCAAAGCCACATCGGCTCTTTCTCAGTCCGATACTGAATCTACGAAGAGAAAATCACCTAGAACAGATGCTCAAAAGATCGAGACCATTCTCGAGGCAATACAAGCGCAGGGCTGGACGCTCGGGTGCTTCATGTACAATCTCTTCTGCACGAAGGACACCAAGGGCGACACAATATATCGTAGCCCAAGCCATTCCCAGATGGTCTCAATTTTTCTTGCCGGGCGGGGCAGAAAAACCGTGGCCAATATCATTACACAATGGATGGCACATCCCGACGGACGCATCTCTGCCGATTCACCCAATGCCGACCTAATGTACTCAACCACAGTCCCATACACCGAGATCAAGCCGGTCCGCGCCGCTCTTACAGCGTTCTCGACGCAGACCATCGGGAAGAAGGTCGGCGACGAAGCTGAGAGTGCCGTACAGCTCAGTAGCGGCCTCCATGTTTCCATTGGCTCGAAGCATCCGGAAACAAAGCTTCGTCGCGAAGATTTCGGAGAGAAGACCATTCCTCGTGTTCAGTTAGTCATCGAGCGCGAGCAGCCGGTCACTCTATACCTTTTCAACAAGATTGCGATGCGGAAACCCCGAAAGCGCGAAGGCGTCGTCATCCGGCGCAAAATGCGGCCTGCAGAGACAGCAAGTGATCTATCACCTCTTGAATTTTGTTGCTAATTATTCTGCCTTCCAGGTGATCACCCATTCCATCGAATCACTCAACTTCTGTCGCACAGATCGAGCAAACCTGCTGCCGCTCATGCGCGGAATTTTATATTTCGGCTCCTCCGCGCCGGTCGAGTTGATGAACTACAACAGTCGGATCGGGAATATGCCCGCCCCCGCCACAATTCGCCGGGAACTCATCAGTCTCTCGCAAGAGGAGGCCCGCACCACGCTTGTCCATGGCCAGGATCCCGAAACCGCGGGCTTTCTCTTTGTCGATAACACCCAAAACTATCATCGACAACGGGATCTCCGGATCGGGCGCGAGACCGTTATGAACGTCGGAATGTCGGGCCCATATATGGAGGCACCCGACGTCGATGTGAACGTCTTTAACCTCGCAGATAAGAAATAATGATGCCTTCGGGGCAGGCCATCGTTCACCCACTTGCTTGTAGCGGGAAGAAGCAAACGATCACTACAGAGCTGAAGGACGGCATGCTTGATTTCTTTCAGCAGATCGGGCAAACTCCAGATGCGTATTTGAAGCGCAAACTCCCAGTCGGTGGCGACGGCCTTACCTACGCGATGCTTCAGCAATTGCAAACTTACCTCCAATTCCACAACGACACCTTCAAATCGTTCGAAGTCATGGAACCACAGCTCCAGGTGTGGCATACCAAGTGGAAAGATGTAATTCGCATCTTCCAAACGCACTGGGGACGGACAACGGGTAAAAATACGAACCCTGCATCGCTCGGCTTCAGCGCCGCAAAAATTGGACGGTCTGCACCCGCGAACATGAAGAAAGTTGAGTTCTACACCGGTACACAGTTGCTCTACCTCGTCCTCGACGCGAAACTATTGGACATATGGCGGTGTGTATTTACGACTCAATATTCCGGTGTTCTCTCGACATAATTCATCGTTAACAGTCTCGCATTTAAAACAGATGATATCTTCGTATACTTCGAGGAACTCGAGAGAACAGGCAAGCTTCCTGACAAGGAGACACTGCTGCCGATGGCACGCAAACTCTACCGCGCATACGGCACAGCTCGTGGGCGTGACCATGCGATGCATGATACGGGCATGGCCAGTGAGTGGGCGCAGACGGCACCCGCTGGCACGCCATGGGTTCCACAGGAGATCGAAGACTCTAGCCTCGATCTGAAGAAGCGAAAGGGGACCAAAAAAGCGCTGGGCTCCGCGGCCCAGAAAACCAGGAAAGCGAAGCAAAAACCGGTTCCGAAGCCTTGCCTAGGTGACTTTGTGTTAGCTCAAGGAATCGACTTCATTCGCGACGGTATAAACTCCCGGAAGTTGATGATTTTTGTTGCACGAGGGGATATTGGGAGACTGTACGAGTGTCTCAAGGTGCGTAACCGCCTTTAATCATTATTAATTCCGCTCATTCAATCCATCAGTACATGTTATTCACGTTCGGAGGGTCCACGCACACGAACTACCTCAATTACGTGCTCGAAGGTTATGAATCTCGAGCTGGAATGCAGCCCAGGTCTTAAGATTGCACTCTTGCGCGGCCTCATCTGGAACCTATCCGGGCTTCCCGGCCACTGCGAGGAAGGCGATTACATCGTGGAATTTTTTAACCGGCTTCTGGAGGACGTCGTGGAACAGAAGAGTGCGCAATTTGATGATATATTCATTCGCAACATCATATCCCGGAACCTTCGACACATTGCACAGTTGAAGGTTGCGTGGCGGACCGGGGTGGGAATGAAGAAGAAGGCACATAAACGTGCTGAACCGCACACCAAGCCCGAGATGCGGACACTACTAAAGCTTTACAGGAGCACAGAGATTCACAGCCGCCGTCTAACTCGCCAGTCGATGACCAGGACACCGATGACTTTGCCAGAGGTGTCAAGAAACTTCGCGAGGGCGCACTCCAAACGGCGGTTACTAAATCGACAAGTAATCGACAGGTTTTTCGGACAGACGCCGTTGCGCCTCCTGCAGAACTTCAAGCAGAAGTCATCGTCGGCGATTCTGATGTCCCACGGGACGCTGGCGAGGATACTAGCGAGGATACTAGCGAGGATACTAGCGAGGATCCTTCTGATTCAGAATCCGATGACGGCCCTTCATCTTCTGACTCTGAGTCAGATCCGCAGTCATCAGACTCCGATTCGGACGAGTTTCCACTGCCGAGTACCAGCAGCTTCTACGCGACTCGCGGTCCGACGTTCCTAGTTGATGGCGAGCTGATATTTGACGAAAGAGATATGCTGGTTGGGCCGGAGGATGAGGAGTATTCGGAGTCTGGCAATGAGGACGAAGAGCTTGACGAGGATTAGAGTACTATTACATCATATTAATTCTACTTCTTCTTCTTCTTCTCCGCTGCCTTCGCCTTTCTGATCTCGCTAAATGTGTCTCGCAACTCGACAAGTACCTCGAAAAGCTGCGTGTGGTACCCTTCGAGGCCTACGATCCGAGAAATAAACGGACTGAGATGTGCCACGGTGAAACGCTGACTATTGAACCACAGGTGAAATAAAGCGTGAAAGCTGAGCACAAAAGTGAACAACCAACAACACCAACAACACACAACAACTCAAACTATCAAACGCGCAAGTTCGGGGTTCCTACCAGGTATTAGGCAGTGGCAATTTGGGACTTTACAACGCAAAAGCAGTTTTTAGCTAAAGGTGATTTTTGGGACAACCAGACCATTCTAGGCACTTAACACGACCTCAGAGGGTAAGGAAAATAGGATTGGGACAACAGGGGTTTGTAATTACTTCCAAGGTGATCTTAAGATCAATAGGATTTTGTCTGGCACTTATATTCTGGTAACGGGCTTGATAACTTATGGCAAAGTAATGACGAAGGTTACAGCTCCACAGAAATCTGATGTTCAACTTGCTCGCGCGTACTGGTAACTTGTAACTTGCACTTGATTAGCTCTTTCGAACTTCTCAACTTGTCTCGCGTTCAAATATCAATTGAAATCAAATTTATTCCCACAATGTAAGCTAACTGAAAGAACTAAAAGTTCCTAGAGTTGTGCCGAATAGAGTCTAGACGTTCCCACACAGGACCTAGCTGGTAGCCTTGGTCTCTGGGTAAAAAAAGGGTAGAATCCACTGGCTCCCTCCTAGAGAACTACGGGTATTTATACAAACGAGAGATCCAAATAAGGAAATCACAGTATCTGGTCACAAAATAATACAAACGGGTATTCAGAACTCGTCGGATAAACGCTCCGAGCTCATTTAGCTGCGAAACCGGCCCTGTTGAAAGTTAGTTCGCGAGAAAATGGTATATTTATTATTTTAATGGTGGCTGAGACCTCCGTCCTCAGTCACACCAGGAACGAGCCGCATGGCGCGCTCCACTCTGACTCGAATCCGCAGCTGCTGCGCTGCAGATCCCATGCGTTTAATGACAGCTCCATATGGTTTCTAGGCTTTTAGATAAAGCAAGTGCCTAGACCGGGTGATCTCTATTTAGCCACGCGGAGTTGTTGTTCCGCTGGCCCGATCATCGGTCCGGTTAAACTGTTGACACTTCCTGTCAAAAGCCTGATCGGCTTTATCGGGAAGTGTCGGACTTGTCGCCGCGCGAGGTCGCTTTGACCGCCGCAACGTTGTGCAAACTCTAATCGTGTCCCCAGCGTATTGCCCATTGTCTAGATGGCGTGCAGTAACTATGTCCTTGGTAGGATCGTGCAGGCAAGTCCCAGTTCCTCACAGAACGGATGGATGACCTTTAGCTAAAGGTAGTATAGCTGCTTGGGAATCTGGCCCATAGTGGTACCGTCATCACAACCGAGCGCCTACAGATAGCACACGTAGTATATCCTTAGCTGGATGTTCGGACCTCACACTAGCTCTCTGGAGCGTGATCTATTGGCTTATA
This sequence comes from Mycena rosella, assembly GCA_029378255.1. NCBI lineage: Eukaryota > Fungi > Basidiomycota > Agaricomycetes > Agaricales > Mycenaceae > Mycena > Mycena rosella. The sequence continues at coordinate 423,326 of JARKIE010000004.1, read as the reverse complement.
TGGCCCTAGTGAGTAATAACAGACGCAAAATTGAAAGATTTCACGCCTGGTCACAGGGCCGGCCTATCAACGGTGCTGATCTTCGCGAAGCGGTCCAGAAGCTGGGTAATAATGATGTCGGGGAGGAATTCGGCGAGGGGAGTGAGGCCCATTGTCCGGTCAGAGGCCTCCAACCAGACGGTGACACGGAAATCCCCTAGACGAGATCTCCCAGCCTCCTTCATGACCTTTGTCAACCGCTTTCCTGCAGGGATATCCGAGGCAACCTGTTTCTTCTTCGGCGGCGGCTGATACAGCTCGTGGGAAGAAGTCTCCGGCGTGCATCCGCTACAAAGACAGTGTGCGGGACGTGGAGCTAGGGGGTTCGCAGTGCAAGTTTTGCAAAGGCATGGGGAGTTGCTAGGGGGGTTGTCGAACTGGTGATCCTGCTCGACCGGTTTACATTTTGCCGTCAAAATCTCGGCGGTCGGACGCGACATCCTGGTAACAGAGCTCCCCGCTTTCTTTGCATCTGCATCGTTCTCCACATCCGACTGCTGTACAATTTTCGCTGCGAGCTCCATGTGGTTGCTGGAGATGTAGAAGATTGCACGAGGGTTCTGGATACCCAGACGTGCGCGGCCAGATTTTTGTACGTACATCTCGACGCTCTCAGGCTCCCCGATTTGAATGTCAATTTTGATAACCCTGATGTCATTACCCTGCGCCAGACCATTCGTCGCGAGAATGATCTGACATTTCGGGTCATTGGCGATGTCCGTCAATGTCGCGAGCTTGTCGTCGGGCCAATTGAGTCCGGTGTGGGTGTGGATCCGAACGTCACGATCAGGATCGTTGGGTAGAAGGCCATTGAGATAGGTTTTAAGTCGGTGGACGAGGGAAATTGTGTTGCCAAATATGAGTGTCTTGTCACTTCCGTCGAGGACCCACGCAATCTCAGGGAATACGCGACCGTCAATCCCCGAATACAGTTGCCGGAACAGGATCCGGATGTCATGACGTGCGTTGGAACGCCGAATGAGATAGAATTCCCCTCGATTCACACCCAAGAACGCGAAAATAGTGTTCTGAATCATCAGATCGGCTAGGAGAGTGGCGGTCAGTCCAATGACGGGGATCCCTGGGCGAAGTCTGGCCCTCATATAACCAATCTGCAAGAATGCCTTGCGAAATATGAGGCCCCAGCGCACGAGTAAATGGATCTCGTCCACTCCGAGAGCGCACACACAATTATAAAAGGGCTCGAATGCGAGGAGGTCTCGGAACCCCTGTAAAATGAGCTGCTCAGGCCCAAGAATCAGCATTGCGATTCCAGTGCGTGCTCTGATCCAGAGGTCTGCGCTGCGTATCCGAGCAGCGGCAACAGTATCGGCATTGATTGTGAGTGCCGCAACACTGATTTTTGCCATGTTCTCGTCCTGAAACCGGCATAAGCTGTTAATAAATGAATTATATTGCTCAGCGCACCATCTGCTGTTCAATTGAGCTGGTGGGACAAACAACAATGATTGCCGGGTCGATAGGGAAATGTACAGCGGGACAGAGTGCCGGAGCTTTGGAGATCGCAATCATGACAATGATGGTCAGGAAAAGGTACGCCGTCTTGCCAGATCCAGTGGGTATTACGGCCACAAGGTCTATCCCGTCAAAAACCTTGCAAATACCATCCAACTGGTAGTGGTGCGGCTCGAATGTGGGGAGAACAGCGAGGAGGATTTTGCGGACCAATGTGAAGCCTGGTTCGGAGTAGAACTTGAAGGCATCACATATATGGGATAGCAAGAGTAAGAAAAGTGCGAGGAGGAAGGCTGTGCCGCCCATGGTCGCGCAAATGGACAGAGGTGTGGTGAAAAATAGTTGTGTTTGTCTCGCACGTGACTACGGGAAGTGCCGAACCGTGACCTATGGCTTACACATGACAAGTAAAACTAGACTACATCATACTGCAACTGGCTGACCTGCGGCCCCTGGTCCACGCCCGGCGAAAACGGGTCCCCCACATTGATGCTTGCTGTCTTCTTCGTGAACTCCGCGAGGAACTTGTCGCAGATGCCCGCCTGCACGAAGATGTGCGAGCCTGTGCAGCACGCCTGGCCGTGGTTCCAGCTGGGTGGAGGGGGTGGTTAGTGAGGGGCAGAGGGAGGATGAGGGGGGGGAGGGGAGGAAGGCAGCGGTGGTGGTGGTGACGTGGCATGCCTGTGTACTACCGGCAACGGCGGGAATGTCCCCACTGACCCTAGTGCCCCGAGGGCGTCTACGAGCAGCGCCAGCAATCACGGCACACTCGGCACCCGCTGTTGAGTGGAAAATTTGTTTCCCTCAGAGCACCTGGAAATAATGTTATTCGAGGTTACCCTAATAGTTCGATTCTCCAAAGAAGGAACTTCCTTTCTTAGGATTTGGTGGTGACACCGGGGGCAAAAGCCAGTGCATGCGGAAACGACATGCGTCAAGCGCATGTCTTTCGCACTTGGTCGCATCCTCGGATCAGTGATTGACAAAGGTGTCAATCACCTCTTTGGCATCTTTGTTTTTCCTTTGAATTTGCCCCGAAAAACAAAGGTGCCAAAGAGGTGATTGACACCTTTGTCAATCACTGATCCGAGGACGCGACCAAGTGCGAATGACATGCACTTGACGCATGTCGTTTCCACATGCGCTGGCTTTTGCCCCCGGTGTGAGTGTGCTGGTTGGAGAGGTTGTCAAATGCTTACATTACCCGAAAACTAAATTAATTAGCTGGTGGGAAAAGTCACGTGTCATATTTCGTGGGTGCAACGGAGATCAGATGTATGGTGCGTTGATAAGACTTAAGATAGCTTAAGAGTTGAAGCACACATATGAGAATGTGAAGTAGATTTATTCTGGTGCTAAGACTAGAACAAGTAATTAATAGATTGGGGGTGCTAAGTAGTGGGGAATCAGCTCGCTTCGTGGGTCCTTATATACCTTTCAAAAATGATGACTAATCCTAATTGTGTAATTCAAATATGACTCATTCTGACTCCCTCTGACTCACTCGCCTCATGTTTGCAGCATGTTTTCCCATCTGAGTCATTTCTTTCTGACTCATTATGATGATCTGATCGATTGATACGTTTTCCCACGATCCGTATTGATCCGATCAAATTTGGCTGGCGGGGTCTTTTATGCCAAACAAAATTAAATTGGCACACCGCCCAGCCCACTTGGGCCACCTGCCCCAAGCTCTGGGGTGCGCCATTCAGGCTCGGGCTCGGGCTCCATTCCCCCCAAAAAACAAAATAATAAATAAATGAAGAAAACCCACAAAATCCCATGCACCGCCCAGTTGACCGCCTGCTCCAGGTCCACGTTGTCAAAAATGATGTTCAGGCTCTTCCCGCCGAGCTCGAGCGTCACGTTCTTCAGGTTCGACTCGGCCGCCGCCACCACAATCTTGCACCCGATGAGGGTGGAGCCGGTGAAGGCGACCTGGGGGGCGTTAGTGGGGAAGATAAGGGAAGGAGGGGGAAGAGAGGAAGGGGACAGTGAGCCAGCCGTGCGTGAGGTAGCCAGCCACGACCCGGGTAAGCGACGGGGCTTTGAGTCGAAGACCGCTGCTACCCACGACCAGCCCCACCCAGCCCAGGCACGAGGCCGAGCCTCTTGCTGCCGTCGGTGCGCCTCGACGTGCCAACAGAGGCGCCCCGGCGACAAATGCGCACCAGAGCGCGAGCAGCATGTCAACGCACACCCACCCGCCCGGACCAGTCGTTGTCGTGGGCGGAGCTGCTGCTGGTCGTTCTTGTTGTCGTGGGATGGCTGGCGTAGCGAGGAGGGCTCGTGGGCAGCTGGTCCGGGCAGGGGGGGGTGTGCATTGACATGCTGCTCCCGCTCTGGTGCGCATTCGTCACCGGGGTGCCTCTGTTGGCGCTTCGAGGCGCACCAACAGCGGCAAGGGTGGCGAGAGGCTCGACCTCGCACCCAGGGCGAATTCTGAGAAGGGGCTTGTGCCAAGATGCTGAAAAAGGGCAATGTGTTCTATGTTCTCTATCGTTTTAGGAACTCCCTTGGGCCCTTAGGTCTCTGCTGACACCTTATTGATTCGAAGTGCGAAAGTCTTTGGGCCTATTCAGAATTTGCTTAGTATCTCTCGGTACTCCAGGACACAATTTGTGTTTCTTGGCAAATCAGTTGAAACACAATTGTGTCTGTCTGGCCACACCTGCCACTTGTGTCATAAATCCGAGTCTGCCATTTCATAGCAAGCCATTGTAGGATATTTAAATTGATTTCATCTGTCCCAACAACTAACAATGTGCAGTGTGTAGTTCGAAAACAAGAAATCAAGAGATTTGATCTGCTTAGTCATCCATACGTAAGATTCTATTACTGGTTTCTAAGCTTCCTACACTGATTCAGGGATGGAAATAGCTACCCGATGCCTTTCAGTAATTCACCACATATTTTGCTGCTCCCAGGCTGACGGGTTCAACTCTTGAGAAGGATGAAGTCATGTGAACGAATACACTTGCTTCCAAAAACGCACCAATTTAACTACGAATGAGACACATGTATCTGGTTCACGTCTTGACCGGATCTATGTACCGGTAGACCGTTTTAAACGATATTGAAATTGGTCAATCGAACCTAGTTTAATCGCCAGTGACCACCATTTGATTTCTGTCCAATTGACATGCCGGCCAGACGAGGAGTATGGGCCAGGAATTTGGAACTTACCGATTTATCTCCTTAAAACACCAAGATTATATTTCCATCCGTTCAACGAAGCTCGCAGAAGAGCTGGAAGAGCTGAACTGTACGAAATGGCAAAGCCAGCAGAACATCCAAAGCCTTTGGCACAAATTCAAGATTGACGTTACTGCAGAAGGTAAAAAATGCTCCCGCTTGGTCAAAGAGAGAACCCGCCATCTCCGCACCTGGACGGCACAGAAACATCTTGTTATCAATGATGCAGATATGCCTACGGAGGACAAACATCTTGCAATTCTGCACCTAGAGGGAAAAATTGAAACCTATCTTAGCGAAGAAGCTGACCATCAAAAGGCTCAGTCAGAGGCTCGATACGACATTGAGGGTGAGACCCTGAAGACTGACACTGGGGGCAAGAGCCAGCGCATGCGGAAACGACATGCGTCAAGCGCATGTCATCCGCACTTGGTTGCGTCCTCGGACCAGTGATTGACAAAGGTGTCAATCACCGTTTTGGAACCTTTGTTTTTCAGGGCAAATTCAAAGGAAAAACAAAGGTGCCAAAGAGGTGATTGACACCTTTGTCAATCACTGATCCGAGGACACGACCAAGTGCGGACGACATGCGCTTGACGCATGTCGTTTCCGCATGCGCTGGCTTTTGCCCCCAGTGTGACTATTGGACTCGTTCCACCAAGGAGTATCACCTGAGGAACACTATAAACGAATTTAAGACAACAGAGAATGATTCGACTGTACCCTGCTTCGAAACTCATCCAAAACAAATGGCCAAGATGGCCCGGGATTACCACGAGGCAACACAATATGTCGATGTTTCCAACAACAACTATGGTCGAATGATGTGCACTGAGGAAGTGCTTGAGAAGTGCGATGTACGGTTATCTCAAAATGAATACAATGAAATGAACAAGGCTCTTACGGAAGAGGATATACGAAATGCATTGAAACTGTCCAACAATGGTAAAGCCCCGGGGATAGACGGCATCCGATACGAGTTTTTCAAAGCCATGGACATTAAATACAAAAAATATAAAGACAAGCCAGACGGGGCTTTTAACAGTTTCGGGTTCCTGGCGGACTTATACCGCGACATTGGACACTTTGGATTATCCGATGGATGTAACTTCAACATGGGATGGTTATGTCCCGTGTTCGAAAAAGGAGACACAGGTCTCATTAGCAATTACAGGCCAATTACTCTGTTGAACACAGACTACAAGCTTATGACAAAGGCTTATTCTATTCGACTAATGAATGTTGCCCCTTCTTTGATAAAACCGGACCAAGCAGGCTTCATGAAAGGACGGAAAATGGAAGACCAGGTTAAATTAGCGAAATTTCTGCTGAACTCACTGCATTCAGCCGGTCCCTAGACAGTTTTGTCGTCTAGGCGACTACGCAGAGTGCCGAGGAGTTACGCCCGGCTAGCCACGCGATCAACTAGACAGCACGTGGCGAGCTGCGTCTAGGCGGCTATACTCATCTCGACACGTCTTGCCTATGTCGGCCCTGCCCAACCATCATTTCACAATGCACCTTGACCTGGTCTCGAGCGCACATCGCCGCAATTCACCGGGAGCTTTTAGGCCGAGCTGGGGTGCACATCATAGTACGGCTCACGACCGAAATACACGATGATGTCAGTTTGATTTCGGCTGGTCGGGAGGGCGCGGCGGCGTAGAGAGACGATGTGTTCCCATACATAGTCAAGCTCTGTGCACCAGTGGGGGCTCAGGAAAAGAGAGAGTGGCACCATTTACAAGTCGCCGACAAATCACAAAGTTTATTCGTTGCGCGAGCATAAATTAGATGGCGGTTTGCCCAATGTAGAAACGGTGCAGGGTCATGTATTATAACTGGTCGCGTCGGTGGTGCAGCGGCTGCACAACACCAGGGAGTGCAAAGAAGATGGAAAGAGGAAGGCAAGTTCCTCAACACGGTTGCGACTAATGAGGGAGGCAGGGATAGACGCATCGGTGGAGGCAGCTTACGCGGGCCTTCGGGCCGCTAGTCGATGGCTATGCTAGGCGGTGCCTAGGCGGCCTAGACCATCATGATCTGGGCCGATATGTCCAACTAGCCGCATATAGACGGCTGTCAGTGCCGCTAGATCATGCCGCGTCTAGGGACCGGCTGAATGCAGTGACTATGCTGAAGTTGCAGAAGAAGATGGTGTACTTATCGCCCTTGACCAGGAGAAGGCTTACGATTGAATTAATTATGATTACCTTCTCCGTGTCCTAGACCATATGCGATTCCCTCCCAAATTTTCAAAGATAATCCAAAGTCTGTACACTGACGCCAAAACTATAGTGATAATCAATGGCGAACTCAGTGATCCATATGTCGTTACCAGGGGTGTGAGGTAAGGTGACCCCCTCTCCTGCTTATTATTCAATCTGGCTATTGAACCGCTTGCATGCCTGCTGCGGAAATCCGATCTTGAGGGAGTAGTCATTCCCGGAACAAATAAGACTCTAGTGGTATCACTTTTTGCTGACGACACCACAATCTACTTGAAATCCACTGACTCCATGGAGACTCTGTGGAGCATTCTACGCCTCTGGTGTGCCGCATCCACTGCAAAATTCAATGAGCATAAAACAGTGCTCCTTCCTTTTGGGAGGTCCTCCTATCGGCAGAAAGTCATACGAGAAAGACAGATCAACAACCACCCCCCCATTGGTGACATCAACACAACTGTTAGAATTGTACCTGACGGCGAGAGCTGCCGCATGCTAGGTGCATGGATCGGCAATAATATCCCTTACACCACACCATGGCCTTCTGTGCTGGAAAAAATTAATACCGATCTCATGCGCTGGCAAGTAACACACCCGACCCTGGAAGGGAAGCGTCACATCATTATTATGGTAATTGGAGGTCGAACACAATACCTGACCCGAGTTCAAGGGATGCCAAAGGACATTGAGGACACACTCGAGAAATTGATACGGTCCTTCTTGTGGGACGGAAAAACAGCCAGAGTATCACTGGAGACAATGATCCTCCCAGTTGATCAAGGAGGCAAAGGGATTCTGGATATATCCTCTCGGAACAAAGCGATTCATCTTTGGAATCTTCAATGTTACCTCATCCAAGGAGACGACCGACCATTATGGTGCTATTTTTTCGACTTCATTCTCAGAAAATACCTGGAGACTAGCTACCTAAATATCAGACCAGGTCAAATCCTCAATATCTTCTTAAACAACATCCATTTCCCCATCCCCAGGTCAGACAGGATACCTGACGACCTGAAAGGTATGATATCTGTAGCCCAGGAGTTCAACCTCAAATTTACAGCACTCTGAATTGACCGGAATATCCAACTGGAGATGCCAATATGAAAGCACCCTGCTATCCGCCAACCAGCTTATAAAAATGCCTGCCTTCCAGATGTAGAAATTTGCCTCAGAACCGGATATGAGGTTCGGACAGTGAAAGACGCCCTCATAATAGCTACGAGGAGAACTACGGTGGCAAGACGGCCACACACAATCAACCCTAGTAGCGGCATTGCCCGTAAAAACTGTGGATGCCCATCTTGCAACAGAGATCGAAATGAACTTGATTGCGTACACCCTGGCAAATGCATCGAGACTGCCCAGACATTGATAGACTGTATAATGCCAAAGTGGAATTCACTAGCTCCAACGGCTGATCTTTGCGATGAGCTTAAACTGACAGCAGACGAATTGGAAGCTAACCAAGGAGAGATAGAAACTGATAAACCAATGACCTATGATCTAAACTTCAGATTAGCCAGCACCACGAAGGGCTGGCGGATCTTCACCGGGGATGATTCAATGAATGAGATTCCGGCACAACGACAACTCCGATTGGAGCCAGTCCCCGATCAAATAACAGCCTTTATACATATAAAGGCCCTGCGTGCTCGTCAGTATGACCCTCAAATTATAGCAAGATTCAAAATTGTTTCAGACGAGCTCAACGAGGATGTAACTGCGAACCTCACATTTGATGATCCCAGCATAAAAATTAACTTCAGATCAGGGATATTGGGGGCTACCCTCACAGTGCTGCAGAAAATCCCACACAATGCCCCCTTACTACTATGCTCTTCGTCCGACTTTCTGCTCAAAACTTTGATTAAAGGGAGAACAAAATCTGAAAACGACATGTTAGACTCAGGTTTCCTGCTCTTCAAAGCAGTATTTACAGCGCTGAACGAACGAGTTGCACGGACACAGTTCAAGCAGACAACAATTACTTTCCTTGTAATGGCAGACATTCATTCATACCCTCCACTGGAGGTTGATACCCAAATCAATTTGATATTCAGCTGCCCGGGGATTCTAATCTCACAAGGCTCACAGCAAATCTTTACAAAAATCATCAAGGGCAGATGCTCACAACCGTTCAGGAAGGCAACATTTATCAGCTTAGATCGTATCCGGTGCTCTGTGCATGAAGTCTCTGATTATACTCCTACCGACGAAATGATTTGGAAATCTATATGTTCCACAAATCTGAGACAACTTCACCGTGAATTATTTTGGAAGTTGATTCACAACATTTTCAGAGTCGGCGACTTCTGGACACACATTGACAATCTTGAAGCTATTGCAGTCTGCCCGACATGTGGTGTCCCGGAAAGCCTTGAACACATTGCAATGGAATGTGATGCCTCAGGGGCAAAATTAATCTGGCGACTGACCGAAGACCTCTGGGCCATGAAATATTCCGACTGGCCCCCTCTCAACTGGGGACTTATCTTGAGTTGCAACCTAGTTAAATTAACCGCTCAAATGGGAAATTGATCCCTGCTATGGGACGATTATTTACCATTCTGGTATCCGCGGCCTGGCACACAATCTGGAACATCCGAAATGATAAGGTTCTGAAGAACCCACACCGTGACATTACAGATGTTGAAATTCACAACAGATGGCTGAAATCTGTGAATTCCGCACTAGAACGAGATCGAATCCTCACTAATAAAATGAAATTTGGTAATCTTGCGCTGAATAAAGATCTTGTCCTAAAAACATGGAGTGGTCTACTAATGAACAAAGACGCTCTGCCGGACGATTGGACTTACACAGTGGGGATTTTAGTGGGTATACAGCCATTGACATTGAATGATCCAAGAAATGGGATAGGATAAATTTATTACGGCTGGAGTCCCACACCATAGTATTTGTGCGTAATGGCATTTCCTCCCTGAACAACTTCCCCGGCATTAACTAGATTTATCTGGTAGACCCAGCGGATGACTTTTGGAATGCTTCTGCAGACTGAATTTCATTATCCCAAACACTCCAAAAACAAAAAAACAAAAAAAAAAAAGAGAAGGATGAAGTCACACCCATCACAGATTATGTCACACCTCACAAAAGAACAAAGTAAAGTTTCCTCAATGAATAAATGAGCTTTCAGCTTAGAAGTCACTGGAGGACCCGTTGAGAATAGCATTCTGAATCCATCAAGCCCATAATATAATTCCCAAATCATGTCGATTATTTGGTGTGAACATGAAATGCAACTTGCTGCTCAAGACCTGGGTGAGGGACAAGAACAGCAGCATTATTTTACATCTGTCTGTCTGAATCAATAGAGGGACATGTAATGAATCCGAGCAATCCTGTACGACAAGCTGGTCCGGCACGCGCTCCTCTCCCGGCCCCACCTCACGATACTCAACCTCTGGACCCCGGCTCACATCGGAACGGTGGGCAACGAACTGGCGGACGAAGCGGCAAAGGAAGCATCTGAACGTGACTCAGACCCAGACAATTTTGCCTCGCTCACCACGGTCCGTCGTCGCATCCACCTGCAGATCCTCGAGGCTTGGAATACCCGCTGGAAGTTGACGAAAGTGGGTAATGCGTTACGCTACCTGGATAAGTCGCCCCCATCCCTCATCCCCATCCGACTCTACTCGTCGACCACCCTATCGCGCAAAGCCTCGTCCTCAATATCCCAACTCCGAACGGGGTTCTCGTTCCTCAACGCGGACCGCTTCAAGTCGGGACTGGTGGACTCGGCTGCCTGTGAAGCTTGCGGAGCGCCCTATGAAACTCGGGGACACTACGTTCTACAGTGCCCGGCCTGGGAGCCTTACCGCCAGCCCCTCCACGTTGCGTGTCGTGAGATAGGCCATTTCGGCACTCTCCACCTATCACCGCTCCTCACCCACCCCAAGTTGCTGTCAAGCATGTCGAAGTTTATCGAGTCAACGGAACGATTCGCGCGGCCTAGCCCCCCGCCGTAATTGCTGCCGAATGACCCCATGTTACGTGTTTCCTGTCTCGGTCTCGGTCTCCCTCTCCTTTCCTCTCTCTCATCTCATTACCTACCATATATCCCACTAATAACAACCCCACGCCCACAACCTGATACCGTCGCAACCCAATCTTGCACCGCGATAATCCGACTCATGAATCGTACCCCACCTATTTTACCATTTTATTTGTTCTAACTCTCACTCTCATATCTCAAATTACCCATCCCACCAACCCAACCGTTACCTACCGTCACCCCCATTCGTACTGCTGTCTTCGTCTACTTGACCACTTACAGTAACCAGTCTGAAATTCAATCAATCAATCAATCAATGAACAAATTATCAGTGTAAACCATGGTAATCTATGCTGAAATGACTGAGAAAATGACTCTCGAACACATGGTCCATTTTTGGCAATTTGGCACAAGCCTCTCTCCGAGATTCACCGGCTTGCCGGTGCAGAGACAGGCTTGCTCCGAACCTAGGCCGTTCCCGAGATATGGGACATTTCCCTTTTTTTTTTTTTTTTGCCAGCTTTTTTTTTTTTTTTGGATACAATGATTTTGCGCAACTGTCGGAGGAAAAATCCGCAAACCTTGGACTAACTATCACGTGATTTGCCTTATAAGGAAAGTCAATTCCCATAAAAGGAGATATATGTTTTTCATCTTGCGGCAGAACGGCTTCATCGAATCCTCTCGGACGTGTTGTTTCGCTGTTTTCACTCCTTTGCGCACCATAAATCAGCCACATGTCAATTTTTAAAATCCCGGTGCCCCCTTGGCAGAAGTCCACCGACAATCTCCCGAGGTGACTGATGTGACTTGAAAACTGTACTTGTTTGGATTTTAACTGCCCGGTGACCTGCATCACTGGCAGTATAAATCATACTGCATGGGGTTTTGCCCCCTGTGTCAATTGGGTTTAGGACCCGGCTGAACGCAGTGTGTTCGCCAGCGCGTGAAAATTGAGCCGGTGTTTGCAAGTGGTCAGTGAAACAGGACCACGCCTTTACGGGAAGCCAGTCAGCATTCGTGCCCGCCGTCCCCTTCCGTGTGCTGACAGTGAAAGATATGCTGATGAACCACGTTGGTTCAAGCGGAGAACTTCGGTGTCTCACCTATTTAGTCTTGTCGGCTTTACTATGCAATGCCGTTGCTCTCCAAATCGCATTTACCTTGTAGCACTAGCAGTGCTCAACCCGCAGCGGTTCCTACTTATTTCCCACTTATGCAAATATGCAAAACGTGTTTTCAGAGCTATCAAGTTCCTAAGCACGGAGCAGTTGCCGTGGTAAGGATGAGTTGCGGTCTAAAGGTTTCCGGTTTCGCTTCGGTGATGCTCGGAGAGTCGACAGCCTTCCGGTGATGTGGCGTACGCCGGGGCGAATGTATTGTATTGGATTGGATTTTAATGTGCCTGAATCAGTGCGCACGTCTCTTACTAAGGCTTCATTTACTAATGGGCGAGAAGTCGGAGGTCAGGCACAGATCCACCTGCCATAATGAGCTGATGCTGGACTACTTAAAGACGCGGAGATGCAGAGGTAGTTTACAGCGACCATGGCCTGGTTGAACTCTCTGTTGCTCCTTGCCTTGGGTATCTCACGGTGCTCGGCCGCCATTATCAATAATGTCGCGGATTTGAGCAAGTTGGGCCTCACTTTCAATTTTATCGTCGTGGGTGGTGAGAGATTTATGTCTCTCTGGGGACTGCGGCAGAGACTTATTGCTGTTTCTCCAAAGGGGGAACGGGGGGAAATGTCATTGCCAACCGTCTGTCCGAAAATCCCAAGAACCAGGTTTTGATACTCGAGGCAGGCGGATCGTAAGATTTCCGGTGCGATTTCTTATCCGAGAAATTCATTTTGAACACAGAAATGCTGATGTCCTAGACATCATTGTCCCTTTCTTTTGTACCCGTGCCACACCAGACACGCCACAGGACTGGAACTACACGACAACCCCGCAGACTGCGCTCAGTGGCCGGACGGTGGCTTACCCTCGGGGATTCGTTCTCGGAGGTAGCAGCTCAGTTAGTGAGTAATTTGCTTCAACTGTCTTATTCCTCCTTGACGAGAGAATAAGACTACATGGTTTATACTCGGGGTTCAAAGGAAGATTTTGATAGGTTCGCGGAGGTCACTGAGGACAATGGCTGGTCTTGGGACAGTCTTATTCCGTACATGCGCAAGGTAGCGATTGACCCCTATATATTTTTCTGAAGTTCTAACGCGGAAGCCCAGAACGAGCGCTTCAGCCTCCAGACCTCGGACCACCACAACATCACTGAGCAGTTCAATCCTGCCGTTCACGGGTTTAGCGGTATCAATACCGTATCACTCGCAGGCTTCCCTAGCCCGGTGGATAACCGAATCATCAAGACCACAACTGAATCGACGGAGTTTCCATTCAACCTCGACATGAACTCGGGATACCAGCTTGGGATTGGTACGCACCGTATGGAAGAAAAATCACATTTAATGATACAGTTTTTCAAGGTTGGGGACAAGCCACCATAAAGAACGGGTCGAGAAGCAGCTCGGCGACGTCGTATCTTGCCCCACAGTTCATGAGCCGTCCCAACCTGCATGTTCTGTTGAACGCGCGCGTGACGCGCGTTCTTCAAACTGCAGCGGGCGCCTTCCGCACTGTTGAATTTCTCCAGGATCTCAACGGTGAGTTTTGTGCATCTCCCCTTACGTCCGACAGCCATCCAATCCTGTTGTAGGGAAGCCTCACACTTTAACGGCAACGAACGAGGTCGTTCTCTCGGCCGGCAGTATCGGGACACCCAGTATATTATTGCACTCAGGTATCGGCGATTCCGCAACGCTAACCTCCCTCGGAATCAAGCCACTGCACAATCTCCCATCCGTTGGTCAAAATTTCACTGACCATACATTGCTGTCTGTGGGTTTTCTTGTGAACTCGAACAACACGTACGAAACAGCCGAGCGTAATGCCACCTTGGCAGCACAAGAGCTGGCACAGTGGAATACCACGCGGACAGGTCCGGACGTCGATAATCCCGTGAGCCATCTGGGCTGGCTTCGGGTTCTGAACACGTCCATCTTTGAACAGTTCCCCGATCCAGCTGCGGGGCCCAACACATCGCATTACGAGCTCATCTTCGCGAATGGACTTTTGGGTCCTGCCCCTCCCACCGGAAATTTCATGACCATATCCACCGCTGTGGTATCCCCTGCCGCTCGTATGTGATGGCCCTGGCATGAAACATGTACCGACGCTGACCAGCCTTATCAGGTGGCTCGGTGACGTTGGGTAGCAATAATCCACTTGCGGCTCCTCTCATCAACCCGAACTTCCTTGGCACCGACGTGGATTTCTTCATCATGCGGGAGTCTCTCAAGAGCGCTCTGCGCTTTGCTTCTGCCCCCGCCTGGGCGGGCTACGTTATCTCACCCGTCGGCCTGAATTTTAACAACACTGACGCTGAGCTCGACGCGTTCATTCGTGTGAATGCTGGAAGCGTGTTTCATCCCGCGGGCTCGGCGAGCATGTCCTCCAAAGACGCGACTTGGGGCGTGGTCAATCCGGATTTGCGAGTGAAAGGATTGACCGGCCTAAGAATTGTGGATCTTTCGGTCGTGGTAGGTCACTTGCGTTTTTCAACCCGCTCATTGACTGATAATCCGTAGCCTTTCATCCCTGCTGCCCATACCCAAGCCGCAGTATACATAATTGCAGAAAGAGCCGCGGATCTGATCAAAGCAGCTTGGGGCCAGTAGCGGGTCGATATTGGAAGGACGTAGCTCACGAAAATAGAAGTATTTAGTCCGATGAGTTTCGAAGTAAACTTGGTGTAGAAAGTCCGGTGTTTCCTGGTAATGTGATAGGTGAGGGTTGTAAATGAGTCGGGAAGCTGGCAGCACGGAGCCTTCGGTAGAATTGATTAATGGTCCACACGATCGGATCAGCCAACCTAAAACTTCAGAGTTCAACCTGGGAACTGTGGGTTGAAAAACATTATAAGACGCCAATACTTACATTCGCCCTGAAAAATCAAAGCAGATTCGTCACCACCTAAATGGATGCCGAGAGTCAGTTTGTTCTGGAGTCCTTACCGCTTGAGCTTCCCTTCCCGAGATGATCCAGTGAAGATCTGCTGATTTGGCTGATTGTCAACATGTTGCGATTGGTCCTGATTCGTTCAGCTTGATCACTCGGCAATTTACGGCAAAGCGAATAGGCTTATTAAAAATTTGAAGGACTCGAAGAGTATGCGCGATCCTGTCCCACATGAATTGTGACTTATTGAAGCCCATGATACTATATGATAAACACGCAATCCCTTTGGCACCGTTGGTGAGTAGTGTTAGTCTCGTAAAAGTCACTCACACTGTACGAGAAGGATTGAATTTCGATGGAGCAGCAAATTGTCGTGGAAATTGCAAGCTTGACTCGAGGGCGCGATGATACCCTCTATGGTATTGACCTCTCCCTTGCCAAATCGATCTCGCCCAGCGCAGCAATCACGAAAGCAGACGCTGCCACGTTGAGAAAGATTGCAGTATACGATACGAAGCTGATCAAGGTCATGGCGAATTCCTTGAGGCATCGTTAGATCGTACGAGACCTAGAAATTGGGCCGCCGTCCCAGAAAAGAGAGCCGTCTGGCGAAGGTCAAATAATTTCAAAGGTGAAGGCTATTCCAACTCACCAGAACCGCGGTACTTGAACAGTCGCCATCACGCTGATTTGAGAACTGACAAGCTTGAGATACTCGTCTGCACGATCTGGTCAGCCACGCAGCAAGGGCAGCGTTAAAACGGATCGTACATGATATGGGATGTCCCCGTGGATGTTCAGTAGTGTGCGCGTACGTTGCTCAGAATACCAGACTACTGTGTATCCAACCCTGCGGTGTTTCTCCAACTCTGCGGTGTTTCATAAAGGAAAGATACACACTATTTAATGGTAACGCGGCGACCTTGACATTGGCGGCAGGATTGGCAATGGTGGAAGCGAGCAAGCTTGAGCGCGAGATCCCGTCCTGGTGGATTGCCGTTGAGCACAGAACGGCCAGAGAAATCGTAGTGTCCGTTTTGAGCAGAGTGAGGGCAGGGTCACCTACGACGAAGATGTCCTTCCCGAGAATTGATGCGGGGTTGATGTAGGTGTCGCCTCGGGGTTTAGCGTTAACATTGTTGTATCCGCGGATGCGAAGGAGGCGCACAGTGGACTTGGGCTCGAAGTCCCCGGTGACGACGAGTTTGCAGATTCGCTGTTTATGAACCCACTTCCCCTCGACGGCGATATAATCGGTGGGGACAATTCCGGGACCGGAAGGGAGCTCCAGCTCGGGTGCCCCTCGTGTCCGAGCCCGAGCGCAGGTGAGGCAAGAGTGGCTGCAGGTCGTGAAGGACAGTACATTGATGAGAGGGGCCGCAAGTGGATTGTTGCTCCTCAGCATCACCGAGCCACCTAGTAAGCGAGATCAGCATCGGTACATGTCTCATCCCAAGGTCAGCACATACGAGGAGCAGGGGATACCACAGCAGCAGATACGGTCATGAAGTTTCCTGTGGGAGGGGCAGGGTCAAACAGTCCATTCGAGATGAGGGCTCGTAATGCGACGTGTTGGGCCTCGCAGCTGGATCGGGGAACTGATCAAAGATGGACAACTTGCGAACCCGAAGCCAGCCCAGATGGCTCACGGGATTATCGACGTAGAGGCCAGTCCGCGTAGTATTCCACTGGGCCAGCTCTTGAGTAGCCAAGGTGGTGTTGCGCTCAGCAGTTTCGTACATGTTTTTCGAATTCACAGGGAAGGCAACAGACAGCAATGTACGGTCGGTGAATTTTGGACGCGTTCCGGGCAAGGTGGAGAGGTGGAGTACAGTTGCTAAATAGGTTCCGGAACACGTGGAAATAAATTATGAATAGAGAACTAGGGAAAGGAGATGAGCAGATTCTGTTTTCATATTTGGATTCTACGACCTCAAAAGCATAAGTGACATCTGCGTCCGAATTTTTGAGGTCACTTGACCACCAGTAAAACAGCACATTGGTAAAACAGCAGTTTCAGCAATTAGTGAATTTCGACAAAATTATCAGTTCCGGAACATTACCTTTTTCGGGCTTCAACCGATCTTTCTTTCAACAAAAACCCACCGATGGCTACCCAGAGCGGTGCATCCAAGGATCCTAGGATGTCCACACAGTTGATTCAAGCCACCAGTGGCAAATAATTGCTGCAACATTTGGCTATGATGTGAACAAGCCATTTCGAATGGCCTTTTGGATATATTGATTTTTCATGTGACAACAGACAACAATGCTGGCATGATATATGGTAGGAATATATAAGCCACCTTCTAGATTAATGACAAAAATTCCTGTGGACAGGACCTACGGCCTGAACTGGGAATGTGGATTGTTCCAGAACTGGTAATGTTCCGGAACCCATTTAGCGACTGTGCCTCACGTGATTAATTGACATCCAAGCATGTTCATCCATCACACTGGCCCCCTTAAGCACAATGGATTCTCATTTTCAGTGTGGCAGAAACAGTGGATACCGAGTCCCCCAGTTGAGCAGATGCATCAATGCAGATGCCCAGGTGTTTTAGGAACAGACCTCATGACTTCTGGTTTTCCATGTAGGTTGAAATTCGTTGAAATATAGAATCACAAATCGAAGTCCAAGAATCCAAGGACATAACAATTCACAAAATCCCGGCCCTAGGGAAATAAATATTGACAGCTGAATGCATCGAAGACCACAGGGAAAAACGGAAGCCGGAGAAGTTTAGTATGCCAGCAGCTTGCTTCGAGACAAAGTCACCCACCCTGACCCTCCTCTCCATCTCCCCTCTCTTTTAGATTATGGCAGCGACGGCCTCGCGGTCGGCTGAATATGGTAGTTGAATTAGTCGGCCTGGGATCGAGTGAACCCTATCCTGGGTGTGGCAGCGGGCCTCCAGGTGAGTAGCGGAGGGTTGCGGGACAGTTCAAAATGTGCAAGTGCAGATTCGGGTTCGGCATGAGTAACCTGAGGATGAGGAGATAATGGTTGAGTGCCGTTCATCCGAAGTTAGGTCGGAGCATAGACAAAATAGAATCGGCTGGTACAGGAGATTCCACTGGAGTCTTTTTCAAATGCTTTCTTGTTACGTGATCCGCTTTCAGGTGATTGAAACTTAGTTGAAACTCCGATGAAGTCTGATGAAGTGGTGTTGCCTCAAGAGTTTCTTCGCCAGATTCTGTAAGGCTTCATTGTGGCCTGGGCACTTTCCTTGTATCTGTAGGTGTTCACTGCGTTCAGCCCCCAGCTAGCAATCACAAAAGCGAGGTGGCATGTGGGCAAGGCCCAGCAAGGCAGCTAGAAGTGAAGTTTAGGCTCGCCAAGCCGGCTAGCAACGAGCTAGCAAGCCGGTTCTAGCCGGCTAGGTTTTGTCATGTCTAACGGGCTCAAAGCGCCTCGGCTTCAAGTCAAGCCGAGGCGTTGTCTAGGCACCGCGCATCTATCAATCTATGTATATAGCAATGCCTCCCCGACCAATCCCCGACGGCTCAGCGCGCCTAGATTGTGGCCACGCTAGCGAGGGCTTGAACGCAGTGGTTCTGATGGTGAAGTTGAACAAGGTTGGATCACCCTCGGCATCATCCGTAAGTGCCATCACAATTTGTGATCCGAGGTAACACAGCCACTCTGCGACCGAGCTGTATCACATGACCTATCGCGTCGCGTCGTTCAGCAAGACAAGGGAAGCAAACACGAAATTGTCCACTGTGGCGATCTTAGATAGTGCAAACAATAATAATCTTTCCCATCTACTTTTCTAGTGGACAGTGTGTCAGTGATCTATGGGTACTGCCTAGTTAGTCAGTTCAAGTCTTAATCTAGCCCATAGTGTAGGTACCGTCATAAGAACATGCTAGTTGCACAGCTTATCACTGGTCCACAAGGTTCTGAACCCTACACGATGGGATTGAATTAAAAGTCTCGATAATCGGCTTCAATTTACAATATTTATTGTATGCTTGAAGACATCCCTCTCGCCGTATTAGCCGTTTTTGCAACTCTTGACTTTAGCAGCGGACCTCTTGCTCTCCCGTTTTCTCCTCACTAATTATATAGAAATGTACTGCGAAATTTTCTTTTAAGCCTTCCCCGGGTCCCCCCGACCCCCGCCACATCCGATATTTTAATTCCGATCCCCCCGTGAGAGAAGTATCTGTCTGTCTACGGCAACAGTGCTCGCCACATTTGTTGCCCTCAGTATTATAGCAGACTGGTTATGAGTCTACTTGCTAGCGGCGATTATCAGGTTGTATCTCCGAGAACACTTGGGTTTAGCGAGTAAGTTGGATGAGCTGTGATTGTACTGGTAGCCTTTTACGGGGCAGAAGCCGGTTGTTCGTGCCTAGCGTTGCCTTCGGCTTCCTGACACTAGACCCGCGTGCTGATGAATCCCGTCGGACATTGTGTTTGCCACGCCTTTGCGGGAAGCCAGTCAGCATTCGTGCCCGCCCGGACCGTTCCCTTCGGCATGCTGACAGTGAAAGATATGCCGATGAATCACGTTGGTTCAAGCGGAGAACTTCGGCGTCTCACCTATTTAGTCTTGTCGGCTTTACTATGCAATGCCGTTGCTCTCCGAATCGCATTTACCTTGTAGCACAAGCAGTGCTCAACCCGCAACGGTTCCTACTTATACAAATATGCAAGACGAGTTTTCAGAGCTATCAAGTTCCTGAGTACGTAGCAGTTGCCATGGTAAGGATGAGTTGCGGTCTAAAGTAGGACTGCCCACCGTCCCCGTATTTACGGGTGTGGCGGGCGCCATCAGCGGCATGCCGTCCCATCCTGTCGAGGCTCTCGAGCCCTTGGGCAAAGTAATTTGCGTGACGGGTACGGGACGGCAAAATTGCCGTCCGTCCCGTCACTTCACAGCCGTGACGGTCGTCAACGGCTCCGGTGGTAATTGCGCGTCGAACAGAAGTGAGTGAACATTATATCCACTCCGTGCAGTCATTAGAGCATGCAGATTAAGATATGCACCAAAAATTGCCCCCAGAACGGACGATCTATTTTCATTTCACAGTTCAACGCATCACGTGAAGGAGTGCGATGGTTCTTGGCTGGCAAAATAATGTGAAGTGACTTCTCTTGAGGAATTAATTATTATGCATGCAACTTCCAGGGAGTTTCCCGGCTTTAATTCCCGCCCAACGTCCACATCTTGCGCACTTCGACTCCGTCCCGTCAATTGACGGTTAACAGCCGTCTTTTTGCCGTCCCGTATCGTCTCCTGGTCCAGCGAATGCCAAAGACGGCCATTTTTTTGACGGGCCGTACCCGTCTTGAAGTTCGAAATTGACGGCCGTCCCCGTTTATCGGACGGTGGGCAGCCCTAGTCTAAAGGTTTTCGGTTTCGCTTGGAGAGTCGGCAGCAATTGGGCCTTGCGGTGATGTGGCGTACCCCGGGGCGAATGTATTGTGTTGGATTGGATTCTAATGTACCTAAATCAGTGCGCACGTCTCTTACTAAGACTTCATTTACTCATTTGCAGACTTCTGGGCGAGAAGTCGGAGGCTAATCCTGGTCAGGCACAGATCCACCTGCCATAATGAGCTGATGCTGGACTACTTAAAGACGCGGAGATGCAGCGGTAGTTTACAACGACCATGGCTTGGTTGAACTCTCTGTTGCTCCTTGCCTTGGGAATCTCGCGGTGCTCGGCCGCCATCATCAATAATGTCGTGGATATGAGCAAATTGGGCCTCACTTTCAATTTTATCGTCGTGGGTGGTGAATATTGGCTCTCTGGGGACTGCGGCAGACACTCATTGGTTTCGCCAAAGGGGGAACGGCGGGAAATGTCATCGCCAACCGTCTGTCCGAAAATCCCAAGAACCAAGTCTTGGTACTGGAGGCAGGCGGATCGTAAGATTTCCGTTGCGATTTCTTGCCCGAGAAAATTGATTTTGAACACAGAAATGCTGATGTCCTAGACATCATTGTCCCTTTCTTTTGTACCCGTGCCACACCGAACACGCTACAGGACTGGAACTACACGACGACCCCGCAGACTGCACTCAATGGCCGGACGGTGGCTTACCCTCGCGGATTCGTTCTCGGAGGTAGCAGCTCAGTTAGTGAGTAACTTGGTTCAACCGTCTTATTCCGTGTTGAAGAGAGACTAAGACTACATGGCTTATACTCGAGGGTCAAAGGAAGATTTTGATCGATTCGCGAAGGTCACCGGGGACAATGGCTGGTCTTGGGACGGTCTTATTCCATACATGCGCAAGGTGGAAGTTACTGGCATAGTTTTATCTGAAGTTCTCATGCGGAACCCTGCCAGAACGAGCGCTTCAGCCTCCAGACCTCGGACCACCACAACATCACTGGGCAGTTCAATCCTGCAGTTCACGGGTTTAACGGTATCAATACCGTCTCACTCGCAGGCTTCCCTAGCCCGGTGGATAACCGAATCATTAAGACCACAACTGAATTGACGGAGTTTCCATTCAACCTCGACATGAACTCGGGATACCAGCTTGGGATTGGTACGCACCGTATGGAAGAAAAATCACATTTAATGATACAGTTTTCTAAGGTTGGGAACAGACCACCATAAAGAACGGATCGAGAAGCAGCTCGGCGACATCGTATCTTGCCCCACAGTTCATTAGCCGCCCCAACCTGCATGTTCTGTTGAACGCGCGCGTGACGCGTGCTCTTCAAACTGCGGCGGGCGCGTTCCGCACCGTTGAATTTCTCCAGGATTTAAACGGTGAGCTTTATTTAGCTCCCCTTGCCTCCGACAGCCATCCAATCCTGTTGTAGGGAAGCCTCACACTTTAACGGCAACGAACGAGATCGTTCTCTCGGCTGGCAGTATCGGAACACCCACTATACTATTGCACTCAGGTATAGGCAATTCCGCAACGCTAACCTCCCTCGGAATCAAGCCACTGCACAATCTCCCATCGGTCGGTCAAAATTTCACCGACCATACGTTGCTGTCCGTGGGTTTTCTTGTCAATTCGAACAACACGTACGAAACGGCCGAGCGTAATGCCACCTTAGCGGCACAAGAGCTGGCACAGTGGAATACCACGCGGACAGGTCCAGACGTCGATAATCCCGTGAGCCATCTGGGCTGGCTTCGGGTTCTGAACACGTCCATTTTTGAGAAGTTCCCCGATCCAGCTGCGGGGCCCAACACATCGCATTACGAGCTCCTCTTCGCGAATGGACTTTTGGGTCCTGCCCCTCCCACCGGAAATTTCATGACCATATCCACCGCTGTGGTATCCCCTGCCGCACGTAGGTGATGGCCCTGGCATGAAACATGTACCGACGCTGACCAGCCTTATCAGGTGGCTCGGTGACGTTGGGTAGCAATAATCCACTTGCGGCTCCTCTCATCAACCCGAACTTCTTTGGCACCGACGTAGATTTCTTCATCATGCGGGAGTCTCTCAAGAGCGCTCTGCGCTTTGCTTCTGCCCCTGCCTGGGCGGGCTACGTTATTTCCCCAGTCGGCCTGAATTTCAACAGCACTGACACCGAGCTCGACGCGTTCATTCGCGCGAACGCTGGGAGCGTGTTTCACCCCGCGGGCTCGGCGAGCATGTCCTCCAAAGACGCGACTTGGGG
Organism: Mycena rosella; assembly: GCA_029378255.1. NCBI lineage: Eukaryota > Fungi > Basidiomycota > Agaricomycetes > Agaricales > Mycenaceae > Mycena > Mycena rosella. Next base: position 400,743 of record JARKIE010000004.1, on the reverse strand, counting down.
CGTGGTCAATCCGGATTTGCGAGTGAAAGGATTGACTGGCTTACGAATTGTCGATCTTTCGGTGGTGGTAGGTCACTTGCCTTTCTCAACTCGCTCATTTACCGAGAATCCGTAGCCTTTCATCCCTGCTGCTCACACCCAAGCCGCAGTATACATAATTGCGGAAAGAGCCGCGGATCTGATCAAAGCAGCTTGGGGCCAGTAGCGGGTCGATATTGAAAGGATGTAGCTCACGAAAATAGAAGTATTTAGTCTGATGAGTTTTGAAGTAAACTTGGGGTAGAAAGTTCGGTGTTTCCTGGTAATGTGATAGGTGAGGGTTGTAGATGAGTTGAGAAGCTGGCAGCACGGAGCCTTCGGTAGAATTGATCAATGGTCCACACGATCGGATCAGCCAACCTAAACTTCAGAGTTCAACCTGGGAACTGTGGGTTGAAAAACATTATAAGACGCCAATACTTACATTCGCCCTGAAAAATCACAGCAGCAGATCCGTCACCACCTAAATGGATGCCGAGAGTCAGTTTTTATGGAGTCCTTATCGCTTGAATTTCCCTTCCCGAGATAATCCAGTGAAAATCTGCTGATTTGGCTGATTGTCAACATGTTGCGATTCGTCCTGATTCGTCCAACTTGATCACTCGCCAATTACGGCAATTTACGGCAAGCAGTGGCTACGCCTCTTGCAGAATAACGCCTCCGACAGCCGCACAATGTCTGCTACCTACGAGCTTCTGTATTTCCGGCCTCCAGTGTGGTCCAAGGTCGACGTAATCCTGCTGGAACTCGAATTCATCGACGCAAAATACGAGTACATCAACGGCGTACGTCGCGATCGAGGCGAACCGCGATAAGCCTATAAGGCGATCGATGTCTGACGATTTTGGTAGGGAGACGATTGGGCAGCGCTCAAGAAGGAGCAGAAGTTCGGACAACTTCCACAGTTAGCAGTGAAGAATCCGAATGGAACGGTTCAGGCAAGTATTCAAGTCCAGCTGGAAGTGGTATGCAGTTGTACCAGATCGCTGACGAAAGTGTCAGCATATCTGGGAGTCTCTGTCCATCGAGCTTTACCTTGGCGAAAAGCACGGCCTGCTCCCCACGGATCCCTTCGAGAAGGCGACCTCAATCAGCATCCTCTCTGCCCTTCGCGCCATCCAGGACATCCCTCGGGTGCCACCTGCGCTGGCACCCGAGATCCGTGCCACAATGCACGAAACTTTCATTGCCGAGACCGTCCCTGCTGCCTTCAAGTGGCACGAAGCCATCCTCGAGAAGAGCGGCGGACCGTACTACGCAGGCGAGGCGGTCAGTACTTCCCCGCATCGATGACCCTCGTAACCTCTGACGAGCGACGCTCAGGTCACACTCCCAGACCTAACACTGCTGGCACTGTACCTCAGATACCGTGATATATACGGCGAGACGAACCCGGTTAACGCGAATAAGTTCCCCAAGCTCATGCGTCTCATCGAGACGCTTCTCGCTGGGAAGCTTGGAGAATTTGTCCGCGAGCGCCGAGATCCGGGGTTCATACTGCTTCCTACTCTGCCCTCAGCACAATGCTGACCTCTCTTTCGATAGGGTCGTGGAATGGGACAGAGAGAAGCACGAGTTCGTCCGTAAATAGGTATCCTGCATGAAGTGGATTACGCGTCCTTGTGTTTGAGAAGCGAATAGGCTTATTAAAAATTTGAAGGACTCGAAGAGTATGCGCGATCCTGTCCCACATGAATTGTGACTTATTGAGCCCCATGATACTATACGATAAACACGCAATCCCTTTGGCACCGTTGGTGAGTAGTGTTAGTCTCGTAAAAGTCACTCACACTGTACGAGAAGGATTGAATTTCGATAGAGCGGCAAATTGTCGTGGCAATTGCAAGCTTGACTCGAGGGCGCGATGATACCCTCTATGGTATTGACTTCTCCCTTGCCAAATCGATCTCGCCCAGCGCAGCAATCACGAAAGCAGACGCTGCCACGCTGAGAAAGATCGCAGCATACGATACGAAGCTGATCAAGGTCATGGCGAATTCCTTGATTGCATCGTTAGATCGTACGAGTTGGACCGCCGTCCCAGAAAAGAGAGCTGTCTGGCGAAGGTCAAGTAATCTCAGAGGTGAAGGCTATTCCAATTCACCGGAACCGCGGTACTTGAACAGTCGTCCTTACGCTTATTTGAGAACTGGCAAGCTTTAGAGACTCGTCTGCACGATCTGGTCAGCCACGCAGAAGGGGCAACGTTAAAATGGATCGTACATGAAGGGATGTCCCCGTGGATGTTCAGTAGTGTGCGCGTACGTTGCAGAGAATACCAGACTACTGTGTATCCAACCCTGCGGTGTTTCATAAAGGAAACGTCTCTTGCGCATCGCGATGTCGAGCATACACAGCAGGCAGTAGACCCTCCGAGTTGGCCATGGGCTTCAGACAGACAAACTACTTAATTGGAACGCGGCGCAAGAGGTTGTGCCCGTCGTGTCCGAGTCCGAGCGCAGGTGGGGCAAGGGTGGCTGCAGGCCGTGAGGAGCAGTACTGGAGCACGTCGTGCGCGAGCTAGAGTGAGGCGGGCGGCCATTGTGCGCCCAAAATTAAGATTAGCGCAGCGGGGGTGACAGGCTTGCCCTGGCGTGCGTCGGCGAGTACAGGTCCAAGCATGGCGAAAGGCACGCAGTATGAATTCAGAGATATGAAGACACCATGAAATAGCACGGAGGAACTTGTGCCACCGTCTTGAATGCGAGCACAACATGAAGGTCAAGAAAGAGAGAGGAGGACAAAACAATGTCGGCGGCCTCCTTGGATGGAGCGATCCAGAAAACGAAAAACCGCACGAGTTCTCCCGGAGCACTGCGAATCAGGCTTCCCAGTCAAATCCAAGCACAGGACGCGCCTTTTGACCGCCCATGGCCAGGCCTCCCAATCCTTGACCGCGCGTGTCGAGGACCGTAATGAATGAGGCGTCCCGCGCGAAGTTGAGGCACGAAGTCGATGATGCGCTGGCAAGCCGCCGACCGGCGTCGAAACTGGGAAGGAGGCGAAGACGCGCGCGGGATGGGTAGATTTCTCTGCTCGGTGCTGTAAGCAATGCGTGTGCGCTCGCTGATCCGTGGGCGTCACCGCGGCGGAGTCGCGGAGAAGTCGGTCGACCAAGACCAAGAGAGGGAGCTCAGGCGCAGAATCCCTTCCATCAGACGTGGTGCATCTTAAGACGCGCGTCTAGGTATCAGTATACCGCAGCGACGTCGTAGCACGAGAGTAACAACCAAAAGAGGAAAAACCACAGTCCAAATCAAGACGACCTCCGATCATCCATCCACGAACAAGAAAAAAGGCTTCCTCGACTACATACATGACAGGCATTCAAGTTACAATGTTACAATTAACAATTGCCATTCCTCTCTTCACTCGTACATCCTTCTCCCCTTGAAGTTGTCATCATGCCGACGCTTACATGCGGTGTCCCAAGTTGACGTGCACCGCCTTGACATTCGTGTAGTTGTGCAGCGCATACTCGCCCAGCTCGCGCCCGATCCCGCTCTGCTTGAACCCGCCGAACGGCACGTTCGCGTGCAGCTGGTTCACGCAGTTGACCTGGGGTGGGTGTGTTAGCGCCGGGTCGAGGTACGGGAGGAGGAGGAAATGGGGGGGGGGGGGGGGGGAGGGGGTACGGAGTGGGACAAGCGCGCAGTATGAGCCGGGAAAGGGAGAGGACGAGCAGGGAGATGAGGAGGGAGGCAGGGAAGGGGAACGCAAGGCAGGGAACAAAAAGAAAGGAAAGTAAAGCACGAAAAAAACGCACCCAAGCGGTCCCAGCCTGCAGCTTGTGCGCCGTCTCGAGCGCGCGGTTGATGTTCTGCGAGAACACTGCCGCCGCCAGCCCGTACACCGAGTCGTTCGCCTGCCGAATCACGTCTGCGGAATCTCGTCAGCTGTGTATCCCGGTATCGAAGGCCGTCCTTCCCTCCCTGCACGCGAACGAGGGCAGGGACCTCGTTCGCGTGCAGGAAGGGAAGGGAACAACGGGAACGAGTGAAGCAGAACTCAACGTACCCGCCTCATCCGTAAACTTGATCACAACGCCCACCGGCCCGAAGATCTCCTCCCTTACAATCTTCATCTCGGGCGTCACGTCCGTGAAGATCGTCGGCTTGATAAAGTAGCCCTCCGTCCCGTGGCGCTCGCCGCCGATGTGCACCGTCGCGCCCTCGGCCTTGCCCGAGTCGATGTACGACATGATGCGCTGCGGGGGAGGAGGGGTGTTAGTATGGGTAGGCAGGACGGGGAGGGGAGCGGGAGTGGGAGGGGTGGGGTGGCGCCGTCCGTCCATGGTCGCTAGCAAGCACGGCCCAGGGACGTCCGCTCGCAGCAACGACGCCGCGAGCGTCAGCGCAGCCACGACAAGCGCCAGCTAACGATGCTCGTACGCCGCGCAAGCCGTCCGCCGTCCTCAACGAGGATGCCACGCAATAAAGGCAGGATGCCACGAAATACATGCCACGAAGTAAAGGAAACAAAACGAAGAAAACACGCACATCATACTGCAGCTGGCTGACCTGCGGCCCCTGGTCCACGCCCGGCGAAAACGGGTCCCCCACATTGATGCTCGCCGTCTTCTTCGTGAACTCTGCGAGGAACTTGTCGTAGATGCCCGCCTGCACGAAGATGCGCGAGCCCGCGCAGCACGCCTGCCCGTGGTTCCAGCTGCGAGAAGGGCGGGTTAGTGGGGTGTGGAGAGGAGGGGGGGAGGGGGAAGAGGAGAAAGGCGGCGGCGGCGGTGGTGACGGGGCGTGCCTGCGTACTACCGGCAACAGCGGGGACGTCCCCGCCGACCCTGGTGCCCGAGGGCGTCTACGAGCAGCGCCAGCGACGACGGCGCACTCGGCGCCCTCCCGGCCCACTTGGGCCACCCGCCCCAAGCGCCTCCGCCCGGTGGCTGACAATATTCGGGCTCGGGCCTCCAACCCCCCAAAAATAGAATAACAATAGAAACAAAAACTTACAAAATCCCATGCGCCGCCCAGTTGACCGCCTGCTCTAGGTCCGCGTCGTCAAAGATGATGTTCGGGCTCTTCCCGCCGAGCTCGAGCGTCACGTTCTTCAGGTTCGACTCGGCCGCCGCCGCCATGATCTTGCGGCCCACGAGGGTGGAGCCGGTGAAGGCGACCTGGGGGAGAGGGCGTTAGTCGGGTGCGGGGAGAGAAGGGGCAAGAAAAGGGAAGGAGGGGGAAGAGAGGAAAGGGACGGCGAGCCAGCCGTGCGTGAGGAAGCCGGCCACGACCCGCGCCAACGACGGGGCTCCGACTCGCCACGAGCCTCGCGCCAACCCCGTGCGCGGGCGGAGACACGCCAGCGCACCGCCGACGACATCCAGCGCACCGCTGACGACAACGACAACCACCAGCGCCACCAGCGCCACCCAGCGAACGGCGGCCGCGCGCCGCCCCCGTCCCCGCTGCGCCTCCACGCGCCAGCGTACTCGGCAGCAGTCAGGGCACACCCGCCCGCAGCGTGCCGCACCACCCGCGGCGCGCGCTCGGGCCCGTCCTGCGCATAAAAAGGGGGCGACGACGACACGGGCGGAGCCCCCGTCGCGCCAGGGCACCCCCGCGCGCCGCGGGCGGGGATAGCGAGCTGCCCACGACACCACATCGCCTGTGCACCCGCGGCGCGCTCACACAGCGCCGGGCGCCCTCCTCCCACGACTACATACGCCGCAGCCCGTCCGGCTCACACAACGGGGAATGCGAAAGAACGAAAAACACCGAAAAGAACACACACCTTCTGGATATCCATATGCGCGGAAATCGCCGCGCCGACCGTGTGCCCGTAGCCGACGAGCACGTTGACGACGCCGGGCGGGAAGCCCGCGGCCGCGAGCAGGGGGCACATGCGCAGCGCGGTGAGGGGCGTGAACTCGGAGGGCTGGGGGCGGAGGTTAGGTTAGCGAGCGAGTTAGATAGTGTTAGCAGACAAGAGTAAAAAGAGTGAATGATGGTCATGATAACCGTATAACACACAGTACAGCGGAGGGGAGAAGCGGAGAAGCGGGTAAAAGAAGAGCGAGAGGCAGCAAGAAGAGACGAGGGGGCAAGGAGGAAGAAGGGGCGCGGGGGAAGGGGAAGGGGGGCGGGGAAGGGGCGAGACGGTGCAGCAGGATAGTGGACGGGGCAAGGTGGGACGCGATGAAAGAACGGGGCGCAAGGTGGAGGGGACGAGTGCAGCGGAATAAAGTGAGGTGGACGGGGAACGGGGATCGAGGAACGGGTGTGGCGGGGGGGCGGGGGGGTGTGGGGGAAGGGCGGAGGAGTCGAGCACACGGCTCGGGGCTCGGGGGCGGGGGAATGGAATGGACGTGCGGACACAGAGGAAGTAGGTGGGTGGGATGAAGGGGAGGAAGTGGGCAGCGGGAAGTGGGCAGCGGGAACGAAGGAGGCCACGGGACGCAAGGACGCGAGGGGGTCGTGGAGGAACATAGAACGCAGAAGGGGTGCGTGGGGACAAGAAGCTCAGGAGTGGGAAGGGAAGGGAAGGGACGAAGATAACGGCAGCGGCAGCGAAGGAAGGAAGGACGGACGCGACGGATAAGGAAGGACGGGCACAGCCAGCGGAGCCCGTTATGCCCGCGAGCCCGGGGGGAGGGGGCGGAGGGGGGCGGGAGAAGAACGAAGAGGTACGCAGCACAAGCCTCGTCCCCAAAACACCCCCCCCCCAAAAAAAAAACGAAAAGAAGAAAAAAGAGCGGAAACCCACCTTGATAACGACGACGTTCCCCGTCGCGAGCGCGGGCGCGATCTTCCACGCGAACATGAGGAGGGGGAAGTTCCCTGTGCGCGAGCGGGCGTCAGTATTGTCTTCGTGAAAGTAAAAGGATGAAAGCAGGGGAGGGGGGGGGGGGAGGGGAACGGGGAGGAAGGGGAACGGGGAGGAAGGGGAACGGGGAGGCAGGGGAACGGGAACGGACGCGGGAGCACGCGCAGCAGCATGAGGGACACGACGGACGTGTCTAGCAGTCTCGTCTCTCGGCTACCCAGCGCGTCCTCGAGGCCCGCCTCGTCTCGCGTGCCCTGCGGCTGCAGACGCGCGCCGGCGCAGCAGACGCGTCCTCAGGCAGCGCGTTCGCCTCGCCTCGCCTCGCCTCGCCGCGGACGCAGGTAGGCGATACGCCGCAGGTACGCCAGACGCCGCCGCCGCCGCCGCCGGTACAGCCCCAGACGCCGCCGGCACGGTATGCGAGACATACACCGCAGCCCGCTCAAAAAATCTCCAAAAAAAACAACGCACAAGGGATAATCTGCCCGCACACGCCGATCGGCTCGTGGCGCGTGTAGATGAGCTTCTTCTCGTCCGTCTCGATCGTCTGGCCCGTGATCTTGTCCGCCCAGCCGGCGAAGTATCTGGGGGGTGCGCGTGTGTCAGCGGCGGCGTTGACGAGCGGTGAGAGTAGATAAGGGGGGAGGGAGGCAAGACAATGGAAGAAGGCAAGGCAAGGCGCGGACAGACCCGCAGTCGGCGGAGAAGAAGGGGGGAGGGGGAGGCAGTGCGGGAGAAGTGGACGAAGGGGAAGCGAAGGTAAAGCGAAGGCAGAGGCAGAAATGGCTCAAAGCGAGAAGAGCAGGCGATGGGCGAAGCCCGGGCAAGGGGCAGACGCGAAACGAAACGCAAGGAAGGTAGAGCGGCAGGCAGAAATGGCTCAGGGCGGGTAACGGGTAGACGCAAGGGGTGAAGCAAAGGCGAAGACAAGAACAGGACGGATCCGCTACTAACTTGATAGTCTGGATACTAAACGCCACATCGACGCCCTTGGCCCACGCGAACGTCTTGCCTGCGTAAACGTCAGCCCCGCTCTCCTCTAGATATCAGAAAAAGCGCGCACCATTGTCCAGCGACTCGATCGCGCTGAGCTCGTCCAGATTCTCCTCCATCAGCCGTGCAAGCTTGCCGAGCAGCTCTGCGCGCTGCGCGCCCGAGACGTTGAGCCCCCAGCTGGTCTCGAGCGCGCGCTGCGCGGCCTTGACGGCCGTGTCGACGTCCGCGGGAGTCGCCTCTGCGATCTTGGTGATCAGCGCGCCGTTCGTCGGGTTGATCACGCTGGGCGGCGTCAGCGCGTTGCATCGAGAGGGAGGGAAGAGACGCAACGCACTCGATAGTCTTCCCGCTCGAGCCGTCGCGGAACTCGCCGTCGATGTAGACGCCCGTGCCGAAGCTCGTCTTGCCCGTGTACGCCGCCGTCTTGAACTCGTACGTGAACGTCGGCGCCATCGTGTCTCTCTGTCAATTCTGTCTCGCTATCAGCAACTGCATCCCCCCGAACGAAGCACATACGATTGGGTTGTGGGTGTGGGTAGGGTTGTCGTTGAGACTCGGAGCGAGGGCGGGGTTATAACTGAAAGCCTACATTCAGAACGACCCGGCCTGGGTTCTTATACACCCGCGTTCCGCCCCAATTACCACCTGACCCCGCCAAGTTCCCGCCTGACAAACCCAAAGTCAAATGTCAATTAGCGCGCCCCCCTTCTTCCCTTCCCCTCCATCCTTTCTCCTCCATCTCCGTGCTCCCCGCGTCTTCGTGGCTTACTACCGGCGAGGGCGCAGCGCAGCTTGAGCTTGAGCCAGGATGAAATTTAAAAGGATGAGTAACTCTGACAGTAACAATGGGGAGCGCGGCATCAGCTGACCCAATCACATCACTCCGCCGGCACTTAATTCAGCCTAATTGATTTCTCCCGCGCCCGCGGCGCCCCGCAGTCCGTTGTGGGGTGGGTACGCGATTAGGACATAGGAGCGGGTTAGGAGCTAGAAGTAGTAACTAGCTTGGACGCGCTGCGCAGTTGATAATTCAAACATTTGTAGCCTTGCGCGATCGCGACGCGCCGCATTCTCGCCAACGTTTGCAGCGGAACTGAGTAAATCCGGGCGAAGACCGAGCAAATAGAAGTTCAGACGAAGAAAGCAGGGAAGAACCCAGAAGAACCCAGAAGACAAAAAAGCGGATGAATACCTATGCCTCCGGCGGGATTCGGACCCGCGTCTCCTCATGTAAAATCCGGCTGATTTCCATATAAAGTTGAGGGGATTAACCGCTCATCCACGGAGGCTTGACCATTCCCCGCATCCATGGTCGAATCAACATACAAGGAGTGAGATCAGGACGATGAGCGAATATTAAAGAAGCCGCCGATAGACGTGCCTCATTCTAATTTCTTAACACACGCCAACTTTACTTGAATTGAACGACACGGCGGCCCTTAACGTGGCACGGGCGACACGCAAAAGAAAAGAAAAGAAAAAGATTCACATATACAACGTACGCCCCCGGCAGGATTCGAACCCGCGTCCTCTCGCGACACACAAGAGTATCTGGAGTAATAGTGCGAGGCGATTAACCGCTCATCCACGGGGGCTTGGACACATCTCCGCATTCACGGTCACACCACACTCACTGAATGAGATCAGGACGATGAACGAATATTAAGCCTGCCGCCGATAGACGTGCCTCATTCTAATTTCTCAACACACGCAGGACCCCTGACAATCACCTCAGATGCCTGTCCAGAAAAGTCCAAATTTCTGGACTTTTTATCCGCACCCCTAATCGGGCGATTCTTATCCGAAATCGTACCTGGCCTCCAGGAGGCCGAGATTTTATCCGAATTTTGGGACAGGCCTTCTAAAAATCTTCCAAAATCCGCCGAAAAATTGGATTATTGTTCCCTTTGTATCTACGAAGTACCCAGAGCCTCCGGGAAGTCCGACTCCTCCTCGTCAGAGCCCGCTTGTACAGTTACCGCTTTTCGCTTGCCTTTCTCGGGCTTACCAATCTTCTTTTTTGGTCTAAGTGATTTGACAGCATCCACAACGTCGCCCAAACGACCGCTGAGTTGCTTGAACAATGCTCCATCTGATGTCGATAGCCTGATCCCAGCATTTATAGTCTCGGGTGAATTACTGAGCAAACAGAGGAATGATGTAGATGGAACCAGGGCAAATTGTGGAATTCGGAGGCGCTGGAATGCCTCCGGAATGGAGCGAAATTGGCGGTTACCACTCATGTACTCGTAAACCTGTGTAGGTATATTTTAGGCAGCGGTGATGGTTGAGCAATCAAACACCCAGGCATGTCTGCCATTTTTCCCGGCTGTTTTTGAATAAACACTCAGAACTGAAGCTGGGCGTCAGCGCGGAACAATCGGAGGAGTGATGAATATGTGCTCACCTTTCGCGACCATGATCTTCCCGATGAATTATGTAATAAAAAAATCGGAGACACAGATTCGAACCTACGCCCAACGCAGAACATAAGTCAGACACAATGATAACCACTTTGCAAAGTTGACTACGAAGCTTGCCGTTCTTATCCGCATTAGACCAGGCCTCCCTCCCCGGGCCCACAAATTATCCGAATTCTGAGCCTGGGGTCGGGCACCGAATTCTGATTTCTTATCCGAAACCGACCTGGGTTTGGGCCGATTTTGGGCATGTTTTATCCGAATTCAAAATTTCGGCGGACAGGCATTTTGGGTGATTGTCAGGGGTCCTACACACGCCAACTTTAATTGGATTGAATTACACGGCGGCCCTACGTGGAACGGGCGACGAGCAAAATACCAAACACAAAACAAAAAACCAACCCCAGTACACAACGCACGCCTCCGACGGGATTCGAACCCGTGTCCCGTCATACAATAATTGCAAAACTTTACGAAGTTGACGTGATTAACCACTCATCCACGGAGGCCTGATCCTCCGTTGCTGGTGCACATACACTCCTGGATGGATTGAAAAACAGAAAAGAGATAAGACTTGCCACTTGGATATCCGAGTCGGTGATGGCGAGATGGCATGGCCCATGAACGAATGTGCTCGCCGATAGCATTTCATTCTCACTCGCCCGGCCCTCGACGTGGAACCGGACACGCAAAACGAAAATATTGGATTGAATTACACGGCGGCCCTCGACGTGGCACGGGCGACACGCAAAACACAACAGAAAATAAAAAGATATCCATATTTACAATGTACGCTCCCGGCAGAACTCGAACCCGCGTCTCCTCATAAAATATCTGACACATTTTGGAAGCAATAGTACGAGGCGATTAACCGCTCATCCACGGAAGCTTGATCCTTTCTCTGCATCCACGGTCAAACCACACTCACTGACTGAGATCAGGACAATGAACGAATATTAAGCCTGCCGCCGATAGACATGCTTCATCCTAATTTCTCGGCGACAAGCAGAACACAAAACACAAACACAAAAAATATTCACAACATAGACGCCCTCGGCGAGATTCGAACCTGCATCTCCTCATGCAACGATGCTCAGGAATGCTACAAACTTGAGGTGATTAACCATTTATCCACGGAGGCACGATCCTTCGTGCTCCTCTACTGTATAGGGACACACAGTCAACCAACTTCGTAGAAAAACACATATATATTCATACGGGACGATGAGCGGATATAAATCCTCCCTGCGGCGCAGGTCCTCGACGTGGAACGGGCGACAAACAAAAGAAAAGGAAAACAAAGTCTATAAAGACTGCGCCTCCGGCGGGACTCGAGCCCGCGTCTCCTCATTAAAATTCTTATCACATACTACACAGTTGAGGCGATTAACCGCTCATCCACGGAAGCTGGATTCCAGCCCCGCATTCACAGCTAGAGGAGGAGGAGGAGGATTCATCACCGCGGTGGTCCCAATAAGCAATGTACGGCTACTGTACCTACATACACAGCCTATATGCATGCTACAGTCACCTGGCTTCCCTTCGATACGATAGACACCATGTTTAAGATAACTTCTCACGAAATAGGAAGGAACAGGTGGGTGGTCAGATGAAGGTGCGTTGTCCAGCTATACATGCTGCCGCAATCAGATCATCTCGATCTGTCGCGAGTGAGGAGCACAGATGTGATTTATCTCGGGGTGATTGGTGAGAGAGAGGTCAGCATCCGGTATTGCTTTCTTGTAGGCTTTAGGATCAACCAGTAGACTGGTGTATATTGCCCCAGAGAATTTGTATATTGATAGGGCTTGAACAGGTGCACATTGGGTGCCTGTTTAGCCACTGCAGCCGTTGCGCTGGCACACTAAGACCTATATGTTGTGTAACACAGTAGCATTTCGTTTTCACTCGTCCGGCCCTCGATGTGGAACCGGACATGCAAAACGAAAATATTGGATTGAACTACATGGCGGCCCTTGACTTGTAACGGGCGACACGCAACACAAAGAAAAGAAAAGAAAAAAAAAAGACATATAGATAATGTACGCCCCCGGCAGGACTCGAAACCGCGTCTCCTCACATGTGTACAAAGGTTCTCAAATAATAATGCGAGGCGATGAACCGCTCATCTACGGAGGCTTGAGCGCATCTCTGCATCCACAGTGACACCACGCTCACTGAATGAGATCAGGACAATGAACGAATATTCGATATTAAGCCTGCCGAGAGACGTGCTTCTTTCTAATTTCTCAGCACACGCCAGCATTAATTAGATTAGCACGGGTGACACGCAAAACACAAAAAAAAAAGAAAAAAAGAAAAAAAGAAAAAAAGAAAAAAAAGAAAAAAAAGAAAAAAGTTCACATTTACAATGTACGCCGCCGGCAGGACTCGAACCCACGTCTCCTCACAACACGCACTCCAAGTATCGCGAATGATAGTGCGAGGCGATTAACCGCTCATCTACGGAGGCTTGAGCGCACCTCTGCATCCACGGTCACACCATACTCACTGGCTGAGATCAGGACGATGAACGAATATTCGATATTAGCCTGCCGCCGATAGACGTGCTTCGTTCTAATTTCTCAGCACACACCAGCATTAATTGGGATTGAATTACACGGCGGCCCTACGTGGAACGGGCGACAAGCAAAATACTAAACACAAAAAAAAAAAAAAAAAAAAAAAAAAACATGTACAACATGGACGCCCTCAGCGGGACTAGTACTCGAACCCGCGTCTCCTCATGTAATGAGATCATAGAATCCTTACAAAATTGAGGCAATTAACCATTCATCCACGAAGGCATGATTCTTCCTGCTCATCTACCGTATACCCCCACACAGTCAACTAACTTCGTAGAAAAACACATATATATTCATACAGGACGATGAGCAAATATGAATCCTCCCTGCGGCGCAAGTCCTGGACGTGAAACGGGCGACAAACAAAAGAAAAAGGAAAAAGGTTTACAAAGACTACGCCTCCGGCGGGACTCGAACCTAGTCCAGTTTTAAGCGCGGGGGTCCGATCGGGGTTCGCCCTTATTACATAATCACATTTTGAGGCCCTAGCCCCAGTCCTTGAATCTCAAATATATCCGCGGCAGAATAGTAGAGGTGTTTTCTGTGCACCCAAATTTTCTCAGATTTTTTGAGCACCGTGGGCCGAAGCTATTGATGAGTGAAGTTGATGGGTTTTTGGCACGTTGATGTCCATCGCATTGAAGTATGAGTTGTTGCGTGGATTCACGCACCATTTGAAAAAATTCAAAGCGGCAGATCATCTCCAAAAGGCTCTAATGTCGAGTTCCACGCCAAGAGAACAGAGAAAAGGGTGCCGCAGAGCGAAAACGACCAAAACGCAGCTAAGCGAAGATTATGTAATAAGGGCGAACCCTGATCGGACCCCCGCGCTTAATCACAGACTTCAATCAACCAAGGTACGAGGTTCACTTGATTGAAGTGTCTGGCTCTGAGAGACTAACTCGAACCCGCGTCTCCTCATTAAAATCCTTGTCGCATACTACAAAGTTGAGGCAATTAACCACTCATCCACGGAGGCTAGATCCAGTCCCGCATCCACAGGTAGAGGAGGGGGAGCAGGAGGAGGAGGAGGATTCATTACCACGGTGGTCCCAATGAGGAATGTACGGCTGCTGTACCTACATACACAACCTATATGCATGCTACAGTCACCTGGCTTCCCTTCGATACGATACAAACCATGTTTAAGATAACTTCTCACGAAATAGGAAGTAACAGGTGGGTGGTCAGATGAAGGTGCATTGTCCAGCTATACATGCTGCCGCAACCAGATCTGAGTGAGGAGCAAAGATGTGATTTATCTCGGGCGGTTGGTGAGACAGAGGTCGGCATCCAGTATTGCTCTCTCGTAGGCTTTAGGATTAACCAGTAGACTGGTTTATATTACCCCAGAGAATTTCTATATTGACAAGGTTGAACAGGTGCACATTGGGTGCTTGTTTATCCACAGCCACCATGCTGGCACACTAAGACCTATATCTTGTGACACAGTGTGCAGTTCACTCGCGGTCGAGGCTGTAGCCTGGCCACGGTGTCGGTTGCACCATAACCGTCGCACACCAAGACTTGAATCTTGTGTGCATGCATGGCATGGGCAGTTATCTTGTGTGTGTGTGTGTGCAGCATGGGCAGTTCAATCTCGGTGGACGACTTAGCCCCACAGAATTCGTAGACGAATCCAAACGCGAAGTTGTAGCCATTGTTTCCACCGCCAGAGACAGGGGTTCAGTGGTAAAACGGACTAATGAGGGTGCCTATTGCCCACGATGGGCCTGAGAATATGCCAGGGATATGAGCACCTTGTTCCCATACTCTCCAACCCAATCCAGAGGGTCCCAAGAGATCTCGGGCATGTCGTCGATAATCGGGATCAATGGCGATGACCACGACAATGCCGACCAGTACCATTAGGCCAGGATGATAACGAAAGAGGTGTTCTTAGACGGTGCGACCACTCCAAGGAAGTGTTTCACTTTTGGATGGTGGTGGTTCAGGAGAGAATACGGTCACACCACACTCACTGAGTGAGATATCTATCCAACAAGACGAATGAACGAATATTGATCCTCTCGTCGATAGACACTTCATTCTCACTACACGCCAACATCGAGCCAACACTCGACTTGAGGAACAAATGATAAGGAAGCAGACAAGCAAAAAAAAAAAAAAAAATCTACAGCACACCACACTCAATTGATGTCAGACAGCGAAAAAACGGATATCTATTCATACCGGATGCCGGGAGCGAAAGGAGACCAGAATCACATGTAAAACTTAAAAGAGCGAAAAAACCTGCGGCATCAAATCATATGCTTCCGGCGGGAGTCGAACCCGCGTCTCCTGGCAGGGACTTTAATAGTGCGAGGCGATGAACCACTCATCCACGGAGGCTGTATGCCCTCCTCGCATCCACGGTGACACCACACTCAATAGCCTTCATAGAACAGAGACAAGACTGCGATGTATATACATCCGGGACGATGAACGAATATGAATCCTCTCGCCGATAGACGCTTCATTTTCACCACACGCCAGCATTGAATTGAATCAAATTACAAGCCAACATCGAGCCGGGCGGGAGGGAAGCCGACAAGCAAAACAAGACGAAAAAAAAAAAGTTACGAATAAAGGGCCTCCTGCGGGAATCGAACCCACGTTTCCTCATGACACTTGACTTATATATTATAGCAGTGAGGCGATTGACCACTCATCCACGGTGCCTTGATCTTCTCCCCGCATCCATGGTCATAGCATACTCACTGACTCAGACATCTATACATAAAACCCAAAGTCAAATTCCACGCCAATTAGCGCACCCCCCTTCTTCCTGCCTTCCTTCCTCTCCTCCTTCTCCGTGCTCCCCGCGCCTTCGTGGCTTACGGCCGGCGAAGGCGGGGGCGCAGCGCAGCTTGAGCTTGAGCCAGGATGAAATTTAAGAGCGCCGGGCAGATGAGTAACAGTGACACTGGGAGGGCGCATCAGCTCCCCTTCCCAAACTCTACTATACCCACGCCCGCACGATCACTCTCGCACCGACCGTTCATATTTATTCGCCTCCGGGGCACAGCGTCTTAGTAGCTAGCACACTTGTAGCGAGATAGAAATGCAGATTCAAAAAAAAAAAAAAAGAAAGCTGACCCAACCTCATTGCTCCGCCGGCACTTCCGCATCCCAGTTGCGGGGCGCAGTTTCAGGGTGTGGGACAGGAGCTATCATAGGTGGCGGGGCTAGGGGTAATTACATAAATAGATTGGACAAATATTTGTAGTCTCAGCGCGATCGCGATGCGCCTCGTTCTCACTGTTAGGACGCACCAACGTTGAGCCTCACTGTGCAGCGACAAGAACGAGGGGAAAGAATTACAAGTTTCGACTGGATTGACAGCCCACGCAAGAAGGTAACAAAAGAGAGGGAGAAATAAAACAGATTCTGATTGGATTTATGCCTCCGGCGGGACTCGAACCCGCGTCTCCTCAGGACCGTCAGCGCCCAATGATAACAGTGCGAGGCGATTAACCGCTCATCCGCGGAGGCTTTTGATGCCCTGCTCATCCACGGTGTCACCCCGTGAATAAAATTCACGGCACCTGCCAGCCCATGTTTCCAATGCATGGTGCATTTTCATGTGCACTCTGTAGAAGTAGTAAGGCACCCTACTTTTGCAACTGTCTGGTGCTTGCTCCGAGTTCCAACTATATGGGGCTTTTCCATGGTCTCTCTTGACAGACACTTTATTGTCTCTAGCTTGTTCCTCGCTTGATAAAGTTTGTTAGTTACCGCGCCTGATAACCGGTATCCCGTGTGTTATTATGTAGTTTCTTCGCTCTAGAAATCAAAACGCAGTCATCATCGCCTCCTTCGGATTCAGCATCTTAAAAACAACCACTTTGTCATCGGAGTGGTTGAAACTGTGGCGATTTGGACTGCCTGTGCCATCTCTTCTAGGACGGGCAGTTGCGCATGAGTCAACTTAGTCCGTTAGCTGCCAAACATTCTCGGTACCATTCTGGCGAATACACTGCCGTGGAGTAACAAGATTGGGCTCTTGTTCTCCGTGTGGATGATGTGTGTCTTTCCTTTTCTCTTTTTAACGAGTGGGAGGTTGATCTCTATCACATCTCATAGGTTTCGGATTAACGGGATTTGGTTGGAGCCTGGTTGTATTTGCCACACCTCATCATTTATGTTGTATCGCAGTTATCTCGCTCTCGTGGATCTCCGCCATCACCGCCGGACATACCAAGCGCATTACAACCAATGCTATTATGCTGACCGCATACGTGTGTCTCTTCCACTTTTCCCTCTGGCCCAGCTAAGAATTCTCCTCATCCCAGGGTCTCGGCATTTATGTGGCAGGTAATTTTCAACTCCGTGCTGCTTTCATCATACTCATTTTGCCTGAGGTGAAATATAAGCTACCCGACCACTTCCCATGGATCGTGAGCTGCATCTGCTATGTCAGTTGCATGGCGCTCGTAAGCATTATCCGTTATGTTCTCATCTCGGAAAACAAACGACGCGATGCTGAGCCTACCCGCGACGATGGGTACAACAATGTCTTCATTCAGAAGGAAACCGACCCAGCTGGGATGAAAAAAGTTAAGATCACCAAAGTTCGTCTCCAGTTTATGAGGAGAGGGGAGAAAATGTGTCGCGACTGATGACATGCGATTCAACTGTGGATTTGACGGACAGGCACTGGCAGAATCGCGATTTCAGATATGTGTATTGAAGACTGAGGAGGTCGTATAAAACCTGATTCTACCCCCTTATCTACTCTTCAGGTACCGCTCCCTGCAATCCGAACCAATTCGTACAAACTAGGAAGTTGGGTCAATATGTAGGACCACAACCAGAGCATTACTAATGAAGATCTCCTTGTCTTCATTTCCAACGTTCCTATTAAATAAGTGACTGAATACATAACTTCCAGCGATCGTATTGAATATAGTGACTGAATACATGCCTATTGATACAATGAATGAGACCTACTAGTGATCTCTGAAATTCAGGATTCAGGATCCGAATAAGTACGATTCAAGAATCCCATTGCCTTGTAGAAGCTGTAGCCCTATGACTTTTCCCGACACGCTCCACCCGCGCAAATTTCTGTAGTGATTGAGCTTGGCCTCTACTCTGCTTCGCAGTGATTTGAAGCCCAAGAACTCGCGAAAGTACGGAAACCAGGTCAGCTTCGGTGAGCCCTTATAAATCGTAACATGGGGCGGGAAACGATTGTGCGTCTGCCGTACCCTGCCAGGTTCGTGAATGTCAATATGGAATGGTGAAGGTGGGCAGATTTACGCACAAAGGAGGCACCTCATCCATGATCTCCTGGAGAATACCTTCATTGTCGCGCACCCGAATGGCGACACAGCCGTGGGGTTTTGCGCCACACACTCCATCGGCTTCAAACTCGAATGACTCCCATTTAGCCGCGACGTCAGCTAAATTCTCCAACAAATCCTGATAGTGGTCTTCGTGTATTGTGAAATGCGGTACCACCGAGATGTGGGCTGTGCCGTGGTTGGGATACAGCACCCGACGAATCTGAGTGAGCCATTGGACGCCAGGGCCTGGCTCGAGCATGCACTGGATTCTCAGATCCTCGAAGTCGGCCATAACTCGAGACTGGCGGCAGCAAGGGCGGTGGGTGTGGGGGTGGAAATACGGCGGGGTACAGTAGGCACCGTGACGTTGTAGCACTTCTTACATTCGCCGTCCACCACGTGGACGGCCCCGCGGTATGCAGCACTACCGCATGCTGTAAGGCGCTTGCTATTACATATCGGTGTCACAATCCTTTGAGGAACTGCAGCAGTATGAAGACTTGGTTCCACTGATCCTCGCTCAGGAAAAATAGCGTCAACTTTCAACTTGTTCAGAACCACAAGCGGAATCGGAAAATCCAAACCATAGTATTGTGGGGATTCAGTCACAATTCTCGATTTTAACCTCAATATACAGTAGTTAACCGGGAAGCGAAACACTCAAGCGAATTCGCAATTCCCGGGCCGAGATTGGATAAGGTTGTTGGGGATCTCTTCATAGATCGATAGAGATGTGTCAGGGCTACCTGGAAATATATAGTTTTATAGGGAAATGTTGTGTTTTGATTGAGAATGAGGCCATTTTTCTACAAACATCCGATTTTGCAGAATCACGTGGAAGCGAAACACTGCAAAATAACTTGTGGGCCGCCGTTCGTTGCAATCCAGCCCCAGGGGTGTTTATATTCGTGTTCTAGGACCTTGAAAACCCCCAGTTCACGCGTGTGCAGGAAGAATTGCACGCCCGAAATACTGTACCTCCGACGGATTATATCCAACAAATAGGCCAAAAAAATAGCGAACACAACTTAGTGATCTGCCACGAGGATGTATCAAATGCAATGGACACAACACATGCCAAGTGCGGCACACCAGTTCAAGTGCGGCACAGGTGCCGCACTTGAACATAGATGCGGCACATCTCCGAATACGGCCATGTGCCGACGATGGCGTGATTTTTGCTTGAGAACGCAAATATTTGGTAAATATTTACACCCTCTCTCTCTCCTACCGCTACCCCGCCCAAACAAGCCGCGCACTAACTACCTCAAAACACGTCCAATAACGGGCCAATGAACTCTCAACACTCCCCGGAGGACCAGAAATGGATTGACAGCCTGCCAAAGGGCATCGTGACGGCATTTCGAAGCTCGGTGCGCGTTCATCCCACGTATTGACAGCGTGCCAGCATCCGTTGACACGTCGCACACCACCAGATCTACCTACCAACGTACATTGCGTCGAACGCGCATCTTTTCATCGACGATGACTGGATCAACGTGGTCCAGATTCGCGACTTCCTCCAGGGTGCCGCGGGCCCTGCCCCTGATTTGGCTCCCGGGCCACCGGATACACCTCTGACACGCGTCAAAGTCGAGCACGACGCGTCTACGACGCGCCTTTCAGCCACTGCGGACGTCAAAACCCGTATTCTAAAGGAGGGGGGCCAGGAGGTTGTCGAAATTTTGGATTCCGATACGGACTCGGACTGCGAGATTGGCGGCGGTGAGTCGAGAGTTACGACCCGAATATCCCCTTACAGGGATCCTCCAGACAACGCAAAATCATCGCCTTCGTCGTCAGATATGTGTTCGAGTGCCACCGGTAAGCTATTGGTCACTCCTTGAAGTTCCCGCGCTAATATTCTAGATACCCGTAAATCATCGCCACTTCCACCGTCGGATATTCCGAGTGAGGTATCTTATGCCATCACAGGTGAGTTAGATCAATATCATGAATCCCGGGCTCATATGAGAATAAGATTTGGATGACGACTCCTCGTCTGACGAGTCCGGGCTGACGAGATTTAGCAAAGGCAAGTACTCTTACTCGCGCTTTCCTGTGCTTAATGTTTCTGTTTTCAGAGCCTCAAACGCGTACAGTACTCAATTCCACATTCAATACATTCTTGTTGTCCTTCCTGTTGTTTATTTAATGGAATACTCTAACTCTTCATGTATAACTCCCTGCGGGTTGCCAAAATTTCCCCCCGACCTGCGTGGCTCACCGTCAGACGTGCCTTCGACGCGTCCTGAACGCGTCAATGATGAGTGATGTGATCACATCAGGGTGCCGCAACTGTTCTCCGCGTGCCGCACACGATGTGCCGCACCCGGCAACAATGTGCCGCAGATGGCGCCTGTGTGCCGCGCTTAAGCGCGGTGTGCCGCGCCTGAAATGTGTTGTGTCCATTCAACATTGCATTTGGTTAATCCCGATCTGCCAAAGGTTCTACAGAACTTTTTTGCGCAATTCCTTTTGCTATGAGCCATTTCTCATGGCTAACTATCCTCTCACAAAAACTGGGGCCCGTCGGATGCCTGGGATCCGGGAAAAAGCCGGTGTTTCGCTTCTACGTAGCGTTTCGCTTCCCGGTTAACTATTGTATCCACTAGCTTCTCACCCACGCAAGCGCTAATCTGCCACACTTGGTAACACCGTTGAACTTGTACATTGGCCAGCGCCCGATGTGATTGAGCTGAAGGGGGTACCAGCTGGGAGTACACCCAGAATGACAGCCAATTAAACTTCCGCTCCGAACCCGTTCCGACCCGCCATCGTGGGATCGCATGTTGATAAGCATGTTGATAAGCCGCTTCAACCCATCAAGCGACTCTCACATCCCGCCATCTTGCGCGATATCGACAGCCTATGAGCCGCGCTTGAAGCAACTGTCTTCCCATTTCCTTGAGCCCTACTTTTACTTTCAACGATGCGCGGCCTCCCCCTCGACGACGAGCCCCCCAGAACGTTCACCACGGCGCTCGCTCGCACGCTTGGATTCCTCGTCCTCCTTGCCGCTGCCGGCCTACTGCTCACCCAGTCTCCCTTCTCTTCACCTCCCTCTCTTGCTCCCAGCCCGGACCGCACCAACCCACGCGACTTCCAGCGCCTCCCAATCTCCTGCCCCGCACAGTTCCCCGGCCTCGCCCCGGAGCTCCAATTCGACATACCAGCCCCCGGAGATTCACAGCGGCAGGTCTACGTGGACCGCCTCCGCGGTGCGGTGCGCGTGCGCACGGAGACGTTTGATGGGGCGCCGACGGATGGGGCGGACGAGTGGTATGACAAGTTTTATAAGTTTGAGGCATATTTGAAGGAGACGTTCCCGGATGTGTACGTCTCTTCCTCTCCTCATCATCTTATACATATTTTTGGCTCACGAAAAAAAACTGTGTTGCAGATTCACCACACTCAAACTGGAACACTTTGCCACGCACGGGCTGCTTCTGACCTGGGCGGGGAGCGACGCTTCGCTCGCGCCGCTTGGTGCGTTCTCCTTCCACTCTCCCAAATACCAACCCAATAAAATGAGTTGTTCAAATTTACTTCAAACAGTACTAATGGCACACCAAGACACCGTGCCCGTCCCCGCCGAAACGACCGCGCGCTGGACCTATCCGCCGTTCGACGCTGTGCTGGATGAGGATAGTTGGGTTTGGGGCCGTGGCGGGGGGGATTGTAAGAATTTGCTGTGCGTGTCTCCCCTTTTTTGCACTTTCCCCTCTTGAAACATATATATGAATGCTGAATTTGAGTGACGGACTTCGCCAGGATCGCCCACCTCTCCGCCGTCTCGGCGCTACTCGCCGCGGGCTTCGAGCCCACGCGCACCGTGCACCTCGCGTTTGGATTTGACGAAGAGGGTGGGGGTGTGGTGCGTTCCTGTTGCCCTATACCACCTCCTGCCCTGGGTACTCATACGGGTTGAATCTTTATAGCACAGCGCGCGCTACATCGCCGCGCATCTCGAGGACGTATATGGTATCGGTCAGGACAGTGTCTTCATGATGTGCGTATTCCCCATACCGTCTGTCTTCATACTGATTTTTGTGGAACAGCGTGGACGAGGGCGGCGGGCTGATGCCTGACTATTTCGGGCGGACGTGGGTCGCGCCTTCGTTGGTGCGGTGTATTCTGGCTCCATTGCTTCCCCCTTGCTGACGCTACCATTCCTTTCCATCTGCCATCCTCCATCTTTAAAATCTCATTCCTGCCCTCTCTCTCTCTCAACACAGGGCGAGAAAGGCAGTGTAAACGTGCACGTATCTGTCAACGTCCCCGGTGGACATTCTAGTATTCCGTGCGTGCCCGTCCCCGTCCATCTCTATATTCCGTCTACCCTGCATAAACTCACCCACCCACGCACCCACAGCCCCGCCCACACAGCGATCGGTATTCTCTCCGCACTCGTGACGACCATCGAGGCGCACCCCGCACCCGTAAAACTTTCGAAAAGCAACCCGTTCGCAGCGTTTGCGCAGTGTCTGGGAGAGTATGGTGCGTTCTCTTGGCCCTCTGTTTATGGAAGACGAGGGGATATTCAAGGCAGACGCTAACATGGAATTAATAATGGCAACAGGCACGATCGACGACGAGCTCAAAGCGCTCCTCAAACACGAGCGGACGTGGCCTGAGGCGGCGGAGCTGATGGCGGCACGGAGTCCGGGGGATGCGGCGTGCGTGTTTGATTTTTCTCTGCACTGCATTACATTTCATATTAACATTCCCCTGCATCATCTCTCCCCCTGTCTAATTTTTCACGTTCCTATTTTCTGATGACGCCTTATAACACGCATCCCACCCCACAGCCGCCTCTCAACAACGCAAGCGGTGGACATTGTCGGTGGTGGGGTGAAGGTGAACGCGTTGCCCGAGGAGGCGCATGTTGTGGTGAACCATCGGTTGTCAGTGGATAATTCGATTCCCGGGTGAGTGAATGCGCGATGCTGTCACATGCGAGGGACTCGAGCTATGCTGACCGACGACAAAATTGGAACAGGCTCTACCAGCGCTACATGGCGCTACTCACGCCCGAGGCGGCCAAGTTCAATCTTAGTGTAGTTGGTGCGTTCGCTATCATTTACCACAGGAAAAATAGAGTTGATGACGATCAAAAATATGTAGGCTTCGGAGAGTCCCCGCGCGCGGGTGTGGAACGCTACGTGCAGCTGTCGAGCCCGCGCGGCGCGGAGGCGTCCCCGGTGACGCCCGCAGAGGGCGCAGCATGGGAGTAAGTTTTCTTTCATTTCACTCGCCCATTGTGTGCTCACCGGGTGACTGGTTTATTCAGGGTCTTCTCCCGAACGTCGACGTAAGTGCCCTTGTCGCATATCCTTCCATTCAATTGAACTGATACAATGAACTGGCCAGGCACCTCTGGCCCGACGCGATCGTCGCACCCTACCTGTCAACAGGCGGGACGGACACTCGCTCCTACGTGAACCTCACGCGCGCGATATTCCGCTTCCAGGGTGTGCGCGACGATGAGAGGATGAATATACATACGGTGGATGAGAGGGTGCATATGGTGGGTCTCCCATTTCTTCTTCCCCCTTCGCCCCATTTTCGTCTCCTTCCGTCCGCGTTTTTGTTTTGCTTCTCTCCTTTCTCTTTGCGGTCTAATCTTGATTTGGCGTGTTTGTGTTAGAACGGCCACTTAAACGCGATCGCGTGGGTGCATGCGCTCGTCCAGAATGCGGACAAGTTCCGAAACTGAGTGGAGTCGAGGGGGGAAGTGAAACAATGGTTTCAAAAAGGGAGGTACATATTTTCGTCTACTCTGCTTTGCCGTGTGCCTATCAGACCAGAGAACTTCGAATTGTTCTAACGGAAATGTTTAAAGAGGTCCAGGCTCATTGTGCAACCCACGCACTAGTACTAATCTTCGAAGTCAATTGGCCGCGAGTCAACAGAAGCCACTGGAGTCACTGTGATCTTTTCCATTCGGTCAAAGATTTCCTTTTTTCCCCAGACCCAAACCTCGCCTACTTTGTCTGAATCTTCTGGCTCCGTTCTCCAAGTCTCGGAAAGTGCTGTGCTGATCTGTTAGAGAATATCCCAAGGATAGAAGAGGGAAAACCAATTGGGGAAAACTGAGGAACTATACATTAGGGCCGAAGGCAGCCAGCTTTTATACTGAGTTGGGCGGTGGTTTTGGCAACAGACAATCGCTACTTTACTATATGGTAGCAGACATCACTTCATGTCCACCCGGAGTTTTGACCTGGGAGACTTTTAGACTCGAGATTTGGCACGAAACTAGGGTGGGTTTATAGGTAAATTTTTCGTTTCAGACAAAACGGAGGTGGCTTTGCTTATGTAATCAAAAGCGCGAAATCCCAGCGAGAAAAACCGAAAGTTTAGACTGAAATATCTCAATCTCGTGCACTGCTTGGCATCTGATTCCACCTAGGATAGGGCTTTCTATCCTTATCACAGAAGGTGAGCCAATGACAGGCTAATTGGGAGCTTACAGAGGGCAATTGATTGGATCACACAGCCACCGGAGGCCCGGCCCGGGATCAAAAGCGCGAAATCTGGTCGAGAAAAACATGAAATGTTATTTTCGAGGTTCTGTTCCGGTAGATCGTTAGAGAGGCTTTCCCTGGTGCCATTTATACAGTTTTCTTGACTCTCGAGTGAAAACTGGAGTGACAATAGTGATTACCAAATTAGGACTCAGACTTGTCACGAAGTGATGTCTGCTACCATACTGTGATCCTGAGTCACGTCACGGATTGTGATAACACCGTGACATTGGCGACAACTCCCTCATTCGCGTACTATCAAGTCGCCTGTGGGGGTAGGTCGTCTACACTCGTTCCTACGCACGCTCGTACTTATATTCATCTAGTTAGACTTACCCGTGTATTAGGTGAATACTGATTCGCGTACTATCAAGTCGCCTGTGGGGTTAGACTTACCCGTGTATTAGGATCTAACTGGTTATGGGCCTTTGAGCTCTCGCTGTTGACGACGACGAACGAGCGCTTAGAAGACCCTTATACACGGCGTCGCGACCTTCTCGCTCTTTCCTTCACGACTCGCGCAGCGCGCATAACGCCTTGATAACGCCCCACATTCTTCGTTCCACAAACACTCGGATGCGCCAGGATGTCCCTGCGGCCATCTCATTCGTTAAACAACCCTTTTCTTCAACCTCAACCCTCTGGGGATCCCTGGACCGAGTGGACGGACTCTCGCCAAGTCCCGGCATACGCGAGCCACCAGCCTCAGTATCCCCAGTACGCGACACCTACGCACCTGCACTCGATGGACGTCCCACGGGCGCCTGCCTGTCACCTGCTCAGCCTCGCTCGAGCCGCCAGTGTCTCAACGGGCGAAATGGATCGAGCAGGATCGAGCTACTCGAGTCGGATCGATCCCCTGTTATAATTTTGACTACTGCATAGCTTGTGGTATTTATTATTTTCTCTATTATAATTCTGGGGCTCGAGCCAGCTCGAGAATCCGAGTTGACTCGAGACACTCGAGACGCTCGAGCCGCTCGAGCCGCCCGAGCCCACGAGCCCAGAAATTGGTACGAAACAAAGATGAACGGCTGGAAGTTGAGGACAGGACCTGCAGAAATCAAGTAGGCCGTTCTTTAGGCAGAAATTACACAGAGAAGATACACTTGACACTCTACATGTGCCTGCATGGCCCAACCCGCCATTGAGTGCTGTGGATCAGAGCTACCATTAAATTCCCTCCACGTTAATCTTAAATGCCACCTATCAGCGAATCAAGGGGAGAAAACTTTCCGGATCTACATGGTTGCGAAGCTTCAGCAGGGGGAACAAAGCTGCATTTTTTGAAACGGATCGTACCTCTACATATATGTGTGCCACTCGGTATTTCTTTCAAAAATCTCGTGAGTTTCTAAGCCATGGGCAATGAACGCCCAATGTATACCAGTAGGCTCTAAGCTGTAAATAGCTGAGAGAGGTTGTAAGGCTCGCAGCAGGCTGAGTCGGAACAGACCTCGCATACGGCGTACCACACTGCCACTGGGAGTGAGTGACTCCGAGAAACTTCAAGATCCCAGGCACAAGTTGAGCTGAGACAGAGTCACGTAGAATTGAGGGCTTAAGGAGCCTGTGGTAAAATGGTGCGTGGGTAGGCGAGGCGGTTAAGAGGCGGTCGTGGTGGAAGGTCAAAGAGATGGTCTTGTTTGGGCATGTTGCGGTCTGACCAAGGGTCTGACCATTAATGTCTGATACGATCACGTGGATGCGCGCGGGCGGCCCCACTTGAGACCTGATCGGCCACCGTATTTGCAATTGTGTCTGTCGATCTATGTAGCTGGTTATTTCTGTGTGCGTATAGATAGCTTCTGGACCTTCTGTCGCCATTCTTTTGATTTCTCATCAGAATATCCTCAAATGTTCACGAAATATTTGAACATGGCAAGATAATTTCCCAAAAATTACGCGAAATTAACTCAGGAGGTTTTTCCTAATCAATTAAATGAGTATTTAAACCTTCCCAGGCCCCTGCAGTCAGTAACGCAGCTTCTCCAGTCCAGACGTGCACGGTGCCGCCACCGAATTGTGCACCAACGTCGATGCGCCGACCGAGTCCCTCACAATGGGCGCGGACAACGGCTCTTTCGGTTTCTCGCGAGTAATTCACGGATTTCGAGTCCACATCTGACTCTGCCAGTTTCCCCGCACTCTAGCGAGCCCGACTGCACAGTGGGCGACAGTGCTGTGGGGGAGTTCTTCCTCGAGAACCCCGGTGAATCCTCCGTTAACACTGCGGACCAGTTTATCGGGAGCGCGGGGGTTAAGAGCTTTGTCTGCAGTTAACTCAGTGGACGTCGCGGCTGCATGGATGAATCGAGTGTCGCTGGAGGAGCATTCTTCGCAGGTTGATTCTGTAGAGCAGTAAATGCCATTTGATTTGATGCAGAGGAGAGCAGGAGCCATATCAATGGGAGGCGGTAAAACGCCAGCCCAGCAAATATGGTCGTGGTGAGAGAAATAACTAAGCGGTGGAAATATGCGAAATCCCACCATCCCACCATAGTATTCGAAAGTGCGGGTATCAGTGCTCTTTACTCACCGTTCAACGCAGTAAATCCCCGACCTCAGTTACTCCATCGGGAGTCGGAAATTCTTTCACAGCACAAACGTTTGCGCAGATTGCGCGCAGTTTGCGGTCGGGATGCAGGACACACAGCGAACTCCTGACACATCAAGCCTCCCAAGAATCCGATTTGTTCAAGATGCAGGGCCAACACGAGCAGAAGCCTGCTATATAATGTGACACGCCATGCGGAGGTCCGGGAGGATAAAATCCAGATTTCTTAGCTTGGGCGCAGAATCCTGAGGAGCCAACATACTGGACTCAATTAGTGCATTATCTTGTGTCGAGTAAAGATGATGTTGTTCATGAACGGCGCCTTGAATTCCCAAGCTTCTCGCGAGGACCATAACAGGGTCTCGCTGCTTTAGATCCATTTTATTCATGTCATTCATACTCGTCACCATTCATTCACTCAATCATATTTTCTTGCAACTCATGCTCCACACGATTCTCAATCATACCTATTCCTTCATACACTGGGGACAATAAGCAATATACAGGCCCTGTATATCCTCAGGATATGCTCAGGATATTACAAACATCCCCAGTATATACCCGCAATATCCAATGGCTGGATATGGTCTGGATATTAGCTAATATACCGGGGATATCTGGAGCCAGGATATGCCCAGTATATTAGCTAATATCCGGAGCATATCCTTACAATATACTGAGGTCGGATGGCTACCATATATGGACTCAGGATATGCTCAGAATATTGGAACATAACATGTACAAACAATGTTCAAAAATGGAAATAAAGACCTGCCTTGTAAGGAGAAGGCTCAGCCAAGTGCAATCTAAAACTTGATGCTAGGGTTAGGGTTTCCTTATAGGGAAGTAGATAAGATGAGATATACCTTATAAGGAAGCCCTAACCCTAACTTTGATTTTCCCAATTGCCCTCAGCTGAGCCTTCTCCTTACAAGGCAGGTCTTTATTTCCATTTTTGGACATTGTTTGTACACATTGTGTTACAATATCCTGAGCATATCCTGAGTCCATATATGGTAGCCATCAGACCTCAGGATATTGTAAGGATATGCTCTGGATATTAGCCAATATACTGAGCATATCCTGGCTCCAGATATCCCCAGTATATTAGCTAATATCCAGACCATATCCGGCCATCTGATATTGCGGGTATATACTGGGGATGTTTGTAATATCCTGAGCATATCCTGAGGATATACAGGGCCTGTATATTGCTTATTGTCCCCAGTGATATTCATCCGAATTCATGCACCCAATCATATTCATCGCAATCTATGCGCTCACCGCGACTTACCCATCATTTCACGACTCGTGCTCCTCATTGGGACCTATCCACGCAAATCCTTCCAACTCGTCCACACAACTATAAGTCGTGCTCTCATCGATATTCATCGCAAGTCACTTTGTTCAGCTGTTTCCCACAACTCATATTCACCCTAAAATGCACCGATATGCCCAACCCTGCCTGGTCTGATTTTTCGTCTGCTAAATTTCGTGCTCTGTGACCTTGTCCCATCACATCTCTGTCTATGTCTCTATCGACCTTGGCCTATTTCGAACTTTATATGCACCGGAAAAGATTCAAGTCTGCTGCTCGAAACCTGGGACTCCTTTATGGATGCATCAATGCTCTCGAGGTCACCGGTTCAACTATGGGTTCAGCGAACCCGTGCACGGTTTCAAAGTTCAATCCTGTCTGATCCGAGTCATCATTATCATTTCATTCTACTATCGATTCTCACATCTCTGATCCTGCCAAATCAAATCGTCTGTATTCGAACGAGCTAAGTGGTGTTATCTCTGCTCTCCAGGATATGTTGCTGATAATTAGTGTTGTAGAATCAGATCTCAAGATAGTTCTCTGCAAAAATTGACCAATGCAGCTCCCCTAACGATTCACGTCGATGTCACCTTGTATATCACTCCCATCACTTCCTCCCATCTTCAATTGTTCCAAGCTTCAAGCTCATGTCCTCCATCCATCTCAAACAAGTTCCCTTCCCTCGCGGCATATGGTGCATTCATTCGTTTCAATTTTCAAACGATCTGATGAGCCGAGGAATCCAGGCAAAATTACGTTCACTTTGTTTGTGTTTCCAACTTAGCAAACCTCCATCATCTCACGGTTGAAACCCACGAAAGCCCACCTCGCTGACCACTTCTCACTTCGATATTCTCCAATCATTTTCAGATTGGCCTTTTCTATATTTTCTACCGTGGACACTCTATTTCCTCAATTTTGAAATTTCAACCCGACTATCCGCGACGTTTAAATTAACGGTTGTGCTCACTTCAATTCGTGCCCCGTTTA
The DNA here is from genome assembly GCA_029378255.1 of Mycena rosella. NCBI lineage: Eukaryota > Fungi > Basidiomycota > Agaricomycetes > Agaricales > Mycenaceae > Mycena > Mycena rosella. The sequence goes on along the minus strand of JARKIE010000004.1, from coordinate 371,237 downwards.
AGGCTTCGTCTCACCCGGCTTTCTCGGCTGCTTTTCTGAACTTGAATGTGCCACCTTCTATCCCCGGGTCCGGCCTGAATGTTCTTGGAATGGAATCACCATATATATCCTCATGTTTAAACCCGACTTTCGACACCATTTAGTGTAATGTTTGTACTCACCTTCCGGACCCAACCGGAATCACTAGTTCAAACCCAACCTTTGGTACACTTGAAGCTGAACCTTAGACCTTGCAAGCACCATTTGCACGCTTTTTCAACCATCCAAGGCACACTAGTCATTTCCAGATTGGCTTCCTAAATATTTTCAACTCAGACCACTCGATTTCTGCATTTTTGAACCTGACTATCAGCAACGTTAACACTTATGCTCACTTTATCTCGAGCACCCTTTCAACCGTTCGTGGCTTTATCTCATTACAACTTAGCCTTCCGCTTCCTCGGCTGCATTTGTAAACCGGAAACTGGCTCCATCCTACGCTATCTGAACTCATACATATACTCTCAGAGAATGGTGCAAAAAGAAATCTGTGGCATCAAAAAGGCACGCGCAGGGCGGGGAAGTGAGCCGACAGCGCCACTGCCAGACTTGCCAGTGCTGCGCCAGGTGAGCGCTGCAGCACACAGAGAGGTGGATTACCTGCACCTTCGTCACGGGCCCGCCCGTGCGCACCTACTATGTTGAGTACTTATTTTTTCGTATTTGAGATGAAACTCTGTGCTGCCCTCCATCGCGTCTCTTCGCAGGCGACACTGTCCAATCACCAATTTCGCCGGTGATCTATTCTAATTTCTAACTGGATGCTTTTTTTCTTCTCAGCCCCGAAATTCAACTGAAACCTTCAAGATAAATACCTTGAGAGGAGATAAGAGGCTGAGTAGCACGGAACTTATGTACTTGTTGAACACCCACACCTGGACAAAGCTCGAAAGCGGACTTATTCTCATCATCGCAAAAAGTGTAGTAGAAGAACGGTGTGCGGCTTCACCAGCCGCGAGTCGAGCGGGAGTCCCGTGCCTAATCTTTGATTCCGAGACACAAGGGGGGAAATCTTGGCTGCATCTCTCTCTATTTTCTCATCACTGGGACAACACAGATATTTCTTAGTTTATGCTCATGCTTCTCGGCGGAGTGATGACATGACAAATTTTTGGCACAGACACTGTCTATCTGTCGCAACTCAAAAACAGATCTAACACTGACAGTACGCCGACGATAGCAATTTTGCATGGGCGTCAATTGGATCTTCAGCTTCCCGGTATGGTTATATTGTTGTGACAGAGAGCAGCCGGCTAGAGAGTCAGCGACTAGTTCCGGCACACGAAGGGCATTGGTTCGCTGGGTGGTCGGACCAACAAGGTGAGTGGTGTAATGATAGTATTGACCCCGGGGACTAACTACGGACATCAGAGGCTATATATTAAGGGTTGGCAGGTGAAGTAAAGGGGGCAAAATCAAGGAGTGTGGTATTGTGACGATGGTGGTCGCATCGACTCGGAATCCAAGGAAATTCAACGGAAATAAAGATGGTATGGGAAACGGGGGATCAATTAAAAATTCACTCGTTACATCCGGCCTCCAGGTCGTTGATGCGCGATGGCCTACACCTCGTGTTTGATGTTGGAATCTTTGAGGCTTGAGCCAATTAGTCGTGCGCACCTTGAGTGCAATGCGGTACAAATAGTTGATTGAGGTCAGATTTGATCGCAAATAGAATTACTGGCTGGGTGGCCCAGTCCAGGTGTTCGGGATTGGTCTGCTCGTGTTTATTGAGAAAATCCACGGTGGACAATCAACTGTCATCCGCGGTCCGGAGGGCAACTGTCATCCGATGGCTAGCTGTACTGTCATTTGCATAAAGCCGGCCACTTCTTCCTTTAAACAGGTTTCGGGCTGTTCTGTGGCCACGCTGCAGCCTCGCGTTTTGGAGGTTTTTGTCTGAATTTTCTTTGCATGCACATTGACACAATAAATGAGATTGGTTTGTTCAATTTGTCCGAATCTTTCGAACAAAGCCTTAGATAAAATGTTATGTACTATATCGAAATTATCTATGTTAATATATCGGACAGCTCCCCACCGTCACACCGTTGCACCCTGCGCTCGAGGCGGCGATCCTTGTCCTGCGCCGCGCCCTCGCACGGGCGCAGATACAGATGGCAAAAATCGGGCGCTCCAAGCATCCTTGGAAGCGCCGAGCCCAGTGGTTATGGAAGTGTCGGGGCCAGCGACAGGATTGGTGGGCTTATTGTAATGTTCCGTATGCTGCAAAATTTGGTAAGTACGATCTCGCCAAAGTTCTGGGCAATTACTTACCTTTGCCCAGAGGCGCTGATCCACCTCCACTTCAAACTCCTGGGGGCATGGATGTTACCTTTGGAATGCCACTTTTGTGGTGTCCGTCATACCGAAAAATTTGGCTTTCACGCTTGTGGGGGTCGGGCTGGAATTGCACGCGTCGTCGTGTTTTATCTCCGGCGTTTGGGCTGGCCGGTGGACGAGTGAGTATCTTTTCTATTTTCTCTTACTTCTCACTGACACACTGGCGTCTACTCCAGAGTCGCGATGTAGTACATAATTTTTTTTTCTTGCTGTCGCCTCGTCGCAGGTATGTGTTTTCCTATACGACGAACTTGAAAGACTACAATATATTAACATAAATAATTTCGATATAGTACATGACATTTTATCTAAGGCTTTGTTCGAAAGATTCAGACAAATTGAACAAACCAATCTCATTTATTGTGTCAATGTGCATACAAAGAAAATTCAGACAAAAACCTCCAAAACGCGAGGCTGCAGCATGGCCACAGAACAGCCCGAAACCTGTTTAAAGGGGGAAGTGGCCGGCTTTATGCAAATGACAGTACAGCTAGCCGTCGGATGACAGTTTCCCTCCGGACCGCGGATGACAGTTGATTGTCCGCCGTGAAATCTGTCTCTCGGAGAACCATACAATTTGGTCCCGCGGAGATCAGCGCGACAAGCGGTGGCGGATCAACGGGATCCACGTGGCTGTGTATCGGACTCAGGCTTTCCCCCTTCCTCCATCTCCACTGTGCCTGCACTTGCTCCCGAGTTGGCGTTATACGCCGGCGTCGGTTCCAAGTCGGCCTTAAAGATCTCTCTGGTACTCCCGCCCTCCATTCCGGACGTGAGAGTTTCGGGCCCAAACGGCCGATCGTCTTTCAAGACTGCGTGCTTATTCTGTGGCTTCGCCGCATCCTCGTCCTTCTCGGCACTTAAGCCGGTCTCTCCACAATCACCCATTTTCTTTAGCCACGGTGTGTTGGCAATGTGTTGGTATCAGAATCAAAATCAAATCCAATCTCGGAGTCGAAAGTCGTTCGCATCAAATTTTGCGCAAGAATCATCGAAAAATTCCATGGGCTCCATCTCGACCTCCTCGCTTTTGGGAGGCGTATAAAAATGCGAGCTTCCAATGTGAAGAGTATTTGGTATCTCCGTGCCCTCGTATAGCGCGCCGCGCGAGCTTGAGCGATTGGGGATATACACTGCATGTGTGCTTCAATCTTGAACCGTGCTGACTTTGGTGGTGGACAGTATCGAGCCAGATGGCCGTGTCCACATCCCGAGGTGTCGACCTGGGATCAGGTCGACACCTCGGGATCAATATCCTTACGGTAAAGTTCCGTTTGGATGTTAAAGTTGAAAGCAACTGGGAAGCAGAACTCGAACAATTCCACCAAAAATCTCTGTAAGTTCCAGCTCCCTTCATGGGGGACAACAACTTGATTATAAAAGTCCAGTACCTTTTCATCCAGGAAGTAGGAAATAAAGAAGACTTGATCTTCCTCTGGTACGCGACACATTTGCACATACGTCGAAGCTTCTCTGACAAAACGATGAATCAGGTTTGTGTTCGGTTCGCCAGTGTATTGCTTGGGACTAATTGGCTTCAAGAGCATCTTGCATTTACGGCGAGCCTCGCGTGGCGGACATGCGCGGGGAAGATTAGCGGCGCCGCGATCCAGCCTCGTCAGTTCTCGAAGACCTGGAGTCAGAACTCGAATTCGAAGAGATATCTGACGAGTCGGCGGCGGCGGATTCTGGCCGGTCTTATACACAGCACGCATGGCTTTGTCAAGGAAGCTCTCAGCAGCCAATTTGCCTGGAGTCACGCCCCGTATCTTGGGCGTAATTGAGGACTTCGAGTCCTGCGTATGAATATTAAGTCCCCTGTCGGAGTTTCCCTTTCATTAATTCGGAGATCCTGATCATGGTAGTTAATCCACTCGTTCTCATCACAAGTGGCTTACAATTAAAGCAAACATTCATGTCGAGAATGCTATTGGATTGCCATGTTCTTGATACCGGTCTCCTGCATGCTGTCTCTAATCACCCGAAGCTGACCTCAGCTGTGAAGCGTATTTCCACGTGATCGTATCCCGCTCCGTAAGCAGACCACAACACTCCCAAATAACGTTTTCTCCTTGTCTCTTGCCACGACCACGACAACCACGATAATCACACATGCTACGTGCTGAGCTCCAGGCCCCAATCCACAACCCTAGTTCAAATTCTACCATGCACCGCTCAGTCTCGATTCAAGTTCAGCAGCCAGATGTCTAGGCCTTGAAGTCGCCGGGACTAATCGTTAGCAAGTGGCACTGCAAGTGACTTGAGTGGCACAAATTTATGATGATCCTGCTGCCAAGTTCACTTGCGCCAGGCACGATCATTTGTCTCATGTGTTCCAGATGCATGGGCTTCGGTCGGGATGTGTGTATTTTCATTCTCGTCCACTAACAAGTACACTCCTGGCTTACCATCATTCCAGGGAATTACTTGCATTGGTCGGTTCAGGCCGATCCTGGTTGATACATTCACGGTGTGCGGTCCGGCATTGATAATGTTTTGGGAACATTTGTCCTGCGCGTGCCCCGAGGAGCTGGACATCCTGCTCGAGCTGAATCGAGCGGCTCGAGCTGACTCGTGAATCGAGGGGCTCGAGCGGCTTGAGTGGACTCGGTTGCACACGAACATCGAAGCCGCACATATCGACTGGAGGTAGCACTGGCTCCCTTTAGGCACGCTGGAAGTATTCCCCGTAAACGGTCCAATCGTTCAGCAGGGTTCAATGAGATGAGTACCTCCGTGTTTATCATTCATCATCTCAATTCGCTGGCCGCAATCTTTGGTCGGCTCAACCATGTCGTTTGATTTAGCTGTGCATGACGTTGGCCTTTACCGCGCTTGCGACAGCACGCCGCACGGTGCTCGCCCTCGACACTTGACGTGCACACACTCATAAGAACACGTCATGCGGGTACACGGCATCGCCCGCGCTCGTACAAACATATCTCCGTTTTTATCACTCACCTAATTCTCGCTCGCAAGAATATTAAATTTTGCGATTTCGATCCCCGTTGTTGGCTCGGACCGCTCGAGCGAGCTGATTGTCTCGAGTACCATCGCAAATACCAATAGCAGCGGAAATATTTGTATAGTATCAGCAGAACATGAATAATATATATATTGCAGTGGGCTCGATCTGGCTCGAGTGACTCGATCCCGCTCGATCCATTTCGCACGTTGAAACACCGGTGGCTCGAGCTGGACTGAGCTGGATTCATCGCCTGCTCACAGCCTCTACCCGCAACACTACACGGAACACGGCCACCCTACGCACGCCCACCAGCAGATGCTGTATGGGGGACAGCACCCGCAACAGCACGGGCCCACTGTTGTCCCACCCCAGATGGCTGCGCTATTCCCCACCCCGCCTCCTGCGACCTCGTCCTACTGCCTGCGCATGCCGCCGCCGCGCCCGGTGGTGCAGCATCACGTTGCCCCGCCGCCGCCGCCTCGCCCGCAACCGCACCAGACCGCGCATCCTGAGGCATCCCAGGACATGGCGAGCTCTGCGTCCGCCCACTTGGCGAACATAGGTCCAGTGCCAAAAGTCTGCGTGCTGTCGACCGCGCACTGGACCGACGAGCAACATCTCTGTCTCGAGAGCCGCAACTGGATCCCGTTCAGCGTCAAGGTTCGCAATCAGCTGGGTATGGCATTCCCAGGTGTGAGACGCTTCATCGAGCCGGAGGACGACGACCCGAACATCTCTCCGTCCTTCCAGTTCCACCCTGCGCACTACCGCGCCTGGAAGGACACGGACCAGGTCGTGCGCTCATTCTTGAGCGACGTCTGCACGCCCACTAAGTGCATTCACATCCAGGGTTTGTCGACGGCAAAGGATACCTGGGCCACGCTGCAGTACCGCCACGAGTTCCTTGGCCCCGCAGGCCAGCTAGCGGTGCTGAAAGCGTTGTCGACAATCATTTACCCCGCCGACGCAACTTGTCTCGCGCCCACGACCATGCTCCTCACCGAGACGAGTAACACCATTTGGCAGTGTGGCCCCTTCGACCCTGAAGCCTTCCTGGTCAGCGGCATCATCAACACACTCCAGCCGTATCACCCCGAGCTCGCGCGCGCCATCCTCCACAAACCAGGGGTGGCGCTTGCCGATGCACACAATCTCATTGCGGTGGACCAGGCTGCGAAGATCCGCGAGCTTGCGGGGGGACTGCGGCGCACACCGAAGCGCATGTCACGTGGACTGCCTCGTCTGCGCCTGCCCGCAGCCGTACCTCCCAGATTTTATGCTCTAACACAGCCAACTGCCCCAAGACCTGGTCGCATACTTGGCCGTATTGCACCAGCAAAGGGGGTGGAATGGAGGGGAAAACCGTCGAGCAGGCGACCGAGAAGTATAAGACAGACCGCGATCGCGAGCGCGCGAAGGCAGGGGGTGCGACGAACAGCACGGCGAACAAACCAAACACACAGAAAGGTCCGCAGATGAAGATTGACACAGCTACGGGATGCGCATACATAACATCACATGGCGCCGACTTCTTTATTACCCCGAAATCGACAGCACCGACCACGGATACATCGCAAACTGCGAACCTCGCCCATCATGCACTCCTCACTGATCCATTGCCCCACGCCGATTCTTTCGTGCCGGACCCCGAAGCGTGGTTATGCGCGCCGAGCGTCGATTGGACTGTGTACACAATCCGCCACGACAGGCAAGCTGTTCAATACCTCCTCATCGCGGACACGGGCGCCAGCATCCACATCACCCCGTGTCGCGAGGACTTCGTCGCTTTTCGGGAGATTGCACCACGCCCGATCAAGGGATTCCAAGGCACCTCCATCTTCGTGATGGGCGTCGGGACAGTCGTCACAGACAAGTTCACACTTGAGGACATATTCTACGTCCCCGGTGCATCCATCCGCCTCCTATTGGTCTCACGGCTGTGCCAGTCTAAGCGATATATGTTCCATTTTGACGGAGAAAAAGTCTGGATCACAAACGCGGAAGGCGTTACTATCTGCACGGGCATTGTGAACCCCTCCCGCAACCTATACTTCCTCACATGCACTCCGTCCCCCTTCTCTGCCAACATTGCTGCGTCGTCCCGCGATCTTCGCCACTGGCATCTCGCGATGGGGCACGTGAATCACCAGGACGTCGCGAACATGTGGTCTAGTGATCTGGTGAACGGTATGGAGCTCGATCCATCTTCCGATGCTCCTGTTTGTGACTCGTGCATTCTTGGAAAACAGGCACGCACCGCCGTTCCCAAAGCGTCTGAGGAACCGGCGACGACACGACGTTTGGAGCGGGTGCATGTGGACTTGAGTGGAAAGGTGGCGGTCACCTCCCGGAGCGGAAATAATTACACAATGGATATTGTCGACACCCATACGACTCGCGGATGGGCCTACCCAATCCCTAATAAATCATCTGCATTCCCTCAAATCCAGGCTTGGGAATTAGAGATGGAAGCGAAGACGGGTCTCCGCGTCAGCGCCTATATCATCGACAACAGCGAGCTAAAGTCCAATGTGTTCGAGGACTGGTGCAGGTCCTGCGGTACCATCATCATCTACACCCCCACCTACGTGTCTAAGATGAACGGAAAAGTGGAGAGGTTCCACAGGACAATTCACGCAAAGGTGCGCGCGATGCGTATCGCATGTTGCGCGCCGCCTAACTTGTGGGATGAGTTTTGTGTCACGGCTGCTTATTTGCACGCCAGAACACCCTCCATTGCCCAGTCGGGGCGTACACCACACGAGTGTTTTGAAGGTTATAAGCTGAACATCAAGCATTTGCGACAGATCGGCTGCAGAGCCTTCGTGCTCATCGAGGCGAACAACGCGAAGGTCTACACACGGTCGCTTGAATGCGTGTTTATCAGCTACACCCCCCGTTCCAGGTCATACCGTTGCTGGGACCGCTGGACCGGGAAAATCTACGACTCCTACAATGTCCGTTTTATCGAGGAAGGCCAAGTTGAGCGCGTAACATACGGAAAGGACAAGCTTGCCGCACACGCGCGGGCGAATCCCCCCCTCACCACTGATGCGGACGTCATTCCAGATGACCAGTCATCTCCCGACCCCGTAATGCGCACATCCACCAATCTAAATTCACTGACCCAGCAAATTTCACCCACCCACCATCGACCACTGAGCCCACAGCGGCTGTCGAGACACAGGCAATCCCCGCACTGCGGGCTACCCCTGGTGTGGTGGAGGCAATCCCTGCTATGCAGGCAATCCCTCCACCGTCGACGGTCCCAGACTCAATTCCCCCACCCACACTTCGTCGTTCCGAGCGCACTCCCGTTCCCCGGCGCGACCCCATCCCCATACGATCCACATTGCTGGTGATGACCCCAATGACCAGGGAGAGGGAGCAATCCTCCAGCAGGTTGCCGACACCGTCGCTGATACGCCCGAGAACGACGATGGCGACGAAGCATTGATGCTTGGCCAGCTCAACGTGTACCTCGCTGACAACCCCATTGATGTCCAGTTCCCCGACGACCCTCGTAACTACAAGGAAGCTATGGCTGCATCGGATGCTTCCAAGTGGATCGAGGGCACATGCGAGGAGCTCAGCGCGCTACGTGACATGGGGGTGTACGAACCCGTCCAACTTCAAGACATGCCGCGAGGGAAGACCATCCTTGACCTGAAACCTGTTTATACGCGCAAACGGGGCATGGATGGTATTGTCGTCCACAATAAAGTACGCTACTGCATTCTTGGCAACAGACAGGTGTACGGCCGCGGCTATGATCTCACAACCTCTCCTACCGCGTGCCTCGAATCCTTCTGCGCTGTACTCCATATCGCCGCGTCGCGTGGCTGGGACGTCCAGCAAGTCGACATCAAGACGGCTTTCTTGAACGCTGACCTTCCTGCCGATGAGGTACAGTACTCGCGACAGCCTCGACACTTCGAGGAGGAGGGGAAGGAGGGCTGGCTCTGGAAAATTGTTAAGTCGCTATACGAGCTCAAGCAGGCGGGGCGCGCATGGAACCTCACCATGCACGAGGCGCTGCTTGGATGGGGATTCAAGCGGCTCCTCTGTGAATGGTGCCTGTACATCCGCACTGTCGGCGACGTCAACAACCTTGTCGCGGTCCACGTCGACGACATGGTCGCTGCGGCGAGCAAGGCTTCCGCGAACGACTGGTTCAAGGAATGCCTCCGTTCCCGATGGGCTATATCCGATCTCGGCAACATTGCTTTCTGTCTGGGGATCGGCATCGTCCGCGACCCGGAGAGATGTACCATATCCCTTTCCCAAACCGCGCTGATCGACCGCCTCATAGTCCAATTCCACCAGGTCGACTCGGACCCTACGCACACGCCCATGGAACCAAAACTTGTTCTGCGCCGGCCCTCCTCAAACGACATTGTAACCGTGGAGGAAGAACAGTGCCTGGCCCAGACCCCTTATCACCCACTTGTCAGATCGGTGATGTATGTCGCTATAGGCATGCGCCCTGACATAGCCTTCGCCGTTAACTACCTCGCTGGTTTCTTGGACTGCTACTCCGTGGCTCACTGGCAAGCCGCCATCTGCATCTTGAGCTATCTCAAGGGCACGCAGACCATGGCTCTCGTTCTGGGTGGCACCACGCCGATCACGCTTGTGGGACACACGGACGCGGATTTCGCAAACGACCCGGACCGACGAAAATCTATAATGGGGTACACTTTCTCCCTCGGTTCCGGCTCTATTTCCTGGTCGTCACGAAAACAAAAAGTCGTTGCATGCTCTTCCACGGAATCCGAGTACATCGGGGCGTCCGAGGGTTCCAAGAAGGCTTGTTGGCTTCCCATGCTGATCCGTGGCATGACCGTTCCTGTCGATTCCCCCACCGACCTCTTCTGTGACAATAATTCGACCATCATTCTCGCTGGCGATCAATCTTTACACATTCGCGCGAAGCACATCGACAATCGATACCACCATATCCGCGACTGTGTCGAGAAGGGAAAGGTTTGGCTCCCCTGCGACCAGACGGACAACAACATTGCCGACACCTTCACCAAAGCTCTCCCCGCTCCAGCCTTCCTGCGCCATTCCTTGCTCGGTCTGATTTGAGGGGGTGCTTGCGCATTGCTCTTGGACAGATTTGTGGGGGTGTTCTGGCATAGGGGGTGGAAAGCAGCAAATATCTGTTGCGGGGGTGAGTTGGGCGGTGGTTTTGGCAATGGACAATCGCTACTTTACTATACTGTGATCCTGAGTCACGTCACGGATTGTGATAACACCGTGATGTTGGCAACAACTCCCTCATTCGCATACTATCAAGTTGCCTGTGGGGGTAAGTCGTCTACGCTTGTTCCTATGCACGCTCGTACTTATATTTAGACTTACCCGTGTATTAGATGAATACTGATTCGCATACTATCAAGTCGCCTGTGGGGTTAGACTTACATCAGCAAAATGTTTTGTGTCTGGCGACGTCTGGTTGGGTATGGCACCATGACCACCAGACATCCCATCCCGCCACAATGTGCTGTGGCGCTATAATGACCTGGTGCCACAATATGAAATGGCGCCAGAATCGACATGTGGTACCTGGTATGCGGTTCCTGCCAGACCGTTCATTTGCCGCTCGTCGTCCTCCTGCTACTGTGAATCACAATTAATCACACTTCAAAGTTCATGGGGATATAATTCATTGCAGTCTTCTAGTGCATACATGGAGATACAATATATGAAAGCATACATTGAGATATAGTATGTGAAACGACTGCGCCAGCGACATGCGTCCGACAGGTGTGCTATGATGAGCTGTGAACTACGGAGGAGTGCGGGGAGTGTGGCCAAGCATGATATCAGAATAGGACAATGGCGAAAAACGGAGACTACACACCTGTAGTCCGTCTCTGTCCGACCGGCTCATGGATGGCAGGGGTGCAGCGGAATGGGGGCTATAGTAGAGGGACATAGCCTGTGGAAATATCAGTACATAAAGGAGGGCGAGTCAAGAACACACACCTCTCGCAGCCCTCCGTGTTGCGCTCATGCAGATCATAAATGTACCTCCCACGAGTAAAGAGGAGAATGAAGGGCCAATGACTAGCGTAAAGATTATGAGGTGACAGGAACCAAATGTAAAGAAAGGCTTGAGCGTCCGAAATCCCTGGAGGCTTGCTAGCACGAGCGAGACGCTTAAAGGGCTTGAGCCGTGATTGAAGAGTGCTTGCTGGACCGGGTGCGCTTGACTTTGGATTGGCTTGGAATGGCTTGACGGACGACGGTGAAGACAAGTCTAAAGTAGGAGGACGCCTTGAGGAAGCCTGAAGCGAGGAAGTGGGAGAAAGGAAGAAACAAGTTCGCCGAGTGGGCGACGTGGCGATCGTATCAACCAAGCACGCAATTCCACGTGACCTGTCGGAGTTTGAATGACTTAGGAATCGGAAGAAACCACGGCGACTCGGGCGCATTGGCGGCGCCACCAGCTTAAGGGGGGTTTCTGGCTATCCCAATCATTATTCCGTCAAGGCTGCCTGCTTCCCCGGATTCTGGACGGGACAATGGACTGAATGAAAAAACAGTACTTACTGTGTGACAGTGTCCACTTAGTCTCTTATAAACAGACGCTACAACATTTTTCGCTCGTGCGTACCTCGCGTGTTGTAGTGTCCACTATCCAAGCGTGGTTGAAACCAGGTCGTTGACCCCATTTAACTGATGAGTGAGCTGGTCCATTCGTCTTGTTCAAGTTGGTGCAAATTTCCAGTTTGTATAAGCAGGAAAATTGTGGCACATAAAAGAAACTGGCCCGTATGGTGGTCTGGCGCATCTGGAACACCGCCACAGCCACACCATCCAGACGGCGCCAGAAGGCCAGACCCGAAACATTTTCCTGATGTACCCGTGTATTAGGATCTAACTTACTGTACAAAGTATCTAGAACTATCTATGGAAGTCCATGAAGTTCACTGAGGCTGACTGAGCAAGGGGAGCGGAATATTCCGGAAGGTTCCCCAAGCTTCGGCAAAGCTCGGCTGGATTATCCAACACGATCTTGTTCTTCCTTCTTTCCCACCCACTTGCATCTCTCAGCCGGCCTTGTCCTGAGATTGAACTGTCGGTTTGAAACCAGGCTCTCATCTTCCAATCGTGGTAAGCCCCTTGATTGGTGATTCGAACTATCGTCGTACCTTCACCTTGTTCAATGACCAGACAATCAATTCTTCATTCTAGGTCGGGTAACTAGATTTCTGAGGATTCTGTTGCCGATTCTCTCGAAGAGTCCGTGTGTCGAAGATTTCTCTTGCTGTTTTCTGTGCTCGTTGATCCCTCCACCACTGTATTATTTAGATCACTCATCCATCTACTGTATTTTTTTCATTCAATTCGACCGTCACGCATCACTCCCCCCTTGGTCGATGGCGAATATTGGGATTTTGTCACGCATCACCCACCTTCTGGTCGAAGGCATTCTGCATCACGCAGCCCTCGAAATGTCCCAAAATCATGTCCGCGATGTGTAAGATCGAAATTTCTCGTCCGGTGGTCGAATTTTCTGCTTGCGTCACGCGAAATTTCGGCCGTGGTCGAATGATCGAATCGGTAATTAGAGTCACGCGTCACCTACCTGGTCGGATTGAATGAAAAAATACAGTAACCTACTATTTCCACCATCGACAGATTTTGCTCAAGGCTGTGCCTCACCTCTTATTTCCTCTTCATCATGAGGGAGTCTCCAACAAACTTTCGATGCCGATGGACTCACCTCAAAATATTTTAACTCATACGAAGCATACTATCAAGAGCTTCCTAAGCTCTCGCCTCTCTCGCGCACCTCGGCGGCACGCATAATGGCACAATAGGCGCACATTTGGTTTTGGAATTTACTTCAATCTCTGCGTGGACTATGGCGGCGGACATGTTCAATTTTGGCTCCGGTTCGAACGACTTCTCAGGTTTGATTGACGGTCAAAAACGAAGATCCGCGCATTCGCAATGATATCTCAGTATGAATGCACCTCCGACGTGATTAGGATCCACTGTTGAGATGCTACTTTATCGTGCGTTGCATGGAATTGTCTACCTCCATTCTTCCCCATGCTCTACCCACTCTTGTGCGTAATATTCTCTCGTTTCGACCACCAAGCCACACTAATGACCCGTCGTGCATATATTACCCCGAGCTTCTTCATCGCTCACTCAATTTCGTTTTCTCTTGTTGGTCCCGACACTGCGCAAAGCGGAGTGCCAATACAATTTACCTGGACTCTCGACGATGGGGAACCACTCTCGTTCGGATTGATGCAGCGAGTCTTGCCGGTGATGCATCCATCGTAGGAATCGATGGTGTTACAAACTCGGCAGGGGCAAGGACTGGAACTTCGTCTGTCATTTTTTGGACCGCAGGGTACGCCGGATGCTGGGACAAAAACAAAAAACTGGAAACCCGGCTCACTAGGTTACACCAGAATCAAGAGATCGAAGAGAAGGAACAATAAGACCCGAGTAGGGGATGGATTAAACAGAGCAGGGTAGGTAGAGTGGAATATCGTAGCCCAAGGGGGCCCAAAGATAAGGATATGCCATATGGGGTAGAGGGAGGGGGGGTACCCAGGCCCCGGCAAAAAAAAAATTGCGCACCACTTTTTTTTGAGAGGGTTGCAGACCTCCTGGAAGGTTCTGGGGCCCGCAGACATTCTTAGTTGCTTCCCGGAGTTCGGAAAACAGCTTGGGAGCACCCCACATAAGTCTCTTATAAACAGACACTATAACATTCTCAACTTGTACCTTGTTTGTTATACATAGTCTGTCAGTAAAGTTGATTGAGTGATCGGCTGCGCCACTATTCTGTAATCACCACAATTTCCGAAACCCAAACATGTCTTGGGGGTGTGTTTTCTTTGGATTTGGATTTGGGGCTTGGGTCTCACTTAGACAGATAAAAGTCCAACTTGTTCAGCGAGCATGTGGTGGCAGAATTCCAGAAACTTGATGCCGAATTTGATGGCCTGGCAAGAGTAAAAGCCCGAGAAAATGATTTAGGCAGAGATAGGCTTGCATTCACAGTTCTTGAGACACAGTTCTCTTGGGAATGGCAACGAAAGAGACCTTCTCTCTTATCGTTGAAATGATCCCTGTTGGTACAGGAGGCCAGGCAAACGTTGACACGAATCATATCGACTCCCGCAATTGTTTAGAGGCTGTTCGACCTCTCTAAAGAGCCGAAACCCATTTATATATAAAAATGCACGGCGCCCCCTGTGTACAGCATATTATTTTGCGCTAATCGGCAACCGGCATGTCCCAAAAAGGCAATTTTCCCATCACGTGTTGCTTACGTAGGGTAGGGAGGGGTACGAGACTGCTGGGGAAAAAAAATTGTAGGTGATATCATATTTTCTTATCTTTGGGCCCCCTTGTCGTAGCCGTAGTCGGGAGAGCTAGCTCGAGTGTGATGTGATGTGTGACTGGTGATGTAAGTAAAGCGGTCCGTAAGTATCGGGCGGGTTTACTCGATAAAACTTGTCCATGCCTCGCCAATTCAACCAGAGGGAAAAAAAAATATAAGTAACGTACGTAAAAGGCGAGCACGGGTGCATCAAAACCCAGTGGGAAAAAGCTACCGACCGCGGGGAGAGGAAAAAGAGGAAGAGCGTGTTCCAGTGTCCTTCCTACACGGCTATCCCGGTTGTCATAGGATTTTACGGGTTTGATGACCGTAGGAATCTAACGAGCAGCTCTTGGCCTCCGTTAGATATAAACCCTTGTGAATTCCAAAGGCTTGCTCCCTGGTCGACCGCGTGAAAGCTCTAGGATTCCAATGGTTCCATTACGCAGAGAAAATGGCGGGTAATTGGGGCAAAATTTTGCTTAAGGACAGGATCGAACGACAAACCTCAGCGAGGCGAAAGGAAAGGGTAATAACCATTAGGCCATAGTACCGACAAACGAGACCGCCATATATAGTTCCCAAGGAAGTCGCCTCCATCAACAACTGACCCACAGCTACAAACAGCTCAAAGTCCGCACCTGTTCACACATGGTAGCCTCTGATCCAACTCTCATTCCATTTGAAGGCACAGTCTATAGCCAATAGATAGAGAATGCTCAAGGAAGATGTTTATTAATGAAATTGGATCTGTACTTCAAGTTCAGAAATCAACACTTCCATCCATGATCCGAGGTCCTTGGACCATAGGTTGGTGCTATGCATACACCTATACTTTCAGGTTTTGAGGAACCCACATTCAATTGGGTAATGGGCCGAGCCAGGGTGTTGATGGATCATGAATCAGAGGACGCCGACACACCCAGGTACTGCATTCAACAGGAGTCCGAAGGATAAATGTTGCTGATTTGGCAGGATCACCAAAATCCAATGACTGCTCCAATGGATTCCAGAAGTTTTTATATTCAATGGCTCCCAACGAGTTTCCTTGGAAATCCGACGGGAAAATCGTTGGATTTTGATGGGCATCAAATCCTATCAAATTCCGATGACAGGCGGGATAGCCGTGTAGCAAGCCAAATGTCGAGCGCTTGTGCAGGTAGTTTACATAATCGAAGACGAGCTTCTCTTAACTTGGTTCTGACCCAAGTTCAATCCTAGATGAGACATATTGAGAAAAGAGGTGATAGTAAAAAGACTGGGATGTGAGAAGCGAATACGGTGAATACTATAGTGCGCTAGTCTGTAGTTTACCGCGTGCCTGATGTAGGGAGCTCGACCTTATTATATAATCGTCGGACTTTGAATCTTCGACGAGGCTTTCCTCCTACATAGCGGCAATACAGGCCATATATGAAGAGGCCAAATCCCTTAGAATTCCAAAACAAAGCAATTTGTGCCCTCAGAATTCCTGTTACAGAGGTTGTTGAGGTGCAAAGTTGTTACCGGCCGGTTCACATCAAAATTCGGCCTCACGGTTTTACCTGGGAAAATTTGAGCGTGAAAGTTGTCGGTTCTCGTGGTCGGCTGAATAATCCCCAAGAAGATCGATGAACAACGCGCTCTAACCCTCATTTCTATGTCCGAGAAATTCAAGATTACATAATAAGGCTGACCTCCAATCAACTAATCAAGGCACTCAACAGACTACAACATGTGAGGTACGAGCTACTTCTGTTGTAGCGTCTGTCTATGAGAGACTAATAGTGCGCGACGATGGAGGACGGGAGAGAAAATTTCTGAGGCTGTGCTCTCGCTCCACTGCCCAGCGGGCTAGGGTTTAGCCGACAGCGCAGCTCATTGGCCACCTTGCCGAGTGATCGGCAGCATTACTTAAGAGGACAATCAGCCAAATCAGCTAGGGCTCCAACCGTTTTCGTGTATAAATGGTTTTACACGGTTACAACCGTTTTCATTTTCGTTTTATTTGAGGCCAGGGCTACACGATAAACAAACCATTTTAGATGGTTTAAATGGTTTTATTTCTGAGCCGACCCCAAGCGGGTAACTCGGCACTACAAGCTCGCCACACGAACTCGTTTCTGGACAATGTGTGTAGGGCACACATTGAGAGGTTGATGTGACCTTGCTGGGGGAGTTCGAACACTTTTGGGATGCATTTAGAACTTGCTGTGGCAACCCGAACACAGCATTGCTGTGGTGGAAGGTGAGAAGACCGCTGTGAAAATTCAACTACTGACATGTATTTCCAGGAGCACGAACACATATTTCCATTGCTTCGAAGATGGCACATGATTTTCTCGCGATCCCTGGCACCGGAGTCTCCATCGAGCACTTGTTCTCAAAATAACGCCACTTGTGCCAGGATGCTCGTGGATCCTTCAAAGCCAAGACCATAATGGAGGCAATGCTCACCAAAATGTGGATCAAGGTTGGGTTCCTGAAATGCACATCGTTGGACGGTGGCAGGGGGTAGTAGTTGGCTGGTTCGATTGGTATTTGTAGCTGACCAAAAATACTGTTTATAAATAGTTTTAAACGGTTTTTAAACGTTTATTAACCGTTTTCGTGTAATTTGACCGGATCACTACACAAAAACTAAATGATTGGAGCCCTAAAATCAGCCAATCTTCATGGATCATCTCAGGAAGCAGTAACTTCCTTGCTGAACCGTAAGAAGCTGACTCTCGGAGTTCATGTGGTTTAACCCAAAGTTCCCAGGTTGAACTTTGAAATTTAGGTTGGCCGATCGGATTGTGTGGACCAGGCTATTTGATCAATCCCACCAAGGGCTTCGTGCTGCCGGCTTCCAAGCTCACCTACAACCCTCACCTATCACATTTACCAGCAAACACCGTTCTACACCAAGTTTACTTCAAAACTCATCGGACTAAATACTTCTATGTTCGTGAGCTACATCCTTCCAATATCGACCCGCTACTGGCCCCAAGCTGCTTTGATCAGATCCGCGGCTCTTTCCGCAATTATGTATACTGCGGCTTGGGTGTGAGCAGCAGGGATGAAAGGCTACGGATTCTCGGTAAATGAGCGGGTTGAGAAAGGCAAGTGACCTACCACGACCGAGAGATCGACAATTCGTAGGCCAGTCAATCCTTTCACTCGCAAATCCGGATTGACCACGCCCCAAGTCGCGTCTCTGGAGGACATGCTCGCCGAGCCCGCGGGGTGAAACACGCTCCCAGCGTTCGCGCGAATGAACGAGTCGAGCTCAGCGTCAGTGCTGTTAAAATTCAGGCCGACGGGGGAAATAACGTAGCCCGCCCAAGCGGGGGCGGAAGCAAAGCGCAGAGCGCTCTTGAGAGACTCCCGCATGATGAAGAAATCTACGTCGGTGCCAAGGAAGTTCGGGTTGATGAGAGGAGCCGCAAGTGGATTATTGCTACCCAACGTCACCGAGCCACCTGATAAGGCTGGTCAGCGTCGGTACATGTTTCATGCCAGGGCCATCACATACGAGCGGCAGGGGATACCACAGCAGTAGATATGCTCATGAAATTTCCGGTGGGAGGGGCGGGACCCAAAAGTCCATTCGCGAAGATGAGCTCGTAATGCGATGTGTTGGGCCCCGCAGCTGGATCGGGGAACTTCTCAAAGATGGACGTGTTCAGAACCCGAAGCCAGCCCAGATGGCTCGTGGGATTATCGACGTAGGGGCCAGTAAGCGTGGTATTCCACTGGGCCAGCTCTTGAGCCGCCAAGGTGGCGTTGCGCTCGACCGTTTCGTACGTGTTGTTCGAGTTCACAAGAAAGCCCACGGACAGCAATGTATGGTCGGTGAAGTTTTGACCGACCGATGGGAGATTGTGCAGTGGTTTGATCCCGAGGGAGGTTAGCGTTGCGGAATTGCCGATACCTGAGTGCAATAATATACTTGGTGTCCCGATACTGCCGGCCGAGAGAACGATCTCGTTCGTTGCCGTTAAAATGAACGGCTTCCCTACGGCAGTATTGGATGGCTTTCGGACGTAAGGGGAGGTGAATAAAGCTCACCGTTGAGATCCTGGAGAAATTCAACAGTGCGGAACGCACCCGCTGTAGTTTGAAGAACGCGCGTCACACGCGCGTTCAACAGAACATGCAGGTTGGGGCGGCTAATGAACTGTGGGGCAAGATACGATGTCGCCGAGCTGCTTCTCGACCCGTTCTTTATAGTGGTCTGTCCCCAACCTTAGAAAACTGTATCATTAAATGTGATTTTCTTCCATACGGTGCGTACCAATCCCAAGCTGGTATCCCGAGTTCATGTCGAGGTTGAATGGAAACTCCGTCGACTCAGTTGTGGTCTTAATGATCCGGCTATTCACCGGGCTAGGGAAGCCTGCGAGTGAGACGGTATTGATACCGTTAAACCCGTGAACTGCAGGATTGAACTGCCCAGTGATGTTGTGGTGGTCCGAGGTCTGGAGGCTGAAGCGCTCGTTCTGGCAAAGTTCCGCGTGAGAACTTCAGATAAAGCTATGCCAGTAAATTCCACCTTGCGCATGTATGGAATAAGACTGTCCCAAGACCAGCCATTGTCCCCGGTGACCTTAGCGAACCTATCAAAATCTTCCTTTGACCCCCGAGTATAAGCCATGTAGTCTTATTCTCTCTTCAACACGGAATAAGACAGTTGAACCAAATTACTCACTAACTGAGCTGCTACCTCCGAGAACGAATCCCCGAGGGTAAGCTACCGTCCGGCCATTGAGCGCAGTCTGCGGGGTCGTCGTGTAGTTCCAGTCCTGTGGCGTGTCTGGTGTTGCATGGATACAAAAGAAAGGGACAATGATGTTTAGGACATCAGCATTTCTGTGTTCAAAATGAATTTTCTCGGACAAGAAATCGCACCGGAAATCTTACGATCCGCCTGCCTCAAGTATCAAAACCTGGTTCTTGGGATTTTCGGACAGACGGTTGGCGATGACATTTCCCCCCGTTCCCCCTTTAGAGAAACAGCAATAAGTGTCTGCTGCAGTCCCCAGAGAGACATAAATCTCTCACCACCCACGACGATAAAATTGAAAGTGAGGCCCAACTTGCTCAAATCCGCGACATTATTGATAATGGCGGCCGAGCAGCGTGAGATTCCCAAGGCAAGGAGCAACAGAGAGTTAAACCAGGCCATGGTCGTTGTAAACTACTGCTGCATCTCCGCGTCTTTAAGTAGTCCAGCATCAGCTCATTATGGCAGGTGGATCTGTGCCTGACCAGGATTAGGTTCCGACTTCTCGCCCAGAGGTCTGCAAATGGAGTCCCTGAGTAAATGAAGCCTTAGTAAGAGACGTGCGCACTGATTTAGGTACATCCAATCCAATACATTCGCCCGGGGTACGCCACATCACCGCAAGGCCCAATTACTGCCGACTCTCCAAGGGAAACCGGAAACCTTTAGAGCAACGGCATTGCATAGTAAAGCCGACAAGACAAAATAGGCGAGACACCGAAGTTCTCCGCTGGAACCAACGTGATTCATCGGCATGTCTTTCACTGTCAGCACACCGAAGGGGATGGCCCGGGCGGGCACGAATCACTTTGCTGGCAAGGTCTCTCCACCCTCATAATTGAGGCGCATTTTATAGAACCCGATGATCCGTTTTCCCCCAAGCCAATGGGAATACTTCGCCTTCATCCTCGATTACATACAGTAGGTAAAATCCGCCGCGCTTCTGATTATTGCCGACCATTGCCGGGTCCGCACAGTCGGCAGCCTGCAGTAATCAAGAGCGCGAGCAGGAGCTGGCAAGACCCCAAGTATCAGTGTTTTGTCAAGCAAGGTCTCTTTCGACGTAGTTGAAGATCCCTAGTGCTGACTGGCTTCCCGTAAAGGCATGGTAAACACAATATCCGACGGGATTTATCAGCACGCCCGGTCTAGTGTCAGGAAGCCGAATGCAACGCTAAGCACGGACAACCGGCTTCTGCCCTGTAAAAGGCTACCAGTACAATTACAGCTCATCCAACTTACGTATACTCGCTAAACCCAAGTGTTCTCGGAGATGTAACCTGATAATCGTTGCTAGCAAGTAGACTTGTAACCAGTCTGCCTATAATACGGAGTGTAAAAAATGTGACGAGCACTGTTGCCGTAGACAGGTACTTCTCTCAAGGGGGGATCGGGATTAAAATATCGGATATGGCGGGGGTCTGGGGAACCGGAAGGCCTCCGACGGGAGTCGAACCCGCATCTCCTCAGGACCGACAGTCATATACGCGATAACAGTGTGAGGTGATGAACCACTCATCCTCGGAGGCTTCATTCCTCCCCCTCATCCGCGTTGACACCTCACTCAGTTGAATTCAGATAGGCTGCAAAGAAAAGGAGAGAAAACCAATAAGGCCCATCCATGTCGCCGGCGGGACTCGAACTCGCGTTTTCCCATTAAGTGTTTCCTTAAGGCCACTACGCGATTGAGGTGATATACCACTCATCCTCGGAGGCTCGATCCCTCACCCCGCATCCACATTGATACTATATGCTTAACACCGTGCAGCTGAAACATGGCTTGTCAAGAAGCGAGTAAACTGTAAAACACTAGAAATAGACTTCCTCCCCATGCCTCTAGCGGGACTCGAACCCATATCTCCTCATTACCGTAATTTCCCAGAATTTACCTTGAGATAAACAAGGTGATGAACCGACCGCTCATCCGTATCCGCGGAGGCTTGACACTACTCAAGGTGCACATGCTAACATAGGATGGAAATTGCACATCCCGCAAACATTTTTCCTACCTGCCTTTCTTTCCTATCTGGTCAGTCCATTCCGAGTTGAGACAGCACTAGTGCTCTGTATCCTATGAAACAGGTCTCATGGACACAGGTAACTGGTGGAGATTTCTGTTTCCAGCAGACGAAGAAAGACCAAAAGCAAAAAAGAGAAACAAAAGACCTCAGACCAAATATGCCTTCGCCTCGAGCCCGGGTCTCCCCATTAAGCTTCTCAAATACATACGAGATTGAGGCCTAGGTGTTGTACCGCTCATTCGCGGAGGCGTTACACTCCCATAATATTATGCATCCAAAATCGACCGTCTCATCCCACCACTCATCTGGACAGTTTCTGTTTTACCCGCCCTGAAAAGTACTTAGATTCAGATTCCGACGCAGGCCCAGGACATTGACACTGGCTTTCTGCCCAACTTTTTGACAGGATCTCCGGCATGGGAAGCTTTGACGGACCTTATAGGACGAAACTGCTGTCTTTGCAGTTCAACCCTTTTACATGTAAAGAATCCCACAAAAATTGAGACAACTCGTGCATTTTTCATCGACATGAGAGATCTTCAAAAATCTTTAAACTACGGAGCAGGACAAGCAAGCCACTCGGACAAGTCCGGATCTACCGTTGACTCGGAGTTTCCACCGGAAAAGTCTTTTCATCAACCTATGACATGACCTGGATTTAGCTACAAGTGCGTGTTGATTTATATTGCGCCGACAGCGTCTCCTCGTTGTTGTGGCCTAGCTCTGTGTGTCGCTCTCCCAAGGGGCTCTCGCAGCGCTTCTATCGTGACCATTGCTGTCAGTTGTGTCCCGTGCTTTCCTGCAATCAATCCTAAAGGTCACTCTGCAGGTTCGTACCGGACCTCAGATTGGGCTGCAGCGAAAGAAAGATTTTGGAACTATTAGAGACCCAATTATACTCACGTAGTTTATAAACTGAACAACAAGTTTACGGAAGACAAACAAGTAGTATGTAGGGAAATCGATTGATTGGGGTTTTTTTTAAGAATTTGGTCGTGCTTGGTGGTCCCATGCGGTCGTGTTCGGTCACGTGCTCCTTTTCATTTCTTTCTTTCTGTTTTTCAAGAATCAAGGACCACCTGCTCGATTCATTCTCTTGATCCTCTAGCTACGTTCCCGGTGCCCGGATTCCCTGTCAAATTGTTTCCAGACATCATTGGCTGCTCGGACGCGATACCGATAATGACTTTCAGCGGCACGTCTCATTGTCAGCATCTCTTCGGCCCTAGCAGACATCCGACTCGTCCCCTGGGCAATGGAGTGCAACACCCCTATTGTCTGCGCATGGGCCGCCCTTTGATGGCACAAACTCTTTGTCGTGTTCGTTGAACGGTAACCCCTCCGAGAGCCTTACTGTATTATTTCGATCAATTCGACAGGGGGTGTGACCCGTGACCCAAAAAACCAATTCGACAATTCGACAACCACCGAATTTTGGCGTGACACCCTTCAAAATTTCGACATCCGAGACGCAAAATTTAGGTTTTTAGCATGGTTGAGAGAAATTTGGGTTGGTCGTGACGAAAGTTGCATTCGACAGACCCCTCCGTGACCCGTGACCCCGACCATATTTCGACATCGACAGGGGGGTCCGTGACCCGTGACTGTCGAATTGATCGTAATAATACAGTATATGGCTGTTCCCTCATCCCCTGCCCCGATCTCTCTTGGTCCAGTACTGTGTTACCGAACCTCTACATTAACCGTTCTTTAACGAGATGGTCCTCGTTGAGTCATTGGTACGTGTTGTGGTCCTTTCTCCATTTGCACTCATCTCCATTCTTTCTGCTTCCCTCTCCTACTGCGCATCCCGGGTCATGCACTATTTCTGTGAACCTATTTCTCCATTGGCACAAATACGGACTGCGAAGTTCCTCGCAGGGTGCCCACGAGACCCCAACAAATTTCGACGATAGCGGAAACTTGAAAGCCTCGTGAATCAACCTCGATATTTATCAAGAACTCACTGGCGTCTGCGCCGCTTAACGAAATTCACGGCTCGCTTTCTCCCCCGTACGATTTTCTCCTCTCCTAGTCATTCTCATCTTCCACCCAAATGTTCCACCACCGAGCAAAAACTACGCTTTGCACAGCATCCCCATCCCCATCAGGTTGTCTCCACTGCGGCGATCCACAAAACTTAGTGGGAAAAAAATGGGCTAGAATCATGTTGTTAATTTATTGGGCCCAAAACTTAGTTGAACAAAAATTACATGAAAAGATGGGAACTTCTATTGTAATTTGTGCGACAAAGAGTCAGGATTTTAGTGCTAGTTAAAGTTGACAAAAAGTCTGAGTTTTTGTATTAATTTTTCCCCCGAAAAAAGACGATTTTTTCTCAGGAAACTTTGGCCCCAGAGTTTCTCTACTAAAATCCCATCTTTTAATCAGGGGAATTACCACGGTAAAAGGCCAACTTTTACATAAGATTTCCCGCGACTAAAAGATGGGATTTTAGTGATGGAAAAACCACGGTAAAATCCCATCTTGTAGTGGGGCTTTTTCCCCCACTAAAATATGAGTGCGCGCTGGCAGGCGCTCCGCACCCGCCCAGTACGCCGGTCCGTGCGCGCTAGTACCTCGCTCCGCGGGCGCTAGTACGTGCTAGCGTGTCGCACGCTTACTGGCGGGCGCGATGCACAACATTAATATTCATCTTTGCCCGGTTATGTGGAGGCTGTGGAAAGTGGACAGACCTAAACCTGACACCATGGCACGTTCATGATCAACACATCAGAGTGCGCGCCCTAGCGGGCGCGCGGCGCACGCGCGTCTTTGTTCTCTTTCTTCCTGTGTCACCTGTCGGCCCGATTCCCGAGCTTCTTCCTTTCCTGATCCCTTTGTTTTCGTGTACGCTGGAATCGTGACGGTGTCAACACAAAAATAGAAGCAAGGCACACAACATTTACAGAGTACACGGCCCCAATGTGATTTACCCGGGCGCGCCAACTTGAACGCGACGCGACAAGCGGCTTTAATCGGAAATCCCGATTTGGCGCACGCGATTGACATGTGGCGGTGCTCGGCAATCACCTGGCCTGGCGCGCCGCGTCGCATGTTGGCGGGACGCTAAGGGAGCGCCCGCCCGCAAATCATGTTTGTTGAGGCGACACTGTGGCTTCTTTCTTCTCACCATCCCAGTGTACACTGAAGGAAGGGATCACCATAGAAGGATGTACGGGATTCGGGCCGACATGAAGGAAGATCTATAAAGAGAACAAAGACGCGTGCGCCGTGCGCCCGCTAGGGCGCGCACTCTGATATGTCGATGATGAACGTGCCATGGTGCCAGACTTCGGTCTGTCCGCTTTCCAACATAACCGGGCAAAGATGAATATTAATGTTCTGCGTCGCGCCCACCAGTGAGCGTGCGATGCGCTAGCACGTACTAGCGCCCGCGGAGCGAGGTACTAGCGCGCACGGACCGGCGTACTGGGCGGGTGCGGAGCGCCTGCCAGCGCGCACTCATATTTTAGTGGGGGAAAAAGCCCCACTAAAAGATGGGATTTTACCGTGGTTTTTCCGTCACTAAATCCCATCTTTTAGTCGCGGAAAATCTTATGTAAAAGTTGGCCTTCTTCCGTGGTAATTCCCCCCACTAACAGACGGGATTTTAGTGGAGAAACTCTGGGGCCAAAGTTTCCTGAAAAAAAATCTTGTCTTTTTTTCGGCGGAAAAATTAACACAAAAACTCAGACTTTTTGTCAACTTTAACTAGCACTAAAATCCTGACTCTTTGTCGCACAAATTACAATAGAAAGTTCCCATCTTTTCGTGTAATTTTTGTTCAACTAAGTTTTGGGCCCAATAAATTAACAACATGATTCTAGCCCATTTTTTTCCCACTAAGTTTTGGGGATCGCCGCAGTGCTCTCTCCTCGTCTTTAGTCTTCAGCCCCCGGATACTGGCAGTGCAAATGGACCGAGTAAGGTGCTCGAAGACCTATTCCCATTGTATACACTAATATTCGCACTGTGCCCGCAGTTGTTACTACTGTGAGCTGGAGAATTAACCCACATCTGGATGGTGGCGACGAACAGACGAGCCCATGATCCCTCTGGCACTTTGCGCAGCACAGTCCTCTCAGGTTGCCCGAACTGCTACTACTCGATACGGAAACTAGAACAAGCCTCGTGGGCATCCGAACAGCTGTCGAGGCAGTTCATCAGCTGATTTATTCACAGTTAATTCCGCAAGACGCGTACAAGACGGCACTCGTTATGCTGCGGCCGCGTAGCCCTTTGCGCAGCCACCTCAGTTTAAAAAGGCATATCTGCACGCTCAATTCCCCCCGACTCCCCGACTGCACTCTTCACGCACCATTGGATTTCGATTTGACCCAAATTCCGCAAGCCCACCCAACATGATTCTTCCCTAGCACTACAGGATACTTTCAAGATGATGCCTGGCTGTGCTGCGTCTCAGGCTTCATCAACCATTCTCTCGGTGCAATGTTCAGTGCTCTCGCTCGGCGTTCCAACTGCTGCCAACTTCCAATGCACCACTCCTTTTGTGTCTTAATCCCTCTCGGTGTTGTTCAAACCTCCTCCGATAATCCTAACTGCGGAGGACCGTTGCTCTACGCTTGCCTGCACAACTTTACCCTTCCATTGGTTCCATAATGTTTCCTCCGGGGACCGGAATGACCATTGGCGCACACTTTCACTGAGTATTTACTAAGTTGCTCAGTGTTATTTCGGACAGTCTTGCACGCTAAGCACACACTCCGCCGTCATCGATCGGCCAGACAATCGAAGAGCCAACTGCGGGAGGATTTATAAGTCCACCCCGGGCCGACTCTCTGGATCTCTCCTGATATGGTGTTGATATGGTGCGACCGATTGTGACCTTCGTGCCATATTCCACTCTTAGAATTCCGCCGCATCCCTGTGTCCAAATTAGGTGATTTTGATGGGCGGCAGGAATGCGGCCATCAAGCCTTGATCAATGGTTTGCCGGCTATAGTGCAGGAGAGGACCAAGGGAGGTCAATTTTCGGGGACGCTGGGCCGGTACAATCAACTGCGCGCGCTCGACCTCAGCAACTTGGCCATCGGCGTGGATCTCCGGCACTCGTTCTCTGCGTTGCCCAAGCTGGCAGATTTAACTCTCGCAGATTGTGACTTCGCCTGCCGCATCGCGCCTCCCATTCCCCTCAGGCGACTAGTCATCTTAGGGGTACTCAGCGAGCAAACTGGAATTCATCACCCGCTGCCCATCGTCTCTCCGCGCCGCTTGCAGGCGCTCCATCTGAAAAACACTCCGGCCGGCGATTCTGTCCTCTACGCCTTCATTCCAGGGGAGATGTTTCGCGAGCTGCTCGATCTCGAGATATCTTTGACTGCCGAACTAGCAGCACGATTCTTCGCCTTCCTCCTGGACTGCCCCTCGCCTTGAACGCATCACCATCCTCTCCGCCCCGAGCTCGATCCCCCAGCCCCTCTCGCTGTCAGCGATCCCGCTACTCCGCGTCTTCTCTGGCCCCATATCCCTCGCGGAGAAATTCGTCTGCATCCGCCCCGTCGACACAATTGAGCTCCTATGTCCGAGCGGCGCTGGGCCGATGGACCGGGTGACGGATATACAATCGGTGCTGACCAGCGTCGCATGGAACACCGTGCCCCTGGCGTCCCTCGCCCTCCCACCCATGCCACTCGCTCTTCCCCTGTTCTCCAGCGTCAGCACATCGTTCCCGCACCTACGCGAGCTCTTCGCACCTAATTATCTCGGCGGGTGAATCATTCATGGTTGGCGGGTCGCACAAGCGAAGCTCATCCCGCGAAGGCATAGTGACTGTGCGCATACCCAGTCCCGAGCACCCCCTTCGCGACAAAATTGAAATTAACATCGTACTAAACCCCGACGGCCTCCCTACCCGCCCGCCGATGTCGTACGTGAACCCTTTCGCTTGCTTCTCGATTTATTCGCTCACACTTAAATCAGGGCCTGATCTACTAGGTCTGCAAGGGCCATGAAACGCTCCCCGCAGCCTGCAAGTTCTCTGTTTCAGAAAGCTGGCCATGGACGCCCACTTCACTCCCTTCGCCGCGCCTCAACCACGCCGCGCCATCGCCGAACTATCCCGCCTGCTCCCCGAGTTGCGTGCGGTGAGGTTTGGAGCTGGTCATGAATGGCACCTCCGGGACGGAGTCTGGGTGGATATTGCGTTTCCAAACCATATTTCAGGCACGGAAATTATTGGAGGATTCTGCTTGTAGAATTGTGAACTGTTTTTTCCCCCTCTGTCCTGAGTTTTCCATGAATAACCAATTGCGGTAGGAGCTGTAATCAGGCTTGCATTCATTTTTACTGCTCTGTCATCACGTCCAAGTCGTTAGAGAAAGATATTTCAGGTGATTCGCGACAGGCCAGGCAACACGTGTTGACAGGGGCTTAGTCATTATCTCACTCTCTCATCTTGCGCCGACGCACTATGGTCAAAAAGACAGTCCGACTAACCGCAGACGAGCGAGCGATATGCAGACTTCGCTATAAGGAAGTCTCGAAGACGATGGACGCTGGTATGTTCTTCAGCCCGAATACATACCTGTCTCACTCTCGAGTTATTCGCGCAGGATCTAGCAGGAGCACGAACGAGATCTGCAAGGCGATAGCGGCACACTATAAGTACGGGGGAAGCCTCGACACAGGGTCGGAGTACTTGGCGCTGCTCTTTCCCTTCGGGAACCAGAAAGCGGTCAACCGGCACATAAAGGAGGCGCACGTCGATTCGGCGGACCGGGCGATTGCAGAGAAATGGGTGAGGAAACAGCCTGCTGCGAATAAGAGCCAGCTTCGCGAGCTACTTGGACTGGATGGCGCGAGCGACGGAGAGTCTGAGGAGAACGATTTAGACGCAGGCGAATCCGAGTCGGACTCGGAGGAAGACGCACCGCCGGTCCGGACCTCCAAGAGGAAAGCAGGCAAGAGCAGCCCTAGGAAGTCAACCCCCGTGAGTCACAAACCATTTATCGGCATGTCTGTTGCGCGAGCTGACTTTTCCAAGGCTGCCAAACGTCGTCGGGTTAAAAAAGAGGATGTAAAGACGGAAGCTGACACCAAAAGCTTAAGCCGCGAGGAATAGGGAGTCGATATTCCACTTGCATACGTCTACTTGGCCTCTGGAAATCTCTGTGTTTGTGTTGGATTTGGCATTCAAGAGTGTGCCTTGAGGCGCGGCGCTCGCCGCTAACTCCGAATCCTTGACAAGCTTCGGCTTTTCGGCTGTAACTCGAATCATGATCTCATCATATCACGCCTAACACCAGCTCTCTTCCCACCGCGATCTTGCCGCCTTTCACAACCAGGACTCCAGACCCTCAGCGGAAGCCAAGGATGGAGGAAACTGCCTTCAACAAACTTCCAGTTGAGCTTGAGCGCGTCATCTTCGAGCTCGCAGCGTGGCAATATCCCGAGACGGTGACATTATCGATTCTCGTTGCGAGAAGAGTATGTGTGTGGTAATGCTCGCCCTATCATCAATCGCACAACGTTGAAATTCTCTTACTTTACAGGATTGAGCCTCTTCTGTACCATGTGGTATTCTCGAATGGAAATGCCGACCGCTTGCTCCAGATGATGCAATCCAAACCGCGCGAGTTCCTGCGGAAACACGTACACCATATTGCCCTCTCCAGCGGCGACATCCAGCGGGCTGATCTCACGCAAATCTTGACCATTTGCACGAACATCAGTGACCTGGCACTGTGGACTGGAGATACATATCCAGCGTTACTCATCGACATGCGGCACCTGACTCACCTGCGCCGCCTCTCAATCAACCTTTTCGAGCTTTTCGGCGGCCCCCGGGCGTTCCAAGTGCCCGCCATCGACGAACTACCGTTCGCGCACCTCACACATCTCGACGTCTTCAGCGAGATCCCAGAGTCGGTGTGGCCAGTCTTCGGGAGGTTCCCGAGTCTGACGCATCTCTCCATCTCCGACTGCTATTCGCCTAATCTTCTCACCCAGGCGCTGGATACATGCGCTGTCCTCCAGCTCCTGATCGTCGTCTGGACATCAGATGGGGATCGCGCGGAGGGAGCGCTGGAGATTACGGACCCACGCTTCTGCATGATCTCCTGCTGGGACTTCGAGACAGACTGGGAGCTCGGTGCCTGGGGCGGTTTGGATTATTGGCGACGCGCGGAAGATTTTGTCGCACGCAAATCCCGTGGAGAGATCAAAAGTGCGGACTTCCCACCCCATCTGTTAATTTATCCAACGACATTCCCCAGAGTCCGAGTACCAGGCCTAAATAAAATTTGCGTCGACCAGGGTGGAACAAATACACATTTCATATTTCGCATCTCAACGTGTCTCCGGAGGCTAAGGCTCCCTGACGCGAATGTTGCTCTATCTTTAGACGACTGAGCATCGGTGGCTCACGCTGCTGTAATCCTTGCAGCGCCTGAAAAATGGCTCATGCGCGCAGTACCGGTTCGACCTGTAACGCTCATTTTGGCTGGAAGGACACGAGAGAACGCCCTTGTACTCATCGTTGCAGATCATGGTATGAATATGCAGCTGGTCGTCCTTTGTCAGCTGCACAAAGATTTGTGCTGGTAATTCCACCAGGTCGATAATATCCGGACGTCAACTTGCTCTGGGCACCGAACACGCAAAGGAGTACCCACCACTTCCTGACGCGTGGAGCAGCTCGCCAAGGGCGCGTCAATTAGTGCCTAGGTAGGACCTCTCGGCCAGCTTACCGCGAATAGTTCTAGCGCAAGAGGATCCCGGCGCCTGAACGGCGTACGCGTCTTGGACAATTCCCCGACCGCCGCGGCAGGCTACTTCATGTTTTTCAACTTGGCCCAATTTCCAAACACGGAACACAGCAGGTCGTGTTCCTATGGGCAAGATTGCGGCATCCATAAAGATTAATCACTTGAATATTACGGGTGAGTTCACGCGCTGCGGCATTATGGTATGATCGTTAATTATCGACAGTGTCTATTTTCGTGAGGGACGTACAGCGGCGCAGACGCAGCAGCTGAATGTGCTAGGATGCCGTGCGCAGTGTTGCATTATCATGAATTTGTACCGACATGACGCGTGCTGAGCAGACAAAGTGCTGGTTGCATCGAGTTTACGTGGTGAACAGCCGCAGGGATGGGCTAGGTTCTAAGAGGCTTGTGAGGTCCCGATAATTCAAAGGGTAGGGACCCCGCGTGAGTTGTCAAGAAACCAAATAGATCACACGAAGCTGAGTGGGTGAGGTGTTGGATTCCAGAAAAAACTAAGGAACTACCTACCGCCTGTCTACCCAAATACTATTCTGGTGTCCTTGTAAATATAACTAAAAAGCTACACTACCTTGTACTTATGAATGATGACAAATAAAGGAACCAAGGTCCGCAGCGGCGACCTTGTTCTAAAAAGCTACGCTACATTGTACTTATGAATGATGACAGATAAATGAAACAAGGTCCGCAGCGGCCTTGTTCTAAAGTTGAACTCTGATGCAGCCGAGATGCCGAACGTCGGCATATCCGTTACAAGGATCTAACACAACAGTACTCCACGATGGTCAGCGGAAGCGGGCGTCGATGGGTCCGACTGTTCGAACCTTCAACGAATCCTTCCGGACTGCGTCAGGATTCAAAGGGCAAATGTTTACTTTTGCTCAGGCCCTAGAGAATTTAGACCCTTGCCTTGGATCACGCTATAAACCCAACTGAACAGTGATCGATGGTAAGCTGTAAAGCCACAGCTTATAAAATACAGCTTTATTACGTGAAGATGGCGCCAAAATTAGCAGTGGGAACAAACAAGAGAAAGTGTCTTCTTCCTTCGTTACCATGTCTACTTCTGAGAGGCCAGCATCCTCCCCCGGACCAGGGCTCCCCCATCCCATAGGAGCGTCCACACTCTCTCCACCACAGTCGGACACTCTTTCGTTGGTCGAATCCCAAGTTGACATTCCGGCGAGCCCCGCCTCGCACTCTTCTTGGCGGGACAGAGTGCACTCCAGCATCCGCTGGAGGAGTCCCTCAAGAAGGCCCATTCACTCTCGACTCGATTTGGATTGGGAACGCACTCGTTTGGTTGTGCTGCTTCTTTCTGGATAGCCTGAAATTTACAAAGAAATTACAGAGAGTCAATAAAGCCGTGGACACGGTAATTCATGTTGCTGGGGATCATGCGCTTCCTATTGCAGCGGAGGCTCTGTCAGTTGTTCCACTCCCGGGTCTGTCTACAGCTGCGAGAATTCTGGACAGCATATGGAAATCTCTTCAGCTGGTACAGGTGGGTAGATCATTTGACACGCGCTGTACGATCTGACATTTCTGAAATCTTCAGACGAATCGCTTGGCCTGCCTTCGCCTCACGGAACGCTGTGCGGATCTCCTGCTTGCGATCAACGCTATAGTTGTGGAATCTGGACATGAAGTAGTTGAAGAGCTCAAGTTGCCTTTAGAAACCCTGAATGAGCAAGTACAAATCCTCCGTATTAGGGTGTTCAATCTGATCCACCACACAGGAGATTTTCGGTCTTCGAGCGCTTTCTGAAAGAGCAAGCCGAGTTGACGTTTTTCATCCGGTATTTGAAAAAGGATGATATACTTCGTGAAATTGCCGAGTGTGATTCATCGGTGAGAGATTGCTTGGAGATTTTCAATGTGAGCCGACTTTTCCCTCGCCAATCCTCAAATTGAATATATCACTGCTCTGGCTCGATAGATCGCCATTCAAGCGCGCATTCTGAAACAAGTACTACCATCCTCGACGCAGGACGCGCCAATGCTTCTGGGACAAGTAGAAACCAATCCACCCCCTATATTTCATCCCAGCAGCGTTGGAACTTTGGACGCCCTCAACCTAGTTGTCTTCCCTGCCGATCCCGCCAGTAGCTCCTCGAAAGATGACGTGTCAAGTCTCAGCGAGAAACTTCGACAGGTCCAGGAGACTGAGAATAAAGCCGACCGGGCGCGCGACCTCGATGACCTCGGTCGCATACTTTACGAAACCATGAACGCCCCGAACCATCTTGAGGTGATGCGCATTCTCCAAATCGAGGAACCAGATATGCCAGCGGCTATTATGGTTTTACTCAGAGAGCTAGAAAGGCAGCAGCAGCAGCAGGGACAGCAGACCAATACTACCAGTGGATCGCCATCTCCACGGATCCGCGCTCTCACCTGGCCGTTGGACGGAACACCGGCACGAGCTCTGTTGCACAGGCAATTCATTGAATTCCAGTTGGAGGCAATCCGACGAACGCGCAATCATTACACGCCGTCCACCCCACCCATGATTACTGGCACACTCAGGCACGTCCGAAGTCGTACAGAAATTCAAATTCATTCACCGTGTGAGTGACCGTTCAAACCGACATTGATTTAGATCTTGATTTCTGAGCCAATGAACAAAGCGGAAAGCGAACCATCGATGAGCGAGTATTCCGCCACTGCGATCAGCACCCCACACCACGCTGCTGAAACTAGAAGCTTCAAAGTAGTAGGATCGTCCTCGGCTAATGTCTCAGTAATGGAACTTGACCCTACACTGGATCGGCCGAGTGATCCTTTTGAGGCCAAAACCGAGATATGTTACAGGATCTCCATCTCACATGCCTTCCATCACCTCAGCGGTAGGTCAAACTCGGTCCTGTAATCCCACATAATTCTAACCGGGGTTCCAGCGTCTGTACCCTTGTGGATACCGAGTCCTATCGAAGTCGGCGCCGTTGGATATCTCTTGAAAAACCCCGCAGGCGCTTTTCGAACTCTCTTCAACTCCCTAAATCCGTCCGGGACGTCCGATGGGCGATTGTCAGTCATTGCGCCGCTCAATGGCGTCACGACTGTGACTGAAGAGCACAGTGGTATGAAAGCAAAGGGCAGGAATATTATCAACAAACTCACATCGGCCAAATCTGCCTCCATCAAACGGACATATCCGATTTCTGCGCTTGCTGATACTGCCCACCTAGTCGCAGAAAAGGCGAAATATCAGTATTTTTCGAACCTCGATGCCCCGAAGAAGTGGTTCCGGACCAACGTGCATACCATCATGGACATCTATCAGCCTGAGTGCTATAAAGAGGAGTTGTTTTTGGGTCAGTTCTGGTTCGGTTTTTTTACCACGTCGACTCACCAAACGAATACGACAGTTTTTGCAACCGTGAATACACGGGATCATGCGCTATTGGTAAATCATGGAGGCGGTAGTGAAGTATGTCCAGTTTCTTATGAAGATTGCAACTGATGAATATTCAATGTAGCCACTGGAAATAAACTTCCACGTATTTTCCGAGCGTAAGCCGGGACAGCCGTGGGGATATTTCAGCGGAATTCCTAGCGACGACGCCGCCACGGGGAAAACAACATCGGAGGTCTCTGAGGTGGGGCCCACTTGGAACACAGTCCTTCTATCGAGGCTCCGTTTTCGGCTTGATGAGCAGGATCCTACAACACAGTGAAGTACGAGAGCAGTATTTGGTTTGATTCTGGCCCAATCCCAGAAGATTTGTGGCCATGCTTGTTATGTTATCGTACACACGTTTCTCGAGCGATTTATCATATTATACATAGCGTAACGCAAAGAATTCAATCTTATCACACATCAAATCATCACACCAAGGTTGACGTGGACACTTTTGACTTGAGTGTAGCTACAACGAGAGAAAAATCAGATGACTGGTTCAACTGCAGGAAATCCCACTCACGTTGCCAGAGCATATTCGCCATGCTCGCGACCGATTCCGGACTGCTTGTATCCTCCGAATGGAATCGACGAGTCGACCAGTTGAGCGCTATTAACGAAGGCAGAACCAGATTCGAGCGCGTGCACAACGCGAAGCGCTCGGGAGATATTCTCGGAGAAGACGCAGGACGATAATCCGTACGTTGTGGCATTTGCCGCCTCGATGACCTCTGAAAGGGTGTTCAGATATGAGCCAAGTCCAACGGAAATACAGACCTTCTTCGGTCTTGAACTTCATAATCGCTGCGACGGGACCGAAGATCTCTTCCTGTACGATTTTCATGTCGGGAGTGCAGTCCGTGAAAATCGTGGGCTGGATGAAGTATCCCTCCGTTCCGTGACGGTCTCCTCCGATGTGCACCGTTGCGCCGCTCTCCTTGCCGGAAGAGATATAACCCATGATTCTCTGTTTGATATCAGTTGACGATACTGCGGGAGAAGAAAATGATGTAAACTGACGTCAAACTGAGTTTGCGACACCTGTGTGAAATTATCAGGAAAACACTATACAGCGCATATGGAGGGAGCGAACCTGGGGTCCGTGCTGCGTCGTGGAAGTAAACGGGTCGCCAGTAGCGCTTGCGAGACCCTTCACCACCGCCGTGAACTTCTCTATGAACTGCGGGTAGATCCCTTCTTGGACGAAAATACGAGATCCCGCAACACATGACTGGCCTACGAAGGATTAGTGAGCAGATTAGTGAGCATAGAACCTGAGCGGCGCCCGAAGGCTGTTACCCATGTTGCCACTGTAATGCTAATGTTAGACCAAGATTGACGCCAGAGAAGGCGGATACGCACTACATCGCCGCAGAGGCCCACTTGACGGTCTGTTCGAGGTTGCAGTCGTCGAATATAATCGTCGGGCTCTTGCCCCCTAGCTCGAGTGTGACTACCTTGAGGTTGGTTCGGGCCGAGGCCTCCAAGACCTTCCGGCCGACCAAGGTGCTTCCCGTGAACGCGACCTTGGCGATGTCCATGTGTTCGCTGATGGCCTGACCAACAGTCATCCCTGAGAAACTGCAGGTTAAAAAAACTAAAATACACAGATCGACGGGTGGCTTGCCGTATCCGTTGACAATGTTGACAACGCCAGGCGGGAAGCCGGCCTCGACGACGAGGTCTGCAAATTTCAAGGCAGACAGCGGTGTCATCTCGGATGGCTGGCGACCAATTAATATCTCAGTATGGATGGGATCAGGAGGAGTTACCTTCAATACGATAGTATTCCCGGTAGCCAGTGCGGGGCCGACTTTCCAAGATAACATGAGCACTGGAACATACGATGTTCAGGATCAATGGGGGTGAACATAGTCCTGACTACGAACTGGGAAAGTTCCCTAGTCGTCACTGGTTAGCAATCGCGCGCACATGCATTTTCAGGACACGCACATGGAATTATCTGGCCCTGGAATGCGGACTCACAGGTTACGATGGCAATATATGAAAGACAGAAATTGGACGCACGACGACGCCGTATGGTTCGTGTCTCGTGTATGCGAGCTTCAACTCATTGGTTTCGACGGTATTCCCGTGAATCTTGTCCGCCCAGCCCGCGAAATACCGGATACATTGAATTGCTCCACCCATATCCTGCATCTTGGCCATATTGAAGGGTTTGCCTAGACGGATGCTCAGCAAGAAGTTCCTGTCCAATTCGTACATCTCTTACCGACGTTGAGTGCTTCGAGAGCCGCGAACTCATCGGTGTCCCTTTCCAGAAGGTCGGCGAGCCGATTGAGGAGCCTGCCGCGCGCGCTACCCGGGCACTTGAGACCCCATGTGGTTTTGTAGGCCTGGGTATGCAGTTGGCGGGCGCAAAGACGAGGTAGACATGGTATGACATGCCTTCTGTGCGGCCTTGACTGCGATATCCACATCCTTGCTGGATCCGAGCGAGACCTGAGCAATTTTGCTCCCGTTGCCTGCATAAGGTGGTGAGTGATACGCATTCTCCTTGTGTGCCACGTACTTGGGTTGATCACACTAGGTAGAGAAGACAATCAGACATGTCCTCCAGTGGAAACGATGAAAGCTCTTACTCGATCATCTCCTTGGCATCCACTGGATCGCACCATTTCCCGTCGATGAAGAGCCCAGTGTTGAGCTTGATGGCACCCTTGTACAACTTGTTGTCGATTTCGATAACACAATTGGAGGGCATGGCTGTAGCTGTAGAGTGGGTGGAAAGTGAAAGACGGTGGAGATTGACGTCGTATCACCCGTTGCCTGCTTATGTATACGTCCTTAGGACCTTACCTCATCAGGGTATATTCTCACAGGAAGCCTGTCCGCGTGGCCTTGGCATCTTCCCATCGACTCCGACTCTGAGGCAGCAATTGTGGAGTCATCGTAGCAATAGAGGCGCCGAAGGAATATAAGCGAGGTCCAACGAGAGCGCACCACCGCCAAACCGCCGTCACAGTCCAATGGAACAAATTAAGTATCTCACAGTTCGATTATATGTCAGTGTCTGCCCGTGAGATTCGAAGCGCTAGCGTGGTTAAAGTGGATAACACGGTCAAGTGGCCGCAAGCAATCGCAGATAATGTCTTTGAACTAGAGTTCAGTAGCCAGGATGATACAAAGTCATTGTGTGTTACAAGCCAGTCAGGAACCACGGATTGGGCAAATGATTTTGTCGTCCTAACATAACGGCGCAGCGGGGCCCCTATGATCGCGCTGAATACGGGGGCGGCGAGGATATTCGTATGCCGTCCAGGACCGGGGTTGTTTCTCCATCCTCGAGGTGATGTGACGAGAGGAGCGGCCGGGACGACGGCGCGCGATTGAGGGCCGGACCCTCGTCGTCGTCCGGGGGCGCGCGGTCCATATATGGACCGGGGACTGCGGCGGGCATCGCGCCCGGCGGCAGCTCCGCAGCGTACCGCACGCGCCCATGGGAGGAAACAGACGATCCCTCCGACGCCTGGCCCTGGGACGACGCCGTGAAGCCCTGGTACTGGACGTCCCCCGGTTCCCAGGGATCTGACAGCCCGCTGGCAGGGTAGACGCTCATGTTCAAAAGGTTGCTCGACGAGGCGTCGGACACGTCGAGCGCGTGGCCCGTCACCGCGGCGTAGGCCCCTCGGCCACGCTGCTCGGAGCTCCAGTCGTCGAGGATGGGCCGCGGGCGCACGGACCGTACCTTGCGATGTCTGCGGCGCTGATAGTACGCGAAGGCGAACAGCGCTGCAGCGACGACAACGCTCAGCGCTAAGGCCGTCGCGAGGCCGATGGTTAACCCGCTGTGATTGGAGGGGATCGTAGACGCTCCAGCAGAGGAGGCAGACAGTGTCGCTGAGGAAGATAGGGAGGACGTTGTCGACGAGGAGGTTGCAGAGGAAGAGGAAGAGATCGGCGTTGACCCGTTATCTACCGTGTAGCTGGATAAACGGAAGGATATCAGAATCCTGCGGCGCCCGGTGAGAGGCACGCACATGAAGCCATCGACAATGATGAAATTCCCAATCGTCGCGACAAGAGTATGTGATTTGTTGGCCAAGCTTGTAGCCGACCAGGCCACCGAGGACAGCGCGGACTCTGGGCCTCCCGGCAGTGTTGGCGATGAATTGGAGTCAGTCAAATTCACCAGAATCGGTGCTCCCCCATCCAAGCTTAGCCGCGTGCTAACTGCGTACGGCCAGCGAGGCGATAGGTAGTACACGGCCACCCCTGGTGCAACAGACGCGTCAGACGGGCCACGATGATAACCAAAGGACACACCCGTGAATATGAACGTCGCGCTGGCCTCTGAATCGCTGCTCAGCGTGTGGCTGCCTCCATAATCGAGCCCGGACATATGGGTCGCAGACGGCTCCCACTTCCCCGAGTAGCTGATCATGGGGCTGACGTCGTCGATGGTGACATTCAAAAGCGCGTCAACAAGTAGGAGTGCCGAGAGGGGGAGGAGGAGAAGGCGCATAAGCCCGTCGCAGTGGAGGACAGTAAGGGTGGCGATCAAAAAAAGCGGAACGTCAAACGCCAATCTGTGATCCGTCTCAGTTCGTTTCAGTTTAGACGCACTCGGCTCACGGCGCTGCCATAGTTTAGACGCCCAGAGACAACAATAGCGAGTCCTCGAACTGACCTGAGGTTAAGGCAGAGGTTGAGGTGAGAGCAGAGCTCATTTGGCGCAGAGCTGCTGTCCAGGTCCCTAGACTATTAATATTGCGGTGTTGTTAGCTGAGCGACACGCGGTTGCTACAAATTAAGGAACGCTGTCAAAGGAATGGCGTAGTAACACACAAGTAGACACAAAACGGGAAATCTCGATCGCGTTCTTCCGAAAGAAACGCTGGTAGGAGGATTTAAGTGCGCACCGGGGTCATGATAGGTGCGTGGAAGTTGGAACTGGAACATAGGTGGGTTTGGGGTCCAGGGAGAAAGTATGATTGTCCGAGATTAAAATACACGTCTAACGAATGGCTGTCAAACTAAGGTGGCAAGGGTGGGACTGGCCCCCAACGGATGGACGGCTTGACCAAGGCGGGCTTCGGAGAGGTGATAATTTGGTCGGATTCGAGGAAGTCCACAGGATCCATGTAGTCGCGTGTGGATAGCAGTTTGTCTTCGGAGACGAACCATGAAAAGCGTGAAGAAGCGCTGGGCGCGGCCGTCCCGGACGGGCCTAACGCATGTTTGTTAGAGATGGAAGGGAAATATATCCGTTGGCGACACACCATGGCGGACGGCAAGGGGAAGGACAGATGTTCGTTCGCCGGATTTGCCAGAGGTGAAATCGAAGGTCGAAAAATTCCAACGAATATTATGTTCAAGGAAACGTCGCCGCCGCATCCGTAGAAGATAGACGCTGAGGATTCCAAGTCCGAGCAATGTGGTGGCGCTTAAGGCAATTAAAATTAAAGGTAAACCATTATCGGACCTGCGCAACTATGTCAGTGTTAGAGCCTGAGAAAATGAAAAGTACGCACATAGCTTAGACCGCTTGCGGTGTCATTAAAGAGAAAAACCGCGAAGAAAGGTGGGAGGTGTCGGATCCAAGAG
The DNA here is from genome assembly GCA_029378255.1 of Mycena rosella. Classification (NCBI taxonomy): domain Eukaryota; kingdom Fungi; phylum Basidiomycota; class Agaricomycetes; order Agaricales; family Mycenaceae; genus Mycena; species Mycena rosella. The sequence goes on along the minus strand of JARKIE010000004.1, from coordinate 332,040 downwards.
GACACTACCTGGACGTATGGGTGAGATAATGAAGGGTAGAAGAGAGACGGGACTACCGAAGACGACAAAACAGGGTGTGAAATTCAGCAGCGCTTGATCCATTTCTTATATTACGATCGGATGATAGGGGGGTCGACTCGTCGTGCTGACAACCGATGAGATCTGTAACGGGAACGACGAAGATGAGAAAACCAGGGAACGGACTATAGATATGACTCTTGCCTTGAAGCGGTTGCCTTGCTGCGGTCGTAGAACCAGAACAAGTGTGGTGTGAAGGGCTCGGAATGGAACGGATGGTGGTCTCCTGAATTTGATTGTCTGGATCCAGCGTTTGCAGGAGCAGCAGGCAATGGCAAGCAAAGAGCATCATGATCGACTCAAACATCCTGATCCGAGATGCCGCGATAATCGTGATCTCGGTAAAACATTATAAACATCGCTTCTGCGAGGACAGTCGCACTTAGTCCAGCACCACGTATATTGAAGCCACTCTCATCGGTTGGATGGCCGAGCGGTCTAAGGCGCCAGATTCAGGTTCAGCTTCGTTGCGAAGCACCGTTTCTCGATTTGTAATCAGATTTCTGGTCATTAATTTGGCGTGGGTTCGAATCCCACTCCAATCAAATATTTTTATTCAACTGATTCGCTTCTTACAGCCTCTTCCGCCCCGCCTCTTTACTGTGCCTCTTTTGTCTCCTCCCATAATAACCCGATCCCCCGGCGGTCGTTCTAATAACGGCAATGAATACAGCTTTATTTCCGGACCCCGCCTGTCTGCGCGAACCACCCCCTCTTGCGTCACCATCGCGATATCGAGCGTGCCGTTCTGTGAATACATCTGGCGAGAATTAACGCAGACCACGAAGACACTGAAAGAGAATAACATACCCGGCCACACACGATTGCGCGCCCAGATACAGCACAAGGCGAAGCTATCTGTTGCGATCAATCCAGCTAGGTTGAAGAACGAACTCCATGCGCACCACGTATAACGGCCAATTACCACAGTTAAATGTGTCGCTGCGGAAATAGTCAAATAGTTTCAGTTGACGCGTAGATTGACGCATCTGTGAAAAGAGATCGAGTGATTGATCATGGACTGACACAACGTAAATAATTGAAGTTGTTATCACCGTCGCCGCGCGCACCGTCATACTCTCCCCGTTGGGGCCGCTACTGAAGCGTTCGAATCCCAGCGCGGACAGCAACTCCGAATCGGGACACGCGGGAAGTGTCACATTGAATGAGCGAGGAAGTGAAACTTACACATAGAAATCCGAGGTAGCTCAGAATACACTAATGTGTGTATTTCAGAAACTTCACATCCATCCAGAGTAGATATGGGCCTACCTTTTGGAATGACGGTTTGGAGGCAGGGATATTGCGCACTTGCATCCAATACATAAACTGCGGCATTCTCCCACTCCTCAAGTCGTCCTCCACCGCGACCTTAATGGCAATCGGACTCCGATGGCGTTCCTGTGTAACTTATCAACCTCATCGTGAATTCTCGCTGCAGATGACGCGACACACGGCAATAAAGTCGCGGTGAATATCTGCTGGACTTTCGGTGGCACACCATTATGTTTAAGAAGCGCCTTGTAGCGGTCTTCCTCCAGCTGGCGCTGCTCGGGCGGTGGCACGAGGGGCATGTTCCACTTAACCCCCGTCGGCTGCCATGGTTCCGTTCTGTGGAAAGAGCACATCATTACGCAAATGGTGCGCCCGCTCTGGGTGGCCTGGACGGTGCGCGTGATATACGAATTCCCGTCCCGGAGCCGCCTCACCGAATACACGATCGGCACCGACGCCGATGCGCTCGAGAGGAAGTAGCACTGGTAACGGTCAAATATTTGCTTCAAACCTGGAACTCAGTTAAGAGAACACACGTGGAGTGACTGTTATAATCATCGGACATGGTTAGGATGCACTGTGGAAAACGGATTGCGCGAAATTCACTCTACGACCTCGTGAAATTCGCCTTTCACTATGAAAGAGCATGAAAATGAAATTCACAATATAGTATGAAAACATGATGAAATTGCCTATCCCAGAACAAAAGTACGTGAAAATTCAGTTTCACCCTGGAACAGGGTAAATCCAAATTTTCACGTACTCTTCCCGGTGCGCGGAGCAAGGTACATGATTCAGGTCATCAGTACTAGTTATTTACCCATTACAATACACACTTTAAAAGCATTAGATAGCTAGTTAGTATTATTATCATTCTTGCAATAATGTAATGAATGAATGAATTACACCCAATGCTTGTACGACTTGAAGTCAGTGGGATGGATGTATGTGAGGGTAAGGGAATGGAAGAAATAGGAAGATAACCTTTTGCCGAAATTTCACTCTCTCAAAAGCCGTGAATTTCGCTGCCAAAGTACGTGAAATGGTGGGCGAAAAGCGTCATATTGTACGTGAAACTTTTTGGGCTATTTGGTCGTGAAATTCGTTTTTTGACCACGAAATTCGCTGTATCTTGGGGTGAATTTACCTCAATTTCTGCTTGAAAAATAAGGTGAATTTCACGGACTTCGGGTTCCACAGTGATGCGCGGCTGAGGAGACACTTACATGCAGCCGAAAATTGAGATTCACCGAATCTGTGGCGGCCATGACGGTTTGACCGATAATCTGTCTGCGGCCATCGATCAAATCAAGAAGTCCGACGTGGTGGCTCGCCTACCCTCCAAAGGCGCCTTGCGCCAGGATCGGCAGCCAGAGGGATTTCGAGCGAAACAGGTCAACGTCTAAGCGTTCAACTTTGAGGACCGCCGAGATTTGTTCATGCTAATCTAGGGATCCGTGGTTGGCATTTGGAGAGGGGAAAGTGAATGTTGAAGATCATACAGGATTTATGCGGCGCGACAACGTAATTTCCGACTCCTGGCCGGACGTTCACAAATCACTAGCTGCGACAATGACAGCGCAGTTAAAAATACATAGTTATATTACATGGGGCCTACGAACTGTAGCGGACCACATGTATGAGTATAATCTTCTAGGGCTGGCATTCATTCCTTATATTTCCTGCCTATGTTTTCATGGAAGGTCTACATGGAACTCAGCCAAGACGAACCATTAAATCCAAGGTAAATGTGCATGAAAATTCCCGTCAATATTTCTTAAGCCTTGGTGTAGCCCGGAAGAAATGCAGCACTGGAGCCTGTCATCAACCCGGCCCGTACCCGGGTCCCCGCGCGGCTTTCACACTGATGCCTGCGACCTAACCCGGTTCCATGTATATTTAACTAAAGCCTTGTCAAGATCGCGCGAAAGACCGCGACCCGTCAGCTTAACCGGCGTCGAGTAGGCCAAACTAAATAGAGGGTTTTCAGAGCGCGAGATTCATATCATCGCGCCAACACTGCGTGTTCTGCAGATTCGCGCGGTTGGCTCGGAAGCAGGGCATGTCGGCCTTTGCATATTGATTCTTGAATCTTGTCTGTCGACTAGGGTTTTGTTCCCACGCACAGCAGTGGATCAGTCTCGGACGTGAAAGGCCGAAGAGCTTTCGACGTGCACTTCCGCAATTTTCACTGGCAAAATGTCCTATACTGATTCTCGCGATGTACTTCAAGTTGTTTGTAACATCTGTGGGGACGCCTCGCTCACCGCGCTCACATTTCCCATCTCTTCGTTCGTTAATCACGACACCGCCGCTGTCTGCTTGGGCCTGCGACTCCGAGGCAAATACGCTGGGGGGCATACCATTTGTCTGCTGGAAGATATATCGTGGTACGAGCCTCTGAGCTATCACAAATGAAGTCGCGACCCAACCTTGCAGAGAGAAGGAGTCGAAATCCTAGGAGCTCCAAGTCATCGTGAGGGCCGAGATGTGTGAACAATGCTTTAATTAGGTGATTTTTTGGTTCCAGACGTGCTGATGTTCTCAGGTCCAGGCAGTGCAGGGGTGTGTATATATATATTTTGGGCCATACCAAATCTTAAGGAACTTCACCCATGCATCATGTCGTTCTCTGAAATCAGAGTGTCAATTTTTCTTACTTCATGTTGGGGTTTCACTATATACAGCAAGGTAGAGATGGTTATGTGAGGGAAGTAATATGGTGCATGTTTCGAAACTATTTGTGTGAGACCCAGATAGCCTCGTACTGGAACTTGGAGAGGATAATGCTAGGCAGGTCCGCAGTAAGGTCAATGTGGTATTGACCCTTCGCACGAACGGTCCAAGCGACCACGGGGTTCGACTCGGAGTCAGATATCCGTACAGCAAAGTGTCGCACCCCTAAGCAAGTCGGATATCCGTACTAGCTCGGTCGCTAGATCCAATACGCGAGAGTAATTAAATGAAGTGCGTGTCAGTCAAATTGTCCCCCTCCTCTCTCTTGAAGGGTACTTTTCTACACGCTTACACGACCACTACGGGTTAACCTTGTTAATTGTCTTTTGGTCGATGATGTACCACCAAAATAATAATAATAATAAAGAGCCTTGAAACTCACTATAGGCCTTTGTCCGTGCTCGGAGAGGCTCAATGAGTCACTAGCTCTTCGGAGAGTCTCGAAGAAGGGCGCTGAACTCGGAGAGCTTCAACGAGATTTCAGAGAAGGGCAGTTAGGCAGTTGGTTGTTGGTAAAGTGTAGATAAGCATCAGGTGACTACCAACAACAAATATCTATGACTAAACTACGGCCGTCATGAAGATTGAACAAGTAAGGAAATACGATGAGTCGTAAGAGGTCGTAAAAAGAATACGATGAGTCGTAAAAGTCGTAAAAATGGTAAAGAATAAAATGAATCCTTACAGTTCGATAAACCTACATTTACACACAATCAAACTGAAATCAAAACACAACCAGAGCTATCCTCCATTTTCTCCCCTCCAATCTTTGTACCTAGCAGTCCGACTTCCTTGGCTTGTGGCTCTGAGGTCGGGGCATGTATGTTGGCCAAGTAAATCAAAGTGTGTGAGGGTCCATCATCGTCGCGGACTTCGGTAAGCCTCTCATCAATCAGTACAGTGCCTTGTTTCTGCAAGGAGGATTCAAATAATGGTCGTGATCTTTTCCAAAGTTTGGCTGCTTCCACAACATCACCGTGGAATTTTGCAATGTCTCCAAGGCAGAACATACACTCTGCTCTACTGCGCTGGACATCCATTTGTGTGAACCCATCGAGGGCAACAGTGAAGAGACTGATTGCAGTATTGTGATCACTCTCTGCTAGGCACACATCTCCCAGGAATTGCAAAGCCTTGTATATTTCCAGCTTCCGTTGTAGCTTGAGGCTATGGACCAAGAACAACACTGTCCAAGTTGGAGTCTGATACAATGCATTCCAGAGGCGCCAATTCCCAAGTCTCTCCAAACAGTAGCTTACACCTTCACTATCCTTTCCCCATACAAGTGCAAGACATCTGTGGAACAGAATCTGAGCAGATAAATGCTCTCCTTCTCTTGCGTCCAGAGACGCGCGAGTAGTATCACAGTAGAGCTTTCCGCTTGCCATGTTGACCATGTTGAATAGTGAGTGGGCTGTATTAATATTCCCAAGTATGGCATCCTTTGCTGCCCCAATTTCCACATCAATCTGTGCAATGTTGAGCAGGGTTAGGGCATATTGGTATGTGTCTTGCTCGACAGAAACATTAGGAAGAATCTGGGCGTGGATATCACGAGCCTTGGTGTATTCCGATTTGAACCAGTAGACCTCGGCCCGGGATGCCATGATACCACGATCCACCTTGCCACCGGACATGCCACAAAGATCAAGAAGTTCTAGGACCCTATTGGACAGGGAGAGGCTCCGATTGTAGTTACCGAGAGCATACCAGCTCATAGATTCAAGTCGGAGTGCCTGGGCTTCACCATATAAATCCGCAGAGATCTTGGACAACCTCTGTGCCTCATATGCTTGCAGTTGAGCCTCCGAATAATGACCCGTTTGCCACTTGATCAATGACAATCCTCGCAGCAGCTGGGATTGCCTTTTCACGTTTCCTGTTGAAATTGCCAATAACAGTCCAGTTTCAGCCAGGCTCATAGCTTTGGAAATGTCATTATGGCCAAGCTGATAATGTTTTGCTATGGTAGAATAAAATTTACCTAGTGAATCCTAGTAAATTTTTAATCACAAACAAAACATGCAACCCACATTTAGGATCTGAATCACTAATCTGTGCGAAATTTCCCAGAGCTTGGTTTACTAGATGGTCTGCATTGGTAATGGGATGATACAACTCCCCCAAAAATAATTGTGTGATGAAGTAAACCTCAAGGTGGCAGTCATTGGAGTAGGGGAGAACATTGGGGATCTTTTGCAATGTTGGACTTTGGCCACCTCCTGTCTGCCTACTGAAACTGTCAAAATGACATGCACAATAAATTGTATTGACCAGAGCAGGGTTCTCTTGGTGTAAGCCCCTTTCCAAGATAGTTTGAATATTTGCAGAGTTAGAGATTATTCGAGCTACTATGCCAGGAGTAGACACAGTGCCATGGTATGTCTCGTAAATTTCCAAGAGCTTCCGAAAATGTTGAAAGACTGGTTGTATCAGATTTGGCATTGGCGGGTATCTCCTTTGGACAGATTCTCGGATGGGAACTAATGCCTTCAGGCGCTGCTGGGCATCTGTGTATGCCAGGGAGGTTCGAAGTAGAGCAGCTTTGCAAGCAAGCAAATTATCAAGTGGCAGCTTACTTTGCTGCAGGTCCACATCGGAAAGCCCATCGGGGAGAACAGAGAGAAGGCTCAGTAGATCCTGTGACTGTGGCAAGGACATGATTCGGGGACTTGCAAGGGATAGTGAAATTGACAGATCCAAACTCGATCTCCTGTCATGCCCTTCGGAAAGCAATGCAGTCTTCTCTGTCTTCCAACGACGTAAAACAGATGTGAGGCCTTCATAGTCCACCAAGTGTGCTATGAGGTCGATTGCCAGTGGCATATTATCAACCAGATTTAGAATGTTGTCCACATCTTCACTGGCATAGCCATCACCCACAATGTCGATAAATGTTTTGCGAGCAGCATCTTGTGTCAGAGGGCTCAATGGTTCCAGAAATGGCCGAGTCCATTTGACGTTGGCCGGCCTTTCTGCTCCTCGCATGGTAACCTGGATTCTCGTGAGCATGAGAGTAAGAGTAGTCTGTTCGTGCTTACAATCAATGCGAGATGATTTACATCCGCAAGCAAGGCCAACAACCTTTCAACTTTGTCCCGAAATTCTGTTGGTTCCCAGACTGTCTCTAGATTGTCCAAGATCAGGAGAGACGGTGGACTTCTGTCAAAATACCGGACAACTGGCCGAGTGAGATCTTTTCCTGGCTTCAGCCCAACATGGGCTCCGATGAGGGCAGCGAGCTGAACACTGTCTAATGCAGCATCACACGCAACGAAAAAACGATGCTGCTCATATCTGGCAAAGACTTCAGGGTGATGGAGAATAGCTCTTGCCAAGCTTGTCTTCCCCATTCCCCCTCCTCCCAAGATTGTGATTCTTGGCACCTCCTGGCTAAAACTTTGAATGATTGCAGAAACTTCACATTCACGGCCATGGAATATTTTAGGTTCCGATGGCAACAACGAGAGTGAGTTTGAGCTTGCGAATTTCAGAATCCAGGAAGATGCTGTCGATAAGGAACACACCTATTTTGGGCACTAGAAAAAATATTGCTGATCTGCGAGAAAATGGAAATAATCAGTGGGAGACCACATGGTTAAAGATGTACTCACAGAAGATGCTCCGTCAGAGCTCCCTCCATCCGACTGAGCGGAAATCAACTCCAGGATTTCCTGGTGTGTCCTCCGTGCATATTCCTGCATAATTGCTACATCTCCTAAAAGATGGACACCCTGAACCTGTAAAATTCCGATTATTGAATGAATCAGGTTTTAACTTGATTTTACCTTGAACACTTCAAGCGCCTGTTCTATTCCTAGATGGCAATTTTTGAGCAATGCCGTCATTTCTCCTTGTCGGAAGAACTGCATGATTGTGCTTTTCTCCTTCTGTGCATCAACAAAAGTGTGAATTTTATGCAAGGTCCTACGGAGGCCTCAGCAACAACCACATTCGATCAAAGGAACTTACTCACTCGGCGAATGTTCCCAAATTCTTCAAGAGGTTTGGTGATAATTCCCCCACGGTATCGGATGATATATGAAGGCGGATGATCGCATAGAGGATCTCGTGAAGCTGCTCCAACATCAGGGTACAATCCCCCCTTCTTTTTTTGACGGTCTAGAAAGAGAGGTAAGAGTTGCGACAGGAAAAAATCAAAAGAAAAATTACCTGTACCGCGGTCAACAGAGATCGCATGGCCTTTAAAATCGGTTCCAAGAAAGGTGTCTGCAGGCCATCCGAGACCACTTCCAACGTGGTCATGGCAGTACTCAAGCATGTTAAAAGGTTGTTGAAGCGAATCTGTGAGGCGGCGGGCGGGACGGTCATCTTCGTAGACATGACAGCCTCCAACGGCGAATCCCTCCTTTATCTCTCGTCCCACGTCAGACTTGAAACTCATTGGCTGGTAATTTGGGCTTTGTCGCACCCCTTTCTCGATCATCGAAAGAAGGACGAGGGGAATCCGTTCGATGATCATGATCCACGGGCAATATATAAACTCCATCAGTGAACGGTTTTGGTCCCCAGGGGATTTGAGCACGGTCGACTGAACATCCATGGAACCCCACAATTTGTGATCCTCTCAGACAAGCCAAAAAAGTAGCATGTATCTACGAAAACGCGGCTCAGTATTGATCAAGATGGAAGCAGGCACGAGAGACCCTTAGCAGGTGTCATGCTATGCAACAAGAAGGGCCCTGGTCCCTGGTATTCGGAATCTGTCGTCAGAGAAGTCGTCTTGAGCGGGCATGCGACCTGAAACTCTCGGTAAAAGTGTGCGCTCAGACAGGGGCCCAGCAGTTGCCGATGCCATTCCGAGCTACGCGAGGGGTGAAAGTCTAGAGAACCGGCATCAATCCATTTCGATGCACGGCGGCATACCGCCGGCATGCACTGCAATATTGATGGGCTGATGCGGCTAACGAACATCTCCTGTGTCCTCTTCTCTCCATCAGCGCTCCCTTCCTCCCCTCGTGAAGGCAGCTCGGCCGCTTTGTCGTCGATGTCTCCTCCGACAACGCGGTTACCCAAAATGGTACGCACCCCTAACTTCACTGCGCGAATGGCATCGCGCTGTGGTCGCTCGCGCAGGCGCCAGGGATCGACGCGCTGACGAACAAATTGATGCTCAATTGGACGGGGGACCCCGCGGCGGCGGGGTGCGAGGTCGTGTGGCGCGCGAGCGAGGACCCGTTCTGGACGGAGGTCCGCGTGCCGGTCGGTGCGCAGTGTGGCGTTGCGCACTCGATGGGGCGAAATTTGTAGTATAATTCTGTATTTTTTGCTCTGTCTATACGTGCTCCGTATTCATACCGCTTCAGCAAGGGTCCCCGCCATCACCAAGACACGCATCAATAGCGCCTGATTGGACATCAGGCTCGATCTGATGGTGGCACTGCCGAATCAAGTCCGCTTGAGATGCCGCCGTTGCCGCCGTGCATTTCGATCATCGCCGTGCGTCGATCGCGCCGGGGATGTCAGTTATCATCGTCGTTCATTCCAAGTGGATGGATCAAGTTTTTGATGCCAAATCATAATCTCCATCACGGCCGGCCTGTTCCGATGGCCAAAACGGGACGTCCCATCAAAGCCCCTATTTGAGCGCGAGTCTCGCCCCCTCATCTGACGAAGGATGTCTCCAGAAAAAAATTGGCATACGGGGGGTTATGAATTCCCATAGTCTTTGATGGTCAGCTCTTTATTGGGATGACAGGGATGAGGACCAAGGTTTTCTATGAATAAGACTACTCACATCCGCGACACATATTTTGTGTCGACGTCAATAATAGAGCCTAAATAATTACAGTAAGGAAGAAAAATGAGCAGAAAACATATGGTAAGCAAAACATAGGTGCCCACTCACTGTGGGTATGTGGGATGTGGCGGGAACTTAAGGGCCCATCAACGAAGCACCGCCTGAGAATGATCTGTCAAATAACCGGCATCGTGAGACTTCAAAGTTGAACCTTGATCCTGCGAGTTGGAATCTGCTCAAAAGCAGAGACTAGAGATTGTGATTTCACTAAAAAGCACCGTCTCCTGCGTTGGATTTAGATAAACGCCGAAGAAAACGCTCATAGAGGGTGCCTAAGCATGCTGTGAGACCGATCCATCAAGATACTGAATTTCCCGCTAGTTGGTCCGAATTCGTGGTCGACGTCCGGGATTCTTATATGCTTGTCATAATTCTAAATATATTCTGTAAATGGATGCTTAGTATAGGACGAATGTGCACTAATTCACCCATCAAATCCCAGCCGCTTCAACTTCCCATGTGTAGATAAATTTCCTGTGACCTCGTCGCCATGAGGGTTTCGAATTCCTTTTCCAAAAAAACCCACAGATGAGGAATCTTGCTTCTGAACGTTACAGCGTACATCGCAGATCTGAGCGACAGCCGGATGCCGCAGAATATTCGCAAGCACTGGCAGCGAGCCCGAACGCCGGTTCCCAGGGATCATCGTAGTATACACCATTGCCCCTGGACTCCCCTCCAACACCAGAGACGAGCTCACGGACGCAGTCTTTTATTGTTCAAGCGGAACACGGGAATGGCATAATATATTTGGAGAACATCATGGGTAAATTTCGCCACAAGTGCAATATTATCATGACTTTCAAGAACTCTGTTGCAGGGCCTTCTGCCATTGAGCGTTGCAGATCTGGGTAGTGGGAGAATATGAAGGATCGGCGGAGTTCAACGAGCTCGTTTAAGGAAGTTAACGCAGCGGACTTGATGCAACACTATTCCTGCTTCGAGCACTTGGTGAGATCAGAACCCAGCGGCGGCGCCGCTATGAGCAGGACCGTCACTGACGGCGTCGACGCCATCGATACACCACCAACGGGGAGCTTGATGAACATCACTGGGCCGCAGTTAACCCATGCGTAACAGGAGGTTCGATGGTAAGGCCGGACTGGCAAATGTTGAAAAGGGTTCAAACTCCGATTTTTCGGTCCGCAACTCCGCTGATGCGATCCTCCTGACTTTGCTCCTTTTGGTATTGCAATTGATTTGCAATCTTTTGCTGCTTGCAGATCTACAATGACCAGTTTGCTCATCGGACGCCTTAGAGGGCATATCCTGGCTGCAGAAGAAACCTGGGTGGGGATGGAAATCCCAGGAACTTTCCGATTTCGACGTCCTCTCATGCGCGAACGGCCTTGCCAGTGGACGTTAACTTGGCAGATCGCGGCGTCCCATTGTGGGGCTCCAACCCACTCGGCAGCGCTCCCACTCAAGTTACGATTCCTTCCGTAGGCCTGCGCTCATTAGCGCTCACCCGTAACCACCGAGCGCCGCACAGCCATCAGAACAATAACGGTCCAAGCGAACTTCCCTTCTGGGACCAGGTCTTTGTCCCGTTGCAAAGTGCCACTCGACCAGATCACGGGCACGGAGACCTTCCATTAAAGGCGTTTTTCGACCCACCAATCCGCTCGAGTGGCTCAACACCGCCTGGGCCTTCGCTTTCCCAAACCTCCCCAAACATTCGACTTGTATGGCGATTTTGGCTCGCTTAGGGCAACCAATCCATCACTGCTCTCAGGTACTTTTTCGCTACGGGGTGGTATAAAGTGGGGGAGGGTGGCCAGGGACGCCCCACGCTTTGAAGCGCCCCGCTGCCCGCCCGCCCTTCACTTGCCCTCCCCCCTCCGTCAATCCATTAGCACTCAATGCCTCGTGTGGCTACTACCTCCACCTCTCGCTCCCACAGACTCCCCACTGTCAGTGATTTCCATTCGCTGTTATTTCTTCCGCTGACGACATTTATTCCAGGGTGGCAAGACGCCTCCGTGCCCGCCGTTGGACATCCATTGTCCCGTAGATGGGTGCCTCTGGACCTTCGCCCGCCAGGGTTGCCTTAACCGGCACATGCACAAGCACAAGTCGCCTGAGGAGCGCGAGAAACTGTAAGTCATCCCGTTCACCGCTTCGTCTCGTCGCTGACGATGTCTTATAGGATGATCCATTGCGCGGAACCCGGCTGCACACACAAAACTTTGCAGAAATCAAACATGAACACGCACTACATCGCTAAGCAGTGCGTCGCGTCCAGCTAGCATCTCGCATCGTTATACTCATATTTCGCTGCAGCACTGGCCTGAAACCGCACATGTGCGACAAGTGTAGCTACTGCGCCGCGGATCCGTCGTGTCTCCACCGGCATGTCCTGGCCATCCATCCCCTCCTTACCAGCCCGGACGCGGACTGTGACGAGAGCGAACAGCTCTCCAAGACAAAGGGGCGCTCAAGGAAGCCCAAACGCGTGTCTGCCACTCTCCCCTCCCAGCATGCGTCGCCCGTGGCTTGCAGCCCCAGCTCTGATTATTACGATGCGTCGAGAAACGTGTGGACCACACCCTCCCCCGCGTCCTCCATCGAGTCCTTACCCTATTCGTTGGCCTACCCGTCGAGCCCGCCGGACGATGCAACGAGCAGCGCGTGGAACACCCCCTCCCCTGCCTCCCCTATCGAGTCCCTGGCCTACCTACACAGCCCCTCGTCAGACCACTTCGCATCCTATCCTCCTGCCGCATCGCCCGACGCCATGCTCTACCTCTGGGATGCAGAATTCGAGGCAGCGTGTGCGGCGATGGTAGCGCCAACGCCCGCTCCAGGCCCCGCGACGCAGTACCCCGCGCAGCACATCGACCCCTTCCAGACGGGCGATCTACCAGCGTTCCTCCCCGAACTCGAACTCGCGCTGGAGCAGCCGGTGCACAACGCCCCGCAGGCGTTCCCGCAGCTATCCTACACCTACGAGCAATTCACCCTCGAGTCCCTCTTCGCCTCAGACCGCCTCGCTCCGCCGTTCGTGAGCGAGTGGGACACGACCGCGTACTGAGCCCGCTCGTCAGACCTTTATCTTTATTGTTTATTTACCGAGCCGACTTATATTATTCCTCTTTATCTCCCCGCTTTCTTGGACGATTCCGGTGGCACTTAGCCGCCTCTAGATGTACTTAGATAGAACCCTGGATTTTTTGATTGTAATTCACTGTCTGTTCCGGTCCCTTCTCCGCGCGACAAGCTCGACAAACTCAACGCGAGAAACTTATGGCGGTCATCTTCCACATTCAGTCCAGATTTAGAATGATCAGCATATTGAGCCTGGTAGGTCTATGGTCTCAAATTTCTCAGAGCATGCATCGAAATGTTTGCCTTAAGCTGAGACGGGTCCGCGATCCGATGCTTCGATTGGATTCTTGGGACCGGTCCCTCGCGCGAAAGACTGTCGAGTAAAATCGACTTGCCGTAATGAGGGAAAAGACTCGGTCGCGCGTATACATGCATGCATATGCATCTAGGCCGACTTAACAGTCCGCAGAAGGGCGAAAGCAGATCCCGCCTGTTCGACTCATGATCAGGCCCGACCCGATGGTTGGTGTTCTTTTCGTTCTTTTGTCATCGGCCACTGCGACCAAAAGGACTATGAAATTTTTGGGAGCTTACCTCGGCGCGTCTATGAGCCATCGTTTTTTTCGAGGGTTGTGCGCAGACGAAGCCCGGCCGAATCTGAACTGAGGCCTGAGGCCCGAGGCATCTTCGATCATCCTTCGTCGAAGTGATTCATTTCATTTGATATGCGTGACCACTGATGCTTAGACGGTTGCGCATGGTGCGCATGGTACCGGCGGGGCCGGCTTGTTTAAATTCGATTCGGGCCCGAGCCTTGAGTTCTTTCGTGGGCGGTTTTTCTCCAGTCACACCATCAAAATACTCGTCGAATGAAACCGGGGGGCGATGGAGAGGAGAGGCTGGATGCTTGGAGCGCGCTGCATACATTAGGCAGGGATGATTGCCGATACAGTGCTACTCAACCAGATTGATCCCGTTCAATTCGGGGTCGAGCTATCTGGCGAAACGACCCGTCCTTTTTCCATTTCCAATTTATCCGGCGCTTTATGGAGCGTGGAGATTGGAGGTGATCGAATTTTTTGTAGCCCGCATCTTGCCCGAATCGAATTACGTCCTAGACAGTGGTAATGCAGCTACCACTCTCCTCTCCATAACCCAATTATGCTCCAGAAGACATACCGAAACTGGTTATTACCAACAACAGGAAGTGGACGCGTCTGACTACGCGCTACGCGTCGTGAACCTTCGTCCTCACGTGCTAACGCGTCAATCACGGGAGCGCCATTTGGGCACTGCCCGCTTTTGATGGCATTGACAGCCACAGCTTCCCGTGCTTCTTTAGTCCACAGCTTCAACACTTGACTCGAGCCTCCACCATTACCCGAGTGAGCTAGCTCCCCACCCTGCCGAACTCCCCTATGACTAACGAGCCCTTCAGTGGCTAGTCCTGGGTGTTTCGTAGCAAACCCGGATATTAGCGGCCTCGGCGTCCGCATTTCGTTCTATCTTCAAACAATCGCGTTAGGTGCGGCACTCGCTCTCCTACCCGCCCCTGTCTGAGCTCCCTGCCCCCAGTCCTCCTCGCCGGGCGTTCCCTCGAAGAGGCGCTCAGCTCCGTGTGGACGCTCCTCGGCACGAGCTTCGGCCTGACGGTCTCCGCGCTGGTCACGGCTGCACAGGACGAATTACCGCTCTACCAAGCGATAATCGTAACCGACCTCGTCTGGCTCGCCAACTACGCCATCTTCATGGCGCTCGCGACGTACAACCGCCACCCGCGCGGCTCGCACACGGTGCAGTACGCTGCCTTGCTGCAGACGTACGTCTCCATGGCCGTGATTCTCTACCTCTGGGCGCGCGCGCCGCAGTTAGAGCTCGAATCGCCCGATGCAGGGGAGACTGTGTTCGTTGTGCTTTTCGTCTCGACACCCGCGACGGGGCGCGGCCGCGCTGTCGCGCTCGCCATTACATCGCTCTTGCTCGTCGGCTACTCCGCCGTCGCGTACATCTTCCTCTGGCGCCGCGTCAAATACCGCCCCGAACGGCAACACACAACTACGCAACCACAACCACAACCCCACCTTACGCCCCTCTCCCTCCAGCCGGCCCCAGTCTCTCCCCGCGGACCCAGCGCTCACCCGAATCCAAACCGCCCTCCGCCCTCCCTCGCGCTCGACCCGCATCTGATGACCCTCTCCGTCTTCTTCGGCATCCCCTACGTCATCACCCTCGTCTCTACCGAGCTCCAGATCGCGCGCAACCGCCTCTGCGATGGGAATTCGTTCTGGGGGTTCGGGCAGGTGCGTGCGCGTATGGCTCTACGGAAGTGTAGAAACTGACCACCGCGCTAGATCCTCGCAATGACGGTGACGATCATCCCGGTAATCACTACCGTCCAGGCGTTCCGCAAGTACGGCTGGCGACAGCGCCCGCGCGTCCTCGCGGACCCCCCTGCCAATACAGTGTGATTGTCTATGATATCGATCTATCTCTCTGGGCTTATTATTTCATTATCTCTACCCCCTCCTTCCTTGCTTTTGCTTTTGCTTTCTCGCTCTCCCCTCGATTTCCCGCTGTCCTTGATTATTTCTCCGTTATCTGCCAGTCTCTCGGCTTATTCCCTCTCATCTATCTCCGGGTTCTCATGTACCTACGTTCCTCACCTCCCCGCCTCTACACCAACAAATACTATACATTTTCGACACGCTATACTGTATTTTTATTCGCACATCTGTTTCGCTCCATTGCCAACTGTACTACGCGAAGCCAATCTCAATTGCCGTTTTGTGACCGCGTACCGGGGTTCAATTACGGGCTATTTGGTGTAGCCACATGTACAACTGCGACATCGTGTTCAGTCCCAAATTGCCTCCGCGATAAGCGCTAAGCACGAACTGAAGTGTCCCACAGAGAAAAGACAAGGAGTTCCTTCCTAGAGCCTTCTGGCTCAGCCCTGAATTGAACGGGATTGACTCTGCTGCGTAGTGCAAGTTTGGACGAACTAAATACTATGCGTAGCCCGTTTCGGTCCCACTTCTTCTGGGGGAGGAAAAAAATCCAGAGTTCGAACCTGAATCAATAAACGGGATCTGCCCTCAACCTTTTTAAAATTCCTACTACGATCCAAGCGCCGTTGCTGTCGATGAACGCCGCACATCTGGGATAACAGCCAAAAAGAGTGAAGTTTCCAACGCTGATGGCGCAGCCCTGAATCGAACGGGTTTATCTGTGCTGTTTAGGAGATAATGGGAAATGAGACAGGGAACGATAAATAAATGATAAGGATTAGGCAGCGGGCTTAGTAATCGGTCGTGGCCCACTCGTTTACGAACGGCAGGGCGAGGAGGTCCGCAGGGCATACTGGGGACTCAAGGGTAGCAGCAAGGACTGCTCGTCGGTGTAGGACAGTGGCAGCGCCGGCTCTTCGAGTTCGAGGAGGAATGTATATCGCCCGGCTGGAGGAGCTCGGCGTGCTGAGCAGGGCACTGCGCCGCGGGGTGGACGAGGGGCTCGGCGGGTAGGCCAAGGAAGGGGGAAGGGACTCGATGGAGGAGGCAAGGGAAAGCGTGCTCCATGAGCTGCTCGTTGCATCGGACTCACACTGGACGGATAAGCCAATGAAGAGGGTAGAGACTTCGTAGAGGACGCGGGGGAGGGTGTGGTTCACACATTGCTAATAATCCGAGCTGAGCTGGCACCACGGGTGAGTCGTGTTCGAGGATGTTGGCAGACGTGTGCCTGGGCTTCTTGAAGTGACCCTTCTCCTTTGGTGGCTGTTATCTCCGCGTCCCCGGTCGGTGGGAGGATAGCAAGCACAATGCATCCGCGGGGTGCCATAACAAACAGATTCATGCAAGAAGATTCAAACCTCCAGACGCTTAATGGGATCAATGCAGCGTGGTTTCGTTGAGAAATCAGTGACTTTATACACGCGGACGAACATGAAGGGCGGGCTGAGATGAATTCATCGCGAATGAGCGCCCAGCAGCCAATTTATAGTGGAAAAGACATACATGCTATGATATGCGCGAATTGTCCCGCAAAACGCGTAGGCCAGCAGCAGACTTAATTTTCTTGTGGATGTCGTACGCCCACGGCCCCGATGGACGGCCGTAGGAGCGCACCGTGACTATCTGATCCTCCTCGGGCCGCACGACACGCCCGTCGTCACTCCGCGCATCCACGGTGTAAGTAACGGGCTGCGGAATTTTGATGAGCCACAGATGAATCACCCGACGGCCGGCGTGTTCGCCGAGCGTCGAGCGTCGAAACGGGCGATACCGGATCCTAGAGAGCGTGAGGCGTGAGTGAGACTGTTTGGTGGCTATTTGAGTTAGACACTGTACCAGTCCACGGAAAATAGGCTCGTGTCTGATTCTTGAACAGATTGGACATATCCATTTCGTATAGTTGCTCCCCAACGACTGTGAGATATACCGGACTCGAGAAATTGAGCAGAGCCGGCGAATCGAGGCGAAACAGTGTGTAATGGGGGTATATCTATTTCTTCTGACTGAAAACATGTCGACACCGCGATAGCTGTTCGAGTGTCACCAATTTTTTATGGACAAGCTGCTCGCCAATGAAAGCGAACTGGGCACGGCACGCCACCTGCACTAGTAAAATTTGCCACGGGAATTCGGATGGAGCGAGCAAGCCCTGGCCGGAGAGGAACGACGACGGCGAATTATTAGGGGTGAGGCGGAAGCGGATGCTGCCGTCCAACGGTCCCGCATGTGAGTCAGAGTGGTAGTACAAGAGTCCACGAGAGTAGTCTGGAAATCGAATAGAGACGCGATTCAACCCCGGAGACGAATGCGAGGCATAAGTAGAGGAACGCATTGACGGCCCTCAATTGTGGAACCAAGTATGCACCGTGTACTATCCATGAATCACGGTTCACCAAGCCAAATCCTGGTACTGAACCCTTGCAGGCGGTTTAGGCCAGGCGGCGGAAGGAAGGTTGTCAAACCGACTATAGTCTTCGTGGGTCACCCGAACCTGGAAATTGAACGTCGCCGAGCGTTAGTCAAAATGGTATATGTTCACATTAGCAGAAATGACGCGAATTTAAGAAATACGCGATGATCTCCCGTCCTCTGGCGGACGGTCAGCACTAAAATTCTGTAGCACGAATATTCCAACGACTGACTCGAATGGCAGCGATTCGACGAATGGGCCGCCGAGTTCCAGGGATTCGCTGTTCAGCCAAGCTACATATTGTCGGGCCAAGGCTAACGGCGTGAGGCGGTAAGCGCAGTGGACCGAAGGAGTCAGAAAACACTCGCCTTCCTGCAGCAAGAGGTCTATGGGTCCGCCGAACTGATATATCTTGGTAGTCCTTCCACATCTGCTTGTGATTTGGTAATCGAGCCTTCCCTGTCCAAACTTTCGCGAATCCATAACTCTGGTATCTGGCGTTGGTTCATGGGTAAGCTGGTTCATGAACGAACTATGAGTGAGGTTCGAGCTGCACGGCTAGAATCCCACTCACTGGTCATGTACGCCAGTGTTGGATTATGATATAATAGCCCGTCCAGTGCAAATTGTTTCATGTCAGCGGATCGACACTATGTTCGATGCGCACATTAGAAGGTGCGCACGATAAAGAAGCACTTACTGTTCCGGCAGAAAGGTGTTGCGATTGGTGGCGAGAATGATCTGAATCCAGAAGCGTTGACGGTTTAGACTTGTCTTTTTAAAATATATTACCTCGTCAATGCCATCGAGGACCGTCCCGTTCGCGATTCGAATTTGCCTCCCTTGATTCCAATGCTGGCTTCATCAAGTGGGTCGAAGGACGTTGTCTCTGGGACGATCTCAATATTGTCTGGGAACCTGAAGAGCAGATTGCGGCCGGCAGCATCGCGGGCACGATTCGGCTGTTGAAAGATAAACTTGCGTACCTATAAAGAAATAAAATGAACAGACCCTGACGCTGGCGATGCGTCGATGCGTGAACGGAGCAATGCTTTGAGCGATTTCTGTGGCGGATATAGAAGAGCCGACAATAAGAACCGTCTGTTCGTCATGAGTTTTCGTCTCGAATATGCATTTGTGCATACCTTTCCAGAGTTTTGCTCGGGATGCCGGTACGACTGTGCATGATAAATGCTGTACCGTCCATCTTGAATCGCTTTGCTCCAGTTACCGATGCCTTCGATTTCAGGAACATGAGGTGTCGTATAAGGCCAGGCTGTGGCGATTACCACGGCGTCGAAGTCCTCGGTCCACAGCTCAGCCTTGATCCGGTTGGATTCGTGCAGCCGTTCGAGGCGGCGCATGGTGAGGGTCCACTTCTCGACTCGCGTGGACTAATACGTGATGTCGGCGGCGGAAGATCGGTCGTTGGAGTTTATTCCGTGGAGAGAAGCGCTGGCGTTGGATGTCATGCACAAACACTGTCCACGGCTGTAGCAATGGGGATTGGATGAGGTTCGCAGATGGAAGCTATTGTGCGCACCAGGTCCGGAGGATACTTGATTCCAGGAAGGCTCGTTACGGCCTGTACCGGGCTCAAGGATTTAAATCGGCGGCAAAATGAAATGGTGTACGTACTGCAGGCGAGTTTGCGCGCAGATCGTACCACACAGGACAAGGCTGCCAGTGCTCTTTCCAACGCTCATCCAGAGCAATGCCATCGTCGCCTTCCTCGTAATAAACCATGGTGGGAAATGCGTTGGGAAGAGGTTCGGTTACTTTCGGCGCGTCGCCACTAGTCCAGACGCATTGAGGTCAGAGAATAAAATGATTCCGGCGAGCATTACGCACGGATACGCCTCTCGCACTGGTGTCTCTTCCGTGTAGAACCAATCGCCGCCGGGCGATGGAGCACGCTCGAATAATCGAACAGTAAGGTTTGCCGCTATCAGCTGGGCCGCGATTTGGAGGCCCGAGGGCCCCGCCCCAATGACTGCGACCCGACTAATAGGATGGGGAAGGTCGTCCACTGAGAGCTGGAATCCCAGATAGATCAAAGACGGCCTGTTGGCCGATTGCCGGGAGGATGAAGCTTGCTATAATGAAGATATTATAAAACACAACCATCGACGAGAGAGGGGAGTGAGAGGGAAATAGGACGAAGCACAGTGCCCTCTTATAGCTTGCAAAGCGGGATTCTTTGAGGTAAATTGCGTAGGATGCTTGAGAAGCCCCCCAGTCTAAGATTCTTGAGGGAAGCCCTGGGGCGTATTTCATCTTCCTTGGTTCGGGATATGGTTGTATATAAACACCCGCGGTGACCCGCCAGATGTGTGGTAAAATCCCCTGCAGCGGTGTACGCAAGATGAGGCAAGGTGTATGCGTGCAGCGTGAATTGAAGGTGAATGACTTGGAGGAGGGTCGGCGCTTGCCAATGGAGCCAGATGTCGCTCGGGCGGAGTCTGTGGGGACACGATTGACCTGAGACACGTAAGACCGCGGCTTTGCCAAGTCCTTGAAAGAGGATTGAATCAAGATTAGATAGCAGGATCGGGCCTCGAGTCACGCGCGACTCACCACGCGACAGGACTGACCAATGAGGGCCAAACAAACCCCTAAGATGATATCAGTCCACTATACCAAGCCGGAGGTCTATCTTCAAGTTCTGTAACTCCACAAGCCCCCGGCACACGAGAATCGAAGCGGAGGGGTTTCATTATTCAGCACGCCATATTATTTACGGGCCTGCTCTCGCGGTTCGACTTCTATTAGATTTTGAAAATTCTCACGCTCGCGATGGGCTTTGGCGCAATTCAATCCAGAGTTACCCGAGTCTCACTTCCCTGTACCGGCCCGTCGAATTTGTCTGCCGCTCTTCCGGCCCCCGAGACAGTGTTCACATCGATTACACCCGCAAGGCGTATAAAGTCTGCGCCCTTCCATCCCAAATCCTTCACCAAGCGGCCGCACCCACCGAGCGGAAAGCCCCCACCCACCGTGGTTTCCTAGAACCCACTGTCTCATAATGCTCTCTCAAATGCTTATCTCGAGCCAGGTTATACCTCCTCGGGCTGCCATTGGCGTCCAATCCCAAACCGGTCATGACTCCTCACATGAACTCGCCAAGCTGAGCGTCGCAGACTTTCTCTCGTATGTCAGACGGGCATTCTTCGAAAACCTACCTAGGCCGCAGAGAAAACTCGGATTTCCGCGGCAACCTACCTATTGCGTGAGCAGTCCCACCCATCATATATGGTAATTTACCACACGTGCCCAATCCGGCGGGGCACACAAAGGTCGCAATTGTCGCTCAACTAGGATGTGCTCATGCACAAACAGCTGTGTAATATATCCAGAGGGTTTGAGAACCACACGTGATTTTTTCCGCTTGCATCACATCGTGTTGGGAGCTTAGTTTAACTACCTTTCCTAGCCAATAAATTTTGCTTCACCGTCCACGAACTCGCGAATGAATGTGGGTATCCCAGACCTGCCTATCTGTGATACTTGACAATCCGGATGATATTGGGATGAAGGTCTTGAACCACGGAATTGCACGAACCAACAATGCACACCCATTTCGTTTCACAACCCACTATTTTACATCAGGCAATGTCGGCAGCAATTGTTGGATCGATAGGTACCACCGAATCACTGAAAATATATGATGAAAGGTCCCCGATATTCTTGCCGATCCGTTTTCGGCTCCAAATATGGTTCATTCGAGCCGAGAACATTGAATCTGGTATAGAATCTTCCTATGGAATTTGTATGGAAGTGTACAAGGCCCCGGAGATCCCTCTGAGACCAACTTTCTGAGAGGTCCAAACTTTTTTTTTTCGGCCTGACGGTCCAACCTCGTGACGGCGCGAAACTTTTTCGGATTTTCACGGATTTATGCAACCGGCTGTATACTCTCACGGACATCGGTGCTCTTTCGTACATGATTGTTCAGACTTATGAACATTCATTTCATTGACAATTCAAGAATACACGCCAATGTGATCTAGCATTGGGATCCCTCAACCGATTTGGGCACTTCCCATCGAATTCCTTCCTAGCCCTCCTTCCACTAGAGCAAGACGGCACAGATGGGGTCAAAGTATTCCCCAACCACACGGACGTTGGACTGCGAGCGTAAAAGGCTTTTGAGGTGTTAATGGCTGAGAGAGAAGGGGTTTGCGAGGCCGTAGCAAACCTCAACATGATGCGACACAAAGGGAAGCAGAATACCAGTATTGTAGAGGTTGCAGAGGATGAGGGAGTGGCAGAATAGATGTTTTCCAGTCCTGCACTTGTATTTGGGAAATTTTGAGGCTGGATCCAAGGTTCGGACAAATTCTGAGTCGGGCAAAGGTCGGAAGTGGAATTCGGACAAATTTTCAGTAGTCGCCTCGACCAGAAGTTCGGACAAATTGTTTTGACGGGCTCAAACTGGAATCAACCTACAACCCATAAACATGGGTCCTGTCACAGCGCACCGTCCTGTGTGGAGATCAAACCCGCACATACATAAGTAGCACAAAGAGAAGGCGTTGACATACCCCACGAATACCCGTTGGGGCACACCGCGTCGCTCTCGCCGTCGAAATAAACGATAAGCCCGCACGCGGGGCACGTCTCCTCCATCGCCTATTTTTCGTGGATCTCTCTCGAGAAGGACGGGATATGTGCTGGGACGGCATTTAAGAGGGCTTCGGCCTCGGCGCGGAGCGCGGGTGGCGCACACGGAAGTGACGATTGGAGGGTGATCCGCATGAGGAACGGGATATCGTTTTCTGTCCATCCAGAGCCCATGTCAGAATGATGTTTTGGGGAGAACCGCAATGAATCGAGTACCTCGGAGACAGGTGATAAAAAGTGCCGGCAGAGGATGATCAAGACAATGAAAGATATAGTTCGGAGAAACTGTTGTGCAACATCGCCGTATTCGTCCGCTTGCACGAGGTCTGCTGTGTTTCACTGACAAGTGCTTTCCGTTCGAATAACATAATAAAAAGGTGTAAAATGCGACTTACCCAGCAAAAATCAGCCACAGCAAGTCTCAAGCGCAGGGAGTGTAAAACATTTCACCCGAACAAGTGTTGGTTGAGATTTTTGCGGAATTCTGCGCGGGCCTGGAGGTCGAGCAGGTCTTGGAAACAGAGAAAAATTGGTCGGAGAAGATGGAGCGGCGTAGCTCGAGATTCTGCGCTCGTGCAAGTCAACATACCGACGTCTATACCGGGAGCCCCGCTACGCACATGCTTGGGTCGTCAGAATGGAGCTGAGCTGGCGGAGAAGCGCATCGTGCGGTGGAGGGTCGAATAAACGCGCAGCTGTAAGAGAACCAGTCAATGAGGCAATTCAGAGAACCGCGCTTTCCTATGAAAGTGCTTTGATGTCATACATCGTATTTGTACTCGAAATTCGACGGCTGAGCAGACCTTACCGGACGGATTAATTAACCCAAAAATGCATTTTAAGACCTTGCCAGAAAATTGGATGACTTACTCTTGCACCCACAGAACAACGGAAGATTCGTCGTCCGGAATCAGCCCGCTGATACGATTTATGTCAAGTTTCGAAACTTTCTCTTTCTCGGTGCGAGTAAAAGCGGAACGCAAGATGCGCGAAAGCCCCAGGCTAGTTAGCGCACCCGAATTCTGAGGTACGTTGGCGAGTCTGGGTTCTTCTGTCTGTCAGGGACTGAATTGCGTGGATAGAGCCGTCGAAAAGAGAGACAAGAAATGCATCTTAAGGTACATAGTGGAGGCCCGAAACTGGCTGCAGGGAAGAGGAGCCCACAGACAGCTTCTGCGTGCAGAGACGAAGTGAACGCTGACCGGACCAGCCCAGGGTAGGCGAATCCCCAGACCACAAAGAAACGACGCCCGGGGTAGTCCGCACCACGATCATCTGGTCAGACATCAGTTTCCGAGCTAGTCAATGCGCTGTTGATGCTTACGTTCCCCATAGGAAAAAATCAAGATAAAGCAGTTATTCCGGTATTATCAGGCTGAAATATAATCGGGCCAATCTTCTCGACGCGTGCCAGAGGAAGAGGAAGCCGCACAAAGAGACTGGGTAATCTTAACCAGCCCCACCGAGCCATCCGCAATGCCGTAGGCCAATCTGATTTCGCCTAAGGACAAAGATCAGTCACGGATCCTGGAAAGAAGTCTCGGGGCTACATACTTTCTCCTCCTTCAACGGGCATCCAAGGTGAGAGCGCAATGTGTGTTATCCATTGATCGGACTCGACCTCATGGGTGGCAACATGTTCCATCGTGCCGTCCTTCGCAGCACCCGGATTATATCTGTCATATTTTGTCAAATATGTTGTTCGGATGATGGTTAATGAATACTTTACCTGAAAAGCATCAAAGTTCCAGCTCAGGTTCCCGTTACGAGCAGTGATGTATTTAAACGCGGAGCGGGAGAAATGTCGAAATCAGCATGGCTTGACCATGCCATGCCTATCAATCGAATCAGCGCTGAAGCAATTCGATAAGATGACCGCGTTACTGATGATTTGTGAGCGAAGGGTCTGTTCAGTCTTGGCATGGGGCTCCCGGGCGGCCAACTCGGCGACGAAGGGTGTGATATCATAGAGCTGAGCGAGTTGAGCGACAGCACGCCGAACGGCAAGACATCTCCCGCACCTTGACCCATTCCCAGCTCATCGTATTTTTGGGCGTGTGCCACAGGGCCATGTTTGAGCTCAGAATGGCCGCGACGCATCTGTCAAAGCAAATTTAGCATAGCATGGAGGTCTGACAAGCATAATGAATGCACGCACCCCCCGTTCCCCGTCAGGTCGTAGGGTGAGCATGAGATTGTGCGGAGGCCGACATCCATGGAGCCCAAGGAGACCGCGCCATAATCTGAACGGACAGGGCGCCCGAGTGGTCAGTAAAAATATGAAGATGTGTTTGAAACGAACCTTGAGAGGCCAGTTGTGAACCTCGCGTGGGTTAAAACTTAAAATCGATCATCGTGGAAAACCACTTGACGTGAGAATGGTGCACATCCCCTGGGGGTTGAGGGCCCGAGTGGACACCCCGGTCGGGAGTCTATTGGTATAACCGAATGTCATCAGTGATCGGCTATTCCGTAGAAAGAAGGGACGGGTAAACGGATCCTTTCGTAAGGAAGAAAACCTGTCCATCGCCGAACCACTGGAGACAAGACAGAGACGGCCGAGAGGTTATCGACGGGATATTCAAAACACTGTAAATTTGAGAAGTGGGTGCAGGATGGTTCGCTAGACAGGATAGTAGGAACGCTCAGATTGTTTGCTTTGAGTCACCCAATCACCCACCCACAGTCACCCCCGTAGCCGCAGCTCGAAGCGGGGTCGGATTGACTACTGCTCTGAGAAAACAGGAACGCGATGTCAACGGATCCCCAGGGTTACCGAAAGCAGGCTAGGGAGACGGTCTGAGACAACGATATTGGTGTTTCCACCGATTACTTACGTACGGGATGACAAACATAGTGCCTTCTTGTCTAGTTCGTCCAAGATGACTGTCAGTCTTTGTCGTGTGCTTGGCGCCTAGCTCAACAACGCCTGTAGGATACATGTCCAACTACGACCTAAAATTTCTGGACACACTGGAGACTACAGACCATCTTAAAGGCGCGAGTGACGGCTAGTTATTCTCTCAAGACTTCTCTGGATCCCGGCGGATTGAAGCTGTTTCAACAGACCTCAACATCCCCGCGCACATGGTTCCCCCGGAGCCGGAAGACTCCGACAGTTCCTGACCGACTCCTCGCCGTGCCCCGTTAATGCTTTGCACTAACAGTTGCCCTCACAAACACATCTGTCATACCCATACGGGAACCCTACTAATGTCAAACACCCTGCTTCGCGGCCCCGCCCGTCATATGTCCCGTCTTCCCGCACGCTATTCGAGGACATGGGCTATGATGGTGGCAGCATCAAAGGTGCCCTAAGATGGAAAGATCTCGCGATAGAATATTTGTTGCCGGTGGACGAGGAGAAGGAGGAAGAAAAGCGCTCTATCAAGGCATGGAAGATGGCAAGCGGGGCTTCGAATGCAGCGGCACCGCAAGCAGGAATGGGGCAAGATCACACCGCCGAGGAAGATGAGAACGAAAATGACGAGGATGACAAGGAGTCTGAGGGGACGGAAGGTGAAGACGAGGACGAGGAGGAGGAAGGTTGACCTCAATTTCCCTTGTTTTCCGATTTCGTGTCGCACCGACGGCGTTGATGGACTATAAAATTTTCGATAAACATGCGCCCCTTTCGAAATTTGAACGTCGGAGCACCAGGGCTGGAGCCTGGGAACTCAGAGCGGAACATTCCGGTGTGATCCGGGCCACGCGAGAAAATCAAAAAAAAAAGATGGCCCCAGATTGGATCTGACACACCCACGTGGCTACTCCCCATTTGGGACAAGTTTCAGCAAGAAAGCGTCATCCACCAGCCTGGGAAAGGACCCCTGATTTTCCCTTTTAAGGCTAGGTCCCGAACATCCAAATCTACCATGGCCGACTTCGGGCGGTTTTTGTCCGGACAGGGCCTAGCCTTCGCTGACTAACTGTCCCAAAAAGGGTAATATCTGGCTCCCACGCACCTAAAAACGGTCAAATTTCTCCCCCATGCGTTTCGTGCTGTTCTACCCGCATTTGACGCATCTGCGGCCCATTTGCAGCGAAAAAAAACTCGCTTTCCACCCACTCCTGGCCAAAAAAAAAACTTCACCACCCGAATTTTGTCCGGACAGCACCTGGTATTTCGACCCTCGAGCGTCGATTTTTGTCCGTTCAGGACCTAGGTTTGAGGTCCAAATCTCAAAAATTTTGTTGGACACCGGACCTAGCCTCCAGAGGGAAAATCAGGGGTCCTCCTGGGAACTCAGAACGGAACGTTCCGGTGTGATCCGGGCCACGCGAGAAAATCAAAAAATGATGGCCCCAGATTGGATCTGACACACCCACGTGGCTACTCTCCTTTTGGGACAAGTTTCAGCAAGAAAGCGTCATCCACCAAACATTTCTCCACGATATTCAACCTAGCTCAACCAAGGGCTCTTCAGAGGGTGTCCCGTAGACTCGTTACCAGTCTGCCTACGAGTAGCAAAAATGTGGCAAGCACTTTGCCGTAGGCAGACTGGTACAACTCGGAATCAACAATCGAGCTGCGCGCAGAGTTTGAAATTTTCTCCCCGCTCCTGCCCCGGGCTCAGTTTGGGGAAAATTAAAAGAAAGCTCTCTTTTCGATGCCATCCCTCTTGACTTCTGTCTCCTCAGAATTTCCGGCAGCTCCGTGGGAGGTGCGTAATAAACAGTCGAAGTTACAAGGGAATTGATGGCAAGTGCCCAGCCACCGTGATGGTGTGATCGGCACCACCCAAGAATTCAAACTCCGGGCGCAGCTCAATCACAAATCCCGAGTTGTACCAGTCTGCCTACGGCAAAGTGCTTGCCACATTTTTGCTACTCGTAGACAGACTGGTTACGAGTCTAGGTGTCCCGTACCATATAAAGACTATAAAACCTACAAGAGCCCTATTGGAGTGAGAAATATGGGCAGCGGGCAAGCCGCGAGTGGCCACGCTTTCCGCATTTGGGGGGGTGTGTCAGATCCAACGATCTGCGAACTCTTGCCACGAGCTATTAGATCGTCTTATCGCGCAGACTGATGGGAGACCCCCCCTCTCGGGGGGGCACAGCCACACACAGTCAACAAACACAGTCGCGCCCATCCACCGTCGCGCCTGGGCTATGTACCTTGCTAGAGGCTGGTATTTGAGCCTGGCTGTTCTGAGAATTAACTCACTGCTTTCCCCCTTGAAGTACCTAACTACGGGCTCTCAAATCACCACAAGTGGTGTACAGTAAATAAATATAATGTCCATAACAACTCGCACTCTGCCCAGTGGCAGGGTTCATTCTGGCCCATCTATACCCATCCCTATACAAGCACAAATCAAGCAGGCAGGGGCCCCGGCGAGAGAGGCTCGCTGGCATTCGGCGGCAGGACTGTAAAAGGAAAGCCACGTGAGCCGGCATCCCCGGCAAGGAGTTGCCACGCGAGCTGATCAATATGCGAGATCCAGAGATTTGACGCCTCTTGCCTCTTGGTTTTTTACTGGCGTGGCACGGATCATGTCCGGGCCGGACGGGATAGCTACCATCTGGGTTACCGAGACAGGGGCTGTTTGGTTTATGACGATAGAAATAATTATTGACACTGACAGGTCAATAGGTTTTTCACGCGGAAAGAGGTACTACCCCCATTTGCAACTGCGCGTTCGGGGCGAATGTACTGATATTCAGGTGCTCTTGCCGCGAAATCTCACTTCCACCCCCCGCAGACCCTGACAGATAATCTTCAGCGGGCGACCAGGGCACCGCACAGTTTCAGCGGAGCATTTATGTAACTGCCACTTAATCTCATTTGATATGCAGCAATTTGGTGCCGCGGAAGATTTCCATTATCTCTCAAGTTTGAAATAATTGCGATTTTGCTGCCGCCCGCGTAACTGTGTTTCGCTCGCTTACGACATGGTGTGCGGGGCTGACTTCCGGCCTCTCCCGACTGCTACTGGAACAGTGGCTGAGATCTGAATCGCAACTATTGAAATGATCGCCCGCCCGCGCTAAATGATGATCCGCCGGTTTGACGCGTGGATGGGAGAAAGATGAGAAGATCCTCGGCGTCGGCGTCACAGCGTTGAGTAGATGAGTAGAACTCCTATCAGATCTGTACCCTTTTGGAATGATCGCCAAGTTGTTCGGCTCCTGAGTCGGCGCGCCTTGGGGTGCTGGTGTGCCAGTTGGGGTGACTTTCTACTGTCCGTTGAGTTCATTTTATTTATTTTGCTTTATGGTGGAAAACACGCTAAAAAGTAAAAGAAAACATACAGAGAGGAAAATAGATCTGGCCGGCGGGTCGGCTTCACGTTGGAAACAAGGTTAACTTCAAAAGATAAAAAATGGAGGACAAGAGTTCAGAAAAATCACGGATGTGCCCATCGTATTCTTCATTCTGCGGCCCGAGCCCCACTCCATGCGGCGAGACCCGTGTCGGGCAGTGTTCATGCTGAATTCAAATAAATAAAAAAGGCCCATGTAGATAGGTGGGTAGGAATTATTCAAATGAGACACTCGAATTTGATCTGTTATCACAGCTTCTTACAATGCTGAAAATGAGGGTTGGTCACAAATTGGGCCCATATTTCACTATGGTCGGCCGATAACGGCACTCTGCCACGTTTCCGACTGATCGGAGTTCTACTCATCTACTACAGACTCTCAGCGTCGTCAGCGACACGTTATTTTCGGGCGCAGCGCAAGGGGAAGGAAAATCTCCAGTACCGACCATCCATGCGCGCGTGCATTGAATATAACGGCATGCATATGTATTGTGCCATCACTGATAAACCAGTCCGGTTGAGCTGTAGGCCGGGCGCGCGGCGAGCCTGCCGTCCTGTGCAGGTTTGTCCAGACTGGGACGGCCGTTGCGACTCGCCACGTGTGTGTGGGTATCAAACAGGAACAGTTGCTCGGCAAGTTTATTATTTAGGAGGCGTTTAGCGCGCGCTTCCGCAGGCTTCGCGATCTGATGACACGCTTCAGACGCCTTCTGAGGAGCTTCGGAAGCAAAAGAAGCCATCGGGGATCATTAAATTTGGTTGAATTCAATCTAGCGTATGACGACACGAAAAGAGCAGGTGGGAGCGGGCCCCTTTTAAGAACTATACAGAGAGCACGGTACGAGATTAATAAGTATTCGCGAGCGGTGCGACGATAGCGAGGGTAAAGCAAGATGTTATGCTACAGTGGTAACCCGTGGATTTTGAAAAGGGTGGGGATTGATGAAATCTAAGAAATGGGTTCTAGCGGCATCAAAACATAAGACAAAGGTAAAAAGGTAAAGTCTAATGTCACTCATGTGGTGGTGCGCGTGGCGCGCGAACTGAAAGGAACGTTATGTTCACTGATAAGTCAGGAAATACGCAGACAAGGCGGGGAGGTCGTTGGAGCCCGCCTCGGAATAACCCTGGCGACGCGAGCCATTGAATTTGAGCACCACGACGTTGCCGTACCAGGGCTTCGGGGCGGCTCCCGACGTGATGTGGTAAATGGCTCGATTGATAGGCGACGCTTTCGCGAGCGCCATAGGCGAGTAAAAAACGTGAAGCGGGAAGCGAAGGAGTTCGCCATTGAGGCCCTGCGTGAGGACGACGCTCTCTGGGGGCGAGTCGAAGTACGGCTGGAGGAGGGGGAGGGGGCACAGGCTTTGCGACGGGCGGGGGGGCGGGCGGCATTTGACGCTGATGATCCTCTGTCGGTCTGGATGGGATAAATTAGTTCGCGCTCGTGTGAGGTTAAAGGAAGGGGGCGCACCCTCGTCCGCGACGAATAGTATGCCAGTCACGGAGATGTACTCGGACTCCGCTGGGGGTGGCGTCGCGATCATGCTGGAATAGCCAAGGGCAGGTGCAGGACGACATGTGCCGCGGTGATTGGGCCAGTCCTGTGGGGGGGCTCGGCAGTGAGACGATGACGCGCCGCTAGAGCAAGAGACGCACGTCGCGCGAGTGCTCAGGCGAGCAGTACCACGCGTTCTGGCAACGGGCACACCACTGAGTAGTGGCGCGGCCGCAGACGAAACAAGGGTGGTTGAGAGAAGAGGGGTGCATAATCAAGAGCCGGGGACGGGATGGCGAGAGGTATTGGATACAAGGAGAGGAAAGAGCAGAGTGAAAAATACAGTTAAAGATGAGGAGTGGCGGACCCTGTCTTTATAAGGTGGCGGCCATGTCTGAAACCGGAAACCGGGCGTATTTGCGGAGGAAAATCATTGGCATGGTCGCAGGAGATGCATTCTTGGGAATCGAATGGATCAAGATGAAGGTAAGTGGGTCCAGGCACCACGTTAGGAGGAACAACGCGAAACACCGTGGTAAAGGTTAAAATGGGGATCAAGGACTGTTTGAGATTCACAGTCACCGTGACCGATCGCGCCGTCACGCCAATTACCACATCGATGACTCGCTCAGATCTGTGATGCATTGGAGGCCGTGAGAGATGGGATTGCGGAGAATAAACGCAGGGGGGTCGCAGGAGGGATCAGAATGGCTCCGGAGCAGGTATTTTCGCAGAATCCTGGCGGAAATGGACAAAAGAAAAGAGGCCCGATGGGATATTGATATCGCTTGGATATAGCAGGTCGTTCTAATAGGGGTGTGTACCGGTGCAGAGGTACCTTCGCTTCTGAGAGGCCCGACGCAAGCCCGACGCAGATCGCGCTGGAATTTGCCCACCCCTGCCGCAAAAGATGGAACCAAGAAAACAGAGTTGGACCTGGAAGCTTTTTTTTGGCGTTGCGACAAGTTCGAAAACCAGATACATATGACCGTTCAGGAAAGAGTAAGGAAAAACTTGGAAGAGATCAAAGTTGGCCCGTGACAGTATTACGCAAGTTTTCCGCGCGTGCTTCAGCCCGGCTCGAATCATGTCCGACGATGAGATGAACATTGACAACATCCGACCTCACATCTCTCAACAGTTGCCGCTGGAGGAGCAGTCAGACGGCGAGGCAGAGGTTTCCAAAACACCGGTCTGTTACACACTGGGTTCCCCCGTACTGCGCTTAAACCGGCATCGCAGGAGGAAACGAGGGGACCGTAACAACAGAGCCCACGTACGACCGGCTCAAGACGTCCCATGTGAAGGACGCAGACACCCGTGCTGCCCGCTGCATGTAGCTCTTCTTACGTGCAATACACACATGCTTAGTGATGTGCAGGGCTCGGCTTCAAGCCCTAGGCCCGCCAGGCTGAGACCGGCCAAGGCCGAGCTAAGCCGAGCCGAGCCCAACGCAGGGCCTGAGCGGGCCCAGGGCTCGGGCCTCAAATATTTCAAGCCCAAGCCCGTGCTTCAGGCCGCGGCTTGAGTGCTGGTTACACCATCAATCAATGTCTTCAATTTTCTCCAGGGAAGCTTTTTCAGCAGCTCAAATCCATTCTGAAGGCTTTTGGAGCTGGCTCACCAAAAACCGATGCAATTCCACACAGTTGGAAAATTCAACTCCCGAATCCGAAAATGGAAATTTGTTTGTTGAGACGGCTCGGAAGTGCGACGCGAGGGCGATAAGCATTCATATAAATCAGTTCTGTACTTACATGGCTATCTAGAAGCCCACCATGCTATGAAACCACGAATTTAATGGCTTACTCAGCCTAGTGATCAAGCCCGGGCCCAAACCTAAGCCCCGGGCTTGAGCCCCTACCTGAGGACTCGGGCTCGGGCCTGGGATATATAAAACCCAGGCCGCCTCAAGCCAAGCCCAAACCCGGGCTTCCAGGCCAAGCCGGGCCCTGAACATCACTACACATGCTCATCCGGACGTCACCAATGTGCACGAGGAGGCGACCGAGGAGGACGTCACCGACAAGTTCACCGAGTTTGGGGAGATAAAAAACCTGCACCTTAACCTCAATCGGCGGACGGGAAATCCCCCTTCCCGACACGTCACGTGATACCACGTGGCTTTCTCCGACGCACCCAAGGGAAGTTCCGTTCGAGTGAGCTCAAGGGCTCTAAAACAAGTGTTCAGGACTACAATTTCAATTTTTTTGTGTTTATCTAATTCATGGTTTTTTTTTCTCAATCTTAGAGGCTAGTATTACTATGTACTATTGCATATACTTACGGTAACTATTATATAATGTCACTGAGTGCATGTTGATTGAGGAGGGGATTTTTTTCTTTATGAGAAAATGCCATGTGAGGGATGGGAAAAAAAGGTCAGGGGTAAGAAGCGCAAGTGGGACGCCAACAGAATATTAGGCAAAAGACACAGCGAAAAAAGGTGACCGGAGTAGGAATCAAATCTTTTTCCATCGCAGGTCAATCTCTACATAACGCTGGAAGCATAACCTGTAGGCCACAGTGCCCAGTACTAGGGTCGGTGCTCACATAAATATATAAGCTTACTCCACAGACCTACCATTTTGTGCATTTGAGGGGTGGGATGCCTATCTGGAGCCTTCTAAATGCCCATTCGGCCCTGCTGCACTACCCCACATGCCAATATTTATCTACACTAGCGCCAACGTCTTCATCAACAGGTTGAGTACCGGCAACGGACGGGGCACGTGTCATGTCGGGGGGAGGGGTTGAGCTGCGCGGGCTGCAGACGGGATATGTCAAGGTGCGCTCGCCAGCCCTCCTCTGCGGGCCCTCCTGACCGTGCTTCGCCAGGGATACGCACTGGTGGAGTACGAGACGACGAGCGATGCGCAATCTGCCATCGACGGCGCCTCGGGGACGATTCTGCTGGAGTAAGCGATCCAGTGCGAGTCGGCACTGTGCGACTACGCGTTCGTCCGATCGCCGCCGAAAGGCCCGAAAAAAGGCAGAGGCCCTCGGGGCCGCAGTGCCAGTCCGAACCGCCTTCGTTGATTTTTTTGTAGAATTTTTGTACTAGCACTGCGAAAGTTCCTCATTTTGGCAAACACATTTGGCAGTCATCAGAAATGGCGCCAGCGTCCCCCGCCGCCTCGGACGTCGCTAGTGACAGCGGAAAGGCCAAAAAGAAAAGCCCCTCCAAGGCCAAGGACGTGGAGGAGATCGCCGACAGCGAGGTCCAGAGCGAAGCTGAGTACGAGATTGAGGCAATCCTATCCGCAAAAAAAAGGGCCAATTCGAGAATGTATCTATGGTCCTCGTGCCGCTCGCAAAAACGCGTCCCAAGCTCACTCGTCTCCGCGCTTCAGAGCAAGATCGGGTACTATGTCAAGTGAAAGGGCTACGACAACGAGCACAACAGCTGAGTAATGGAGGACGACGCGTAGGTGCATCCCTCCCTCGTGTGCGCCGTGGACTCACCGCGGTGCAGAAACGCGCCAAAGTTGATCAAGGCGTACTGGGACAAGGACGAGAAGAAGTCTCCCAAGAAGGCACCTGAGCCGGCTTCCAAGCGCACGGCGCGCAAGTCCGTCGCCACAGAGGACAACTACTCCGACGCGGGGGCGTCCGCGTCCGCCGCGAAGAAGCGCGGGCGCAAGTCATCGGTCAAGGCGGCCGACAAAGAGGACGACCCCGAACCGCGTAAGACGGGCGAGAAGAAGACCCTCGCGTCGGCGTCGGCGTCTGGCGGGGCTGCTGCCTCCGCGAACGAGGCGCCCGAGAACATCGAGATCGGGGACATGACGGAGCACATGCACGCGCCGACCTGGGAGCACCTAATCAAGATGATCGACACCGTCGAGCGCGTCGAGGAGCAGCTCGTCGTGTACTTCACGCTGTGCATCCCCTTCGTATTGGTCTTTGTCTCCACGTATTATCTAACTTGCCCTTCGCACTAATAATACCAACGACCACGTCAAAGAGGACTCGGAGGTATGCCAGGAAAATTTTCCAAAAAGTACGCGGGTCCCTTTCCCGCCCAGGGCCGCCCTATCCCGCGCTCCATCTAACACGCCCCGCAGTTGCTCCAATTCTACGGGAAAAAACTGCGCTGGAAAGAGTCCAGCGACTGAGGCCTCCTCGCCCCTCCCTTCCACATTTATCCTATATCCCTGTTAGTGATATGCAGGGCTCGGGCCTGAAAATTTTCAAGCCCAAGCCTGGGCCTGAAGCCCGGGCTTGAGTGCCAGTAACAATTTAGACTACCAGCTTCAATTTCAGGTGCGGAAGCTCGTTCACAAGTTTCAATTCATGGGGCAGGTTTTGGAGGTCAACTCACTGAAAACCGCTCCAGTTCACAGCAGTTCGCAAACTCGACTCCCGAGTCCGAAAATGGAAATATGTTTGTTGAGACGGTTCAGAAGTGCGGGCTATCGCTTAGTCAGCCCATTGATTAAGCCCGGGCCCAAGCCCAAGCACGGGGCTTGGGGCCCCATCTGAGGGCTCGGGCCCGGGCCTGGGATATCTTAATCCCGGGACACCTCAAGCCGAGCCCAAGCCCGGGCTTCCAGGCCGAGCCGGGCCCTAAATATCAAAGATTCCCTGTGCATATACAACTACCTTTTTCTTGTCCTTCGCGTCTGCGTATGTATGATGACATGGAGGATCCCCCCTTCCCTTCCCTTCGGATGTGTCGGTGTGCGGTCGGTATACTCACCGTCTCAATACAGAATACACAATATATTACTGCTGCTTACTCCACCTCGCCGTCCGGGGTCCGCATCCCATTCCATAATCCATTGCAGCGAAATATCCCCGCCGGCGCTCCGCAAGCATCCTCATCTAAGGGTCTAAGAGTCTAACCTGGGTTTTCGCTCGACG
Source organism: Mycena rosella (assembly GCA_029378255.1). NCBI lineage: Eukaryota > Fungi > Basidiomycota > Agaricomycetes > Agaricales > Mycenaceae > Mycena > Mycena rosella. Next base: position 296,906 of record JARKIE010000004.1, on the reverse strand, counting down.
TCGCGGTAACATGACTACGGAGAATGTGGATTGTATTACTTATATACATAGCGGGCCGGGGATGTGCGCGGCTCGCCCGCGGCGCGACGGGGAGCCCAAAATCAAATCGACAGGGACGCCCAAAGCGACCCGCGAAACGCGTCCTTAAAAGCAGCGAAAAAGCAGCGCAACAATGACAGGAGGTCAGATCGGGCGCACCTGAGAAAACGCGGGGGCTTTAAGGCGTTTGTTTTTGCTGGAACAGCTCCCGCGTCCGCGTCCTCAATAGGGTACCGCCTCAAACGCATCCAGAGTCCCCTCCAGCCGAGCGTGTTACAGACACGAGGGCGTACGTACATGCACTGCCTATCGAACGCGGAGAATTCGGCGCGCACGGAGAACTCGGCGGCAGAACGGAGAACTCGTTCGAGGGGTTCCCAAGACGAGACAGGGGGAAATTTCAGGAACGCTAAGATGACGTTGCGGTAGCTCAAGGAGTCATCGATGAATGAATAGATGGACGAACGAATGAAGAATGGATTAATAGACGGACGAAAGCGAATGAGTTGATAGGTCTTGGTAGGCACAGCACACAACCTCTCTCAGCCCTACCCCGGGGGAAATTTCAGGAACGCTAAGATTTCATTGCGGTAGCTCAAGGAGTAATCGATGAATGAATAGCTGGACGAACGGATGTCAGTGAACGAATGGATTAATAGACGGACGAAAGCGAATGAGTTGGTACGCCTTGGTAGACACCGCACACGAGCTCTCTCAGCTCCACCCCCCGGTTATGCGGGGAGCGCGCGAATTTAAGGCCTCGGGCGCACAGGCCCCTACAGCCCGACACAGCGCCTGAGTGACCTGTTTCACGCTCTTCGCGATCTCGATGTTTCCTGTGTCTCTGGGGTGACAGCCAGGATGGACACCTCCGGCTCCTTATCTGCGACCAGCAGACGCGTCCACAGACGCCGCCTCCGCGCCGCCTCGGACTCCTCGACGGCTGGAGGCGTCATAGGACCTCCGGCTCTCTGCGCTACCTCGGGCGCCCCGCGACCATCGGTAAACGTTGCCCTCACATTCCTCTGCAGCCGAGTCTCGATGCACGTTCTATGAGCGCACCGAGCTCGCCTGCGCGGCAGGGACACGAGGTACATAAGAAGAGAGAAAGAGTAGGAGGGAGTAATAACCCTAACCTATCTGCCCCCTGTCCGGCTTGACCGGCCCGAATCCCCTTGATAGAACCTGATCCGATCGGGCGTACGCGTGATCAAGGTGCTATGTGTATGAGGTGTGCGGGGTGCCGTAGTTAAGTTTTGGAAATGGTGGGTTCTAGGGGCCAGCCTGCCGCGGGCTGGGTACGACCGTCGTGCGCGTGATCAACGTAACGCAAGACTTCCACGGCCAACAGGTGAGTTGAGAGCAGCAGAGAAGCTAGAGCCTCTCGGTGCTTTGGAGTAAGTACTGTACAATTACATTGAATTCAGCCGTCATACCTCACCCATCCCTTGGTCGATGGTGAATATTGCTATTTTGTCACGCGTCACCTCGGGGGTAAATTTCGTCACCGTCCATCCAAAATCGGGTCCGCGACGCGTAAAATTGAAAATTTTCATTCCGGTGGTCGAATTTTTCGGTTCCGTCTGGGTTCCATCACGCGAAATTTCGGCCGTGGTCGAATGGTCGAATTGGTATTTCGGGTCACGCGTCCCCCCCCGGTCGAATTGAATGTAATAATACAGTAATTTCACTCATAATGGATGTCAAGGTCGGAACCGTTAGTCCATGGAGATAAATATTGGTTAAACCTGTATCCACGATAGCAGGTGAACGTTGAACGAGAGAGGCACACCGGGCGCGACCGAGGGTTTTCTATCCTCGCCACTCTAAGCGGGGGACTGAGAAAAAAGGTCTGAGAGTACAGTGCATGGCTCGGGCCTGAGTCGAACAGGTGATATCTGCTTTCAACAGGGCGAAACAGACGTTCATTCAGCGCAGATGCGCACCGCGCGCGACCGAGCCTTCTTTATCTACTCCCGTACCGTCCGTACATGTATCCTAAAAATTCTAATACGGGATTACGGTAAAAAAAAGGAGTGGAATGACTCGGATGGCTCGGGCCTGAGTCGAACAGGCGATATCTGCTTTCAACAGGGCGAAACAGACGTTCATTCAGCGCAGATGCGCACCGCGCGCGACCGAGCCTTCTCTATCTACTCCCGTACCGTCCATACATGTATCCTAAAAATTCTAGTATGGGACTACGGTAAAAAAAGGAGGGGAATGACTCGGATGGCTCGGGCCTGAGTCGAACAGGCGAGATCTGCTTACAACACTTTCGTAAACAGCCTATATTCAGCGCAGATGCGCACCGCGCGCGACCGATCCTTCTCTCCCTATTCTTATACGTTTTATACTTGCCATCGTAAGCGGGGGTTGAGAACAGGGGTGGGTGGAGCAGTGATTCGAACAGGCTCATCGTCGATTGGGACGGACCAGATGCGCTTGACCCGCTCTCTCCGCTCTCGTACCTTCTTTATGAAAATATTCAAGTGCAGGAGTGCAGCGAAAAACAATCGAAGACTATATGGATAATGGCTCTTGCCTGAGTCGAACAGGCGAGATCTGCTTTCACCAGGTGGGAAGAGGGTGTTTCACTCAGCGGAGATGTGCACCACGTGCGACCGAGCCTTCCCTCCCGATTGTAGTACGTTTCTATACTCGTAATTTCACGGCCGGACTGAGAGAAAGGAATAGACGGAGCAGCTAATTCGTGTTGACAGATCGTCGATGGGGGCCAGATGCGCTTTACACGCTCTCGTACCGTATTTATCCTAAACATTCATGCAGAACTGCGGGGGGAAAAAGGAGCGGAAAGATATAATGGCGCGGGCCTGAATCGAACAGGCGGGGTCTGCTTTTAGTAGGTACGAAGGGTTTCATTCGACGCAGATGTGCGCTGCGCGCGACCGGGCCTTCTCTCTCCATCCGCTACACTGATTTTATGCAATGCGATGGGCACAGCGCAATAAAGTCACAGCAGCATAAGGAATTATGAATTTTGAACAACAGGCACGGGGCTATTGGTAGTTATAAGGCTTCTGTCCGCGGGGGACTGAGAAAAAAATAAAGGTGACCGTAGTGTGGCTCGGGCCTGAGTCGAACAGGCGGAATCTGCTTTCAACATGGGTGAAACACATTCTGATTCGACGTAGATGCGCACCGCGCGACCGGGCTTCTTCTCTCTCGTACCGTATTTATCGGAAACATTCAAGTGCGGGACTGCAGCAAAAAACAATCGAAGACTTTTATGGCTCGGGCCTGAGTCGAACAGGCGGGGTCTGCTGTCAACAACAGAATGAGATGTGAATTTAACGCAGATGCACACCGTGCGACCGAGCCTTCCCTCCCTGTTATGGTACGCTTCTATATCGTAATTTCAAGCTCGTACCTTCTTATCCCAAATATAGATGCAGGACTGCGGTAAAAAAACGAGTGGAAAGTCTCCATGGCTCGGGCCTGAGTCGAACAGGCGGGATCTGCTTTCAACAGGCACACAACCAAGCAATTCGACGCAGATGCGCACCGCGCGACCGAGCCTTTCCTCCTTGTTCTAATATGTTTCTATATTACTAACTTCCAACGGAGGAATGAGAAAAATGGATAAACGGAGGAACTCATTCCGTGTAAACATATCGTCGATGGGTCCAGATGCGCTTTACACGCACGCTTACCTTATCCTAAATATAAGTGCAGGACTACGTGAAAAAAAAAAAGCAAACAGACAACATATGGCTCGGGCCTGAGTCGAACAGGCGAGATCTGCTTTTAAGTGGACAGGAACACACGTATTGGACGCAGATGCGCCCCGCGCGCGACCGGGCCTCTTCTCTCCATCTAGGACACCGGTTTTCTTCGATGCGATGTGCACAACAGGCATTGCATGGCCCAAGTTGGCCGAATCGTGGTAGCTATCGTGGTGAATGAAATGATCGGAGTATCGTTGCAACGCAGTTTCCGAGCCTTCCCTCTCGGTTCTAGTACGCTCCTATACTCGTAATTTCAAGCGGGGGAGTGAGAAAAAGGGTCTGAGAGCACAGTGCATGGCCCGGGCCTGAGTCCAACAGGCGGAATCTGCTTTCAACAGGTGCGAGGTTCATTCGACGCAGATGCGCACCGCGCGACCGAGCCTTCCCTCCCCATTATAGTATGTTTCTATACTCGTAATTCCAGCGCGGACTCGAGGAAAAAAAGCTGACAAGGAGATGCAGATGCGCCGGCGGGCGACCAAATCTTCTCTCTCCACTCGCGTACATTCCTTATCCTGAATATTCAAGTGCAGGACTGCAGCAAAGAATAATCGAAGACTACATGGTGCGGGTCTGAGTTGAACAGGCAGAATCTGCTTTTAACAGTGGAGAAGCAGATGTGAATTCAACGCAGATGCGCGCCGCGCGCAACCGGGCCTTCCCTCCCTGTTCTAGTACGTTTATATACTCGCCATTGTAAGCGAGGGACTGAGAAACGGGGAAAGACAGAGCAGCTCAGTCGTGTCGACAAATATACTGGGTCCTACTGCGCTTTACACGCTCGCGTCCCTCCTTTATCAAATTACCCTAAAGGCAGGACTACGGGAAAAAGCATACAAACGCTACATGGCTCGGGCCTGAGTCGAACAGGCGAGATCTGCTTTCAACCGTGGAGAAGCCGAGAAGTCCCTCGAATGCAGATGTGCGCCTTCCCTCCTCCTCTAGTGCACCGGCTTTATTCGATGCGATGTGCACAACAGGCATGAATCCAATATGAATCCAAGCGAAAGACAGACGTGCCGGGCGCGGATCAGATCAGGTGAGAGACGGCAAGTAGCGGCGACGCGGAGCGGCTGTTGCCGCTCGCAAGGCGCTCGCACTAAATATATTAAATATAAATGGCGAGGTAGGATATAAATAGCGAGGTAGTATATAAATGGCGAGGTAGTATTAGCACTCGTTTGATTGAACCGAATCGCGGTGAATGAAATGATCGGAGAATCATCTGCGCAACGCAGTGCAAGTCCGGCACAGGAGTCGTACGACTTGACCGTCTTGAGAAGTTGAAGCCTCTTGAGGCTGTCCGAATAACCCCGCATGGACCGGGCGGCTTCCGCGTGCTTACTGTGTTATTCCTAGCCTTACAGCTCTGCCGCAGGGCGGCAGCTCCCGGAGGTGACCCGCGCGCGCCGTAAGCGCGGTGAGTCAGCTACCGGGGTGTGAGATTCCTCGGTTGCAAGCACTTCTCAAGACTTTTTCCGTGGGGGGGCGGAATGCGCAGTGGATTTACGCGGAGAGTGGGGTCGCTGGCCGGCGGGTGGAGTAGGGGGGGAGGACGGAGGCGCGATATGATAGATAACGATTCCAAATTTACGCGGGGGGAGAGTTTCCGCATTTGGAACGGATCGCTGCCGAGGGACAGACACAGGCTTTAAAGACTCGCGTATTGGGGAGGTGGGTGCGTTGCTTCCTCATGGCGCGCACCAGCACCAGCAGCACGCAGGACTCGGACGATGCGACCGTCGCGCATGCGAAAGGCGATGCAACAGGGGCCCCGCCCACGACGATGGCGGCCCCGAAGAGAGACCTCCAGCTCGACGGCGGCGAGGAGCGGGTGCGCTTCCGCCAGCGGTGGTGGCAATTGTGGTGCGCCCCCCCGATTAGACTAGGATTCACTAAAAACTGACTTGCGCTCGAACGCAGGGTCCCGGCCAACCGCCCCCCGCCGCCGCGCACCTCGCTCGACGACGCGGAGCTGAGCCCCTACGTGACCGCCTCACTCCTCTCGCGGCTGACCTACACCTGGATCACGCCGATGATGGTCCTCGGCTACCAGCGCACACTGCAGGCCGCGGACCTCTGGAAGATGGGGCCGGAGCAGGAGGCGGGCTTCCTCACCGACGCGCTTGACGCCGCGTGGGCGCAGCGCGTCGCGGCGGCCGCGGAGTGGAACGCGCGCGTCGACCGCGGGGAGGCGCGCGCGGGGCTGCTCCGGCGCGCGGGGTGGGCGCTGCCGGGAAGGGATCGCGCGGCGCTCGAGGGCGCGTGGCGCAAGGAAGCGGGGCGCCGCGAGGCGAGCCTGGCATGGGCGCTCAACGACGTGCTGGGGCATCTGTTCTGGCGCGGTGGCGTGTTCAAGGTACGTTCTACCTCCTCTCCTCGCCCATTCCCTCAACTCGTATTTATCGGCAGGTGGTCAGCGACACCTCGCAGCTGATGGGCCCGCTGCTCGTTAAGGCGCTCATCAACTTCTCCAAGGCCCGCGCGGCGGCCAAGGCGGCCGGCGCCGCGCCCGCGAGCATTGGCAACGGCGTCGGCATGGCCGTCGGGCTCTTCTGCGTCATCGTCCTCGCGAGCATCTGCCAGCATCAAGTGCGCCCATTTATCCGTTTACATTTTACTTATTTACTCATTCATATTCTTTAGTTCTTCTTCCGCTCGATGACGACGGGTGTCCTCGCGCGCACGGCGCTCACGGGCGCGCTCTACCGGCGCGCGGTCGGGCTCACGCCCAAGGCCCGCACGCGCCTCAGCAACAGCGCCGTGCTCAACCACGTCAGCACCGACGTCAGCCGTGTCGACGCGTGCGCGCAGTGGTTCGTGCGTACTTTCTCACTACTTGTATTATTTCTATTTGAGTATCGTTGACGCGCCGCCGCAGCACGCAGCCTGGACCGCGCCCATCCAAGGTGCGTTCCATCTAATCCTACTCCATCCCCATTCAACGTAAGGCTGACCCGCCCCCAGTCACCGTCTGCCTCATCATCCTGCTCGTCGAGGTGCGCCTCCCCCTTTCCCTCCTCCAATAAAAGAAAATCACGCTCACACGCCCGCAGCTCGGCCCCGCCGCCCTCGCCGGCTTCGCGCTCTTCCTGCTCGTCATCCCCATCCAGGAGCGCATGATGGCGCGCCAGTTCGCGCTCCGCCGCGGGAGCATGCGCTGGACGGACGCGCGCGCGCGCGCGGTGCTCGAGGTGCTCGGCGCGATGCGCGTCGTCAAGTACTTCTGCTACGAGGGGAGCTTTTTGGCGCGTGAGTGGTTTGCTGTTTATTCCGCTTTCGCGGTTTCGCGCTCTGTATGTGTATTTTCGGCCTCGGCCGCGGGCTGCTGGTGTTCCGAGGGCTCGTCCTTCCCTCGGTCTCGGGCTCGGGCTCGGGCTCGGTCCGCCTGTGGGCCGATGGCCGCTGGTGTTCCTCGGGCTCGGGCTCGGGGGCTAGTGGTCCGCTGGCTGCTGCTCGTCCGGGGCTGCTCGTGTACTTGTCGCGGCGGAACAACGGCGCTGATACATGTTTTTTCGCAGGCATATTCGACATCCGGAAGAGCGAGCTCAAGGGCATCCGCTGGATCCAGCACTCGCAGTCGGCCAAGTGCGTTGTCTTTTTTTTTCTTTTCTTTTGTGCTGTTTTGTTTCTCGCGGTGTCCGATTTACTGATTTATTCGTCTCGTCTGCCCATCTTTCGACTTCCGTTCATCTAACTCGCCTGCCATCGTTAACTCGCCTCCCACTCGCCCTCAGCATCGCGATGGCCTTCTCGCTCCCCGTGCTCGCGGCGACGCTCGCGTTCGTGACGTACACCGAGACGTCGAAGCAGTTCGACGTCGCGATCGTGTTTGCGAGCTTTTCGCTGTTTCAGGTGCGTTGGGTCTTGCTGCTTTCCTTCTTTCCCCTCTTCATTTCCTTACGATAAATGAACTTACGCAATCACACCTCCCCTTCCTCATCACAAATACTCGCGTAATCAACTCACTCACTCAACTCACTCACTCACGCGTACCGAACGCAACCGCAACCGTTCCTCCTGCCCTTCCCCTTCCTTCCTTCCCGCTTCCCCATCCTCACCCCAAATATCAATACTGACCCACGCACGCACACAGCTCCTCCGCCAACCAATGATGTTCCTCCCGCGCGCGCTCTCCGCGATCGCCGACGCGCGCAACGCGCTCGCGCGCCTCACGGCGGTGTTCCACGCGGAGACGCGCGAGGGCGACGCGTTCGTGATCGACGCGGCGCTGGGGGCGCGCGGGCTCGCGGTCGAGGTCGAGGGCGCGGAGTGGGTGTGGGAGGAGGGCGCGCCGGCGGACGAGGGGAAGGAGAAGGACGGGAAGGGCGGGAAGAAGGGAAAGGAGAACGCGCGCGAGACGGAGAAGAACAAGGAAAAGGAAGACGAAAACGACAACGAAAACGAAAAGGAGGAGGAGAAGGCGGAGCCGTTCGCGGTGCGCGACATCACGCTGGCGATCCCGCGCGGGACGCTCGCAGCGGTCGTCGGGCGCGTGGGGAGCGGCAAGTCGTCTCTTTTGCAGGGGCTTATTGGCGAGATGCGGCTGGCGCGCGGGCGATGGGCGTTTGGGGGCCGCGTGGCGTATTGTCCGCAGTCGGCGTGGATCCAGAACGCGACGCTTGTGAGTTCTTCTCTTCGTTATTCTCCGGTTGTGAGCGTGTTGCTGATGCGAATTGATGGCCAGCGCGACAACGTGCTGTTCGGGCTGCCGTTCGAGGAGGAGAAGTACTGGCGCGTGATGGAGGACGCGTGTTTGCTGCCGGATTTGCAGCTGCTTGCGGACGGGGATTTGACCGAGGTGCGTCGCGGCGGCGTTTATCGACCCACCGGTAACTAATTTCTTTTACAGATGTGGGCTCTTCAAGGACTTATATTTCGTGCATTGGCTGATTTTTCTTTAGCGGCGAGAAGGGGATCAATTTGTCTGGTGGGCAGAAGCAGCGCGTGAGTTAGCTGCAGTCAGGTCAACCCGCATGTCTAACGAACGCACGAGCACAGGTGAACATCGCGCGCGCACTCTACTACGGCGCGGACGTGGTCATCTTCGACGACCCGCTCTCGGCAGTCGACGCGAACGTCGGCAAGGCGCTCTTCCACAGCGCGATCCAGGGGCTCGTCGCGCGCGGCAAGACCGTGCTGCTCGTCACGCACGCGCTGCACTTCCTCGCGCAGTGCGACTACATCTACACGCTCGACCGCGGGCGCATCGCGGAGGCGGGGACGTACGCGGAGCTGATTGCCAAGGGGGGCGAGTTCGCGCGGCTTGATCGGGAGTTTGGCGGGGCGGAGGCGGAGGAGGCGGCGGAGGAGGGCGCGGGCGAGGGCGGAGGGGCGCAGGTGCAGGTCGTGTCGGTTGCGGACGCCAAGGCCAAGTCGGCGGGGGCGGAGGGGACGGGGAAGATCGAGGGGCGGCTGATCGTCAAGGAGCACCGGACGACGGGGGGCGTCGCGTGGAGTGGTGCGTTCCACATTCACTACTTCGGATTGGAGGCTGACGCTGACGGGCGCAGTGTATGGGTACTACCTCAAAGCGGGCGGCGGCTGGATCACGGTGCCCTGGATCGTCCTCACCACGGTGCTCATGCAGGGCAGCTCCGTCGCCAATTCGTACACGCTCGTGTGGTGGCAGGACAAGTGCGTTGCGTTTCGCTTTTGATTTTTGGCGCTATTGCTCATGCCCGCGCCTGCAGCGCGTTCAATAAATCGACCACGTTCTACCAGGTGCTCTATGCGCTGCTCGGCATTGCGCAGGCGATCTTCACATATCTCCTGTGCGTCTCTCTGCGATTCGAGCGACCGCGGAGCTGACATGATTTGATGTGCAGCGGGATCCTAATGGACATCTTCGCGGTTCAGGTCTCGCGCAATCTGCACCACGACGCGATCGTCAACGTCTTCCACGCGCCGATGTCTTTCTTTGGTGCGCATCCTGCTTTGTGTCCCGGACTTGGAATTGATGGCGTTCGGTTGAACAGATACCATTGTATGTCCCTTGGCTGCCGTCGGACCGTGGCTCACCTCCTTTTACAGCCGATGGGACGGATTATCGGTATTGTGCGTTTCTGATCTCTCTATCATGCGAATTGTGTCTCATCCAATTTGTAGTTCGGGAAGGACATCGATAGTACGGCCTTTTTTTTCGAAGACTGTCGAGTGCTTATCCCGCTCCTACAGCCATAGATAATCAGTTACCAAGTGCGCAGTAATTTCATGTTCCTCCCATAGTGCTGACTTGAATTGTCTGCAGTGTCCATGCGCATGTGTACGTCCCCTCAGCACCGTTCCGTTCCACATTGCTCTAATGGCCACCACAGTTATCCTCGTCCTCGCCGGCGTCTTCGGCTCCGTCATCGTTATCACCATCCTCGAGCACTACTTCAGTAAGCAGCCCCGTCGGTGCAGCCTTTCTCGCACTCACGTTTACCGCCCCAGTCGTCGCAGCCTTTGTGATCACGCTGGGCTTCGGCTACTTCGCGGCATTCTACCGCGCCAGCGCCCTCGAGATGAAGCGCCTCGACGCGCTCCTGCGCTCCATCCTCTACGCGCATCTGTCCGAGTCGCTCACCGGCGCGTATTATTTCCGTTCTCTCGCTGCCGTCTGCATCTGACGAACGGCGCGCGTTGGCAGGGCTCCCCACGATCCGCAGCTACGGCGAGATCCCGCGGTTTATCCGGGACAACAAGTACTACATCGACCTCGAGAACCGCGCGCTGTTCTTGACGGTCACGAATCAACGGTTGGCATCAGAATTCAGCGATGCGGGATGTCGTTCATTTGAGACTGTCCAGGTGGCTCGCTGTACGGCTCGATGGGCTTGGATCGATCCTCGTGTTCTTGGTATGTTAGAATTTTTGGCGCGCGTTTGTTGGAAGCTGACTGGGCCCATCCGTCTTAGATTGCGATTTTCGCGGCGGTCGGGGTCAATGGGATCAGCCCGGCAGAGATTGGACTGATCTTGACGTATACGAGTACGTGCTGTGATTGGGCTGCCCGGTGGAGAATCCGGACTCACTGGAATATGCAGCATCTTTGACGCAGATGTTCGCCGTCACCACGAGACTTTCGGCCGAAGTGGAGGTGAGCTTCCTTCTATATCTTGGACGGAGAGCAGATACTTACCGTGCTTCAGAATTACATGAACTCTGTCGAACGAGGTAGGATGATGCAGCCCGATTCCGATTCCAGGACTTATCAGTTATTCCAGTGGTGCATTACGCCCGGGGCGACGCCGTGCCGCAGGAAGCCGCGCACGAGAGCGAGCCGCAGCACAAACCGGCCGCCGAATGGCCCGCACGGGGGGCGGTCGAGTTCAAGAACGTTACGATGGCGTATAGGCCGGGCCTCCCGAACGTCCTCCACGGGATATCGCTCAAGATCAAGGCGGGGGAGAAGATCGGCGTCGTGGGCCGAACGGGCGCAGGAAAGTCCTCGCTGACGCTGTGTCTCTTGCGCATCGTGGAATATTCCGGGGAGATTGTCGTCGATGAGTGAGTGGGCACTTGTATCCGTCACAGCCGTGACTCACCGTTGACAGCGTGGATATCGGGAAGATTGGTGCGTCTGGTTGTTTGGTGCTGGGCCTTGAGCTGATGTTAGTTTAGGCCTCACAGATTTAAGGTCGAACATCGCCATAATACCCCAGGAGGTGCGTTGCCGTGGCTTTGATTCAAGTGTTGGACTGACCAAGTATTCTAGCCGACACTGTTCAGCGGTTCGTGTCCCGGAGAAAAGCAATGATTTCCACTGACTCCACGCCCAGGTACCGTCCGGACTGCTCTCGACCCGTTCTCCAAATACGACGACGCTCGCCTGTGGGATGCGCTCCGCCGGTCCTATCTGGTCGAGACACGGCCATCGACGCCCACCGATGGCGACCTGTCCCCCGAAAATCGCCACCGATTGAACCTGGACACTGTCATTGAAACGGACGGCGCGAACCTGAGCGTTGGCGAGCGGAGTCTCCTCAGTCTTGCGCGTGCACTGGTCAAGGATTGCCGGGTGGTCATCCTCGATGAAGCTACGTGCGTACCCAAAGTCATCGCGTTTCTCTAGGTGGCTCACAGAGATTCAGAGCGTCGGTCGATTTAGAGACCGATAACAAAATTCAGCGCACGATCCAAACACAATTCAAGGACCGCACGTTGATCTGCATTGCTCGTGCGTCTACTCTTGCTGTTTGCTCGTTCTTCCGTCTGAGTGCTGCTATTAGACCGCCTCCGCACAATCATCTCGTACGATCGGATTCTTGGTGAGTGCCACTCCATCAACCACGATCGGCCATTCTAACTTGGACGTACAAAAGTCCTCGACGCTGGGAAGATCGCAGTAAGCTCACTTAGTTCACTCTTCCATTCATAACATCTCATTGGGTATTTGCGCAGGAATTCGACACCCCACTGAACCTGTTCAACCAGGCTGAGGGCGTCTTCCGTGGCCTATGCGAGAAGAGCAACATCACGCTTACTGATATAGAAAAGGCCGTTGTATATGACGATATGGAGTAGAGTTTTCATCACGACGTCCCCGGTCGACGGAGATATAATATGTACACTGCTATGCAGAATGTTTTCACGAATTCGATTTAGACGCTTTGCAGTATTGAACCCAATTTTTAATCTAGAGTTGAAGAACTTTCACGTTAGTGTACCCACAGGATGTAGGATATCTTGGCACCAAATGCAGCACGCGATGCGGCCCGTCGCGCTGAGCGCGCGCATCGTGGTGTCCTTGCTGCACCTTCGATTCGCACCCTACACAACCCCATTTCCGCTGTCCTTAGTACTGGCCGCAGCACTGAGCACCCGGAGCTTGCTCGGAGTATAATCGACTGAGAGTCAGAGAGAGACACTGGCACAGTGGCACTGCGACTGTGGATATTTTGTACGTGGCAGGAGCGATGGGATTGAGCCTGCTTGAGCACAAAAAAGAGGCATGACGCCGTAGCAACCACTTTGAGCGACGGAGCTGACACTTGAGAGCACAGTGGATGGTCGGTGGAAGCAGGCAGAGGTGAGTGGCGGTGCCTCGGGTCGGCCGCTTAGAAGCAAGTTGGCGCTTGGAGAATTCTCCGCTTTCTTCCATCTCTGTAACTCAGCGCCAGTGGTCTAATCCTCATCAATTTCTTGCTCTAAACACCCTGGGCTTCCGTTATATTCTCCGCACCGCTGTCGACGGTCGCCGCCTCGATCTGCGGACTTTCGCACCGCTCCCGTTGCGGCTCGCCTGCCAGTGGCTCGCCAACCTGATTTAGTTCTTGTGCTTAACATCCCTGCTCCTCCCTCCGCGTTTGTCCCTTACTTTATAATACCCTCTGCGTATCGTCCAGCGTGAAGCTCGTTTGCTTCCGGGGTCCGTCTAGGGTCCAGATTCGTTCGTCGCTCGGATTCTTTCCCCGAATAGGATCGGTATTTCCATTCCCTTAACGCTGTCCACCATGGTGTAATGCCTGTTCAACGCATGTACCCTACCTGGACTACTCTGGATGTCTCGGAGCATTGTCCGAGCCTAAATCTATAGGTTCTGATCCCGACGCAGTCTCAATAGCTCAAGGTTGGAAGACCCACGTTCAAGTTAGTTGTTGGCAAGCTAAGCTCGGCTATCCCGGTTCCTTGATTGCTTACATCAACTGACCTTTCCAAAGGGGGCCGATGGAGACGGACAGAATGGCGTGCTGAGGCCTGAGCAGCCAGAGATCCTGCGATATGGCGACGCAAAGGATCGAATGCGGATGGCGCAGAACAAGGCTTGGCTGATCACTAAGCTAGAGGCTCTCGCCAAACATGGACACACACAGCTACTCTAAGCAACGACCAGACCTCACCACTACACCGAATCCTAACCAAAGCCACTAGTGATGACAATCTAAAGGTCTGTAGTAGCATCCACTCCCAATAAACAGACCTGAAGTCAGCTCTTCGAGGCGGAACACATTCTTATCGTTCCGACAGAACCTTGACCCGCTCAGTGTAGCACACACAATCGACATTGGGCCGACATGGAGGCACTAGATGCACTTCCGGGGTGAACGTTCTTTCCTTCGCGTGACTGGCATTCAGCTGCACCTGGAGGTGAATTGAGTTGCCAAACGTTCACTAGTGATTGTGACAAGGGGGACGAGGGACGGTATAAAGGCGACCGCTATCATCTCCCGGCGCTTGAGTCTAAATTTCCAACATCATGAAGCTCCTCACCTTCCTTGTTTTCCTGGCTGTCGCCGCGAGTCCAGTTCCTGGAGTGAGTTAAACACACTGAGGAGTCGAAAGTCATTCCTATGTTGATTACAAACACTAGGGTCCTTATCGCTGACATTAAAGTGTCGGCGTCCAGGCTGTGAGTCAGACCTATAGCACCAGTAATGTGTTGTATACCGAAATTGCCTTGGGTGAGTGTTCTCCTCAGTGCAGGAAGGTCGAATGTAACTGCTCTTGTAGGTTCACAAGGTGCCTCTTTCGTTGGTTCCATATTCCTGGATTTGAGTTCACTGAGTCTAACCTTGTACTGCAGATTGTGAGCAGTGAGTAATAAATATATTCCGCAGAGGCCATATGTACCCAACACTGAACTTCAGTTCACAGTTAAATAAATTCCCGATGTTGTTATCTCGAAGGCAACCCAACCGATAGGTTGGAGGGGTAAGCGACATTGTCTTCCACTGAGCCGGTGTATAATATAACACGGGCTGTAGTTCGCGGTGCGTAGTCTCCCTGAGACCACATGTTTGACTTGCCAATATGAAGCGACTGTTTCTAGAACATACGTGACCTGGACCAGCGAACCTGGATCGATCTGAATTCGTTTTTTTAGACTGTAAGGCATGAGTAAATTGTATACTGGAGGCCCAGTGGAGGGTCCAATACCGAACCGTCCAGGATCAATTTCCACTGTTGATTCCCATTCACCTAAATTCAAACCCGCAGTTTAAATGTCGCCATCAGTTGATGATGCGCGCGAGTTCGAGTCTTGCCATTGTAATCCATTTTTACGCTCTTGAGGCGCAAAAATATATATTGTGCCCACTGCCGGATTATAGAGCCTTGAGAAACAGGTTTTATGTTCTTTCACACAGTTCAATTGACGACGAAATGGATGAGGAATAAGTAACTTTGAAACTCCAACACAAATCTGTCAATAATATTAGAGCTCGTAAGTGTATACAGTATTTCACGGCCTTCGCAATTGCACCTAAAGCATTCTAGAATGCCAATAGACAGATAATAATACAATGGCAACAAGAAGAATGAATCTGTCCCAAACTCGTGCTCCCCAAGTCAAATAAAGTTCGGAGATATTTTCGATGCAGCCGAAAAGCCAAGAAGCACTGAACAGTTATTTGATATGGGTGTGGCTTTCAACCCAGAGAAGCAGGAGAACCCTTGATGGAGAGGCAAAACCTTTCCCAGTGAAACACTACGGACTCGAAAGGAGACATCGTTGTCAGCGTGATCTCGGCGGCATTCAAACTCCGCGAGGTATCCGTAAACTCCGCGAGGTGTCCGAATATTTTTTTCGACTTTTTTTGGTAAACCACCAGGGCTTCGGAAATCATGGGAAAATTTTGGCAGGTACCGGGATGTGGTGGAAACACTGGTAAGATTTCTCACCAGATTCTGAGCCATCCAAATTATCTGTGCTGACTTTCTTCAGTATCCGATGGTGTGGCTGTACCTGTTTGCCGAGATCTGCCGAGGTCGGAAAGTTCCCTCTCTCACGTGCAATATTTTATTACCTTTATTATCTTTATTTCAATAATTTGGCGTACCTCCACCAGTATCGAGCCAATAACGTGAGTGGTATGATCTTTCACTCGCGATCTGGACCAGCGAACCTCGATCTGAACTCGGTTAGGTTGTGAGGCGTGAGTAATCTTGAGCAAATTGTATACTAGACGGTCCAATAGCGAACCGTCCAGGATCGATTTCCACTGTTGATTCCCATTCACCAAAATTCAAGCCCGCTCTAGGTCAATAGGGTGAGTGGTATGGTCTTTCCCTCAAGACCTGCCGATGAATGATGTTTATGAACACACACAGTGTCACACACACACACACACCGTTATTGCAGATTCTGCCTGTCACCAAATTAGTTGTTCCCAAGATCAATGTAAATACCCCTTCACCAATCAGACTGGCTAACACTGATACTCCCCAGAAAGGTGATGATACGTATGTTTGATTTTCCCCGGCTCGGATTCGGCTCACAATTACGCATGTATCTGTCCATGCACTTAGGTCCCACCGGCACCCAGAACATCACTCGATATTTGACTATGGTTCAAGTATGCTCACCCGTAGCACCTCCAAGTTCAGGGAAGCTGAGATGATTTCAGGGAAAGCTGGATAATTTGACAAGAGATACCGCGATTATCTGTGTTACCGGATGTGGCGGAGGGTCAGGGTGTCAGCTGTGTTGTATCGAAGGAGTTCATGGTTATTTTGAATGCCCTTGTATACTACCATTCACCAAATTCTCTTCTAATTGGCTGTATTCGCGGATAATTTCGTCGTCCAGCGCAGCAGTTTGTTGAGACAGCTGATCCGATGCTACTGGAGTTTGCGACATAGTGAACCAACCACATGGCAAATAAAGCGAGAACATGGGCGACAAAAACAGACATCGGTTACGGTGCCTGCCTCATAGCGCCCTTTCCCACACAACAAAACATGTTCATGCAGGAGGATTCAAACCTCCCGACATTCCGAAATGCAATCATTTGCGGCGTGGTTTCCATTAATAAATGAGAGAATCGCCATTGACATGATGGTATAAGCGTACAGAAAAGGCGTCCTTGTATGCATTTATGGCTCAGGGGAGATGGGCAGTCAGGTGACAATTCAGAAGACATACGGGTTATACTATGGGCGAACTGTCCCACAAAACACGTAGCACGGCAGCGAGTTTGAATTTCTTGTCGATGTCATATGCCCATGTCTTCGGTGGGCCGTCGCGGAAGCGCACCATGAATAGCTGTCCCTCCTCGGGCCGTTCGACACGCCCGTCGTAACTCCGCACATCCACGGTGCAAGTACCGGGCTGCAGAATTTTGATGATCCGCAGATGAATCACCCGACGGCCTGCGTGTTCGCTGAGCGTCGAGCGCTCGAGACGGGCGATACCCGAGCCTAGGAAGCATGAGCGAGACTGTTTGGCGGCGATTTGAGTTGAACACTGTACCAGTCCACGGAAAATAGGCTTTTCCACCTCGTGTCTGATTCTTGAACAGACTGGACATATCCACTTCGTGCAGTTGCTCCCCAACGATTGTGAGATGTACCGGACTCGAGAAATTAACCAGAAACGGCGAATCCAGGCCAAAGAGTGTGTACTGGGGGTATATCTGTTCCTTCTGACTGAAGACATCTCGACACCGCGATAGCTGTTCGGGTATCACAAGATTTTCGCGGATAAGCTGGTCGCCGATGAAAGCATAATTGTCGCGGCACGCCACCTGCGCCAGCAGGATTTGCCACGGGAATCCGGATGGGGTGAGCAAGTCCTGGCCGGAGAGGAACGACGACGGCGAATTATCAGGGGTGAGACGGAACCGGATACTGCCTTCCAATGGTCCCGCATGTGAGCCAGAGTAGTAGTACAAGAATCCGCGGGCGTGGTCTGGGAATAGACTATGGACACCCTCCGAACTCGGAGGTCGATGCCCCGCGTACGAGATAGCAAGGACGCTTTTAGAAGCGTATGGAATGCCAACCCTGCTCCTCGAGGTGGGAAATTCCATCGAGAACTTCGTTTTTCGCGAGATGTCAATATAATCAGCAGGTGTGATGAGCGACGGCTTCAGGGTGGAGACTTTGCGCTGTGTCTGCTGTGCTCTAAAGGAGACCTTGCAAATTAGCCTCCCGAAGCTGAACGAGTCCAAGTTGGACGTACACGGCTGTGGATGCGGGCTTTCTGCGCGAAAAACATGTAAGCCGAAGTCGCTGCCGTATTAAATCAGACGCACTGTGGGGCTCCCTCCGTACTGGATTCGGTGGAGTGGTCGCGGGTGTAGGTGCAAGGCCGGATGAGTTCGTGAGAGCGGGTCGCGCGTCGCAGCGCCCGTAAATAGGTGCTCATGGTGGTTGATGTGAGGGCGTCCTGACGTGATGCTGGCGATGCATTACAAGGACAAAGTGGCTTCGGCATTCTCGGCGGCTAAGATACGGCGTAGATTCTGGCATTTTCCTTGTCAAATATCTGTCTTGAGGCCTGACAAAGGAAGTTAAAGCAAGAAGATTGTACCAACTCACACTTGAAATTAAGCCGCCAAACCCACCCTCCCTGTTAGCCGAGTTCTGTAAGCGCCCAAACCGGACAATTCTCCTCGGGAAATTCGTTAAAATGCCAAATTTTCGCCGCAATCGGTCAACTATCAGCACGAAACCTGTGTCGCTTCTCCAGCAAACAGTTGAATTCACTTTCACTTTTGACCTCCTGGTACTGAAAAAACCCCGGATCTTTTTTTGACCCTCCCAAATGCATTTTCGGAGTGGTCTGCACTGGCACACATTCCGAAAAGTGAAATAAGAGGTCGCCAGACCTACCCTGTGAGGCTGCACCTCGGCATTCTCCGGCGGATACCTCTTGGGTTGTATAGGAGCTCAACTGAGTGCTAGGCTCTTAAAACAGTTAACAGACGCGACCGCACGCTCGTACCTCGCGTGTTGTAACTGGGCGCCGCGAATGAAACCTGGGTCCTGAGTCGCTCCTTGTTCGCTCATTTGATTCAGTGGTGATCTGATCAAGAGGGAGCGCGCCGTACAAGTTCTCAGCACGCAACTGCGGCGCCAATAAGTTCCAAGACGAATATTCAACGTGCGAACAAGCTTGAACATGGGTCAGAGACGAGCGGTCGGACAGAGCGGTACCGGAGCTCAAGAGTCAATCCAATCCCTCTTTTACCGATCACTATAAGTGCCCATGTAGGCTCTGTATTCGCAGAGAAAAACTGCGTCGAGGGCTTCGATTCGGGCGTCGGGCGTCGAAACTGCGCCACTCCCTCAGTTAAATTCTAATGAGATCTGAATAAATGAAGAAGAGGGAGCGTGCGTGCGGCGTACTGGTACGCCACGCCCGCGTTCCCCTAGTACCGTGTTGATATCCCACAAAAATTAATTCGAAAGCAACATTCAAAGTGCAGCATGCTCACACATACTACGAACCGTCGGAGGAACCAATACGCCGAGGCTAAATCCACCTTTACGGTTGAATATACGTAGTGTCCAAAATCTGGTCCTATGCCTGGGCGGTGATTTCGGTTGTTGGTTGGGTTTTTTCCCAGTTTCGTGCGGGTATATGGGGGTAATAGTGTAACATTATTATTGCCCATTTCGGAGAAATTTACACAGGTGTTTCGCAAAATTACACAGGTGCTTTTTCAGTTTTACACAGGTGTCAAACGGTTAGAAAATATGCACCTGTAGGAATTGAAAATTTTACACCGCTGAGAATTCCCTGTCAAAATGCACAGGTCCAACTTCAGCCGGAAAATGCACAGGTAAGGAACATGCCAAAATAAAACACAGCCTCGCAGATTCAAGTTTTTGTGCACCTTCCAGTTTGAATACAATTCACACCTCATTTGAAATGGTAGAAATATGCACCACCTTGACTTATACTTCTTTCCTGATCATCCGGGGATCTGACTTCCCTTTTCGTTACTACTTTTTGAGTCCGTTCTTGGCAGCATAGGGGCATTTCTACTCCTACTGTGTGGTCTACTGTAGCCATAGCAATGGTGTGCGAGAAATTTGGTTTCATGTACAGTAAGAGAAGGACACAGCGAGTCGGGGAGGGAAATGGATAGGTGTTCGAATTTCACCTCCTCCAGTCCGGCTTCGATAGTAACCTGCAGATTGCTGAGATTTTGAGACAGGATGAGGAAGTTTTGCACGCAGTAGAAGCCTTGAATTCCCCGAGGAGCACAGTTAAAACCACAGGGAGGTAGAACCGAGGTATAACATCTTGCAGTATTGAGTGTAATCCAAGTGAAATGCCACGTTAAGGTTGAAGACTATTTTTAGTTGCAGCGGTTGATTTGGGAACATATGAGTTGCCTAATAACGAATGTGTGCACATGGGACATGCCTGATACGCGGCACGGCACAGAGACCCACCGTAGTTGTACAGTCCGGGCAGGGTGTGAAGGATGACCCCAACCGGAGATATGAGTGGTGCTGCAGTAAGATTGTTCGTAGGGAGAGTACTGCGTGCATGTCATTTGATTGTACAAGGGGTTGAATCTTGGTGAATAGCTGGGGATGGAAGAGTACCACAAAGGGGGAGGACGGGAAACAGGAAGGAGAAACATTACCAAACAAGCGAGGAATCTCGTAAAGAACCATTAAGTTAATGAGGTCCCACGGTTTACAGCGAGGATCATTTGATCATTGATCCTACTGTATTATTACATTCAATTCGACCGTCACGCGTCACTCCCCCCTTGGTCGATGGCGAATATTGATGTTTTGTCACGCATCACTCACCCCTTGGTCGAATGTAATTTTCGTCACGCAGGCGTCAAACCTGCTCAAAATCTCCTCCGCAACGTGTAAATTTGAAAATTTTTGTTCTGGTGGTCGAAAATTTCGGTTCTGTCACGCGAAATTTCGGCCCTGGTCGAATGGTCGAACTGGTAATTCGGGTCACGTGTCACACCCCCCGTCGAATTGAATGTAATTATACAGTATTCCGGAACGCCAATGAGGGGTACAAGTCCTAGGACCGGTTTATTTCTGGGAGTGCATGTGGATGTGTTTTTGCTTTCAGAGGGGAATACCTGTGTATCTGAAGAGAGCACAGGGCAGTGAAATTTATGCTCACTATTGAAGGTGTGCATTTTTCCTGCTATATGAACCTGTGTATTTTCTGAGCGATGCACGAGGTTGTGTATTTTTTTCAGGCATGTCGGGACCTGTGTAATTTTTGAACTGGATAGGGTGTGTAAATTCCAGCTTACTTGAGCCAACCTGTGTGTAAAAACTGCAAATCACTTGGAGCGGTGTAATTTATCCTGAAAAGGCTGAGGTGGTGTTTAAAATAATAATGTTACACTATTACAGCCATACGGGTACAAAGCTGTGCCATCTGAAGATGTCGGGATCAGGGTAGTCAGCAATAATTTTAAGTTTTCAGCACGCGGGAGGTGCAACAGTTGATGGCAGCGCCAAATCATATCACCGACAGCGCATACCTCACAACCCGGCGCCGACGACCCATTGGCCCAAAATTCCTTAACAAATTTGCACGTCGATTACTCGCCGATATCCACACCCATCCTAGTTGCGCGATTCCTCTCCACCATTTTTTCCGGCCTGGGGGAGATTTGGACATGCCGCAAAAGCGACAACAACGACGATCCACAGGACTCACCGGATGACGCTGAAGCAATCAAGTGTCACCCCCGGTGGAAAGAGGTGCAGTCGCTCGTTCCGTATTTTGTGGCCGTCCGTGTCGAAGAGAAGATGCGGTGGCAGAATAACCCAGGAGTGTAATTTGTGTTGCTATCCCCGAGTATTGTAAGCACTCACTTCTGCAGTTTCATTTACTTACCGTCCTACAGGTCGCGCTCGCAACGATCATTCGTCGGGCACTCTTTCTTCCAAAACAGGTGTATGTTTGGGTGTTTTCCAAATCATGTAGATATGCCCCGTATCCTTCATTCCTCAATATATATTCGAAGCGGACGTCTGGGAGAGGGACCAGAGAGTGCCCTCGGATATAAGAGGACCGTGATCATGGCACCGGAAGGTGGCGTCCGCGCTCGCTCAGAGTAGTCGTAGTTAGATTTAATTCTCGTCAAATCATGCGTACTTCACAACACGGCCGGCGCCCATCGGCGCCTGGAAGACACCTTCGTTTGCCTTTGCATATTTTGTTGATTCGATCGCTCATGTCTCTTAGATGCCGCACTATATTGATAAATAATTTTCAAGGATAACATGAATATAAATTGAACGCCGATCCTGCCTTTGGGCGTATTATTTCTTCGCAAGCAGACCCACGGCCTCATCTGCAGTACTATCCCCCACCCTACCTGCGCGCTCTAAGCGGGATCTCCACACATTCCATCACGAACTGCCGAGGGCGAGACGCCGTCGCCGAGCGACGACTCGTGTCGGGGATTGCCCCCGGCACAACTGTTTCGCCAGGAGGCCTTGAACCTTCAGCGTGTGCGTCTCCGGCCGCCGCGTGCCCCTCGTTCCCCGCCTGCTCGCGGAGGAAGCGGGGGATATTCGCGGACACACGCGCGTATGCGTTCGGGTCGATGTTCTGGCCCATGCGCATCCAATCGTTCATGAAGGCCGCTTGGTTAGCGTCCGCGGTGGAGAGTGAGGGAGCAGCGACCATCTCGATATCCTCTGAAAGGACGGAGGTGCGGAAGATGGAGTTTCCAGGGACGGGGTTGGGAACTCCAGCACCGCTCGGAGGTTGAGCATCCGCCGGGGCTAGCTGCCCCGGCGCAGCAAGGACGAAGTTGCCACGGAGGAAGTTGGGGACTGCGGCAGCGCTCGCAGGTTGAACATCCTCCCGGGCTACCTGAAGTCCCGGCGCAGCGCGGTACTGGAGAACGAGAGTCGCCGCCGAGAAACCTTCTGCGTCGCGAGCAGTGGTCTCGAGGCGCGCCGGGGTGCTGTCCCATTGGCGTCTCACACCCGAGAGGCCGTTTCCGGAGGCTGTCCGCTCCGTGTCGACTTCCGGCGCTCTGGATCCCACAGCGACTGTGTTGGCGGGCTGTGGAGCTTGTTCTGCGGGCCCCTGCGTCCGGACGCGGTTCGCAGTGCGAAAATGTGCCCCTTCTCCAGGCACGCAATTTCCGGCTGGCTCCGCCGCGGCGATACGCGGAATGAGATCGGGGGTGCCCACAACCTTCATCCAGGGGAGCTTCTGCGGCGACGTTACGCCAAGCTTAGACACAAGCAGTGTCTGCCACGCCTGGTTGGATATCAGTGTGTAGAGTATCCAGTTGGCGAAGTTGGTGATCCGTGACGGTGTCCACTGCTCTTTGGAGTGAGAGCGAAGGATCACCATATCAGAAAGAGCAGCACCGGTGGCGTCGCTCAAGCCCGGAAATCCCCTCTCAGGGACCATGAGATCCGCCCGTTGCGAATACATATGATTAATCGCCTGAAATTCGAGTCGAGTAAGCCTACGAGGAGGAAGTGAAACTGAAATATGCTTGCGAACCTCATCCCAGTTTCCCTCGCTGCCAGTAAACATGACGCCCCGCTTCCGTAGGATATGGTTCTCAAGATCACTAGTAGCGGGAAACTTTGTGTTTGGGAGGTGATCGGAAACATACTTTGGCCCTTGAATCGGACCAAAAAGAACCCAGGAGACCTGTAAATATACGTCGATTATGGAGCATGAGGGATAGAAATGGGACGCACGAGGGAAATAATGGGGCGTAGGACGGTAACGGATCTCTTCAACCATCCGCGGTTCTCGAAAATGGCTGCGGTGGGGAGGTGGGTGTCCCCATCATGCCAACGAGGAAAAAAATTGCCAGAGATTTGACGGATTTTTTCCAAATCCGCATGGCTACCTGTGGCCGCCCATTTAGCAAAAGAAGCATTCGATAAAGGGCCTTTGTGCGGTTCCGAAGGTGCCAAGGCAGATAAAAGGAGATCGAATGCAGCTGCATTAGCGAGGCGGAGTCGTTCCTGCTCGACAATCATGAGACCCACAAGGAGGACCCCAATGTCCTCGATTCCCGCGACGAGTTTGGTCAATGAATCCAACCAGACGGCGAGATATTCGTCGGAAAGTCGGGGCAAAATGCCGGGCATAGTCAGCAATTTCTGCAGGGCCTTCGTGAGAGCCTCGGAACGCAAGCAGCGGCGAACCGCTAGTTTCCATGTAGTGTCGGGCGTGAGCTTATCTTTGGCACGGAAGAGGTCAAGTTCCTCGGTGTTGGATAGTACGACGGAGGGGAACTGATTTGCGTCGAAGGCGGACAGGAGGACGGTGAAACAGAAAGTGACAACGTTATGAACGTGGCCCCGGGTCTGGGGAAGAGCTGCCGCGCGCAAGTTGTCAAAATGCATGAAAGTGACGAGTTGATTCTTGTGGACCATATTGAGGACTACCGTTGGCTTTAGCTCAAGTTCCAATATAATCTAACCACTCACAGGGATGTAGAATCCTAGTTCTCCAGGTCCGACGCTGAACGATGGGATCCTTCCTGGAGTAATTCACGAAGCCAGCGACACGCTGGTTTCCTGCGATTATTTCTAGCTGGATGTGGTCGCCGCGCATATCAAAGGGATGCGAGTCTCCATCCTGGGGAACAGGAAGCGTCCTACAAATGGCCACGGCGGGATTGTCGACGTCGAGGAATTGACCAGAACCTCCGATCTTCAAGTTGTCGATAGCCTGAACGTCCAGAGGTCGCGCAAAATTATGGGGGCGCATATGATGAACATCACCATTGATAAAGCCGAGTGTATGGGTTTGGACCATCTCCTGCATGAGCTTTAGATTGGCACCGGGACCGAGTAGGATGTTCTTCTGCTCCTCTGTCACCGACAACGGCCAGCCATCTGGAGCGAGAGGGATCCCGAGGTCTAGTGAAGACATAGGGAGGGAGAAGTCCAAGTCCACGAAGAATGGGAAACCCCCGTTGCGCTCCAGCTTTATATAGATTTCCATCGAACCATTGAACATGCACACTATGCCGTTGCCTTCGCGAAGCCGCTGTGCAATCTCTGTGTAATCACTATCGCCAATCACCATCACTCAGGCTGGCACTGCCAGTGGCAGTTGCTCATCATCGTTCGCAAACATGCACACTCATAGGAACGGGTTCCCGTGTTTGCCATGAACAAACAGGGGAACCCGTTCTTATGAGTGTGCATGTTTGGTTCCATCGCTTGAACAATTCGTCCTCAGCAGTTAAATGGACAGACGGCCCTGAGGGCCTGAAGATTGACCTTTCTCATTTGCGTGCCAATAATATTACTTCCCCAGTTCCACATATTACGGGTCAATAATGAAGAATCAGTGCACTGAGGCAATCTCCGCACAGAAAGGTTCTACTATCCCTTTAGGATCATTCCGGTGCATATGTCGGTGGCAGCTCTTCCGCCATACTCCCCGACGGCAGTCTTAGCCTGCTGTCAGTGTGCACAAGCGGACCCCTGACGAGGTACCCGTCCTGGTTCCCACGCACAACTCGCGTCTGATCGCGCTTCATCGTCGAAACCGAGCGCGAGATGGATGCGGTGTCTGAGCCTGTGCTTGTGCCGCTCTCGTCCGCTCAGCCGCTAGGCGGTGGACCTGATCCTTTAGCGTTCGAACCTCCTGTGCGAGGGTGGCGGCGTCGATGTCGGCGGCGTCTGTGACCGGTGGAACAGACAGGGCACCGCCGGGACTCGGCAGGGGGCCTTGCATGGCTGGAGCATTTTTGCGGTCCCTGCGACCAGAACGCCGGCAGATTATGAATGTTGCGATAACTCCCACTGTAACGAGGATTCAAACCTCCCGACACATTCTGAAATGCATCACTACATCGTGAATTTTCATTGATAAATACATCAGATGCTTGGCGCTGGGATACGGGAACTGAAGAGTGTCCTTTTATCGTGAATCATAGGACATTTGGAAGCAGTGTGGCAAAGACATACGTGTTATGATACGGAATTGTCCCACAAAACGCGTAGGGCAGCAGCAGGCTTGGATTTCTTGCCGATGTCGTACGCCCACGGCTCCGGTGGGCGGCCGGAGGAGCGCACCATGAATAGCTGGCCCTCCTCGGGTCGCACGACACGCCCGTTGTAACTCCGCGCATCCACGGTGCAAGTAACGGGCTGCAGAATTTTGATGATCCGCAGATGAATCACCCGACGGCCGGCGTGTTCGCTGAGCGTCGAGCGCTCGAGACGGGCGATACCGGAGCCTAGAGAGGGTAAGTAAGACTGTTTGATGGTGATTTGAGTTGGACACTGTACCAGTCCACGGAAAATAGGCTTTTTCACCTCGTGTCTGATTCTTGAACAGATTGGACATATTCACGTCGTGCAGTTGCTGCCCAATGACTGCGAAATGTATCGGACTCGAGAAATTGACCAGAAACGGCGAATCGAGATGAAACAGTGTGTACTGGGGGTGTATTCGTGCTGTCTGACGAAAGACATCTCTACACCGCGACAGTTGTTCGGGTGTCATCAGATTTTCGTGGATAAGCTGCTCGCCGATGAAAGCGTACTTGTCGCGGCACGCCACCTGCGCTAGTAGGATTTGCCACGGGAATCCAGATGGGGCGAGCAAATCCTGGCCGGAGAGGAACGATGACGGCGAACTATGGGGGGTAAGACGGAAGCGTATACTGCCTTCCAACGGTCCCGCACGAGAGTCAGAGTGGTAGTACAAGAATCCGCGAGAGTAGTCTGGAAATCGAATATTGACGGACTTCAAACCCGGAGGCGAGTGCGAGACGTAAAAGATACCAGGGCCGCGCTTGGAGACGGGGAATTCGATCGTGAAATTCGTTTTTCTCGAGATATCGATATAATCTGCGGGTGTGATGAGCGACGGCTTCAGGGTGGAGACTTTCGGCCGAATCCAATGTGCTCTGGACCTGAATCTGTCATTCAGCCTTCGGAGGAGGCCTGAGTGTAAGACGGACGCACGCGACTGTGAATGCGGGCTTTCTGCTCGGAGAATATATAAGCCGAAGTCGCTACCTGACTCCGTAAATCACACGCACCGCGGGGCGCCCTCCATATCGGATGTGGCAGAGTACCGGCAGTTGTATATTCCAGGCTGGATTAGTTCGTGAAGAGGGCGCCTCGCGCCTCGCAGCGCCCACACATGGTGGGTGTTCATGGTGGTTGATGCGAGGACGTGCTCCTGACATGATGCCAGTGATGCATCACAAAGGCAAACTATGTTCGGCATTCTCGGCAGCCCTGCAACCTTACAACCGCTGAAATTTAGATGGCTGACCGGACGATATTAGGTTCTGAATTAGGGGGGTAAATCACCCTGCCGGACAATACTCAGCATTATGCTCTGAATACTCTTCATTTCAGAGGGTCACACCGAAGCTTTCAGTCGTCGAGGAATGTTGCCTTTGTCCGGCATGCCTTTACCGAAATAGAGAGACGCAGGTTAGAGAGGGAATCAGGAATTCCACGTGGATGCGTCAGATTACAGCCTGTTCGACCCAGGCCCGACTCATGGTTTAAAACATGGGTCCGCGACGATCCATTTTGCCCGCGTCAATTCCTAGATTTCATGGGCCGAGTAATTGCTTTGGTCCAGCTTTGATTACGTGGTCACCCAATACTCAGATGGACATGGGGGCTGCGCAAGATTCGTGGCGGGCGGAGTGCAGGGAGAGCGAACCTGCGGCCCGGATGAGTCCAACTGCTTTCAAGATACGCACCTGGGCTGCGCCTACGACTCCGACGTGCCAAAGCGGCGCTGGGGCGACGCCACGCGGCCTCCCACTCCACCAGACGGCGAATCAGGGTTCGGCTTCGCATAGGCGCGCTTGTGCTTGATGAAAGGAAGTGCGGCGTCCTAGGACATGTTGTGGATGAGGTAGGCGATAACGATGCACACGGTGGTTTCGGGGGGCCCTGAAACATTCCTGAAATTATTAGTTCAAGGACCAGTTACTGGAGTCCTGAAAATGCACCTGAAATGTTAATTATCTGCACGCCTGAAGCTGGAGCCGAAACTACCCGATTTGGGTATATTTTCGGCACCTCTGATTTGTTTAATTTCAGATGCAGTTTTAGCCCACCTGAAGTTGCTACTGAAACCAATAGTTTCAGGATCAGGAGCACTTTCAGTGTGTCCCAAGCTTATTGTTTCAGCAGCCCCGGAGCCAGCGCCGAGAACAATAAGTTTCGGATCCGGGTTTCCGGCGTGCCGAAACTGATTCTAGGCCGGCCTAGAGTGCTCTAGGCCTAGTTTGCGCAGTGCCAAATCAGGTGCCGAAGCTTATTGTTTCGGAAGCCGGTCCCGGGCTTGCCGAAACAATAGGTTTAGGGCAGGCTAAAGCTGCTTCTGAAATCAATAGTTTCAGGAGCAGCTTCAGGTGGCCCTAAATCACTTCTGAAATCAGAAATTTCAGACATGCTGAAAACATACCCGAATCAGGTAGTTTTGGCCTCAGCTTCAGGCTTGTGGAAACTTTATATTTCAGTTATGTTTTCAGGTCTATGTATCTGGAGACCTACACTAAAGAGTTCAGGAACGTTTCAGGGTGCCCCGAAACCTCCCAATTTGTCAGGTGATGCTGGGCAAGTGGGAGACACCCCAAGCGTGAGTGTGTTAGGCATGTGGGACTAAAAGAATGAAAGAAGCCGCAAGCACACCTTTGTCAGTGGAGAATACGCCCTCCCCGCGGCGCAGTGGACGCTTGACGTACACACATGCGGCCTCGAGGTGCGGGCGCAGGTCGACCGATTCCTTGTCGCGCGCGGATGTCAATCTTGTACCTGACGAAGCTGTCCTCCTTTCGTTCCGCCGGAACCCAAGACGGGCCCGAGGGGTGATATTGTACGCGCAAAAGCGGTTGGTTGTTCACGGCGGAGAGGCACTGGCCGGAAGGCGCGCGCCGCGTATACATACGCCAATGTAAAGTCGCTGCGTAAACCAGACATACTGTGGGGCTCCCTCCACATTGGACTTGGCTTGGTATTGGCGGATGTAGATTCTACTCAAGGCTGTACGTGATTCAGAGAGCACCGTGCGCGGCGCAGGCCCACATCGTCGTTGGTGGTCAGGATGACTTCGTGATGCCAGTGATGCATCACAAGAGCACACATCCTCGGCATTCTCCGCGGCTTGAATTGAATCCATTGCGCAAAACCTTCCGACCCTGCGAGAATTGCTCCCGGAAGTAGAACGCGGTATGGTCCGACCTCGACTCCGAGTCCTCAAATTATGTGGAGTTATAACGCGGCGGTACCGAAGAATCGAACTCCTAGGACGCAAACCCAAATAATATTGCCCGTACCCTCGTTTCGAAGCTGACCTTTATCGCACCATCACTTCGCACTTAAAAAATCTTTTCGGCAGTCCAGAACCGGTGTGCCTTCCGGCGCAGGAGTTGTGTTTTTCATCGCAGATTCAAGTAAACTTGAGCGCCGCTGTAAATGAGAACATGGGCTAGTGGAGAAGATGATTCTTCGGCGCAGGCCAGAATATTTTGGACGAGGTTGCGTGCGCACATAGAAATTGGCGAGTATGTGCCACTCATGAACTGCAAGATAAGGGCTCGGACGCGCGTGGTGCGGGTCTCCCGTTCGGATACAGCCCCGTCTGTTCGTGTCGGGCCCCAGTCATGATCGATTTCATGTACAGAGTTGTTTTCTGTGTCAAGGAGGAAAAGGATCGTGTATTTTCGAGATCTCACCCTCGGACGCGCGGCGCTTGAACCTCACGCGCTTTTGGGGCGGAGTCTGGGGCCTTTCCTGGGGCGGACTCTCAGCACTCTCAGCCTTCACAGCTGGGGCACCAAGTCAGCGAAAAAAATACGACCGCCAAGAACTAGACCCCTCACCGGCTGGCCCCAAGAGCGGAACATTCGGTCCATAGTGGGTGCGGAGGACCTCGAGCTTCGCGGTCTCGACATTGAGGTCGCGGGAGCGCCAGTCGACGGAGTTGTCACCCCAATCAGTTGCCTGGGGTGTGTACCGCGCTGTCCGTGGTGTATGGCCGACAGATCCTTGTGGCCCTTTTCCACGGCCTGGCAGAGAAAGAAGCAAATCGGACTTGCCGGTTAAACGAAGGCTGCTGACTCACCTCGTATATTGCGGGGAGGGCCGCCGTGACAATTGGATGAAGGGCGTACCGGTCAAAGCTGCCGTCCTCATTCATGATCGGCACGCCAGAAACCCCCTCCGTGTTTAGCGTATCGATGAACCGTTGAAACGCGAGGGTCATGGTGTCCGCGAAGCGCTTTCTCTTCACCATCGCATGGATGGAGGTGACGTCGTTGTCGCAGGTGGTGGCAGCTTCTTGATTGGACCTCCCTGCGGCCGGTGGATATCGCACCAGTACATCCAGGGCTTGAAGTTATGGAACGCGCGGATCACGCCCAGGAACGCGTCCCAGAAAGCATACATACCTTCGGCACGTTCTTCCATGAGGCGGCTGATGTCGAATTTCAATATCTCGTATGCGGCGTTGACGCCCAGTGTGTATCTGTTCCGAAGCTTCTCATTGTTAGTGTTGGTGGGGGAGACAATGAAGTTGAACGCGCTCCGCTCGAAGGCGGCGCGGAGAGTGGGTAACCTGTTGAACGGATGGTCGGCGTCGGTCTCGTACAGGTGGCTCGGGCAGATCTGCTGGTGGCGCAGCTGCGTCTGCGGTTTCCTCCAGTCCGGGTCGATGTCCTTGCCGACCTGCCATGCCACCTGGGCCCAATCGGCGAGCGTTTCCTGCACCTTCGTGTTCTGTACCTCGTTCAACCCTCTTTTCTTCTCGTCGAACTTGGTCTTCAAGATCTTGTCGATCTCGGGCAGGTGCGGGATGAGGATGAGTGTCCGGTTCTCGAGGATGAATTGACAAATCTGCAGGGAAAAAATCAGCAAGGCAGAATCGGAGGACTGGCTCGGACGCTCACATCGGCCCAGAGCTCGCCCACATCCGGGGACACAATCGGAAAATTTTTAGACAAGGACCAGTACTGGAGGCCCTCCATTTTGACCGTGGTGAGCGACCAGCCGTTTTTGACCTCGTAGCCCTCGAAGTACGCCAGGTGCTGCAGTATCAGTCAGGTATCCGAGGGAGCGCTGTAGTCTCCAGTCGCTCTGGCCTTGCTCCCAGCCCTCTGCGTCTTGAAGTCAAGAAGGCCCGGTACAACGCGAGCGGCAATCTGTCGGTTTGTTGAAGCGAATAGCTCCCCTAAAATGAGTTGAGAAACGTACCATGGTGAGCGCCGGAGTGAGCTCGCGAAGGACGTGGTAGAGCGCCACGAGGTACCCCGGGCAGAAAAGAGGTGTGTGTCCAGACAAAGGAGGGATGAACGGATAGCCGTCCAGGAGGCCGCCGAACAGCAACGCAATCCTGGCCTCGACGTCACCGAGAACCCTGCACTCTGCCTCATCCTCGGAGTCGAATTTCTTCCTATCCGCCCAGGTCCGGATCTTCTGGTTCACGTCGTCCTGGTAAGCTTTCATGGCGTCACGCCAAATGCCGCTCTCTGGTTGCGCGAAATATGACATGGCACCGAAAAGATGGTCGCGGAAGGCCTCCTGGAAGAGCTCGACAAGTTCGGGAAGGAGCTGGTAGGCCCAATACCCCTCACTGGAAGCATCTCGCAGGGCTTCGGCGACGCGATCACGGGCATTCGCGCCATTGTCACTTTCTGCCAGCAACTCGGAAACAGCGTCCGCTGTCAGGTCGTCCGCGCCAGCAACGAGCCAATGAAGCTGGCAACAGCCGCCGACGACGAACGGGGACATGACCTGAATAGAAAAGAAACAAAGATCAGTCAGGGACAGGACACGAGCGACGCGACACTTGCCCCCCAGGCGGTCTCCTTGATGTCCAGGATCTGCTTGGGCACGAGACCGGCGATTGCAAACTGCTGGTTGTCGTGGAGAAGTGCAAAGACATCGACAATGTCCCTATGCTTGAAAAGGAGGGTCGTAACGTCCCCGGGCATCTGCGAGGACGCGTATGCCAGAATGCTCTGACGATCCTCCACTGTGACAGCGGCGCGGAGAGTCCGACAAATGCTATTGAAAGCGTGAAGCGGAGTATCTGGGAAGCTGCTGAGCACGTTGTTGCTCGAAAGCTGGAGGGTGACCGATTGCTTGGTCTTGGGATCGTTGAGAAACGCATCTTTATTGAAGGTGCATGAGCTCAAAACAAAAAAAAATCAAAGAGCAACGCAGAGCTTACTATCGTAGAAGGCGACGAGCCACGTCCCCTTCTGTGTGAGAACTTTTTCTAGTGCCTCCTTCCGCTCCTCGCTGGACGTAGACCGCTTTTTCATTTTACCGATCGCCTTCAGTTCGTGACGTTCGTCGAGGGTCGCTTTAAAAAATGTCTTGAGGGCGGCGACCCGGTGCCTGCCGCCGAACTGGATGATCTCATGCGTGTTGCATTCATCCTTGACCAGGTTCCAGCGGACGGATTTGAAGGGTCCTCGGTCGCGGGTCAGGCTGTCCATGTTGATGAGGGCGGGATCGACAACGTATAGTAGCGCGTGATCCGGATCATTCCGGAGAAGTCCTTCGCCGTTCGGCCCCGCGATATTGAGAAACTGGTTGAGGGCCTCCCTCCGTTCGGACCTCTGCAGAGGTCCGAACTCAACCTTGGGCCCATCGCGCCTCAGGTAGTCGAGGCAGACCGAGCAAACGGCGTAGCCGAGGAAACGAGCGTGGGCGGCCATCGACTGGCCAGCCACCACAGTTGGGGCCAACTGGAGCAACATCAATTGATGTAAGCGTCGGGCCCGTTAAAACCAAAATGAAAAACTCGCCGCTCGTGCCTT
The DNA here is from genome assembly GCA_029378255.1 of Mycena rosella. Classification (NCBI taxonomy): domain Eukaryota; kingdom Fungi; phylum Basidiomycota; class Agaricomycetes; order Agaricales; family Mycenaceae; genus Mycena; species Mycena rosella. Next base: position 264,664 of record JARKIE010000004.1, on the reverse strand, counting down.
CTTCTCTTCCCTCTCCTGTCTCGCCGTCTCATTTTCTTCGTCGGTCTAAAGGGCGAGTGTATTTAGCGTCCGCATGAGAAATAAGGATGTTGAAAAATGGAATTTGGGACGCGCCTTCTTCTTATGAGGCTGGACAAGGTTCGGTAAGCAAGGTAAAAAAATGAGCAAACTTGGACCAAACAGGAACGCACTCGGGTGTTCGGCATAGAGATGGGGGGATGATGGCTTGCGCCAAAGACGTGGCCCTTTTGTAGCTCGTTACGTGCCGTTGATAGCCGGTTACTCTTTCTAGACTCCGCTCTCTACTATAGCGCTTATCTATATGACGGCATTGAATGAGCACGTGCACATGGGTTCCCCGTCTACGTAGTACGTTGCAGCCGTGGATGCGACCAATGCTTTCCCCTCAACTAACCAACCAATTCTATGGTTAAAACTGCTTCGAATGGGAATGGGCGGCGCAATTTTCGACTGGCTGCGCATGTTATACCGCCGAATGTAATATTATGTCCGGCTTGGGGACTTGAAATTAGACGAATTCAATGCTTTTATTGGCTTACTCACCGGCGGCCCTGCTTCTTCCAGTCCTTTGGAACCTGTTCATGGCCGAACTGATCATGTTGCCACTGCCAGATCCGGACGACGCTATCCTTTCGGAGGTTAGAATGGCCATTATGGCTCAAGCAGACGATGTACTCCTCATCTCGCTCTCAGCCGCCGGCCTACAGCGCGAGTTGAATGCATTAAGTCAATGGTGCTCCAAAACTTTCATTATCATCAAATTGATCAAGACGGTGAGTTTGCTATTTGTATCCGTGCCTCGACCGCTCCCCGAATTTCGCCTAGCCAGTAATGTTCTGTCCATAGTGGAACACGAAAAGTATGTTGGATTCCATATCCGTATGGATACTCGAAACATTTACAAGGAGAAAGCAAGCACAGCTCGGTACTGCGCGCATCGAATCATGGGCTTGAAAGATTCAACTGGCCGGTTGACGCAAAGGAATACAAACAGCTTTACATGGCTCGGGTTGACTGTCACCTCATCCATGGATGCGAGGTTTTACCAGACAGCGAAGATATTCATGTTAAAGAACTTTGGGATATCCAAGTCAGCTGCCTTCGCTAAATTTTGAATGTTCACTCCCAGTCTATGCTCGCACCCATATTCACCGAAACTGGGATCATGCCTCTGCGAGTCCGACGCTATATGGTTCTGCTCGTATATCTTCAATATCTCCTCGGTCTTACATTACCACACTTGGCGCACGCATGTCTCAACAGCTCAATTGAACTGGCTCGCCGCGGAAAGAAGTCCTGGTTCGGAGATTTATGTACAGCAGCATCCAAGCTACCTTTCGAATGCCCGCCTCCACAGATTCAAGACACAAATTCAGAGAGCATCAAGGCGTACGCAAAATCTGTGGAAGTCTTAGCATTGGAATGGCTACAGCGTCAGGTTGACTCCTCCGAAAAACTTTACTTGTTGCATGGACGCCGTGAACCTCAGAAACATAAACCTCCAACGGCAATTACACTTTATCTACGGCACTACTTATTTATGATGAGAGCACAGAAACATAGAGAGCTCCACTCACCTGCTAGCTGTGGAAAAGCTCCGCCATGTTGATCATGCACATCAACCAGTACCTCGCGAAGCGCGCCCGTGTCGTTTTTGTTTGAATGCCGTGCGCAATATTTTTCTGGAGAAACTTCTGCGGACCGTTCCTACATTGCAACAGCAAATGGCAGAGCTAGACAGCACATCATTCCTGATGGCTATCATCTACCAGCGCTCCACGATCGTACTTGTGGCTAAAATTGTGCACGACGTTCTCGAGGTGTTCTACTCTGTTCCAATTTACCGTCCAAGCGCAAGAGAGAAGGTCGTGTGAAGGGGACTTATCTCGGCCAAGGGGTGCTTTTACTAATCGCTTTCAGACGTCGACTGGGTTCTACAGCGAGGCATGAGCGGCTGAAAAGCTACTTGTGCACGTGGTATCTGCGAGCTCGGCTTGGAAGATGTACGAAGGCCCAGGGGCGAAGGTGTAATTCAGCTTACTTTGTACACCGGGACAACTCCTGGAAACCGGTGTTCGTTATTCGGATCGTGCCGTGTACCTCCACCTACCTACCTACCTACCGCCATCGTCGCATCATCCGAAATCGGAAACATTCGGAACAGTGGCTGAAATCGGAAAAAACGAATCGTCCCTCTAAGTCAGGAGTCGCTCGGCGGAAACAGGTCAAGCCATCACGCATCATGATCTACTTTCATAACCCGGCACCATTTTATTTTACTTAGCACTTGCGGACGAGTGTGTGCCGTCGGAGATGCAACTTGCCAGTCTATGTAGACCTTGAAAACAGACCCCGCTTGGCTGACTCGGGCCCCAGCCATGATTGCTTCGCCGTAGGCTTTTCTTGTGTCAATTCACGGAAAGGCATCTGCCTTCATCATAATCGAATTGAAGTAACTTCAGCAGAATATTGTGCCCGTGCAACTCAGGCCCCAGCCCCCGTCTTGAACTTTCCGAATTTTTGGCTATGTACGGCGGAATCAGAGGACTGGAGCACACCTGCGCATAATAGATGGGCTTACTAACAGAGTTGATCCCGGTTGGCTAGTGAGATGGGATGGCATGTGGTGGGAAACATGTTCAGTAGAGGAGACTCCGCTTCAGCCGACATACATATCTTGATGAACCAAGAAGGCTCGAGTTTGTGGTTGGACAACAGAGCCAGAGAATCTCAGCAAAATCACCCCACAAATTCAACGGAGCGGCAGTGATACGTAGATAGGTCGTTCTAATCTTGTTGTTGAGCTGTGCGCATGGAAATTGTTGAGTATGAGCCACTCATGAGCGGTGCGCATCTACGTCCACTGAGCTTGTTTCAAGGGATACCTCGAAGGCAGATCATGTCTGTTCGAATTAGGCCCGAATCATGGACGTTGTCTGTTTTCAATCTCTACCGCACGCCCATCAGATTGAGTACGAAGAACGCACCGTTCGAATCAGGCCCGAGCCATGGCCTGTATCCGACCAATTTCTTTCTGCGTCGATTCATGGCAAAAGAGGACTTGGCAGGGACTCGGGAATAGATCTCGCGCATGGAGGGTATTTGCATCCATTGTAATCGCATTGATGTGTCTTGCCTGTTCGACTTAGGCGCGAGTCATGTGCTTCCCGTACCTTAATCTTTTTCTGTTGAGTTTGAGGTGAATCGCAGACGCTCTGGTGTGCTGAGTTGGAACAGCCCACCGCTTGATCTTCCTCGGCCCGTGAAACAAAAAAAAACCCGAATTTCCGTTACACCGCATCTCGGGTACCAGATGTGAACCCCAGCAAATTGACGAAGCGCCATCGTACATGAAGCTCAAGATCCAGCGCTCCGCCTTCAGGATATGCGTATCCCACCCAGAACGGAGAGTCGCGAGCGGGCGAGCCTATACACAGTGCAAACATACTGTAACGAGGATTCAAACCTCCCGACACTTAACGGGAACATTCTGAAATGCACCACTACATCATGAGTATATATTGATAAGCCGCATGCTGGTATGTATAAGCATTCTTGGAGTAATTTATCGTGAATCACAGGTCATTTGGAGACAATTGGGAGTGGAGGGACATAAATGCTATGATATGCGTGAATTGTCCCACAAAACACGTAGGGCAGTAGCAGGCTTGAATTTCTTGTCGATGTCGTACAACCACGGCTCAGGTCGGGCGCCGCGGAAGCGCACGGTCAATAGCTGGTCCTCCTGGGGTCGCAGGAAACGCCCGTTGTAACCCCGTGCATCCATGGTGCAAGTAACAGGCTGCAGAAGCTTGACGATCCGCATATGAAGCACCCGGCGGCCGGCGTATTCGCTAAGCGTCGAGCGCTCGAAGCGGGCTATACCCGAACCTAGAAAGCATCAGTACAGTTATTTGGTGGCTATTTGACTGGGACACTGTACCGGTCCACGGAAAATCGCCCTTTTCACCTAGTGTCCGATCCCGGAACAGAGTATCCATCTGCACGGAGTGCAGATGCTCCCCAACGACTGTCAAATGCACCGGACTCGAGAAATTGACGAGAAAGGGAGAATCGAGGCGAAACAGTGTGTACTGGGGGTATATCAGACCACCAAAAACAGCTCGACATCGCGCTAGCTGTTCGGGTGTCACCAGATTTTCGTGGATAAGCTGCTCGCCGATAAAAGCGTAATTGTCGCGGCACGCCACTTGCGCCAGTAGGATCTGCCACGGGAATCCAGATGGGGTGAGCAAGTCCTGGCCAGAGAGGAACGATGACGGCGAATTATTAGGGGTGAGACGGAAGCGTATACTGCCTTCCAACGGTCCCGCACGAGAGTCAGAGTGGTAGTACAAGAATCCGCGAGAGGAGTCCGGAAATCGAATGTGGACACCCTCTGAGCTATTAGGGTGATGCTTCGCGTACGGAATACTACGGACGCTCTTGGATACCGGGAATTCGATCGAGAAATACATTTTTCGCGAGATGTCAATATAATCGGTGGGTGTGATGAGCGCCGGCTTCAGGGTGGAGACCTTCCGCCGAATGCGATGCGCTCTAAAGGAGAGACTGTAATTTAGCCTTCCGATGGTTAACGAATGCAAGTCGGACGCACACGGCTGTAGACCCTCTGCGCCAAAGCGTAAGCCGAAGTCGCTGCATGATCCGTAACTTAGACGCACTGTAGAGCTCGCTCCGCCTCGGGGGATGTGGAATACTGGCGGGTGTAGATCCAAGGCCATGTGTGTATCTGCAGAGGGCGCCGTACGCGTCGTAGCGCCCATACACGGGTGTTCATGGTGGTTGATGACGGGCTGGCGAGGCCCACGTGTGGCGTGATGCCAGTGATGTATTACAAGGACAAAGTGGCTTCGGCAGTGTCGGCAGCCGGAATTGAACCATAATCACCAGTGTGCACAGAACCTCTAACACAACGGCCGGCGAGGCAGGTGCGCCGTACGCCATGACAGAGTGCTTAGCCTATTGTCGATCCTGGGGTATCCTGCTCAGCGTGGTGTTTTGAAACCAATTCGTCGTTCAAAAGCAAGTCAAAAGCAAGTACTAACAAGACCGCCAGAGCGGTGAACCGCGCAGCTGGTTAGAAACAGTCAACTGAACAGCGCGGTGGTGCAGCGGCGCCCGTGAATACAGCTATGGGGTTTGTCTTAGCTTTGATGAGCCACCCCAATGTTACCTGCTCAGTCGAATGCAACCGGTTGAACGAAATAAACTTATCAGCTTTGGTGGGAAGGAAGGCTCGGTCGCGGTGCACATCTGCGACTGATATTTTGAGCCAGCATCGGACTAGACGATGCCTGTTCGACTCCATTCATCCTTTCCCCCGTTTGTCTCTCTGTGTGCAGGCTATACAAAGGATCACATCTGGACGGTTACCAAGGATAGGGGCAGACCAGCCCATGGGTGAGTGATGTATCACTAGCTTCTGATTAGAGACGTGCAAGGATACATCATACGCTCTCCCACAGAGATATGCATGATGTATCAGCTCAGATGTCTCCCCTACTGGGTTTACCAGTGCCCAGAACTGATGTGCGTCGCTTGCGCAGCCGCTTTGGAAAACACCATCAATAAAGCGCTGACATGCCCATCTGATTTGATGAGACGACGAGCTCGAGCTCTCGACGCTGCCATCAACGACGAGCAGCCTCGTTTTCAAATTTGATGCCGATCACCACAAAAAATGTAGGCTGGGCAGCGGCGTTGAATACAATACCATTCCTGTAAGAGAAATGAGGTTTACGGAAGTGTGCGATGGGAATTGCACAAATATAATACCTCGAGAATGAATATATTTGAGTTCAGGAACCCCTATATAATCAGTCAACCGATACGTGGGTAACTTGAATGATAGCTTCACCAAGTTAAAGACCGGATCTAAGTCGTACTTCAAGTCTAGCAACCTGAAAGCAGGGAATAGATGAGAAGCTCTAAGTATACTGCAAGGTCTAGCAACGTCACAGCAGAAGCAAAGCAATTCTAATTGTACTACAAGGTCTAGCAACGATGCAGCAGAAGTAGTGTGTACTGTCAGGTCTAGCAACATTACAGTGGAAAGTAGGAAATCAAGTGAGGCTTGGCGTCACTGAAAGGGAGCTGGCTGCTCGGAGATCCCACAGATGTGCGGTTCAGATAGGTGTATTGGCAAAGATGTAAGATTGGATGTCTACAGAGGGGAAGACACTCCTCTTATATACTACTAGCTACTGACTGAGTCATAATTAAATGACTCACTGTGACTCAGACTGACTCCAATGACACTGCAATGCACTGGAAATGCGGGAGTGAGTCACGAGGCAGTGTTCAACCGTGAGAATAATAATAATATGGTGCCGGTTCATGGTCGCACAGCCGGAATCGTGTGTGGCTATGCATCAAGAGTGCATGGAGTCTAACTAACAGGCATAGGTAATAAAAACTGCATATAAATAAATAAATCACTAAGATCCATCACATAGCCCTCCCAGACTGCATGTACTCCGAGAAAGCTGTAGCAAAATAATAACTACTGCAAGGAAAAAAACTTCAGCCAAGGGTCCTTAATCATCACTGTCTGCGTCCGCAGGATCAAGGCTATAATACAAGTCATTATAACCCTCCTGGGCTTCTTGGATCTCGTGCTCATTCATCGAGTCCGCGAGCCTGGCTCTATCGGCCCGGATTCCCTTGAATGCATATCGGCATTCTTCGTCCCAGTGTTTGCCACTTCCACAGTGTCTGCAAGGACGAGCACCTTTCGATTGAGGGGTAGCCTTTCTTGAAACATTCCCGTCATCCTTGGGAAATTTCGGAGGTTCTTGGTTCCGCGACCAACCAACCAGATTTGCTCGAGCATCTTGAATAGTATGTCTCGAATACTCCCGGGTGCGATCATCGTGAGAACGATCCCTGTCATGACTGGGCTCCAGTTTAATCAAGGCCTCTTCATGGTACCGAATTGCTGACTGGAATTCGACAACATCCTGATACATTTGGGTAGTCAATATGGTGTTCCAAAGGGAAGGAGCGCCATCCATAACCTCCATAATTATCTCGGAGTCATCCAGTGTGTACACGGTGTTCAACAGTTCAGTTTTGCGAATAAAGTATTCACTTGGTGTCTCACGGGCATGCCCATAATCACGATAAGTAGCTTTATTTGCTCTACCTCGCTGTCTATCGAGCCACTTCCTGTTCAAGAAGTAAGTTGAGAAGGCCTTTCGCAAGGTATCCCAATTTTGTTCTATCCCTGAGCGGTAGCTGATAGGCAAAGACCAGTACCAGATTTCTGCATCACCCTCCAAGCGCTTTGGAACGATGCGCCCAAGTTGGCAGAAGACGGTGGCAGACTCCCGTGCAATGTCATTGATCTTCAGAAGCCAACGAACGATCGTGTCTGTGTTCCCGTCCCACTTGGGTACATTGTCATATTTCAACTTCAAGTCAAAATGTGGCTCTTTAGCAGGACCAGATTTATCGTTAGCTGTATCATATGAGTCGCGATGAAGGCTAGGTTGATCGAAATTACCATGATTGTTACCGGAGGGTCTTCTGGGAGCGTAGCGAAGCCGACGTCTGTAGCTATCACGAGAGTCATCGCTGTCACTGGAATCACCATCAGGTGGATTCGGTGTGCCTTGTCGATGAAGAGGTGTGCGACGCGAGTGTATAGGAAATGTGGGGTCCTGCCCCTGACCGCGAGAATAGCCAGACGATAGATGCGGGGGTAGCTCTCTGCCTGACTGAGGGTCTTGCGAGCCCATTCGTCGCATCTGATCTGCCTCTTCTGGTTCCTCAGTAAGGTGCATTCTACGAGATGGGGATTCAAAAATTGTAGCCATGGGTGTGAGAAGCTCAGACATCCTAGGGTTATTTTTTGGAAGCCCATTATTTCTCGCAGAACGACCAAGTCGGACTGAGGTGTCCCGTGTGAATGGCTTACGGGGCGGCTCATTCGAGGGATTGGCTTGGGAGGGTACTCCGGAGCTCTGAGATACCAGGGCTGCTGAAACACTCTGTGAACGTCGAGAATATATCTCTGCAGCTTGCATGACTTCGTGGTTCGAATCACGAGGTTTGCGACCAACAAAGTCATGATATCTGTCCAACATGTACAGGAAATTCTCAACCTCAGCTCTGAAGCAGACTGCAAGAATTTCGAAGTTGTTCAAGGAGTAAAATCCCTGGATATCTTCGTCAGCACCCCACGATGGAAGCGATGGAGGGGACTTTCCGGCGATCCGGAATGAATCTTCTGCATCGACTTTGCGGCCAAACAGAACTCGGAGGAGAACTTCATAGTCATCGAATGGAAGTCGATAGCCAGGTCCTCCAAGGCCTATTCGTTCTCGTGTTTGCGCCCGGTTGAAGACGTTCTCCAGCAGTTCCAATTCGACAGGAAATACTGACACGAACAATCGTCTGGTGGCCAACCCCGCAGAGAGTAGATAGTTCTTTCCCAGTGCTGTCAATCCTTTGACCAATGCTTCGTTGCGTCTTGCCTTAATTTGACGATTAGTACCAATCTTTGCTACTGATCTCAGTGTTGGAATGTCCAAGTCCACTGTCAGAATTGGTGCAGATCGGTCCATGTCATCTGGGTCAAGGGCACCGGTAAGGTCTTGAAGGGATTCGAGCTCGAATACATCCGTGGGATTGAGGGTGGAATCTCTAGGATCAGCATGATGCGCGGGCGGCGGAGTAGAGGTGAGTGGTCTGTGCCTGGTATTGTCGGGATTGTTGCCAAGAGGAGATGGACGAGCTTGTTCCGTCTGTGTTGCCATAATAAATTTATATCGGAGGACTGTTTAAGCAAAGAGTTCCCAATGTGTCCACCAATGTAAGAGAAATGAGGTTTATGCAAACGTACAATTAAAATTGCACAAATGTAATACCTCGAGAATGAATATATTTGAGTTCAGGAACCCCTATATAATCAGTCAACCGATACGTGGGTAACTTGAATGATAGCTTCACCAAGTTAAAGACCGGATCTAAGTCGTACTTCAAGTCTAGCAACCTGAAAGCAGGGAATAGATGAGAAGCTCTAAGTATACTGCAAGGTCTAGCAACGTCACAGCAGAAGCAAAGCAATTCTAATTGTACTACAAGGTCTAGCAACGATGCAGCAGAAGTAGTGTGTACTGTAAGGTCTAGCAACATTACAGTGGAAAGTAGGAAATCAAGTGAGGCTTGGCGTCACTGAAAGGGAGCTGGCTGCTCGGAGATCCCACAGATGTGCGGTTCAGATAGGTGTATTGGCAAAGATGTAAGATTGGATGTCTACAGAGGGGAAGACACTCCTCTTATATACTACTAGCTACTGACTGAGTCATAATTAAATGACTCACTGTGACTCAGACTGACTCCAATGACACTGCAATGCACTGGAAATGCGGGAGTGAGTCACGAGGCAGTGTTCAACCGTGAGAATAATAATAATATGGTGCCGGTTCATGGTCGCACAGCCGGAATCGTGTGTGGCTATGCATCAAGAGTGCATGGAGTCTAACTAACAGGCATAGGTAATAAAAACTGCATATAAATAAATAAATCACTAAGATCCATCACAATTCCAGTGGTCTGATTGAACAGAATGTATTTGAATGGCCTACTATATTGATATTAATCCGAGAAAATCGATAATACATCTACCGGCACAAAATCTGCTCCGTTTCCGCCCCCACATGTGCCCCGTCTCGGTCCCCCATGCACTCCACTCCCTCCCAATCACGGCTTCGCACAATCAGTCCTGGTCCAGCGGCGATCGTTTACACGAAAAGGAAGGGGAGCTCTCCAGCGGTGATTCCGGCTGCCTGGGTTCCCCGCATGCCGCAGGTGTGTCCGTTTACATGCGACAAAGTGGTCGGCACTCACCAGGGTACACTGACGTTTGCAGCGCGCGGTACCGTGGGCTCGTGCTGCACGTGCCGGCTATCGTGCGTTGTAATTTGGGACCCTGGCGCGGTTGTCGGTTGTCGGGCCATGTGAATCGAGGCGCCAAAGGATTATAACCGCCCGCTCTCACGCGGCCGATAAACGGCGACATTTGCCTCAGAGCCTCGTGGCTTGGTACGTGAATTTGGACGGCTCGTCGAGCGGCAGGACATCATAGATGAGGGATCCGACATGCTCCGAGCCAATACCTTCATACTGGAACTGCTGGTGGTGGTACTGGAACAAGAAAAGCCAGGTCGGTGATGGATGCGGTTTAGAAGAGGGTGATTGTCACGCATGTAACGATGTGATGTTCTCGCTCAGGAAACTTAGGAACACAAAGAATGGTGTCGTTGAACCGAACCCGGTGCCGTGTAAAAAAAAATCTGAACAACCAGAACCACTAGGTTTGTCGTCGCCGATCCAATAGTGATTTCAATTTCGATAATTTCGGATGTTCATTTTTTGTTAGGAACACGAAGAACAGCATCGTTGGACCGAACCAGGGCTGCTATTAAGATTCTGAGTAGACAGAAGGTCTTATATTTCAGTCGCGCCCCCTGCTGTGCGGTCAAATGTGAATATTCCCCATTTTTGCTGGTTACGAACACCACAAATCCGACTTCTGAACGCGCCCAAAGCCCCAGTTCAAACATCCAAACCTGTAGAGCATGTATACGGAGGCATGCGAGTAACATATTGTCGACAATCTATGAAAATACAGCTGATTTTTTTCAGAGTCATAATTTCTCAAGTTCGAAGCTGTCCCAAACACTAGAATGGGTTTGAGAACATTTCGTGCAGTTTTTCGTGCCACTTTTTTTGTCCTTCTCCGAAAATAATCTAGAATGATGAAAATAGTGTACATCAACATGTTTGTCATATATGAAGGGTAGGAAGGTTCTAAATTCATTCTATTTCTTCAATTTGCTGCAATGATCCTCGGTTTCAAATCCCATCAATTCATCGCGTTGTGGAGGGTATTTGCAGCCGAATGTCGGACCAAGGATACTGAATCGAGTACTTCGGACTATGAGCTTCGTTATAATGTGATGGTTGAACGGATTCACGGGTAATCCGAGGGGTACACTGGGTTGGCATTAATCACTGAGTGGATACAAGAATAGGCCGGGATGGACTGGGGACATCGGGAAACCACCGATTATGAGAGTCCGACAGCTTCATAAATACTCTAAGATGCATATTACCATGATACCATACTCCAAAAAAATCTAGGGCCCGGTCGAACACATTTTGATAAGGCCTGCCATTTTACGGCGCTCAGGTCACAGTGCGGCAAGGGAGGGTAGTTCAAATGATTGGAATCCTCTCATTTGGAGGCAGATGCCCACAGTTCAGTCAATATGCAGCAGGTAGGCTTCAGGGACCGCAGGAGGGTGGATTGAGTGCACGGGGGTCAAGCCGAGGGTTGCCGATTAAAGCCGTAGAGAACGGCCTGGGACGCGGCGTGGGACGGTGGGGGGCGGGATTATGGCAGGAAAAAATCAATTCCTAAGGGTAACCCGATGCAGTGCAAGGGCAGGAGTAGGCACGCGGATCGGGCACACGACTGACGCACGCCGAATGCGGCCGGATGGAGCCGAAGCCGAAGGTTGCAATATGCAGTCGAAAAATATTTAGATGGGGTGTGGTTTGAGACTCGTGTTCATTCCAATAATCCGGATTGACGGAGGACACATCCTGGACGTCTGCAGGCGGGTGGGGCGGGCGGGCGGGGCGTAATCAACGAGCGATCAGAACGATCAGTTCGCGGATGGTCAGCCGGTGATGCGATCTAAAGGCATGCTGAGCCGCCGACGCTTGATGCAGAGGATAGTCAACAGCTGCAAATGCAGGCGCGCCCGCCAAAACTGTTGAAATAGGCCTGTCACACATCCTATCCGTGTTTGGGTTGCCCCTACAGCCATGGAGCTGTTTATCTACAGCATTGTCTACAGCCCTTAGACAGCCTCTGGATAGCCTTGTACACCTTTCCTGACTTGTGCTACAGCCCTTTACAGCTTTGTTTTGCCTTATATTCGACTGATACTTCACCTGTAATATTATCTGTTTTTCCCTGTGTTCGCTGCGAGTCCTGTGTGACTGTAAACTTCCAACAAAAACGACGATGAATGCGCCGCCCATCATGCACGTAGGAGGCACAATTATGGTGCAGCGGCCAGCCTTACACATGTAAGCTTCTGCCACTCTAATGAATAGCATTACCCACTGACATCTGCGCCAGCAGATTCCAAAAAAAAATGGGCGGGCGCGCCGCCGACGGGAGCACAGCCACGCGCCTGGACGACGCCGTCGCCAATAACCGCGTGGAGGACCACCCAAATGCGGAAGGGACTTCCGCATTTGGGTTGGCCTGTAACACAATATATCACGCGTGTCTCCAGTTAGACCGTATGATGTATCATTGCACATCTTTAATCACAATGCCATGATATATCAAAAGTACACTATCCGCTGAGGGGCAGGCTCGGTTGCGCGGGGCGCATCTGCCCCAAGTGGCTTGAATGAGGCAAGATTGAAGCAGACCTGCCTTCTCGATTCAGGCCCGACCCATCAGCTTCCGCCATTGGAATCTTTTTCCCTGAGGTAGGATCAAAAGCATCGTGCATGGAGTGCTTACCAGCTAAAGGGAGAAGGCTCGGTTGCGTGGTGCGCATCTGCCCAATTCGCCTGTGAAAGAAACGGGATTGAAAGCAGACCATGCCTGTTCGACTCAGGGCCGAGCCATCTTTGAGCTCAAGAGATTTTTATCTGCCCGCGCCGAGGGGCTTCCGAGATAAGAAACTTCCTAATAAGGAAGGGGGGAGGGGTCCCTCTCGGCCGTGAAAAAAAAGTTTTATACCAACTTTTGAAACTCAAGTTTGGACCATGTTTGTGCGCTGATGAGGCTATTTCGATGAATCCTGAGGTGTTTTTTCTGAATACCTGCACTCAAGAACAAGTTCTTGCTGTCCGGATGGTTTATTTGCACCATTCCCGGCATTTGCCGAGGGGTGATATATGAGGTATCTGAGGCATTTCTCTTATTCTTTCCTTAATAAACTAAACTCTGTCCATGGTTCTATTACCCCGTCGTAATGCAGTTTCCGTTTCTCGGAGGAACAAGCAGAACATGGAGTCCCGTATAAGCCACGCAATACGCACAGCGGACCGTGTGTTTCTGAGCATAGGTCATTGATTTAATATCTGTGCCCGTTTTTTGAACACTCTCAGTTATGCTTGGCTGAATTGACCTTTCTAAAAAATTTGGTTGAATCCAAGAGGAATCGGACATTACCGCTGATCATTGATCGGCACAGCTTTAGTGTTCAGATATTATGACAGTTTCTACGCCCATTATGCTCAAGCCATGGATAAGAATAGGCACCAGGTGCTCAGAGTAGTGTCTTCTGAGGTGAAGCGGCGTGCAGATGGGCGTGACGCGCTGCCGAAAGCGTGAGAAATATATCCCACAAATGGGAATTTCCTCTTTTGGAGGGGGGAGGGGTCGGTGATTTTCCAGAAAAAAAAGTTTCGAGGTAGGGTGCGGATTTCGCGGATCAGCACCCCCTTGGTCCGCGCACAAAGTTGTGAGTATGAAGAGCTTGCCAAGGGATACAGAAAGGCTCGGTTGCGCGTGGTGCGCATCTGCCCCAATTATGTACTCTTCAAATGGAGAGACCAGGTTGAAAGCAGACTTCGCTTGTCATGATCGCCCTCCGCCGTTGCAATTTTTTCCCGCCTGAGGTAGGATTCAAAGCATCGCGCAGCTTATCAATGGATAGAGGAAGGCTCGGTTGCGCGGTGCGCATCTGCCCTGAATTGAGGGAAGGGATATCATAAGCTTCCCAGCAGACCCCGCCTGTTCAACTCAGGCCCGAGCCATAATTTGTGCTCTTCGGATTTCTATCTACGTGGAGCAAGTCGCCGGTGTTGAGTATGAGCAACCCACCAGGACCAAGGGAAGACTCGGTTGCGCGGGGCGCGTCTGCACTCAATTCGAAGTACTCGAGGACATTGAGCAGACCCCGCCTGTTCGACTCAGGCTCGAGCCATGGTGGCCCCCGCCTTGCTCATTCATTTTTTGCCTGCCCGCGGACAAAGTATCGAGTATGAATAATGTACCAGCTAGAGGGAGAAGGCTCGGTGATGCGTGGCGCACGCCTGCGTGTCGCATGCCAAGAGGGAACTTCGGAGCAGGTTGATCCCGGTCGATTCGGGGCTGAGCCGTGTGTTGGCCTGGTTGAATGTCTTTTTTTCTCCCTGCGATGGGATGGGATGTGCGGGTGCGGGGAGCGGAGTGATTTTACATCTTATCTCCCTCTGGGACCCGGCGTTCGAAGCAGCATTTGCGGCGATGATAGCGCCAACGCCGGCCCCAGGCCCCGCGACGCAGCACCCCGCCCAGCACGTCCAGTTCTTTCAGCCGAACGAAACCTCAGCGTTGCTCGCCGAACTCGAGCAGGTATCTTTTTGAAGTACCCCGGAGCTTTCAAGATGGGAGCGGGGCCCCCCACTCTCTCTTTTGTAGGTGTACACAGATGATATGTAGGATGGTGGGTCTCGGTAGGAGAGGATCACGAGTACATTCTTGTTCTGAATGCTGATCATAATGTAGATGTATGTTTAGCACTTGCGTCGTACGCTCGTAACGTCTTAGGCTCTTAACCATATTCATTCCTAGTCATCTATCCGGCGCCGAATAAATTAATTGTGTCCTGTAAGTCTACCCGGGGGTGGTCAATTGTAAATTTTGTCACAGGCCCTCCAAATTTGCCTGAAATCATGTCCGCGACGCATAAATATCAAAACTTTCGTTCCGGTGGTCGAAATTTTAGGGTGCGTCACGCCAAATTTTGGCCCTGGTCGAATGGTCGAATTGGTAGTTTGGGTCACGTGTCACCCCCCTGTTCGAATTGAACGTAATTATACAGTACCAGATTTGGCGAGAAGGCTAAGTACCGGTTGGAGCACGGGTCTTAAAGTGTTGCACTCAAATTTCAGTCACTAGTCAGCTGTAAGGGTTCGCATCGGCTCTCGGCACCGAGTCCCGAATAGTGCAGCGCGCCGCGCGGCCGCAGGCTTGCGGCGCGGTCAAGGCGCGGTTGCACAGTAGATTGAAACAGCGGCACAGCGCTGCCGCAGTCTGCCGCAGTTATTCCGTAGTTTCCGTAGCTAGTCCTAGATAGTATAAATAGTCAGTACCTACCAGTACTTAGGCATCCTCGTCAAACACGGAGCTTTACCGACTCAACATCTCAGTCTAAGTAAAACTCACCCGACTTGGATCACTGTGTTCTGCGACTTCTTATCCAAGAACTCCGCAGCCTCACATCAGCTTCAACTGGGTTACGCATCACTGCAATTTTTTTTTACAACATATACGCTTCCTCATTCCAAGATCAAACGGTGTTGATCCGTCCTCCGATCCGATCTTTCCTTCGACTCCACTGAATAGATGTTAGATGTTCGAGTCAGCTGGGAGCCAGCATCCCTTTTTGTTGTGCAGTGCCAATTTGAACGGGTGTCTTAGAAAATAGCTTCCTTGTGATCCTGATAAAATGCTCCGCAGATCGATTTTTTATCAACTCTCATCAAAATTAGTCTGACTACAACGAGACTATTGCGGAGAAATAAAGAGTTGAGAAAATGTTATACATATTGGAAACATAAATTCAATCCGGGATCACTAGATTCCTCGATCCTCCCCGACAAGTTCTGCACCTCTGTTTCCAGCATTCACCTTCCGGCATTTCCCTGGCAGAAGCCGGCAATCCTCTCATCAACGTGCAACATTTGGTTGTCCTGTGATGAACATTGAAATAGTGGTCTCGCTGTTGTCCACAGCTCTACTGCTCTTCCTAAATCTCTGTGTACCTGTGAAATATCCCCCAGTCTGAGCATGCACTCTGCTCTGCTTAGGTGAACATCCATCTGTGTGAATCCCTCTAGAGCAAGCGTGAAAAGGCCTATAGCTGTATGCTCGTCATCGGCTGCCAGATACATGTCCCCAAGAAACTGAGGGGCTTTGTGGATTTCTGTGGCACTCCACTTGTTGACATCACCAAGTCTCTCTAGACAGCGGAGCACGAGTTCTGTAGCTTTTCCCCTAGTGAATGCAAGTCCTCTTTTGGATACGTTTTCGGCCATTAATATGTCTCCTTCCCTCAAATGAACAGCTGCCGTGATCAAATCCCAGCATACCATTCCCAGTGAGTGCTGAAAATAAGGTTGGCTTTGTTTCTGTTTCTCTCCACGTCGTCCTTTGAGGCACCGATGTTTATATTAATTTGTGCAATGTTAAGCAAGGCAATTGCATGATCATATGGTGAGATTAGGGAGGATCTGAGTGTGGACACTATGGGCCTCCATGTACTCAGACTTGAACCAGTAGACCTCTGCTTGGCAATTCATCAGAGCAAGATATAGAATTCCTCTGGACATCCCACATAAACCAAGGAGCTTTTCTACCCGTTCGCAAAGGTAGATGCTGTGACTATATCTGCCCATGGACATCCAGCAAACAGCCTCAATTCGGAGTGCACAACATTCTCGGTACAAATCTGCGGAAATTCGGGCGAGCCTCCCTGACTCATATGCATCCACATATGCTGCATAATTGTCCCCAGTTTCCCACTTGATCCATGACAATATAGCCAACAAATCTGACTGCCGGTTGGTGTTTCCAGTAGAAATTGACAATTCCAGTCCAATCTGAGCGAAGTGCATAGCTCTCGAGAGATCATTGTTACGGATCTGATAGTAGGCTGCTATGCTATCATAAAACTTGCCTAGTGCTTGCTCGTCAGTATTTGACAGGAGATCCGGTAAACAACTTACACTTGAGATCTGCATCATCACAGTGTGGGAAATATTTCTGAGCTTCGTCTAGCAAACGGTCTGCATCTGCAATGGGATGGTATTTATGTCCTCCAAATGCACATTTAATATTCCCCCAACTTTTTTGCATTCCCCCAACTTTTTAAGTGTCTTTTTAGTATTCCCCCTCCTTTTAATGCCACTTGAAGTTGGCTAGAAAAAGTTGGGGGAATGCTGACCAACTTTTTCTTGGTGCAATGTGAGTTCCCCATACTTTTTTTTTGAGTTCCCCCAATTTTTTCCTAGGAGTTCCAGCGACTTTTACGTGTTGTGATCTCGCATTTTTCACAGCCACCAGGAGCCTCCGATTGGGTCCTAGAAGCGTGTCAGTCGTATACGCTTCGGCCCGATCACTGAAGTCGGAGATGCACGTGACCGTACCTCCTTCCTAGTGGGGGGACCTGGGATGCCGCAATATTAATTCTCGGATATCATAAGCAAGTGGGATTGCCAGAGAATCGGAAATATCTGCTGAAATCCGGCCGAGAGACGATCACAGACTGCTTTCGGGGCTGTGTATGCCTCGGGTGCGTCTCATCGCTCGGAATACCAACTTGCAAATTGACCTCAGAGTCATCAGGCATTCAGACCACTGATTCTTGCTGTAGCTATGCAGCATGGTCACCACAAGCTGATCTTATTAGTACTGGCTAAGAGCACACTCACTCAAGCCCTATTCCACAGATTGATTTCGAAGAAATTTAAATTTGGTCTGAATTCTACCTTGTGTTGCTCATATGCTATGCCATGCTGCTTCCCTGTTATATGGCTGGTCTGTGAATGCTGCTTACCTCGCGATGCGAAGTGTGGGTACTGCAGAAGTTCCATGAAATCAATTTCAGGTTACCATGTACTTGGCCTCTTGGGTTTCACAGTTGATGGAGACACATGTGGTGTAGCCAAACTTTTGTGTATAGACATTAAAGGAGGTCCATTTCAATACTAGCTACTCTTCCACCCTTACCTATCCATCCCCCGGATGTTATTCCTGCGCGAGTCTGAATTTGGACAGGTCACGTGTCTGCTTCAATGCTCTCACAAATAGGGAGGCAGCATATGGGGGGCACCATGAAGAATTCTCCTAAATCTTTCAGGAACAGGACCAGCATTACCTTTCTATGTATCATCCTTTCACACAGTCAACACCCTTAATCACTGTTACTAGTGTTCAACAATATACTCCAGAATCTGAAACAGTAATACATTGAATGTTATGCCATGCCTAATAATTGCCTCGCTGAACAATTGAAGCCTGTTATGCTCATGACAGTGTGGTCCAATCCTGAAAAGGCGTCCGGAGCACCTATCAGGCTTGATAAGCAGATCCGACCAGCCCGAGCCGACATCAACCCCACTCCAACACCTGTCGGAGATGGATGAAGACCCAATATGAGATCAGCTTTCGCTGTGTATCGCCAATCCTATTTTTTTGAAGCTGGCAGCATCACAAACTGAGATGTGGATTACAAGTGTTGTTGTACATACGTTGCTCGGTGTCGCTCCACAATGGTTTGGATCACTGTAAGAGTAGCAAGCCAGTAGAAAATTGAAGAAGATAGGACTTGGGGGTGATGGGCCGCGGCACGGCCCGGCAAACTCGCACTTATGTACTTTTTTTTTTTGTTTTTTTTCTTCTCTCTTATTGGCTCTACTTCTGGAGGCTCTTTATCTTCCTGGAGGACAAGATCACGGAAAACTTGTGCCCAGCCTGCTCTTCTTAGTGCTGCCGTGGCTCGGCTGCGGCTGGCTCGGCTCGGCTTTTGATGGCTTCAAAGCCATCAGCACGGGAAGCCGAGCCGAGCCATTTAAAACGGCTGGCTCCCACGGCTTCGGCTCAGCCCCAGCTCAAGCCACGGCTTGAGCACATTTTTGCTATCGGTGTTCTAGCGCTCTCACGGACATAAAAACAGCTTGGGGGGGCTTAAATTACTACTGTTACATCCCCTCTAGCCTAGCCACCACCGCCCCAATCGTACACGGTGAGTCTCAATTTGAGCCGCGTGCTGCGTTACATGCAGACTCAGACGCAGCAGGCATGCAGTGTAGTGCGTGAGCTCAAAATAGCTCTCGCGGGCCATTTGACGGACGTCCGAGATGCTTGCGCAGCATGTGCACTGTGTCGATTCATCGTCGCTGGTTTCCCAGTAAACAAAATATAATGCTGCTTGAAGTCACGGCACGCACCTGCAGACGCGGGAGTGCTTAGATCAACCGCGCCGTTGTCCTTGAGATCGTTCAGAAGACCGCCAAAGTCGCCATTCCTCAGTGGTGTGCACATCCCTGCCTGTTCGGAGGAAAGCCTCCAACGGCATGCATATACCGCGCGCTTAGGGGCGTCCGCGAGCGGCACACGCGCAACGACCAGTGAATGTGCCGGTGTCTTCCGGTATGCGGCTTGCGGCTGCAATGCGACAGGTGTTTCGGTGAGTTGTGGGAGAAGTAGATGCCGGAGCGAATCATGGTATGGGATGAAGGGAGGGGGAAAAAAAACCATAACGAGAGTCTTGGGCAGTCTACCGTGTCGAGGGCATGTGGGCACGAAATCCTCGCTCTGGGAAGGGCATAAATTGGCGCTGGTTGCATACCGTGCCACTGCATCAGGCCTTCACGCTCGGGTCTGCGGGATCGCAGCCTTGGAACGAGGGTAAGAGAGACGAAAAGCGAGCTACGCATCCTGCATGGTCTTGTGCAAAGATTTGGCAGGGCCGCCGAAGCCCGGAAGAGGCGCAAGTTGGTGCGGCGGATGCGCGGCCGGTGTGCGCAGGCTATAGTCGTTTGCGAGGGTGGTGATTTAAAGAGACAAACACTCTGCCAGGGAGTATAGTGCCAGCAACGGATTTGCGGTTTTTCAGCTTAGTACAGCATCAGATAAAGAAGGTGATGGACAAGAGGCAGCCAAAGCTGTCACCGTTGTGACCGACGACCGTGACAGTCTAAATCGCAAATCGTGATTGTCGCACGGCGAGCAAACGGCGAGCAGAACATCGGAAAGATACTTGCTCGCCAGGGCTCACAGAAATTATAGCAAGATTAGTTCGAGTCATAATTCAAGTCAAGGAGCGATTGTTAAACCCGGTAAAATCCTCAGGGACCAAACCTCTTGCTGCCATTAGAGATTCCAGGCGCTTCAATTCCTCCTCCTTCGATGTCCCCGCCGAGAAGTCGAGCCCGCGTCCCTTTTTGATCGAGAATTTTAGCATCTGAAGGGCTTCCGTCAGGTCGTCGGCGGTATTATTGTGCCTGGGCACTGGAGGAAAAGATGTGTTCACAGGGTACAGTGGACCCCTGTATTGGGAGAACGTCGAGTGCCAGCCAAAAGATCGTCGGATATCGGAGCTGATTTTCCTATTCAACAGAGTAAATTCATGGAGTAAAGCAAAATCAAGAAAGTTGTAGTACCTCCCAATAGCGCACTGACCTAAGCGTGTACGGGCACTCCCTGAGATATGCCTCAACCTCGTCTCGTAGACTCTGGTTGTGTGCTGGGTGCTCGGGTGTATCCATTTCCAGAATTGTATCGGCCCAGTCGCACTCTTGACGAGCCGGGGTTCTTACACAGGGAGGATAACCAGATAACCCAGGGCAAAATAAGGAAAAGATATTGGGACAGTATTTACAATAACTTTCATGTTTCTCAGCCTTGGAATTATTCAAAAGATGCTGAAGGCATTCAGAAGATATTCTTAGATTAGAATATCTTTGCAGCGTCTTTTGAATGTTTTCTCCACCCTGGGCCCACAGATATGCAGAAGTTATTGTAAGTACTTTTTGCATATCTTTCAAGTATTCCAGCTCAGATTATTGGGTTGTCCTTCCTGTGTTATGAGGTTTGTACGGTATGGGCGAAGCTTGAGTATATGAGTACAAGCACAACAAGGTAGATATCACAAACCTCCTTCAAGAACAAGTCTTTAGCCCACTGGGTACGCTCAGGCCTGTGGTTGTCGAACCATTGCAATTTTACTGCAGGGTGGATAACTTGATGCCGCACCGTAAGTAGTTAGGACATTAAGGAAGGGAAATGAAACGTACTCATTGCTAAGGTGTACGCCGGAACGTCCTCTATGCGTTCTTGATAGTTGCTGAGTTTGTTGATTCCCTTCTGAATGATATTCGAGGTTTCAGGGTGCTTTTCTTGCTGCTTTTCCCAGGCCTTAATCATCACCTCAAACGCTGGAAGTGCCTCCTCGAGAGTTGGTGTTTTTTCCGCAGATAGCTTCTGTTGGAACACGTGAGGTACCTGTTCTCGTCAACCAACAGATACATAAACTAAAACAACAACTCATAGCCAGTATTCGTTTGAATGCTTCGAGAGCTGGCCATTCCTTGTTGCCGAGTTTATACTTGTGGAGATCACGGAATTGAGGGTCGAAAAGAAATTTGTTGATCGCCTGCAGCACGAGTTGGCATAAAGGTCAAGACAAATCAATGGTTTACGCATCCCTCGTAAAGGAGGATAGCCCACTTTAGCATGAGGAGCTTGATGACCACTGTGTATCGATATCCCGAAGGAGCTGGAGGTCCTTCATCTGGAGGGCCGAGAAATACTGGCGGTGTAAAGAGGACACGCGAATCTGATGACGAAGATTAACAGCATATATCATATAGGTGAACTGGAAGGAGTTACCACTCGGACGGTTCTCTGGGCCGTTGCGACGGGGTCCCTGTCAATAGCGTCAAGGAATGTGGCTGGTCCCTGCTCTTCAGCAGCCGGGGGAGCAAAGGCTTCCGGGGCGGCAAAATCCAGTACGGCCTTACAAGCGAGATTCATGATGTAAGGAAAACAGCTAGAATCATTGTCAGCTCGATTCTAATTAATAAATAGACTTTACCGAATCCGCCGATGAGGGGGATGTGTTAACTGCGACACACTCATGCTCAGACTCCCCGGGTGGGTTCTCGTAAGTTGCGACACTGTGGCGAAAATCACTCCAGTCTGGGGATCAACGCTGAGCTGCGACACTGTCGTTGCCGAGGATCAAAACGACATGCGGCACCGCCATCATATCCCGTGAATGCCGTGATTTGGCCGCATTTTTCACCCCTGTCTTTCCTCCCCCCACGGCCGGACATGGACGATGCTCTGGACGACGCCGAATTGCTTGCCAGCGTGTCCGCAAGCGTGCTTCTTGATTTCCGTTCATCGGCCAGTCATCCGCCCTCATTTTTTCGCGTGTACATACTCACCTGTCTGCGTAGCAATTCCCACAGCCGTTCGTCACCGCCAATCCCAGCGTCTTCCTAAATTTGGACTGGGTACATCTCGCTCATCTCCGAGCCTTTCTACGTGATCGCCGTCCAGCCATCGCGTCACTTGCATCTGTTCCTGTCAAAACGGAGGCGCCAGAGGCTTCTGTCCCGATTCAATCAGCTGTCTAGGTTAAATTAGAGGATTCTGGCGCCAGGATTCCTCTTTTCCAGTCCACCAGCGCCTCGGCAGCTATTAGAACGCGTAGGTTGCTCGAGGACGACATCGAGGTCTTCGAAATTCTGTCCTCCTCCGACGAACTCGAAGTGGAAGAGGTGCTGAAACCTTCTGGCGCGTCTTCAGATCCTCCGGAACCTTCGGCGCCACTCGAGTCGGATTCTGACGCTGAGCCCGAGCACTCGTGCCCCGAAATTTTGTCAGACACTGTCTGGTACGACACCGATATCAAATCAAAAGCTATTGATGGCCCCGCACCCATTAATCGGCAGACCAAGGTAATGTGCGTCGAGTATTTGGATGACGTGCCACCGAATTTTCCAGTCCCTCGAATTCCTACGGCCTACATCCTCGATCTGCGGAGCCCCAAATTCAATTTTATGTCCAACGACACCAACGAATTGCTCTGCCTGGATACCCTCATCCTTGACAAGGTTCGTGTTGATTCGTTCTTGTCGCACCAGATCTAATTTTCCTTTCTTGCAGAACCAAGAATCTTGGGCGACTTCCAGCGGCGGCGGGGACCACCAACCGGCCTGTCTCCTCTTCGATGGCACCCGCGTGAAGTGCCGCCGCTCCAGGCACACATGCAACGGATGCTATCGCTGCAGCGAGCTCGACGTTGCTCTCGTAAACGTCACGCGGTACGAACTCGATCCTGCTTCCCGCGCGTTATTTCCGCGGGGATTGCTACTCGGATGGTTGCGGGGGACTCTCCGGAGAAGCTAGCTGCTACATACGTGCGTCCCAATGATCGGCATTACTATTGTTCACTCACCATTACGACCAGATTCTACGCTGTCATACACTCGCAAAACCGGAAATGCCCCGTGCTAGACACTATCGGCGCGCCGTGCACAGGGCATCCCATCATAAAGGCTCGGAACATTGTAAGTCCACATTGTATTGACGCATCGATTTTACCTGAGTATTCTACGGCAGAGCACCTTCCGCAGAAGGTTCTTATAGCATGCACCGAATGGACGCCGACGTGGCGCGGCCACCGGGTCGACACTATTCCGGACAACGTCGACGAGACCCTGCTCTCTGAGCTTTTCTCCCCGAGCGCCGCCTTTTCTTCCGGTTCCGACGCGCAGCCATGCTGTCGCATCATTTCGTCGCGCATCGGCGAGCGTCAGAAGTTCTGTGGTACGTACATTGTGACCTAAAATTTAAAACAATGCTAATTACGAATCGTCTTCAAGCTCATACCCATCTGACTTGAATTTTAAGAAAGGGTATCCCGCGCCAATTAAGCTCTGTCTCGAGGAAGGTCATGAAGTATTTTTATTGCTTGCGTTGTCAAGGGTAGCCCGCGGCATGTCAATGAGGTACGAAAACATACAATTATTGTACCATGTGAGCGATCTTGATGTGATCAATGATATGTAAAAAAAGCCGTCGCTAAATGTTCGCCATCGTGGCCTGGTACACGAAAAAATGTACGGGGGTGCACGTGCGAGCTGTATTTGTGCAAAGCGCTCCGAAAGAGAGAGAGAGAGAGAAAAAAATGTAACCCAATAAGCCTATAAATAAAAGAATGAGCATCGAGAGAATCGAACCTGCACGAGAATTGAAGGGAAGATTACGAGAGATCAACACAGCCACTATGGACTCACAAAAACTGAAGGAGTTTTAAAGGACAGCCACTAACGACACTTCAACATAGCCACTACATTCTATAGCACAGCCCCTATTTCTTTTACAAACTTAGATTGGGACACTTTTTAACCAGACCTCGAAAACCTCATTTCGGTTGATTAAAAACGATTACATAAGTACTCGTAATATATCATGTGCATCCACCGAAGGCCGGTGTCCGTCCACTGGACTCCGGCTGACGGTACTGCCTGTGGAGGTGCACATGTATTATTGTCACAATTTGGTCATCTCGCCTGTACAGTGCCAGGCGTCACTTCGTGACTACCGGATTTGGTGTGATTTGATCCCAAATTTAGAAATGATTCACGCTTCCCCATTACCTTCCGCCCATCGTTAAACCGTATAAATGGACATGGTTGTACCACAACTATTCAGGTTGTACAGGGCTAATGCAATGGAAAAGATTTTATTTTTTCGCCCCGAGAAAGTGACCGATTATGTAAGATTTGTCACGTGTCATGCCTATTTGAGCGTCGCGCGACGCCGAACGCCTTCGTCCTCCCACACAGACACTGGTACACATCTGTGGGACGTTTACTTCTTCACTGTGTATGCTGCCTGCTGGATATTGAGACCAGATCTGTGATTTAAATTAGTAAACAGGTGTAGGTTGCAAAAATCCCAGCCGAAAGACGTACTTGTACGCATCCATGTATCGGTAACAACGACGGAAGTAGCGGCGAATATTTGCAACCTTGACTTGATCCAGTGCCTCAGGAACAAGCTTCTGGGCCTTTGGGAATGTCCTGTCGGCCCGTTCTCGGAAGTCTGTCATCGCAAATGAGATGATACCAGACCGTGCATCAGGAAAAATCCACTTTGCTTGGTTGCACTCCATAGCGTCAGTAGTCGTGGTAGTCTGGTAGACAAGTCCCCTCCTAGGTAGCTCTCGGTAGCACCAAGCCAACTCTCGGTAGCAGCTTGGTAGCAACCGGGTAGCACGCAATTTGGCGTAGTGAAAAATTATTCTTCGCCGTTGATCCCCTTCTTTGAGGGGGGTTTCGGTCGATCATTTAATGAGTGAAGGAATTTTAGTATTCGAATTGTAATTGTAATGAATGTACTTATACTTGTGGGAGATTAATGCTTCAATTTAGGGGATTCGAACGCTGGACCTCGCGCGTACAGGAGAAATTAGACGAAAGACAAAATACCACTGCACTAAAGGACTGTTCAAAACCACATTTAGGTATTAATAGGATGACTACCCTTCCACCTAGGGTTGCACTGGTACTCTTACACAAGTCCAATTCCAATCTCTCGATGCTGAGCCCACCCGCTTAAAAATGGTTATTCGATGTCTGGCCAGACACTGCAAGCATTTTCAACCAATGTTCTTACCAAAAAAAAAAAGCAAGGAAATTTTGAACAGGGTTTGAACAGGGGCTTTCTCTCGTAATTCTTATCCCTCAGCTACTTAGCTGACGAAGTATGCAACCAGTGCTACTGATCTCACAGCATAAAATACTGGAGCTACCAGGAGCTACCAGTCCAAGTGCAAACTGCTACCAGTGCTACTGAGCTTACAACAAAAGCTACTGGGGCTACCGAGAGCTACTAGTGCAAGTGCAAGCTGCTACCAGCGCTACTGGGGCTTCTGAGCCGACAGCACAGCTACCTAGCCAAATGATGTTTCCTGATGTGACTCGGAAATGTTAAACTCACATCGTTTCGCTTGGCCCCATACCATTTCACCTACCTGAAGGGTTCTGTATTAAAAAGTACACCTGGGGGTCTGAAGCTACAAGGAATATTGCATTGCATAAAATATTTGCTTCACAGAAGCGGTGTCTGCAAAATATGCCAAGAGCCACGGTCACGTGAATGTCCGACTCCGGTGATTGGGCCGAAGCAGACACAACTGACATGCTTCTAGGACCCAATCGGAGGCTCCTGGTGGCCGTAAAAAAATGTGAGCTTTCTCAGATCACAATATGTGAAAGTCGCTGGAACTCCTAGGAAAAAGTAGGGGGAACTCAACAAAAAAGTAGGGGGAACTCGTGTTGCACCAAGAAAAAGTTGGGGGAAATCAGCATTCCCCCAATTTTTTCTGGCCAGCTTAAAGTGGCGTTAAAAGGAGGGGGAATACCAAAAAGACACTTAAAAAGTTGGGGGAATGCAAAAAAGTTGGGGGAATATTAAATATGCATTTGGACCCTCATATGTCCCACAAAGACCATTGTGATGAAATAGAACTCCAGTTCAGAGTCCCTGGGATAAGGGAGAACATCCGGAATCTGATCCACCAATTGACTCCGACCATGTCTTGTTAGCCTGCTGAAGTGATCAAATGACATGTGGTGTAGATCGTCGTGACCACATGGGGCTTATCCCGATTCAAAGTTTTTGCCAGGAAACCGTGGATATTTGTAAAACTGGAGGTTAGTCGAGCTACTATCCCGGATTGTGACATGGTGCCAAAATATGCTTCATAAATCTCAAGCAGCTTGTTGAAATGTTTCAGCAGTAAATGGACAAGGTGAGTCATAGGGGGTTCATTTTCTGAATATATTCCCGGATTGGTACCAATGTCTTGAGCCGTTTCTGGTCATCTGTATAGGCTAGAGAGGTTCGAAGAAGAGCAGCTTTGCAGGTCAGGATATTTTGGATTGGCAGCTGGCTTTGCACAAGTTCTATATCTGAGTCCATCTGGAAGAATGGAGAGAGGCTCAACAGATCCTGTGACTGAGGCAAAGACACAAGTCGAGGACTTGCAAGAGACAGTGAAATTGATAGATCCAAATTTGATCCTTTGTCATAGCCATTGGAGATCAGAGTGGTTCTCTCTGTCTTAGTGAAGGCGGATGATGGCATACACCAGCTCATGGATTTGTTCCAGCATTTGGGTGCATTCATCCTTGTTCTTTTTGGCAGTCTGTGGAGTCTGGGTGAGATTCGAAGGGGGAGCTTCATCCCAGCAATTTACCTGTACCACGGTCAACAGAGATTGGATTGTGTTCGAAATGGGTTCCATGAAAGGAGTCTTGAAGCTGTCGGAGATCATCTCCAGGGTGGATATGGCAACACCTAGGCATGTCGCAATATTGTCGAAGCGAAGCCGGGTCACAGTGGTCTGAAAGGGCATTGAAGTGATAGAAGTCGCAGTTCACGGATGTACAGACTTCTTGATATATGCCCCTATTCAGTATACATGGAAGCGGTTCCGAGCTACCCATGAAAACGGTTCCAAGAAAACTTCATAATATTAATGGAGATGAGCAGTTTAGATGCTGCTCGACCGCTCACAGAGCAGAGACAGGAAAATCGGATGCATTGATTATCATCCAAAAAGGTTGATAAATGTAAAATAGACTTGGATGATCATGATAAAACCAAACACGGAGATTGTTACTCCGCAGCCGAGTAGCGTTTAAACGCGACATGCGACATTATAACTAGATTTAGCAGTTCTGGGAGCCAATTATAGTGACGCCAGTGCAGGTCGTTTGATATTACAGGGAAGGAGATGATTGCCATGTTCTTTTGCTACGGCGTCACACCACTGTGGTATCGAGGGTGCCATGTTTATCAGAATGGAGCTTCGCATAAGAGTATACTATCACGCGCTGGGAAGCTGACCACACGGGGAAGCTGGCCACTTGCCAAATATGAGGATTAATACTACTGAATGTCGAGGGCTCGGACTCGGGGGAGGGAGTAGAACCTCTGACGCCCATATGCCAAATTTGGAGTCGAAATGGTGGCACGTTTGATTGCGGGCCGAAGGGTGGGAAAATCATTTTCTTAATTCCGAGTGGCCATCTCGCTCATTTCTCCACCAATTATTCGTTAATCCACGACTTCGGGGACTTTTCTTCTTGCTTTATCTCGGGCTTTCCACTGGCCGTGAACCGGAACTGCACCCTTTCTATGCTAAACTTGGACATATGAGATTGCAATACAACCTTAAGTGTCCAAATGCGACGACCCGCATAGCAAAGGAGCCTTCCACACTGCAGGTCCAGCACTTTACATGGGCCATGGTGATGATGGAAACATCATTTTTACATGTATGCCTTAATTCTATTTATTTGATACCTCTCTCAATGTCGTCCGATTCATTAATCACCCGACTTTCGGTGGTAGCAAAGTTTAAATGTCGGGTTCTCAGCAGTGCGACTCAAATATGGAACAGAGGGTCCATATATGTTCATAACAAGAAGATAAATTCACCTGCAGCTTATGCTGGCCAAGCACGTCCTCTCGCTGCCACGCGGCCCTCGCTTCATTAGAGATATGGATCCCGCCGCTGCCCCTTCTCATCAGAAGCACCCAGTGCTATCCTTTTTACGGGTCCAGTGTAACATTTTAAGGCCTGCAATATATCATCTACATCCCTTGAACAATATTATATACTGCGAAGCTATCGATTGAGCCGGCAACAATGAATTTGCGCGGTTGGCCAGGTAACGTGTCAATTTCCTATTTGGGAGTTATGACCGAAATAAATTTGCCACACAGTCAAACATCACTAAAATTGGTATAAGGGGGCTTCACTTGTTTACGGGATGTACGCCTTCCATTTTAATCCCTCGGACGCTCTGAAAGACACTCGAAGAGTTACTAATGACCGAAAATAGCTAAGGTGGCCAGGTACCCGGCGGTTGATAGTAGGTTGACTGAAGGGCACGAATACACGTCGGAGCTGTTTGAACCACGGAAGATGAGGGAGTTCCGGGTCCAAGACACCCGACTTCGCATCTCCCTTCCGGAATCAAATTGGAGCTAAACAATTTCACGGAGCCACACCCGACTTCACATCCATTGTGTAGCACGCACCAATGGTTCAGTTAGGGTGCCCAGAGTCGAACCAGGGGTGCTCTCAAATCATTCTTCTAGAGCTATCAGCATAACGTTACTCAAACTAAGGAGAGATGAGCGGGTACAACACGAAAGTTGTGCGAAACATGCAGCGCAGCCGGACAATACACTGTTGCCCGAGAATGGAGATGCATGGGGCCAGAGTCATAGAGCCGAAGGGCAGAGCCATATGTAACCACAACAGACGGAAAGCAAAGTCTTGAAGGCCAAGTCGAGCGTAGGTTGCTTCCATGCGATCGGAGTCTCCGGGAAAGATGCAGCAGCGCATACCGTGCACCACGCCTGGGGTCATAGCATGTGGTTGAACCCACCACTATGCCAAAACTAATGCTTCTTGGCGGGAAGTGTGTGCCGCACACCACACTGCAGTTGTCAACGCGGAAGTGGCAACGTTATTGGATGCATGAAATGTTGGGAAGCTCAGCAGACCGCATAGCGAACAGGAAAGCATCGACCCGGGGGGCCATACATCGAACACAGTCTGGAATAATGGAGGAGAGGTGTGAATGCAGTGGTCTGTGGTTGGTCGTAGATCTCGGGGAGGATTCGAACCTTGAGCTATGAGAACCACTGTGTTCCGACCCCTTGTAGACACAAGATAGACAGGGTGTGTGTCTAGCCATGTAGACATAGCATAGACGGACACCTATGTCTACTCTGAGTAGATCTAGACATACTTAGCCTACATGTAGCGAGGTGTGTCTAGGTGTGTCTAGCTGTGTAGACACAGGTAGATGCAGGTAGACACACCTGGACATATGTAGGCATACCTTGTGCATACCTCAAAGGTCAAAATGACAGTGAACAGTGTGGTCGGAGGTCCCAAATTCGACGGAGCGGAGGTATTATCTTGATTTGATTGTGATCAGTTTGTCCAGATTTCGTTGGTTTCGGCTAATTCCGCAACACGTTCTGGCGTCAATTCCACATTCTGCTGGGTTTTCTTGGATCTCTGTTGCTCAAGAAGAGGCTTGTATGCACTGAAATTGCAGATTGTGCCTTGTTTAGTGGACCGAGGTGTGTCTACAAGCTCGACAGACGTGGACGGAGATAGACGGACCCGGACGGACCCGAGTCTACATGACGTAGACAGATATAGCCGAAGATGGCCGCACCCCTGGATGTAGACGGATCAAGACAGATCTAGACGGATCTAGCCGAAGCTGGACACAGCTATATCTACTTACGAGGGGTCGGAACCCAGTGAACACCAGCGTTGAAGTGAGCGGGGAGCATTCACAACGAAGAATAGCCTCCTGTCGCACGCAACAAAACAGATTCATGCAGGATTCAAAACATTATAACATTCATAAATTCGAGATTGGGCGGACTCGTATATACGTACAAGTGGGCGTTCTTGGATGGATTCATCGTGAATGAGACCAGTTTAGCAGGCAGCCTAAAGTGGAGAGGACATACCGGCTATGGCAAGCATGAATTGTCCCACAAAACGCGTAGGGCAGCAGCAGGCTTGGATTTCTTGTCGATGTCGTACGCCCACGGCTCCGGTCGGCCGCCGCGGAAGCGCAGGGTGAATAGCTGGCCCTCCTCGGGTCGCATGACACGCCCGTCGTAACTCGGCGCATCCACGGCGCAAGTAACGGGCTGCAGAAGTTTGATGATCCGCAGATTAAGCATCCGACGGCCGGCGTGTTCGCTGAGCGTCGAGCGCTCGAAACGGGCGATACCCGAGCCTAGAGAGCGTGAGTAAGACTGTTTGGTGGCAATTTGAGTTGGACACTGTACCGGTCCACGGAAAATAGGCTTTTTCACCTAGTGTCTGATTCTTGAATAGATTGGACATACCCACTCTGTGCAGTTGCTCCCCAACGACTGTCAAATGCACCGGACTCGAGAAATTGACGAGAAAAGGAGAATCGAGGCGAAACAGTGTGTACTGGGGATATATGTGCTCATGCGGGCTGAAGACATCTCGACACCTCGATAGCTGTTCACGTGTCACCAGATTTTCATGGACAAGCTGCTCGCCGATGAAAGCGAACTTGTCACGGCACGCCACCTGCGCCAGTAGAATTTGCCACGGGAATCCGGATGGGGCGAGCAAGTCCTGGCCGGAGAGGAATGATGACGGCGAATTATCAGGGGTGAGACGGAAGCGGATGCTGCCTTCGAGCGGTCCCGCACCCGAGTCAGAGTGGTAGTATAAGAATCCGCGGGAGTAGTCTGGAAATCGAATATTGACGAACTTCAACCCCGGGGGCGAGTGCGAGGCGTAAAAGATACCAGAGATACCAGGTCCGCGCTTGGAGACGGGGAATTCGATCACGAAATTCGTTTTTCTCGAGATATCGATATAATCTGCGGGTGTGATGAACGACGGCTTCAGGCTTGACGCTTTGCGCCGAGGATGATAAGCTCTAAAGAAGAACCTATAATTTAGCCTTACGACGGTTAACGAGTGCAAGTTGGACGCACACGGCTGGGGATCCGCGCTTTCTACGCCAAAAACCCATAAGCCGAAGTCGCCGCATGATCCGTAATTTAGACGTACCGTGGGGCTCTCTCCGCCTCGGGGGAGGCGGAATACTGGCGGGTGTGGGTCCAAGGCGATCGTACGCGCCGTAGCGCCCATACACGGGTGTTCATGGGTGGTGGCGATGAGCTGGGTACCACGTGTCCCTGGCGTGATGCCAGTGATGCATTACAAGGCCAAAGTAGCTTCGGCATTCTCGGCGGCTGGAATTGAACCATGTTCATCGACCCGATGCACCGTATGGTTTCGACCGTGAATATACCGAATCATGAGACCTGATTGATTTACACCGTACGTGAGTACCAATGTTTTTAACTCCGAAGTTCGAACCAAGCTTCCCCGGGCCGCCGGGGGGAAAACATCGTGATGATACAATATTGAATACTGGCTCTAATGTAGGCCTCCGATATATGACTCAGTTGATGAAAAGACAGTGCACTGTGCCACCTTCAAGAAGGATTTAATCAACCTGTTGAACCTCAACCCGGCCCGGGCTACTACTCGCTATCTCCATAGTGCCAATCACATCAATAATAGATAGACAGAAGGATCGCTCCCATCCAGCCCAAAACACAAAAGTCATATAAGACCCTATAAGTTATTCAAGTGATTGAGTGAGAAAAAAGTGTTCAAAAAAGTGCGGCAAAAAGTGAAAAGTGAGGAAAAGTGGTTAAAAGGGGAATAAGTTGCGTGATAAGAGGTTGTAAATTTGCTAATGCACCGTAAACGGAATCGCCATCGTGACAAGCGTTACTCGCTGGCTCTTGCCTCCACCCTCCACCGACAGCCCCTGAGTCTCTGGCTACTCTCCCCCACACCCTATCTGTGCCGTCCCGCCCGCCCGCCGCTTCCCAACCGCTCTCGATGTAGCATGCTGCTACCATCACCGGTTGCCACCGCCGATGCATGTACAACGACGGTGCGTCTGGCCAGTGATCCTGGCCATCGGGCCTGTAAAGAACACGCAGTGCAAGGAGGAGCATCGGAATATGGAGCTAGGAGGTATGGGTGAACGGAAACATTGCTGGACGCGTTGGTCGGGGCCACATCCACCTCTTCGGGGTGGCACCCTCGCTGCTCAGTTTGATAATGACGACGTGTTAAGCATCCTTGTGCATCGTAATATGTATTTTGTATTGTGCTGTAAATTGTAATGGAATTACTTTCTTTTTACTTTGAAGGCCTTGGCCGGTATTCTCGAGAGCGGCACGACACCTTTGGAACTTCAAAAACTTCAAAAGCTTTCGCCGGTCACAGTGCGTGTCATGCCGAGTTACTGCTTTCGGCGAAAGGAACAAACAAGACACGCGAATTGCCTTATTTGGTGCACGTGACCAGGGCGAAAAGTCACCAACTGGATTGAGCCTGTCTTTGTGGCCTTTTATTTGGCTGATTTCGTTGCACCATTATGCTATGTGACCCCGCATGCGGCTGGGACAAGTCGATTGTTAATCTTGTAATTGTACAATTTTCATGTTGCAAGAGTGTCATATGGAAGTTCATTGTTGCTCTACTAATAGTACATATTTTTTGATGAAAAAAGCTTCTATACCCATTTCATCGAAAATTGTGGGAACGGCTCGGTCGCGTGCGGTGCGCATCTGTTTTAAATAAATTGAAAGCGAGGGATTGAAAGCGGACCTGCTTGTTTGACTCAGGCCCGAGCCATTCATGAACTTGCTCTCACACATTTTTTATGACCCACGCGCAGCGTGTTGAGCATGCGCCACTCACCAGCTAGAGGGAGAAGGCTCGGTCGCACGCGGTGCGCGTCTACGTTCAATGGTGCGTCCGAGTCTAGCTGCAAGTAGACTGTGCCTGTTCGAGTCAGGCCTGTTCCATATCGATCAGGGCTTCTTTCTGTGTCAAGGATACGAACGGATCGTGTATGGAGAGCTTACCGGGTAAGAGGGAGAAGGCTCGGTCGCGCGGTGCATCTGCCCCAATTAGGTACTGTTCAAAGGAGAAGACAGATTGAAAGCAGACCCCGCCTGTTCAACTCAGGCTCGAGCCATGTGTATACTGGGCACCAGATTTTTCCTGCGTGAAGGAAATTAAAAGCATCTGATATGGAGAGAAGGCTCGGGTGCGCGGTGCGCATCTGCGCATGGTGTTCCAAAAGTCTACCTCTGAGCAGAGTTGATCCCGTTAGACTCAGGCCCGAGCCATACATGAAGGTGTTGTCACTCATTTTTATCTGCCCGTGCGCTAAGTATCGAGTATCAAGAACGTACCAGGTGAGATTGAAAGGCTCGGTAGAGCGTGGCGCACACCTACGCATCGTAACCAAATATATCGGTGGACTTCTGAGCAGAGTCGATCCCGTTCGATTCGGGGTGAGCCGTGTCGTTGATTTGTCTATCTTTTATCGATTAAACCACAACTTCAAAAGTGTTGATTATGGTAAACTTATGAGGTGGGATGAAGGCTCGGTGGTGCGTGGTGCACGTCTGCGCACAGTGCGCCAAAAGTTGATAGCCTTCTGAGCAGAGTTGATCCCGTTCGATTCGGGGCTGAGCCGTGAAGATGGGTTTTTTAGAGGGGGCGCCAAGAGGTTTGTCGTGGTCAAGAACTAGCGCGCCGAAGGGCAGGGAGAGATACCTTAACATGATCCGCTCAACCGAATTCAAAGCTTGAACAAGACAAAGTTACCGGGTTGATTGGGAAGGCTCGGTCGCACGCGGTGCGCATCTGCCCCAATTAATCTTCAACAGATTCAAAGCAGACAATGCCTGTTCGACTCAGGCCCGCGCCAAACGCATTCCTCTTCACTGCATTTTATCTGCCTCCGTGCAAAGTGTTGAGTATGAAGAACGTAGCAGGTTGGATTGACAGGCTCGGTCGCGCGGTGCGTATCTGCCCCAAGTGAAGTGAAATAGATGGAGTGAAAGCAGATCCCGCCTGTTCGACATTCATGATAGGTCATTCACTATTCGGCAGATGAATTCATTAGGCTGCGAATAGGACGAGGTTTTGGCATGGGGATAGTTTCGAACTGTGACAATCTTGAACATTGGAAAGTTACGCCGCAGGATTATTCAACCTCACACGAAATTTTCCCTCCCAAAAACTTTGAACTAGGATGTGCACAAATGCCACATTCACACATCAACACATTGAAACAGGTGAGACGCGGCTCCCGGATGAATTAGCGTGCACCAACTGCCGCAGACTCTGCCGTGAATGAAAATTCGACCTCTTCCCTTATCCACCCTTGTGATTTTGCGCAGGAACCGCGATCACATCCCCAGCCTGTTCTGCAATTTTTGTCCCCCTCCTTCGCAGTAAATTGCCGTGTTCTCGCATGCCTTGATGCAAATGGTCAAACTCCTTGAAGTTTGAACCGTGGGAATGAGCTCAGGCAGAGGGTGTGTTTGGCGGACACGTTTTATGGCGTAGAGTGTGTCTAATCGGCAGGGGGCGACTATTCCTGGGGGCCCTCTCAGTCAGGTCAGTAGATTTCCGATGAGAGACGGTTTCAGAATCAGGGAATGTGAAAAACGTACACTGAGAATAATCCACACTATAAATCTCTATTAAGTTTGCTTAATCAATTCACGTTCCAATGCCAATCAGTGTTCAAATTTTGTTCTGTTCAACACAAGAATGGGAGGGCCAGTCCGCTGCAGCGATGAACAATTTTGAAACACTGTTTTAAGTGACGTGTTTAAACAAACTAGCAGTTTGCCCGTGCTACGCAACGGGAGCAGTATCGTCATCTTGACAATAAGGAAATTCCTGTCCCTGAACCTCATAGCATTCAGATTATCTTTGAGCATGCTGGATATTTCTAAAACCGTGCCTCCTGATCCCCTGTTCGGCTGCTTGTGTATTCAAAATTATGTGCCTTCATCCTGCCAATGTTGCATTCAACATTGCCTTCGTTATAACACTCTGTTGTGTTCATCTTCCCCAGCTTTTGCCAAAACTATGCTCACCCGGCCTACAGTCCTCAACTGTGAGGCGAAACGGCACGTGGAAGTGAAACACTGTGCCGTTCACCACTTAAAGGTTCCCAGCGAGCCTAAATTTTTGTGACATTATCCTCCTCCCTCTGAAACGCCAATTCACAAAAGGGTTTGTGAAAAGAGCTGCTTTAGCGCCTAATCCATTCAAGTTTCTTTCCGAATCTTTCTGCTGTCATTTTCCCTGATTTCAATCCGCACAATAAACACACACCCCATGCACCACTTTAAGGTAGCTCGACATATACTGGGGGTTTTCGAGGTTGCTGATTACGAATATGGACATTCCACATGTCCATGGTGTATGAATCAGCTTGATTCTTGTGTTGCTTGGTGTTTTGCTTCCACGTTATTTGTGCAAATTTGGGCTCCCGGGAAGATTCCATCCGTTCTCCACCACAACAGTGCCGATTCTCATAAGGCCCTTTACTATCGGGTAGCCAGGAAGCTACCGCATAGCTCTACCACACAAGTTATATTCATTGGAGGAATATTGGGGCCGCAATAGCCGACGCTGCTAGAGTGTTTCACTTCACGGTTAAAGACTATATTACTGCTTCTCAAATTTCTTTCAAAATCCCACCTTCACTCGAAAACTGTGCCTCCTCTTGGTTTCCCCTGCCTTCATCTGTCTTTCATTCTGCTCAAATTCTGCTGAAATCCCTGCCTTCCTACCCACACCTATGTTACTTAAATTACATTCTTGCCTTGATCTTTTCTCCTGGAGGTCAGCCTTCATTCTGGGTACCAATTCCTCCACAATTCTTTAACTCAGCCTTCATATTTCTCTCCATGCAGCCTGCATCACGAACTTGGTCTTGATTGATGACCTCGTTTGATTGCCGTTCGCACAGAAATCTTTAACTTTCGCATCCGAAAGGGTTGGTTTGATTTCTGCTGCCATAATTCTGCCGTGATTTCTGCAACCTATCCCCACATAGTATGTAACAGATGATACTCAAAGCTCAGGCCCTCGTCTGCTGTATTTTGACCGGAATTTAAAGTCCACCGAGGTATTCAACATCGCAGCAGTTTATAAATAGCAATCCAACAGTTGGGTGGAGAATTGACCATTTCGGTGGAGCGGTGGGGCAAATGACATCATTCGGAGCTCGGTGCAAGCCTTGCCCTGAGACAAAGATGGGCAGCAGCCAATCAAAATGTGTGGCCAGACTCAAACGACGTTTGATTCTTATATAGATCCCAAACAAGGATTGAACACCGATGAACACTGTTCAAACGGTTTGCCAAAAAGCACTGGCACCTGAAGGAGTCGAACCCAACACTTCTTAGTGATGGCAGGAGATACGAACAGGGAGCGGTACTAACCACTACACCATAGAGATGACATGGTTCTGGGACACTGTAACCTATATATATTGATAGCAGTCTTCATCCCATCCCTTTTTTTTTTTTTGGCTCTCTCAAGTCTATTTTCTTCTTCTTCCCATGACAAGGGCCCACGTCTATCTGAGAGGCATCAAGAGGGGAGGTGGCTAAAATTTCAGGCATCTGTTACAACCCTAATGATGTATAAAAGAGCATTGATTGCATTCAAATTGCAGGACAGTTCCTGTGAGTTGTCCCCATGGTTTTTTAAAATAATAAGCTTCACCCAAATTAGATTGAAATAGTAGACCATCGTCTAAAGCTAGTAATATTCTGAAATACCAGATTAACGAATGCACCACTGTCATCCCAAATATCAATCAAGTCAATCAAATTTGAATGAAACTGAACCAATTTCTGGTGCTTGGTTCAATCTTATAAGGTTTGAACCATTTCTGCATTGAGCTGAATGGGTGGTAATGTTGATAGAAGGCTTCAGACACTGGCTGTACAACATGTGTTGGAGTTGGCCAAATCGGAAATGCATCTTCGATGACAGTCCCATACAGGGAAAGTTGTTTTCGACTGCTAAAAATGCCTGCTTGGCTCACTTGTTATGTCGATATCTTCTTACAAATCAACATTTCACAAAGGTCGTCTGTTCGAACCTCGCGACGGCCTTCTTTTTCGCGAGGTGTTCAAACCGTTCAACGGGTGTTTAATCTGAACAATATTTGAACCGTGATTGGCATTGAGACGTTCATTGTTTAAACAAACCTAATAGGGTTACTGCCACACTAGGTCCGCAACCAGCATGGTTTCCCCTTGACCTCGTTCCCTGAATCTGAGCTGGGCACTGCACTGGAATTCCAGCTAGAACTAGAGATAGTTTCAACTTCCGATTACGCACTGTAGCGAAGGATTGTTGGTGTCTGTGTGGTGTATTTGGTGTCTTAAACCTATCCCATGATATATCATAGTCCGGGGGACATAGGGTGATCATCTAGAAGCAGCGCGCCAACAGGTGGGCGTCAATTTGGGATGTATATATTGTCCACACAGTGGAACACAGATATGAGGAGTTGAACTTGAATGCCCCGGCGCACCAATAGCACAACACAACCCGCCGGTCCGCAGCAGGTAGGTGAACCTTCTTTGTGGCTCGCCAACACCTTGTCGATTCTATGCTGTCGGTACAATATGATTGCAAGATACAGTCTAACTTAAAATTGGAAGAGTATAGACCTGTCGTGTCGGCGGCTAACTGGTACGATGTCATACCTATCCATATGTTTGATCTTCTATCCACCACCAGCAATATGCGGGCTGTATTACTTCAGAAATTTCACAGCCAGGAGGCAAGTATCTCATTACTTCAAATTTCGTGGGACAACCTGACGGACTAAGGATTCACAACAACACTTGTCATTGTTACTGTTACACGACAACTCTCCGACATGAATCATACCAGAGTTGTCACAGTCAAGACTTCGCGTCCAACTCTGCTAGAGAGTGGATTGGGTAGTGCGAGGGGAGTGTCTCGAAAAGATGATTGAATAAAAGACTAAAGAATACAGGTGAATAGCTACTCTACTTTATACTGTTCGTCGAATCGTGGGAATAGTAGCTAATTATATATATACAATGTGGTTACCAGGCGAATCGTGATCGGAAACGTCAAGTCAACTGTCAATACTAAATATAGTTCTCTTACACAACTATTGTGTTCCGTCGTCGCGTGTCCTTCAGTCAGCGAGTTCCTCCCATGTCATGCCACCGGCATGAAGTGCTCGTACAACAAGTGCTGGGGTCACGTGCTCATCGACCGGTGTTGGAGCAATTAGATTGGGGTCGAATCGTGACATTACCCCCCCTCTAGAATCAACGTCCTTGTTGATCTCGATGAACGTATTTGTCTCCGGGATAAATAATTTCTTCGTCGAGTATTGTTGCGACTCCTCGCAGTGTTTGAATCTTTTGATTAAATAATCCCAGTATCCGGCCGGCATGACCGGAACTGCGCGGATCTCGATCCCGTGATCCTTGTTATATTTATTAAGGATCTTCTTTGCGTTTGATAGGTGCCGTCTAGGCTCCCACGTCCTCTCCCCGAGAGGGTAATTTTTCCACTTGATTAAATACTGGAAGCCTTTTCCGCGCTTGCGGTGCTTCAAAATCTCCTCCACCTCGCACTCCTCGTGACCTTGCACGATCTGCGGCGCCGGCCGCTCCTCTCTCCAATGTGCCGGAGGTTCGACATACTTGGTCAGCAATGCCTCGTTGAAAACCGGATGTGACTTGTCCGTTTCAGGCAATCTGAGCTTATATGCCGAAGCTCCGACCTTCTCCAGGATCTCGTAAGGCCCCAGCCTTCTATCGTCGAGCTTCTTGGTCGGACAATCTGTGGTAATATCTTTGGCCTTTGGCCACACCTTATCGCCGACCTTGAAGTTAGGCGCCTGGCGCCTATGAATATCATAATATTTTTTATTGGTTCTCTGTGTTTTTTCCAGCGCAGATGCCGCCTCGTCGCGGATCTTTTTCATTTTCTCGGCAAAGTCGTTCGCAGCCTCATTGCGCGACTCGACTGCATTTTCTATCCCCTTCCAGGGGTGGTATCTGGTGTTCACAAAGAACGGCGACATGCTCGTCAACGAGCTTTGTTTGTTGTTGTGAGTGAACTCGGCCAATGCGAGCCACTCTGCCCAGTCCGACTGGCGATAATTTACGAACACGCTGAAACGCTGACTATAGAACCACTGGTGAAATTAAGTGTGCAAGATGAACACTTAAGTGAACAACCAACAACACCAACAACAACCAACAAATCCAACTATCAAACGTGCGAGGTTCGGGGTTCCTACCAGGTATTAGGCAGTGGCAATTTGGGTTTACAGACAAATGCAGTAGCTTATAGCTAAAGGTGACTTCGAGATGATCTAAACCGTTCTAGGCACTTTACACGACTTTAGAAGGTAAGGAAAGTTGGGTTTATGTGCAAGACTTGGAACTAAGCCCAAGGGGTGATCCGTAGATCGAGAGCTTTTATTTCAACGATATATTTCCGACAACCAATGTATCAGCTAGAGTTTGGTAGGTTGACTACTGCACAAAGCCGGGCGCCTTCAAATGTTTATGTGATTTTTAACAAAGCAAGCCCTGTCCTGTCTTATATCACTCCACAAATATCCAACACTTTATATATTGCAACAGAAACAACAAAAGGAAACTTTATAAGCTTTCTGAAGGTGTTCCGAATAGATGCTAGACATCCCCTGTGTGCTCAAGCTCACGCTCGTGCTCACTGAAGAGGAAGGGTAGGATCTGCTGGCGTTCACTCTATTTTCTACGGGTATTTATACAAACTGGCATTCTAAATAAGGAAATGATTCTGAAACCGGCTTTTAGTACAAACAGATAAACGGAACACGGATATATCGGGGTGATGAGCAGTATTAGCTCAAGAAATAACCCTGTTGGTAATTAGTTCCGATTAAATGGTATATTTTGGTAGATAATCTGGGAGATTGGACGGGGAATTGCGCCATAGCACGTATGTGCTCTGGGCAATCAATCCATGTGCCAGCTCCACCGAGCCCTGGTCCATCAACCCTTAAGTCGCCCAATTAGTCAACCCTTCAGCCCTGGTCAAAGCGAGTCCTGACATCATGGGCCAAGGGCTCGGTACTATCTCCGACATCGGATCTCTGTTCCGTGCTCAGATCGGTGATCTCCGTGATCGGCATCATCGGATCTTCGGAATTGTCCGGATTATTGGGCCGCGCATGGTTCTATTATCTAGAACCGTCCCGCAACCTTATTCGATCCCTCGTACGTGCCCCTGGTAAGTCCCATAGTCTGAACGGAGTGCATTGGTATGTCCTTGATAGGATACATGCGGGCCGTTCCCAATCCCTTGGTTAAGGATGGTAAGAACACCTTTAGCTAATAGACTAATACTTGACTTAACAAATCTGACCCATTGTGGTGGTCGTCATCCCCAAGTAAGTAATAGAGCTACTTGCAAATGTGTTCATCCTTAGCTAGCAACTCAGACCTCATCCTAGCTCATAGTGAGTGATATAGCCTTTATTCTATATGAAGCACCTGCTTAGAACAGCAAAATCGAAAGATTTCACTGCTGGTCACAGGGCCGGCTTATCAACGCAGAGATATTTTTCGATCTCCTGGTTCATGTGTTCCGTCTGTCCATCAGTGATCGGATGGAAGGCGGTGCTCGGGTTCATTTCAACCCCGAGGAGCCAGTTAAGCTCCCTCATGAAACCGGAGACGTATCTCGGAT
Organism: Mycena rosella; assembly: GCA_029378255.1. NCBI lineage: Eukaryota > Fungi > Basidiomycota > Agaricomycetes > Agaricales > Mycenaceae > Mycena > Mycena rosella. Next base: position 223,829 of record JARKIE010000004.1, on the reverse strand, counting down.
CCCGGTCCGAGATAATCTTCCACGGCACACCGTGATATCTAATCACGCGGTCCCGGGTCAACCGGGCAACTCCCTCGGAGTTCATTTCCATGTTCACGGCCTTGGCGTGAATCATTTTGGTGAATGTGTCCACCCAGACTTGTATGGCGTTGAAGCCGTTGCTTATCGGAAGCGGACCAATTAGGTCCATAGATATGATCTGCCATGGCCCTTCGGTGATCTTGTGCAGGTTCAGCTTTCCTTGCTGATACCGATGCACACAGGTCCTCTGGCATGCTTCGCACTCCTTGATATAAATAGCAACCTGGTTGCCGAGCCTCGGCCACCAGTAGTTTCGCTCTATTAACTCCTGTGTTTGGTTCTCCCCTGGATGGCCGAGTAGTGCCGAATTGTGGTGTAAACCAATAATTTTATTTCTTAGTTCCTCATCACGAGGAACATAAATCAGACCATTATAATAGATAAGGTCGTCGATCTTCTCCCATCCAGGGAGGTTTTTCTCAAGCGCCAACTTGACGCTCTTGTCCACGCGCTTCGTGGCCTTGATCTGTAACATGATCCTGGCCTCCGGCCCTTCCATTGTGATCTCCTGGGATCGGAAGTACTCCGGCTTGAGAAGAATGTCATTTTCGTTGTCATTCTTCCCTTGATCATGGTCCGCCCGGCGGGATAATAAATCGGCTTTCTTATTCAGGGCCCCGGCCCAATGAGAAAGTGTGAAGTCGTATTCGGATAGTTCTACTATCCAGCGTGCTTGCCTCCGATTAACTTTCTGAGGACTTTTAAAATACTGGAGATTCTGATGGTCTGTCAGAATCTCGAACGTCTCCCACGCTCCCATCAAGAGCGATCTCCACTCCTCCAACGCGAGCATGATTGCGAGCATCTCTTTATTGTAGATCTCGTAGTTCCGCTCCGTTTCGTTGAGGCCATGGGACTGAAACGCCACCGGGCGCCACCCCCCCTCTTGCTCCTGACTGAGCACAGCTCCAGTCGCTCCCTCCGACGCGTCGGCTTATAGCCGGAACTTCCCGTGATCCGTGGGAAGCGCCAAGACAACATCTTCGGCGATCCGGTCCTTCAACTTCTGGAATGCGGATCTCTGTTCTTCTCCCCAGGAGAAGCCCTCCTTCCCGGTTAACCGTGTGAGTGGCCTTGCCACCTCACTGTAACCTCTCACGAATCTTCAATAGAAGTTCGTGAACCCCAAGAACGCCTGCACCTGCTTAAGGTTCTTGGGCTCGGGCCACTTGGTGATGCCACGGATCTTAACGGGATCCATGTGCATTGAATTGTGGCCAATAATAACTCCGAGATACTCGATCTCGGCCCGTTCGAATTCGCATTTCTGCGGTTTTAAATATAATTGATTTCTCTCGAGTATATCTAATACTTGTTTGACGATCACTCGGTGTTCCTCCAGGGTATCCGTGAAAATAAGGATATCGTCGAGATAGATGATGACTTTTCCCTCGTTTATGAGCTCTCGAAGGATATCGTTTATCATCATTTGGAAAGTGGCAGGCAAATTGGTACCCGAAGAACATGACCAGAGGCTCGAACAGGCCTCTATTCGTTCGGAAAGCCGCCTTCCACTTATCTCCCTCTTTGATCCGAATATTATTATATCCCCACCGAATATCCAATTTGGTGAAGATCTTTGCGCCTCGGAGTTTATGTACTAGCTCCGAGATAAGCGGCAAGGGATAATGATTCTTGATCGTCATCTTGTTGAGTTTCCGGTAATCCTGTACCGGTCGAAGGCTTCCGGTCCTTCTTTTTAATAAAAAAGAATGCTGATGCCATCGGCGACTTGGACGGCCTGATGCGTCCGCTCTGCAAGTTCTCCTCTAGGAACTTGGTCAACTCCCCCTGCTCGTTCTGCGATAACGGGTATATTTTGCAATCTACAGCCTTCGATCTGGGCTTAAGTTTGATCACGTGGTCCCAGGGTCGTTTCTCCGGTAATTTATCAAACGACTCTTTTGCGAACACCTTGATGTATTCGCGGTATTGTTCCGGGACGGAATCCTCCGTCATCTTCTCCTTCTCTCCCATGGCTGCTTCGGCCATTTGCTGGGCCTGCGTGCCCTTCATGCGGAGATCCATGTGCTCCGCAAATTCAACCATCAAGATCAATTCATCCTCCTTGAGGGGTTCTTTTTCACACCCCTCGGCCGCCTCGGTGCCATTCATGTTGCACTCCGGCGGGCATCAGCTAAATTTAATCTTCTGGCCCCGCCAGTCGATCTCTGGATTGTGTTTAAACAACCAGTCATAGCCGATAAATATTCTGGCCTTCCCAAGGCCCGTGACGAGGAATCTCTGCCGTTCGCGGTGGATTCCGATTCCCATGATCAACTCAACGTAATGAGTGATCCGTCCGCCCACATTCTCGGAACCGTCCGCATTCCGAGCAATGATCTTTTGATTGAGCTCCCTGAGCTCAAATCCTTCGGCCTTTGCGTAGGCCCGGTCTATGCACGTCGTTGTGCATCTGTTGTCCAACAACGCCCTAATGCGGCGTGTTTTTCCGTTCTCGGGGGACAACAATTCGACTGGAATGAGCATCTCGTGCTTGTTCCGTTGCTTCTGGAACTCCCTGAGTTCCTGCGCCAATCGGGATTCTGTTATTCCCATTGCACGTTGAGCCAGCCACCAGGCCGCTTCTTACTTCTTGAGTCCGAACGGGACTCGTGTCCGGATCTCTTTCTGGGGCGCTACCTCCTCTTCCGAGGATTGAGCCCTCGCGACATTGTCGCCCTTTTTCTCCGCACTATTGGTTTGGGTTCCAGGGGCCTTTTTGAATGCGCTCCAGCACTTGTTCTCTTCGTCCATACAACGATTTTTAATATTACGAACGCGATTCTGATTCTCCATAATACGTGTTTGGTTTTTGTCTTTTTCTACATTATCTACTACTATATTGTCCTGGGTGCGTAGACTAATGCGTTCTTTTATATATTTTATAAAATTGTTCTCAGGGGTCTCGGGGGTCTGCATGGGGGACTCTGCTTCTAGCAGAGTATATTTATTGATCGGGCAAGGGGGCGCCGGGTCGGCCATGACCGGGGCCCTCTTTAAAAATCCTGGCCATACTTGGCCCGTGCTTGTTCGAAAAGGAATTTAAAGTCCTCCTTGGACATGTCGTTGGTCCGCAATGAGCGGACGTTGATCTTCCCACGCTCCCGGCGCGGTTTCGGGCACTCCCATGCCATGTGGCCCTCCAAGCCACAGTTGTAACATTTGAAGGCCGCTGCCTTCGTTTTGGACGCATCCACGTCCATCGGAGCTGTCTCCCCCGGAGCTAGCTTCCTCGCCAAGTTTAGCGCGGTCCCATGGTATTACCGGTGGGGTGGGGGCGGCTGGGGTTCTTGCGGGGACCCAAAACGGGGTCCCGGCGGCGTGTTTTAGCTGCGCATTGCGCAGCTTCTCGCGCTCAAGGATGCGACCAATGGTCATCATCATCTTTTTCATCCCGAGGTAGTCCTCGGGGATCTCGATACCACCCACATAAAGCTGGGTGCGAATGTCCGGGTTGACGAGGTTCTCGAGGTTCTCGCACAGGAACTGGTCGTGATCCCCGTACTTGGAGTTCGGGTCATAACCTGCCTCCTCGGCATTCAGTTAGAACACCTGGATGAAATCGGCCAAGGCCGACGTCCCTTGCCTCGTTGTGGTGAGGCGAATGTACGCCGTCTGGCGCACATTCTGGTCCTTGAAAGTCCTGGACAGATCGTCCAGGAACTTTTGGAAGGAGTACCCCTCGGGCAACTCTTCCTCGTCCCCCTTGAGGACTCGTCTGCGCCAATTACGGACCCAGTTGGACGCTGGGGTGGGCGCGCCGTCTTTGCTGCCGAGCAGCAAGATTGTGAAGGCAATTTTCGCCTTTGGGGTAGCAAACTCCTCGCTGTAGGCCCACATGTAATTTTTGAGGGCCTCGCGCCAAGTATCCCACTTGGATTTGTCCACGCCATCGAAATGCGGCGGCGTGGCGGCGAGGGTGATCTTGGAGGTCAGGACAGACCTCCTGGTGGAGATGGGAGCCGGCTCAGGCTCCATGGGTTCGCTGGGGATGGGGGATGCTCGTCCGGACATGTCGGGGAAGCTGTGGTACAGCTGAGTGGCGGGGGACGGTGAGAGGGATTGTGCGATAGGCACGGATGGTGATGGTGGTGGAAGCGCAAGTAGTGTGCGAGGTGGAGCGGGAGGGTGGCGTGCTAGTCACGGGGCGTAGAGCGCTAACGGCTTGGGAGGTGTCGGGGTACGGTGGGGTGGGGTAGGAGTGGACTCCGAAGAGACGGAGGAAGGTGTGCGAAACGTCGTGGCTTTGCTGGTTCCGCACGGAGCGGGTGGTGGGGTTCGAGGCGGTCTCTTGCGAATAGAACTATCCCGGGTCTTCTACGACACCCCCGACGATAGCGAGGTAGTCTTCCCCGAAGGTTGGACTAGCACTCCTGCGACTGTCTTAGCGCTGGGACGGACTCAATGTTTCCCGTAGCACGATGTCTGTCTATTTTAAATGGACCGCGCATGAGGGGCGCTGCAATTGTTTTACTTCGGTGTGGACGAAGTGAATGGCAGGGAGGGGGGAATGGAACTTCAAATACGAGAATCAAAGTAGAGGTAAGAAGGACGACTGTGAGGTGCAGTGTCGAGTGGGTAGAGGTTCGGTGCACAAAGAGTGCGCGGGGGGGGGAGGGGAAAGGAGGTCGGGGGATGGCGGTACAATGCGGTAAGAAGGGGAGTCTTTTATTATGTCACAGTCAAGACTTTGCGTCCAACTCTGCTAGAGAGTGGATTGGGTAGTGCGAGGGGAGTGTCTCGAAAAGATGATCGAATAAAAGACTAAAGAATACAGGCGAATAGCTACTCTACTTTATACTGTTCGTCGAATCGTGGGAATAGTAGCTAATTATATATATACAATGTGGTTACCAGGCGAATCGTGATCGGAAACATCAAGTCAACTGTCAATACTAAATATAGTTCTCTTACACGACTATTGTGTTCTGTCGTCGCGTGTCCTTCAGTCAGCGAGTTCTTCCCACGTCATGCCACCGGCATGAAGCGCTCGTACAACAAGCACTGGGGTCACGTGCTCATCGACCGGTGTTGGAGCGATTAGATTGGGGTCGAATTGTGACAAGAGTAGTTGGTATTTCCCCGCAACGTCTTAAAGGCACTGATGTGTCGTCTTATATTTCTATGCATGGCCTTGAATTTGTTCTTTCTCCCTTGGAGTTTTAAGCACACACCGATGAGAAATTCAGAACTCCACCAAGGACTAAGCATGATTGAAGGTCCGGGTAATGGCTTTGAGGGAGAGATTTTTGGAGTCTAGGCGATGCATTTAGTGTTTTAAGCACCTACCACAGGGAGGATAACCAGATAACCTAAGTCGAAATAGGGAAAAGATATTGGAAAAGTATTTACAATAAGCTTCACATATCTTGGCCTTGGAATTATTCAAAAGATGCTGAAGGCATACAGAAGATATTCTTAGATTAGAATATCCTTGCAGTGTCTTTTGAATGCTTTCTCTGCCCTGGGCCCACAGATATGCAGAAGTTATTGTAAGTACTTTCTGCATATCTTTCCAGTATTCCAGCTCAGATTATTTGGTTATCCCTTCTGTGTACTGTTGTGAATCCTGGGCCGGGGGGCCATGGGGTGATGAGCTGGGGGGGGGGGGCGCGCCGATGCGCGTCAATGGCACAGCCACCGGCGCGCCGGTCCGCGTCGACTCAGTACTTAGAGTCTTCGATATTGGAGCCCAGAGATGAGGAGGACTGGAATGTTAGGCTCTAAATTTTGTCTGAAGGCTGTGTGCCTCGCCCTCCAATAGTACAACCCTCACCCCGCCGGTTATGAACTACAAGGGAACATTGTTCACCAGTTCCTAGTCAATTTGTGGTGTGTCCGAGTCGGCTGCAAAATAGCATTACAACAGAGTCACAGATAGAGTCTAGGATCAGTATACACCTGTTGTGTCGGTAGCTAACGGGTACAAGGACGCTGCTGAATGTGCTTCAATAGTACTATTAATGTTCCATCCACAACGAGGAGTAAGTGGACCATATTTCATCAGGAATCTCCCAAATCGATAGCCAGGAGTTCAGCATTCGATGACAAGCAATTTTCATGGTAGAAACTAGCGGAACTGGGAAAGACTGTACAATTTGAATACCACGATGATTGATTATTTAATCGCATTGTGTTGAGGAGTTGATACATTGTCCTATGTCTCTATGGATGGCCTTGAATTTAGCCTGTTTTTCTCGCAGTTATGGCCACGTACCAATGAGAAATTTGGAATTCCACCAAGGACTAGGCATAACTGAACTTCTGGGTGAAGTCTTTGAGGGAGGGATTTTTGTGTTCTGAACAGTGTATTTAATGTACGAAACACCTCCCGGCATGAATTCCAGGCCGGGGGACATGCGGTGATGAGCTAAAGGCAGGGTGCCGATGCATGTCAATGGCACAGCCACCGGCGCGCCGGTGCGCGTCAATGCGCGTCTGTCACATCACTTTTACCAGACCCCCCTCACTCATTTCTTTCTGGCTTATGCAGTGTTGAGGATGAAGAACGTACCGGAGGTTAAGGAAAGGCTTGGTTGCACGGTGCGCATCTGCACTCCATGCCAAGTAATTGCGGACATTGAGAAGAACTTCTCAGCTAGAGGGAGAAGGCTCGGGCGCGCGGTGCGCATCTGCCCCGCTTAATTGTTTCACAGGAACGCATGAAAGCAGACCCCGTCTGTTCGACTCAGGCCCGAGCCATTTATATCCTTCACAGATGTTTTTGTTTCCTGCGTTACATCGAGAATTATGAAGGATAAAAGATGTACCGTAGGGCAAAGGAAGACTCGGTTGCGTGGGGCGCATATGCTCCAATTCGTCTTGAAACTGAAAGCCGATCATACCTGTTCGAATCAGGCTTGAGAAATTAGTCCTGAATCAGAATTTTTTCTGTATGGAGAGCTTACCGAGGGATAGAGAAAGGCTCAGTCGCGCGGGGCGCATCTGCCCCAAGTGATGTTGAAACTGTTTAGTGGTAGCTTACATACCGGAGTTTGAATGTCGACGAGACCAAGCGGGCATTGATGTCTTTTTTAGACTGTCTCTTCCTGCCTTTCACCATGGTCCGATGGCATTTACATGGGAAAACATGATGTAATTGAAGCTCTGGCTCTCTCTATCCATATGTGCTTTATTTTCTACTCTAAAATCAGACAAAAAGATATCCAACTTGAAAATTACAACTGCACTTGTTTCAGGCTCTTGGGTTGGTCCTTCAATGTCTATGTAATCTCCTGCTTCTTGGTGCACCATCCTGGTTTGGGCTTCCCATGAAAAATGAACAATTGTGTCAATGTTGAGTGAGCCTTGAGAGCAAGGGGAGAGCAAGGGGAGAAGAAAAATATTTTCTGACATATATGATCCAAGGAACCACACTGACATTACAAATCCACAATTCTGCCCCTGTGGTCATAACATTTGCCCAATTTTTGCCATGAACAAAGTTATCAAAGCCGAGCTTGGTCTGATGCCGCCCAATAACTAGTGTGTTGTATGGTGACCAGAGACCAGGTCTGTGGTGAGTCGGAAGCCAAAGAAGATGTTCTGAGGGAATGCAGGAGACCCAACCGGCATTGTCAATGTTCCAATGCGGTGGAGATTGAGAGGACTGGAGATGAATTGACTGCAGAAAATTAGTTAACCATAGTATTATTAAAAGGAGGCCCACCTTGAGTAAAGCGGATCCATTGGGATTCCCAGAACATGCCGAAATGGTTGGGCCATTTATCATGCTTTCCAGGTCCCAAATACGCAGAGTCCGGTCATCGGAGCCAGACACAATATGCTTGCCATCTGGTGAGAATGCGACTGATAGAACCCAATTGGTGTGCCCTTCCAATGGCTTTCCGATTGCAGCCCCAGTCCTGGCATCCCAAATGCGAACAGTCTTGTCACCGGAGCCCGACACAATATATTTGCCATCTGGGGAGAATGCAACAGATCGGACCCAATCAGTGTGCCCTGTCAAGGGCTCTCCGACTGCAGTGCCAGTTCTGGCATCCCAAATGCGGACACTGTTGTCACAGGAGCCAGACACAATATTCTTGCCATCTGGTGAGAATGCAACGGACCAAACCCAAGTAGTGTGCCCTTCCAACGGCTCTCCGACTGCAGTGCCAGTCCTGGTATCCCAAATGCGGACAGTCTTGTCGTCGGAGCCCGACACAATGTGCTTGCCATCTGACGAGAATGCAACCGACCGAACATAATCAGTGTGCCCTTCCAATGGCTCGCCAACTGCAGCGCCAGTGCTGGTATCCCGAATATGGACAGTCTTGTCGTCGGAGCCCGACACAATATGCTTGCCATCTGATGAGAATGCCACTGACCGGACATAACCAGTGTGCCTTTTCAATGGCTCCCCGACTGCCTTACCAGTCCTGGCGTCCCAAATGCGAACAGTTTTGTCATCGGAGCCTGACACAATATGCTTGCCATCTGGCGAGAATGCAACAGACTGGACCAAACGGGTGTGCCCTTCCAATGGATCTCCGACTGCAGTGCCAGTGTTGGCATCCCAAATCCGCAGGGTGTGGTCAGCAGATCCCGACACAATATACTTGCCATCTGGGGAGAATGCAGCCGACCGGACATAACTAGTGTGCCCTTCCAATGACTCTTCAACTGCAGTGTCAGTCCTAGCATCCCAAATGCGGACAGTCCTGTCATCAGAGCCCGAAACAATATGCTTGCCATCTGGCGAGAATGCAACAGACTGGACCAAACGGGTATGCCCTTCCAATGGCTCTCCGACTGCAGTGCCAGTCCTAGCATTCCAAATTCGGATAGTCGTGTCATTGGAGCCAGACACAATGTGCTTTCCATCTGGTGAGAATGCTACAGACCGGACCCAATTGGTGTGCCCTTCTAATGGTGCACCAACTGCGGCTCCAGTTTTAGCATCCCAAATGCGGACAGTCTTGTCTTCGGAGCCAGACACAATATGCTTGCCATCTGGTGAGAATGCAACAGACCGAACATAATCAGTGTGCCCTTTCAACGGATCACCAACTGCAATGCCAGTTCTGGCATCCCAAATGCGCACAGTTTTGTGACCAGAGCCAGACACAATATGCTTGCCATTTGGCGAGAATGCAACAGACTGGACCAGACTGGTGTGTCCTTCAATGCCTCTCCGACCATGGTACCAGTCCTAGCATCCCAAATGCGGACACTTTTGTCATCGGAGCCAGACACAATGTGCTTGCTATCTGGCGAGAATACAACAGACTTGACTGAACTAGTGTGCCCTTCCAACAGATCACTGACTGCAGTGCCATTCCTGGCATCCCAAATGCGGACAGTACTGTCATCAGAGCCAGACACAATATGCTTGCCATCTGGCGAGAATGCAACAGACCGAACATGATGAGTATGCCCTTTCAATGGATCACCAACTGCAGCTCCAGTCGTAGCATCCCATATGCGGACAGTTTTATCATTGGAGCCAGATACAATGTGCTTGCCATCCAGTGAGAAAGCAACACATTTAACTGCACCTCTGTGCCCTGCAAGCACTGACACTATGACTGGCCAGGTGGCCATCTTCCCTTTCGTAACAGATAATAATTGGGGGAACTCAGGCTTAAACACCCTACAAATTTGAGATTTGGTAGGTGCCAGGGCCAAAGCTGAGATATAGATATGTGGAGCACTTTCAATGATTGCATCCCGAAAGAGGGAAATAAATCTTTTCGCGTATGTTGAAAATTCAACAATTGAAGGGTTCTGATCATGTTAGTGTCTTTTTACATTTTCTGAGTGGTTAATATCCTTACCTCATTTGCCCATATACTCAATTTGGAGAGATCTTGGGGTGCCTGATCCACCATTCCAAGTAAACTCAAGACCTCCAGCCAGAACAGGAACCGTTCAAGGAGCACTTTCTCTGCTGTCTTTGCAATGTGGGACTCAAAAGATGTTGCAGTAAGATGATCCACCCAAAATTGAGATGCATAACGAAGATGTCCTGGAATGTATTCATCCAACCGTGATTGCAGATCAGGCATGTCGACATTCCGCAAGTAGGAAGTGGGCAGATAACAGATATTAAATTTGAGTTCCTCATGCATGATTTTTAGAAGATCCACAGACAGTGTGTACTGTTGATCCTCTGTTCCACAGAGGAGATCAGGCCGGGTCACTACCACCCAGGAGGTGATGAATTCTCGAAAGGAGAGATGTATTGGTCTTATTTCAACCCCAGGCATATCAGAGACATGGATCACAGCACTCAGAGGCATCAGCATCTCCAGAAGCAGGTCTTTGTTCACATCCAGCAACCCTGCTAGACTATGACAATCCAAAGGTGTGCGCAGGAGTAAAATTGTGCTGAGGATCTTCATGGATCGATCATAAGAACCTTGTGCACGCCGGCCTCCTTGGATGGGCTTTGGGATCGCATCATTTACAATCTGGTGGTACAGTGTGTGTAGATCAGTGAGGGAGTCCCCACCAAGAAGATAGTTAACTGATTCTTGTGGTGGGGCTTGTGGCAGTCCTGCAATCACATAGCGAACAGCTGTAGCTGCAAAAACAAATAGTCCCTTTGCACGGCTGGTTATTTCTTCCACATCATGACTCTGGATCTTCCAAGGGCGTGGTGTAGTCCAGTTGGCACCATCAAGTGAACTCACAATATACACATAGATGTCCTGTGTGACAATTGGGGCATCAATGTCGAGGATTATATCATGCACCCGATCCTTAAGAGTGTGAACTGTGAGGCATGAAGGAACGTCCGGGCGCCCAGTCAGAAAGAATCGGGTGTGTTTTGGAATTCGGCTAATGCTGTCTGAAAGCCATCGGAGAAAGATCTGGCCACGATCCTTTCCGCATTCATCAAGAGCATCCAGACAGATGATCCAAGGTTGAAAACTGGGTGGCATCTTTGCGAGTATCTCCACAACCATCTTCTGGAACTGCAGGTGTGGCTCCGCATCAATGATCCCATCCGAATCAGTCTGCAGCAAGTGGATGAGATGAGTGCGAAAAACACCATCATATTCCGCGAGCTGGACCGCAAGTGTGGTGGAAAGGTGCTTGATCTCTTTGCGCTGTTCATAGTCCCGTGAGAAAAAGAAGGAAGCAGTTAGTTGTTTATTTTCCGCCAGAATTGATGCCACACTTTTTGTGATTGTGGACTTTCCTGATCCCGCAACCCCGCTCAGCATGAGAACCTGGTGAGAATAGCCAGGAGTGCTGGTCAGCCGGGCAATGACATCTTTGATTATGTCAACTCTTGTGCCCTTCATGCATTTATTGGGTGTGTTCTCTGCATTGTAGCGTGCCGGGGCAGTTTTGAGCTTTGAGAGAATGAAAACACTAACATTTCCGGATGAGGGACTTGCACGGATGTATGGGTGATCTCCACGTACTTCAAGATGGTGTCGACCGATTTCTCAATCGAGATGTTGCCATAGAACTGCAAGATAAAAAATCAGAACAAGGGCCAGGGAACATTGCAAAATGCATACCGTGAACTGGTGGATTTGAGCTGCAATAGAATTCTTGATCTCCTGAATCTGTTACTTGTACTCGTTGCCCTTCCAGAACTTCTTGAGTCGGCCCTCCTCTTCCAGAGCCTTGCACTTGACCTCGATTTCTCCGAGGTCGCTGCACAAGTCCAGTATGAATGAATTATGATGCAATAGCACACATGAAGAACACCCACGAAGAAATTACAGCAAGCCGTTGCTTCAGATCACCACCCGCACCCGAGGCATTGATAGCTGTCAATTTATCCAGCAAATTTGCGAGCTTGGAAAGGTCTTCCTTGTTAGATTTCATCGTCTCCTCGACTGAGTTAGTAGCCCACAGTACATGGAGCAGCCGGAATCACGCACCGAGATCATATCCGCCACCTCGCATATAGCATTGACTGCCCCTTCCACACCGGGAAGGCCAATCCCCGTAACACCTGCTTTGGCAAGCTTAAGCACTGGGATAATGCTCTCGAGGATCACAGTAGCCAATGGGAACTGAGGGGGTCCAGCTGCGGGAGATGAAGGTGAAGGTGCTGCCATTGTAAGTGGGGGGGGTAGTGGGGTTATGGTGGAACGACGCAGGTAACGAAGCTTCAGCAAAAACAGAGTGACAGATCGACAGCTAACACGACCACGCACCCCCGATGTCAAATTCAAGGGCGCTCACATGCACGTGTAAGATTTAGTAAGGTATAAAAATACCGAGAGCGGTTGTACACAAACCGAGACTCAGAGTGGCCCGAGGAAGGGACTGGGACATGGATGGGACAGAAAGAGTGTGCGCGAGTTTGAAAAATTAAGCATGGATGCAGCGCAAGGTGCGGATGAGCACGGAGGAGTACCGGGAATCAGACTCACGTAAGTGCTGTGTACGTATCCACAGCGCACAAACTCCTGAAGCGCCGCCCAGCCCACGCGCGGTGAAGTTCCTCAGCCGGGACTAGCACGATCGGGACATGCGGCAACCCGCGCAAACGACTCGCTGTACTCTCAGGCAATGATTCTCGACACGGCTATCCGGCGCGAACCCCACACGACCGAGGACTGGCTCGCCCTCAGTTGAACTCCTCAGCAGCTCCGCTCCTTTCCTCCGTGCACCTCGAGCTGTTAGCGCCCACCGTTAGAGTACCCCCCGCACTCCCGCAGGCCCGCAGCATAGTGTGTCACATCCCCGCCAAACGCCTCCGCTGCGCCATGCGCATGCGGCCCCAGCACCACTGTTACGCGCTCCCTTCCCTGCGGTGACCCGATATTTAAAAGTGAAGGGAAGGATAGACCCAAGTACGCGTGCTCGCAACAATCAAAGATGAAGCGGAATGCACCTAAACGCGGATGGCGCGCCGCGCCTAAGCAGCAGACGGAGGTGGGGGCGGATCGAGACGGGGAACGACCCTGCGAACGAATGTCAGCCAGTAGCGAGACGAAACGAGTGAGCAACAAAGGGGTAGTGTTGCCGCGGTCCGGTTCAGGTCCGGTTCAGGACCAAATTTTCTGAACCTTGAACTGGACCGCGGGTTCGGTTCAGTGAACCGTACAGCCACTGAATCGGTGATGCGCAGCAGCTCCCTCTGCACGCAACATCGAGCCCGGATGGGTACCAAGTTCCCACGGTTTATCAATTCCCCTTTCGGATACTGAGCTTACAAAGCCTCGGGTATTCACCCGACCCTGCCTTACTCAGCCCGTTCTGCACAGTTTACATATCCCCTTTGAGTCTACCATTTACTATAAAAGCCCTCATAGTTTACCATGTACTCCAGTTTGTTGCACCCCTGCATTGCTATAAGTATATCGCCTCCGTCCTCCATCGCCCCAGTCCATCACGCATTTGCGATGAAGTCCCCGTCGCACGCCGAGTGCTGGAGTTCACGTCGCGCACACCATTGTGCTGAAGCCACCATCGTGCCGAGTTAGCACCGAAGACCGCACCGGGTTCGAGTAGCCCGAACCTCCGCCGTCGCGCCACCGGAGCCCCCTCACACCTACCTGATTGGGGTCTGGACGTCTTAGACCTACCTCGCACATCACATCATTGCTCTAGTTCCCGGAGAGTTATTGTTCATTTATTTGATCAGCTCCGTTCTTAGATCCGGAGTAGCTGTATCATATTGGAGCCCACCGCGAGGGGTTCTTACATAGCTTCCAACCAGTCTTGTAATTTGCGAGGGAACGAACTCCGTGACCTACGTCAAGAATTAATCGCCGCTGGTTATAACCCAGACGAGTCATTGCTATTTGAACCAGTTCCATACCACCTTTCACATCACTCGAGTATTTCGACCCCGTCCCGTTCGCCATCGCCGCCGCTCTTACGACCAGCCGAACCCGAAGATTTTATCAAACCGCATTCTCTAGACATCTCCACAATGGCTCAACCTACCTTGCCAGCTCGAGGAGATTGTAACACTCCTACATTCGACTCGACCAAGCCACGAGAGCTTCCACGTTATTTTTCCGACCTCGAGTTTCATTTTACCCGCTGCACTATTACCGATGCTGCGGAGAAGAAGTCACATGCCACGAGATTCCTCAGCGTCCGCGACCAAGACGCCTGGGAAGCTCTGGCATAGTTTACCACCGACATGAATACTTACGCAGATTGTAAATCTGCCGTATTGAAGTTGTACCCCGGAGCCGTAATTTGCGCGAGCGTACAAATTACTCATATGCCCAGCCATTGAACCGCCTTACCATCGAGGAGCACCAGAAGTGTCTTGATGAAGAGAACCGGGTACTAGAAAATATATGCCAGGCACAGTATGCCTTGCAGACCGGAGCGCAAGCGCGCCGAGCTGCCGACGCAGGCGGCCCGATCGACGAGCCAGAACAGCCGATTCACATGCAACGTCCCCCATCTCCGGCCCACGTCCCCCTCGTACCGACGCCTGCGCGCGCAACGGTTCCAGCGGCTCCCACCGACGCGTCTCAGCTCGCCCCCGAGCACCCATACGCCAAAGCGCGCGATGCCGCCTATGCCGAACCGAAAGGCCGAAACTACGGAGCACCGGCGCCCGCACCCGTGAAGAAACACGATCCCGCGTATCTAACCGCCACCCCGGTTTTCGATAATAAAATTGCGACGGACGTCTTTGACCGGTCCATGAATGTTCCAGCCACAATCTCGCACCGAGAGCTCTTGTCCATAGCCCCGGATGTCCGCGCACAGTATAAAGAGGCCACGACGGGTCGCCGAATTATCGCAGATGTTCTGACAGCCCCCGTGGTACCACAGCTTATTACCACGGTTGAAGAACCTCTTGCGTTCGGCTCGGAACCCAGTGTTGGTTTGCTCGGTCGCGCGGGGTGCATCTGCCCCAATTAGTCTTCAAAGGAAAAGCACAGATGGAAAGTAGATCATGCCTGTTCGACTCAGGCCCGAGCCATGGGGTATTCGAGATCCATTTTTTCGGTCCCGCGCGCAAAAATGTTGAGTATCAAGAACGTACGAGGGTAGATTGAAAGGCTGGGTGGTGCATGGCGCACGTCTGCGCATAGTCACCAATGGTCCGCATCTGAGCAGAATTAATCCCTTTCGATCCGGGGCGGAGCCGTAATGGATATGTGCTGTTTTCGCAGGTATGCGCAGTTGGATTTCCAGGATGGGATGTTGCGCCCGCCGCCTAGACGAATCGTGCTGGGAATCGCAGGAGGTCCTGCTTGATCTGGGGGGTAGTCCTGTTTTGGGCAATGGGCATTCATCGAAAGCATCGCGGATGTCAAGGGTTGTGGATGGAGGGGAAGGCTCGGTGGTGCGTGGCGAACACCTGCGCATAGTATTCAAGAACATGATTGACGTCTGAGCAGAGGCGATCCCGTTCAATTCGGGGCTGAGCCGTGTTTGGTCGATTGTGGGATTTAGTTTTCTCTGGATGGGATGCCAGGGTGAAACACAGCGAGTATGAAGAGCTTACCAAATGAGGTGGAAAGGCTCGGTCGCGCGGTACGCATCTGCACTCAATTCACAGGCTTGAGAAGTTGAGCAGACCCCGCCTGTTCGACTCAGGCCCGAGCCATTCATGGTCTTAACCGACACTTTTTGCCTGAGTCAGTTCGCGGGAGCACGAGGAGGATAGGGGATTTTCTCGGAAGAGGAGAAAGGCTCGGTCGCGCGGTGCGCATCTTCCCCAATTTGTCGGGTTCAGCAAACGGATTGAAAGCGGATTCTGCCTGTTCGACTCAGGCCCGAGCCGTGATGCCTGTGTGTAGTTCCGCTTTTTTCTGTATCGATTCATCGAGAGATGTGAAGCATCAAAGACCTGCGGGGGGATAGGTGACGGCTCGGTAGCGCGCGATGCACATCTGCCCCAATTAGTCTTGGAGTATACATGCGAAGCAGACTTGCCTGTTCGACTCAGGCCCGAGCCATAGGTATTGTAGAACCTGTTTTTTTCTGGCCCACGCGGAGAGTGTTGGGTAGGGAGGCCTTACCAGCTAGAGAGAGAAGGCTCGGTCGTGTGGTGCGCGTCTGCCCCAATTAGTCCTGTAGAAATTTGACAGCAAGCCCGCGTGTTCTTCGGATTTTTATCTGTGTGGCGCAAGGCACCGGTGTTGGGTATGAGCCACTCACGAGTGGGAGGGAGAAGGCTCGGTCGCGCGCGGTGCGCATCTGCCCCGATTAATTGTTTCAGAGGAACGCATGAAAGCAGACCCCGCCTGTTCGACTCAGGCCCGAGCCATTTATATCCTTCACAGATATTTTTTTTCCTGCGTTACATCGAGAATTATGAATGACAAAGACGTAACTTAGGGCAAGGGAAGGCTCGGTTGCGCGGGGCGCATATGCTCCAATTCGTCTTGAAACTGAAAGCCGATCATACCTGTTCGACTCAGGCCCGAGCCATTAGTCCTGAATCAGCATTTTTTCTGTCGAGGATAGCGAACGGATCGCGTATGGAGAGCTTTCCGAGGGATAGGAAAAAGGATTGAAAGTGGATTCTGCCTGTTCGACTCAGGCCCGAGCCGGGATCCCTTTTTCATCCAGTTCCACTTTTTTCTGCGTCGATTTATCGAGAACTGTGAAGCATCAAAGACCTGCGGGAGGACAGGAACGGCTCGGTAGCGCGTGGGGCGCATTTGCCCCAATTACTCGAACAAGAACGATTGACAGCAGATTATGTCTGTTCGACTCAGGCCCGAGCCATGAGTATGCATCACGCACACGTTTTTCTGCGTCAATTCGCGGAAACACAACAAGTATAGAAGGCTTACCCAGTTAGCTGGAAAGGCTCGGTAGCGCACGGTGCACATCTGCCCCAATTTGTCTTGAAATATACATGCGAAGCACACCCGGAGTCCTAGTATTTAGTATCACTTGCCTGTTCGACTCAGGCCCGAACCATGGATGTGTCGACCAACTTTTGCCTGCCCGCGCACAAACTGTTGAGTATGGAAAGCTTACCGGAGGGTAAAGAAAGGCTCGGTCGCACGGTGCGCATCTGCCCCAAGTCCGTTTAATAGCAGATATTGAAAGCAGACTATGCTTATTCGACTTAGGCCCGAGCCATGAGAAGTCTTCTCGAACTATTTTTTTTCGGTGTCAGGGATATCAAAAGGATCGTGTATGGAGGACTTACCGAGGGATAGAAAAAGGCTCGGTCGCGTGGTGAGTATCTGCGCACTATAGAATGGTTGATTAGATGTCGGGCAGATCATGCCTGTTCGACTCAGGCCCGAGCCATGTCTGGCTTTATTATCACTAAATTTTATCTGGCGCGCACAAAATTATTGAGTAGCAACAACGCATCGGGGGATACAGAAAGGTTCGGTAGCCCGGTGAACATCTGCACTCAATGGGGCTTGAGTGAGTTGATCAGAACCCGCCTGTTCGACTCAGGCCCGAGCCATGGTCTCGTTCTCACGCCATTTTTGTCTGGCGCGCGCGCAAAGTGTTGAGTATGAGGAACGCGCCGGGGGGTAAGGAAAGGCTCGGTCGCTCGGGGCGCGTCTATCCCAGTTCGTCTTGAACCTGACTGTTCGACTCAGGCCCGAACCATGGTCTCGTCCGCATTTTTTTATGTCTAGAGGGTTGGGGTCGGCCGCTGTGCAACTACTACTCGCCTGGGAACTTGATGTGATAGAAGTTTCTCCGAGTTCAGGCCGGATGGGTCTGGTCTAGATTGTTGAAGGACTGAAAAAAAACAAATCTCGAACATCAAATCGTCTACAGATATCAAGAATGCACTGAGCGGAATACAGAAGTTGGTAAGCAAATCGATCAAAATTTTACATGAAGAAATGAGCACCGGTACTTACGACTCGAAACAATCGGCTACTATCCCCTTTGTACTTTTCGCACGGCCTCGAGCTGCGTGGCTAGACGAGGATGAGTCAGGATCGTGATAGGGCCTGGGAAGAAAGGCCGACTCACTCATCAGCCGACAGTGGGGCGCGAAAACCTCCATGGTCGCGATAACCTTGCCGAACGCGCCCTTGAGGTCTTTCGATTCGTGTTGACTGGGCTGGCGCCCGAGCTCCCCGAGGAACACGAGACATGTGGACGTCCACAGCGGCTGGAAAGGGAAGGCGTCAGGCACGTAGCGATATCCAAGAAATGCACCGGACGTACCGCAAGCACCGGGTCGATAAGCCCGATCTTCGGGACGTCTAACTTCGAAATTATATCGACGACGGCGCGCGCAGCCGCGAGGGCCTTGCCACGCGAGGCCGTGCGCTCCTTGGCGAGGTGGTGGTGCAGTTGGATCGTCGCACCGTGGGCGAGCGTGTGCACGACGAGCGAGCGCTTGCACCGAACCGAGGGCAACGCGTGTATGAGCGTGTTGATTCGCCTATCGAGCGCGCTAGACTCCGGATCGGGCGGTGGGATGCCACCTGCGAAGGATCATTAAGCAAAGAATGTGCAGGCGTGCAGAGAAACCTATACTTGTGCGGTAGCGCAGGTTCAGGCGCGTCGCCTCTTCGAACAGGATGCCAGCCTTTGCGTAGAGCGCAGGGCCAGAGCGCGCCGTGTCTGGACCGCCGGCGAGGAGCTTTGCGACGGTTCCACTACTCTCGGCAGGGAGAAGATAAGGGCGCTGTGAGACATCGCGGTGAGATTAATGCATGGCCCACACAGTATAATCCACGCACCTCCACATAATCGCGCGTATCGAGCGGCCAGGGCGTGTCGATCGTCAGCCCGCCTGGGCCGTACACTACGTTAGATGGCGCGCCGTCCATGCCCGCCCAACAATTGTTGAGATTGAGCACGCTCCAAAACGCGCTGATCCGCTCACCCTCCTCCCCCGCATCCTTCGGCGGGCCCAACACTCCCGCAACGGAGCACGCGAGCACGCTCTCCGCTGCCGGCGCCGCCCCACGGATACGGTGAAGTCCAGCACTCACAGCGATGGCCACCGCCGCGCTCGCGTGGTACTTCCCCTCGAGGAAGCGGGCGTTGCGCACGAAATAGTACGCGAGGAGTACAGACGCCTGCATGCTGTGCAGCACCGTGCGCGAGTGTGTGCCCGCAAGGCTGCCCGCGGTGCTGCGCAGGGCGTGCGCGAGGAAGGCGGGCTCGTACGCCGTGATGCGTGAGTCCTTCGCGAGGTGCACGCCCCAGAGGTAGAGCACGTTGAGGAGGACCGGGGGCAGGGTGCGCCCGGGGTTGCTTGTCACGGCATCGTGGAACGCCTGCGTGTCGAGGAAGAAGCCAAAGCAGAAGGCGTTATGCAGGAAATTGTGCACTCTGCGGGGGAGGAAAACGCTCAGCAGTGTATGGGATACATTATAGGCGGGACTCACAGTGCTTGAAGAACGATAAAGGGCAGTTCCTTCGGTAAAGATGAGGCTTTCAGATCATGAATACGAGCTGGCTGCGTACTGTGGGCATCGAGTTGGCTGTTGTTGGATTCAGAGAACTCCCTGAGGTCTGCTGTAAATCTGCGATATCTGTTAGAGCGAAGGTACTTTCGTGGACGATGTTACGCACAGAAATGGGTCAGCAGACGACTAAGACCCATGGTGTTTGATGGAGATATCTGCGTCGCTGGAGCAGCATTGCGGGGCTTGCTTGACGGCCCTGGCAGCGCTGATGAAGCCCGAGATTGGCTTGTCTTCTCTAACTCCTCTATCCGAGCTTGCAAGATCGAGATTTGTTCTGGATCGAAATGATTAAATCCAGCCGCCATCGAATAACTCGATTCCTGACCTTCCAGCATCTCGCCGTGCGAGGGGCCGTCTTCTGTGTACTCGCAGTCGCCAAAGGCCGTCGAATATCTTGCGCACGGCCCACAGAGTGGTTTAACACCATCACATTTCTGCCAAACTTCATGAGTTCGTCAGCGCTCGAACACGGGACCGCGACTCACAATCTTACGGCGTCTACAGGAAAACAATAGCACTGTGAGAATAGCATCGCAACTAAATCTGCAACTCTCTCACCGACAATTCACACAGGCCTTGCCCTTCTGCAGTGGCGCCGCCGAGGTTCCTGGCAAAGACTGATTCATCGTTCGTTGTAGGAGAGCTGGTGGAAAAACTCACTAGAAGCGCGTTGCTTAAATCTATCCTGCGCCAGAGCTGCTCAAGAATACAATCAATTCGGCGTCCAAAGGAAGATCACAAAGCTAAGATTATTCAGGGGTTACACCGCCTTTGGTAAGCGTTCGGGGACGGGTTGTCCTGGCCGAGCCGAATAGGAATCGGCTGAGCTACTCGTCCCCGCGATTGACGCTGCAGGGCGTAAGGAGAAAGACTACAGCGACTATCTTGTGCTTGAAAAACAGAGTCAAGTTTCGATGCCCTGAAAGAAGTTCCTACGCAGGCCGTAGCAGATAGTCGCAGATAGCATGTTAGCAGCCGAGTGGGAAGGACTTCGATGCTCCAATCCTTTGCAAGCTTCGATAACATGTTGTGAGCCTCGGATTTGTTGTGGGCGAGAGAGAGTTGATGTGTCGCGAGCTAGATTACATTAGACGGTGGTCTACGGTGGTCGGTAAGCACCGCTTAGCGCCTACAATGATGCTGATACGTCGTCTGGTTGATAATCCAGTCTAGAATGAATGATAATCTGCCAGAATAAATAATACAGAGTCTGGGACACCTGGATGAATCAGGCAGCGGAGATACACAGGCGATTGACGCAAGAGGTGTTTGATCTCCTTATCGTGGATATACTCCCACGGGGGACCTACCCCGCAAATAAGGCAAGTCTGAGTCAGCGGCGCTCGCTCGGCCATCAGTCTATCAAACACCTGCAACCGACCACGACACCCGACGCGTCCAGCGCGTCCCATTCACCCGTTCAGCGCGTTTCGGCGCCAATCTGCAGCACCAACAATGGAGGGCTAGTAACCATGTGAATATTGTACATGCCCCACTGTCAAATAATCGAAATCTATCTTGGGAAAATGGCTCGTCTACATCTCGGCAAGACGCGTCGACATCTTGGCAAAACGCGTCGACATCGCATAGCTCAAACTCCTCCCTCCCCCTTTCTTGACATCCAAAATCAACATCCGCCTTCCGAGATCGGAGATGTCCGCCGTGTTGATCCCGTTGTTGCCGAAGCCTGTTCCGTGGTCGATCAGTGGCGCTCACGTGTACAGATCAACTTCCGCGATCCAGAGATCGCTCACCCCCAGTGAAAACGCCGGATCGCCGGGCATCGCCGGGTATCGCGTAGCCACCGGAGGCTCGCCAGGCATCGCGCTGCGCCGCCCAGACTGCCCTGGTCCGACGCTGGTCGCAAATTAGCCGAAAGATTCAAGCAATGACGTCAAGTCGGACCGACCCGAGCGACTTCGAGAATAACACGTGTATGACTCGGACGCCAGCGCACCTCTACTAAGTACCACCACCTCGTCTGCACGCCGTCTGCCCTGGTGCAGACACTGTCTAGTCCTCATGCTGGCAAAATGGTTCTGGCGTCTCTTTGAACAGTCCTCTCACCTTCCATGCGCTCGCCGCCCGACTCGAGCGACGATAATATCGTGCCTCCATCGGACACGCTCTAAGACGTCGCCCAAGCACATCAAGACACAATCCAAATTCGAGACCTTGCTCAGGACTCTGGACCGAACTAGCCCTGCACGTTGCGCCAAGGCTCAATACACACTCATTTCGCTTCAAGATTCGAAACCTCGCGCAAGACTGAGGGCCCCGTCAACAAGATGCAAGACACCTTCAGTTTCGCGGAGGAGCCGCATGTATCAAATCGATTCAAGACCGCTGGCGAAGACCAGGTGCGCGTGACGCAGTGGTATAGGACCGCGATGGGAGACCTCAAGACATAAAACTCGCTTTCAAGATGTTTTCAGAGCTACTCGAGTCAACACTGCGTCCAAGAAAACACCTGCCAGCTCACGCATCTTTCCCAGCAAATATGCCGACTCACCGCCCCCACGCAGACTCGACCGCCAAGCACCTCGACGTCGTGTCGTTCACTTTGCTCCCACTGGCATACTATATCGCCACTGCTTCGCGTTCCGGAGATACGTCCCCGTTCCTCCGGTAAGCTCTTCATTTGTTGTCGAACACATACATACAGCACTGACTATTCACATAAGTAGATGCGAGCGACACACAAGTGCTCAATGTAAGTCATTCAGACAATTTACTTCAATTCCTAGAGTAACATTTATCTGGAGCAGATGCCTCGTCTGGATCCCCCTCGTGCCTCGTCACAAATCCCCCCGGTCCTCTCGCCTTCTCTCTGTCGCCTCCTGTTGTACGGTATGTGCCCGCTTCCACATGTATTCCCCCAAATATATGTGTCCGCAGTATTCTTTCGAGCCCAAGACAATTTCGACCGGCGGTATTATTTCCGCGCCGCATACGCAATCGGCGGTTCGAGCGGCCAGCCGAAGCAACAATACGTGCCGACTACATTGCGCAAGGTGCTAGGATATAAGCGAGTTGGTTCGGCGTGCGGCCAGCGGACGGTGGACAATGGGTGGTGTGGGTGGTGGTCGGACGCGAGGAGCAGGCAGAGGGCGCGGGGCCGGGGCGAAGGGGGATCGGCGAGCGCGTGTACCAGGATTGCATCAATATATGGCTTTCCGATGCACCACTATCCTATGCGATACCCCGCGATCCATCCTGGACGATGCGATCAAAAAAGTCTCATTATATCATGGTCTGGCCACGTCTGGCATCGCGCTGGATAGCGTTGGGTGTAAGCGTGGTTTCGCTGACCCTCGCGATGCCCGGCGATGCCCGGCGATCCGGTGTTTTCACTGGGGCTCACCCCTTGAGCGGAATGCCAAGTCATGATGGAAAGCTAACATTGAATCCAGCCTCAAGAGTTGAACCTCAAGCAGACTTCGAATGGTATTCGAACGACAATGTTGCAAGCGACACATATGGAATGAGACGGAGAGGAAGACCGGACACTCGGTTTCAACGAGCCTGTAAAAAAATGACCTCTTTCATCTTAAGACCCAGACCCGAATCGAACAGGCGACTTCCGTTGGTAACTGTGGATACATAAATCGACCACACCCTACACAGATGTGAACCATCCGCCACTGGGTCCATGTCATTGGTGAATCCAAACTAATTATGTCGCCGCGAAAATGACGCCGCGGGGTATTAAGTCAACATTGAAATCAAGTTGAACGTCAAGGAGAATTCAGATGGTCGACCAAAGCCTTGACCGCGAGCATTGGGCAAAATTCGACGTCACTAATGGCATGACCCAGGCCCGAATTGAACCAGAAACTATTGGTAGGTCACCATCCGTCACCGGGTCAATGCCATGGTCGAATCTGAGTTGGCTAAGTAGACAGGGTTGGGAATGAAGCCAGTTTGCATCGAGATAGTGTTCGAGCACGACCAGATTGCAAGTATGAAATGGAATTCAAACTGGACGAGATGACATACGTAAGACCCGAACAAATCAAAACAAGAAGATACCCCTCGGGAGCAACACGAATATGTTATCTATGAGATTTTCCGAGGTGCACACAGAGATAATCCTCACTCGGGCTCCGTTCTCGCCTGTCCAATGTGGGATCTGTTGATTTTGTGCGTGTTTTTTTGGGTGTGCTGAGGTTTTCTTCGTGCGCAGGCTGCGGGGGGTCGGCGGCGGATGCAGCGGCCCGAATAAAGGAAAATACAGGACGGGACAAGGAGAATACGGGAGAGAGGCCGGGCTAGGTGATCAGTTTAGCGAGGCGGGGGAGGGCGGGATCGAGAACCGAAGACCGACACGAGCTTGCCGATACCAGAGAAAATGGCCCATTGAGTGAAACCGTCGAGAGAGGGCGATATTCGGAAGAAGCTCCGGCCCTTGCCGGAGAGAATCTTGCCCCGGCTGACATATCCTATGTAGCGCGCGTCGCGCTCCAGACGGCTGCGCCGTTCCTGCATTTCAGCCTGTATGGTGTAAGTGTAATTACTAAGCGAGGGCATAGTAAGCGGCTTGGAGGAGCCGCGGACGTACGAAGCCTGGCCGAGATGAATTTAAAAAAGAGGTACCGTCGTGGGAGAATAGACGTATCTCGACGTCCTCGACGGGCTCCCCCTTCCGCCATTCTTTGATCATGCTAAATACGGGGCCGACGCTCATGTATGCGAGGTAGGCGAGACCCCAAAACAGGATGATGAACAGAACCTGATACTTCATGAAGAACGAGTGCGGTGGGACGCCTTCTCCGTAGCTGGTGACTACGGGAACAACAATGCCGATGGGAACGGGAGCCATTACGCGGGTGGACGTGGGTGGGGGCAGGATTCGGGTGAACGAGCGAGTGGGGAGCGGGGAGTGCGTGAGGGTATCTTGAGGGAGATGAGGGCGAAGGACAAGAGACGATGGGATTTCTCCTAAGTATGCTGGGCTGACAGACACGCGCAGATGCAAACTAGATTTCTCAGTGCGATCCGTTCAGAATTTCCACGCCAGAAGTTTCTACCCTGTGTGGAGGCGGAATATTTCCGTGAAGCGGATGGCACGGTTCAAATGATCCATTAGTGACATTTTGAATGACAGGGTTTCCATCCCCCACACCTTGACATATTCAGTAGTTTCTAGATCTGGACTTCTAGATCAGGGTCATTATATCAGAGCGAGGAAGTGCAAGCTATTCAGGACAGGCGTACAACGAGCATTGAACGAGCGAGTACTATGCGTCGAAATTCAGTACACACCATCCCTGAGATAACGAGCAGTGGACCTTCGACAGTGCTATGATTGGGGCCCTGATGGTTTAGAGCCGGCCTTTTTACGCTCGAATGAGGCGGATGAGTGTTTGACGCGTCGCAGCAGCGAGGCGATCATAACACGTGACCGCGACACCATCCTGATCAAGTTGAATCATCAACATCCAGCTTCTTTGCGAGGATACGAGGCTGGAATATCGCGTCTAGATAAATAATTTAAGTGATGGTAGAGCTACAACATGCTGTATAATTCCTGTCCATTTCAATCAATCCAGATAGCCCGGAGGCGGATGGTGCAACTCCAACTCGCGTTCCAACTCCGTTATGCACGCCCTGAGCACATTGTTCTGCTCCATCGCCTCATCTAATCCAGAGCTTCCCCCAGTGACAGCACTCAACCGGGATTGTAGCTGCCGCTGGATCGTGGGTTGCTAGTATAAAAATGGCTGCTGATCTCGCCGTTCCAGAGGCGCAACAATCGCACGGAGTTGGCGACTTGTGTAGTAAATACCAGCACCCTGATTCCCTCCGCGCTGCTAGCGACGTTGCTGGCGACGGTGGAGGTGTACTCCGCAAGATCGGGCTAGCAGTAAGTCAGATGGTGGCCCCGCGGGGCGCGCGCACATACCGTATAGAAATGGTCTCCGGGAGAACGTATTCATCGTCACTCGAAATGAATCCCTGGGGCATGCAAGGAGTCGGGGGCGCAGGTAAGGAAGGAGATCCAAAGGTCACGCAAATTATATGAGGTTTGGAACAGCTTTGAATCAAAGTCTGGCAGACCGGCCGAATTCCCTGGAAAGTACTGTACTATTACGACCAAGTGTTCACAGGGCGTCACCCGGCACCTCAAGTGTTCATTTTTTTCAGTGTTCATTCCTTGGCAATCACTCGACTAGTGCCATATAAGGAAATCCGGCGAATGCCGGTGCGAAAATTTCGTGTTTTTCAACCTATTTGGGCCAGCGTCACCGTCACCTCAGTTCACAGGCGGCCGTCACCCGTCATCCGAACACTTGGTCGTAATACTACAGTAACCGCGTTTCATATACTTAATTTGATCGTGTATACTTAATTTGATCGTGATGCTCACTAATAGCGCTCACTTAGCAGGCTATGACTAGAGTCTGAAAATTAATTCAAGCTGGGCCAGGGCGGAGTCCGACAGCGCCAATTCGCATCGGCTTGCTCAATAAAGACATATATCCGGCCGGGTCTGCTATAACTCCTAACCACTTCTCGTGAGTACTTGCTAGGAATTCAGTTGAGATCACTAATAATGGTCAATGTGTCAATGTAAGCGCTGATTCCGTTAGACCATGGATTTATCATGAGCAGATTTACAACGCCCGGTGCCGCAAATCCGCTGTCAACAGCCGCCGCAGCTTGAGAGGACTGTGTAGAGGCTCAGAGTGGTTCGTCATCGCAAAATGACTGTAATGCTAATGCATTTCCCCGCCCTGCCGAATATCCCTTCGAATTTTCTGTCTTGTTACCGCCGTTATCGGATGGAAAGATGGCCGGGCATAAACTTACAGTTTTTGGAGGCGATGATAACGGCATGTCGCCGAGAGCGGAGGCACATACATATATAAAGAACGGTGGGCGAACATGCAAAGTTTAAGAGAGCAGAGTTGAGAAGAGCAAAAACTGCAGCGCGGGACCCAGGAGCTGCATCTTGGAAACCGACCTTGCTACATAGTATAATATAGAGGTTTTTAGAGCAGGAGAGCCATATACATGTCCCCTAAATATAGAGGGCCGTTAGAGCAACATGGAGCTACCTCCGCATGGTTGTCATCCAAAGGTAGGATGAAAAACCTCTTTCAACCTATACCCGGCTGATCGTAGGTTGATTTTTTCCAACCTATTCCATAGGATGGATATTAACCAGCCATGGAGCCATGGGGCCATAGAGCCACATAGAGCCACGTAGAGCACGTGGTTCTACGATAGGCCACTTTGATGGCTCGGCGCGCGCAATTGCGCTCGTGTTTTAGGCTTGCTTGGCCTGTTCATTGGTCCGTGAAACCGGGCATCAAAACGAAATGCGGCAAATAATTTTATTACTATTGTGTGCAACTGCAGGTTGTAGTACGATCGTAATAAAGGCTGCTTTGCCAAGGTAAACAGTGCTCCGAGACAAAGCAAATGAGACGGGCGGGAGAGCCAAACGAGAATTCTTGAGGATTGAGGCAGTGAAACAGTCTTGAAGCTCGGATTGACATGTGGGCAACTTGAAGAAGACAATGGGGGCTTGATAAGAGGCTTGACGTGTTGCGACACTATCTCAGATGAACAACGTGTGTTTAAATCTTGAAGCAGGGAAGGGATATTCCAGCATAGGTTGTGGGAAATTGGGGAGCATGAGGATGGGGGAGCCTGAGGAAGACGGAGGAGAAGGGAAAAAAGGCTGTGTCGACTCGGACAGTGACTTCGCAGTTTATATCAACTAGAGGGTATCAGAATATCGCACGGGACAAGGCGACCAGATAAACAGGGGAGGCTCGGTGGCGCGTGGCGCACGTCTGCGCATAGTTACCAAACATGTCGACGGACTTCTGAGCAGAGTTGATCCCGTTCGACCCGGGGCTGAGCGCTGAGCCTTAGCGCCGGCGAGAACAGTTTTTCTAGATCTGCGATGAGATGCGGCGTCCAGCGATTTTTCGAGCCATAGGTCTAGAATCAGTTTTTGCGGTCCCGCATGCAGAACCATGTTCTTCTTCCCGCTGACTTTTATCTGCCTCCGCGCAAAGTGTTGTATGAAGAACTTATCAACTATGGGAAGAAGGCTCGGTCGCGCGGTGCGCATCTACCCCAATTACATACTTCTGAGGAAGGATTGAAAGCAGATTGAAAGCAGACTTGCCTGTTCGAATCAGGCCCGAGTCATGATTGGCGCTCTGTGCAGATTTTTATCTGCCCGCGCACAAAAGACCGATTCAAAAGACGTGCGTATATCTGTCCAAACCAAGAAGGAGGACGGCTCTTGTTCTCGGTTGGGCGAACATGAAGAAAGCTTGAGAAGACATAACTTTAGCCTTTCCGTGGCATCGCGAGATCAGATAACCGCTATGCCCGTCCGAATTTCGACGGAGACGCGTAATATTTCTGCAAGCGAGCGCAGTGCGGCGTGTATTGGCCGTGTATTCGTAGTATTTTGTACGTGCCTTGGAGCCTAATCGAGGCGTGTGGCGCAAAGTGGCGGTAGTCAGCTTATGCCGTTTGATATTGTATTTAATTATTCTGTCGGGTCCTGCAAGTGTCGATGCCAATTTCGGGGGATAAATTATATTCTAGTTGAAAGCCCCGACCCAGATCTCCAGAACAACCCCCAAAGGTCATGGATTGACCAAGGATTGGTCGAGAACGGAACGTCGATGCCGTTGATGGCCAGGAAAGTGATGTTCTCATGGACCCCATCGTGATCAAACGCGGCACCGCTGCCGAACAACCCATCACTTCGCCTCCAAATTTGGTCTGAACCTTCGTCAGACATCCTATTCCCTCCCCCGAGGTCAATCCACTGTCAGTTTTCCATGCATATCCAGCCATTTTACAAGTGGTCAACTACCTAATGTGGTCAACTACCCAGTCGGCAATAGTAGTCTTGGGTGACCGGTCAAATTTGACTGCAGGCCCTGGCCATGATGCGTGTTCTTCGGATTTTCATCTGCGTGGAGCAAGTCGGCGGTGTTGAGTATGAAGAACGTACCGGAGGCCAAGGGAAGGCTCGGTCGCGCGGTGCGCATCCGCACTCATTGAGGGTTACTTGTCCTGTAAATTGAGCAGACCCCCGCCTGTTCGACTCAGGCCCGAGCCATATGCTGCGGCCATTCTTCTTTTGTTTTTACCTGAGGTAGAATCACAGGACCGCATATGACACGGCGTGTGGTTGTAGAGGGGTAGGCAACGGCTCAGGGGTGCGCGAGGGGTGTCTGCCTCACGTGGGCTGAAAGAGAAGGATCGAAAGCAGATCATGCCTGGCCCCAGTCACGGCTATCCTCGGTACCAGTTTTTTCTGCGCGAAGGATATCAAACGGGTCGTGTATGGAGAGCTCACCAGCTAGAGGGAGAAGGCTCGGTCGCGCAGTGCGCATCTGCCCCAATTGCTTCTGAAGAAGGATTGAACGCGGATCGTGTCTCTTCAACTCAGGCCCGAGCCATGCCATCGTTCACATTCATTTTTATCTAACCGCGCGCAAAGTGTGAGTATCAAGACTGTCACAATTACTTGTACAAGAATGACTGAGAGCAGATCATGCCTGTTCGACTCAGGCCTGAGCCATTACGTGTAATTTTCATCGACACTTTTTGCCTGCGTCAGCTCGCGGAAACCCAACGAGGATAGAGGAATTACCCAGTTAGCTGGAATGGCTCGGTAGCGCGCGGTGCGCATCTGCCCCATTTACTCTTGAAATATACATCTGAAGCAGACCTGCCTGTTCGACTCAGGCCCGAGCCATATCCACTCTCAGGCCGAGTTTTTTTCTGTGGAGGATATCGAACGGATATTGTATGGAGGGCTTACCAAGGTATAGATAAAGGCTCTGTCGCGCGTGGCGCGCATCTGCCCCAATTTATCTTGTAAGAATTTCGCAGCAGACCCCGTCTGTTCGACTCAGGCCCGAGCCATAATCTGTGTGCTTCGCAGATTTTTTATCTGCCCGCGCGCAAAGTGTTGAGAATGAAGAACGTAATGTCATACCAGGTTATATTGAATGCTCGGTGGTGCGTGGCGCACATCTGCGCGTAGTGTGCCGAAAGTCCACCTCTGAGAAAATCGATCCCGCTCGATCCAGGGCTGAGCCGTGTCGTTGGTTTGTGGTTCTTCGGCGTGGAGCCAGTCAGCAGTGTTGCGTATGGAGAACTTACCAGGTTGGACTTAAAGGCTCGGTGGTGCGTGGTGTACGTCTGCGCATAGTGCGCCAAATGTCGACAGCCCTATGAGCAGAGTAGATCCCGTTCGATTCGGGGCTGAGCCGTGAACAGTTGGAGTGGGTTTTTTTGTGCTGGTATGGGGCGCGAGGGTGAAACACAGCGACTTAGAAGAACGTACCGGGTAAGATGCAAAGGCTCGGTCGCGCGCGGTGCGCATCTGCCCCAATTAATCCTCAAAGGAAAAGCACAGATTGAAAGCAGACAATGCCTGTTCGACTCAGGCTCGAGCCATGCGCATTCTTCTTCACTGAATTTTATCTGCCTCCGCGCAAAGTGTGAGTATTAATAACGTAGCAGGTTGGATTGAAAGGCTCGGTCGCGCGGGGCGCATCTGCACTCAGTGAGAGGATTCCAAGATTTGAAAGCAGATTTGCCTGTTCGACTCAGGCCCGAGCCATGGTCAGTCTCCTCGATCCAATTTTTTTTGGTGTCAGGGATATAAAAAGGATCGTGTGTGGAGGGCTTACCGAGGTATAGAAAAAGGGTCGGTCGCGCGGTGCGCATCTGCCCCAAGTAACTTAAAATAGCAATGGAAAGCAGACCCCGCCTGTTCGACTCAGGCCCGAGCCATTATTATCTTTATCCCCGTCTTTTTCTACGTGAAGGAAATCAAAAAGCCCCGTGTATGTAGAGCTTACTAGCTACAGGGAGAGGCTCGGTCGCGCGGTGCGCATCTGCCCCAATTGGCTCCGAAGGACAGAAAATATTAAAAGCAGATCATGCCTGTTCGACTCAGGCCCGAGCCATCCCTTCCATATTCTCCATTTTTTCTGTCCTGCGCGCGAAAGGGCCGTGCATGGAGAGCTTATCGAGGTATAGAGAAAGGCTCGGTGGTGCGTGGCGCACACCTGCGCATAGTACGACGCCCAAGGACGATCAAGTGCTGTGCAGAGGCGATCCCGTTCGATTCGGGGCTGAGCCGTGTTTCCTTCACCTTGGGTTTTTCCTCTTTCCACTGAGGTGGAATGCGAGGGTGAAACACAGCGAGCATAGAAGGCTTATAAAATTAGCTGGAAAGGCTCGGTCGCGGGGTGCACATCTGCCCCAATTACGAAGAGACAGATGAAGGAGTGAAAGCAGACGATGCCTGTGCGACTCAGGCCCGAGCCATCGGCGAGTGCCGCCATTGTAATCTTTTGCCTGAGGTAGGATCCAAAGCATCGCGCATGGAGAGCGTACCGAGGTAGCGAGGAACGCTCGGTGGTGCGCGGCGCACGTCTGCGCATAGTTATCAAATATATCGGTGGACTTCTGAGCAGAGCTGATCTCGTTCGATTCGGGGCCGAGCCGTGGCTCTGGTCGATTTGGATCTTTTCTTTTCTTTTCTTTTCTTGTCGCTGCGATGGGATGCGCCAGTGCGGGAGCGGAGTCTTATTATGGGCGTGGTACTTAAGCGGAGTTGATGGCTGGGGTACGCGTCTACAACGTTCCCGGCGCCAATCTTAATTCGTGAGGAATACTGCCATTGGCCGGGATTCCGGACAGTTAACGATATTTCATGGATAATCTTTTGGTCCTTGGGTTCTGAGGAAAACCGAGTATGCAATCAGGTTCGGATCCATCTTTTCTCGGGGTGTACTTACTATTTTAGTTCATGTAAAACGGCCCACTTGTTGCCAAACGAGATCATTTTTTCCGTCAGGTCCGAGTGTCCGAGTACTCGGTGATGCAACACTTTCCTGATTGCCGGCCCCATGCCGGGGGCATCTTCTAGCGCAGGGCCTCGAAATATGATAGGCAGGTTCCTACATCCATTGTACCTCTGAAATAATTCCTCCCTTCAGGGAGTACCGGATGAGGTAGTAAGACAATTTTCTTTTTTCCGACGCAAATGACCTAAATTGAGCTATAGCAGAGCCTATTGTTGGTATGGTGGGATGGCTATAGGCAAGCAATGGGCTTGAATTTTTTTGTGGTCATTTTTTCAGTGTTACCTCATGTCCAGAGCCTCAGTATATGTTCAAGTTATCATCTACCAGCCAAGAAGATGGACTATTTTGCGGGCGTGTGTCTAATTCTTGCATGTAAAACAAGCCCGACACTAGCCAAATTGCTGGAATTTTTGATTGTAAACCATAGGGCACATCTATATGAGTATGTTGAAAACAAAGATCTCGCAAGAAGGTCAGGTAACGGCCGAGAAATCTTTGATCGTCCGAGTTCCCGGTTTGTCCGGAACGGTGGTAAATGATAGTACAGGTCGCGTGGATGTGGATTGCCCAGCGCGATTCAATGGACGTGCGTATATCTGTCCAAACCAAGAAGAAGGTCAGCTCTTGTTCTCGGTTGGGTGAACCCGACGAAAAGCTTGAGAAGACATAACTTTAGCCTTTCCGTGGGATCGCCGTGAGATCAGATAACCGCTACGCTCGCCCGAATTTCGACGGAGGCGCGTAATATTTCTGCAAGCGAGCGCAGTGCGGCGTGTATTGTCCGTGTATTCGCAGTATTTCGTACGTGCCTTTGAGCCTAATCGAGGCGTGTGGCGCAAAGTGGCGGTAATTGACAGGCAGGGCCAGGCACGGGTAGATGTTGTCAGCAATCTGATCGGCCTCGCGGCTCTCCCTTGTACTTATACCCTCTGATACCCCGTCTGCCTGCCCACCGCATACCTCCCGCCACGATGATCCGCTTCGACACGCTGCCCCCCGAGGTAATGCAGGCGATGTGCACCCCGATGCACCAGATCCTCCCGCCCACCCCGCTCGGCCCGTCGCCGCCCGCGCACGGGCACCCGTCCTCGTCCTCGCCCTACGCGCCCTACACCGCCGGCCCCGCCCATCACCCGCCCGCGCTCACCGGCGGCCTCTACCTCGGCTCGCTCGCCGCCGTGAACGACCACGCGCTCCTGCGCGCGCACGGGATCACGCACCTCGTCCAGGCGCTCGAGGCGCCGTGGGCGCCGCCCGCACGGAAAGAGGACGGCTTCGTCGCGTACAGCATCGACATCCGCGACAAGGAGTCGGTCGACCTGCGCCCGCACCTCGAGGCCGCGTGCGTGTACATCGAGCGCGCGCTGCGCCGCGGCGAGGGCGTGCTCGTGCATTGTCAGCAGGTGCGTGCGGTTCCTCCCTATCGCACAGCCGGATTCTGACCGCGCGGCAGGGCGTCTCGCGCTCGCCGAGCATCGTCATCGCCTACCTCATCCGGAATCACGCCATGTCGTACGACGCCGCGCTCGCGTTCGTCAAGCGCAAGCGCGCGTGCGCCAAGCCCAACCCCGGCTTTGCGCGCGCACTGATCGAGTGGGAGGCCGCGTGGCGCCGCCCCGCGGCCGTGCGCCGCTTCACGTCGTAGGCCCGTCGCGGCTTCATGTCGTAGGCGCATTCGTGGTGCGTATATGTCTGTGCCGCTGGCATGACCTGGACTCACCGGCCGCCGCAGATCTACGATTACAGCGATCGTGCGTCATGGACCCTCCGTGGCATCTGATCTCGCCATTAAACCGCCAAAACTCCGCCTCTCCGTTAAACCGCCGCCTCCACGGTAAACCGCTAAAAGACTCCGCTAAACCGCCAACAAATCCGCTCCGCCCCATGTCCGCCGCTCCACCTACCCGCGCGCCGTATCTCCCTTCCTTCGTCGTGGTATGTATATTCCCTTCTGGCTGTCTGTATCTTTCTCTGTATCTGCATCTGTCTGTACCCCCCCGCCATTCCTTCGTCGTGCCTTTCTGTTCGTCGCGGCGCGCCGCGTGTACATATACCTTCGCCACCGCTTATCCCGGATCGCTTGGCTTTTCTTTTCTTTCCTCTCATCGCATCTCTGCACCCGCCTCATCTGCAGCACGTGCCCGCACGTACCCGCACTTACACCCGCACCCGGATCGCTTTCGTTTTCTCCTTCCCTCTGCTCGATATCCCTCCCTTCTGCTCATTCCTTCCTCCCGCTTTCATCTTCTGCTCGATATTCTTCTCGCTACATCTGGGGCCGTTGTCTATCCATTGGGTTCTTTGCTGCGTTTCGTCTCTCTGGATGAGGTGGATTGGATTGGATTGGATTGGATTGGATCCCGCGATCCTCCCATTCGGCTAACATGTGTGTGCTGGGATGCGGGGGCGCGGGCTTCGTCGTGATTTGGGTTTGGATGGGAGCACGTATATGGGAGTGTCGGAGAAAAACCGACGCGCACGGTCGCTCGCTCAATTCTGTGTGATAGGAGGCCGATAGGGCGCTGCGCTTCCCCGTCGTGAGCCAGGCAGCCCCGCGCCCGACGAGGATTTTCGAGGCGCGTTTTACATGCGTCTCTGGACGCTCGGCGGCTGGCTCGGAGGTTTCTCTGGATTTTGGAGTCTGGGATATATAATATACTGCTCTCCGCTGGCCGCTCGGGGATTCCCTCCCTCGCGGCTCGGCCCCGCATTCAGCCCGTCGCACCTCTGTGGGATATTGGAGTTCGACTAGGCACGAAGAACGCGGGCGCGGTGTACGGCGCACCCTTCCTTCCCTTAAATGGGGAGGCCAATAGTGAAAGGAAGCGGCCCGGGTTCGACTCCCGGCGCCCGACTAGCATTATCAGCAAAGATTTTTATCTGTCGCCTCTGCTTACTATGTAGACTCGGCGCTCTAGCTGGCTCAGATGTTCTGGATGGCTAGGATACACTGCGCTGTCCGCGCGCCGCTCGGTGGTATCCCTGCCTCGCGTCTCGCCCGGATCCAGTCCCCGCATTCGCCACTCTGTGGGATGTTGGAGTTGAACAGGACACGAAGAACTCGGGCGTGGTGTGCGGCGCACGCGCCCCATCCATCGTACATCTCCAAAATAAGGGGGAAGGCCGGGTTCGACTCCCGGCGCCCGATTAGTATTTCGAGGCGCGTTTTTTGTCCGTCCGTTGCGTTTTATATGCGTCTCTGTATGCTAGGCGCCTGGCTCGGGGTTTCTGGATTTCTGGATTTCTGGGATACACTGCGCTGTCTGCGCGCCGCTCGATGGTATCCCTGCCTCGCGTCTCGGCCCCGCATCCAGTCCCGTATTTGCAGCTCTGTGGGATATTGGAGTTCAAACAGAGGCTAGGAACTCGGGCGTGGTGTGCGGCGCACGCTCCCCATCCATCGTACATCTCCAAAATAAGGGGGAAGGCCGGGTTCGACTCCCGGCGCCCGACTAGTATTTCGCGAAGCGCGTTTTTTGTCCGTCCGTTGCGTTTTATATGCGTCTCTGTATGCTAGGCGCCTGGCTCGGGGTTTCTGGATTTCTGGATTTCTGGGATACACTGCGCTGTCTGCGCGCCGCTCGATGGTATCCCTGCCTCGCGTCTCGGCCCCGCATCCAGTCCCGTATTTGCAGCTCTGTGGGATATTGGAGTTCAAACAGAGGCTAGGAACTCGGGCGTGGTGTACGGCGCACGCTCCCCATCTATATTAGAGGTTCGACACAGTTCAGGGAGAAGGCCGGGTTCGACTCCCGGCGCCCGATTAGTATTCGGCGAAGATTTTTATCCATCGTCTCTGAAGCTGGCTCGGGCTCTCTCAATTTCTGGATTTCTAGGATACACTGCGCTGTCCGCGCGCCGCTCGGTGTTACTCTCGCCTCTCCTTTCCTTTCTCGCTATCACTGCGTTCCGGCTGCTCCTACGCTCAGTTCTCGAAGGTTCTAGCAGCTGTTGCTAGCTGAGCGTAGGGGACTACACAGGCCCTGTCTCCAGATTGTTTCGCGGTCCAGGTTAGTCTAGGTTAACATAGGTCACTACGCAGACCTACACATACCTGCACTGACCTGCATGGACCTACAATTACCTACAATTACCTACACAGACCTACCCTGATCTAAAAACAATGTGTGTAGTGTGACTACACACAGCTCTGTGGGTAGGTCTGTGTAGGTCTGTGTAGGAATGCTACACACAAGTTAGGTGTAGAACCTCAGGGAACGCAGTGTATAAGCCCGTTCGCTCGCGTAACCCTGTGGGATATCTGAGTTCACCAGGGCACTAAGAACTCGGGCGTGGTGTACGGCGCACACTCCCTTCCCATACACGGTATGAATGAAATCACACATCTCAGGGAGAAGGCCAGGTTCGACTCCCGGCGCCCGATTAGGATTTCGGCCGAGATTTTTATCCGTCCGTTGTGTTTTCCATAAGCTCGGTTCTCTAGTTCGGGGTCTCTGGATTCTTGGCCCGCACTCCACTCCGTCCGGTTTCTAGTCGGCGCCTGTCGATGGTATCCCTCGCGTGTCGTCTCTTGTCTCCGACCAAGCACGTTCTTTCGCTCGCGCGCACCTCTGTGGAATATGGGAATTCAATCGGGTGCTAGGAACTCGGGCGTGGTGTACGGCACGCTCCCTCCTCTTTATAGAACATTTCTGGATGCAAGGGGAGCAGGCCGGGTTCGACTCCCGGCGCCCGACTAGCCTTTCGGCGAGGATTTTTATCCGTCCGTTGTGCTTTCCATACACTCGGTTCTCTAGCTCGGGGTCTCTGGATTCTTGGCCCGCACTCCACTCCGTTCAGCGCTGTCCTGTGTCTAGTCGGCGCGCTGTCGATGGTATATGGGAAGATATAATTGATGGGGGTTCGCAAGTAAAGAACAGACTGAATATATTGATGAGGCATGCAGGTATTTATACAAGTCTCTTATCTATGAGTCAGGAGGTAATTGCAATAGGACCATGCGGTCTGAACAAAAGAGCATATGGTCGTGGAACTAGAAGCATCTGACCCACATGTAAACATGAGATGGATAAAGAGATAAGAAAATGAGGAGGGCTTGGCAGCAACTCTTATCATGGTCAGCATATCACGGGTTGTATTTCCAACATGGTATCCCTTGCGTACCGTTTTTTCGTCTCTTGTTTCCAGCCAAGCACGTTCGCTCGCGCTCAGCTCTGTGGGATAAGGCAGGCAAAAGGACACTAAAAAATCGGGCGTGGTGTACGGCACACGCTCCCCGTCCATAGGACGAACCCAAAGTCAAGGAGAAGGCCGGGTTCGACTCCTGGCGCCCGACTAATGTTGATGGGGATTTTTGTCCGTCCAGTGCGGCGCTGTGGTTTTGTGGTTTTGTTTGTATGTAGCTCTGGCTCGGGTATTCCGGATTTATAGGATGCGCTGCGCTGTCTGCGCGCCACTCGGTGGTATCCCTGCCTCGCGTCTCGCCCGGATCCAGTCCCCGCATTCGCAACTCTGTGGGATATTGGAGCTCAAACAGAGGCTAGGAACTCGGGCGTGATGTGCGGCGCACGCTCCCCATCCATTGTACATCTCCAAAGTACGGGGGAACGCCGGGTTCGACTCCCGGCGCCCGACTAATGACGTTTTCGGCGAGCATTTTTATCCGTCCGTTGCGGTTTAAATGTATCGCGTCTCGTTACTCAGCGGCATATTCATGCTCGAACCGTACTAGAAACTCAAGTGTGGTGTACTGCGCACACTCCCCAGTGCCCAGCTTTATATATTAGCGGGGCAGTGTATGGGAGCTCCCCAGGTTCGACTCCTGGCACCCGAATATCGTGGAAAATGATGTTTTTTCTGTCCGGTGGGGCTCACCAAACTGTACCTGCTCTGGAACCTCGGCTCCGGTCTTCTGGCTTGTCGAATTCCTGCGCTGCATCTCTTTACGCTCACTGTTAAGGCCGCCGGCGCGGTTCGATGTTACCGGTATCCTCGCCGCTCCGTTCTCGGTTCTCGAGTCGAGCCCGTTCGAATTTCGGATCGCCACTCTATAATTCAGTGGGATAGCGAACTTGAATGAGGGGTTAAGAGGCATCAAAAAAAGGGAGCATGCGCCGTACATTGTGCCTCTCGTTATGAAGGCAGCAGGGCAGGTTCGGCCCCTGGCGCCTGACTAATGTTTTCGCCACGAGCATTGTTTCTTTGACCGATGCGGTGTGAATCAATCGTAGGTCTCGTTAATTGGCGATATTTTCACGCACGAAACCGTACCATGCACCGGGCTGGTGAACATGGTTCAATTCAAGCTGCCGAGAATGCCAAAGACACGTTGTCCTTGTAATGCATCACTGGCATCACGCCAGGGACACGTGTGCACCCAGCTCCGAGATCGCCACCACCATGAACACCCGTGTATGGGCGCTACGGCGCGTACGGCGCCCTCTGCAGATACAGACATCGCCTTGGACCCACACCCGTCATTATTCCGCCTCCCCTGAGGCGGAGAGAGCCCCACAGTACGTCTGAGTTACGGATCATGCGGCGACTTCGGCTTATGGGTTTTTGGCGCAGAAGGCGTGAATCCACAGCCGTGTGAGTCCAACTTGCACTCGTTAACCGTCGGAAGCCTAAGTTACAGGTTTTAGATCGTATCATACTCGGCCCAAAGTGTCAACCCTAAATCCGTCGCTCATCACACCCACCGATTACATTGACATCTCGCGAAAAACGGGTTTCTCGGTCGAATTCCCCGTCTCGAAGAGCTTTGAGATCCTATACTCCTCGCATTCGCCTCCGGGGTTGAAGTTCGTCAATATTCGATTTCCAGACTACTCTCGCGGATTCTTGTACTACCACTGTGACTCGGGTGCGGGACCGCTCGAAGGCAGCATCCGCTTCCGTCTCACCCCTGATAATTTGCCGTCGTCGTTCCTCTCCGGTCAGGACTTGCTCGCCCCATCTGGATTCCCGTGGCAAATCCTACTGGCGCAGGTGGCGTGTCGTGACAAGTACGCTTTCATCGGCGAGCAGCTTGTCCATGAAAATCTGGTGACACGTGAACAGCTATCGCGGTGTCGAGATGTCTTCGGTCAGAGGGATCTGATATACCCCCAGTACACGCTGTTTCGCCTCGATTCACCGTTTCTGGTCAATTTCTCGAGTCCGGTACATTTCACCGTCGTTGGGGAGCCACGGCCCGTGGATTTGTCCAGTCTGTTCAAGAATCAGACCCTAGGTGAACGGCCCTATTTTCCGTGGACCGGTACAGTGTCCCACTCAGATCGCCAACAGCTAATTGTACTCATCCTTCCCAGGCTCGGGTATAGCCCGCTTCGAGCGCTCGACGCTCACCAAATACGCTGGCCGTCGTGTGATTCATCTGCGGATCGACAAAATTCTGCAGCCCGTGACTTGCACCGTGAATGCGCGGAGTTACCGCGGGCGTGTCGTGCGACCCGAGGAGGGGCAGCTATTCACGGTGCGCTTCCGCGGCGGCCCACCGGAGCCGTGGGGATATGACATCGACAAGAAATTCGAGTTTGCGGCTGCCCTGCGCGTTTTGTGGGACAATTCACGCTTGCCATAGCCGGTATGTCCTCTCCACTTTAGGCTGCTTGCTAAGCTGCTCTCATTCACGATGAATCCATTCAAGAACGCCCACTTGTACGTATATGCGAGCCCGGCCAGTCTCAAATTTATCAATGCACAACGCTTTGAATCCTGCATGAATTTTTGTTTTGTTATCTGGAAAAGGCCATGTTCGTCGTGAATGCTACCGGTTCACTTCGACGCTGGTGTTCTCGTATAGCTCAAGGTTCGAATCCTCCCCGAGATCTACCGTGGCGGACCAACCACAGGCCACCGCATCCACGCCTCTCCTCGACATTCCAAAATCTATTCGATATATGCCCCCGGGTCGACGGGCACTCCGTGTGGTTCAAACGGCTCCGACGTGCGGTTATTCGTGCCGTTCAGCCACCCTGCGCTCTTGCGCGAGGCTTCCATGAACACCTTGATAAACATGGCACCCTTGATACCATAGTGTGACAGGCATGATAATCATCTCCTTCCCTGTAATCCGAGGCTGGCCCTCCGAGACCATGTAGCCCGTTGGGATCAATTCTCTAGAGACGAAACTGATGCTGTGATAAATCCGCAATAGTGATGGGAGACAAAAACGATGGGCAAGCGAGGGAATGATGAAAACGGTAGACACTGATGGGAGACACGATCAAATCACTCAGACCACAAGTGTATACACGGGCGCGAGCCGGTTCGGGGGGTGACGCGTCGCGCCCCCCTGCCTCACACCACTCTCCGATGAGTCTGCAGGACATCTCTGACGCCTTGCTTCGCTTTCCGCAGCTCAAAGCTCTCAACTTCCATGGTCTGAACCAATTCTTGTGTATGGCCTGTTTGGCTCGGCAGACAATCGCGTTCCAGCAGGTCAGCAATCGGAGACCTCCGCCTGTGCTTCCTCCCGCTATCCTGCAGACCATCACCGCATCTCTCAACGTCACTGATATCAGCTTGATTCAAACGTGCTGGGCAGCTTTCAAGGACATTCTCTGAGATCACCCGGTGATTACTCCGAGTGACGACGAAATTATCACCTATAATAATGCGGCCCTCGTGAATGGTACAGGTCTGTGCATATATACATGGTCTCACCGAGAAACTACTGACTGTTCAAAGCCTATCGCCACATATACCCCCCGGTCAGAGTCTGCAGTAACCCCGAGTGCTCGAACCACCGGGACACCAACGAAATCATGACTCTGACGGATCCCCTAACCCACAAAGCCACGCTCTACACGCTCCAAAGTGGTGTTCTTCCAGTTTATACGTCTTCGGTGTACTGCCGCAGTAAGCCGAGCTCCATAAACCTTGACGCTGCGTAACAAGACAATTTAGGCTGCAACAGACGCTATTACCACAACTACTACGTTCATAAACAGTCCTCGCTACGTACTTATTACGGCGGTGTTCCCAACGTAATCCAAGTGGCGCAGCATTTTTTCATTGAAAGTGCATTATTGGAATTATTCGCCAACGGAATGGTCTTTGGCTGGTAGGTTTCCGCGTTTAGCCCAGATTAATTGTTGAATCGAAACGGGACAGGTTGTCCGCATCGAACTGGGCGCGTATCTACAACTGCGCCATGTCGGAAACTAATCCCCACATCGCTAACAACAAACTCGCCTTTGCGTCTGTGTACGGTAACCGCAAGAAGACGCCGGCAGAGGGCTGGAACCTCGAGCTCCGTAATTTGGACGTTACCAATGGGTTCTTCCTGTACTCCCTTCTCTTGGAGAAGTCCGAGCGGGGCGGAATTCTCCTCCTTCCACATGACGAGCCGTCGCAGAAAGATAGGCTTCAGCCTGTCCTTGCTGAACGCAACAAGGCCATGGAAGGCATAGGCCAGGAACACTGGGCTCATGCCTGTGACCTGTGCTTCGTTATTTTCGACTCCGAGGACGCCGACGGAAATATCAGTTCGTTTGCATATTTCACTCGAGATCGTAGTTGACTGTTTACATAATTATAGTGAAACTCCAGAGCGCCCACTGCGATGGGGATACGATCGGGCATCGATGTTGCAAGGCCCATGACTGTAAGACGCCATTGCCCTCCCATCGACGCCACTTTTGTCCGGATCATGCGCACCTCACCCTCAAGTGTGCAGTGGTTGAATGCCCGGCCGATGTTGCTGCCGCGCATCGCACTTGCAGTGATCCCGCTCATCGAGCGCTCGAAACTGCATATTTCAGTCGGGGAAAAGCTCTATTCCAGCTTCGCTCGCGACTGAAAAAAGCAGGTCCATCTGGACCCGTAGTACCAAGGTTGAGTCAGACAATAGAAGCCTTCCTTAGACACAATATCGATCAACAGAGAGGTCATCAGGATCTCAACATCTAAATCTCGTTGAGCTGGAATATCGGGCCAGTAAGATGTACAGGACGTACCTGGCAATAGCAAATTTGCCGCCCGAGCAGCAGCTTTGAATGCCTCCCACTCGAGGTGGCATTCTGCGGCACGAGCACCTTCCATCCAGACCTCCATCGCACGTTCACTGTACCCGCGTAAGACCTTTACAGCGGTAGAGAGTGGTGCGGCCTCCAGTTCTCCCGGCACGGTGAGGCTTCCCTGGTGCAAAGAGTTAGATGTCGAACGCAAATGAGAGGAAAAGGCCCTACTAAATGAACGTTGAATTTGTTTCCCGCAGTATGCTCACCCAAGATCATAACATCGAATGGGGATTCGTGGTCGATATCGCGAAATTCGCCGTTTAAGTACCCATAGTGGGACATCTTCATCGTCCGGGCAAAAAAATCGACGCTATCGTCGAATATGATGAAGTTTTGTTGTGTTTGCTCCGTGTTGGGTTCATTGTCGATGATTGACTGGATGTCCATGCTGGTAGCACGACCTTGGGTCAGATCAAAAATGCGTGGCCCTGTTTAGCGCGCGTTTAAGCAGTGCAATTAAGTTCGATGTGAAAGAAACTCACCATTTTGACCTTGAGTCAGATCAATGATGTGTGGCCCTGTGTAGCGCACATTTAAGCAGCGTAGTTCAATTTCAAAATGAAAGAACTCACGATTTTTTGAACGCCAGAGGTCAACAGACTTAATAAGCTCCTTCCATCGGCCGCCCGAAGTCCGTCCACGGTCGGAAAACTTGGCTAAAAGGCCGCCTTTGAGCACGTCCGAATAATAGTTCAAGTGTTTGTATACGGTGGAGTTGAACTTTAGATTTTTGAAGGCAGGGACTTCTCTGAAGGCTACCTCAATAGCTTTCTTACCCTTGATGCCCGCAATAGCAGCCATACCCGCCGCCATTTCGCAAGTATATTGAAGAGGAAAGGGACGACTTTTCAAAGATCCCGATTCCGGCTTTGTCGGCAGCTCAATAACCTCTTGGTCCATGTCCATGGAATGGAGGGCAGGGACGGGGAGTGGAGTAGCAATTTGGGCTGCGAAGTTGGTCGATGGAAGAACAGGAGGTGGGGGCAGCTGGGAGATTTCGAGGTCAAGCTCACAGCATTCAACCACACCGAGCACTTTGAGAAGGATGCGAGAGTTCGACTTGACCGAGATTGGCACTCGAACATCGTGTGTAAGCCATCGCAAGGGGAAAGCAGAGTCCAGAACGTTGAGAAACCCATTCTGAGCACACTGCATGAGAGCGGGCATGTTTGCGATGATAAATTTGCCCTGGTCCCCGATGAGTCTGAAGTGCTCGGGCAGTACCGGTGCATCCTGTCCAATTTTCGTTAAGTGAACTCATGGCGGCAAGAAGGATATGTACCTTCTTCCAGAGAACAACAGAAAAGGTCTTGCTCTCCAAGTCCTTCAATTTTGCCTCGTCCTGCGCTCTCATCCTCGCCTCGAATAGGTGGGAATGGGCTTCAACATATGGTCTTCCGTAACTCGGGTCCAGAGGCCGCGCAAAATTGCGGCGAGGGCTAGCGAATGAGGCGCTAGGAGATACCACTGCATGCGAAATTGAGTAAGCCAGATGAGAAAGCTGCAAGTTTTAACTTTGACTTACTCGTCGTATTCGGGGCGCTGTGATGATCCCGCGCGGTGGTGCGATGCTCAGCGCATCCACCTTGTGCCTTGCAGCACTGCGCGCACAAAAAAGGGGTTTTACCACATGCCTTGTTAGCCCGACGAGGCTCGTCCTTGGCGCTCCGGCAGCTTGGATTACCGCAGGCGATGAAGATATCAGCGCCTCCGTTTCCGCCCTGTGTCTCGGTCAACGACAACCTCGCAGCAAAGCTCAACTAATAAGGATCACTCAGAATTCACATTCAAATGTATTGAAAGAAAGACTCACTTTGACCTCGTCGGGGATTTCCTCGAGGGGTGTCGGTGGGTCATGCCAAACATAATTGCCACAGGGCAAGTTGGAACACTGACATTCCAATTAGAGTCACAGCAGTGATAACCAATTACTATACGCACCTTCTGAAATCTACGCCGAAAATTCTCGAGCACAGTTCCTCTTCCCTGGCAGCGTAAGACCGGTCCAAGTGTATTTTCGTGGCATTTTGGGCAGTTGTTCGAGTGCGAATGAGAATGAGAATGAGAGTCAAGGGGTGAAGGGGAATAAAAGCCGCTCATTTCAAGAGAGATGGTGGGGAAGGGAAGGAGTTGGGTTGCGCCGGTCTGATTATTCCATGTAAAGTCGTACCAGCTTTATAGTGAATACACTGGTCCGTGCGCCGCGCCTGCGGGGATCTCCTTTGGGCTACGCGAATCCGCGTGACTTTGCGCACTGAGAGAGGCACCAACTGCTGGTGAAACTGAATCTCAGGCTTACCGCAGTGTGCGTCACAGCGCGATGTGTGTTTTCTTGCGTGGGAACTCCTTCCCTGTCTTGTACTGACGGATATACCCGTAGATGATCATCGAGCGTGCGCTGAAGGTGGTTGAACAGGCTCAGGTTGCGACACACTTGATTCCGGTAGAACCCCTAACCCATTTTGGGAACCGGGCGGTAGTAGCGCTAAACCAGAACTGAACCGCTGTTGTACGAAATCAGAATGATCATTGTTGACGAGCCGCAAGCTGAGCTAATGAGCGGCGGGGACAGAAGCGGGGACGTTGATAGCGTCTCCCAACAATTTGATGGGAGACGTTTACGTTTGTCTCTAGAGACGTTTGATGGAGGCATATCCGATCATTTGTCTCTAGAGACGTCTACCCCAGCGGGTTCAGCCTTCTGGGCCCTCCCAGTACACGCGTTGTTTGGCGTTATTACGCGCCTGCAATCCGCCGATTCTGGTCTGTAAGGTTCCGGAGTACTCGGGCCGCCTCGTCCCTGCGCATCCGTCTACTTACCGCAGCTGACTCCGTAGTTCCGTAGCTGATCCCGTAGTGCCGTAGCTGATCCCGTAGTTCCGTAGCGTATCCCGTAGTTCAGTTTTGACTCGATCTGACTCAACCCGTAGCTATTTAAACACACGTAGAAATAGGCTACTGTAGAATACTTCCCTCTGAATAAGGAGATCTTTCCCCCGTTCTCTCTTGTTTCCAAGTTCTGATTTTGTGTGCTTCACTCCGAGAGGACACGAAGCTTCACATGGTCACATGGGGACTAAAATCACCTGATGAGTCTAACATTGACGAAATGTTCTTGCGCACAACCACCAACGTTGTGTGTTCCCGCCCCGTTTGTCTCCCCGACTTCCAGCAAATCTCCTCTACCTGCTCACAGGCCGCTTTGCGTCCTGTTCGCTGGGCTCGCTAAAGCTCGCCCGTTCAGCCACCCTGCGCTCTTGCGTGAGGCTTCCGTGAACACTTTGATAAACATGGCACCCTTGATACCATAGTGTGACGGGCATGATAATCGTCTCCTTCCCTGTAATGTCAAACCACCTGCACTCGCATCACTATAATTGGCTCACAGAACTGCTAAATCTAGTTCCAATGTCGCATGTCATATTTAAACGCTACTCGGCTGCGGAGTAATAATCTCCGTGTTTGGTTCTATCATGATCATTTAAGTCCA
This sequence comes from Mycena rosella, assembly GCA_029378255.1. NCBI lineage: Eukaryota > Fungi > Basidiomycota > Agaricomycetes > Agaricales > Mycenaceae > Mycena > Mycena rosella. The sequence goes on along the minus strand of JARKIE010000004.1, from coordinate 179,089 downwards.
TTCCACATTTATCAACCTTCTTGGGTGATAATCGATGCATCCGATATCCTTGTTTCTGCTGCTCTGTAACCGGTTGAGCAGGGCACGGTAATACCCATCTGGAGTGCTCATCTCCATAAATATTATGAAGTTTTCTTGGGACTGTTTTCATATATAGTTCGCAACTGCTTCCATGTATACTGCACAGGGGCATATGTCAAGATGTCTGTACATCAAGGGCAAGATGAGACGGAAGCTAAGAATTGCTGCCCAAAAAGAGAGTGAATTTCCCATGGAATTCAACATAAAGGAGAGAGTATCGTGAACTGTGACTTCTATCACTCCAATGCCCGTTCAGCCCACTGTGAACCAACTTCGTTTCGACAACATTGCGACATGCTTGGGTGTTGCCATATCCACCCTGGAGATAATCTCGGACAGCTTCAAGGCTCCTTTCTTGGAACCCATTGAACACAATCCGATCTCTGTTGACCGTGGTACAGGTAAATTACCGGGATGAAGCTCCCCCTTCGAATCTCACCCAGACTCCACAGACTGCCAAAAAGAACAAGAATGAATGCACCCAAATGCTGGAACAAATTCATGAGCTGGTGTATGCCATCATCCGCCTTCACGGAAGCTCAGAAACCAAGCTCAGAAATATTTCCCACACTGTGATGATGCAGATCTCAAGTGTAAGTTATTTACCAGATCTCCTGTCAAATACTGATGAGCAAGCACCAGGCAAGTTTTATGATTGCATAGCAGCCTACCATCAGATCCGTAACAGTGATCTCTCGAGAGCTATGCACTTCGCTCAGACTGGACTGGAACTGTCAATTTCTACTGGGAACACCAAACGGCAGTCAAATTTGCTAGCTACATTGTCATGGATCAAGTGGCAAACTGGGGACAATTACGCAGCGTATGTGGATGCATATGAGTCAGGGAGGCTCGCCCGAATTTCTGCAGATTTGTACCGAGAATGTTGTGCACTCCAAATTGAGGCTGTTTGCTGGATGTCCATGGGCAGATATAGTCACAGCATTTACCTTTGCAAATGGGCAGGAGAGCTCCTTGGTTTATGTGGGATGTCCAGAGGAAGTCTATATCTTGGTCTGATGAATTGCCAAGCAGAGGTCTACCGGTTGAAGTCTGAGTATATGGATGCCCGCACTGTCCAAACTCAGATCCTCCCCAACCTCACCATTGAACAAGAACCACATGATCATGCATTTGCCTTACTCAACATTGCACAGATTGATGTGGATATTGGTGTCTCGAAGTACGATGTGGAGAGAAACAGAAACAAAGCCAACCTTATTTTCAGCAGTATGGGCAACACACTGGGATGGTGTGTTGTGACATAATCACTGCAGCTGTTCATTTGAGGGAAGGGGACTTACCAACAGCCAAAAGTGTGTTCGAAAATGTCTTGCATTCGTCCAGGGGAAATCTACAGAACTAGTGCTCCATTGTCTAGAGAGACTTAGTGATGTCAACAAGTGGAATGCCACAGATATCGATCCCATGCCATCTACTTGGGCAGTAATATTCCTGGGCTACAGCCTCAAGCTGAAGCAGAAGCTAGAAATCCACAAAGCTCTTCAATTTCTTGGGGACATGTATCTGGCAGCTGATGACGAGAATACAGCTATAAGCCTTTTCACAGTTGCTCTAGAGGGATTCACACAGATGGATGTTCACCTAAGCAGAGCAGAGTGCATGCTCAGACTGGGGGATATTTCACAAGTGCACGGAGATTTAACAAGAGCAGTGGAGCTGTGGACAACAGCGAGACCATTATTTCAACGTTCATCGCAGGACAACCAAATGTTGATGAGAGGATCGCCGGCTTCCGCCAGGGAAATGCGAAAGGGTGAATGCTGGGAATAGAGGTGCAGAACTTGTCAGGGAGGATTGAGGAATCTAGTGATCCCGGATTGAATTTATGTGTCCAATATGCATAATATTTTCTCAACTCTTTGTTTCTCCACAATAGTCTCGTTGTACACTGGTTGAACATTTCGAGTTTTTCGGTGAGGAAATTGGTGAAAAACTTTACTGATATTACAGTAATTTTTCATTGAAAAAGTAGGTGAAAAACTCAAAACTTTTTCTGAACTTTTTATGTTTTCGGCAAAAAAAGTGATTGTGAGTCAAAAAGTTCTGTATATATTTTGAGTTTTTCACCTACTTTTTCAGTGAGAAATTCCTGTAAAATTGGTAAATTTTTTCACCAATTTTCTCACTGAAAAACTTGAAATGTTCAACCAGTGGTAGTCAGACTAATTTTGATGATAGTTGAAAAAAAAATTGATCTGTGGGGTATTTGATCAGGATCACAAGGAAGCTATTTTCTAAGACACCCATTCAAGTTGGGACTGTACAAAAAAAGAGATGCTGGCTCACAGCTGACTAGACATCTGCTCAGTGGAGTCCAAGGAAAGATCAGATCGGAGGACGGATCAACACTGTTTGATCTTGTAATGGGGAAGTGTACACACCGGAAATTGAGAGGTATCAGGCTGCCCGAAATGTTCCTGAAACTATTACTTTCAAGAGCACGGTCACGTGGATTACCTTATATGGGATTCCACGTGACCAACCGCGTGAAACCAATTATTTCAGGAACGTTTCCGGGCGGCTCGAAACCTCAATTTCCCGTGTGATAACTACTATTGATCGCCCACATATGCAAAATGATGCACATGTGCAAAGTTTCGCGTTCCTGAGCTCAATTCTGAGGCAATTCACTTCAAATAACAAATAAAAACAGTAAATGTGTTTAGGGTCCTTAAGAATGCTATTAAATTTCCAGAGCCTACGGGGAAATTTTGAGTCCAGTAGAAAATGAAAAATGCCATTTTGATCACTTTGCATATGCATGTTATTTCCTCATCGAAAATGAACTGCACCTCGGCAACTCTACTGCTGTACGGAGGTCACATTGCACTTTTATTAATCCGGGTGTTTTTTGGGTTGACCTCAATATTTTTGGGAGAATCGATTGGGCGTAAAACTTTCAATCCCGTTCCATGCATAAAAGTTTCAAATCAGTGTCCGCTTATACTAAAGTGCAGATATATGGGGGTAATACTGTATCATAATTACCGCTTTTTTAGGGCTAAAAGTTCACCTCTGCTTCAAAATATGCACACATCGATTGCATAGCGAAAAACAGACACTGCCACTCACCTGGTCAAAATACACAGGTGCACTAGTGCGAAGTAGTATCCACCCCCTCTACAGTTGCGGACAAACAAAAAGAACAAGTCCGATTGCAGTCGAACCATCAATTCTGGAGCGAAACTGAGCTCAGAATGAGAATCAAAGTGAAAAATGGCATCGATTACGCCCCCTCCGAAATCTTTCCCACGAGAGATAAGGAACAGCCAATATTTTGGGCCATCTCAATGCAAATTGTGACTGGTAAACTTGGGGGTTGGGTGGACCAGAGTGGTACTTGGATGACAGAACCTAGATGTGAATGTCATTTGATGCTTCAGGAGGTGTAAATTGCAGATTTTAAGTTGGTTGAACTTTGCTCTAATGGTTAAGCTTTCCTGCCCTGCCGCAGTACCGGCAGTTACCGGCTCTCCTTGCCATTACTCACCTTCAAAGCTCCGTCTGATCCGCATGCCGCGCCGTGCTTGCCGTTCCTGGAACCGTTCATTCTGGGTAACATATCAAGTTCCGGATGCACTACATTCTTCAACCCTCATGAGCCTTCCATTTATCGAGTTCCGAAGGCATGTGCTTCCTCAATGAGGGCGTATTAGGGGACCCGGTGCGTCGTCAACGGGACGGGGCCGACTGGGTTGATTTCGCATTAACAATTGTTCCGGCCTTTCTTCGGCCCTGTGCGAACTCCTTTTTCGCCATCTTGTGCAAGAGCTGCATGTCCTGGCCATAGAAACAGCCCCACCCGCCGTTGTCTTGCAATTCTTCACGGCGGCTCTTTTGCTGTCCCTCTCATATGTATCCCTCGATACGGACCGGCGGCGCAGATACTATTCCAGAGGTAAGCTCGCTCCACGTGTCAGTCACCCATCGGTTGGTCCTTGTAAGGGATACGCGGACGTTCGGCATCATACACGATCACGTGATGGACGTTTCTGGAGCAAGGTCGCAACTGCGGACCTCGTTAGATACGGTTGCGGCACAGTGCGCAGCTTGCAGCGTAGCACCTCCGCAGGCCACGCAGTCCTCGCAGTAACCATTGACCCATTAGGATATATTGTCTTAGTATATATAGAGTTCTGGCTAGGTAGTTTCTTTAGTTTTCTGGAATCCAACACCTCACCCACTCAGCTTTTGTGTGAATTACTTGGTTTCTTGACGACTCTTTCGGGGTCCTAACCTCGTGAATTATCGGGACCTCACAGTCCTCGAGAAACCATTCTGAACCATCATCGGGTGGTTAGCCGGGCCAGAATTTTCACCATATGCAGCAGCCGTCCGTGGAATATGGAACTCGAGCGTCTTCATATCAATTTCAGCCGGTAGGCACGATTGCCGCTGTCCCTCCCACCGCTCCCCACCCTCTGCTGCGCAGAATTTGAGCTCTCAATTCACAGCCACGCCGTTCCGACTCCCCATTTTCGCCACCGCCATTTCTTCTCTCCTCGATCCCACCTCGATGTCATCATCACATACTGCCCTACTTCTCCACCTCCGCCCGCATTCGATGGCGGCTTTCTTGCGGCGCTGTGGTCTGCCAGTCCCCAGTATGCCATAGACTCCGAGGCAGTGTCATGGACCGAGTCAGACCCGGTCTGTCAATAGGTTCAAGTCAATGTCAATGCCATTGATCTTTTTTGATCTACCCGGTCAATGCTTTTTTCCATCCAGCGGTCGATGACGTCGTGATGGAAAAAACAAAAGTTAGGATTTCCCAAAAATGGCAAACACACGGGTGGTTCCTCTTCGAGCACTCCTCCATCGACCGGTCAGTGGATCTACAGGTCAGTACCATTGTCATTTTTGGCCCTCTATTGACCGACCGTGACAATTTGAACACTGCTCGGATGGAGGCTCAACCCGCTCGGGGATGGTAGAGCCGCAGACCTGGATGATTTTGCCATGGTGGTGCAACGCGGGATGCCACCAGGGGTTGAGCTAGAGCGGGTCGCGGTTGAGTCAACGGCAGACCCATATAGGGCAGCGCGTGGTTGAGTTTGAATATTCCTGAGTTGATATTCTACACTCACTTCCATGATCACCGGTTTCTACATTCAAGCCGGGGATCTTTGTAATGTCTTAATCCTGGTGCAATAAATTTCCGCTCAGAACGTTCGACGTTCGTTTACTATTCGCTGCAGAGCAAATTTGAAACACGCCAGACCTACCTGTGGAAGTCAAATATCAGAGCTAACGCGTGCCTCCAGTTTCTAATGTGTAGCCGTGGAAATCACTGCGAGTGCATTCGCTTTTATGACAACGCCGTTCCGGCCGCTCTAGTTCCAGACTAATACAACTACATGCGTTCGGGTCTGTATTCTGCGCTCACAGGTCCCGACACACCCCATTTACGCGCTCACGTAGGAGGAATGAATAAAATCCGTTAGCCCGTGCACACCGAGCCCAGTCCAACGGCGCGCTGGATGTGGAAGAACATTCCCTCCGCATTTATTTTTGAACCACGGCATGGTTTGCGCGCCGATACGGATCCTAGATTTGTGACTCGATTCTGGGCGAGTAGAAGCTGATGGCGTCAACGGCACTGCGGAAGCGCGGATCTTCGTTCGTGCGACGGCGTCGCACCCTAGATCGGGATTGAATTATTCTGCATGGTTGACCCAGAGATATATACCACGATCTTAACTTATTTTAAACCAGTGGGATGTAGAATCGCGGGCGCCATCCGAGATGCCCTGTACTTGGGTATGCTATAGTTGTTTCGATCGACCAATATCGCCATTCGTCCACGCTTTTTTTTCACACATATAATTGGTTGCAATCACGGAGATGGCGCCTATTATGTGGTGAGGGCATCCGCACAATCGTCGCGCCCGGCAATTGAGTTCGCTCGGATAACACGTCATGTTGATTTAGTCGTAATTCCGACTTACGGCGGAACTCCGTTTGAGCGCCGATCTTTGAGGGGCTAGATGACCAGGAGCCAGCTTCGAGATGGCCCAAATTAAACATTGCACATGTTTAACCACACATTCTTGCCTTATTCCGTTGGGAGGCTGCACCTCCGCACAACGGCCGGCCAGTTCTAATAGGATTTTATTTCTTCGTTCGTCCGAGTCACCTGTGGGATCAAACGCGCCCCGCCTCCAGCGGATCCAACAGCTCTACGTCATAAAGCCGGCGTATCTGTATCTGTAATAGGTGAATTTCGACTAGCTGACTTACCGGTGAACATACTCGCTTTTTTTACCCCGCCGACTGCAGTTTATTTCCGACATCCGGGGCGAGAACGTTGGTGTCGCGGAAGGAACGAGTTGGACCGTCGGCGGTGGAGGTTTGGGGACACTCTGCCCATGAAAGGGCAAAAGGAATAGGATTTTCTTGCGATTCCTAATATACAAATTTCGCCCAAGACGCGCGAGTATACTCATACAATACGCTCCATGGTCTGGACGGTTGGCGGCGTCAGATCACCTGGACGTGTTTTTGAGTCCCGCTGACAATATTGGGGGTAATCTTTACGCCCTGCAAAGAGTGCAGCCAATCCACATCCTCGAGTGAGAATTGCCGATGTATCGTGAGGTCGATGCGCTGTAGGCCGCTGCGGCCTCCGACGACGTCCGCGATTCCGGCATATGAAGTAAATCGCCGTCACTGAAGAGGTAGGACCCGTAAATGGTCAGGGATGTCAGGGCAGGCACCAGTGGTGTCACGCCGGGGGATAGGGTGAGCGCACTCATCACCTTATCGAGCAACGCGTTGTGGCGCAAGTCGACGAAAGTGAGCGCCTCCACAGTCGGGAGCGAGAAGATCTCCAACAGCTCATTCCCATGTAGCACCATGTTCTGCATGGTGATGGACTTCAAAGTACATCCGGAGCGGGTGAGGATCTCGCCGAAAGGGGGGGAGTTTCTACAGCACGACCTCGTCCCGGATTTTGAGGCGGGCGACGGGCACGGAGATACATGCGAGGAACTTCAGGGTGTTGCTCCCGATGAATGTTGACGCGTGTAGAACGTTGCCCGGACGGAATGTCGATTCGCTTGGGGGGTTCCCCGCGAACGAAAGCTGGGGCGTCGCCCAAAGGGTAACCGGGTAACTGGAAACTAACAGATCCTGAAATATGAGGGAGCTCTGGGGCCAAGCGCCGGACGGGCGCCAATCGGATACATTGCTCGATGTCGTGCCACTTCTGGGGAGATCCGGGAAGGGAGGAAAGCGTTGAAAGTCGATGCTTTGCTGCTAGGAGCGACCGCATGAGGGCTACAACGTCCGACGGCACTATGTTGTGTCGCAGGTCTGAAAGCGTTGATTCAGAGATAGAAAACCGCGATTCCTTCACCATCTTGGCAGGATTGTCCCTATGGTGTTTTTTAGCCCTGGTCTCGAGTACGTCACCAACAACTTACCGAGGACGGCGTTCTCTAGGTCAAATGGGGGGAGGAGGCTGGAGGCTGGAGGCTGGAGGCTGGAGGCTGGTGGAGGAGTCACAGATGCTCGGGTGCGTAACTCATTCTGATTCTGACGCGGCGCTAAAAATAACATGCAAATCATTATTTTGTTCGAGAGAACGCGTGCACGATGTACGAAATCCTGTGCTCCAAGGGGTTTCCAGGAAATGTGATTGGTCGTACTGTATTTTTCTCGTCAATTCAACAGTCACGCGTCACGCGGACCTTTTTTTATTGCGGCAATAATTTTTTTCTCACTTTATGGGTTTTTTTTTGGCCTCAGAAAGTCGTGGTCCATGTCGAATTGAACAAAATAATACAGTATTTGGTATGTCTTGACGCGCGCCCATCACGCGCTGCCGAGTTTAAACTTCAGCGTCAACAATTTCTGAATGTCAGAGTCTAAAGGAACAAGTGTCCATATTCTCGGAGGTCCAGATCACCCTAGCCACAAAATAAACTCAATGCGTCGCACGAGATCCAGGCCAAAGAGCAATGGAAATTCCTATTAGTCGCTGAACTCAGTCAGGTCCTGCGAGCGGATTGAATTAGTCTTTTATAAACAGACGCTACAATTTGATGCTCGTACTTCGCATGTTGTAGGATTGAATTGGATTTCAGACTTAAGGTGAGGAAGCCCTCTGGAGAATCTGCTGCGCGATGTTTTACTACAGAATACAAGTACATTAGATCTTTCAATTATGTTTGTAAAGTGCAGTAGGTACGGCTAGATATCACAGCAAATGGGAGAGCTATGCGAGATGACATGGTATAGCGATGGGTGCGTGATATAATGCAAAGGACATATTACATACAGTATTAGCAATACATTTAACTTGAAGGCGGTGGGATGGCTCTCAAACTGAGCTCGTTACGGCGCTATACGCCTGCTCCACGCGATTTGAGAAATACTCTGCCGTTGTTCGTGAGCCGGAAGTACGCGTGGAAGGGGAATGCGTTAAAAGCGTACCTATTACCGGGCTACTCCTCGCGAACCTCCGCATGGTCGCCAAAATCGTCTCGAGGCACGCGGAAATATCCTGGTGCTGCTGCGTCAGACGCCCGACGACGCCGAAGCTCTGCATGGTCGACAGCTCGGCGACGAACACGTCGCAGATGGTCGTCCACAGGATCTATATCAGCTAAATTAAGCCCAAATGTGACACAAACCACAAGCGACCCACGTACCCCCATAATAGGATCTATATGCCGCCACTGAGCAAAGTCGGCGTTGTTGACTATATCGACCACTGCGCGTGCTGCGGCGAGATATTTGGCCCTGGAGATATCGGACGTGTGTATTCGGTGTGCATGGAGACGTATTATCGCCGCATGGGTAAGTGTCTGGGTTACCACCAGGCTCCGCTTAGGGGCCACACAGGACCCGGTAAGCTCGATCCCCACCGGCACGCCAAGGGCAAATTGCTCTAGAATTGCGTCCAGCGAGTCGAATGCCTCTGCATCTGCATGGTCTGGAGGGGTCAGCCGGGAAAAAATAAAGCACGAGAAGCTGAGATACCTGAATATCGCGTCGAGAACGTGATCGCTCGTTCCAACAGTATCGACGCTTTCGACAGTAGCGCGAGCGCGGAGAATCCGTCCACGTTGAGACCGCCGAGAAATTTGGAGACTGTCCCGCCGCTGGGACCGAGGATCGCATCGAACAGTTGCTGGTATTCCGATATCGGCGTTGCGTTCCGTGCTGAATAGGACTGGAAACCACTGACCGAAGCGACGTAATCGTCGAGATCGAGCGGCCACGGCGTGTCGATGGGCGTGTCGGCGTACGATATTGCTGACGGCGAGCCGTGCGCGGCAACCCAGTAGTTATTCACAACGACGACGGTCCAGAACGCGTTTATGCGCTCGCCTTCTTCCAGCGGGTCCGTGGGCGGTGCGAGGGGCGCCTCCAGCACGCCGAGAGCGGGCTGCGGCCTTAGCTGAGAAGATTTAATTAAATGGAGGCCCGAGCTAATGGCGAGCGACACGGCAGCGCTGGAGTGGTAGATCCCCTCCACGGGCCGGCCCAGCGTGAGGTAGTACAAGGAAAGGAGTAGTTCGGCCTGGATCCCGTGCATCACCCGCTGCGGATGCTGCCCGCCGAGGTCTTGGTGTATATTTTGTAAGGTACAGGCAAGGAAGGCGTCCTCGTTGTAGACAGGATGAGGAGGTGCCTGAGATAACCGGGATCCCCACATGTAAACTGCACTCAGAAGGGCCGGGGACGGGCGATTGTAGTGCCCAAATGGGAAGGATAGCAGCGCAGAGTGACGGAAAACACCAGAGTCAAGGAAGAACCCGACCTGTGAGAAATGTGCGAGGAAGGTGTCTACCCTAAAATCGCAGCCATCGTCAGTCAGACCCAGCGGAAGATTTCCTTTGCTTGCTTACAGCCCTTCGATCACATCCGCTGGTGGTTCCTTTGTAAAAACAAAATTAGATGTATCCGCAGACAGATTTCGTGGCAGTGAGCTTACCTCTAGCACCAGGGTGGACGAGCTTGCGGAAGAAATCGGTGTGTTTACGCGACTGGATGCTAGAATGAAATAAGAGTCTCTGAAATCTCCGAACTCATGGATGACCTACGAGAATTGGAGACCGAGCTCGAAGGCGGCCACGAATCAATAAACTGCGGGATCTCTAGCGCCATAAAAGAAGCATCTCCGCCATCGTACGGTTCGTGTAACACGATCGACGAGTCATTGCTCGTGGTCTCGAGTTCCCCGATCCGACTCTGAAGCTTCTTTATCGTCTCTTCTAGTTGCTGCGTGCGGCTCCGGCCCTCCATTGGGTATTCGCAGTCTTCCGCTGTGCCTGGGGCCCGGCTGCACTGGCTGCAGATCGGTTTACGCCCGTCACATTTCTGTAAGCCACTATCATCAGTAAAGGCAAGAAGCGGTCAAATCAGTTGACTTGCTATTTTGCGCCGTCTGCAAATCCGGGAGAGTCAGCGCGCGGGAACTGAACGGACAAATGGGCTCGGCGTACCGGCAATTCATGCATGCCTTGCCTCTTGGTAGATTACTTCGCGGAGATGGTGAAGTCGGGCTGGACGTGAAAAAGCTCTGCGTCATGACGGAGGGACGGAGTGAATGACAGATTGACGGGCACGGCCAAGCTTACTTTACTTATATATATACCCTCGAATCCCATTATCACGGGGATAGGAGAATGTTCTGGGGCGCATTACGAATCCATAGCGAGTCGGCTCAGTATTGCTGCGGCCGAGCACTCAGCAAGAACTTCGCGGCGTGGAATACGGCACGACGCGTCGACCCGACTGCCGCCGATTCTTTCCCACCAATCACCAGGACGGCATCAATAGATGCGAATCTCGAGCGCCGCTGACATCGGGCATCGCTTTCAGGACACGGAGACCTAAAAACTGTATGACTCACTGCTGACTGTTTCGTGGATCGTCCGTGCGGCCCACCACTCAGCAACTCGGCCTGAGTCATCGCGTCATGTGCCGGCTATTAGAACTCAGCGGAAAACGTACGTTAAGACGGAGGGGAAATCACCCGTACTTGACTCGAGGGATGGTAGGGGATACCGGGAGGGTGCTCGTCTTCTTCGGGGCCGGAATTCGGAATTCAGGTTTAGACGCTCAACAAGCGCCCACAAAGTAGGTTTCCGACAGGACAGGGTGGGATAATACTCATCATCTCATGGAGGTAAAGACGTTGTAATTTAGACCCACCCTTGACCTCTTTTGACCCACCTTGCTTGTCAACCGGGTACTCGCAAGCCACGCGGATTCACGCTGTCGGAACGCCGGAAATGCGGCAATTCGGAAGTCGGGCGCTATCGCATCACCGTTCACCAATCATATCGCCGTCGCTGACGGAGGTGCCACCGGGCCTCGATTCGGCGCTGACAGGATTGTCTATGGGTCAGCCCCTCCGACATGTATCCAAAGCGGTTCCTTCCGATACTGATACATCCTTGAGAGTAATGAAGCAAACCAGAATACACCGGAAACACTTTTACATTGAATACGATTAGACCCCTGTGGAAAATTATCCAGAGCCTGAGGAGGGACGAAGTCCAAACTCGCGGAACGCGTTGACGACATTGGTAAGGGGGAGGACAACGAGGAACATGGGCAGGACCTATCAGGGAACAGAGAGTAGTCAGTTAGAGCTGCGTCTAGTGAAAGTGAAAGCGGGATCATCGTATCGCACCTGCCCGAATTGCCACGAAGATGTGCCGTCCGAAGGCGCAAAGTTGTTCCACCGTATGAGCAGCTCGGTGTTCATAACTGTCAAACCCCACAGAATCAGTACCACGACGATCTCTATTACGAGATTCCACGCGATCTGGAGATCATATTCCATCTGCGCCGGAGGCAAACCGTGAGTTGTACGATTTAAGGCTGACGAGATACTCACGTGGGGTTCCGGGGGCTGTCGTGCGCGGAACTGGACGTTGCCTGGGGCGATTACGGGTGCGCTCCGAGGAGGGGGCACGACATCCGGGGAAGTCTTGGGCAGGTCTTGGTCAGAGGCTGCGGGGATCTGTTTAGTGACCCGCTTCTGGATCCACTGGGGGACAAGTTTCTTGGCCGGGGGCATGTGGTCCTTGACGAGGATTCCGGTATATACCGTGACGACGAGGACGGTCATGACCCAGCAGACGGTGCGCCCAGACGTGAGGGCGGAGAAGGGCCGGAACAGGACGACGACGGCGTGGGTGTTGCATAGAACGCTGCTACCGAATGTGCGCGCAGTGATGAGCATGGCGAAGGCAAACGCAAAGACGGTGTAGCTCTGCACTATGGAGAAGAAGTGCAGCATTTTTATGTTGCCAGAGCGTTTGTCAGAGGCGCCGTTGCCGAGTCTGGCGCAAGCCGGCAGAGAAAAGCACACGGTGACCCATGAAAGGTATAGTAGATAAAAGACGACCAACCCACTAAGACATGATTAGCTTCATCGTCCGCGAGGAAAAGCCACATACTCGTGAAAACTGATTTCTGGGATCGGTTTTAGTCCTAAAATCAGCGCGGTAACAGCCATCGCGGTGTTGGTGGCCAGCAAGGTGTAAAGCGCGCCCGCGATCTCATTCGCGTCTCCAGACCGCGCACACAAGCAACCTAGAGCATGACGGAGTCGGTGTCAGGTTGTGTGAGATAAACGCGGGTGATTACTGAGGAACAGGGTCTGAAGATAAAACGACACGCGGACGCCAATTCCACTGATATCCGTGTTCATGGCTGGCCCCCCGCCGTTTTGCACACAATCCATGATAGAGGTGGCCATGGTGGTCGATGGGGGAGTGGCATGGAGGATGGCAGGTGGCACAGGCGAGCAAAGGCTGTGTGGTGGCTGTGGATTGGTCAGCGCATCATTTGGCCGGCGCTTCTTGGGCGCTTCTTTAGGCGCTTCTTCTTTTGTTTTTTCAACTTAGACCCCGACTCGCTTTAAGGCTGTGCAACAGCTTTGCTCCTCGTCTACACCGTCATTTGGCTCAGGTGTTCGGTAAATGTTTCGGCCTGGATGTTTGGTAGATGTTGCCGGAATCCCTAGAATACAAGAACGTCAATACCTCAATGCTTCTAAGACATTGACATTGCCACAACATTCAGCGCAACCTTGCTCGGAGGCGTGGCTAGGTACTCTGTGAACAAAAAGTTCTATATTACAGCCCCTTCTCGCTCAATATTCCCACTGGCTCATCAACATGTTTAAAGAAATGTTTTATCAGGTGCTAATTTACATACAAGACCAGACATGGTGGAGGGAAGAGGAAGAAGGATGCCATTGTTCCGTCGATGCAATGAGATAGATATGTAGTCAAATCCTGGCGCAAGGGGAAAATCCAACATCAATCACTCACCAGTCGTCGGCATTGTCAGCACCTTGCGGTCTTGATGGGGAACCACTGGCGAGATTTCGCGAGTCTCAAGCAACCGGGCAATCTCGGCCTTGCGCGGTATCCCATCTGGGGACTACGTTCCAGCATATGGACCTTGAAGCTGTCTTGAGGCTTAACAGTCTTGCGCGCAGGCGTCTTGAACAAATTTTTGAGGTGTGTTGAGGTCTTGACCACGTCTTGTGTCTTGCCTCTCACTTGGGCTTGAAGCTTGAAGGCTTGAAGCTCAAACCTTCAGGTATCTTGAGGTCCCGAACCAACATTGACCAGGGTCGGCACCGAGGGTGGCATTGAAAAGGAGTGAGGGAGGAAGGCGCAACCGGTGTCTCAGTGGCTGAGAAAAACAAGCACGTACCAGACGAGAAGTGGGACGTGAACTGGAATGCGCGAAGGCCCTATTGAATGGGTTGAATGGGGTGCGTGCGTGCAGCCTGAGGCGAGTCACAACGACAAAGGTGAAGACAATAATGCCCTTGAGTAGATCTTCGGGGAACTGCGGCAGAGAGTAACGTCGGGTCAGCGCTGCTCTGGTGGTGGCGCGGAGGGTGGGTGGAAGGAAGAGCGGTGTGTGGGTAGCTTTTGAGAATGGTCCCCACGATCGTTTTCCCGATGCGGTAGCCATCACACGTGATGATCCGTGCGCCGAAAACTTATTTGGCCGCCGTGAATAACAATGCATTGTGACGATCATGAGTCACTCTCGCATCCTCTCTCTCCTCCACTCTTCCACCTGCCTCCGTGCTTCCCCCCTCCCTTCCTGCTACCCCCGGCCTCCACCCGGCGCCTCCCCCACGACGTCCCGACCGCCGACCGCTGCACCACAAGCTCCTTGGCCCGAATCTGACCGATTCTGACCGATTGCCACCGAAGCATTTGGTGGCAGGTTGGTGGCAGGCGTCAGTTGTGGACAGACGGTATCGGCGGCATTGCGCCTGTAACCAGGGTGTGACGCTGGGTGGGTGGTTGTAGGAGGTGTGCAATGGCACCCTTGGGCGCATACATATAGGGACACTCATATGTTGAGACCGTGATGCGCGAGCCTGACGTCGATGGGGGTTTAATTGTCCGGTGGAAAGGTGACACGGCGCTTTCGACAAGCGGCAGCCACGCTAGACGCACTTAATACTTCACAATATATTTATTTGACCTGACTTAATGGTGCTGCCATGGATGCCCATTGCCACTGAAAGACGCGCCAAAAGCGTGTGTCTGTCACACTCAAGACGCGCCGAATAAACCAAGAATAAACCCCCCATTGTTCTCGCCGTTGATTGCACCGTCGCCGGAGTCACGTGCTGATGTAACCATATCGGGAATGATGGGTGGGGACCAATCTGGCGATCTTGTGTGGGTCCTCAATGTTGATGGTTGTTTGGTCTGATGTGCACGGACCACTTCAATCCGCCTTCCATTCACCATCGGCCTGGTAGCTTCAAGTCATTCAAGTAACTGGCAGACTGTTTTGAGATGCATGAACTCAGACACCACCCGTTTGGAAGGTTCGTACGGGAAACGTACGTAACAAACAAAACCCGGGCCGTGGATGCCATGCGGTGTGCGAAATTCATTGCCGTTCTTGCGGTTTCAAGTTTGTATGAGTTGAATTTCTTCCTAAAATCAAGAATTCCCTCTGTTTCCTTCAAGTTTCCCCAGCTTGAATATTCAGATCATTTCTTGCTAGGGATATGCGACATTCAGGTGATGTTCCCCTAACATTACCCAGATATCTCATCAATATTTGGGCCAAAACATCCCGGGGATGTTCAAACAATCTCTTTGAGATGTCCTCAAATATCTTTAAGAATTATTGCCGTCAACTGTTGACAAAATAAATTGTTCGATTGGCGGTGTGATAGTCGTCAGATCTTTTTCCCTGTGTTCGGGGGCTTTTGTCGCTTGTATTTTGACTGAGCTATTAATATCTTGTAACCAAAAGCTTGTAACTACTTAGTAACGCTGACGAATATTTTTTCCTGAGCTTATGAGCCTGCTACAACTGCTTTAATTCACCGTCTCACCAGAGCTCACCATCTCACGTCGGTGCGAATTTTCTATTTATCATCAGTTGGAGGCTGTGCGACAGCTTTTGTTTGCTGTAACTCCCCGTACTATCTCTGACTAGGAACCTGGGCACTTGCCAAATATATGCATGAATAGTACCAAATGTTAACAACTTTGACTTGGGGGAGGGACTACGACCCCTGACGCCCATCTATGCCAAATCTTGAGGCGGAATGTTGCGTTGATCGAAAGCTGTGCCTCGTTTGATCGCGGGCCGGAGGGTGAGAACATCATTTTCTTAATGCCGAGAGGCCATTTCACCTGTTTCTCCACCATTCCTCGGTCGATCCACAAGTTTTGGGGCTCGTTCTAACCGCAAAAATCTCGCGCTCATCACCTACATCAAGGGCTTCCAGAAATTCGCTTTCCCCCTTATAAAACCTCCAGGATAAACATGGTGTGCCCTCAAATACCTCACCGCCGCGACCTCCATATCAAACAACCTTTGGACCCTATCGATCTAGAGCTCCACATAGTCTATTATGATGTATAAGGCTTCAGTTTCGAAGTTCGACTACTATTCTATCTGTTAGCATCGACCATGTACCAAATGAGCCGATTTTCTCTAGTACCAATGTCTAAATGCCGGGTTCTCGACAGTTCGACTCAGGAGTGGATCCCTGGGCCAAGTATGTCCATCTACTTATTATGAAGCTGTTTGCAGCTTATTTTGGGCGACTATGTCCTCTCACTGTTGCGCGGCAGTCGTTTGATCAGCAGTATGGATCCCGTCGCACGCACTTGGCATTGTAAGCACTCAGTTCTACCATTTTTCTAGGTCCAACATACCCTTTTGGCATCTGCAATACTGTAGTTTTATCCCCTGAACATCATAAAGCAGCATAATGGCATTAAATGAGCTGGCAAGAATGAATTTGCATGGGTGCCCAGGTTCCCCATAATTGCCCTTTCGGGAGTTTCGCCCGAACTAAATTCACCACACCTTCAAAATGTGCCCAAATACGCCCCAAATAGGCTCAACTTGTTCCCAGGATGCGTGCCTACCATCTAAAACTTTCAGATGTTCAAAAAGTCTCTCGAGGGAGTTGTTAACGGGTCAAAACCCTTAAGGTGCCCAGGTTCCCAGCGCGTGATAGTACTTATTGTGCAATGGACTTTACCTCTCTTCGAGTGCATTATTATTTAAATCGCCTTGGGCCAGCAATGCTGTTCTCAGAAGTTAGAACAAATCACCACGGCTCTGCTCGGGCTTCGGCGCACAATTGTACACTTCCCTCCTCCCCTCCTTGCTGACCGTTTGCGCCCATCCCGTACTATATTCCCGATCGTGGACGTTCGAGTCATCCATCCATGTCGTACGTCATTTTTGGCCAGAACCCCGGATCGATTCCAGCGCTCATACCCCTCCTCACTCGGCCCGGTAAGACATTACACGAGAGGTATTCTATCCTCGGCGGCGCAGCTGAGCGACACGCCAATTGTGTGGCGCACAGTCCAGTTCTGGGGCCCGTTTTCTTTGCGGAGCCTACATATATCCATTTCGGAGACGATTTTGAGCCCGAATCCACTCTCAGGCTTCAGGGAGGACGACATACCGCAAGTTGACAAAAGAATGCGGGAAGCTTCCCAGTTACGAGCCAGCAAACATTCCGATGATCATTTACTGCGAAGCAGCTCGGAATTACCTCAACCCTACTTACTCTAGAGTCTAGAGAGAGAGTTCTTGCTGCCCCCGCCCAATCCGAATTCGATATCTGAGCGGGATCCTGGGGACTGTAGTTATAATCGTCCTGGCTCTAAGATAGAGCTGCCTAACGGCCTCGCCGGGACTCAAAGAACCCGGTATCGCTTCCTTGTAACCGGATGGCACCACGGATGTAACCCCTCGGACATCGAAGATGTCTGTGAAACATCGCGGACTGGATGTGACTCCCGAATAAATCACTGCGTTCCGGGGGCCCGGACGCAGGGGGTCTGTGCAGACCCGGCGGTATAGTTCGACCGACCCAGATGCACAGTGAAAGACTAGAAGAAGGTGCGTGCGTGAAATCTGAATAGAAATCAACCACACAACCAAAATCAAATCCTAGTGTTTTGTGTTCGGGGGTTCGCGTGGCAGGAAACCACGAGCGAGTTTGGAATAGATAAGTAAAGTGTGGCTGTCACGAAGTTTTGAAACCCAAATAGAATAATCCCGTAGTCGTTCCGTAAATTCGCTTCAAAGTTCCGTTATAGTTTCCGTAGATCGTAGTGCTCCTGTAAATCGTAGTGTTCCAATAAATTGTAGTGTTCCAAAGAGCGAGTCAGAAAGACACAGGTGTAAGCCCGGGCGTAGAATTGTTGTTTTCCTAGTACATTTTGCTCTCCTTTTATACCCCTACTGTTTGTACTTTCAAAACACCATACAACTACAGTAAATTATGGGTCTGAAACTCCTTGTCCCTAAGCGACGGCCGACGGTTGAGCTCGTATCCCTGCTGCCTTGGGGATTCCCTTGGTTATTTCATAGAACCTGTGTGTTTCCTTGTTATTGCCTTGGTTCCGGGGCCGTGCTATGCATAGCATATGCTCTCGTGGTTATGGGCTATCCGTTGCCGCGTCAATGTGCGTATGTACCCTGTTGCTATCGCGTCTGCAGTACATTTAATCTGTTTGTCGCGCGGAGTCACGTGATCACGTGACCGTTTCCAACGCCGCGGGTTTCTTGATGCACAGGTGGGTGGCGTTCACCATTGTTCTACGTGTCGACTGTTTGATCTTCTAATTATCTCCTATTTCACAGCCGCAAAATTGCCCCGCGCATCAACAGTTCTGTTTACATGAGGTATACAGGGTCTGCCTAGGTCTGTCGACCTCCTTGTTACATAGATACGTGAATTAAGTTGAAGTTTGTTCAAACCTTGTCGCGATCACGTTCGAGCGGATTGCGCATGTTTGGTTGAAGGCGGTGCGGCGTGCCATCAATTAGCCATCAGCCGTCTTGAAGCATTGCTCCTCACCGCACCCATTGGCCCCCAGACCATGGAAGGCAGAACTGAAGGTAGAGGGCGAAACCGGGGACCCTCCCCACCCCCACACCTCGGGCTTAGCAAGACGCGGCCGTGCTACGGGCAGTTCTGGTCCGACGACATCCGCCATCGCTGGGCGTGGACGGGCGACTTCACTGGCCTACCATCCAGAGCTGCGAAATCGGGCACCACGAGGATAAACTACGTCGCAGTATGCCTGTGCAGTGCAACAAAACGGCGGACTGACCTGATTCTTACTTAGGCCTTTGACGCCAGAACCATCATTGCAAGAAAATATTCAGGATGAAGAAATGTATGCCTGGACTCTTGAAATTTGTCGGTCGCTTATTCTCTGCTACTAGTGCTCAACGACTACCGACTCTGGGGGCTGCACCCCAGACAGAATTGCCAGTTGTCGACTCGGCCCAGCACCAGAAGTTAACTGCCGCCCAGCCCCCATCGACCACCGCCAGAGATAGCCTTAATCCCCAGTGGTACATTCAATGTGTCTTTTACCTGGTTTCCTTTCTGCATACGAGACACCGGGTCACTTTCCGCGCATGCGCACTGATTCTAGTCTGCCTTGGCTTCATCTTTTCTATGCTTGCCAGCGACCTGATTGGAGCTGGACAAATGCCCCGCACCCTTAAAACGGTTTTTTCGAACCTCGATACCCGGGATACTTTCGTTGTCCATCCTGCCTGTTTCCGATGCCACCAAGTCTTCGAACCAGATATCCCACCGGACAGCTTTTGTCCGGATTGCGATGAAGAGATCTTTGGAGCACCAGATTCCGAAACCCCCGAATCTGCTGAGTATGATCAGTTCGATTATGGTTCTGTGGAGGACCACGTTCCTCAACCGTCCGAAAAACGCAAACCATATGTTGTTACTCCGGTCCGATCATTATCTGCTGGTCTGCGGGAGTTTTTCATGCGGCCTGGGATGGTTGCAGCCGTCAGATCCAGGGACCCGACCACAAATCATTCTTCTATGGTCCGAATGCCGACAGTGAGATTCGAATCGGAGGGTCTATCAGTATCGATTGGTGTGTTCTACTATTCCTTTTCGTGTTTTAGACTGTAACACTGGGGCGATAGGTTTGGTCGGAAAAAAAGCAGTTTTGGCCCAAGTCACACTTCTGGTGTCTTATCTTTCTGTATACAGAACCTTGGTACATCTATCAAGTATGTATTCATAGGGAATTCACCGTGATTGGTATTGATGTTATTTCAGATATCGAGCCGATAATCTCCTTCTCATTGGTATGCCACCGGGACCAACAGAGCCAACCGGAGATCAACTTCAGAGTCATTTGAAGATTGTGGTTGACGAACTGATAATGCTACATGAAGAGGGGATCATTGTTCAAACTCCAGAATATCCATGCGGTATTGTCCACTAATTATAATCGAGGATGGCGCACTGATGGACATCATTTGCCCTTCAGGTATTCGAGTGCGCGTGGCTCTAGTCGCAATTATCGCCGATCATCCTGCAATGTGCAAACTGGGTGGTTTTGCAGACCACGGTCACAAATCGACTCCATGCACTAAATGTAAAGTTCCCCATGATCAGTTTTTCACAGACCAGTCGTTGCGAAACGGTAATGCTATAATTACGACTTGTGAAATATCCTGATCACCGCTACCAGAACTCCCTCCTCGCGATGGAGAGGTACATCGCCGTTTATCTTTCGAGTACCGAGCCTTAAGCACGCCTGAGGAGAAAGAAGTGTTCTTCACTCAACATGGAGTAAAATGGACAGAGTTTGCGCGTCTGTGGTACTTCGATATCGTGCGCCACACCGTGATTGATCCAATGCACAACTTACTTCTCGGTGAGTTTTCTATGAATACGCAAGACACAGCTCCAACATGATATCTAGGTGTTGCCAAGAACCAGTGGCATACGCGCTGGATCGAGACCGGGACTCTGCGAGGAAATACCAAGGCATTCACCCGGGAACTCAACATTGTGCACGAATTTTTAGAAACCGTTCGTTAATTCTATTTTGCTAATTTTGTGTTCGAATGTTGAACCCGACTTATTTAAGTTTGAATGTCCACCGTGGGCAGGTCACCTTCCCTTACGGGTGGGCGAGCCGGCAGGAGGGTCGTTGACCGCGGACGAATACAAGTTTGCTGTCACTGGTCCTTGGGCCGTTGTGGTGGGTCATATGAAGTTTTTTTTTTTCTTTCATTCACGGCTAAATCTATTCCCAAGATACCCATCGTATGGGAGCGTTTCCTGGAAGAGTCGGACACAGAATACAGTAAAGCACTCGAGCGATATACGAAGTCGCTGCAGACGTACAAAGCGAAGAAAAGAACATGGGAACGAAGCGGGAAAAAAACGGATCCGCCCATTGCTCCCAAAGAACCCGTTCGACGCATGAAATTGGACGAAGACTACAATTTTCTACGCTTTTCTACTGCATTGAAGATTCTCGTTGGAAGTTCTATTCATATTGACGGGCTGGAAAGGGCGCGAAAACTTTTGGAAGAATATCTCTTGAATTTTTCAAAAGTTTGTTCGTCTCGCTCTCAGCGCTTCGTTTTGCTCATAAAACTACCTCTTAGTTGTATGGAATAGGCACAATGAAGCCGAACCACCATTGGGTCGTCGACGTTCCAGACCAAGTCCTTGATTACGGCCCTCTTTATAGTTTTTGGGCCTTCCTTACTGAACGATTGAACAAGGTTCTCAAAAATTTTGAATAGTAACAATTGGTCTGGGGTCTTCTCGAAGTATCTATGCTGCGAGAGTTTCACCGGATGGCTCAGCTGGATGGACTGGTACGTTCAATTTCTTATCCCACCCGAAATATATGATTTAACACTGAGATTCCATTCGGGCGCCAGTTGAATCGAATTCTCGAGGAAACAGCTGGGCCAGATGTACCCCGTGCGCTTCAGTTGGAGCATAGATTCATCAAGCTTCTGTTTGGCGATGGAAAAAATGTGGCAGCCATGGGTACTATCCAAGATGCGGCCGCTCACGGTGAGAATCATCATGCAAGTTATAGCCCTTGTGCGATAACCACACAACCCAGAACGTACAATGTCCCGGGTCTTACCTGGAACGATCGCGAAACCTGCTGCCTTGATTGAAGACACTGTCATGCGGCTGGGACTCCTGAACTATTATAACAGAGATGCGCCGACAGTTCATTTACCTCTTGCGAACCTTCAACCGGGTGCCCGCACGAAAATGCTTGACCCGCATGCAGAAACATACAACTACGCCACCCTCGACGGCCGCAGGATCGTGCCAACTACTCGTTCAAAGGGTGGTTCTGCAAAGGCCGCCCTTGTTCAGGTGGACTTCAAAGGCGAGACTCATGTGGGAGAGCTACGAGTCATATTTCGCCACGCTCAGCCAGGTTTACCCACGTCCAAAGATACACTGCTGGCGTACATCAACTGGTTGAAGCGCTCAGATCTCACCCCACTCGACGACAATAAATTTATCTGGAAGGATTTGTGAGTCGTTACAGCTCTAAGTATAACTTGGGAACTTACTCTTGGGACAGTCCAGAGTTGGCGGTTGATACTTGGCAGTATGGAGTGTATGCGCACCCAAACGACCCTACCGTTGATTCCCCTCCCTTCGTGATTCCGTTCTCCGATATTCGGGGCCAAGTCGGTCGCGGTAAAATCAAATTCACCGACCCTCCGATATGGATTACGACTTCCATGGACCGAGTGTGTGCCAACTCTTCATCATTCCTAATTCTAATTCCGCCTACAGTACCCGACTTCACTTGCAGCTTATGGGATGGGCGATACCATAGAAGAGGCGGCATCGGGGGTCCGGCGACTTCGTGTGGCTCTCGCCTTCACCCGTGTTACCCGGCCACGGGCAGCGGCAAGGCCCCGGGAAGAAGGGACGGCGACACCCGATTCCAGGGACGCCACGCGCTGCTTCAGTTCTCGGTTGTCCTGTTTGATCTCGTGTATGTCCTACGCTAGTGTGTGAACCATGTCGACGAGCTTATCGAGCTGGGTTTCTGCTCTTGGGGCATCATATACTGCAGTGTTACGAGTCGGTCTTGACGAAGGCTGAAATCGATTGGCTGGAGTCGGTGTACGCAAGAACGCGGTGTCATGATACTCCGAGCCGTCATCACTTGGAGGAAGGCTGTTGAGCGATGCAGAACGCCCAAATCCGTCACGATGCAGTGGAGCGGGGCGCAGAATGTTAGCATGTGTAGAGCTGTTGAAAGGCTCGATCAGTGAGGAGAAAGCCCAGGGGGAAGGGAGACCTTACGGAGGAGGGCCAAAACCCAGCTGGCTGGATTAGCTTCCGAAAGTGCCGCTTTGAAAGTTAGACCGAAAACTGCAGCCACTATAAGTCGCATTTCCACCGCTGCGGAACAGCCCGAGACACTTACGGGAGGGACCTCCATGTACCGCGACGGAGGCGCCGGAGGCCCGCCACGGCGGTTCATAGTGTTTGCACGTTAGATAGTGAGAGAACGGAGGAGATTGGTGTGCGGCGCTGAAGAGGGCGGTATTGCATCAGGGTCGACGCTTCGTGATCTCAATAATCAAGTTTAGAGTTTTGCACAATCATTTTCTATCGGTGGAGATTATAGGCGGCGTTGGTAGTAGCATATTACAGTGCTGAAAGTAGCAATGGATGGGGATTGGGTTTGGGCAGATCTGCTGAGGTGTGCCGTGGTACGTAGGTACAGGGAGGAAGGGTCCACCGACGCGAAGTCGGCAGGACGGAGGTGCTCGGACGCAGATCTGTGCTGACGTCACGGTCGCAGGCCCTGCCTCGGCACCTCGGCACCTGGCGGTGCTCGGACACAGCCCCTGCCTCCGGGCCCAGGGAACGCAGTGAATTGCCCCCATCATTTCCATTCATCGACGAGTGTTGGTAACCTATCCTCCGAATCTCTTAAATCATGTGCAGTACACTGCCATAATTTCTATGGGAGCACGTAGCTGCTAACGCGACGCGTTTCTTTGGCTGTGCTTGCGCTGCATTTCGTGATCCGATTGCGGATCAGAACACCCTTGTCTTTCTTCCCTGACGACGTGGCGCTTTCGAACGTTTGCTGTTCTTTTCTGTATATCGGTCCTAGCCTACCGATCCCAAGCACAGTGCTGGTATCTTGGTCTCCCTCCACACAATATGCCCATGTCTATTTTTTTCTTCTTCTATCTGTCAATCGTCCTCAACGACAACTAAATGACGGTCGACAGGTTCCAGAGGCAGTGGCGCAGGAAACGGCTGATATTCTGGGGCCCAGAACTCCACTCTCGGTATGTCTCAAAAAGTAAGCGCCTAAATTATTTCTGTGGCACATCTAACAAGTGCTCTATATTTCTCCGCACAGAAATAGGTGACTTTCAAGAACTCTATATGCCTGTGCATTACAAATACAGCAGTCGCGTGGTTTAATCAAGTCAGGTGACGGCCACCTCGACCTACTGAGACCTATACTCCCCGGGCGATTGTGGCACCAGCCATGAGCGATACGATGAGGTGGGTTTGGTCGTCTATTTTCAAGCAGACATGATACAGATGCATTTGTTGTCTGTGGGCACATCAAATCATTATCTGTCTTGTAGGAAGCCGACGGACGGGTCAGTATTAGACTGATATGGTTTCTCAAGGTTACTACCTCGCTCCAGGTTTCCTGATCCCCGCGAAACTGATCAACAAGGAGGTACCTGGAGACATTGGCCACCCGCGCTTAAACTGAATGGCAACATTGTTCACCAGGTAATTTTTGCGTTCCCTGCAATCCTGTCCATCCTCTCGCTATCAAATCATCCTGTTCATATTTCCGGATGCCGACCTATGTTAGCGGATAGGAGTCAGGATTATATCAAGCCTACGTTGTTGCCCCTGCATCCAACTCATCCTCACCCCACGTTTCCGAGATGCTGCTTTGGTGGGCTCTGCTCTGCAGTATCCCTGGAATCCATGCCCAAGACCAACCGGGCCAAATTTTTGAGTGGGGACTCCTTAGGACGGTAGGCTGGTTCATTTCCGAGCAGCGAACGGTATTGACGTAAACCATGCACAGCAAACCAACTCACTTCCCTCGTGCCAGACCTTGCCTATCTTCGCAAACCCTCTGGAAGCTCATGGTATCCCGCCATTCCACATGATCTCGTTCGCTGTCGGAGGGGCACCCATCACCGAGTTCATTGGGACGAACGAAAGTAACCTAGCGTGGACGGTGCGCCACCTTATTGGTAAATCCTTTTCCAGTTTCTGTACTGAAAGTTAAACAAAGGAGGCGCAGGCACTTCACTCCTCCTAGGCGTGGTCGACGCGCTGGGTACTTCGGGTGGTATTGGTGTATCCCTGTATACCGTCACTCGTATTGCTCTTCACTTTCCCTCATTATTGAATCGCTAACACAACTTAGCGGGTTCATCGACGGACTGTATTCCCGCTCCTCCGTCCGTGCCAGAGTCAGCATTCGCGATCGCAGCCAACGTCACTGACGTACTGACCACATGCCAGCCTTGGGGCTTATCGATCCACGGAGGGACGCCCCCTTACAATTTGACGCTGGCGGCATTAAACGCCCCAGATGTTACGAATGTTACACTGGGTATCTATCTCAATCTGACCGACCAGCTGGGCACTGACCTAGCTCTCAGCAACTAACGATTCCGTTTTCACCTATATCAACCGCGCGGCTCCCGATAGCCAGATGATAGGCAAGTTTTCACTTGACGTTCACCATGGACTACAAAAACTAATCCTCGCGTAGCGTCAGCTAGTGATCTGTAAGTCTGCGTTCTGTTCCCACATGGCTCATACATCTCATGAGGGTACAGAAACGGCCTTTGGGCGACCGGAAGCCCAATCGTGCGCACCCAAGGGTCTCCAAATGTGGACTGCATCGAGGTCAGCGGCACAAACAGCCCGAGCTCGCCGCAATCCGGCCCGAGCACGCCGCAATCTAGTGCGGCACCTGTGAAAGCTCCATTCTGGTCTCGTACACGGATCGGGGCGATAGTGGGCGCGTCTGTAGCGGTTCTACTTCTTCTGTCTGGCGGTGGCTGGGTGCTTCGACACCGCCGTCCGCGCCGCACTTCGAACGCCATTTTCCCGTTCCCAAGGGGCGCCGACGCAAATCCTCAGAGATTCAAACCGATCATCGCGCAACGGGAAAGCCAGCAGAACCTAGCGCCTTTCTCCTACACGTCTTCGTCATCAGTCCCATCACCACTTCCTCCACCATACATGTCTCACGAGGGGAATGCCCTCCCTCTGAGTTTAGCTTGACTCAGTTTCATACTTTCGATTGGAGCTAACCAGCCGCCTCAAAAGCGAAATGGTGTACATATAATTCGTTTTGCCCAAATATATGCTTTGTTAAAATCCAGTCCTAGGACGTGGTATACGGTCTTGTTCCCTCCTTTACTTTATTGCCATACCATCACTCTTTCCTTATTCACTCATTCGTCACATGTCACTCTCAGCGTCGTTTTCTCTTAACGCGTTCGCTGAGATGGGACTCCGTCTTTTATGTTTCACAGACCTCTGCCTCGACATCGCAAATGAAGAGGAAATACAATTCGAATGAGGTCCGCGACAAAATCGCGGCGCTATCCTGGGCTTGACGTAGACAGTTTTGCTAATACAGGGACGCGACGCGTGTCTGCTTCCATTCCATTCCATGCGTGATCCGAGTCTTGGATCAGTTCAGACGATATGTTGGGTCCGCCCACATGAATATCCTTCCTCGAGCGTTTCCAGTAAATCCGGGTTGCATCTTTTGAACTACGTTGGTGGCACTCCATGGTACGGTACTGATTATAATCCGACTCTCCATAATCCTCCTCCCGACTGCCCTGGGCGTCGGATCGGTGGAATTTAGATTCGTGGAGAGTGGAATATGAGCACGCCATAAATTCGGGCGGTCGGCCCGTCCGAATCGCGTGTATTAGCGTGCGTTCGACGAGATCTTCAATCAAGTCAAAGACGGTCGACTACGACTGTGCATTGTACGAAATAAAGAGGAGATTATAGTTGGGACTATAGTCCGCGACATTGCGAGCTTGACCCACCGGGTCTTGACCGGCTCAGACTCTCGCTTCTGACTCATGGTTGGAATTCACTGATACATGGAAAAATCCACACGTAAATCCGTCGCATACTACCGCCTCCGCCTCAATTAATCCGCCCCGCCCTCCTCTGAGCTGGCTTCGTCCTCGTCGTTCTCGTCCTCGTCCTCGTCTTCCTTCGGAACATACGCCGGAAGCAGCCGTTCAACCGCCTTCCAACGCCGATTATGAATAACAACATCGTCAAGCTCATGTTCATCCACGTCCCCCAGTCCCTCCCACTCCCAGTAACATGTCTGCACGTATGCCAGGTGGGGGAAAACATGGGAGAGGAATGAGGCGACGGCGGGAACTGGAGCTGAGATGGAGGACTGGTTGATGGAGATGCCTATAAGGGAGCCCAGGACAGTAGTGCCATCCCACTCTGGGACGACGGAGGCGTCGAACCGCACTTGTAGTTTACGGAGTTTGGGGCAGTGGTGGGCGAACGCCTGCAGGGCGCGCAATGTCGCACGCGGGGTGATTGTGCGGGCGAGCGAGAACGACGTGAACCTCAGTTCCAATGTTTCGATGCAGGGCCAGGCCGCCGCCATGTCGGATAGGGTGGCGTCATCGAGATCGAACCCGTTTTGGGAGGATAGAGACAGTACGGTGAGGTATGGCAAGCAGAAGAGAGGGGTGATCATAGTCTCGCCGATGACATGCGGCTGGTTTGAGCTCACTGTGAGCTGGCCGAGTGTCGCGCGGGAAGAAGTGGAAAGATTCTCAACAATCGAGGAATAGAGGCCAGGATTCGTCGATGCATCGGTTGTGACGGAGATGTTAAGGGAGATCAATGGGGAGTTGCCGAAAGGTCGCAGGAAGTGGCCGAGGGACTCTGGTGTGACAAAGCGAAAGCGGAGGTTTCGTAGGCTCAGAAATATCCCTTCATCGGGCACACCACAAGATGGATTGAAGCCCTCGGGATGCCCGATTTCCAGGGACGTCAGAGTTCGAAGGTGTGCCAGGTGGATAAAGGCCGTCTGGTCGAGATCATATACGAACAGGGTCTGGAGGCTTCCCAGTCCGCAGATGAACAAGGACAGGCTTCGGATGACCGTGGGTCTCAGGACCTCCGTGATTGGACATCTGATGCTCGCGATTTTCATATCCCGGCATTTCACTGCGAGAGTCGGAAGGAAAGATAGGTGATGAATGGAGGATTGAATCGCGAGCACTATTTCGGTGATTTTGGGGGAAAGAAAGATGCGAATCATGGGAAGACTGGCGGCGGCGCAGTCAGAGTTCCAACCTAGGAATCGAAGGTTCGGAAAGAGATGATCTCCAGG
This sequence comes from Mycena rosella, assembly GCA_029378255.1. NCBI lineage: Eukaryota > Fungi > Basidiomycota > Agaricomycetes > Agaricales > Mycenaceae > Mycena > Mycena rosella. The sequence goes on along the minus strand of JARKIE010000004.1, from coordinate 151,244 downwards.
AAAGGCGAGGTCGAGCATCTCGAAAATTGTAGAGGCGGGCATGGTGTTGTCCCTGTATATGAATTTCTTGACACGACGCATGTAAATGAAGGGCCTCTCCCAGTCTGATGTACCAATGGGACGCGTTATGTCCTATGCTGGAATGAGTATTCTGCAAAATGCACAAATATAGACCGCACGCACTAAAGTTCTCCTTCCGTCGGATCCCACACGCCACAAATCATCTGGCATGCACATGAGGATGTTCACCATCATATTATTTTGGTGCGCCCATAAAAGGTCGAGAGCGGCCTCCTGAAAGGTTTTGCAGGTCCTAGCCAGCGCGGCCAGATCACGAGAAGCCCCGGGGCCATAACCATACTGGGGAAGATCACCAGCAATTTCGATGCATAAGAGATGCACCAGGTCGAGGAATCGAAGAGCACGGTGCATGTCGCGCCTGCGGAGGGAGGGACGGAAGACAAACCGTCAAAGTGCCACGTGGCCGCTGCCATGAACCGGAGCAATCCCATCTTCTCACGAGTCTCCCGACTTGGTCCGGACTACGACCACTCTCTTCTCCTCTGGCAATTTAATCGCAGCGCACCTGACAGAGTCGAGCTAAGGACCCCCCATTCGTCTTGAGGGTTTTTTGGCTCGATCTTGCGCTGCGCGATACGAAACCAGATTTTGGGATGGCGGGCCGTCGGCGGCAGACGTGGTAAGTACCAAGTAAGTACAGAATACGGTGGATTATAGCGAGGAGAAGCCTGGACAATAGAGACCAAAATGCGACACCCGGTGACCCAGAGCTAGAGCTTCAATGTTGCGACACAGATCCCAAGGTACGAGCCAGACAGTGAGCTTGAGCTATCAGCCTTTTGAAGAGTTCGAGCAGAGCTGATAGAACGGAGAACAGAGGTGGACGGAAACCCGGGCAATAGAGACCTGGGATGGAAATGGGAAAGTAGGGGCCTTTTATAAACATCTCAAGACTGCGGCCGTGAGGCTTGCATGTATCCGGCATGACTGATAGCCATCGCTATGCACTGCACTGACTGTGTTCTGGAAGGGGGATCGAAGCCTACGGAATGTCAGCCGTGAAGTTGAAAAGGAAGCATTGTCCCTGTGCAGAAAGGTTTGTTTGGAGCCGTCAACTGTATTCCGCGGTCTTCACTGTACTGCGGCAGTGGAAGTGCAGTGGAAGCGCAGTCCGCATTTACATGAGGGGGACACCTGACAGTGCAAATGGGGAAGTGAGAAATTACTCGTAGTGCAGGAGAGGAAGAAAGAGAATGGAGATGAGCCATATGGAGAAAAATGAACAATAATTGCAAATGAATGAGGAGCATTTCGTTAAAGAATAATAACAGTACTTGGATGCAGTACACAGCAAACCTCGTGCCGATCGCATTTCTTCTACGTGCTGTTGTTGGACCCTTGTGATTCCACCGATGTTGCTCCTAACTTGCCCCGGCGCTAATTTCTGACCTGTTCCGACGCGGGCCCTCCCTTCTCGTCTTCTGGCCTTTTTAACACCGTATCCATCCCACACGCCGATAAGGGGATCAACTGCGCGTTCTATTCTGTGAGTTGTGGCTGTTGCATGATCATCTCATAAGCCTGTGCAGCTAAGATGAAATGATGCTATGAAATCAGCACTCCATCGCATCTTGAGGCAGTGGGGTATTGTTTTCAGATCGCTATAAATGAAATCTGCCACAGCCCTGGGGACCTCATCCTCGTCGCTTCTTCCCCCAACCCACCAAATGACGAGCATGGAATATGTCGTCAACGCCAATTTGTTTGATTACTACTGGGATCGGATGATATTTGAGTGCTGCGAAACATGTGTATGTGTCTTTAAATACGTTTTATACCCGTCTAATGAATCCCTAGATGACACTTGTGGTCTACGGTTTGTGCTTCCCGCTGCGCCCGTCCAGGGTCTAACTTGGAGCGGAAGGAATTTATCTCAATTTATTCATTCTTTCGCTCTACACCCTCGCTCGGCGTAAAACAAGAGGTAGAAATGTCCTGTTGGTCGCCAGCTGCGCTATGGTTCTCTTAGGAACAGTGCAGGCTGTGGTACGCTTCAGTATCGCCGCCGAAGTTGTTCAGTTATCGCGCCAACTTGTGCACGAGGGGCACAAATTCCCGCCAAGCCCCGAATGGGTTGGAGCGTATCCTGCCCTGATTAGGATGCAAAATGTCGTCTTTTCCTTCAATAAGTTTGTCACCCAGCTTTTTTCGCGTCCCACAATTAATCGCCCGCCAGTTTAGTAACGGATGCCCTTTTTGTTGAGCATTTCCTCTAAAGAGAAAATGCAAGGAAATTAACGGTTCTAGTTGTATCGCTGCTACGTGATATGGGGATCTCAATTGAAGATTATCATTCTGCCAGGCGTATTTACCCTATCCACTTTCGGTAAGCTGTTTCTCCCAAATGAAACCGCATACTGATTGGAGTTCTGTTAAGCCACAGCATGTATGAGCACTTTCAGTATCAAGAGCGAGTCACGAACGCCCTACATCATCGCTCTCGTGACGAACCTCGTGTTGATGGCTCTCACTGGTCGGGGAACTACCTGTTTCGTGGACACTATTCGCTGACGGAATCGCCCAGCCGGCCGCATCTGGTGGATCCGACGCGAGGCATTCCATGCTGGTCTCGACGATACAATCAGGAGTCGATACCGCACGGCCATTGCGATCATGTATGGAATATGAGATACTCATATGGAACACGACTCACGAATATTTTATCCAGACTAGAATCTGGCGCGTTATATTCCGTTTGCGCCATATTATTGGCAGTCACCTGGTCAATCGAAAGCCCGATGGCCTATGACATCACATTTGGCTTCTCACTACAAGCCCTCGTCAGCCCAATTTCCTCGCTGCCTCCGCGCCTATTCAACTCTTCTCTAGAACATAGTGCCGACGTTGACAATCGTGCGCATTGGCCTGGGTCACACCATAGACGACCCGATTAATCTTGTGGACAGCCGCGCTGCGGAGCCTGCCAGTGGGGTGGAGCTCCATTATATTGTTTGAAAACTTAACTACTACGCCTCGACTCAACCGGTGTCCGCTTCAGGAACAGGATAAATTATAGGCCTTCAAAAATCGACCCTGTCTGTATATTTATGGCGTCCATGGCATCCACCAAAAAGTCTAACATACGATCGACTACTAGTCGATCGTATGCTAGACTTTTCCTAGAAGTGCATGCAAGAGATAGAGGAGAGCTAGGAGTTACAATAAAAGGGGGGAGTAATCCCAGGAGCCCTGCAACAACGGAGCAGCTTTCTTCACTACGTCCTATCCGTAGTATGGGAGAGCTCCAAGATTGAGTCCCACCCATATATTCTCCGGGTCCGCACATTGTGTCGATGCAACTGCTCCTCAAATACACTGCATTCCCTGACCACCTACACTTAGTTTGATGGATCTGTGTATATCCAGCCTAGGTAAGCATAGGTGCCGACATAGACCCTGTGTAGCTCAACTAGATAGAGTTACACTGATCTATAAGCAAATTAAGTGTAGGTGGTCAGGGAATGCAGTGATACTTGGATGGACTTTGATTTCCAAGCCAAGCAGAACAACCCATCAGTTGGCATCAGTCCGCCGAGCTGCGGCGAACAACATCCGAACGCCCGCATCAAACCTCTGGTTCGCCGGCTGTGCGTGCCGAGGTTCGGAACAACTCTCGGCCGATCCAAGCGAAGATTTAAAACTAACTAGCATGTGTTCCGTACACCACGATACGTCCCTGTGCCTGTATAAATGCTCTAAAGATTAGACCGTTTCTGAGGTAAATTAATTTCAAAAACAACCAATTGTGTAATGAAGTGCACCGCGGGGAGTCGAACCCCGTCTCGCTGGATATGATTTTGCAAGACACAAGGTTACCAGCGTGTGTTTCGTACACCACGGTGCGTCCCCAGGCATGTTTGAAAGCTTTGTGTGTGAGATAGATTCTTGCGCGGCCCACGAAATGAAAAAAGCATTTCGAAACGAAGTGCACCGCGGGGAGTCGAACCCCGTCTCGCTGGATAAGTGTGGCCTTGGCTCCCTTTCTTATTTTACCAGCGTGTGTTCCGTACACCACGGTGCGTTCCTATGCATGCTTTCATGGGATGTAAGTTAGCTGGATCCTTGCGCGAACCCACGAAATAAAAGAAAAGTATTTCGAAGCAAAGTGCACCGCGGCGAGTCGAATCCCTACTCTTTGGATAAGTGTGGCCTCGATTGCCCTGAATTTTCCCAGGGTATGTTCCGTACACCACGGTGTATTCCTATACGTCCTTTCATGTGCTGTAAGTGAGATGGATCCTTGCGCGAACCAAGGAAATAAAAAGCAATGGACCCGACAGAGCAGTGCACCGCGGGGAGTCGAACCCCGGCTCGCTGAATAAACGTGACGATAAAGCATTCAGGGATCCTGCGCGTGTTCCATACACCACGGTGCGTTCCTATCGCTGTATCGTTGGTGTTGAGGTGCACTCGCTTCTGTGGAAGGAATGTTTTATTGAGGCAGACCGCGGCGGACGCTGCTTCGAAAGTGGGCCCCGGGTCACGGTATCGATATCTGGCATAGTTGGACACAGTGGTTTCACACCGGACGTTGGATCCTACGGGAGGATGAATTCTATCTTGGACGGCCAAAACAATAAGCCCCCGACAATACGCAGTGCACCGAGGGGAGTTGAACCCCTGTCTCACGGAAGCTCACACAAGTGATTCAGCGGTGCTCCATCCACCACGGCGCGTTCTTATCCCTGTTGAAAATCTGGTTTTGTGGTAGTCCTTCTGAGGCGAAGCTAATCGAACCATATTCATTGCGCCACATCGGGTGGCGGGCGGCCTATTGGCATAATCAGGCTGATTGCGGAGATAACCAAATCCGATAGCGCTTGGTTGAAAATAGTCCAGACGAGTCTTCGGTCTCGATGCTCCGTGTTGAAATTCTCTTACTACGTGGCCACTGATTTGGGAATATCATTCCCTTGAAATTACGCGCTCTTGCACGCGTCGCTGAGTGAGCGACAAGCTCTGACAAGGTCCGCATCACGCACTCTGATGCAATTCCCAATCAGGCGTGATTTCGTCCGTTTCGGGCAGTGTATTCCCATCCGTTCCCACCTTGGGGGCGTATAAAGAGGCTCGCTGCCAAACGCCTCTTGCTTCCATACCACCACCATCTCCCCCTCACAACAACCCACCATGTCCTCCCCCAAGATCGCCATCGTCATCTACTCCATGTACGGCCACATCGCCAAGCGTGCGTCGCCCGTTCTCCTCCCTCCATCGCCGTCCATCGCGCTCATCTATCTCCCTGTTTGCAGTCGCCGAGTCCGTCAAGGCCGGCATCGAGGGCGCGGGAGGGAAAGCCACGATCTACCAGTGCGTTTCCTACTCGGCGCGAAGCGCGCGATGGCTGATTTGGGTTTAGGATCCCCGAGACGCTCCCGCAGGAGGTGCTGACCAAGATGTACGCGCCCGCCAAGCCCGATTACCCTATCATCGACGCCGCGACGCTCGCCACCTTCGACGCCTTCATCATGGGCATCCCCACCCGTTTCGGCAACTTCCCTGGCCAATGGAAGGTGCGTCGCACGCCTCGTCTTCCTGCGATCCCACTGATCCCGTTTTCGTCTTGCGCAGGCCTTCTGGGACACGACGTCGACGCTGTGGTCGACCGGCGCGCTCGCGGGCAAGTACGCCGGCGCGTTCGTGTCGACCGCGGGCCCCGGTGGAGGACAGGAGGTCACCATCCAGAACATCATCAGCACGCTCACCCACCACGGCGTGCTCTTCGTCCCCCTCGGCTACGCGCACGCCTTTGGCCAGCTCACCGGCCTCACTGAGGTCCACGGCGGTGCGTCTCTTCTCCTTGTGTTTCGTTCCCTGCACGCCTTCCCTCCCCTATCCCTGCGCGCCGCGTGTCCCGCCCGCGCTCACCAGCGCCCACGCCATCGATGCGTCGACGCGTCATGATTTGCGCACCCTTCTGCCCACGCGGATTACGTCCGCGCGCCCACACCGTCCTCGCGCACGCATTCGGCCCCCATTCTTCCGCCTCCTCCCCCTCCTTTCCGTGCTCGGCTCCTCGTCACAGCTTGCCTTCGCCCCTCGTTCCAACAACTCACTCTTTTCGCAGGCTCCCCCTGGGGCGCCGGCACCTTCGCCGCCGCGGACGGCTCGCGCCAGCCGACGCCGCTCGAGCTCGAGATTGCCACCATTCAGGGCAAGGCGTTCTACGAGACCGTGAAGAAGGTTACTTTCTGAGCGCGTATGTACCGAATACGAAAAATTGTGTAGAGTAGCAGAGGATCGGAGACCGAGACGAGAGGGAATGTAAATTGCGATACCATTCCGTGGGGCTTGAATGCCAGCGGGGATTAAAATGTTTTTAAAAATAGAGCGCTTATTCTGTTTGTTCGGAGTGAGTGCACTTATCTGGTGGAAGGAGAGAGGAAAGCAGCGGACGTGGTGTATGGCGCACCATTGCGTTGCTTGAGAGGGGACTTCATTTAAGCAGTGAGACGGGGTTCGATTCCCCGCGTCCGCATGCCGTTTCCCCCTATGGTTTTTGTTGGAGACGGACAGAATGGCTAGCAAGGGCCCTGGACACCAGCAAACCCGCGATATCGCTACGCAAAGGGAATGCAATGCAATGGTGGAGGACAAGTGATACTGACTAAGCACGGCCCGAAACCCGAATACGCGTCGCGCCTGATCCCAGCCTGATCCTACCACTACATTGTCTTTCGATAGAAGGGGTGTTAAACTTACATCTACTCAGCGCAGAAGGAGGGGTAGTAAGCGGACGTGGTGTATGGCGCACCACTGCATTGTGTAGGTATGGAAAGAAAGTTGCAAGCAGTTAGACGGGGTTCGACTCCCCGGCGTCCCGCGTCCGCCTTCGGCTCATGGTGCAATGTTTGTTTTTTGTATAGAAAGAGCTGACAAAAATTGGACATATTTAGTGTAGAAGGAGAGGATATGAGCGGACGTGGTGTATGGCGCACTACTGCATGCAATATTGGAAAGGAGGAAGCTGCCGAAGCAGTCAGACGGGGATCGATTCTCCGCGTCCGCCTGCGGGTATCGTCGTAGTCTTTTTCCGCGGGATCTGAGGAAGCGGCGGCGGCTGTGACTGAATATATGCAACGCAGGAAGGGAGGAGATGAGCGGACGTGGTGTATGGCGCACCGGTGCATTGGTTATTTATTCATGCAAAACGTGAAGCAGCAAGACGGGGTTCGACTCCCCGCGTCCACATGCGGCTTCCTCCGATGTCTTTTTTCGATAGAAGAACTGAAAAAAAACCTGAATGTATTCAGTGTAGGAAGAGAGGATAGGAGCGGACGTGGTGTATGGTGAACCACTGTATCGAATAAATGAAGCCCTGGTGTAAGCAGTGAGACGGGGTTCGACTCCCCGGCTTCTGCCATTGTTTTATTATTAGTGGTTTTGATAGAAGAGGAGCTGACAAAAACCTCAATATATTCAGCGCAGGCAGGGAGGGGATAAGCGGACGTGATGTATGGCACACTACTGCATTGTGTAGAATAAAACGTAAGTTGCAAACAGTAAGGCAAGGTTCGACTCCTTGCACCCGCATGTGCTTTCTCTGATGGTTTTTGTCTTTTTTGATTGAAGAGCTGACAAAAACCTCAATGTATTGAGTGCCGAAAGGGAGGGGATATGCGGACGTGGTGTACGGCGCACCACTGCTCTAGGTACGAAACGTACAGAACAGTAGCAAGCAGTGGGACGGGGTTCGACTCCCCACGTCCGCTTGATCAAAGCCTTCTGGGGTTTTTATTGAAGAGCTGACAAAACCCGAATTTATTAGGCAGGGAGGTAATAGGGGCAGTCAGAGTAGATGGTTTGGGGCGGTTTTCGGTCGGTTCTGTTAGTCGGTTCTGAAGTCGGTTCTGAATTAATTTATCATGCGAAAACTAAATAAAACTCAGAACCGTCTCGACTTACTTACAGAACCGCGGTTCTGGAGACGGTTTTGGTTCTCGGTTTTGTTACATCACACAGAGGTCTAAAAAGTCAGTTAAAACCGGCGTAAAACCGCCTCTGGAGCCGGTTCTGCAAGGCGGTTCTGGGCGGTTCCGGTTCTCAAATCATTAAATGGGGCAAAACCGCATCCAGAACCGCTTTTCAAAAGGGTCGGTCAAAACTCAGGTCAGGGGGGGGGGATTTAGGTCAGTTATCACACGGTTCTGATGCTGATCAATTTTGAAAACCTGCTCAGAACTGACCCTCAGAACCGACCCAAAACCGACTAATTATTTATAGTCTGACTGCCCCTAATATGCGGACGTGGTGGACGGCGCACCCCTGCATTGTGTAACATGCGAAGAGTATTGGAAGCAATCAGACGGGGCTCGACTACTCGCGTCCGCCTGTAGCCCATGCACGTCCAATAATACTCTGCAGAAGGAAAAAATGGGCGCGGCCGTGAAGAATGAGAACTTAGTCGGTAGCATCGCGGGTATGGACAGAACTGAGAATATGCAGCGTGCAATTTCGTGGCCCCATTAAACTGTGTGGCCATGTCACCCCTCAAGTATCCACGGAGGCGAAGTGATCCATGAAGGGCGGATACTGGAAAGGAACAGTATGTATGCGAATTTAGTTTAGGCTTCGATAGGAATTAACCGTGGCAGAAAAGTAAATATCGGATCCAAACTAGAGACACAAGGCTGTGGTTGCCCTTGCCCGATCCTTACGGGCACGCCTAAATAGGCCCAAGGAGCTCTTATATTCCTCGCTAGAATAACCACCTGCGTGTAGACTGTGCGCTGTTGTGATTAACCTATACCTTGAACACTTGAGTACCCAGGTGGTGCGTCGTCTGGCGATGCCCTGGTCAGTAGCGCGGCCATCTGCGCCTCGAACTGACGGAGGCGCTCGATCAATGCCTCGTTCGTGGGTCCGTCGACCTCTGCCGCGATCATGGTATCGGGTGGCATCGCCGCTGCGCCAGAAGGCTCATGGCCAGTGGTTGAATCCGGATGGGAGGTATCTTCGTTGGAGGGCTCCCCGTCTTTTCCGGAATCCTGCGGTGGCTGTATTTCGCCAACGGGGTGGTTCTGAGGAGGCTGCATAGCGCGAGATAAATCATGAGCAGTCGGATCCGCCTGCGAGGTATTCCCATTAGCGGGCTGCCCTTCTTTCTCGGTATCCAGCGGTGTATACATTTCGTCAACAGTGTCGAGGCAGCATGAGACTTTGGTTGATTAGCCGACGCCGTCGTCTGAGCCATAAGAAGAGGAGCGAGGCAAAGACGAGGACACTGGCGGCCACAACGGCGCCTGCGATCGCCCCAGGGGGGACATGCCTGTTGTGGCGGACGGAGTGAGATCTGCAATGATGGCAGGTTAAATTTAAACAGACCTGCTTGACGTTGAGAGGGTACTTTGATTAACGGATGCGCTTGGGCTTGGAGAAAGGGGCAGACTTGATGTGCTGATGCCATTGACCGTGGAGGTACCTCCGACCAGTGATATTACGCTGCTAGGGGATGTGGATGAGTGTGTGTTGCTGAGCAGGCTGCTGCCGGCACCGGAGGGGGATCCACTGGTGGTGCCACTGGTGAGAGAGGAGGTCGTTGATGGAGCTGTTATTGATGGTTCCCCGGGATTACTGCTCTGAGGTGGGGGTGCCGCTGTCACTGTATTTCTGGTGGAAGTGGGGGACACCGAAGTGTTGCGGGTATTCGTGGTTGCCGTAGCACTCGTGGAGATGGTATTTGTGGTGGCAGATGTCGCACTGCAGTTTTCATCAGCGCTGAGCAATGGTTCGACGAGGCAGCTCACGACGAGGCTTGCACCAGCTGATCGGGGCACGTCGAGGAGGAGGTTGCGGGGAAGAGCGAACCCTGGCCATATGTGTTCAGCGTGCCGGGTGTTATAGAGCACAAAGCTACGCACGTCAGAAAAATAGGAGCACACACCCGCGCCGGGGTAAATACACTCCACGGGAGGACCGTCAGCAAATACCTCACCCTTGGTGAGCGCGGTCCCGTCCTTGTCCACCGGGGGGCAATCAAAATTTTCGAAGAGAGCAGCATTTACAAAAGATGCGAGGAGCGCGGGGCTGAAGGAGAAGGCGCGGAGAGTGATCCATCCGAGTCGCATTCTGCTTCGAATACCGGGTTGACAGTGGCCTGCTGAACTACGCGGTGGTGAATGAAGAGAGTGGCCAGGGCCCAGAATAGAGGGAGCAGATACAACGATATATGTATCTATTCACGCCTGCTGGTTGATAGACTGTGCCAGTGGCTGCGAGGACTGACAGTGATTCTCAGCGCGATTTCCCAGGCGCGGACGGTATCATGACGACCGTGATAGGGAAGATTTGACGATCTTTTCTTATGCGCGTGGGAGACCTTAATCTTGATTCACTGCAGTATGGAAAATCAAGAGCATCCAAAGATCATCCACTGCGGTGGCCCATCCATTTTTGGCGGCGCAAGTGCGGGTCCAAACATGTCTGGTGTTTTGCTCCGTTTTTAGCGCGGAACTAAAAAGCCCGGATTTTCGCCAGACTCGTTTGTCTGGCCAATGCGGACCAAATATTTTCACTCTTTCTATGAGAAAGGTGATCCAAAAACAGTCTCTTTTTGGACAGATTTTTCCGTCCCCTACAGAAATCATTTTGAGTTCGGTAAACACTGCTTGAACAAAGGATTCCTTTGTTCAACCTCTATTTTGATGGTCAAAAATGATGTCTTTGTGGGTCACAAAATGAGCCCTAAACATGGTCAATTTTCACTTCATGTGTTGCAATGAAAAAGGAATGATTTTCAGTCAATGTTGGGAAAGAGAAAACCAGGAGCAAAAATCGGTTCTTTTCAGTTTCGCATCAAAAACAGAGGGAAACGGCAGACATGTTTGGACCCCACTTTGGGTTCCAAAAATGTATCGGCCACCGCAGTGATCCAAGGCCCGACTCTTGGTCCATAGCTACGTCGCGGTGCGAGACGCTTCCCGCTGATATAGATAGTCGCAAGATTCTCCAGGAATTGAAAGGCCGTTCCAGATTCTAGAATGCCAATGTCAAGCTAAGGTACGGGAAAGATTGGGGAAAGCAACATCAGCAAAACCTGGGTCGGCTACACAGCACTACATAGTGGCTCATAGTAGCCTATAGCTTGTATAGTGCCCATAGCGGCTGTAGCAAAGGTCTTTAGCTATGTAGCGCTGTATAGTTGGGTCGGAAGTATATAGCAGTCTGTAGTTGGCCTCTAGCGTTCTGTAGCACAAGGTCCATGGTATCATAAGGAAAGTTAGTTGCCTTCAAACATTGAAGGTCAGTAAGTAACGAATTGTAAGGTTAGTAATCAAGTGAAGCTATGTAGCACTATATAGTTCCCCCAAATATATAGAGCACTATGGAGCACTACAGCCATGTTGAGGCTGCTATATTCTACTACAGCTACTACAGCCTGCTAGGGTGAAAATCAGGGTTTGCTGATGAAGGGAAAGTCTGATTGAAGAGGTCTCCGATGACAGCACATGATGGCCGTCTCGGCATAGACACCTGGATTGATGGATCATCGGCCTAGATCGGCCCGCCTTCGCCGCTTCCATCTTGCCCTCTTGCTTGCCTTTCGGTTTTACTGAGATCTCCTAGGTTGCTCCCGGGAGTTCTCTCAAGACTCCGCCAAGAATTACCATCGACTCCCTACCTACTTCGGCTATTCCGACCTCTTGTCGACCTCTTAGGGCTCGACTGATAATTGCCACTACTAGTAGGCTGGCCACGGCCGATGTAACTTTCCACTCCGCTCGCGGGGAGCCGATTCTGGGTAGCGGTCAGTCGCTCGCTGGGTCAACTTCTGGTTCGATTTGGCCCGTCGGATCGTCCTGGTTCGTGGAGACCCTAGTAGACGGGAGTGATTGCGCCGCAACGGAGTCTTATCTGGCACTCGATGCAACTGGGTGGAATCCCACTGCAACCACAGGACACCCGGCGGCTCAAGTCTTCACCGTCGACAGTCCGCCGGGTCCGTCGTTTCAGTCAACTTTTTCAACTCCCTTCCACCCCGTGGCAGCGTTTGGGCGGGCGATAAGATTGACTGGTTAGTATTCCGCCTCTCGCACGAAATTCCTCACAAGTGTTATTTGAGCCTTATCGAGTTAAAGTTCCTCCTGGGTGAGACACTCTTTTTTATGTCGCGTTGCCGTGGATATTAATACATCGCACAAGAATAACTCTTTCATATGTCCCCGGAGCATGAATTCGCACCGATTCGCTTTCTTTCTTCGCTGATTGGGCTGTGGACAGTCAGTCGGCCCTCGAACAATACTGCCGATCCTTGCCGAGAGTGCATACCTTACTCCACTGCGCAACATGTGCTCGCCAACACGGGGTCGGAAAGACGACATCTGCCCTTTTTCCCGCGTCCCGCGTCCCGATTTTGATTCCATTCTCTCCCTAGAGAATGTCTTTCATCTGGTCATTCCACGACTGCTGCGGTCCGGGTGTTTTCCCGCCTACCAAAGGCCCAGTCATGTGGAGTATTTATCCGTCCTACAGAGGGCCGGTAACTGAAGTGTTGACTGGACGCGGAGTCGTCGCGGACCGAACCCTCACGGCGATATAAAAGCGCTGATTTACGTGGCTCATCCTTGGCACCTCTTGGCGAACGCACGAGACGACGATGTTCACTATCGCTGCTCTCACCTTCCTCCTTGCCTCCGCAGTGGTGGCCTTCCCGACGTCTAACCGCACGGGGGTCCTGAATGCACCCAGAAAGATCGGCCGGCGCTGCACCGGGGAAATACAATCTCTCGCGGACGTTGCGGCCGCGGAGGAGTGCACCACGATCGTCGTAAGTGCTAGTTTCGAATGGGCGTAAACGCCGCTGATGTCACTCTAGATTGGTGGTTTTACCGTGCCAGCCGGGGAGACATTCGCGCTGGCCCCTCCAGACGGCGCAAGCGTGTCTCTCGCTGGAGCTATAACCTTTGCGTTCAAAGTATCTGTTCTTTCCATCAAATTACAAGCCTTCACTGACGACATTTGGAAGGAATGGGCGGGACCGCTCATGGTAAGCTGGCCGACCTTTTCCCTACTCCTTTAACCTGCCCACTAGACCATCACCGGCAACGATATTACCTGTAGGTTACATCGTTGACCTTGAAGATTCCGGCTCCTGATTTTGTGCAAGTTAACGGAGGAGGCCACGAGTTGCTCGGACAGGGAGATCAGTACTGGGCAAGTGATTTTTCAAGTGCCGCGTTATTGGTCTAACAACGTGTGATAGGATGGGGTATTTGTTCCTTTACATTTGTAACCATAGTCTAAGGAAGTCATATAGCAAGGAGGAAGTGGGGGAGTGACGAAACCGGACCCGATGCTCGTCCTCGACATCGGCGGCAGCTTTACCAACCTGAAAATTGTCAACTCGCCCGAACGCGCGATCGCAATCGAGGGTTCCTCGCTGACGGTTAGCGGCATCACTGTCGATAATTGTGAGTGGAACTGTAGCTATTTTATTGTCTCTGACACTGGCGGTAATTACTTTCCTAGCTGCTGGTTCGGCGCCGAACAGCAGATCAGGCTCGAATCCCGCTGGCAAGTCGTATTGCACGCGATTGCAGGAAAGCGAATCCTTACTGGCGAGCTAGGTGCGAATACGGATGGCTTCGACGTCGCGGCCAACGATGTCACCATTGAATCGAGTACAGTGGCTAACCAAGGTGCGCTCCCAGCCATGGGGGCTTAATGTACTCATCTGTTCGTCGATTAGACGACTGTCTTGCTATCAACAGAGGCACCAACATCGTGTTCTCAGGAAATACCTGCAGCGGAGGCCACGGCATCTCAGTGGTAAATGTTACAACCTAGCACCCGCTGTTTTAACCTTTAAACTGATCCGACAGGGATCTATTTCCGGTGACACCACCGTTTCCAATGTCCAGATCACAGGCAACACGGTTACGTCGAGGTCCTCCGTTTTCCACCCACCACCATGTCAGTATTGATTCCCCAAAACAGTGTAAACGGTCTCCGGATAAAGACAGACGCGACTGCAAGCGGCTCCACCGTCAGCAACGTCGTATACTCCAACAACAAACTCTCCGGCATAACTGCGTTCGGCGTCTTGATTGACCAGAGCTATCCGTCGACTCTTGGTGAGCTTCTTTCGCATCGAATCCTAATCCCTTTTCGACGATCGATGCAGGAACGCCAGGGACGGGAGTAGTTATCAATGTGAGCCGATTCTTAGACCGTCGTTTATTTCATTTAAACCTCCGCAGACGGTGACCTTCTCCGGGACAAACACTATCGCAGTAGGATCATCTGCGAAGCGGGTGGAAGTCAACTGCGGAAGCACGAGCAGTTGCGACGGGTGAGAGGATAGCTTCCCTTCATCAAACTGCTTTGATGACTGACCGACTCCACAGGACCTGGAATTGGGCTGGGTTGACGGTCACGGGGGGTGCCGCAGGGGCGGTGAAAAATGCGCCGGTGAGCGGAGGGTCGTTCTGAGGAGGAGGGCTTGAGCCAGCCACACATTTTATACCTTGTTTCTATGTAAAACTTTTGTGTGTGTGTGGTTACGCTCAACTTGCGTGTCTACCAGGAAACGCGTAGCTTTTTGGCCCAGTAATACCAGAAAAAAAATATTGACAGAGAAGCAATTGCTTATGGGCATACACCTAGTAGCGCCAGAGAAGATCCACTGGCCACCCCGTCCGATCAAAACAGCTGAGTTCGCCCGGGAGACATTTGCGATCATGAACATCACACAAATCAAGAGGCGAGCACGCACCAACACACAAACTCGTAGTCGAAGTAGAGAACAAGACAGAAATTGTAGGAAACAGGGGCAGGGAATGAGAGACTTCCGGACCTGATTCCTATCGATGCGAACCTATCCATGTGGATAAGTAGGAATCCCTCGAGACAAAAGAAGTACTAGGGCGGACCTACGACTATCGAATACGGTACCCCCTCGACGAGACCCCCAAGGACCCGCCAGGGCTCCGGCGTAAATGCCGAGACGACGGCCGAGCTCGCCGCATGCGCTTTCGGCATGCACCGTTCCACCAGGATGGCAAAATTGTGCAAGTCCGGGGTGGCGTCCGGCCCATCGAAGCCGCGACACCACCAGATGCGTGGGCGAGAGGGGTGGGCTGCTAGCGCGCTGTCGATGGTGTTTATTTGCTCTGCGTTGAGTAGGGGCAGAGCCGGATCGTCGGATGCGTAGGGGTGGTTAAACGAGAAGATGACCTGGGCGAGTACGGGGCTGGAGTCGTGTGTGAGGAATAACCAGAGTGTTTCGATGAACCATGCGGCACCACGCTCGATGAACGGAACATCGAATTCGATAGAGCGGAGAGCAGGGAAGGGCTGACCGTGGAGTAAAACAGGCAGCTAGTTGCCAGGACCTATGTAGAGTGCACGGATAAGTAAGAGGGGTAATATAGTGCGCATGTGGGAACGCACAATCAGAGTTAATTCGGACATGCTCCAATGTACAGGCTACCGCCGAGATCATCCTGTTGGTTTCGGGGCCATATACCATGACGGAGAGGCGGCGCAGGGCCGCTATATGCAATTTGAAGTACGGGTGCGAAAGCACTCGAGTCATATTCTCTGACTCGACTCCGAAAACTAACTGCTCGAGAGGCAACACGCAGGCCCGGGTTCCAGCTGGGAAATCCATTCCACCACTTTTAAAAACGCCCAGAAGAAGGAGAAGTTGGGGGAGCTTGCTACAAACTCGAAGAATACAACCTGAGGTATTTCGACGACCGCGCAGATGTGAAGTTCCCGGAGTGGCTACCGAGTGAGGAAGTCGAGGAGATATGTGAACACCGGCGGTTTCAGGTAGTACTGTATTATTACATTCAATTCGACCGTCACGCGTCACTCCCCCCCTGGCCGATGGCGAATATTGGTGTTTCGTCACGCGTCACCCACCCCTTGGTCGAATGTAATTTTCGTCACGCAGGCGTCAAAACTGCTCAAAATCTCCTCCGCGGCACATAAATTCGACAATTTTCGTTCCGGTGGTCGAAAGTTTCGGTTCTGTCACGCGAAATTTCGGCCCTGGTCGAATGGTCGAACTGGTAATTCGGGTCACGCGTCACACCCCCGGTCGAATTGAATGTAATTATACAGTAAAGGTGAAGGGTGGACACATCAATGCCGCCATCTAGAACACACCGCTGCACGTGTCGCAGACTGCCCAGGATATTCCGAAGAATCTCAATGTCCGCAGAGGTCGCATGCTTCCAGGGAGCCCTATAATCAGCCGTGTAACAAATGTCGTGACACGGGGCGATTCCGCGAGGAGACGGCACAGGAAGGATAACCAAATAATCCAAGCTGGAATACTGGAAAGATACGCAGAAAGCACTTACAATAACTTTTGCATATTTGTGGCCCCAGGGCGGAGAAAGCATTCAAAAGACACTGCAAAGATATTCTAATCTAAGAATATCTTTTGACTGCCTTCAGCGTCTTTTGAATAATTCCAAGGCCAAGATATGCGAAAGTTATTGTAAATAATTTTCCAATATCTTTTCCCTATTTTGGCCTGGGTTATCTGGTTATCCTCCCTGTGCGGGATGCGGCGGCAAAATTTTGGGGGATTTGTCCGGGCTATAAGTTTCAGTGAATTAAAGAGCATTCTTTGACTAGTTTCGCGCAGCGCGAAGCCAGCCAAAGCGCAAGCCTTGAGTGAATTCGTATCATTCACCTCGCAGACGATAGCATCGAGCAGTTCTTGCAAAATTCCTGTGGGACCTGTGGTGTGGTTGTAGTAGGCCCGGGTGCGGGAAATTTTTGGTTCATAGAACATGACTCGGGCGGTGCTGCTGAGGTGTTCGCCAATGTGTCCTCTCAGATTTTCGGAACCTTCGGCGATGGTCGCCGACATTCGGCGATCAAGCTACATGGCCGCGTGACTCGACATCAAGCATTCCCTCAGAATCCCACCAACCAGTTTGTCCACCTAGACCCTCCACATACCTCCCCGCGCGGTGCATAGGCTCTGACGGATATGACCGCTGGATTGGTTTGGCCCTGTGACTTAGAAATCTTCTAATGTCGCTCACATACGTCCACGCACCGAATCCCTGGGACTGCAAGCTGGAGTACTATCCTCGTTGCCAGCTTGCATCATGGAGCGTACGACAGACCGGATGTTCCACCGGGTAGGACGCGCGTCCCAACATCGATTCTCAGCCACGAAACGGGCGCTCAAAAATGGTACCACGCCACTTCGAATTACAGCAGTTGGACCCACAGAGGTGCGCTTCTGGAAAGCTCGTCAGATGTCCGATGCTCTGAAATGCCTCTAAAATCCACTTGATATTATTCTTGGGTAGGATTCAACCGTCCAGTTTAGGCAACGAAGTCGCACTCCGAAGGCTTACGTCCACCACATATAGGGATCTCTCCGAGGCCCTATCTCTCACCTCCTTGCGCCCCACATGAAGACCTCTGAGGACAATGGTTTTCGTGATGCAAAATCGGACTCCGAGCAGGTTCCTGCGGACGACGAGGCGGTCAAAATCGATGTCTACAGCGGGCAGTGCGTCGGGAGATGAAGCAGCGCCACATTCAGATGATCCACCGTCAAGCACCCTTGATTGTCCTCCAACTGTTTGCCGTCTTGTTCAGACGTTGGGAACGGGTCTGTTCCTGAGTTCAGGCAAGGCGATCGCTCATGTCGGGTCCGCAGGCGCACTGTCCGTCGTTCTTCCCTCATTTTCAGTATACAACTGAAAAAGAGTTTAGACTGGTATACATGCACGTCGGAACGATTTGCTACTGCATGTTGATCTTCCTTGGAGAAATGATGTGCTACATGCCCATCTCAAGTGGATGTACGTCGCCCGTATTTAAACAGAACCTATTTCTAATGCTTTCCACAGATATACACTTTGCGGAGCGATTCCTCGATCCAGCCCTCGGATTTGCACTGGGCTGTCTTCTGACTTAGTTTGTGCCAGATCCTTCTGTTCCTTTGCGTCGCCGTCAATTTCCTCGGCGTCAGGTGGTTTGGAGAGTCCGAGTTCATTTATGTGATTCAGCCTGTGTCGCCTTATGCATCTAATGTTGCCGGTAGGCTATCATCAAAATCTTATTGGTCATTGGTTGTATCGTCGGAGGGCTTGGTGTGTTCGCTGCTCAGCGTTTTTTTGCACCCTTGCTGATGCCAGGTACTCTCCTCACTGATCAATGCTGCGGTTCTGATCTCCGCGTTCTCCGCCGCGAACTCCCTCCTGTATAGCACGTCTCGCCAACTATACGGACTCGAGTTAAGAGGCCAGGCACCGCGCATCTTTGCTAAAACGACCAAGGCGAGGAGATTGAACCAGATGTTTGACATACAACTGATAAAACGACTGAAGAAGGGGTTGCCCATAACGGCCCTCGCATTTTCCTCGATATGGGTCGTCCTCGGCTACATACCTCTGTCTACCGGTGCATCCACGGCCCTGAACTGGCTAAGTAATCTCGTTTCGATCCTTGGATTTTGCACGTGGGGTAAGGCTCCACACATCAGAATCGTTTCCTGCCAGGATCATTGAAGATTTAACAGGCATAATAAGTCTGACTTGCATTCGCTTCTATCATGGCCTGAAACACCACGGAATCGACCGCACCAAATTCGTATACTGGAGTCGATTACAACCGTACCCTGCCTATTGGGCCCTCTGCTGTGCGTCTTCCATCTATCCGTCTTGGATAGCTTATGCGTCTCGATTCAGGGAGCATAATCATCATTCTGTTCAACGGATGGTCGGTGTTCCTGGAAGGAGAATGGAACACCTCGAATTTCATCATCGCCTACATCAATCTCCCAATCCTAAGGCTCTTGTATGTGTTATACAAGGTGGTACGAAGATCGAAGATAGTCTCGTTCCAGGCGATGGACTTCTACTCCAATGTTCCATCCCCCGAGAGCCTTGACTCGGATGCCCGGGAGTCAGTGACCAGGGCTGAGAAATTTGCGGCGTGGTTATTCTGATATTGTCGACTTGCACTCTTCGCACTCTTCGCATTTGCATTTCAGTGTACGTATCAGCATGCACCATTTGGCATTTTCCGAAGGTTTGAAGAAGTGGGTGCAATACTCTGTGGTTGGGCTGCCGATCAGAGCTCCATGATGTAAATTCAACATATTGTTGGAGTCGTGTATCCAAAATCATGTCTCAACATTCTATTAGTCTGTCCCGCATCCGGCATTCTACGTACCCCGCACCCAAACTACCCATCCACTTTCGAATACGCCCCCCGGCCGGAATATGCCCCGCTGGGCCGTTCGGAGTACTCGCTGCCCCCCGGTTTGAACATCAGTGGCGCATTGGCGGCGCTCGAAAGGGGCACACTCCCGTGCGAGTCCTGCGTCTCGGCGAAGGCGCGCGCCATGCCGACGCGGACCATGATCATTAGTGGGATGATGTTCTATGGGAGGAACGTAACAAGTTTCTAAGTCAAAAGGCAAGATGACAGGAGGTGACGCACGAAGATTTGGGGGAGCGCGCCCCATGCAACGCTGGGGACGGGGGCCGCAGGACCCACGACGTTGACCGCGATGAGGTAAATCAGAATGGTGAGCACATAGAGCAGACTTGATTCGCAGCTGATGTGCGCCCCATTAAAATATGAAACACGCCGGGGAGTGAGGAGAACGCACATGATCGCAATGGTGGTGGTATAGCGCGCCCCGGCACGCGCGCCGAGGAGGAGGGTCGCCTCACGCCCTTTTCGCCAAATACGCCCCGCTGTTCGGCATCTCACTTATCAGCACCCGTAAATAAAGACCTAAGCCGCAGAGACAGACCGGTGAGCCCCAGCAACACGAGATTCGTGATGAACGCCATGATAAACGGGGCGTTGAGAGGCATGGCGATGACGAAAAGGGAGATATAGCCGAGGACTGCAGATGGTAAGTCAGTGATCACGTATCTGGGGTGAGGCGTACCCATGGTGGTGAGGACGAGGAACGCCGGGATCGCGACGAAGGTGAGGCGGTAGTGGGAGGAGGCCCAAACAGCGGCGCAACGGTAGAGCTGCATGGGCGAAGACTGAGTAATCGTTTCAAGAATAGGACGGAGGACCAGCTACGGACAAAGATGCAGTCGCTAATTGCACTGCAAGGACATGAAGGTTAGTGCTGAGTACGGGGTGAGGGCGAGGGGGACGCACTTGTTGGTGACGGTCAGAGCTTGACGTGCGCGATATAGATAAGCCCAGCTACTCTCCAGGGACAAGATGGTGTCCGAGGTGGCCCCGCCAGCGGCGGATTGTACCAATTGGGATATCTTGTGGGCGAGGACCACATCCACAATGACCTGAGTGAGGGCGAAGATCACGAGGACCACGGAGGCCGCGATGAAGATGCGGGACGCGACGGTCTTGGTTTGAAGGAGATAGAATATTGCCAAGGCAAACAGGAGGAGGCATATTCCTGCAGACGCATGGTCAGGTTCCTGATGATGTAATTGCCAGTATGAGGCAGACCGTTAAAAAACAAGGCAGCCTTATGCGGAGTTTAAGCGGGGGCGGAACGGGCAATGAGTGCGGGACGCACCGCGGCGGTATACGCCATTGCTTCTAGTGTCGCGAACGGGAGAGTCTGAGCCATTGTGTGCGTGCCGTGTTGGTTGGATGCACCGATTTACAGTTCTCGACAAGGGAGGGGCGACGGGGATCCAGGTGGTGGGATGGGAAGTGGATGAGGGGCATTAATGCAACGATCTAACGAAGATCTGAGGCGGTGAAAATGGTCGCAGTGACAGGCTTTGATGCGCTCGGGGATGAGCGCTGATGATGGTGATGGGATCAATCAGCCGAGGTTCAACACGCGTTCAACCTTGGCTCAACCTCATAAGTGCTGGGAACATATCCTGGGAACCAAGAAGAGGAAAATGAGGGGAGGGGTAGGCATATCAGCCGTATGTAGAGAGTCCAGGACGCTAGTGACACAGCTGAAAATAAATGAAACTGATGACAATGTCGACATCCCGCGTTGATGCCAATTACACCCCAACCGACAACCGAGAAAATTTCACACCAATTCACACTTGTCCGAGTAGCAGTGAAAGCGTTTGAAGAGTTTCAATAGGCTACGCAACGGGCTCAACATACACCGCGGGCCTGCATTCTGAATTTTCTTACGCCGCACGCGCGGTTCTGTTGCATCCTGACTCCTGAGACCAACGCTGCTCGAGCAAATCGAATTCACTCACCTGCTCATTCTTCACTCGAACCTTCGCGTTACAGTACACAGCCCCAGGCCCCCCGTTGGACATACTCTGAACAAGATTTTTCTTCAAATCAGCGCTCTTAACGCAAGCGAGAGGATTCTTCCAGAGGAATCCATCTCAGATAGTCTCCCATATTAGGCTCCACATACGCATTTCCTTTTTAATAGCTTAAGAAAAACCAACACAAAGTCTTCAACTCGTCTCATTCATATTCCATGAGCCTGTCTCGGCCGCCATTTAAAGGCCCTCAACTACGACCGCCGCCGACAATTTCCCCCTGAAGAACTTCTCCGCGTCTGTCCAAACACGCGCCGTCTCCCGGTCCCCGAACTCCAACAACGAAGGGAGAAGATCGAGACTGAACTGGTCCGAAGCCTCGCGGGGAAGGAGTGTGGGCAAGTGATCGATGGAGACAACAGATAGCTGCGGA
Organism: Mycena rosella; assembly: GCA_029378255.1. Classification (NCBI taxonomy): domain Eukaryota; kingdom Fungi; phylum Basidiomycota; class Agaricomycetes; order Agaricales; family Mycenaceae; genus Mycena; species Mycena rosella. The sequence goes on along the minus strand of JARKIE010000004.1, from coordinate 129,563 downwards.
TTTTCTGGGCTAGAGATGCTAGGCTTCAGCTACATCGTTTGAACGGCGTATGAAGGAGCGAGTTACCCCACATCGACCGCGACGGTCGGCTCCGAAAAGGTGGTGTTGATGCTGTAGATCGGAATGGGGTTGAATGGGTTTGTCGTATCGCAGCTGACATCCACGACGACGCCCAGCTTCCTCGCCGAGCCCGCCGCAATGATCTGCTCCCGTGTTAGGAACGCCGGCATCGGGCTGTTGAGATAAATGCAGTTGACGAAGATATCGACGCCGAGGATTTCGTCGAACGGACCACCCTTGGCGGTCTCATCCAGGTCCCATTTGAGGATATCTTCTCTGTGCGGAAATCAGCATTCATCGCGGAAGGACGGAGCAGCCTGAACCAACTCAGCAAGCCCGATCTTCCTAAAGAGATCAACGGCGCCACTTCCACACCTTCCCAGGGCCCCAATCACCAACACCTTAACACCCTTTCCGCTCCCGCCCAGCAGCTGCTTGACGGTAGAGACCAGCGCGGCCTCGTTATCGAACGGTTGGAGGTGCTGCAGCGTTTCTCCCTTTTGTTGGGATGCCAGCGCGAGAGCACCCACAGCAGCACCGGCAAATCCCGCGTAGAAACCAAACGCAGCGACGCGGCGTCCATTGGCGGCGGTGAGGAATTCGAGGTCATAGAGGGTGCCGCCACCACGATGGAATCGGGACAGAACAGAGGACCATCCGGCCTGGTTTCTGTAGCAGTGGGCGAATTGGATATGAGCGTGGTGGATCGGGTCCGTCGATTCTTCGAGCTCCTTCAGGCCGATGATCGTGGCCGTGACGGGCGCTGTAGGCCAGGAATTGTTCTCCACGAGGACACACCCCGCGCTATACGGCGTGAGACTTAATAAATGCAATAAAATGAGCCCGTACGCTTCATATTCTGAATCATCAAATATCCTCTGCTCGTCGCGTTCGACGAAGATGTCGAACCCGGCTTCCAGTAGGCGCTTGGCTGTTGTGGGCGTCAACGCAGCACGACGCTCAAATCGCTTGGTTTCGCAGCGAAGCCATAGGCACGGTTTGACCATTGTGAGTAAGCGCAAGAGAGAGTCGGCAAAAAAATCAGGAGTTGACTCACTCGCACACGTGATATTCGGATGCAATCGGGCAACCGTCGGGCGATGTCGGATCCGGCAGTAATTATGGCCCATGGGTTCTACCAAGGCTCCGGACTGGATCTGCAATATTGTCCGTCTCGGCGCCGTTTCCGTCGGAAGTGAGTGCATTAACGAGCTTCGACCTCGGTTGAACCTTGATGCCTTGGCGAGCCGGATGTTGATTTCGATCAACTTGAGCCCCCGAACTTGAAAGGACTCCACGCAAGAGCGAAATTATATGGTCCAAAACGGAAGAATCATCAGCGAACCCGAGCAGTCGCTATCTTGCAAAAACGATTCTGCATGCCCTTCAATTATGGCCCGAGTCCGAGTCGAACGGACGCCTCCTGCAATGAATCTGTTGCCATTATCGAATGAATTGCAGGTGCGGGCCGCCCGCCATCGTGCCGGTTCGACTGGCTTCCAATATTAGGATTGTTCACAATAGCCCTTTTTGGCTCCTTTTTGCACTCCTTTTTCCTTCCTTTTCCCTTCCTTTTTGCCATTTCCCCGCCAGTTGAGCAAAAATGAGCATTAAAAAACACCCTTTGAACGGGTAGGCTCGCGAGTTTGGCAAAAAGGAAGCAAAAAGGCCCTTTTTGCATCCAAGGCGCCGTGTTCGGTGGGCCAAGCAATTCCCAACTCCTGAACTACATGTGTTTGCTTTCTGTTGCCTTGCCCCTAGACGTTCCATTCTCCGTAGGCCTGATACAAGGCTGAACCTCCACAAGAAACAGCCCGATAAAGCTAAATTCCCCTAGACGTTCCATTCTCCGCAGGCCTGATACAAGGCTGAACCTCCACAAGAAACAGCCCGATAAAGCTAAATTCAACGTGCCCTCAGTTTCGTCCCGAGCATATGGAGAGCAAATATCTAATATTGCTACTTACAATCCGTGCCGCGCGCGTACATACAAGCCACAATCTAGAGATATTACGCATCCACCTCCGAGTATGCTCCTCGAGCGGAATACGCCCCGCTGGGCCGCCCTGAGTACTCGCTATCTTCCGACTTCGATATCAGCGGCGCGCTGGCATTGAAGAGGGGCACGCTCCCGCGCGACTCCTGCTCAGCAAATGTGCGCGCTATCCCGACGCGTACCATGATCATTAGTGGGATGATATTCTATGGGAAGGGATGAATAATTAGGGAGGGCGATGAGGTCCGCGGGCGCTATAACAGAATTCAGGGACACGCACGAGAACCTGCGGGATCGCGCCCCAAACAATGCTGGGGACGGTGGCGTTCTGGTCCGTGACGTTGAGGGATATGAGGTAGATGAGGATGATGAGTACGTAGAGCAGGCTGGATTCACAGCTGGCATTGGGTTCATCAGCAGAGACGCCTTGGGCGGGAGAGTGAACGCACATGATCGCGATGGTGGCGGTATAGCGCGCGCCAGCATCGGGTCCGAGGAGAAGCGTGGCGTCGCGTCCCTTGCGCCAGATGCGCCCCACTGCTCGGCGTCCGACTCATCAACGAAAAGATCTGAATTAACTCTGAGGAACGCACCGGTGAGCCCGAGCAGTAGGGCATTTGTGATGAAGGCCATGATGTACGGAATGCTAATAATAACATCGATGAGGAAAATCGACAGGTAGCCGACAACTGGAGGTAGGAGGGGGGTAAAGTTCTGGCCCGGACGATTAGAATAGGGTGTGCTCACTCAGTGTGGCGAGGATAAGCACTGCGGGTACCCCGACGACGACGTTGCGATAGGGGGAGGAGGTCCAGATGACGGCGCAGCGGTAGAGCTGTGAGGCCGTTAGCGTTAGCGTCTTTGCTAACAGGATTAGGCAAGACGGACGAATATGCAGTCGCTGATCGCGCTGTATGTCAGAGTCAGTAGTGCCTAGCTAGAGGAGACATCAGGGAGACGTGCTTATTTGTCACCGTCAATCCTGCGCGTGCATTGTACAGGCGCGCCCAGTTATTCTGCAGCGAGAGGAGATATTCCGCGGTGTCTCCACTGATGATGGCTCGCATAAGTCGGGAGAACGCGGCGGCACCGGCGATGTCCAGAATTGTCTGGATGATGGAAAATATCACGAGAACGATGGAGATCGCGAGAAAGATGCGGGAGGCGATGGTCTTGGTCTTCAGCAGAAAGAATACCGCCGAAGAAAACAGGACAAGGCATATTCCTGCGGGGGAACGGTTAGAGGATGACGGAAGCGAAGGATAACGGGGACCGTTAAACAATAATGCGGCCTTTGCCGCAGCAACGTAAGCGGGTGCGGGATGGGAAAATGTGCGGGACGCACCGCGGCCGTGTAGGTCATTGACTCCAGCACCGAGTACGCCTTGAGTTGAGCCTGCGGATCCTCAGGCATCGCGTCGTGCGGGGGTCAGGATGCACGGTCACAGTCGTGGAGAATGGAAAAGGGATAGCAGGGCTCTTGGGGGTGGGACGGGAAGTGGATTTGCAGCCGCGGTCATCAGCGGTCATCTCTCAGGCTCTCACGGTGAAAATTGCCGTGACGCATCTGGCTAGATTGATCCGCTCTGCCAAATGAGTGCTGATGGCGGTGATGGATCGACTCAACGGAATCAGCCGACTCCTGTAAAGTTCAACCTCGCAGTCGCACCTGGGGAATTAGTCCGAATTACACAATAACTATACCTAGGATGCACTTATATATAATATCAATGGAACGTTCACGACCCGGGCGGCAGAACTGGACAACACAGTCGATGGAGATGCAGCACAGCCCGTTGACAATGACAGCCCGCATGAATAATCTGGGTTACGATCAACGAGAGGAAATTTGTCAAGAGAGACTAGGTTACGATGCAGCTTAATCCCGCTCCCGCGGTCCACCGCGGCGCCAAAAGGAACGTGGGAGCTCCCCAGAGTCAAAAAACTCTGATTCCCGTCACTTCGAGCATGGAGAGAGAGAAACAAGGTTCCAAAATTGCCGAGTGCACCGGCGAGTAGAGCCTCGAACTCGACAGGAGTAAACCGAGTCATGGATATAACCACAGGTATGTCAGGCGTGGCTTACACCATCGTGTATAGCGGAGCTCTTGGGATGGACTATTATCTGGGCGGATCTCGAGCTATGGCGCCAGAGAAGTAAGACTCAAGATAGAGAGTCCAGATGTTTCGAATACCGACGAGCAGCAGACCTCCGGGAACTAATCCTACACTAGACGAGTGACGTTAATCGGGATGAGTGAGCCACGTCACGGATTTATAGGATGGCTGAGCATATCAGAGCCTGCCGGCGCAACTCTTGCAGAGGGAGAGCCATGTGCCCGCGTGGGCGAACCGGAAAGCCCTCGTCCAATGAGTCAATGCGGGGATCAATGCGGCGAAGCTGCAGCTGCGTGAGATAACAAATAAGCAATATGAACGGGTCACGGACGTCGAGGAAAGTCTGTGCTCCACACATTCATCTCGAGCTCGAGAGTGGCCGAGTCATGGTTGAGGACACTGAACAGTGTTTCGTCAAGCTGGTTCAGGAATTCCATGGTGGGGAGGCTCGAGGGAAAGTGGCCGCCGCCGGACCAGAAACGGAGGACGATCTTGCAGATGCAATTCTCCGGCGTGACTGTCGAAAGCCCAGCGACCACAAGAGAGAATGCTCCCCGGGCACTGAAGGAAATGCGGAGGAATGTGAGTTTCGGCAGAGAAGACAGGTTGAACGAGTCAGTGCCCTTGGATGAATCTGAGTGAGACCATCCCATCCTGCACAAGGAAGGTACACACATTGGCTGGGTAATCGAGCACTTCAATCGTTTGATGGGTGCTGGTAAGCTTTTGCCAGCCACATCCTACGGAACCGAACACCGACATCAATCTCACCCTCCGATCATTCGAAAGGACAACTGTCGTGCGTTAGCCATGTAGCCGGTAATTCGAACCGACTCCAGGCAGATAGGGGAGGTGTGGCGGACATAGTAGAGTTCGTTGGGAATGTCCACTCTATAGCAGTGCAACTCTACTCTAGATGCATGATGCTCGGAGAGCAGCGATCCCACATCTTCAGAAAGATCGGCAGTTCGCTAAAATGGGACGCGATGTCCGCGTGGCGAATGGTTGGAGGCTGAGCAGCTGTTGGAGAGCAATCGCCCAGTCGGGCGTCAGAACAGATGTAATAAGGTAGCGGCCATACAAGCGCGGTTACTGTACTATTCAGACCAAGTGTTCACAAATTTTGAAATTTACGATCACCGAGATGGCCGATAAATTTTCTTTTGATTTGTCGCGATTTTTAGAAGCCTTGAAAAAATTGGCTGTTACGCGTTACGTGAACACTTGGTCTGAATAGTACAGTACCCCACGTGATTGCCCAAAAGAAGAAGTCGTGAGCTTGCACACCGAAAGCAAAAGCTCTGGCTCAATAATACTGTGTGGAACTATTTGAAGACCGTTCTCAAATATTTTGAGGAATTTCAGGTGAGAAATGGAGGACAAGTTTCCGAATTGATGTAAACCGACAATACCATCAATTCCGGAACTAGTCCTTCAGTTCCCTACTTTTGGACGATATTTCACCACGGACGGGTGTGCCTCACAAACTCAGACAACATTGTTGGGCCGGATTTTTTATTTGAGCCCGAGAGGAGGTCGATTTGAGGAATTCTTCCCAATAAGGCAAAATCACGTGGGTAACCGCACTTGTATGGCCGCTACCTTAGTGATTCTGACAAGCGCCAGCTGGGTGAATGGGAGGCGGCAGAGCGCAGACAGAGCTGTGGTCGAGAGAACATCTGCTTTGATGTCGACCCTTCGGACGTATCGAATGAGGTGGGGGGAAGTATGGAGTATCTCCTGGAGTAGAGCCCGCGCGCGGTCGCTGTTCTCCGGCCATCAGGAAAACCAGAAGTGTCTTGACAGTGCAGCATAGCACTCTATAGCACTGTGTAGCAAAATGTGGCTGTGATGTACCTATGGCCCACTATGGAGCAACTATGGAGCACTCTACAGTGCTGCCTAGTGTTGCATAGGCCCCATAGGTAGATCTCGGCTACGGTTTTCCTGATCGGTGCCGTGAAGGAGAGAAATGCGAAGAGGCGACGCTGAGCTGCACCCGTCCAAGTGCGCAACCGGTCAAGTCAACTGATGCATCTGGGAGGAGCCAGATGCAGCGGTCCACCAGCTTCGGGAAATCCAGTGGATTGACGGAGTGTTCCATCCCGTGTAGAGGAAGATAAAGGGAAAGATCAGAAGCCACTGAAGCGCAGTGCGGCACGATCATGATCGCTACGCTGGCGCGTGATTGCCGCTGACCCGCCAAGATACGGAGGAGCACAGTGCCTCTCTTCTGAGTCTGACGACAATGTAAGAATTTATCAACGGGAGGATCCTCATCCTAGGTCTACTAGAGCCGTCCGATCGGACGATAGCGATTGGAGAGTTGGATGATCATTCAAGTCAACAAATTGACAACTGAGAGCTTCGAAGTTCGAGACTCTTGGCTGTCGCCTGGCAATCCTCATCTAGGGGTTCGATTGCCGTTCCACTGCAGTGCTAGTCAGCGGGGAATCGTAGGTCATTTTGCGGTTTGTCGAGCATCTACAAGGCTGCCTCGTGGGTCCGCTACCTACCAAAACTTGCACGGCACGGGGATCTCAGGCAGGTTACTTGTTATACGATAACCCGACGCGCAGGCACGGATTCGTTGTTGGTGATGGATCCCGCGGGAAGGAACAAGGGGCCTGCTGGTAATAAACACAAATGAAATGCTGTGCTGTGCAGCTGCAGAACGGCCCCTGGTCGAAGTTGGACATGAATTTCGAGGCACACTCGATCGGTGGCCACTACGATAAACAGAAGAAATGAGGCGGAAGAGCGAGGCCGTAGGTGGGGAGGTGGTGAACTCTTCGGATGTTGAATATTATTTCAATTTTGTTAAACACCCTATGACCAGGATTGGCCTCATGCCTGTATTACGACGGACAGGTCTAGAAGTGCGGGATTGGAACTAGCATCGGATCTGCGTGTTGCAATATGACTGGCGCCGCATTAGACCTCCAGGAACGAATGTAAGTTGGTTGTAGATCTCCCCGGGAAGTTGGACGCACCATCCCACCATTCATAAGAACGCGAAGTAAGAGAAGCATCTAATATTTATAAAGTCAATGCCCCTGTAATCTACTCCACATCCCATCCGAGCTCAATCAACTCGGGTCCTCGTACAATGTCTGTCTCTTTGATTACCTGGATTACTGCCGCCCTCCTGAGTTCTGGCGTTGCCCAAGGCACCGCAACCCCCCAGTCTGCTGTAAGTGTCGGTCGCGTGACTCGCTCGAGAGCGCTGACGTCCATCCAGGGTTGGACTATTCATACTTATGGAAACCCTGGGTGTTCCGGATCCGGTGGCGTTGGCGAGTCCAATTCGCGCTGAAACACTGACTATAGAACCACTGGTGAAATTAAGTGTGCAAGATGAACACTTAAGTGAACAACCAACAAATCCAACTATCAAATGTGCGAGGTTTGGGGTTTCTATCAGGTATTAGACAGTGGCAATTTGGGTTTTACAGGCAAGCACAGTAGCTTATAGCTAAAGGTGACTTCGAGATGATCAAAACCGTTCTAGGCGCTTTACACGACTTTAGAAGGTAAGGAAATTTGGGTTTTTTATGTGCAAGACTTGGAACTAAGCCCAAGGAGTGATCCGTAGATCGAGAGTTTTATTTCCAACAATGTATTTCCGACAACCAATGTATTAGCTAGAGTTTGGTAGTTTGATTACTGCACGAAGCCAAGCGCCTTCAAATGTTTATGTGATTTTTAACGAAGCAAGTCCTGTCCTGTCCTGTCCTGTCCTGTCTGGTCTGGTCTGGTCTGGTCCTGTCTTATATCACTCCACAAATATCCAACACTTTATATATTGCAACAGAAACAACAAAAGGAAACTTTATAAGCTTTCTGAAGGTGTCCGGAATAGATGCTAGACGTCCCCTGTGTGCTCAAGCTCACGCTCGTGCTCACTGAAGAGGAAGGGTAGGATCTACTGGCATTCCCTCTATTTTCTACGGGTATTTATATAAACTGGCGTTCTAAATAAGGAAATGATTCTGAAACCGACTTTCAGTACAAACAGATAAACGGAACACGGATATATCGGGGTGATGAGCAGTATTAGCTCAAGAAATAACCCTGTTGGTAATTAGTTCTGATTAAATGGTATATTTTGGTAGATAATCTGGGAGATTGGAAGGGGAATTGTGCCATAGCACGTATGTGCCCTGGGCGATCAATCCATGTGCCAGCTCCACCGAGCCCTGGTCCATCAACCCTTAAGTCACCCAATTAGTCAACCCTTCAGCCCTGGTCAAAGCAAGTCCTGGCATCATGGGCCAAGGGCTCGGTACTATCTCCGACATCGGATCTCTGTTCCGTGCTCAGATCGGTGATCTCCGTGATCGGCATCATCGGATCTTCGGAGTTGTTCGGATTATTGAGCCGCGCACGGTTCTATTATCTAGAACCGTTCCACAACCTTATTCGATCTCTCGTACGTGCCCCTGGTAAGTCCCATAGTCTGAATGGAGTGCATTGGTATGTCCTTGATAGGATACATGCAGGTTGTTCTCAATCCCTTGGTTAATGATGGTAAGAATACCTTTAGCTAATAGACTAGTACTTGACTTGACAAATCTGACCCATTGTGGTGGCCGTCATCCCCAAGTAAGCAATAGAGCTACTTGCACATGTGTTCATCCTTAGCTAGCAACTCAGACCTCATCCTAGCTCATAGAGAGTAATATAGCCTTTATTCTATACGAAGCTCCTGCTTGAAACAGCAAAATCGAAAGATTTCACCGCTGGTCACAGGGCCGGCTTATCAGCGTGGTACAAGTTTCGATTGTTCAAGCATCTGTCTTCACGAAAACTGTCCCAGGGACTGACGCTTCCGGATGCACTTTGACCATTGGCGGCGGCCCATTTCAGAGCGTGGGCTTCACGCCAGAGTCCCAGGGCGCCAGGAAGGTGTAGACAATGTTCCTCTACCTGTATGTATATTGTTTGCCTATTTCTGCCCGACTGATATCCATGGTAGGGGGGCCGAGTGCCAGGGGCTTGGCGCGCCCGTTAAATTGAACGGTGTGTGTACCCCTGTTCCGAAGAAAGGGCAGAACTTCAAAATTAGCTGCGTCGGTGCTGGGTGTTGATGTGGATACGAGGGCCCCTACAAAGTGAGTGCAATTAGTTAGTACACTTGCTGTTGGCCTGGGCTAAATTTATCTCTTTTCTGCCTCGCCTGTCTACTTGCCACCCAGGGAAGAGGGATAAGACCACAAAGTTATTACCTTGTTTTGCGCTGTAGCTACTTCAAGTATTGTTGAATGTCCGATACATGACCGCCATTCTGTTCATGGTGAGAGCCAAGGCAAACTACATACAACCACAAATCAGTGAGTAGAAACGATAAGAACCGATGCAGACAGCGCCGGAGCGACATAGGTAATGGTCTTCCCGGCTGTGAAGGTGAAACTCTTGGGCACCGCAGCGCTCGGGTTAGCTGGTGTGTTCTGCGTCCCCGTCACGGCAGTCAGCACTGTCCCCGTACCCGCGGCCGATAGGATGGTGAATGGGAAGGTGAAGACGATGATGTTAGAAGTCGTCGCCGTGTTACAGCCATTTGCAGAACTTAGGGTGCGGCCGATCTTTCATCTATTTTGAGCTGTTTTTGATAGTTTTTCATTGAATCCATTGCCCTGAGCTCAGTTCTTCGTATAAAGACATAAAATTTATATGGGCGGATCAGTGCTGCGATTCCGCAGGGGGTGTGGCGCTCCGATTTCGTATATTATTATTTTTAAAAATACAGCATATGATTTCGTGGTTTTTACTCAAATCCACTCCTGTCTGAGGAGAACATCTTGAAGCAAGCTATATAGTGTTTTAAGAGGATTAATATGCATTATTGCTGTGCACCCGGGTAGATAACGAATCGCAAAGACACGGGAAAGCTAGCAACATCCTGTTGGCACATGAGTGATTTGGGACCCGTGTGTATGGTGCCAGATTCACATATAAAGAACATCGTGGAATAAGCTTCCTGTGCTCGCGCTGTGTGACAACTAGGTGTATGTAAATTTGTGTAGAAGAGAAACATCAGTGAAGCAACGAGCTGAGCTAGTCAAATACCTAGTGCAAATTGACATGCTGCACAATGCACTTTTCCCATCTCATATGGCCGAGTCATGCAAAATTGGTGTCGGGGCTTCGGTCGTACATCTTGAACGAATTGAACATTCGAAAATCTTGAGTAATCTTGCTGAGAGTTAGACATCCAGTGTGAGATCTTGAGAGCTTGAAATGCTTTGATGAGGCCTTGCCCAGGCGCCGAGCGGTCTTGTCCATCGATTAAAGTGTTGCGCTGTTGTCATCTGTGATCCAAGTCAACAGTCAGGTAGCGAGTTCAGACTTGAAAGTTTGAAGTGGTATTCATCGGATTGGGGGGTTGCCGGAAGTGGCGAGGCAGAGCAGGGGAGAGAGAAGAAATGTAGCAAGGCATATCTCAGCTTGATGCTAGCGGCGTCTTCCTGGGCTCCAAGTTTCATGTGAGGACAGCCATGAAAGAGGGGTGAAATTACTGCAAGAGGGCGGCAAAAATGATGGGAGGAAAGAACGGTGCAAGATCCGACAGGCCGACCTTTTGAGTGTGTCTTTAGCGCTTGATCGTCCCCTGTTTAAATAAGCCGAACATCATACAAACAGTACAGAAAGGGGAAGGTTGAAGTTAATTTGCGATCTATAAAATTAAATGTGGGAGAAAATGGAAAATTCTATTGAGAAACTCGGTTCCAGGCAGAAACCTTGCCGCTTTCGGTAATTCAGCGGAAACCCCCACAGAACATTGTTGAGAAACCCCATGGGAATTTTCCGTGGCGATCAAGCCGTGAGCAGAGTTTGAAGGCAGCTTCTCCGTCACCGGTTGAAAATGTGTTACTGGGTGCATAATGAGATGATCATAAGTTCTATATGTACACAGCAACCTCAATGGCATCTCCACCTATGGCTGTGCTTTTTTTCCAGGTGGAGGTGGCTCGGCCAGGTCCGATTGGGCCAGAGCTGGGCTGGCCGCTGCATTACCAATATTTCTACAAAAAATATGATGCTGTTAGTATTCACTGCGTTCAGGCCGGGCCTAAACGCGCATTGATCTAGCCGGATGTGGCTGGATCTAGGTCGGGCTATGTTCGGCTATGTATCCAGTAAATAGGGCCCCGGTCTCATCTGTGACCAGAAACGTCGGGATCGTAACTTCGAATGTTTTGAGCGGAATTTGATGGCACCGTTCGAGAAACCAAGTTGTGGTCTGAACGTCAGCGCGGAGATCCAGCTTGTCAAGCAACACAAACGATTTCATGTCGCCGACTGGAGTGGGGGTTGAGCCAGTGGTAATGAGGGAATAGACCTCCAGTTCCCGGAGGTTGGGCAGATGACGCAGATGCTCTATAGACCCTGCATCCAAAACGGGCGCGGCTAGGCTCTCGATACAGCGTAAGCCGCATACGAACACTGAGAATGCCTGTATAGCGTCGCTGTCCTCCTGTGGCTCAAAAAGTTGTCGTGGGTACAGGAATACATCCTTTAACGTGGAACACTTGTAGCCAAGAGAGGGGAGGAGAGAAAGGGCGGCGTGGGACGTGTGAAGAAGGGAGAGTGCGGTGATTTGGGGACCGAGGAAATGAATAATGTACTGGAAATCATTTCTGTCGTGTAGCCAATTCAGAGCCTCAAGGTTGGGGAGCAGTTGACCAGGAAAACATAGGCCTATGGTCGAGAAAACAGGCAGCAGCGCCGCCTCGAAATTGGAAAAGAGATGTTTAATGCGGGGTGCGTACACAAGAACTCTCTCCCAATCTGCCATCCGGATTGGACGAAGGAGTCGCTGTGGGGCTTGAAGGTAAGCACATGTTGTGCACCGCTTAAACAGCCCCCTCACCATAATGTACAGGAAAGGACCCAATCAACCATCGGCAAAATACCCAGAACAATTCAGAGTTCCAGCCTACAAACTTGAACAATGGTTGATGCATCGAACACGTGGTGGCGACACATCGAAACACGTCTCAAGATACGTGAAACATGTCTCAAGATATGTTTCATGGAGCCAGCTCCATGCCAACCTAACTCGAGGTGTTTCGGCCACGTACGCTCCTACATGGTCGTGTTCTTGCTGGGCTGACTCGGTCACATGGTCACGCGCCCATGTGACCAATATCAACACCTTTGTCGATCAAGTCCGGCCTAGACTCGACAGGTGTGAATATGTTGTATAGTCACAACGTGACTAGGCCCGCACATGGTTATATTATCTAGAACCATCCCGCAACCTTATTAGATCCCTCGTATATGCCCCTGGTAACTCCCATAGTCTAAATGGAGTGCATTGGTATGTCCTTGATAGGATACATGCAGGCTGTTCCCAATCCCTTGGTTAAGGATGGTAAGAACACCTTTAGCTAATAGACTAGTACTTAACTTGGCAAATCTGACCCATTGTGGTGGCCGTTATCCCCAAATAAGCAATAGAGCTACTTGCACATGTGTACATCCTTAGCTAGCAACTCGGACCTCATCCTAGCTCATAGTGAGTGATGTAGCCATTATTCTATACAAAGCTCCTGCTTAGAACAGCAAAATTGAAAGATTTCACCGCTGGTCACAGGGCCGGCTTATCAATGGGCATGGCTAGGCTCCCGATACAGTGTATGCTGCACACAAACACTGAGAATATCTGTACAGCTTCGCTGTCCTCCTGTGGCTCAAAAAGTTGCCGTGGGTACAGGAATACATTTAATGTGGGATACTTGTAGCCAAGAGAGAGAGGAGAGAAAGGGCGGCGTGGGACGTGTGAAGAAGGGAGAGTGCGGTGATTTGGGGATCGAGGAAATGAATGATGTACTGGAAATCGATTCCGTCGTGTAGCCAATTCAGAGCCTTAAGATTGGGGAGCAGTCGATCGGGAAAACATAGGCCTATGGTCGAGAAAACAGGCAGCAGCACCGCCTCGGAATTGGAAAAGAGATGTTTAATGCGGGGTGCCGTGCGTACATATACAAGAACTCTCTCCCAATCTGCCATCCGCATTGGACGAAGGAGTCGCTCTGGAACTTGAAGGTAAGTACATGCTGTGCACCGCTCAAACAGCCCCCTCATCATAGTGTACTTTGGGTTCCTCGACACGGCACCCCCGTTATTCTCGTCGATTGCGAGTAAATCTGAGGGTAGACAGCGGAGTAGGCTCATGAGCTGCACCGATTCCCACAGAGCACCGGCTGCGAGAGGGTGGAACGCCGAGCACGCCCTTGCTGCGGCGGCGAGGTCCCTCGGCCTGGGCTGCCGCACGGCGTATCCGCTCAGCGGAGGGGAATCAACCGGATAGAGGTGAGAGCATACGAGCCCCACAATTTCTGGTATCCGCAAGCAGTGGTGCATTCGTCCAAACGATAGCGGTCCCGGACTCAGCCTACTGGGCCGAAGAAGTGAGAAAGGCGAACGCCGGACCCGCCATCGAACACTGTGTTGGTGGCACATATTTAAAGCTGTGGTGTGTATCCCGTACACCACCGGTGCTCGTAAGGTAAGTGGGCTATGAACTATCTTTAATTCCGCCGCTGAACTATTTCCGAAACCTCCGCGGTTTCAATTGGGAAGGGTCCTCCTCCTCTTTCCGCAGGCTGAAAACTCGTCAGCCCACTCTCTGATCAGCCTCGAGACCTTTAAATTATTTTTTGATGAGAGAACGGCGGCGATGTACCGCGAAGCAAAACAGGAAAGAACCCAACCAACCATCGGCAAAGTGCGAGCGCCGAATCACCGCGCTGGCAAAGCCCGAATGATAGCGTCATGGCAGTGACTGTCTCTGGCTTAATGCGCCCACTGCCTCCCTTACATCCGCCCACCACTGAGGCTACACGATGCCCACATTCAAGGTCCTCGTCATCTGCCCCTCCGGCGTCGGCAAGACGAGTCTCCGCGGCCAAGTGCGCTCCCCCCTCCCCCAAGTTAACCCTAACTCACTAGCTATCAGGCCGATTCCGATTCTTTACCCTATCTACCCTGTTTACTAGCTCGTTGGAGTCGCAGCACGTCTCGGCATCTCAATCTCCTGCCGCGCCACCATCAACGCCGACTTCATCACACAAAACGCTACGCGGCGTTCGGGTTTCACAGCTAATCTCCTCTCACGTCCGCGAGTGTCATATGGGACTCCCTCAAACGCCATCACGGCGGGCTATGCATCTGGCGCGTGTGGGGTACACCACCGGCGCTGATATCCTGAAGGTAGACCCCCCAAGCTATGAACTACCTTTTTGATAGATCATGTTGCTGGAAAAATGACGACACTGACGGAGAGTCAAGGCCCGGCCTCGCCATCGCCCATTGCCATTGGCAGGCCTCTGAGCCACAGTCATGATGTGTGTATATGTCTACACTTCGACGTTCCTCAATTCTACAGCATGGCATGGAAAGGGATGTGCATTCTTCTTACCTGTATTGTCTCGGCGTCGCCTCCAAATTCCCCGGGAGTAATTGAGCGAAACGGGCGCGTCCAAATAGATTGGATTTCAAAAGTACATGCGCCGGCGGGGAGTCGATCGCTGCTGCGTCGTTGGTTCCTAGTTCCTGCGACCACATCAGGCCGAAGCGGCCGCTGACATCCCCCATTGGCCCGCCTACCTCATATCTCCGCTACAGCCTTTACAGGGTGCCATATCGGGGTAAATCACCGCACCGAAGCAGGAAGACAATTTAAAATCTCTGACAGATAAACGGCTTCAAACTGCACTTGGCCAAACGGGACACGTGTGTGTGCTACGCCCTAACGGAGAAATACTCGCAGGTTATTTTGAACACCGACATCGAATCACGCTTATATAGCACGACGGTTGGGCGATTCGCTTTCCTTAACTCCCTTACCCAACAACGATGGCCCCCGAACGGTTGAGAGGCATCATCGAGTACACCACTCTTGCAGCGTCAACAGCAAAGGAAATCGCGGCATCTGCTAGCGTTCCTTTTCTGGGGTCAGTTGCGTCACTTACGCTGGCTATCCTGAAGACAATCGAGGTGCGCATGGGATTACTCTGTTCATGTCACTGAAAATTGACGTCCCATTACAAATAGACGGTTCGTTCCAACAAAGAGCAATGTGTTCAACTTGTGGATGAAATGCATACCATCCTTTGTGCAATCATTGGGATATATTCAACATCCGTCGACGATGGGGGACTCGCACCCGCTTTTTTGCACGACATTAGCAGCTTCATGGAGTTTGTCAATCCATTGGGCCTTCTCATCATGCAAATAAACGAGTGCTACAGGACGCTGCAAAGGATATATTCGTTCATGAAATCTCAGCAAGCAATGGGGAGGATTAGACAGCTTTTTAAGCAACCGGAAATAGCGTCCAGACTCGACTCTTGCCACGCTGAGCTTCAAGAATTGCTCGAGAAATTTCATGTGTGTTTCGTGTTGTGCAACTCGCGCGGGACTGACCGTGATTTCTCCGCAGATTCAGGCGGGGATTCATACCACAACAGAGACCCTTCGGATCCAGAGGGACGCAAAACAGCAGCACGAAGAATTAATCGCTCTCATTGCCGCGCATCCAGACCTCACCACCGAGCGATCCTCGTCGGTAACTGTTCTACTTCTGACGTGTAAGGGTATTAATTTTGTCAAGGGTACTCGTACGACAATCTCCCGTGTGGGCCAGAGGTGCGGTGCTTCCGCCGTATGCTTCCCCTGCATTAATTAACTTATGGACCCAGCTCTGTATCACTGGCCCTCCTCCCCGCTCCGCCCCAAATATTTCACGGTCGTGAGACTGAGCTCCGGGATGTGGTAGACATCCTTACACAGTGTACACCTGCCCGGATCGCTATCTTGGGACCGGGCGGGATGGGCAAAACAGCTCTCGCAACAGCTGCTCTCCATCATCCAGACGTAATCACGAAATACACCGAACGCCATTTCATCTCATGCCACGCAACCGCAACTTGCCAAGATCTCATTTCTCTCCTCGCCGATCACCTGGGTGTCGAGCGTGGTCGGCATCTTGCAAGACGGATCGCGAGGTTTCTGGAGTACGCCCCACCGACACTATTGGTGCTCGACAATTTTGAGACACCGTGGGAAGCGAATGAAACCCGGCCTGAAGTGGAAGAGTTCCTCTCAACGATGACTGCGGCGGCACATGTCGCGCTCTTGGTACGACTCCCTGTTGGCGCGCGTCCCTCCCCTTATTTTGATTCCAGATCACGATGAGAGGTGCCGAGCGGCCTGCTAAGGTCAAGTGGACTCGTCCATTTCTGCTTCCACTGCGTCCTCTCGAGGACGCCGCCGCCCGACAGATGTTTATTGCTATCGCGGATGATACGCATGAGCAGAGCCTTGTCGCACAGGTGTTAAAAGTAACCGGCAACCTGCCACTCGCCGTGAGCCTCATGGCTAGTGTTGTTTCGTACGAAGGCTGCGAGAAGACACTTTCCCGCTGGCACACAGAAAAGACTCGCCTCCTATCTGACGGCTATGACAAAGGCTCGAGCCTCGAGATCTCGCTCATGGTGTCTCTCACAAGTTCCAGAATGACCCCCGAGGCGCAGGCACTGCTCAATCTCCTGAGCATTCTTCCAGATGGCCTATCTCAGGCTGAAATCATGCACAGCAAGTTACCTATATCGAATGTTCTCGCCGCAAAATCCACGCTGATCCAAACATCCCTTGCGTATGTCGACCTTGGGAAAACGCTTAGCGTCTTACCGCCGATCCGAGAATATGTCCGTGGGGTGTACCCCCCTTCCCCGGCGTTGAAGGCTGCCCTACGCCAGCACTACCATGAAATCCTCGCTCTACCACAAGACCGCGACATTGTCGCACAATTCATGGCAACCTTCAATAACTTACAGGTCATACTGTCCGACGCATTATTGAATGGATGCGAGGATTTGAGGCAGACCCTACATAGCGCGTTGAAACTTGATACATTTGCTGTGTTTATGAACCGGGGGGGCCAGCAGCTGATAGGGTCTTTCGATCCATACCTTGCAGAATGGGGTGGTGATTCCGTGTATGGAACGTACCTGTTGCACAGGGTGGGCAGCTCCGATATCAGGGAAAGTGCGAAGGTCCAAGTGGATATTATCCAAGGGAAAAGATACTTTGAGAATGCGAGCCCAGAGATGAAAGGTACGCCGAACACAGACTAAGGAAATTTGAATCCGCTGATTTTGTGACATTGGAAGTCGAATGGTACATTGCCCTTGGACGCTATTACGCCTGGCAGGACCAGCCCGCTGCAATCCGTTGGTTTCGACAGGCTATATCAGTGGGAAGCGCATGCGAGGCTCCGTCGACCCCCCTGGACCTGTCGAACGCCTTCTGCTGTTTAGGAGGGGTGCTGAACGGCATTGGAAACCACACCGCTGGGAAATCTTTTTCCCAGAAAGCCCGGAATTGTGCGGAGCGCGCCGGACACTTGCCCAGCGAAGCCTATGCAATCGCCAGAGAAGCCGCATGTTGTGTATCACTAGGGGACTTGCCGTATGCCACACGCCTTCTCAATGAGGCAAAAGGGCTGCTAGTGGCAGGTGGTTTTCAAGGATCGGCTGCTTACACCAGTGTCGAGTGGCACCATGCAGATTTGCTCCTCTTGAAGACAGAATACGCGGAGGCACGCCGATTGAATGAAAGATTCGCGGAAGCCTCTGAGGGACGGACTCTGGCGGTCCTCGCGCGGGTGAACATTGCGCTCATAAATACCCAAACCGCTGGGGAGGCAGGGGCGATCCGTGCGGAACTCGACCGATGCCGGGAGCTGTTCAAAGGCTCTCTGGCATACACACTGGGCACCACACTGGGCACCATGGCGTGTGACGTCGCGCGCGCCGACCTGGAAATCCGCGAGGGAAACATACACGAAGCCAAGGCCACTCTCGAGAGACATTTTACAGCCTCTCGCAAGAACTGGGCCGAGATAGAAATATTCTGTCTGGAGCGGTTGGCCGATATCGGATGCGGTCTGAACGAGGTTGAACCAACCTTGGAGTGGGCGGTGATTTTCCTGGCATCCGCGTTCACTAGACAAAACAAGGTGGCCGGGATGATGGCGCTCCGGTGTATGGGAGGAATCTTCTTGGTGAAAGAGGAGAACAACACTGCACTCAGTTTGTTCGAAGTCGCCCGCGCTGGGTTTGCTGCCATGGGCGTCTATCGTTCACATGCCGACTGTCTCCGGGGCATGGCAGAGGTTCACGAAAAAACACACGATTTTACGAAGGCCAGAGAGCTGCTGATAGAGGCAAGACCACTGTACCAACATTGTCAGCAGACCAGGGAAATCGGGCGGCTCGACGTCAAGATTCGGAACATGGAGGAGCGTGCATTGGCTACCCTTGCACAGTTGCAAGTTCCCGTGGAAGCTCCGCAGGCTTCTGAAAGTGACCATAATGAAGAGGTTGGGGGTGATCACAGGAGCGTGGGTCTGGTTGTAGATAAATAATGGGGCTGGGTTAAAATAAACTTCACCACCGGTGCTGATACTTTGCAGATCAGAACTCTAAGTGGAATAGGGGACGGAGGGTGAGGATTTAATCGTCGCAACGGATATCTATGAGTAGCAAGAACAGTCCTGAGAACATCAGACTTTGAAAGTTTGATTGTTACGAGTACTTATGTAATCATTTTATTAATCAATCGAATCCATGTTTTTGCAGTCTAGTTGAATGAGAGTGAGTGGCCGACAAGCGGCGGAGCACAAACAGAGCGTAAAAGATATGACAGACTAAAAGGTTGATGTGATCACTGATGTGCTTATATAAGCCGATGTCAGACATTTTCGGTACTCTAAGCACAAAAATAAACTAAAGTTTCTGTTTGTGAAAATGTCCCCAATCTAAGTTTGTAAAGATTTAGGGGCTGTGCTAGGAATGTTAGTGGCTGTGTTGAATAACTTTTAGTGGCTGTCCTTTAATTTGGCTTCATTCTTTGTGAACAATTAGTGGCTGTGCTTTGTATTCATAATCAGTGAGTCTATCTTCGTCTGTGTTTGATTCTCCAAGGTGTCACTTATTTATTATTGCACCTACTCACCGTTCCTTTGAGCCTGAAAATATTTGAGCATCTATGCAACATTCATATGTTGTGATAATTGATATTTGGGACGCAGAGATTACGTCCACCACCACTCCGTTGAGACCGGAAATCTAGATTATTGTGGATGGAGTTGTGGAACACCGTGAGCAGGTAAGGGCAAATGATATGAGATATGCACAGGATCACGACACATAGGGGCAGGTGATGATGATGATGATGATGTAATCATTATGGTCGCTGTAAGGTGTCGGGATCAACTAGGACAGCAGTACACTACTTGGTAGGTAAGGATGCTAAAGTGGGTTGGATGAGTTATGGTTTTGTAACAAGTGAGAGTGATGAGTAAATGAAACTAAGGGGTAAGAGATTTTCGAACAATTCCGGTAGCATTGGTGAAGATAAGATTCCGGTTGGGGTGATATGGAGGTTCGAGAGTTGGAAGGTGAGGGATATTAGATGAGGATAAGGTATTGGGGCACAAGGCGAGAGGCGAGAGAGATAAGAGAAAAAGAAAACCATAACACGTAACAGCTGCAGCGACAGCGACGCTCAAAGCGGGGGGCTAGGCCGCTCGAAATGTCCCCTCGCTTCAATGAACCTGCCCATCGGAGAGATGAGCTTCGGGTGGGTGAGGAGGGGCATGAGGTGAAGGGGCCCGAAAAGGCCGATTTCCCTGTAGGTGGCGTGGAGTGGTTGCCGTAGTGGTTCCCAGTGTGGGCACTTGAGTAAGTAGTGTGCTCGAGTCTCGAAGCTTCAGTCACAGGCATCGCATGCGGGGGAGCTCATTGGTGCGTAGCTGCACCACGGCAGAGGAGATTTTGCGGGGGAGTGAAGAGGATGAGAAGAGCGGGATTGGGGTGAGTGACGGTGGGGAGCAGTCGAGGTAGCACAGGGTGCCTCCAGCTTTAGTTGACTCCCAGTGCTTCTTCCACTTGCCAAGGATCTGTGTGTGGATTTTGCGGCGGGTGGTGGTCAGAGAGACGTACTTGTCTGGGTCAACAGCCTGCTCCGTGGTGTGCTTGGTTGCTGCATCCGCGAGTTTGTTCCCGACGGTGCCGATGTGGGCCAGTGTCCACAAATTGATGATGGTGAGGTGGGGATGGGTGATCCGGGCCTCGCAAATGAGTTTGTCATAGATGATGGAGCAGAATTGGCCCGATCTCACACGTGTTGACAAGATGCCCTTCAGTGCCGCCTGTGAGTCCGCAATGCATAGGACGCAGGAACGCCCGTGCCCAAGTGCCTTGGTTGTCGCACAAATCAACCCCTCCATCTCTCCCTCACAAACCTCTCCATCGCCCAGTGGAACACAGAGCCTCTCCCGCTCCACACCATCCTCCACCCTCACCGCCGCCCCACCCGCCTTGCCGTCCAACAGCGAGCCGTCAGTGAACCAAGTCGAGGAGCGACAGCGCTCGTCGGAGAGAGCCACCTCCAATGCGCGCAGGGCATCCTCCTTCGGAAGTATGATTGTGGTCACTAGTAGCGGCATCGCCCACGGAGCAGCATAGACAGGGACAATCAGCTCCATGCCGAGTGTTACATCGAAGTCCTCGTGTGGTGATTCCTCCGCACTGATGATACAGGGGACCCTGCGCTTGAGAATGCGCTGTCCGCGGGCAGGGACGGAGGGCAGCCAGTTGATGCCCGGAACACATTCAACTAGGTGAAGGATCGAGGCGAATTTCGGGGACTTGGGGGCTGTGTGAGCTATCATGTTGTGATCGCCCCGGAATATGGTAAAAGAAGCATGAAAGGCACATACCAAGCACCAACGAGCATACCGAGCACCGCGGCTGTGGATAACACATCAAGGAAAACGAAAGTACTAAACCAACTACGACACGAATTGAACGCGACTCAGAAATTCTGACATGGACAACCAAGCTCGGCAGGTAAAATAAAAAGATGAAGAAGACGCATCGCAAACCCACGGCTCGAATCGAACGCGCGAACCTCGGTTACATAATATATCCGCGGGACGACATACCAGGTATGCCACGCAGGCGACGAGAAGTCTCAAGATGGCGAAACGAGGTGTGTTCCTCGAACTGACAAGCAGACCGAGCGCTCTTCACTCGACACCGAGGCTGCGCCAACCTATTGGAGGAGATTAAAACGTGCTGGGACGAGGAAAAGAGACGCCGAGTAAGGAGAACATTTACTGAACCAAGTTATCGAGGCACCGAGCGATGGGAAGACCGTCCGAGCGCACCAATTGAGGCACCGAGCGACGGGAAGACTGTCCGAGCGCACCAATCCAGACACCGAGGGGGGGAAACGTGTACCGAGCATAGGGAATGGGTTACCGAACGGGAAGAAGGAGCATTTGGGGAGAGACCGACCGGATATTACGAAGGTTGGATGAGTAGGCACTGAGCGGAGAAGGAGCTGAGCAAGGAGGGCTGTGGAAGGGCATAGGTAGAATCACCCTCTGACGTGTCGCACGACGCGTCCTATTTCCATCAGTCACATTCCATGTGTTGTAACCGGAGTGACTGTAATTTTCTATTTCGCCACTCGACGTGTCAGAGGGTGATTCTAAAGAATTCAAACTTGTAGATGTGATTTTTACATGACAGAATGAGCCCTGGACACAGTTCACAGTCACAACTTGCCTGGTGAACTTGTTCTTTTGTCAGGAATACTTTCTAGGTATCACCACTGTGACAACACAAATTTACATAGTAATACCCGCTATATTCACTATCCTAGGAGGCCATCCGCTGCGGATTACACTGAAGTTCATCGTATCAAAAAGGTTTGGGATTCAAGACAGTATAACCATCTCTGCAGCTGTCCTATCCCAAAAATGCGCTGAGAGGTTGGTTGTTGAGTCAGGAAATAGGCTTATGCACCGCGTTTAAAATCTGAGGCGTCCATCCGCTGCGCATTTCAAATTCGAATCAAATGGTCCAACTTCCATGGAAAATGGCCCCCATCCGGGCCCGGGGCAGCTGTTCTAGTCAGAAAGTGCGCTGACAGTAGATATCCGGGTGCCAGAGATGGAGTATGCATGGTCTCGAGACAAATCCAGGGTGCCATCCGCTGCGCATTTCAAGCGCGGATCGAATGGTCCAACTTTCAGAGAAACCGGACACGATCTGAGGCCGGGGTGGGTGTTCTAGTCGAAGATGATCTAAACAGGCCCAAAATGGAAAAAAAAACTGCCCGCGCCCTATGTTCCGCAAACGGCTGTAAGGCGCCCTGGAACATCTAAATTTGCCACGGTCTTTGTGGCCATCCCGTGGGCCAGGTCAAAGTCAAAGGATCACAAATCCGTGGCCTTCAGCCCAAGGGGCTTCGAAGATAAGAAATTTCCTTATATGGTTGGAGGGGGGGGGGTCCCTTCAGGCCCTGAAAATAATTTCCCTACCCAACTTTGAAATGTTCTTGTAACATGCTAAAACACACAGAAAAACATGTAGAAAAAAAAACCTTGAAAATGTAACCTCCAAACCCTCCTCACATAAAATGATTCAAAGCCCAAAATATCATGTGTGCAACCCCAGACTTCTTGCAGTGCACCGATTAATATCTGGCAGGTTTTTTGCCCAGTCCTTTGAAAATGTAACCTCAGGGAGTTGAATCACGTCCATCAAATTCAGCATGTGGTCTTGGCTGCCCACAAACCTTGATCTCACAAAAGATGTTCCTCTTACTTAGAAATGGACATGTATTATACCACCATCTTCTGTGCTGTTTAGAGACCCACGAGCGGAATTTGGAATATTCAGGGATCTCAAAAAGTAAATTTGATGGCATGTGCTGCTTACATATGGGGGAGGGGGTCCCTTGACTTTCCGAAAATATTAATGGAAGGTATGTTGAGATTTTCGCGTTTTCGTACCCCCTTGCTTCAGCCAGTCAAGTTTTCTTTCTTGCAATTTGCGACCTCATTTCAGGGTGCATCAGGTCAAGTCTCAAGACAAGAGAGTTTTCAACTCGAAAATAGTGAATCAACCCATAGTCAACAGGTGCATCAACAGCTCAACTATCATGCTCAAGGCCGGTCTGGCTGTCATTCACACCCTGTGCTAGCACAACCAACAGACAATTTTTATCTGAACCAATTTATACATAGAAAAAGAGTACACTGTCACTGTTAACACACCCCTGAATGCTGGAGCATATTCAGAGCCAGCATCCTCGATCTTCTAAATTGCCTGGCAAAGTTGAAAGGCTTCAAAGTTCAGGCAACACAATAATATTCAGAGAAAGAGAGAGGGAGAGAGTTTCCCTATCCTGTAACTGAATGAAAAATCATGTGACTCCCCTTGGAATCCGCCGTGTCTGCGGCGAACCCTGGAACTCAGAATCCACCATGTCTGTGGAGAACTGAGAATTTTACTATTGAGATGTGGAGCCCCCCCCCTGGGATTTGGGGTGGAGCCCCAACAAGCTGTTGATGGAGTCGGTGATAAGCTGGCCCTGTGACCAGGCATGAAAACTGTTCATATTCATGCTGGCACACTATTTTATAGGCAGCATTATACATCCATACAAGGGCCAGTGTAAGACCCGAGCAGCTAGCTAGGAAGCTAAGCATGTACCGGAGCAGCAGAGCTTTGCTTTGATGATGATACCACTATGGGTCAGATTCCAAGAGAACACTTAAGCTTTAGTTAATGATCTACCCAACCATTCTATGACAGAATTGGGGTTCTTCAGCATGTATTCCAAACAAGGGTAGCACATACCATCCATCTAGACAATGGGCGACACCAGGGGACACTAGTTGCAAGTTGAATCAAGTCGGCAGACTCATTGTAGCAGTTGCGAGCACATATTGCCGGATCTGTTTCGTAATTGTGATCACATCACTTCGGATCGTTCGGAATGGCTCCGGAGGGTCGGAGATACTAGGAGATCAGTGGTCCAGACTGATGCGGAGCTTGGATAGCTATCCGAGCTCTGGCATCAGCTTGTTGACAGAAAGCTGATGGCCGGATCAGCGGGTATTGATCGTATCGCGTGCTTGGACCGATTCCATGTGGAGCTGTCACTGTTGGCATAGAAAAAGATGAGAACCACATGTGTTGACTGCAGAGTGGAGCAGGAATATTATTATTCCAGCTTTATTCCCTTATGACAGAGAAAAGAGGTCTCTGCTCACAATAAAACCACACAATACACCAATTTTACCACAAACTGACTTTCAACAGGACCAGTTTATTATCTAAATAAGCTCAGGACGGAGTTCTGCATATCCGTTTGTATTATTTGTGACCGAATATTGTGATTACCGTATTTAGACTCCCAGTTTGTATAAATATCCACCAGTTTCTTGAGGTGCTCCAGTGGATTCCCTCCCTCTTTTCACACTTAAGCGACCAGCTGGGTCCCTGATTAGAGTGTTGACCTTCATCCGGAGCACCACAGTTACTTTATTTTAAAGTTTCTGTAGTGTTCCACTTGATTTAGCAAATAATATTGGATTTGGTTGGACACAATGTGCGTAGGTACAAATTGAGTTCAAGCTCCTTTCGAGGAGGTGCAAGAAGATCAAGCTTCCTTTGAGAAGGTGCCAGACCAGTTCAAGCTTCCTTCGGGAAGGTGCCGGATAGACTGTGGAGCTGTGGACCTTTAGGAGCCACTTTGCCACAGGCTATAAAATAAACCTCTTGATCGTAAGATCACCAAACCCTTGCCCCTATACGAACCAGACCTTCCTTACCCTCTAGGATCGCATTAAGCACCCTAGAACAGTTTCGATTGTCCCAAACTCATCTTTAGCTAAAGCTATTGAAGTGTTTGTAAAGCTACCAAATTGCCACTGCCTAATACCTGGTAGGAACCCCGAACTTGTGCGCTTGGTAGTTGGTGTAGTTGGTGTTGTGTGTGTTGTAGTGTTCGCTTTTCAAGTGTTCATTATTAGCTACACATTTCATCGGTGACTCCACACCCTGCGTTTCATCGGTACCCAGTTAGATACATATATATATATATATTTCTTCTTTCGAAGACAAAACCCTCACCACTGAGAATCAGCCATGAATTTGCCGCGCCAAAGGCACAAGTCCTATACTTATCCACTATGGCCACGTGATTCATGGGTTTCACTGTGGTCGATGGAAATAGTGAATTTCACTCCAATTTTCACATATTTATTGGGTGAATTTCGCTCTTAAACTGGGTGAAATTCACGGTACAAAAGTGAATTTCACTACAGAACAAGGTGAAAATTTTCACATACAAAATGATGTTTTTCACCCTACTGTTTCACACCTTTTTGGGGTGAATTTCACGGCTTTCTGGGCGAAAGGGTAAAAATGAGACCCACTAACCTCAGTTATTAGGTTAGTTTACATTTAATGTCTTTAGGATAGGAATTTTTATGAGCTTCTACGCTGACGTGACCATGTATAATGAATGTGGGTTTTTGTTGGGGTATGGGAGAAATTCCTGACGCCTGGGGCGGCAGGAATAACCGGCGGATGTCTTCACCAAGGCCGAGGGATTGGTGGTATGACTGATCCCGCTATCCGTATAAGAGTTAAGGTAGGGGACATACAAATACTGTAAACGTCACGTGCAATTGCCATTTACGGGCAAATTCTGAAAACAAATGTACTGTATAATCAGTAAAGGGTTTAGGCCTAATTCCTTCCATGAAATCATAGAATAGGGTCCATAAAAGGTTCCCATAAACTGAGATGAGCAATATAATGCTCAGAGCAAATGGAGTTCCTCTCGCGAATCGTCCAGTTCAGCCATCACTGCAGGATTCCCACGACTGGTGGATACCTTGCAGCTGCAACTCCTCACTCAATTCTTGAGCTCTCACAGTATAATTAAATTCTGAGCATCTTATAGGGTCATTCTACAGATTCATGGAGGGGATTTGGTTAGAGTAGCCTTGTTCTCATTTTATGGCTGGTTTGACCCAAAATAGACAGGTCATGTGATGTTTACAGTATTTGTATGTCCCCTACCTTAGCTAGAGGGTGAAGGATCTAGAATGAAATTACTGAGCTTCAAAGGGGCCAGGGTGGGCGGGGAAAAAGAATGAAAAGAGGCTGCAGGATGGCACGGCCGAGGATGTCTGACGAGCGCGACGGTGACGAGGAAGAGGAAAGATCTGCTCACGTCAGCAGATCGTCGATCATAAACATCATTCTGGGCCCAACAATCGTGCCTCACGAGGGCACAAATATGTTACGAGTCTCACTAACGAGCTGGTAGGGGTTATTAAATGGCACTTTGGGTCGGGATCGAGCTCAGGACCTTCAGTAAACAGACAAAAGCTTTACTTTCGCGAAATAACCGTTATACTAAACAAGCCATATACTTGGCTCCAAATTAACCCACTCTATGGTATCCCTACTGTTACCACCTTTTACCTCACTCAATGTCTCCCGAACTCCTGTACCTGTATTAAGTGTAGGTGGTCAGGGAATGCAGTGACAGCCTGAAGAAAGCTATCAGACTTCTCAAAGGTCAGTTTCCATGAAAATGCTTGGTTATGACATAAACGCAAAATACTTTCCCAGAGCCGGCGGTTTTCAGCACTGCAACCCTCAGAATCTGTGCTAGAACATGATTCACAGTTCTGTCAGCCTTAAAATACATATGTCATGCCAAATGGTCACTGTACTATCAACCGCCGGGTACCTGGCCACCTTAGGTATTTTCGGTCATTAGTAACTCTTCGAGAGTCTTTCAGAGCGCCCGAGGGCTTCAAACGGAAGGCATACATCCTGTGAACAAGTGAAGCCCACTTACACCAATTTTAATGATGTTTTGACTGTGTGGCGAATTTGTTTCGGTCAGAACTCCCAAATAGGCAATTGACACGGTACCTGGCCACCCGCGCAAATTCATTGTTGCCGGCTCAATCGATAGCTTCGCAGTGTATAATACTATTCAAGGGATTTATATGATATATTGCAGGCCTTAAAATGTTACATTGGACCCATAAAACAGGTAGCACTGGGTGCTTCTGATGAAAAGGGGGAACGGCGGGATCCATATCTCTAATAAAATGAGGGCCGCGCGGCAGCGAGAGTGCATGCTTGGTCAAAGAAAGCTGCAGGCGGCTTCATCTACTTATTATGAACGTATCTGGACCCTCTATTCCATATTTGAGCTGTACTGCTGAGAACCCTACATTTGAACTTTGCTACCACCGAAAATCGGGTGATTAGCGAATCGGACGACATTGAGAGAGGTATCAAATAAATATAATTAAGGCATACAGTTACAAATGAAGTTTCCATCATCATAATGGCCTATGTAAAGTGCTGGACCTGTAGTGTGGAAGGATCCTTTGCTAGGCGGGTCGTCGCATTGGGGCACTCAAGGTTGTATTGCAATCATATGTCCGAGTTTAGCATAGAAAGGGTGCAGTTCCAGAGGTTTTTTCATGCCCAGTAGAAAGCCCGAGATCAAGCAAGAAGAACAAGGTCACGAAGTCGTGGATTGACGAAGAATTGGTGGAGAAATGGGCGAGATGGCCACTCGGAGTTAAGAAAATGATTTTCTCACCCTTCGGCCCGCAATCAAACATGCCACAACTTTCGATCAACTCATTATTTTGACTCCAAATTTGACATACATGGGTGCCAGAGGTCCTAATCCTTCCCCCGAGTCCGAACCCTCAACACTCAGCAGTATTGATCCTTATATTTGGCAAGTGGCCAGCTTCCCCGTGTGGCC
Source organism: Mycena rosella (assembly GCA_029378255.1). Taxonomy (NCBI): domain Eukaryota; kingdom Fungi; phylum Basidiomycota; class Agaricomycetes; order Agaricales; family Mycenaceae; genus Mycena; species Mycena rosella. The sequence continues at coordinate 101,701 of JARKIE010000004.1, read as the reverse complement.
AGCTTCCCAGCGCGTGATAGTAGACCATTTTTCATACTTTTTTCCCTGCAGGTGAATTTCATGTCCAAAGACAGTGAAAAGTGGTTTCACTCCAAAACATAGTGAAAAGAAATTTTCACTCCATATGGTGAAAATTTACTTTCACTCCAAATACCCGTGAATTGTGAATTTCACTGTGCTGTACCGTGAAATTCACTACATCGGCTTTTCACAGTGTTTTAGCCAAGTTGCCCTGCCTGAGCCTCGCCGTTCGCACAATGCCTGCCATCCTTCACTCCCTCTTCAGTCTCCTCCACCCAGGATACGAGAGGACCTCATGATGGCCCTGCTCATCCACAGCCTTACCCGTACAAAGCCCGTCTCCGACGTTCTCGGCTGTCAATTTGGCGTTGTTGAGCAGAATATTGAGATGTGCAAGCGGAATTGGACATCCAGTATGCTCCCGGCTTCCACAGAATCCTCTCTCAGTGTTTTCGAGGAGGCCCGCATGATATTCGACTTGAATGAGTCGATGTACTCGCCCAACACGTGATCTGTTCAACCGGCGGTGAACATGGATATGCTCGGGTAGTTGCCTAGAGGCTTCAAAGGGGTCAGAAATGGCTCTGGCATGGAAAAAGGAGGAGCACAAGCCTTGGCAAGTGTTTTGCTAATCCTCAAGAGATGGTTTTGGGCGTGAGATTTTTTCAGGTTCAAAGGGGTTCGAACGCGTTCGAACGCTGAACCGAACCTGAACGGAGGTTCAAGGTTCAGGGAAACGCCCCCTGAACCTGAACCGAACCGAACCTTGCCACCACTATCTCGGCACCACTGCACTGGAGTTTACCACGGACACCTGGCTCGCCAGAGTGTCGGCGGTAGGCTCGGATGAGCAACACCTGCTCGACCTAAACAATCTGTTGGTCAAGAAAGTCGACCATTTCCGGCTCATCAACGGCGACAAATCTGCTCATGAGAAGGCCGGCTTCGCATTCTACCTATCGGAACCCAAGGACCGTTTTGGCTTGTCGCAGCAAAGAGGCACGTGTGCGGCTTGCATTGATAGAACTGCAAGCGGTCCAAACGCTGTCTCTGCTATTGGGTACGTCAGCATGGCCCCGGTGTTCTTTTTCTGTTCTGACTTGGGCCCCAGGCAACTCTGCGCCGAGTCCACCACCAAGATTGGGTGTAGACGCCCAGCTGCCGATAGGGTCCTCATTAATAGCGACTACGCCCACCTTGGGGTGCAGCGCGACGTGGTGGTGGAGGGCATGCCGAACAGCAGCAAATACCGCTCTGATCAATACTTCATTGTCCCATGAGGAGCCCCCGCTGCAGAGCGACTCACGGTCTTGGACTGCGCAATCCTCGCGCCCGTCATTACGGATAGGGCGAGGGACGACAGCAGTCTCGGCCACATGTGCTGTTGATATGCGACCATGCTTTTCCTTTGTGCGCACCGGATTTGTGTGGACCGCAAATTGTGGACCACCATCCAGGACAAGAAGCTGAAGCAAACTGGAAGATGGGGGAAGCTCCGTCTCATTGACTATCAAACCGGCCGTCTTTTGTTAGCTGCCGACGACGATTTCGAGAATGTTAAGAAATCCATGGAACAGGGCATGACTAGACGTGGCGCTTCATCGGAGGAGGTGAATACATTCCTGAGGCTGCTAGCGGCCGACAGGGGGAGGGCGTTGGTAGATAGGATGACTTCCCCCGATTCGGTCTCGATTATAGTCGACCTGTTCAGATCATTGAACAAATGGACGCCGATATCCAGGTCGCCTGCGAACGGAGGACGAGGGTGGAGTGCGAAATACAGCGACTGCAGGAGCAAACTTGGGCAGCGGAGGCGGGGGCGAAGCAGGCGTAGGAGCTCCTCCGAGTGGCGCAGCAGCGGGCCGAGGCGGCAGAGCGTCGGGTGCAGGCGGTGGAGGACACCCTGCGGGTTCTCGCAACCAATCCATCATAACACCCATCGGAGCATTGCACTTGCCCGTTTGCTCTCCTGCGCGCGTGCATCCTTATTATGGGCTATATACACATGATTATTGTATGCCGCAGACATATATAATGTTCGGTCCGATACCCCTCTTGGAACTTGTCAATTCCTTACATAATGTCTGTATTCTTTCTCTAATACAAGCCCATTTCCATGTTCCCTCATTTTTCGCCATCCACAAGCACTTTGTGAACTCACTTGTGAGAAGGGCATAGTTATTTTGCTCATAGCTGTGTGGCTTCAACAAAAAAATGACGCATTTGAGCCACAGCTCCAGATAATCGAAGTCAACAGATCTATAATTTATTCATAGTCAAAGTCTAAGAGGCTGAACACGGTGTGAAGTTATAGGGCGTGCATGTGGGAAAAACCTCGAGCCACTTCAACGCATCTTCAGACGTTCATGTGGTGCCCTCATGATCAATATAGCCTAACAGCATAGCTCACGACCTGATTGGCCTCATTTCCACCTACTCTTCTCACACTTCCTTTGCCCAAATGTCCCAATTTGGCAGCGACAGCGGGGACGCTCCGACACGGCAGGCACGCGCCCTCGCTACGAGCTACTTCCGACTCGCTGCCTATATGCGCCCATTAATTCTAGTACGCACGCTTGCGGTGGACTAAATTCCCGACAGTGTCTCTCAATTCAGAAATTTTAAGTATCACGGTTGGTCCCGGCCGCTTTCGACTCTTCCGACCGTCCCTGCGCTACCGGGCGGAGCGAAACGGGTGCGTCCAGAATCAAATAAAAAAAACAGAATACTCCAAGAGTATGCGCCGGCGGGGAGTCGAACCCCAGATCACCTCCTCATTATCCGTGCGACGTCCCCAAGAGGCGGGGCGCGTGTACTGTACACCACCGGCGCCCCTACACCGCAGGCACGTACACTCGCTACGAGCTCCATTTCCAACTCGCTGCCCCTATATGTGCCCATTCATATGGATTTTCACAGTCGCCCGTATTTTCCCCCGTACCTGCTAGGGCCCGCGGTACGCTTTTATGCATGTTGTGAAATTCAGGGAAACGGGTGCGTCCAGAATCAAAAACATCGATATTCTAAGAGCATGCACCAGCGGACAGTCGAACCCCGTCCTCGCCATTGAAGATTTATTCGTAGTATTTAATAGGCATAGTGTCACCGTGTGTACCGTACACCACCGGCGCCTCTACTGCACATGTAATGCTTCTTTCTACGAGGGGCATTTCTTGTTGCATTAATCGATTGTGAGAGAAGGGGTAAAAAAGTACGTGTCTGAAATGGAATGCGCCGGCGGGGACAAGGGGGGATCGGGAATAAATTTTCGGATATGGGATCGGGGGGAGGGGGGTCCCGAAATATTTTACCTATATGTTTTGTTTGGGGTAACAGGGCATATAAAACATGCTGGGGGAGTGCAGGAACCACAGAAAGGGTGGTAAAGGACCCTCGAAGGCCAAACAGTCATCAGATGGGGTTTGAAGCCTCCAATAATCATAAATTGACCTCTGAAATAGGCAGATGAGGACTGAAATTGTGGTTGGAACACGTGTGAGCCATACAGGAATGCCGGGATGAGTTGCGCGTAAGTTGCGCGAGGTGCGATAACCCTGGTTGCATTGGGATCAGGAGGTGGCGGTGGCGTTGCACATTACTCGGAGGGGCGGCCCGGGCCTAGAGGTGCGAACTACCTTCCCCATATGGAAGGACCGGGGTCCTGGGGAGGGCCGAAAAAAACTTTTCGACCCGATATCCGTTTTCAAATACCGGTTCCCCCTTGGGCGGGGAGTCAAACCCCGAGCTCGCCATTAAACTTTTAGCAATTTCATACATCCTACAATGCATAGCGTATACCACCGGCACTCCTACTCGTAAGGATACTTGCTATAAACTACGTTTCTGACTCGCTACCTATATGCGCCCATTGATTGGACATGCACCTCACGTTTCCCCGTACCTCCTCGTACCCTACAATTCAGAGACACGAGGCGTCTAACGAATCAAAACGAGTCTCTGTCCGAAGAATTCTATGCGCCGGCGGGGCATCGAGCCCCAGAATTGCCTCGAGAAATCTACGGGGCCGCGGGCCCGGGGGTAGCCTCCAATAAACCTGGCCCGTGCACTACGCTGGAGCCAAGGACGTCTCTTACGAGCCCCATGTCCGGTAGCGACTCTTCGACATTCCCGAATATTTACAGCATTGCATAAAATGTCCTCTTACCGGTATTGTCCCCGCTCCGCCTCCAAATGCCCCGGCAGAAATGGAGGGAACCCGAAAAATCTCGTCCAAAGGATACAAAACCAGGATATTCCAAGGGCATGTGCCGGCGGGGAGTTGAACCCCAACTCGCCATTAGACCACCTACAGCCCTATTAGAGAGAGGCACAGCGCCTGTGCCGCACATCACCAGCACTGATATACTAGATACCCGGCAAGGCAGCGGACGTCAAGGGGGGATCGGGATTAAAATTTCGGATATGGAGTCGGGGGGAGGGGGTCCCGAGGAAGGCTTTAAAAAACTCTTTACTATATGTTCTGTTTGCAGTAATAGGGCATATAAAATGCTGAGAGAGTCAGTGTGGGTGGCAAGTGGGTGGTAAAGGACCCCCCAAAGGGGTTTGAAGTCCCCAAGAATGATAATTGCCCCTGGAAATAGGCAGGTGAGGAATAATATTGTCATCAGAAGACACTGTAGCTATACACGAATGTTGAAGAGATGTATTCCGTGCAAGTTGCGCGAGGTCGCGATGGCCTTGGTTGGATTCGGAAGCTGTCTATCAGGTGGCGGTGAAGCTGCACATGACTCGGAGGTGCGGCCCGGCTCTAGGGGTGCGAATCACCTGCCTTATATGGAAGGACCGGGGGAGGAGGGTCCTGGGGAGGGCCGAAAAAAGAAATTCGACCCTATATCCATCCCGATTCCCCCTTGGCGGACGTGCTACGAACCACATTTACGTCAGTTTTATACGCCTGCGAGAGTAGAAGAAAATGCTATGATGTGGCCCCATATGCGCCGGCGGGGAGTCGAACCCCGGACTCGCCATTGAATTGCCCACCATTATGGTACAGGCATAGCGCGTATACCGCACACCACCGACGCGCATATTATACTCAGCAGGTACTTTGCTATGCGCTACATTTATATTCCATTGATTTTACTGCCTGTGCGCCTCATTCTGACTGTCAACGGCGGACGTCATTCTTACCCAACGCCAGACGACGCGCGCACCCCCGCCCCGCGCCCAGCCCCTCAATATTAATCCACGCTCCAAACCGCCAGTTCCAGCCGACTCCGCACGATAGAATCCCGAAATCCATGTGTAAGTATAACTATAAGTACCACGCCCGAACACGAATAATGTTGATATTACCCTCCCGTGTCCGTCTCGGCCATCCGTCCGTCCCGTCCATATATTATCGCTCCCGCATAGTTTACCCCTCCCCACCCTGCTAACAACACCTCCCCTTCTCCCCATCCTTCCCCCCCAACCTGTCCGCCCCGTTCTGCTCTCCCCCATTACTACCCATCCCGCCCAAACAAGCGACACCCGCGGATCCTCCTCGTACGCCATCTCTTCTTCCGCCGCCAAATGCGAAGCGAGTAAGCGCCTCGCGACCCACGCAAAAACATCCCCCACGCCCGCGCCCGTGCGCGCCGAAGTGCGGAAGTGCGCCGCGCTGGATGCGGAGGGGAGGTCGGGTTCGAGGAGCCAGTGGGAGTTTGCTGCGCTGATACCGTTGGCGTGAGGAGGGGCGGAGGGGGAGTCGGTGGGAGTGGGCGTAGCGGCAGAAGGAGCGGAAAGAGACAGCGAAAGAGAAGCGAGCGCCCCCACCGCGCCCGCCCCGACCGGGAAGTGCTGCGGGTACGGCAGCGCGCTCAGCGCGCTCAAGCTCGGGCCCGCATCGTCGGCCTGATACGCGGACGAGGTGTCGATGCTGGACGTGGGCTTGGGCTTGGGGCGCCCATTTGAGAACGGCGAGTGCGGAGATGGGGAGGAAGAGGAAGGAGGGGAAGATGAGGAAGAAGGGGAGGAAGGGGAAGCAGGAGGGAAAGGGAAAGGGAGGAGGAAGACAGGCGCGCGGGCGTGATTGTCGCCTCGCTCGCGCTCCGTGCGCTCCCACCCGCGTGCGAGGCGTCCCACGACGACTGCGCGCTGTGGAAGCACTCGCTCGCGTCCCCGCTCTCGCTGAAGACCGAGGACGACGGCGTGTGGTACACCGTCAGCGTGGACGTGACCGTCGAGGGCGTAGTGCAAGCTGCGCGTCTTCGAGGCGGGGCGCGAGCGGGATTTCGAGCGGGCGAAGGTGGGGAGGATGGAGATGGGGAGCGGCGCGAGTGGGGCAGGGGCGGGGGAGGGCCGCGCGGTGAGCTCAGAGGACGCGAGGTCGTCTTCGTCGTCCGAGTCCGCGTCCGCATCCTCGTCGGATAAAGTCAGGGAGGGGAGACGAGCCGGCGCACGAACCGCGCGCCCTGCGCCGCGCTCACCACTTCTGCCCCCTCCCCGTCCAGTAAATCACCCTCGCTCACAGGCGCGCGCGCGCGGAACTCGGCCTACCAGTTCGTCAGCGCGGCGAGCGTCTCCGGGCGCGTGACGTCGTACATGAGCACCGCGGCGTCCGCGCCGCGGAAGAACGCGGCCGCCAAAGAGGCGAAGCGCTCCTGGCCGGCGGTGTCCCAGATTTGTAAGGTGGTGGGCTCGGTGGCGGGCGGGGCAGAGGGCGAAGGCCTGGTGTAGAGCGAGTCTGAAGGCAGAGTACCGCAAGTAAAGAAGGAGATGGGAATCGAATGCAGTGAGTTAGGGTTAACGCAGGGAAAGGGGGACGCACCTGGCGGAGACTCGTCTTGCCGACGCCGGAGGCGCCGATAACGACGACCTTGGATGTGGGCATCGTTGGTCTCAGCGGTGGGCGGAGGCAAGGGGGACAGCGACAACAGGCAGATTTGGTGCGTCAAACAAGCAGATCGATCCGTAGGGAAGCGAGAACGAGCTCAGAGACTCGCTCGGAAGCGTAAAGTCGCCGTGATTGCATATCGATGAATTCTAGGGTATGTGGAGAGCTAAATTTTTGGGCTAGAGATCCACAACAGTATTGGACATCGACCCACAGTCAGGCATGGGTTGTAACGATTCGGCGCGGTTTGGGCGCGGTGAAGGATTCAAGAAAGAAAATGGACGGTGCTGCCAATCAGAGGCTGTGTCGGAAAAATAAAAATAGCCTTATCAGATGCCGGCCTTATCAGGTGGTGATCAGGTCCAGATAAGACGGCCGGCAACCTTATCCGGAAGTTATCCGGCTGCCAGCTGACATCATCTGGCATGATAATCCACGCTCATAGATGTCTCCCTCTGCCCGCGTCGCCGCGTCGCTGCAGCACCTTCCTGCGCCTTGGATGATGTTCTGCACCAGAGCCAACTACGATTCTGGCTCTCCTCTCTTCGATAATACCTCGCACGCCGTTGGCTCTCACTGAAAAGTTCTGGAAGCCGCAAATGCCCCGCGGGTGCGAATTCGCACTTTACGCTGCGTGTGCGGCTGCGCGTCTACGCAGGCTCATCTAGAGGGCACTGCCTGCCATTCAATCTACCACCTCAGTCCTCCATGCAAGCTCGCATGCACCGCGCGCCAGATACTTAACCAGGCAACTCTATGCACACTCTTGAGTTGTTCCTCTTGCCACATTTGATTCACGCATGCACTGGACACAAAGCACTTCTGGTACTCAGGCGCTTTCGTGGAAGGCAACTGTAGGTTGCTTCAGCGATTTTGTTTTACATAACAATCTACATTTTTGTGTTACGCTCCATGACAATCCGGGTACAGGTCCTTCATGCGAAGAGATATATCACCGTCCAAAATATCTACCACAATGTACTCGTCTGGTTTGTCAGAGTCAGGTGCAAGCAGCGCCCCGCGAATGATGGAATGGACGGAAATAAACTCGGAGTTCTTCCTGGGCTTTGCGTGAACCCAGTGAAACCGCAACACATTGTCCTTTCTGCTCAAACGCCCAGTGGGGGCATCTAAAGGTAAGACCGGTGCGAAAGCATGTGACTTTTCCTCAACCATGCAAGAGAATAGGGAAATGAGTTGGGCAAAGAACGGTTTATTTGCTGTTTTTACCAACACGCCATCATAGCGTGGGTGGCTGTGGAATTTCGGATTGCACCGTAGATAGTCTGCTGTGGAGGTCCAGGTGCTGAGGGACTCATAATGAACCTTGAGGAATTGAAAAGGTGTGATCTAGAAAATTAATGGTTGATATAGATTCTTGCCAAGAAACCAACATGCCTCTTCGTGGCCGTCAAATCTCAATCGCTTTCCATTGGGTAAGTTATAGCCATGGGCTGGTAGAAAATCCGAGATGAAATCCCCGAACTTGAAACGGAATCGGTCGAAGGCATGGTCATGGGACATGCTTTGTTCTAGGCTCAAGAACGAAACCGGCTTGAGTTTGGACCCAATATCGACATTGGACAATAATGATTCCAGATCTTCTGGACTCTCTTCTGTGTCTTCGTCATGGGCATCGATCTGATCCCGGATAAATGTAGCAACGGTGCGGCGATGATCGTGTTTGACCAACTGAGTATTTAATTTCAGCCTTGAAACAAGCACAAAAAATCCAACTGACCTGCGGAGTCACATTTTGAAATTCGTCAAGCGATGATAGGTTTGTCGGATTGCACGGTGCATGGATTCGCTGGTTTTTGTTCCGAAATTTCGGCTGGCTCCCTTCTTTTCGATGTCGTCGAAAACATGACGGCGGGCATGGAACTTTGGAAAATTCCAATTCTTCTCGCCATGGTCTGTTCCTTCGCAAGAAGTAAGTGATATATTCCTGGAGGAAAGAAAAGAAGTCAGTGTTCAGTAGGCTTCCTAGCTGAGCCATACCTTCATTATTGCATCAAGAGTCAGAACTTCCCGGCGCCCAGCAGCGATGGTTGCTGAGGTGTGCACTCCGAAACCAATGGAGGTGCGCATTTCCAGGTAGCTTCGAAGGGCTTTGAGAAGAAGAAGACCTGCATCATCCACCAGAACATTATGAGCCACAAACAGCATGGTCTTTGCAATATCTTCATGTTTTGAACCATCGTTAAAGGAGGTGTTCATAACTGTTTCAAAATGATTTAACCCTCTCCAACGCGGAAACTTGGCCATCCTTATGATGCTCATGAGAAAAAACTGTGGGGCCAACGAAGAAGAAAATACGTACTGTGCATCTATCTTCACAATTACTGCGCGGCCCAATTCTGGAACTCGCGCCTTGAGCTGACCGAAAAGGTGGTCGCCCCAAAAGCCACCATCGTCCGCATGCAGTGGGTCATAAGAGATTGCCTCGTGAGGGTCAGTATTTCCGATTTTCCAGAACACATTCTAGTAATTATTAGCCCCAACGTAAGGACGAATCAAGAAATTGACGCACATCGACATCTCGCAATCCATTATCCTTTAGAATTTCCTCTCGTTCGAGTGCAGTCCTCTTCATTCTAGCTTCTTCGACAATAAGTTGAGATCCGAGGCCTGTACGCAGTGGATGTTCCGTGGAAAGATCAGACTGTTCATTCCACGGCACAAAGCATATAGGACACAGGTAGAGTCCTTGCAAGCCATGAATGAGAGACATTACACATCTATGCTCACCATTAGCAATGAATTGACAGAGGATTGAATGCCTCACGCCTCTTCGTAGTCCGCAGCTAAGATCAGGATTTTCGGCCACAGCCAACGAGTAATGCTATCTCCACACACCGTCCAATTTCCGACTTTGGATGGGTCTACAAGAGACTCTAGTAGCTTGTAAAAGGCAGTGTGCCATACAATATTTTTGAAATTGCTGAATGCTGGTTTGCCATTCTCCTATGGGTCGTCTGGCACCTGTATAGAAATGGTGAGTGGGACGATCACAGTGGGGAAATAGCACATACAATTGGTTGATGGCCCACCACCTGGCCGCCGCCGAACCGAACACCATTTCGAATCCCCATTCGGAATGTTGGTAAGTCGAACCACTACGGGATACGCCTTTTGGGTACCGAAAGACGAGAGTTTTGACTTATCTGCATACACAGAAAGACACACTGGTCTCGCGGCTGGATCATTGGGGAGTGCCGATTGTTAAAATTAGTAAGGGATGATTTGTGCATGAAAAACACTCAATACTGACCTGGGCCGCCCAGAATGCATCTGCAGTCCATGGTTCATGATAAAATCGGATATAGGATTCACCGTTAAATTTGTAGGCTTTCTCCGAGTCCCAAACAAAACAAGATGCAAGACGGGTGTCTTGGACAAGACTGAGTACCCAGTCCCATAACGGCCGAGTGTACGTATCAAATTCCTTGTCTTCGTTCTTGTATCGAACTGTGATAAGCCCCTTCTGGAACTAAAAGGGAAAAAATAAATGACTGTGAGCCGCGGTTGGAATAACTTAATGGGAAGCCAATTCCCAACTCTGATCTAATTCACGTTGATTTGCTAGCGTGAACTCGGTCGGATTAGATCCACAGCGACGGATAAGGGAGATCAAGGTCTCAGTTGAATCCTTGTTCAACATGTTATTCTCGCAGAATTCCGCCACCTCAAAATCCAACTGAGATCGAAATGGTCTCCAGGGTTGATCATCGACAGGTGCAGGCTGTTCTGCCACGCTTGATGCCACATATTCATTGAAGGATTGGAAGGTAGGTGATCGTTTGCTATGTGGATGGAATATGCGCTTGACCTCTTCTGGCGGCGTTGGACCTGGCACCGGTTGTTCAGTGTCAGGCCCATATTCATCGGATGCAGGATCCTCCCCACAACCAGGATTTTCTGGGTTGTTCGAGATAATCTAGGTCTCGTAAATTTCGCATATGCACCAAGAATGAAGTATTGATACCCGGAATAATATTTTGCTCTGGTATACGCACTGGCAGCGAGGACTTGGTTAAGTCGGTGCGGACTTTAAAAGCCTGGGTTCAACTCGTATTACATTATAAGGTGCTCTTTACCTCCTTGGCCTTCAAGAAGTTCCGCCGCTTCAGCTTGACCTGCGGCAAATTTTGAATGGGCTATCCCGTGAGTTCTGGTGAACTTACGTTTCTCTGCCTGTAATCGCTTGATAAATTGCGTGTTTTTTTCTTCTATCGCCTTCCCAGCCACACAGGCAGACTCGTGTCTATTGATTCCTTTGGGGAGAAAGCCACTACCACAGTGGCGGCATGAGATCTTCTTTCCAGTGCCTTTTGGGGGTGCCATTATTGACAGAAGCCAGGCAATAATCGTATCGATGCCGCGAGGAGCCTGTAGTGGTAAGGGGCAGAGCTGGTATTCAAGTTGACGGTGAATTCAGTTGACTTTCGTCACATGTGCGCGTCGGTATCAACATGGACAAACAATTTGTCTCCTCCCGCTCACCGTCAACCACGTCGCGTCGAAAACTTGGAGGGATCCACGGACACACCCACGCTGGAGTGCCGAAAGTGCACTCTGTCAGCCCGTTCTATCCATGTAACCAGTAATCTTTTCCACACCAAGTGAGCCGCCTTTTCATATTTTTTATGCATACTACCCCTCCCTGCTCCATCCTCCCACTATCCCACCATCCAATAGGTCCTTCGTCGATGCTCCTCCGAGCTCCCGTGGGCCTGTTTGTTGGCGTGGTTAGTCGCCCACGTACCACCCCTTTCTCATGTACCCAATATGCGAGCCCTTCGTCGATGCGACGCCACGCTCCCCGTGGGTTCGTTTATTGCGGTACATAGCTCCTGTCTTACTCCAGTTCCGCTACGGCCTTTTCTCCTGCGCACCGTGTTCTTTTTATATATTTTATAGTGCCACAGGTCAAGGAACCTCATCCTATCCCCCACCCGGTGCAGGATCCATCCGAAAGGCGTTGCTACATCACCGTGCTCCCGAACCACAACACCGACGTCCCTCGCACGCTTGTCCGCGACATGCACAGTACCTCCTCTGGCACGGGTGATGACTTGCCCGAGATCCAGGTCCGTATATGCTTTCATTTATTAACCCCTCACTCTACACTCACGCGGCAGCAAGGACTATTCAAGGACCACCCGGAGGTGTCGCTGCACGTTGACACTGCGTGAGTGAGCATCGCGCTCAGCTGCCCTGAGATGTGCGACACACTCTTCCTCGATACAATCAACGCTGGCTCCAACTCGTTCTGCACCAGTGTAACTTCCACAAGGTGCGCTGCGGCTGCCTCCCGCCGCCTGACATCCATTGACGTGCCACCCAGTGGGGCCTGGTCAGCTTTGACGCGTCGACGTGGGTGCGTGACCGCAAGAGTCTCACCGGTGCACTCGACATCACGCCACTGTTCCTGTGCACCGAGCATGGCGACACGGGCACCGTCATGGACTACCGTCATTGGCACCTAGCGCTCGGCCGCCACTTCCGGACTTTTAAGCCCTGATTCATCCTCTGTGGCTTCGGTTCTGCGGGCGTCCGCACGTACATCTGCCAGGTGCGTCCTTCATTTCTTCCCCGTCCACCACTCGTAACATAACACCGCTGGACGCAGGGCATCGCGCTGAACGCGACCTTCAACACGCTCTTTGCCGTGTCGGATACCCTGACGTTCGTCACCCTGCACACATCAAGGGGATCTACTGCTTCGAGACTGGAATCAAGGTCACCTCACCGAGTTCCGTGCGAACCCACGCTCCGCTAGCTAACCTTATCGCGGCAGGTCTTCCTCCTCCAAGGCATCGGTAATTAACACCTTCCCCAAACTTGCCTTAAGCCAAACTGATGCCCGTAGGCCTAGGGATCGGCCTGGGCTCACGTTCCTTCCAGCACTCAGCGTGACGGCGCATCACTTCTCCTGCTGCCGCGGCTTGGTGCTCGGAATAATCACCAGCGGTGCGGACACCTCACCTTCCATTCTATCTGCATCCTCACGCACCCACAGGCGCCTCAATCGGCAGCATCGTCTTCCGTTCCTGCTGAAAGAGGCCCGCATCTTGCTCACCGACGAGAAGGCGGTCGCGAGTACGAAGCTTTGGCGGCGAAGCATAGGAACTTGCAGACTGCTTACAACCGTCTGGACCACCACCGTCGCCGTGTCGAGTGAGTAATAATTTACTTCTGTTCATTGATATGGACTCAGTAGGAAATTGTCAGAGCGTTGGTGACCGAGCTCAGGACGCAACTTGCTGCTCGAATTATCGTCCCAGTTCTCCACCAGATCGCAGCAGATATCCCTGAGTTGTCAGTGCCATCGGTGTGATTGCCAATCTATTGTTTCGTCAGGCAAAGTTCAATAGTGTTCGGAATGGCAATCATTTGAAAGCGTGTGTTCAGACTTACTATTCCAGGCTTTAATCTTCCGCATTGGCCCCGAAATCTCCATGAATGGAGTAGCACCGTTTCAAGACCTTATGTAAATATTTTTCTCTCGTCTTGACGACATTGATTGGTCCGTGGCTTTATCCACCATCTCTTCGCTCTGTCAACACCATGCCCAATCCCACTGAAGATGAACATGGGTCTGACGACGGTGAGCTGTATCTTCAGCCAATCAATAGTAATGCTTCACGGGATGAACTCTTGGAGGTAAGTCTTGAGTTTTCAAATTTTGGTCCAGATGTCCTCGTTGAATGCACTGTTAGGCCTTGAAATCTTCGCAGCTCTCCGTGACGAAGCTTCTGACTGAGAACCGGAAGCTGCAGAAGACAAACAGCGACCTTTTAGCCAATTCATCCAAAAAACATTGCAAGGGTGCCGAGCAGGATGTGTTGGGGTACAAACTACACGCTGTTACGCTTGCTAAAAAGTTCCTATTCACGCGAGCCCTGTTTATAGACACTACTATGTTCCGTCCGAAACCGCCCCAGCCTTTGGTCTTGGGGAGGCGCGAAGACTCATTCTCCGATGATGCGGCATACCGAGACACCATCACCGTTGCACTTTACGAAGAAATCCCGGAAAAGTTTCACTCTCTTTTGGATGCGCAGACGTATGCAAACTTTGCTAAGGACGTGTGTGACCCTCTTTCCTTGTACCACAGTAATTTTAACCGCTCTGAAGTTTGTCCATGAACATGGTGATGGACGCTCAACACTCATCAGCCTCATCCAAAGGACCCTTCCGGTTATTCTGAAAGGCCTCGACATCGACTCCGACATCCTTACCATGGCCGACGCCGACCACCGCAATAATCCGGCTCTCAAAGGACTCCTTCAATTCCCAAATGAAAGAAAGGCCACCCTCTACGCTCCTGTCTTGTTCCCCGGCATCACACAGAACATGAATGAGTTGTTTACTGGCCCAATATTTATGAAGGTGGTCTGGTACTAATCTCAGGATTTTCTGAGACTGACATTAAGCAGGTCCACCGACTGATGTACTTCGGCCCCAAGAGCCTCGTCCCCGGTAAAAAGCCGGCGTCTAATTCTAACGGGATGAAGATGCGTTTAAGGGGGGTAATGGAATCATTGATGGCTGCAGCCGGAATTCTTGTGCGTCTACTGTTATGATATATTACATCATTCACTGAAGAAAATCAGACCCGCTTGTCTTGTCGCCCGATACGGAATGGGCGGCTACTGGTTCCATCTCCGGGACCGACTGGGAAGCAGATTACCGGGCATACCACAAACTCCTCACCTGTCATCGCCACCTCGCGCAAGAAGATCTTCAAAAAGGTCCACACTTTTGTTTTTGCCAGCGTTGATATGCCTTTGCCAGAGGGCGACGATGATGATAATCTAGACAGCAAAGCTGAGGAAGCTATAGTCGATGCCATGAGGCGATTCGAGCTTGGCACCGACCCAACATCTGATCTCGACGATACCAATGCTCCTATTGTGGTGGTGCCACCGCCGGTAACATCACTCCCCCACCGAGATTTCTACCCCCCCTGCCGAGATTCCTGTCGCCGAAGAGGTGCGAGAACAGGTGGAAGTGGCAGCGCAAATTGATGCTTCTGCTGGACGAGCTCGAGGTAATCGCAACACGGGGCTGGGGCTCATGGTGGAGAGCAGCTAGAAGGATGGTGTCGCCACACGTAGAAGCACCAGAAAGTCGTAGATAGTTTAGACACAGTTGCGATGTGAATGATTTTTTTGCAATTTTCATTCCAATTCTTTGGTGGGAGGACAGGCAAAGCACTGTATATGTTGATCTGAGGCTGGTGGGCACCCTTTATAAAGGGTTGCCTGGTGCAGTGGTTATTTACACTCTCTGAATTTAATATGGTATTGCGAAGGTCGCGGGTTCGACTCCTTCAGAAATCTCCCGTTTGCAATTCCTAATTATCAAATAATATAATAACTATGTTATAAATATAAGATATAAATAATTTGAATACCTTTTTCATATACTTCATAAATTACCGTTATTTCTTAACCGTGTAATATCACTCCTAATAAGACCCTTACTAACTTATCTGACCTTATCTGATGTCGGATCCTTATCATCCTAGCCCCGTCTGATCTGACTCTTTCATCTTATCAGGTCATGATAAGATGGCCGGTCCTAAGGCCTGATCAGCCTTATCACATCTTATCTGCTTCGGCACGTTTTTCCGACATGTGCCGCCGCGGATTGATCCGATGCTCCGAAGCATGTTGGGTGAACTTGAAACCAAGGGTGTCCAAAGGGGTGTGGCTTCTCTTTGGGATAGAGGGTATCTCTCTGGGACTTTTTTTGGGGAAAAAAACACACCAGGCCGAGCCCTTCCTTAATGTGGGGAAGAATTCCCTTTCAAATGGACTGGCAGTATGATTGGGGGGACGACCATATGTAGATTTGGACTGGCAGAAGGTTAGGTGACGATGCGTGGCACAAACCGGCGAGGAGCGGAGGAAAGATACTGTACTATTTCATCCAAGTATTCAGTCACTAGGTCACAGCAACCCCTGAACTGAACACTTTTTTTAGGGGTCACAGGTCACCGGGGGCCATGAACACTTGGCCATTTTGGATTTTCGAGGACGTAAAAATGCAATTTTTTTTTGCACTCCACGTGTTCTTTACCCTCGCCTGCCACAGTCGTTTCGATTTCCAGCCCGTGCACTCAAAAATTGACGAGCTACAGCAAATTTACAGTTCAACCCACCTAATCCTCCTCCGAGTCCTCACCTCCATACTCCCAGGCCTTGTCACCTCCATAGCGGGTCATCGTTTTTGCTGTACGCTTGGAGCGCCGAAGAGCAAGAGGCAGGCTGTTCACAGATCGATCCAACACCAACTCTGTGTCCTCTGCTCCGCCATTGCACGTGAGAGAACCGTTGTCAGTGAGCTCGAAACCGGGAGGTAGCTGACCGAGCCCATGTGAGACAACATGATCAATGAGCACATCAACGGGGACGTCGCTCCAAAATTAGAAGGCTTAGCAGAAACTGCCATCTTGGCTGGCCGTACGCGTCCCGGCGCGTTTCCTTGACGACTCGCCCGCCAATCTTGGCTGAACACTTTGCCAATTGAACACTAAAAATAGCTGTCCCAGGTCCCAGTGGTCCGTGAACACTTCGAGTTTGAACACTTGAGGTCACTGGTCATACCCCATGAACACTTGGTTGAAATAGTACAGTATGTCGAGATGGCCTTGTGTGTGGCTCAGTGGGATGAATGGGATATTACAGCTGTTTGCATTGAGCTTGACAGTCCGGAAATATCCGTAAATAAGAGCAAATTTGATCCCGCTTCTTCCTCGCCTCGTATCTCACTCATTTCTTGTCCCACCGACCTCTAACTAGGTGCGTCTGAATCGCATTCCAGAGGCGCTTCTAACCATACCCATCTCAGCTCTTTACTGCATAATCCCATTTTGACCCATATCGGCGTGGATCACCTGAGCTGCGTACTTGTCGCGTCGCTCTCGAGTGCAATTCTTGATAGATTTGCCTGGTTTCAGGTGCGTTCGGCAGCGTTTCGACAGCGCTTTCCATCCATACTAATCGCTACGCCCAGATTCTCCTTCTGTACCATCCCAAATCACCGTCTCCCCGCTGCGGCTCTAGCTTGTCGTCGCTCCTGCAAAAGCAATTCTAGCTCAAATTCCTCCATCTTGGCATCGTTCGAAAGCTCCTAGTCGCCCGCTCTTCTGCTTCTCGCAACTGTACCTCTTGCAACCTAGGATCCTTCCACTGTCCGATTTTCTGTACATAATCAACAGACTGCTAGCCCCTCCTACGTATGTGTGTTTTTACCGCTCGTTTATTGCTGACCTGATCCCAATTCATTCGCTTTCCAGAATTCCACAACAATGTTTCGCAAAATCAGCCGAGACGTGAAGATTGCAGCCGTCAGCTTATACGAACACGGTCAACTGCCCCTCAAGGACATTCTGAACTGCGTCGGATTCTCTGAGTCAACATTTTATCGAGTCCTGTACCTCTGGAGGACCACAGGAGACGTGGTACGACACCACAAAAATCCAGGACGATCACGCCTGTTGCACTTCGACGATATAAAATACCTACTACGACTTGTACGGCACAGCCCAGACTGGTTTCTCGATGAACTCCTACGCCTTCTCAAGACGAACCGGTTCATCTCCGTCCACTATACTACCATCCACCGCAAGCTCGAGCGTGCTGGCATGTCCACAAAAAAGCTCAAGGTCATTGCCATGGAGCGTAGCAAGCCGACTCGCCTCAACTACGTACGTGAAGCATTGCAATATCCCCCGGAGTATCTAGGCTTTCTTGATGAAACATCGAAAAATGACAAGACTCCCGCATGCCGACGAGGTCGCGCGCCGAAAGGTAAACGAGCGGCTAAACGGCAGAAATTTGTCCGTGAAAGACGGGCCACTGCAACGGCTTTACTTACGTTGGATGGTATTGTGGCAAGCAAAGTTGTGGAGGGGTCGATGAAACGCAAGGAATATCTCGAGTTTTTAGAGTACCAAGTGGTGCGTACAGTTTTTTTTTCATGCATTCCCCGTTTGACACCTCATCAGTTACCGTTGTGTTCGCCGTTCCCCGGACCGCTGAGCATGCTAGTTATGGACAACGCACGAATTCACCATGGAGAAGAAGTCCTCGAGCTATGTGATCGTTTTGGTAAGCATTGTATGCTGTTTTTTGGCATGAATAATAACATTTCGTGTTGCAGGTGTTCGCCTGCTTTTCCTGCCACCATACTCACCGGATTTCAACCCCATCGAGGAGGCGTTGTCGAAAATCAAAGCCTGGATTCGTCGCCACAATGACTTGTTCACTTATGGAGATCATTCTGCTCCCCACGCATTCCTATATGATCTGCTAGAGGTACTCAACATCATTACAGAGGAGGATGCGATTGGGTACTTCATACATGCAGGTTATTTCTAATCGAATTATTTACACACAGTCCGTGAGCTGTTACACAGAATTAAATCATCTATGGAGGCCATGCCCATCCCGCAATGGCTACCTTTAGCTCTGCGACTTCGCCTGCCAGAAATCCATCCCCTTGAGTTCCGCAAGCTCAATGTATTGAAATGAGCTTGTCGACTTGAATTTGTGGGTCCGAAAGTGGTCACGGATGTCGTCGTCGAGCTTGTATTCGGTACAGAAATCTTCAATCGACATTTTCGTGCCAGGGACAAGGGGAAACGGAATAAGCATCGGGGTCTGGAAAGTGGGAAGAGCTGCGGGTTGAGCTGGTGCAGGGGCTGGAGCGGGTGCAGGGGGGGGTCTGAGAATTTGCATCAAATCCGGAGGGAAGTTAAAATTAATCTGTGGTGCGGCAGCGGCATTTTTTTCCGCCTTGAGATTGAGTCTGCGTTGCAAGATAGGTGAACGTGCGGCGAGAGCCTTGTTGTTGATCCCATCAAAAAGGCCGCCGTTGGGGGGTTTGTCCTCATCGGCGTACGCTTTGCCTTTGAGCTGCAAATATTAATCTATTGAGCAAGTACACTGTCGGAAAATATGAAGATACACACCATTGCCGAGCCCCATGACTCGAATTGCGCATTGCCCAGCGGGAAATGTTCTGGCACGTCGGCTTGAACAAAGCAATGCTCGCTCCCGCAAGGACCACCGGGCGTCGGGCACTGCCATCGCGCACGCAGAATACCAATTTTCTCGTTCAAGGCAACATTTCCGGGCAGGATCTGCTGGGCGTTCGGGATCTAACGGGCATCAATTTCTCGCGTCTCAAGGAGGCTGTATGAAAAAACACTCACTCGGGTTTTCGGCCGGCCTTTGTGCTTCGCCTTGTCTGCCGACTTGTCATCGATCTCGATGGCGTCATTTTCTTTGTTTCCGGCACGATCCTGGAGTTGAAATCAATGCACGGCTAACTGAAGGTATCCTGGTTGGATGTACCTCTTTAGCCTCAACAATAATTTTTGCGGAAGGTGTTGTGGTAATTTTAAGAGCATGCACGACAAGGTGGGTGTAATTTTCTTCGGAGTCGAGAGTGATGGGGTCTGTCACTTGTCGAGGGACGGTGAATGTGATATTGTAGTTGTTATAATCTGCCTGTGGGGGATGAAGGGCGGAAGCAATGCCAACAAGAATTTGATCTCGGACAGTATCAAATGGCTCCGAGTTGTGAAGCGAAAGGATCGCGGTTTTAGTGGGTTTTTTGGCGGATTTGCTCTTTATTGCCTCGGCAGCAGTGAAGATGGAAATTGTGTAGGTGATTTTACGATCATCTAGTGAGCGGATTATGGAAGGAACATAGCTCATTTGCAAGTGATTACGGACCAGCAGGCTTATTGACGGACTTCTTGGCGGGTCCTCGCCGTTTCTTCCCTACAGGCTTCTTTTTATCTCGAGGATGCCCATCCTCAACATGAATACCATGAAATAGAAAGACGAGACACACCTGCTTTCGTTGCTCGCCGTTTTCGTTTACCCATCGCACCCTCCTCCTCGCTCTGCTCGCCGTCCTCCTGCTCCGCCTCCGCCTCTGCCTCCGCCTCCTCCTCCTCTCCGCTTTCTTCGTCCTCATCTTCACTCCCTTCTTGCACCTTGTTAACATCCTCCTCCTCGGCATCACTATCAAAGTCCACGAGCGTCATATCAACATCCGCAGACGAAGGGCCGACAGGCAAATCATCGTCTGAGTCGAGTAGGTCATTGGCAGCAATACGAGCGATATTCTTTTGGATCACAGTGGCCGCTCCGCGTGTGGAGGTGCGAGGAGCCATCGGCGGCGAAAAAGACAATATGTGAATTCGACTCCGTGCTTTCTAAAGCACGGAGTGGGATGGGGCTATGCTGGAAGATGCGGGCGACTAGGAGCTTTCGAACGATGCCAAGATGGAGGAATTTGAGCTAGAATTGCTTTTGCAGGAGCGACGACAAGCTAGAGCCGCAGCAGGGAGACGGTGATTTGGGATGGTACAGAAGGAGAATCTGGGCGTAGCGATTAGTATGGATGGAAAGCGCTGTCGAAACGCTGCCGAACGCACCTGAAACCAGGCAAATCTATCAAGAATTGCACTCGAGAGCGACGCGACAAGTACGCAGCTCAGGTGATCCACGCCGATATGGGTCAAAATGGGATTATGCAGTAAGGAGCTGAGATGGGTATGGTTAGAAGCGCCTCTGGAATGCGATTCAGACGCACCTAGTTAGAGGTCGGTGGGACAAGAAATGAGTGAGATATGAGGCGAGGAAGAAGCGGGATCAAATTTGCTCTTATTTACGGATATTTCCGGACTGTCAAGCTCAATGCAAACAGCTGTAATGACCGAGATTAGGCGATCTTAACAGTCAGTTCTTGGAGAGATGTCATTGTCGAGGTCCACTGAACTCCTGATGTGCTTTCGGTGAAGTTTAAAAGGAATGCTGCGGATGCCTAAAGTAAAATGTTAGCCGTGCCTCCTGAAAGCCTTACGGAGGTTCATTTCGGCAGCGCTTAGAGGACAGCACAGAAATAATGTCGACTCGGAAACTACCTAGGCACCTCGATTGAGTGAGCGCGATTCTATGCATATGGTAGAACGCACAGATGTATAGCTTCGGATCAAGAAACTCACTTACAATTGCACTATCCAGAGTGCAGAGAAGGCCCGCCTTGAATTCTAGCGCCGACGGGCCCGTCATGGTTGATCCTGGAAATTATTAAAGATGCTAACGTGTGTGTATCAGCACACAGATAGCGTGGAGAAGTGTTCGTCAAATGCGAAAGAGTTGTGAGTGGTTCCAGCCCTTTGGAACTGCCCAGAGATTTCTGAGCTCGATCCAATCGAAAGGAATTCTATCCGGTAGACATCGAGTTGTTTGAAAATCCAGGCAACTTGAGCGCGCTGTGGATCAACACCTCAGCATGATCCGAATCGAGAATAATACTAGCCGGGGGATTCACGCGTGGGCTGTTTCTTTGCTATGTTTGGCACTGTCCAGCGGGACAATTCAGAGAGAGAGATAAAAAACGAAATGCATTGGCCCGGCGGCGCCTCCAATTTTCCGGCGGCAATGCAGCGAGCCAGGTGCGTCCAGAATAAAAACCACTGAAAAACCGCCTCGAATCGAAGTACATACACTGGCGGAAAGTCGATTATTCGGTGGGAGAGGGAACAAAAGCACAAATATGCAAACAAGCCATATGCGCCGGGGGGAGTTGAACCTCGTCCTCACCACTGCCTCGAACGGGATGGCGTGTGTACCGCACACCACCGGCGCTCATATCCATCAGCTACACCCTCACGGAGCTACAAGCTCCATGTCCAACTCGCTGCCTTTATGATTTACATCCACCTCATGTGTTCCCGTGTACCTTTTAGTGCCCGCAATACCCTTTTTTTCTTTTTTTTTCTTTCTGCAATTCAGGGCAACAGGCGTGTCCGAGAATAAAAAGTCTGAACAGCTGCATGCACCGGTGGGGAGTGGAACCCCGAGCTCGCCTCCCTCATTTCGGACTCACGGCAAAGACAAGGTGCCGGTACCATACACCACCGGCGCTGGTACTCTGCAGATACGCTGAGAGCAGCCCCCTTGACTCTGCCTATTCTGTGCCGGTCATCCCGAGATTTTTTCTGGACGGTACAACATCAGTTTTCAAGACTAGATAGTAGCCAGGCCTGTTGAACCCACAGCTTCAAAAGCACTTCAAACTCGTGGAAAGTACTTATTTTTTGAATTCATGCGACGCTTAATAAGAACAAAAACACATATTTTCTCGGTGATGCACTGGCGGGGAGTCAAACTCCGTTCTTGCCATTGAAGTGTTGCCCATACCCTACAGGCATGGACATTGCTTATTCGGGTTTAGTTGTTGTTTCCGCGAGACTCCTGGTCTGCATTGTGTATAAAGTGGATAGAAATGGCTGCCCGAGTGGTTCCTTTTGTAATATAGGGCCTGTGTATGTCTAAAAACAGAGTGACAATAATTGCCGCGGCTGCCAATTGATGCCGGAAATGCCGATCGGTGGTGATCACGGATCCGTGATCATGTGATCCGACCTCGTTGTTCCGACTCCTGAGTTTCTGCCTCAGGCTCCTGTTCATACATAGTAATTCTGATGGCGGCCAGTTCGGCAGACTTGATCGCGGAACGCAGTTCAGCAGCACAGGTCTGGGACAGCACTCCTCTCGCCAGCGCACCTTGCCCTTTCCCTCCATCTCCCTTGCCCCCGTCTCCCACCCGCTCGCTCCCTCTTTACCTCAAGCATGTCGCCGCTTGATATCACGAACTCTAACGGCACCCGCTGCCCCCTCTGCGAAACACGCCACTCGGTACAGCAAAGAGCAGATGGTGTCCGCTATTTGGCGGTTAGCTTCATCATACTGCAGAGTGAGAAGCTCGCTGCTTACACACCCCTCCAACAGTGCTTCAAACCTGTGCTACATGCAAAGTTCGTCAAGAATGCTCCGGCTGCATACTGGTCCTACTTTGACGACCCCAAACCCGTACCCGCCAGCAAGACGACATCAGCGACACCTGCACCCACCAAGAAAGGACCAGCACCTGCACCCGCTCAGAAACCCACGTCGACAAAGTGCAAGGAGGACGCATGTCGGTCTTCCAAGGTCAACGCGAAGTGCACCAATCAGCGCTGCCAAAAACACTGCATCTCGAAGGGCAGATGTGCCTACCACCGCCACTCCGTCACCCCCACCTCCATGTCTGCTGATCCTCCCCCACAATCCTATTCCTTTCTACCTGGCCTGGAGTCTATTTGCCAAGACATTCTCGCACCCTCCCACGCTCTTGACTGCTACCAGGAGAACAGAAGCAGCTTGGAGCGCTACCTCGACAGCCTGTATAGTGTCCGTTCTCCAACCCCCGACGTCGCTCTCGACAATGCCCTGCTGCAGCCCGAGCACGATGACACCCAGTGGCAGCACAAGCAAGGGGACACCCAATGCCAGTACGAGCAAGACCTCACAGAGGCCCTGCGCCGCTCCAAGCGTGGCAACGACACACCCGATGTCGCTGTTGAGGAGGTCCTGTGCCGGTACGGCCAGGACCTGGCAGAAGTCCTCCGCTGGTCCGAGCACGACACAGTTGTCGCAAATTGCCGCTCCCCACCACGAGTCACGTCATCGTCAAGACTCCGAGAGCTTTCTGCATCACCAGACCTCCCTGACTACCTGCTCTCTCCCCTGCACCCCTATCCCATTTGCACCCACCACTATTCCCCCTCTGCCGCCAGTGTCCTTGAGTACATTGACGACAACATCAGTATCATCGAAACGCCCATGCACTCGCATTTGCTGAAGCGTCGCCGTTGTGATAAGGACCGCGGTGCTACGGTGTGAAGGAAGTTGGTTTCACGGGTGTAGCTGGTCCGGCGTCTAGGGGGATTAGCGTTGGACACTCAAGGGAGGTGTGCGTAAGGGTCGCAAGCTGTGTTTGTTCCGGGTGGGAGTGAACTCGGGTGGGATACGCAGGCGAGTGTGTGTGTGTGTGCTCGGGCTGGGGTGTACTGCGAGTGCAACGGGGGTCATGGCTGCGGAGGGTGAGTGAGGCACGAGCTTAGGACTTAAGCTGCAAAGGAAGGGTGAGTGAGGCCCAAAGGCGAGTCTGGACTGTGGTGTGGTGGTCAAAAATCCTATGTATTGGGTGGGAGAGTATAAGTGGGCAAACTTGTCCTGGGGATTGACTCCTGAGTTGAATCGAATGAATCGAATGTGATCCCCAAAATCGAATCGAGTGTCCGGAATTGATTATCTACTGCTCAGAAACCTCGCCTCTTTTATACCTGCTGCAGC
This sequence comes from Mycena rosella, assembly GCA_029378255.1. Lineage (NCBI taxonomy): Eukaryota > Fungi > Basidiomycota > Agaricomycetes > Agaricales > Mycenaceae > Mycena > Mycena rosella. Next base: position 77,626 of record JARKIE010000004.1, on the reverse strand, counting down.
ACAGCCTCCGGGGCCCGGCGTATATCAATATGACCCAAGGTAACGGTCCATCGTCATCTCCCAAGGTCCAACACACTCGTATTCAGGGCGAGAACACACAAGGAGACCGAAACGCCCGAACGCGAGGCGGTAAATACACTTGTATTCAGGGTGTCTTGCCTTGGCGAGGACCCGAATCAACGGATGCACTGGTGCGAGTCCGAACACGAGGCAAAATACGACGGTATTTGTGGTGCTTTTGCTGAGGTGAAGACCCGAACCAACGGGAACACAGGTGCGAGCCCTCGGGTTGCTACCAATTCGGGTGGAGTCAATGGCGAACGATGGCCGTGCACGTCCGGAGCGTGCTGCATGTCCGCATACGTGCGTGGTGAGAGCCGCCTGGTCGTATTCAAGTGTGGTGAGAGCCGCCGTGCCTGGTCCTGGCGTCGCTGGCCGCATCCGGGTGCATCTGTCCGAATGCGGTGTCTTGGTGCGTCCCGATTCGGAAGGAAGGGTGATTTGTGTGTGTGGTTGTCGACATAGCATGGGTGAGACGCGAGGGCATATGCAGAGCGTATACAGCCCTCACACCGTGTTGCCCCTGAAGATGATGATGATGATGTGGCCATTGTCACTACATCAGGAGAGCCCAGATTTGATAATTGTTGAAAAATTATCACCAAATTGTCGACAATCTTGCAACTCGCGAGAATTTGACACATTCTTTGACAATGGTCTATAATTCTGTGTAATCAAAGCCATCAGCGCCTTTTCAGCATCCTTTGAGCCCACTTTTGGCCAAGGACCATCTCGTTCTCCTCTGGATGTGTTCAGCTCACCACCAAGTTGGTCATGTGACCGTGTCAGCGAGACCTCGAAGCTGCAAGTTGAAGTGAGACCGAATTGTGGCTAAGCAATCAGGGAGCCCCAAAGACGCAAGTTTGTATTGGGTAGTTGTATATCTATTTCACTATGTATATACAATCTTGTCAACATATTGTAACATAGGAATGGCGGTCGGACCAAGGACTGACATGGAATTTTCGACAGCGTTCCAGGACGTTCTGGCTGGTCCAGTCCCGAGGTGCGATGGGCCCAAACTCCGGGAACAACTGCGCGCTACGGCAGATATTGGCCACCGGAATGATTGTTGCGGAGTGTTCCGCTGGCCGCGAAATTTTGTACATGGCATGGTTCGGCTCTGGGGCGCTGGGAAATTTTGAGAACCATTTGACGTAGGCCAGATGCTGGTGGGGCCTCTCGTTTAGAAATAGATGCTTCAGGGCATGTTCAGTGAGCGAAAAGACCACATGAACTTGCCCAACACAATAACCTGTTGAATATACCATTAACCTGTGTGCATTCAGACTAAGGGAGAAAGCTACCTTTGACTCCAGAGTGCTTTCCGGTCCCATCGTTCACAATGGCCGTGTCGAATCGACCACCAACGATGTACCCTTGTTTATTCACGTACCCGGGCTTCACATGAACAACGTCAAGCGCATCACTTTTATCCTCCCGCCCGAGGGGGTCTTCGTTCCAGAACTTGATGTTGTGGTAAACGGAAACAGACTGAAAGAGAAGGAAGAAATTATCAGCAGCTAGCTCGTGTTGTCGTTTCGAAAACTCTAGGTTTTTGAACCTAATAACGAAGTAAGCAAAGGCGTCCCGAAAGTCTATGGCCCCATACTCGGCGGTGAGCGTCGGCAGCATCATGCCATAAGCAGACGGGAATTTGGTCATCTGGAGGTGACAATGCTGGACATGGTCTGCAGGACACCAATCTGAGTTCTTGGTGGTTGGCGGCGGGGAGCCAGCAGAGCGCCAGCGGATGAACTTGTCGTGGCTTGGGAATATTAAAGTTCTCGCAGATGCCGAGGTCGATGAAGATCAATTTGTTGTCGTGGAACCGTTGGAGGTCGTTGCTGAGCTCCTGCATTGTCTTGGTGGAATGCATGAGGTATTGTGCCTGATACAGGAAATCGAGGGCAGCGTGAATGGCACGAACAAGGCGCGCAGTGGACTGCCTACTGGGCAGCCGCAAATCCACAATGAGTCCAAGGAGGATGCGGCAGATCTGACTGTGTTCAGTCCCGGATATCCGGGGGAGCATTGTGATGCCCTTGAGGAATAATCGAGTGTTGTGGTTTGGGGGAAGACGGCAACATCTCGCATCAATTTTGACGGGGCCGAATGCCTCCTTAATCCATGCAAAAACATGGTTGATGACGCCTTGGTAGAGCTGGTGCAGGATATCGGGAGTTATCGATAGGTCGATGTTAACGTAGGGAAGGTCCTCCCAGAACGGGCGGTAAATGGGCTTGATTCCCACCTCGGCGCAGGCGTGGGTGAATTCTGCGGCGTTTCCATTCGCCTTCGCGAGCGCTGCTGAGATCGCCTCAAGGTCCCGTATCTCGTACGCGTCCAGCAAGTTTCCGAGCTCATCGCATGGAGCTGGACAAGTCGGACATTCGCCCGTTTTAACGCAAGCCGCCAGAACCTGCTCAGGATAATCCCCGCGAAAATCGCGAGGAGTGGATGACAGCGTCACACGACACCGTCCCCGCTAGCCATCTCGGTGCCGGTGAGACCAGAATCTCTGAGCGGGCTCAGGATTTTGCGCATGCACACATGGTACAGGTTCGCAACTGCACGACGTCATGCCGCGGCAACTTGAATGTGGTCGAGACGTGTGGTGGGCAAGTAGCCAATGAGGATGTAGCCCTGGCGCGAGGGTTTGCGGCAGATATCCTTCGGAATGTTGCTGATGGTCATATAGACCGGATATGCAGGCTTGTTGCGGAACATCGTAGTCTGGGTCTTGTAGGTGGAGATGATCACCGGGATGACCGTGGCGCCAGGTCGACGCTTTTCGAGATTTTTCTGTGCCAGGGCTCGTAAATTATCACCAACACACAGTGAATGCAACAAACCTGTGTTTTCCACCACCACTCGGCCGTATGAATGTCGTGATACAAGCAAATCGTTTTATCGGGATCGATGTAATGTCTCTCGGGTGCAAAAATGAGGTCTTGTGCAAACTCCGGATCACCATAGAGGGTGTGCACACAGTCTATGACCGGGCGGAAGTAAATGTCGAAGGCCTCCCTACCAACAACTATCTCCTGGCGCTGGAAAACAGGGCGCCCGCTCGGGAGCTGGTTGTCGATTATTTGGTTGAGCTCCTTAGAGTTCTTGTAAGAAAGACCCAAGGACTCCGTGACCTATAGGTATCAATTTAGCGTTGTTGCGACTCAAAATATGGCAAGAATTACCCCGTTGATAGCCAATAAGTCCGAGAAAGCAGTTGAAGTGGAGCCCCGAACCTTGGCCCAGCGCGCAATTTGCCAATCAATCTGGGACTTGAACGGGGCCCAGGGATTATTGTCCACTTCGGCGAGAGTGTTCGTATACTTGGTGTATGCAGGGACCTCCACCCGCGGCAGAGGAGCACTGGCCTTGCCGCTGAATAGCGTTGTCAACGACGGCCTATAGGTCGGCTTGAGTCGTCCAAATAGTAATCCTGCTCGGGGTTTAACAACCCGTCTAGTAACCTGTGCGGTCGCCGAGTAGTAGTACGAGACGAACGGCTTCCTCGTTCGGTCCTGGGATGTAAGGCCACGAGTGTCGTACAGGTGGGAACTGGTAGGAGCCGAAGACGGAGTGATATCCGCTGAGGAAGATGATGCGAGGTCGTAGGCAACGCCGTATGTAGTGCCACAGGTGAGAATCCAGTGTTCCTCGTAATCCCGAGGGAACAAGAGTCAAGCAAAGGTAAAGCCTGAGAGTAGACGAGGTAGAATCTAAAGTACAGGAGTTTCTACCTCGGGCTTATATACTAATATAACTAGGAGTCTGATCGTGTCAACCCTATGTGTTATGTTTCAATATACCCTATGTGAGGCGTAAAGGGCTATTGTTGAAACCAAAGAGGGGTTCGAGCGACAGGGATGTGATCGCGAGTTGTCGGAGTATCGCGATCGCGCGTCGGGATCTGATGTTTAGCCAGAGAATGTATAGGCGACTGGGATGTGATCGCGAGTTGTCGGGATATCGAGGTCGCGTGTCGTCCATCTTTAGGGATTTGGTGTTATGTGTGCGGTCGCGGGATAATGCGTTCCCGTGATTGCGGTCTGGACTGGTGTCCAAGGTTTTGAAAAGCCGGATCATGACAAACGTGACATGAGGCTTCTGTACGAAACGTTCATCTACAGCGTGTTTTGGTGCAGGAGCGCCTCCCTCTGGTGGCGGTGGGTCTACATCCATATCAAGATCTGAGTCTTCTTGTGGAGGCGGTTCCCACTGAGCAGGAGGCTCATCTTCTTCATCCGACTCGAGAGCAGCCGGGGGATGGTCCCCAGATTCAGAGTCGCTGTTGATGCCAATAAAATCGTTGGGATCCAGCGAGTCTCGCGAGCCCCCAGTCGGTGCGTCCACTGCAGCTGCAGCATAGTCCAACTCCTGCTGGTACAGTGTGATGCAGCGCGGATCGCGACTCTGCTGGTAATGGTGTTCCAAACCACTGCGTGCCTTATTGACACGCTTGAGGCAGCCGGTGCATACAACTTGAATGACGGATATCGCGCAGGGAGAATGAGATGGGAGGTGATTACACGACCGACTAACTAGCGAAAATTGGTCAGCCAAGACCGCCCGAGGAGCGGACTTTGAAACTTACCGAAACAAATTCCGGCTCTGTGACTCACCGCCACGTCAGCCCATTCCCTGTCTCTTCCGCCCACTCCCCACTTTCCTTCAATCCCCCATCCTACCCCACGCTCATTACCATGGGCCCCAAACTCCGTGCCAGGCCGCAGGCCCTCAGCAAGGACAACACCGACTACCGCAGTGGACTGTCCACGGTGGTGAGTCTCGCAGTAATTGTTGAACCTTGGTTGGTATCTGCTGCAGCTTTTTGGTCGTGTCAGCCTCTGGCATGGCAAAGTCAAGGCCACAGCACATCGAGTTGTCCACGGTCACTACCAAGTTCAGCACGACTGCACTGGTTTGATAAGCCGTCTTCTCAACAAGCAAGGCTTCATTTATCCCCACAAAGCCGATGTGCGCTCGTTTCTCTCCTTTGCTGCTCTCATTGACCCACCCCTCTGTCAGCACAGCGGCTCGTCGGGTTCTCGAAACGCGACTGAGGCGACTGGACGAGGGAAAAGCAGAGTGAAGGGGACAAGCAAACAAGCAGCTGGAGTATAGACCAGAATAGTATAGAGAATAGTAGAATAGTACAGGGTTTATATACAAATGCCAAGGGATTTATAGGGGACTAGGGGGTTTGGTGTCTGTGGTAACAGGACACATAGGGTTAATGTGCAATATTAATACCAATTGTTGCTCCTACGATCGGGATGTGGAGGGGTTGAGTCCGGAATAACAGAGTTGAACCCCGGGATATCGGAAAGGAATTCCGGATCATGACATTAGCCCCCCCGTTCAGACGCATCGTCCTGATGCGTAGTCCCCGGGATGTCGGGATTTCGGGATTACCGTGGTCCTTTCGGAATTCGCCAGTCCCCCTTCTCGTTGAGTTGTTCCCTCGGTCGATCTGGGTATCGGGTATAAAAGTCTTCAATCGCTTCTTTGGCGCCTTCCAGCATATGGCGCGGCTCCCAGCTCCATTCTGCTTTCGGATATCCTTTCCACTTGATGTAGTAGAGAAGTCTGTTCTTCTGCCTCTTGCCCGCGGGTTTCACCCGCAAGACCTCTTCTACTTCATAGACCAACTGTCCGTCTCGCACATCCGGAGGTGGTGGCGGGTCATCCCGCTGATGCTCAGCCTCTGGCGGCACCCAATTCCGCAGAAACACCGTGTTGAAAACTGGATGGACCTTCCAGCTCTTGGGCAGGGCTAGTTCGTAGGAGATCGCACCAACTTTTCGGACTACTGCGAACGGGCCATAGCGTTTGTCCTCCAGTTTCTTGGTAGGTTGATGGGTTGTAAGGTTTTCCCCCATAAGATAAACCTTATCCCCCATAGCGTAGTCGGGATCTGCCTGTCGTCCTTGATCGTAGTACCGCTTCATAACGGCCTGCGCATGTCGCATGGACGCAGCCACCTCTGTCCGTACTTTGGACATTCGCGAGGCGAAGTCCATAGCGGCCTCCGTAGGGACTTCCATTCGTGGTTCAGTGCCTTTACGAAGGTGAAACCCGAGCATGGTGTAGAATGGACTGAATCCGGTGGTGGAGTGAACTTTGTCGTTGTAGTTGAACTCTGCCAGGGATAACCACTCGGACCAGTCATCTTGGAGGAAGTTGGTAAACACGCGCAGGTATTGCTCCACTTCTTGATTAACCCGCTCAGTTTGTCCGTCGGTCTGTGGATGATAGGCTGTGGACGCGTTGGATGTAATCCCGAGGAGTTTGAATAGGTCTCGCATGAAGTTCCTTACAAATTGCGTTCCGCGGTCACTGATAACCACTTTGGGTATTCCGTAGTCCTTCCACACGTGATCGCGATAAATCCGAGCAATGCCTTCGCCACTAATGTGTTCTGTGCAGGGCAACACGCGGATGCCTTTGCCTAGTCGGTCGACCACCACGACGATAGAATCAAAACCATTGGAGGGGGGAAGTTTGGTGATGAGATCAATGGAGATATTTTGCCAGATTCGTTCTGGCACCGCGTTCGGATGTAACGGTCCTCTAGGTTTTGCAGGAAAAGTCTTCGTGCACTGACAAGTAGGGCATGGAGCCACGTATTTCTTGGCGTCTTGGAGAAGTGTTGGCCAATAATAGTTGCGGGATATGAGTTCGGCCGTTCGATACTGTCCGGGATATCCCAATAGGTAGTCGTCGTGGTGAGCTCTCAGAATTTTGTGGCACAGGGATTGATCCTCCGGCACGTATACGGCTCCGTCCTTGGTCAAATAATCACCGTGTTTGACCCACCCTTCCAGTTCCTCCCTGTATTCCCATAATCCCGTCACTTTCTCCTCCCATTTCCCTTTCTTCCCCTTGATTTCTTCCATAAATCGATCCCCTGGGGTATCGTCGAGGACAGCGGGCATAGCTCACAGAAATTCCTCTTTTGACACCCCTCCTCCATCCCCTTGGAACAATGATTTTGGCAGCAGGGTAATCCCGGCGTTATCATTTTCCCTTGCCTGTTCAATTTCTTGGTCGTAGTGAAATATTCCAGGTTCTTGTGGTCAGTCCAGATTTCGAAAGGTATTTTGCTGCCTTGGAGATAATGCCGCCACTCGTAGAGACATCGCATGATCGCCAGCATTTCCTTGTCGTGGATATCGTAATTCCGTTCCGTGTTGTTGAGGGATTTGGATAAAAAAGCGATGGGAACCCAAACACCAGCTTGTTCTTGAGACAGAACTTCCCCCGTTGCGAAATCCGAGGTGTCTGCCTCAACCCTCCATTCCCCGTGGTCGGTCGGAAAGTGCAGGACTGGTTCCGAAGTAACCAGATCGATGAGTTTCCGAAACGCGCTGTGTTCCTCGGCTCCCCATCTCCACTGCGTATCCTTTCGGGTTAATCGCGTAAGAGGCTTCGCGTAGTGTCCGAAGTCCTGGATAAACCGACAGTAGAAGTTCAGAAAATCCAAAAAACTTTGGACGTCCTTGATTGTTTTGGGCGTCGCCCATCCCCGCACCCCTGCTACTTTCACCGGATCCATCTGTATCTTCCCGTTCCCCACAATAACCCCCAAGTATTCCACTTCCTGCTTCTCGAATTCGCACTTCTCTGGCTTGAGATACAAGTCATGGGATTTGAGGATCGCAAGTACTTCCGACACGGTGCTGTGATGTTCCTCCAGGGTTTCGGAATAGATGAGGATGTCGTCAAGATAAACGATGACCCTTCCCTCCGCGATCTGCCTTTCGAAAATCTCGTTCATCATGGATTGAAATGTGGCCGGCGAGTTCGTCAGCCTGAAAAACATTACCAAGGGTTCCCATAATTCCCGGTTGGTGATGAACGCGGCTTTCTCCTCATCTCCTCCCTTGATGCGAATGTTATTGTATCCCCATCACACGTCAAGTTTGGTGAACCAGGTTGCCTTGCGCAGCATATGCATGATTTCCGAGATAAGGGGAATGGGATACCGGTTCTTCACGGTTATAGCATTGAGTTTTCGGTAGTCCTGGACGGGTCGAATTTTCCCATCCTTCTTCTTGACGAAGAAGAAGGGTGACGCGAATGGAGATTTGGAAGGTCGAATACGACCAGTCTCCAAATGTTCTTTGATGAAGGCATCCAGCTCCTTCTGCTCGGGGACAGAGAGTGGGATAGTCCGTCCTCGTACAGGTTCCGAGCCAGGTTTCAACTCGATGGCATGGTCCCACTTCTTTCGAGCCAGGAGTTTATCGAAGTCTTGTTTCTCGAAGACCGATCAATAATCCCGTAAGTAGTGTTCCGGGACTGCCTCCTCCAGCGTCTGCTCCCCTTTGGCTTCGTGCACGGCAGCCACTAACTTCGTAGCCACACTCCCCATCGCTCGGATCTGTTCTGCATCCCGATGAAACGGTGCACCTAAGTATGGCCGTGCCTAGGACTGACCGAGATGCTGCTATGAAACAGACACCAAAACCAACCAACACACACACACCAACAACACAACCAATACGAAGTGCTAACAAGTAAGTTCGGGTCATCCTGAAGTATACAGGTAAGATTGAACTCCTCGAGGGGCGTTGGGACAGAGATCAACTCAAAGACGTTCGAATAGAACTGTCCTAGGAGCTTCCAGGAGTTGCAAACTACCAAACTTGGGGTTCCCGGGCCACGGAATGTTGGGGTGGGAGAGAGATAAAGTGTCCTAGGACTGCCAACAATGGGGCCTAGGGGTCTGGGAACTCCGACCACCCTGCTAAACGGGGTTGATTCCAAGAGTTATCTACGACCAGCCTGCTAAACGGGGCTGATTCCAATGGCTCGTTCGATACACGACCAACCTGCTAAACGGGGTTGATTCCAATGCCTGACCTTGCCACTTAACAAGGGACCTTTGAGTACAAACTGGTGCAGCAGGACCACAACACAGTAGGGGGCTTAGATGACCTTAAAGCACTAAAGCAGCCAACGATTGAACTTCCTCGGACCACCAACAAAGGTGTCCTAGGGGGGTCTGTGAATTCCGACCAACCTGCTAAACGGGGTTGATTCCAATAGATGACCTTGCCACTTAACAAGGAACCTTTGATACAAACTGCTGCAGCAAGGCCACAGACAGTAGGGGCTTAGATGACCTTAAAGCGCAAATGTAGCCAACACTCAAACTTCCTGTTAATGGATCTACACAAGAGGATAGGTTTTTATAAACAAATCTCCGCGCTGATACAGAGAACACAAGGCCCTTGGACAAGCAAATGCTGTTGGCAACCGCCTAGGCAAGTACTGGGGCACGAATGAACTGCTGTAGGGCGTGTTCTACATGGTCTTTTATAGTAAATAGAGAGGTACATGACAGAGTGGAACTGAGTAATGAGAAATACGATGAGATAAGAGAAACAGACAGTCTGGGCGGGATAGGAAGGGTATACGCGGCGAGCCGCTCTAGTTTTGGGTGTCCTCGGCACCTAGTAGTAATATCCTTTGACTCCTAGGGCCTATATTGGGTATATTTCAAATGCCCTCGGACTGGCCGAACCTATTCGTGTTCGTCCCGGCTCCTCGGACACTTGCATCCTGCCCTGGCATGGTTGCTAATCCATCCCATTTGTCCAGCTTAGTGAGTAAGCCACGGAGTACCACTGCCGGCCGTCTACGTCCTCGACGGCTCAGCCTCAACATTTCAGCCTGCTGTGATCGATCATCCACCGATCACTTTGGTCTAGTTTGGTTTCTTGGGACGTGTCGCGCCTGTCACATGTTCTGATCATTCCGGAATCCACCGGAATTGTGTCCATGAAACGACCTAGAGTGGTCCCGGGACATCCTCGATGGACTCCTAGGACATCTAAGTGTTCTTGTTGTAAGCGTGTGAGCGGTCAGTGGACACCCGCAAGGGCTCCTCAGACGTCAACAATGTCTCTTATTGCCCATATGAGCGGTCCAGGGGCACCCACAAAGGTCCTCGGGACATCATAAGTATCCTATTCAACATAGTCCTCGGACTGTAGTAAGTCCTCGAACATGATCATGTCCGGTCAAAGTCCTTGTCCTTGGACGATGACTTATAGTTCCTAGGACTGGTCCCATCCAGCTGTCTGTGTCTAACTTGGTACTTAATCTTTGTCTAGGCTTTTGGTTTAACCTCCTTGGTAATACCTAGCTCTTTGTAGTGTAACCCGCCCCTAGGTATAGGTTGTGGGCTACATCTAACAAACTTCCTAATACCCCTCGGACTACTATGCCGACCCCCATGGAATGGGACCAAGCCGTAGTATGCCCAGGATAACATTAAGGTTCTCTCAGCATCATTGATATATGACCAGCAGCTTCGGAGCTCAGCTCTGATCCTAATTGTATAGCACCGGGCAAGGTAGCCCTAGGACTCAGAATAGTCCTAGGACTTGCAAAATAGCGGGATTTCACGGTTAGCGCCAGACGTGCCATATCACCGATGCGGCAATGCCTCTTCCGACACAGGAAGGATAACCAAATAATGCAAGCTGGAATACTTGAAAGATATGCAGAAAGTACTTACAATAACTTCTGCATATCTGTGGGCCCAGGGTGGAGAAAGCATTCAAAAGACACTGCAAAGATATTCTAATCTAAGAATATCTTCTGAATGCCTTCAGCATCTTTTGAATAATTTCAAGGCCAAGAAATGCGAAAGTTATTGTAAATACTTTCCCAATATCTTTTCCCTATTTTGCCCTGGGTTATCTGGTTATCCTCCCCGTGCGAGTAGATCTTGGTCACGAAGATTTGGTCCACCGATTCTATTTCCTCTGCGTCCTCTTCCTCCCACTCTTCCCACAGGTGTTTTCGCTTGCACTCGGGCGGGCATCGAGAAAAGGTTATTTCTCCCTTCTGCCAGTCAATGTCAGGATTATGCCGTTTCAACCAGTTAAACCCGATGATCACGTCGCTCTTGCCCGTGTCCGTGACCGCGAAGGGAAATATCTCCGTATGGTCCTTGATCCGCAGGCAAAATCAAACGACGTGGGTGATCCGACCCCCTTTGTTAGCGGTTCCGTTGGCATTATAGACTGGTACTGCTAGAGGCAAGGGCTCCATTTCCAGTCTGTTTTCCTCCACTAGCTTGGCGTTGATGAACCCATTGGTGGCCCCGCTGTCGATTAATCCCGCGACCGTAAAGCCCTTGAGGTTGGAAAGATCTTCCAGTACCAGGGGTACCATCATCAAGCTACCCCGTACGCTCTGCGCAGATCGTATGAACTGCGGTGCTTCGCGCAAACTCTCCAGTGCGTCTAAGGCCTCAGGAGGGTATGTAGCGAGTAGGTGTTGAATAAGGGCAGTGGTGGCCTCCGTTCGGCATTGAGGATGGGCCCACCCCCTAAGGACCCTATAGGCGTCCTGCGGTCTCTCTCGCATGTGCTCCAGGGCTCAGATCGCACTACCTTCAGGGAGTCGGTGCCATTCCGCTTTCTCCATCTGAGGCTTCCTCTTTCTCTTTCGAAGGGAGCCACGTGGGTTGGGCCCGGAGCTCCTCTCCTTCTCTCCCTCCTTCTCTTCGTCGCTTGCGGTTTGTTCAGACTCGGTGTCATCCTCGGGATTTTCAAATACGGCCAGTACTTCAAATCAATTGGCAGGGGAGACGGGTACACGCGAGTCAGGTATGGGTATAGATCGGCAGGACACAGCTTTCACTCCTGATCGTCGACAAAATCCCCCAGGGTTTCCTTCAACAAGTTGGTCATCATGGCGCGGAACTGCAGGTTCTTGGCCATGACTTCGGGGCAGTTACACGTGATGTGCCCTTCTTTGTTGCAATGATAACAGACCGGCTTGCCGTTGCAAAAGCTGGGCCCGCGCGCCGTAGTCCTGTCGATGTCCATCGGCACCGTCACGGGGCTGGAGGTGGAGGCCACAGTGCTCGAACCAGGATTACTGGTTGTGGTGTTGGGGTCGCCTCCGGAGTTCCCATGCCATTCGCTGCGGCGAGGGGTCCCGGTGTTACCACTGGTATTACCAGCGGGATTATGGGTACAATTGGTGGACAGCGGGGAGTGGGTGGCATGGTCACGCAACAAGTACTGCATGGCCTGATAGGCCCATTTAAGGCCGTCGTGTTTAATGACAGCCTTCTTCCAGTAGTCATAGGTCTTGGGCATTACTTCTTGTTTGTAGACCGATTCCACTAGCGGCAGTTGAATCCCACGCTTCAGGATATGGATGAGGGTGGTGTCGTCAAATCCCGCCGTCTTGTTGAGTGAGTCCAGGACAGTGAAGTAGGCGGTAGCCGTGGTCTTCTCCTGGCGCAATGACTCCATCTTGGACTGCGCGATTTCGACCTGTGCCCCCCCCTTGAAGTCCTGAACGACAGCTTCTTCGAACTCCTTCCAGGTCTTGTAGGCCCCCGTGCCGTCCCCTTTACGCATGGCTTGCACGGCATTGTTGGCCCAGGTGGCGGCGGCCCCGTCCTTCATGTAGGAAAGGCAATAGGTGATCTTCGCGATATCACTGTTGTACGCTGTGTTGCCTTGGAAATTAAGCCAGCAGTCAGCGAGGAGTTGGTCCACCTTCTCGGGATTGCCACTGAACACATTCGGGGCGGCCACTCGAGGTTGTTTTGTGTTCACCCGCACTTCCCGTACCTGGGCAGTGCCTCCGATAGGAGCTTCTGCCTGGCGCATCTCTCTAATCTTGTCTCTCGCTTCTTTCATCACCTCCAAGGCAGTCGCTACCATCCCGGTGATGGTGCTCCTGTCCTCCTCCATATGAGCCATGCTCTTCTGCAACTCCGTCACGGTCCCCTGTAATCCCGTAACCATGGTCTCCAAGGTAGTGCCGGAAGTGTTGATTTTCCACAACTCTTCGGCCATACTCTCCGCATCGTCGAGAGATTTGTTGAAGAGATATCGGGTTCTGTTGTCTGGCCCGTGGGCGATGAACTCTTCAAATTCCACCGGGTTTACGCGTGGCATCTTGTCTAGTCGAGTAGTCGTTTGGGAGATACTATTCTTTTGTCAGCACAGCAGCTTGTCGGGTTCTCGAAATGCGACTGAGGCGACTGGACGAGGGAAAAGCAGAGTGAAGGGGACAAGCAGACAAGCAGCTGGAGTATAGACCAGAATAGTACAGGGTTTATATACAAACACCAAGGGATTTATAGGGGACTAGGGGGTTTGGTGTCTGTGGTAACAGGACACATAGGGTTAATGCGCAATATTAATACTGATTGTTGTTCCTACAATCGGGATGTGGAGGGATTGAGTCCGGAATAACGGAGTTGAACCCCGGGATATCGGAAAAGAATTCCGGATCATGACACCCTCATTCAGAAAACCGACCCCAGGACGCAGGAAGTCACAGTGAGTTGTCCCTTGCGCAGTTGGCCTTGATCTTATCGCATCCCAGCACGGCAAACCAGACAACAGGTGGCCCTACGAACACAAAGGCGTCCTGGCTGTGGTCAGTTGTTTCTTCAAAGGACCTAACTCTATTGCGGAACGCGTGGAGTTGATGTTTGTCCGCAATGCTGCCGGCAATCTTGAAGCGTCTCAATCAATGGTCGTGCTTGCCTGCACCGGCATGAGTTTATATCGGTCTTACTGTTCAGTCTCGAGACGCTGACTGCATGTATATCAGATCTTTAGCACCCTTGATGACTACTCCACCGGTGAGCACAAGCCAAGTGATTTCGAGGGCAGCCGGGTTCAAGATGTCTACAAAGTTCACATCATGATCTTGCAGAAGCTGGAAGCCAAGCACCCGGAGCAGTATTATACATTGATGGAGGACATCTTCCTTCAACGTTGCTTCGTACGTTCCTCTTCCATCTTTTCTCCCGGACTAGCAACTGAACCTTATATCAGACGCGGGTCATCCTTTGCGAAGGGCACGAAAGCATCACTTACCCTTGTGCAGCAGGACGCCCTCTTGATGCTTGACTGGTCCGACTAATAATCTTCTCACAACCCCTCTACGACTCGTTCCGATTCCCGACGCTGCAACGTGGTCTTACTTTCGTTCTTTAATGTGTTTATAATTTATAGCACAACATTACTTACCTCCTCCTACTGTATACCCACCGTTATAATGCATCATAGTTGTTCTTGTAATCTGGCGTGAAAATGGCAACTGGAAGTCGCATAATGCACTAATAATGACCTGAAAATCCGGCGGTCACCACGCATAATGGACCACAATTGCGGATAATTGGTTTCAATAAAAGGGGGCATAAATAATCTGACAAAACTTGACAACGGTGGACAATCTGACAATTATGCCCAATTACTAACAGTTGTAGGCAAATGGGACTTTCGGGTTTTCCTGATGTACGTGCCCACGGCTCACTGCCTCCAGTTCATCGTCTACTGTACCTTTGTCACCAATCTACATTTTCTAATAGTACTACGGTCTCTTTATTTCTGTCTCTTTATGGATTTGAATTTCGCTAGATATGTATTAGAACATTCTGTATTCTGTACCCTGCCCCTCCTGAATTCGATGTATTATTTGTGGACACAGAAATCGGCTCGAGATGAAAGTGTGTTCATCACATGTGCACTTTCCCTTTTGCCTCAGTGTCGGGAAAACGTGCCGAAGCAGATAAGATGTGATAAGGCCTGATCAGGCCATTAGGACCGGCCCATCTTATCATGACCTGATAAGATGAAAGAGTCAGATCAGACGGGGCTAGGATGATAAGGATCCGACATCAGATAAGGTCAGATAAGTTAGTAAGGGTCTTATTAGGAGTGATATTACACGGTTAAGAAATAACGGTAATTTATGAAGTATATTGAAAAAGGTATTCAAATTATTTTATATCTTATATTTTATAAACCATAGTTATTATATTTATCTTTGATAATTAGGAATTGCAAACGGGAGATTTCTGAAGGAGTCGAACCCGCGACCTTCGCAATACCATATTAAATGTCAGAGAGTGTAAAGTAACCACTGCACCAGGCAACCCTTTATAAAGGGTGCCCACCAGCCATCAGATCAACATATACAGTGCTTTGCCTGTCCTCCTCCCACCAAAGAATTGGAATGAAAATTGCAAGAAAATCATTCACATCGCAACTGTGTCTAAACTATCTACGACTTTCTGGTGCTTCTACGTGTGGCGACACCATCCTTCTTAGCTGCTCCTCCACCATGAGCCCCAGCCCCCGTGTTGCGATTACCTCGAGCTCGTCCAGCAGAAGCATCAATTTGCGCTGCCACTTCCACCTGTTCTCGCACCTCTTCGGCGACAGGAATCTCGGCAGGGGGGGGTAGAAATCTCGGTGGGAGGAGTGATGTTACCGGCGGTGGCACCACCATCAATAGGAGCATTGGTATCGTCGAGATCAGATGTTGGGTCGGTGCCAAGCTCGAATCGCCTTATGGCATCGACTATAGCTTCCTCAGCTTTGCTGTCTAGATTATCATCATCGTCGCCCTCTGGCAAAGGCATATCAACGCTGGCAAAAACAAAAGTGTGGACCTTTTTGAAGATCTTCTTGCGCGAGGTGGCGATGACAGGTGAGGAGTTTGTGGTATGCCCGGTAATCTGCTTCCCAGTCGGTCCCGGAGATGGAACCAGTAGCCGCCCATTCCGTATCGGGCGACAAGACAAAGCGGGTCTGATTTTCTTCAGTGAATGATGTAATATATCATAACAGTAGACGCACAAGAATTCCGGCTGCAGCCATCAATGATTCCATTACCCCCCTTAAACGCATCTTCATCCCGTTAGAATTAGACGCCGGCTTTTTACCGGGGACGAGGCTCTTGGGGCCGAAGTACATCAGTCGGTGGACCTGCTTAATTGTCAGTCTCAGAAAATCCTGAGATTAGTACCAGACACACCTTCATAAATATTGGGCCAGTAAACAACTCATTCATGTTCTGTGTGATGCCGGGGAACAAGACAGGAGCGTAGAGGGTGGCCTTTCTTTCATTTGGGAATTGAAGGAGTCCTTTGAGAGCCGGATTATTGCGGTGGTCGGCGTCGGCCATGGTAAGGATGTCGGAGTCGATGTCGAGGCCTTTCAGAATAACCGGAAGGGTCCTTTGGATGAGGCTGATGAGTGTTGAGCGTCCATCACCATGTTCATGGACAAACTTCAGAGCGGTTAAAATTTACTGTGGTACAAGGAAAGAGGGTCACACACGTCCTTAGCAAAGTTTGCATACGTCTGCGCATCCAAAAGAGAGTGAAACTTTTCCGGGATTTCTTCGTAAAGTGCAACGGTGATGGTGTCTCGGTATGCCGCATCATCGGAGAATGAGTCTTCGCGCCTCCCCAAGACCAAAGGCTGGGGCGGTTTCGGACGGAACATAGTAGTGTCTATAAACAGGGCTCGCGTGAATAGGAACTTTTTAGCAAGCGTAACAGCGTGTAGTTTGTACCCCAACACATCCTGCTCGGCACCCTTGCAATGTTTTTTGGATGAATTGGCTAAAAGGTCGCTGTTTGTCTTCTGCAGCTTCCGGTTCTCAGTCAGAAGCTTCGTCACGGAGAGCTGCGAAGATTTCAAGGCCTAACAGTGCATTCAACGAGGACATCTGGACCAAAATTTGAAAACTCAAGACTTACCTCCAAGAGTTCATCCCGTGAAGCATTACTATTGATTGGCTGAAGATACAGCTCACCGTCGTCAGACCCATGTTCATCTTCAGTGGGATTGGGCATGGTGTTGACAGAGCGAAGAGATGGTGGATAAAGCCACGGACCAATCAATGTCGTCAAGACGAGAGAAAAATATTTACATAAGGTCTTGAAACGGTGCTACTCCATTCATGGAGATTTCGGGGCCAATGCGGAAGATTAAAGCCTGGAATAGTAAGTCTGAACACACGCTTTCAAATGATTGCCATTCCGAACACTATTGAACTTTGCCTGACGAAACAATAGATTGGCAATCACACCGATGGCACTGACAACTCAGGGATATCTGCTGCGATCTGGTGGAGAACTGGGACGATAATTCGAGCAGCAAGTTGCGTCCTGAGCTCGGTCACCAACGCTCTGACAATTTCCTACTGAGTCCATATCAATGAACAGAAGTAAATTATTACTCACTCGACACGGCGACGGTGGTGGTCCAGACGGTTGTAAGCAGTCTGCAAGTTCCTATGCTTCGCCGCCAAAGCTTCGTACTCGCGACCGCCTTCTCGTCGGTGAGCAAGATGCGGGCCTCTTTCAGCAGGAACGGAAGACGATGCTGCCGATTGAGGCGCCTGTGGGTGCGTGAGGATGCAGATAGAATGGAAGGTGAGGTGTCCGCACCGCTGGTGATTATTCCGAGCACCAAGCCGCGGCAGCAGGAGAAGTGATGCGCCGTCACGCTGAGTGCTGGAAGGAACGTGAGCCCAGGCCGATCCCTAGGCCTACGGGCATCAGTTTGGCTTAAGGCAAGTTTGGGGAAGGTGTTAATTACCGATGCCTTGGAGGAGGAAGACCTGCCGCGATAAGGTTAGCTAGCGGAGCGTGGGTTCGCACGGAACTCGGTGAGGTGACCTTGATTCCAGTCTCGAAGCAGTAGATCCCCTTGATGTGTGCGGGGTGACGAACTCAGGGTATCCGACACGGCAAAGAGCGTGTTGAAGGTCGATTCAGCGCGATACCCTGCGTGCAGCGGCGTTATGTTACGAGTGGTGGATGGGGAAGAAATGAAGGACGCACCTGGCGGATGTACGTGCGGACGCCCGCAGAACCGAAGCCACAGAGGACGAATCAGGGCTTAAAAGTCCGGAAGTGGCGGCCGAGCGCTAGGTGCCAATCACGGTAGTCCACGACGGTGCCCGCGTCCCGCGCTCAGTGCACAGGAACGGTGGCGTGATGTCGAGTGCACCGGGGAGACTCTTGCGGTCACGCACCCACGTCGACGCATCAAAGCTGACCAGGCCCCACTGGGTGGCACGTCAATGGGCGTCAGGCGGCGGGAAGCAGCCGCGGCGCACCTTGTGGAAGTTGCACTGGTGCAGAACGAGTTGGAGCCAGCGTTGATTGTATCGAGGAAGAGTGTGTCGCATATCTCGGGCAGCTGAGCGCGATGCTCACCCACGCAGTGTCAACGTGCAGCGATACCTCCAGATGGTCCTTTAATAGTCCTTGCTGTCGCGTGAGTGTCGAGCGAGGGGTTAATAAATGAAAGCATATACGGACCTGGATCTCGGGCAAGTCATCACCTGTGCCGGAGGAGGTACTGTGCATGTTGCGGACAAGCGCGCGAGGGACGTCGGTGTTGTGGTTCGTGAGCACGGTGATGTAACGACGCCTTTCGGATGGATCCTGCACCGGGTGGGGGATAGGATGAGGTTCCTTGACCTGTGGCACTATAAAATATATAAAAGAACACGGTGTGCAGGAGAAAAGGCCATAGCGGAACTGGAGTAAGGCAGGAGCTATGTACCGCAATAAACGAACCCACGGGGAGCGTGGCGTCGCATCGACGAAGGGCTCGCATATTGGGTACATGAGAAAGGGGTGGTACGTAGGTGACTAACCATGCCAACAAACAGGCCCTCGGGGAGCTCGGAGGAACATCGACGAAGGACCTATTGGATGGTGGGATAGTGGGAGGATGGAGCAGGGAGGGGTATGCATAAAAAATATGACAAGGCGGCTCACCTGGTGTGGAAAAGATTACTGGTCACATGGATAGAACGGGCTGACAGAGTGCACTTGCGGCACTCCAGCGTGGGCGTGTCCGTGGATCCCTCCAAGTTTTCGACGCGACGTGGTTGACGGTGAGCGGGAGGAGACAAATTGTTTGTCCATGTTGATACCGACGCGCACATGTGACGAAAGTCAACCGAATTCACCGTCAACTTGAATACCAGCTCTGCCCCTTACCACTACAGGCTCCTCGCGACATCGATACGATTATTGCCTGGCTTCTGTCAATAATGGCACCCCCAAAAGGCACTGGAAAGAAGATCTCATGCCGCCACTGTGGTAGTGGCTTTCTCCCCAAAGGAATCAATAGACATGAGTCTGCCTGTGTGGCTGGGAAGGCGATAGAAGAAAAAAACACGCAATTTATCAAGCGATTGCAGGCAGAGAAACGTAAGTTCACCAGAACTCACGGGATAGCCCATTCGAAATTCGCTGCAGGTCAAGCTGAAGCGGCGGAACTTCTCGAAGGCCAAGGAGGTAAAGAGCACCTTATAATGTAATACGAGTTGAACCCATTCTTTTACAGTCCGCACCGAATTAACCAAGTCCTCGCTGCCAGTGCGTATACCGGAGCGAATTATTATTCCGGGTATCAATACTTCATTCTTGGTGCATATGCGAAATTTACGAGACCTAGATTATCTCGATCACAACCCAGAAAATCCTGGTTGTGGGGAGGATCCTGCATCTGATGAATATGGGCTTGACACTGAACAACCGGTGCCAGGTCCAATGCCACCAGAAGAGGTCAAGCGCATATTCCATCCACATAGCAAACAATCACCTACCTTCCAATCCTTGAATGAATATGTGGCATCAAGCATGGCAGAACAACCTGCACCTGTCGATGATCAACCCTGGAGAGCATTTCGATCTCAGTTGGATTTTGAGGTGGCGGAATTCTGCGAGAATAACATGTTGAACAAGGATTCAACCGAGACCTTGATCTCCCTTATCCGTCGCTGTGGATCTAATCCGACCGAGTTCACGCTAGCAAATCAACGTGAATTAGATCAGATTTGGGAATTGGCTTCCCATAAATGCACCGCAGTAAGTTATTCCAACCGCAGCTCACAGTCATTCATTTTTTCCCTTTTAGTTCCAGAAGGGGCTTATCACAGTTCGATACAAGAATGAAGACAAGGAATTTGATACGTACACTCGGCCTTTATGGGACTGGGTACTCAGTCTTGTCCAAGACACCCGTCTTGCATCTTGTTTTGTTTGGGACTCGGAGAAAGCCTACAAATTTAACGGTGAATCCTATATCCGATTTTATCATGAACCATGGACTGCGGATGCATTCTGGGCGGCCCAGGTCAGTATTGAGTGTTTTTCATGCACAAATCATCCCTTACTGATTTTAACAGTCGGCACTCCCCAATGATCCAGCCGCGAAACCAGTGTGCCTTTCTGTGTATGCAGATAAGTCAAAACTCTCGTCTTTCGGTACCCAAAAGGCGTATCCCGTGGTGGTTCGACTTACCAACATTCCGAATGGGATTCGAAATGGTGTTCGGTTCGGCGGCGGCCAGGTGGTGGGCCATCAACCAATTGTATGTGCTATTTCCCCACTGTGATCGTCCCACTCACCATTTCTATACAGGTGCCAGACGACCCACAGGAGAATGGCAAACCAGCATTCAGCAATTTCAAAAATATTGTATGGCACACTGCCTTTTACAAGCTACTAGAGTCTCTTGTAGACCCATCCAAAGTCGGAAATTGGACGGTGTGTGGAGATGACATTACTCGTTGGCTGTGGCCGAAAATCCTGATCTTAGCTGCAGACTACGAAGAGGCGTGAGGCATTCAATCCTCTGTCAATTCATTGCTAATGGTGAGCATAGATGTGTAATGTCTCTCATTCGTGGCTTGCAAGGACTCTACCCGTGTCCTATATGCTTTGTGCCGTGGAATGAACAGTCTGATCTTTCCACGGAACATCCACTGCGTACGGGCCTCGGATCTCAACTTATTGTCGAAGAAGCTAGAGTGAAGAGGACTGCACTCGAACGAGAGGAAATTCTAAAGGATAATGGATTGCGAGATGTCGATGTGCGTCAATTTCTTGATTTGTCCTTACGTTGGGGCTAATAATTACTAGAATGTGTTCTGGAAAATCGGAAATACTGACCCTCACGAGGCGATCTCTTATGACCCACTGCATGCGGATGATGGTGGCTTTTGGGGCGACCACCTTTTCGGTCAGCTCAAGGCGCGAGTTACAGAATTGGGACGCGCAGCAATTGTGAAGATAGATGCACAGTACGTATTTTCTTCTTCGTTGGCCCCGCAGTTTTGTCTCATGAGCGTCATAAGGATGGCCAAGTTTCCGCGTTGGAGAGGGTTAAACCATTTTGAAGCAGTTATGAACACCTCCTTTAACGATGGTTCAAAACATGAAGATATTGCAAAGACCATGCTTTTTGTGGCTCATAATGTTCTGGTGGATGATGCAGGTCTTCTTCTTCTCAAAGCCCTTCGAAGCTCCCTGGAAATGCGCACCTCCATTGGTTTCGGAGTGCACACCTCAGCAACCATCGCTGCTGGGCGCCGGGAAGTTCTGACTCTTGATGCAGTAATGAAGGTATGGCTCGGCTAGGAAGCCTACTGAACACTGACTTCTCTTCTTTCCTCCAGGAATATATCACTTCTTGCGAAGGAACAGACCATGGCGAGAAGAATTGGAATTTTCCAAAGTTCCATGCTCGCCGTCATGTTTTCGACGACATCGAAAAGAAGGGAGCCAGCCGAAATTTCGGAACAAAAACCAGCGAATCCATGCACCGTGCAATCCGACAAACCTATCATCACTTGATGAATTTCAAAAATGTGACTCCGCAGGTCAGTTGGATTTTTTGTGCTTGTTTCAAGGCTGAAATTAAATACTCAGTTGGTCAAACACGATCATCGCCGCACCGTTGCTACATTTATCCGGGATCAGATTGATGCCCATGACGAAGACACAGAAGAGAGTCCAGAAGATCTGGAATCGTTATTGTCCAATGTTGATATTGGGTCCAAACTCAAGCCGGTTTCGTTCTCGAGCCTAGAACAAAGCATGTCCCATGACCACGCCTTCGACCGATTCCGTGTCAAGTTCGGGGATTTCATCTCAGACTTTCTACCAGCCCATGGCTATAACTTACCCAATGGAAAGCGATTGAGATTTGACGGCCACGAAGAGGCATGTTGGTTTCTTGGCAAGAATCTGTATTAACCATTAATTCTCTAGATCACACCTTTTCAATTCCTCAAGGTTCATTATGAGTCCCTCAGCACCTGGACCTCCACAGCAGACTATCTGCGGTGCAATCCGAAATTCCACGGCCACCCACGCTATGATGGCGTGTGGTCAAAACAGCAAATAAACTGTTCTTTGCCCAACTCATTTCCCTATTCTCCTGCATGGTTGAGGACAAGTCGCATGCTATCGCACTGGTCTTACCTTTGGATGCCCCCACTGGGCGTTTGAGCAGAAAGGACAAGGTGTTGCGGTTTCACCGGGTTCACGCACAGCCCAGGAAGAACTCCGAGTTTATTTCCGTCCATTCCATCATTCGCGGGGCACTGCTTGCACCGGACTCTGACAAACCAGACGAGTACATTGTGGTGGACATTTTGGACGGTGATATATCTCTTCGCATGAAGGATCTGTACCCGGATCGTCATGGAGCGTAACACAAAAATGTAGATTGTTATGTGAAACCAAATCGCTGAAGCAACCTACAGTCGCCTTCCACGAAAGCACCTGAGTACCAGAAGTGCTTTGCGTCCAGTGCGTGCGTGAATCAAATGGCAAGAGGAACAACTTAAGAGTGTGCATAGAGTTGCCTGGTTATCTGGCGCGCGGTGCATGCGAGCTTGCATGGAGGACTGAGGTGGTAGATTTAATGGCAGGTAGTGCCCTCTAGATGAGCCTGCGTAGATGCGCAGCCGCACACGCAGCGTAAAGTGCGAATTCGCACCCGCGGGGCGTTTGCAGCTTCCAGAACTTTTCAGTGAGAGCCAACGGCGTGCGAGGTATTATCGAGGAGGGGAGAGCCAGAGTCGTAGTTGACTCTGGTACAGAACATCACCCGAGGCGCAGGAAGGTGCTGCAGCGACGCGGCGACGCGGGCAGAGGGAGACATCCATGAGCGTGGATTATCATGCCAGATGATGTCAGCTGGCAGCCGGATAACTTCCGGATAAGGTTGCCGGCCGTCTTATCTGGACCTGATCACCACCTGATAAGGCCGGCATCTGATAAGGCTATTTTTATTTTTCCGACATGGTACACCCTTGGAAGGCCTTGCGCCAGATAATCCTCACTTTACAGGGTGGTACAAACCTTGATTAGCCTTGCAATGCCTTGCGGCCCTTGGAAGCGTCTCGGATGCCCCTTGACAAGCTCTGATATTTTTGATGCGCGCCACGAGCGCGCTGGGATTTTTTGGACAAATTTAGCCCGTGATTTGATCACGTGAGGCTTCCGAAAAGGTAACTTACCAGGTAAATTACATTGGTTGCAGGCCCCGGAAATTTTGGGTGGTAGATTACCTAGTTTGTGGTACCCCCCGGAGTTTCTTCCGCAACCCTATCCTTCCTTCCTCCTCGTTGCGGCTTTCTGTTGGACGACGATGTCCACGACGATGACTGCGACGAGCAAATCCACCGCGCGCGCCCCCCCCTTCTCCACGGCGGCCTCGACGTCGACCCTCAACACCAATATTAATACTAGTACTGACACCCTCTCTGGCTACAAATACGGCGACGACGCGGGTGCGCTTCGACGCGGAGTGCGTGCTCATCGATCATCCCGGACGTGCCGTTCGCGGGCTCGAAGCGCCCGCGGATGCTCACGAAGAGCTACTCGCTGCCCCTGTGGCGCAAGCAGGCCGCTGGCCCCAGGGCCCAGCGCGAGGAGGAGCAGGAGCACGTCGTGCTCAAGGTCGCACTCCCGAGGTGCGTTGGTGCTTCCTTTCCGTTCCTTCGCTGCTCTCTCCTCCCTGCTCTTCGTCTGCCTGGACTCCACTTGGCTTCATTTCATTCATTTCGTTTCGCTGTCCATTTGGCTCCTTGCCTCGGCGTATACTTTTAATTTCATTTCCTCCCAGTTCCTCCCTGTCCTGTCCTGCCCTCCCTCATCCCTCTATCCCCCCACCCTCACGCGAGCGGAGCGCGCCGCGTCGTCATCCCGCGAAAGTGGCGCCATCCCCATCGCACGTGTTCGACACCATTCACCCATCCCCATGCCACGCACCGCATTGCGGGGTCGTCTCCCCTCGTTTCTTTGGTCCCGACTCCTTGCTGACTCTTCTATATTTTCAGGTTGAGCTAGAGTTCGAAGTGAAATAATCTTATTTTAGGACGAGTCACGCCTCTCGCTACCACAATGTCCAACGCTCAAGCATCCTCCGGCACCCCGCGTGCGCACGCAGCAAATCGCGAAGTGGCCTGGGGAAATACCTCCGGGACGGTGACCTCGGTCGCCTCGCAGAATTCGGGCAGCGCCGGGCCGAGCTCCCACCCGCCGCCGCCGCCGCCGATGAGGCCGCGCTCCTTTGCGCCGCCACCTCGGCACTAATGCCGACCGCTACGCGGAGCCGGAGCATGTGCTGGACGTGGATATTGCAGTGCCCTCGGGCGGTAGCGCATCGTGGACGCGTCAGAGAAGCGCTCGAGCGGGCGAAGGATGCTGCAGGCGATTTGGGGTGCGTTTGCCTTCACAATCCGGTCTCGTTTCAATGGATGGATGGATGAATGAATGCGCGGGCAAATCTGAAGACGTGCTTTCGCGGCAAATCCGAGAAACTACGCAGTAACGCAAGCCCGTCGGCGTGCCCGGGCAGCGCGAGCGCAAGCCCGCCCCCTCCTACGCCGAGGCCCCGCCCCTGCTCCTCCCCGACGGCTCGCTCCTCCCACCGAAAGATCCAAAGAACGATGCAAGATTTTCTGAACGATTTCTTGGGCTGACGCAGCGCGCCGTTTCGATCGATTACGCTCCGTGTTTTTGCCTGGTTGGACAGACTTTCCGTCCGTTCGCTTTGTTGGGAATATGACGGTGTTGAGAGTACGGTGCTGAGAGTACGATGTATGTACGTATTGTAAACACCCTTCGCTTCCGTATTTACTCTGAGTTTGCTAAAATTTAAATTTGCATGCAGTATTGAATGTATCGTTTACAAGACAATGCAATGTGTACTGCCAGAGCTATGTTCTCCGCGCCGCCCGTCCGAATTCCCCTCGACTGTCCTCATCCAAGACCAGGCTTCCCCGCAATTTCCCCATTTCACACATTGCAGCTTCAGCTCTGCCGGGGTATACAGAGCGATTATACTCGCGGTATCAAATAAACGTTTTCACTCTCTTGCCCAGATTGACCCTGCTCGTAGGTTCACGTACAGCTGCACTTTCGAGCCTTCCTTCCAAGCCCGCAGGCGAGCATTCCTCAGCGTTCATGTGCAACGCAGCTCCAACAGTTTCGTGGGAGACGCCTCGTCAAAGCCTAGCTCTGGAGCTTTGACACGTCCTTTGTTTTGCATTGGATTACTAGTCCCCCTGCGCGCAATCATTCCTGTCTTTCTCTTTTCTGGCCGGGACACCTCGGGCTAGCGGACGCGATGTTACTTCCCTCGGTCTAACGGACGTGATGTTAGTTCCCTCGGGGTGTTCATCGCTGAGAGGCGTTACGACGGCCCTGGTTACCTGGTACGCTTTCTGAATTCATATGCTGCTGGTCATCTCGTCCGACACGCTGGCGCATGTCAATTTTTTGTCCACGACGACTCGCCCGAATTCGCCATGTTTGACCGCAAGGTAGCAAGAGCCGTGGGATGGGCGAGGAGACGCACGGCGAGCTCGGACAGTATTTACTGATCCACATCTCGGGGCTCTCGTTCGTCATGCCGCGCGCTGAGTATTAGCGTTGACGGTGCCGGCACACCAGGAAATATAGCACGGGAAATAATAGGGGAAGTCGACTCGAATCTGCTCGAATGCTTAAAGCCCATTGTGTAACAGATCCATCATCAAGTCCGAGGCCACACGGTTAGTCAGGAAACTGCAACCGTGTACAAATATATTAATTGCTCTTGACTGCACGGATCCTCCTCTGTCGGACACGATTCCGGGGAAGGCTCGGCCTGCAAGCCCTCGGAGATTTATATTAAGAATCTTGACGCTCTAGGGTCTGCCACATAATATCGTGCCACGTCGGCAAGCAAGTGGAACGCTGCGTGCGTTGTAATATGAGCCGCGGTAGCAGTGGAGACAATTGGGAGACAAAGAATATTCCCATTTGGCGCCCGAGCTGATTTAGCGCGCCTATGTATTACACGACAGCCCGGGAAGATCCGGGGGTACGAATCACTGCCAGCAGGCTAATCGCTGAGCGGTTATCTGACGCTTACCACGACCATCATGCCAGACGAGGAGAAAGGTAGCGCTGTTCACACCAGCGAGCAAGGTGGGCCCTACTGGTTTCCTATGTCGTGTATGTATCCCAAGGCTTAACGCTCACAGCTCCCACTGATCCGAGCGAGGACGCTGCCGCCGCGAAGCTTTGGGCGGTGTATGTTTCCGAGGCCGAAAAATATGACAAGGCGCTGGTTGAGAGCTGGAAAAGCGACATGGAGGGAATGCTCATCTTCGTGCGTGTATTTCTCCGGAAATAGTAACTGACTCTCTCTGATGCGCTTCAATGCAGGCGGGTCTCTTCTCCGCCAGTCTCACAGCATTCATCATCGAGAGCTACAAGACTCTCATCCCAGACTCTGGAGACTCGACAGTACAGCTCCTAACACAAATTTCCCAGCAGCTCGCAGCGGCTGCGAATGGCACCACGTTTACTCCGCCGGCACCCACTGTTTTTAGCCCTCCGGCCACATCGCTTGTCTGCAACGCTCTTTGATTCATCAGTCTCGGTCTCAGTCTGACCTGTGCCCTCATCGCGACTCTATTGGAGCAGTGGGCACGCGACTTCCTCCACAGGGCAGATATGCACTCCGCTCCTGTCGTCCGTGCCCGAATCTTCGCGTATCTGTACTACGGGCTGAAGCGCTTTAACATGCACATCGTCGTGGAAATTATTCCGTTGCTCCTCCACGCATCCCTGGTCTTCTTCTTTGCCGGACTCGTTGCCTTCCTCATTCCTGTCAACATTGGCATGGCAGGATTGGCCGTGGCGCTCTTGGCGATTGTCGCGGCCGCATATTCCTTCCTCACTCTCATCCCATTGCAATATCTCGACTGTCCATACCGGACTCCATTTTCCGGCACATTGTGGCGCCTGTCGAGGCGTTGGCAAAGTCCTCTCTCCAACAGTGGTTCCTCATCCACGGAAACCATGGTCGAGGCCATGTCGTGCCGCGCGACGGAACCTTCAGCAGCACGCACATCTCGCGACTTCCAAGCACTGGCCTGGACTGTGTCATCATTAGCCGATGACACCGAGCTCGAACCTTTTGTCGAGGGAATTCCCGATATATTGTGGGGTCCCAGCAGACGGCGATACGCATACGAGCACTCTATCCAAAGACTCTTGCGTGAACCGGATTTGCATTTATTGTCGCGCATAGAAGGCCTCCTCCGCAGTTGTGACAGTGGACTGCTGTCGCCAGAGGCGTTCACACGGCGCCAAATTACATGCTACAAAGCTCTGTGGGCTATCGCGAGTCTCCAGCGTCCTGGTACCTGTCCAACCTGGCAGCCGTTGGCTATGCCCATCAACGACCACCGGATAGTTCACCGACCGGATATTGGACACTATTCCATGTCAGCCTTTGTGCTTATGGACTGGACTGTGTTTAGCAGCATAGAGGGTCGACTTGCCGAGCTATCGAACCACCTTGCTGCCTGCGAAGCAGAATACCACAATGGAGGACACGCGCCAAATTTACAGCCCATCATATCATATCTGAGATCTGCGGCGGACAGCTTGAATGTTTGCTCTCGGGGGGATCCCAATCCCGAGATTATGACCTATATCTATGGTGCGGAAGCCGACCCCCCTCCTCCTCTCTCGAACGTGATTACAGATCTTTCGCGAGTGCTTGTGAATGTGAGGACACAAACTCCCTACAGAATGCTGTTCAATTACCTTGCGAGCTCGGCTATTTTTGATTCCCCCCCATACCGATGGTATGATACTCAAACAATCATTGCTGTGGATCATAACGTTCAGTTTTCTACCTTCAAGAAGATTCTGGAACATGCACTGGACGTGGTTATTATGTACGGGGGATCGGGATCGGACAGGTTGAACGACGCAAAAAGCTGTGGCTGGAGGGACACCATCGTCCAAGTGTTGTATGCCTCGTGGACGCCAGACCAAACTTGTGAACCGACAGCTCTACCCATCGCCATACTTCATTACCTGAACAACCGGACTTCAGACAATGCCCTCTCCCAGTTTGTGTTCACACATGGCGTGAAAACGTGGTCGGCTTTTCCGATAACCCTTTCCGCCACAAGACACATTATTGACCCAGACAGACGCCAAATTAAGATTGATAAAATCCTTGCCGCACTGTGGCGTATATCATCACTCCCAATTCGCTGGAATATGAATACACCATTGACAGTTTACGACGCCGTTCTTGAAGCCGTGATCAACAGAGGCGCCTCAAACTCTTCTGTTATTGCCATGGTCAAAACGAATATTCTCGACAGCTTGGCCTGGTGGCGACCAAACGAGGAGTTTCCCCTTAATCATTGGGTGCTGTGCACGGAGACAGCACATGCCATACCCTCTAAATTCCTCGAAGGCAACGGGAGTCAGCTCAACAATGGACGCTTTTCGACATTGGATATGAATCTTATCCGAAACCGCATCATCGAAAGAAAGGTTGCCCTCCTCGCGGAGTTCATCGAGGACTGCAATTCCAACCTCGTTCGCTATAAGGCAGCTGAAACCACTTGCCACATCGGAACTGCTGCCATCCCGCGCGCAGAAATACATGCCAGCCACCAAATCCACCTCGCAAACGGCATGTACCGTGCCGCAAATTCAGACGAATCCCATGTAGAGCTTTCAGGCGCAGCCATCAGCTGCCAGATGTTTGATCTGTACGCCGGGATTCCCGATTCTCCCCAGGACCTGTTGGAGTGGTCAGGTCAGAAAGGCACGCGTGGCTGGACAATCCAGCTGCTCGAAGTCAAATCCAGGATGCTTTATCTGGATATGTGAAGTCAAGTCCCATCACTTCACCAATCTCGGTGCGCGCACAAGCGATTCTTCGAGGCATAGACCGGTTACATGCAGGGGTGGACGAAGTCGGGACCATATAGCTGAGAGATTTCCCATGTTTTGGATGTGTACTACGAGCATATCGCAGGCCGCAGAGCAAGGGAGAAACCATATGCGGAAATTACGAGTACTTATGTAATTGTTCTTTTCTTAAATCGGAGTGAAATTTTCGCAGGCTCGAAACTTCATCAGTCCGCACTCTGTGTAATGTTTTTAGTGGCTGTGTTGAAGCTTTTTTAGTGGCTGTGCTTAAATCCGCTTCAAACTTGGTGACTCGTTAATGGTGCGCGAGGGTTCGAACCCACTAAGTGGACAAAATGATTGACTGGTGGGCTTTTCGTGATTTCTCGGCGCCCAGTGCATGTTTTGACATGAAATCGGATATGGGGCCCTTTAGAACGGCGAGCCCGACATTTGTTCTCTACTGATTCAATCAAAATATTTTGATGCGCCATCAGTGCGGCGGAATCAAAAAAACCTGATTTTTCAACTTGAGCTGTGATATTTTTTGGAAAAATCCAAATCAACCAGATTGTAGTCCTGGGTCTCCCATTGACGTTAGCAAGTCAAACCGTGTAAAAATATACAGGGGATAGCCGCTACAGCTCGCAAGGTGGCGAAAATGGCTAAAAACATCGCGAGTTTGCAGGCCATCTAGCGGCGGAACCCCTGTATATTTTGGCATCATCCAACTTGGGGAGGAGCTCGGGGCATCCTGGGCTACACTCTGGCTGTTTCAGATTTCCCAGGAACAAATCACTGCTCAAATTGAAAAATCGGGGTTTCTCAGATTCCGCGCTAGTGATGGCGCGTCAGGGTATTTTGATGGCATCTGTAGGGGAGGAATGTCGGGCTCGGCCTTCTCAACAGTCTCATATTCGATTTTATGTCAATGGGAGCAGAGGAATGATGCAACACCCATTGGTCAATCATTTTGTCCACTTAGTGTATTGATCGCCCACATATGCAAAATGATGCACATGTGCAAAATTTTGCTTTCCTGAGCTCAGTTCTGAACCTATTCGCTTGAAATAGAATCGGAGATGTGTTTAGGGTCCGTATAGATGCCATTGAATTTACGGAGCCTACGGGGAAGATTTGAGCCCAGGACAAAATGAAAAATGACATTTTGATCACTTTGCATATGCATGTTATTTTCTCATCAAAAAATGAGGTGCACTTCAGCAACTCTACTGCTCTTTCAATTTACCCTCGACACTTAAGGCACTTTTGAATCATCAGTTAGGTATGATGGAAATGTCTCGCCCAAATGCCGAAGCAAACCGGGCTTCTACTGAAGCCAAAGAAGTCGCATCAAAAAAAATTCGCATATGTGGGCGATTGATAGTAATTGGAACATTCAATTTTAATCCTCGAATGCACGTGCTACACTTGCGCTACACAGTCCCCAGTTTTCTCTGGCGCAACACAGGCATCAGAATCCTGACCCTCTAAGTTGAAATTTTTGAGTCGGCCAAAGCACTCTTGGGGCGGAATTTGTTGAACGCAGGGTGCAATCAGATCAACATTTGGCACGGTACGCAGCAGGGGCCAATGGAGTGCAAGTGTGGGCAGCTCGTGGCAGCGGGCTCAGACACAGCAGTGCGCAGGCAGCCATTCATAGTGTGTGTGCATCGCGTTTAAGATGCAACTATCGTGTGCGGCCGCCCGGCCGTGTGTGCGATGTCCACTTGAACATTGTTGGGCAGCAGACAGCAATGCGGCGCGCACGATTAACAGCGGGGCACGCAGGCTGCATGCGCTGATTGCATTGCCCCGCGCCAGCACTTTGTATCTTGCTGCGCTGAGCACGCTAGCATTACTTGGGAAACATTTACACAGGGACACATCTCCAAATTCAGTTGGCCCTGCTACTTTCTGCTGAACAGGATAAAAGGACATAAGTACGAAGTTTTTGCCGGGCGGTGCCACGGCCTCACCCCCAAGTTGTATGGGTGATCAAATCGATCAGAGCGAACGGGTATGCAAAGCGGATGCGCGGCGCGCGCTACTAAGCCGCCCCCGACTGTGTATTTCCTGGATGAGTGGAGATTATTTCAGCGGTAATTTGAACGTGGAAGGATAAAAAGGCATGGACGACCACTATGATGGCTTGGGCTCGAGTCGAACGAGCCGACGCATTCCGAGCGCTATCAAGTCGTCCCCGGGTGTATATTGTCCTGCATTTATGAATCAATTCAGCGGGAATTTGGACGTGAGTGGATCAAAAGATGAACACCACATGTGGCTTGGGCTCGAGTCGAACGAGCGTCTTCCGCAATATCCTCGGATCCCGCCCTGTACAGGGAGCGCGTGCGCCCCGGGCGCTACCAAGCCTTCAAAGGGTGTATCTGTCCCTGGATGTGTGAAATTGTTTCAGCGGTAATTTATGTAAACGTGAGTGGATAAAAAATTGCGAGTTGCCGCCATATGGCATGGGTCGAGTCGAACGAGCACCTTCCGCGGTGAAGGCTTTTGGACGAAGGGGGCCGGATGTGCCCCGGGCGTCACCATGCCTCTGCTGGGTGTATATGTACCTGGTTATACGAGTGAGTCGAGTCGGAATCTGCGAGGCTTTCAGTAAAATAATCTTCCCTTCCTATGGCTTGAACGAGCACCTTACGCGGTCAAGATTTTTTGACAAGTTAGGGGGAGCGGATGCATCCCGAGCGCTACCAAGCCTTATTGCGCCTGAGTATACGGGCGAGTTCAGCGGTAATCTGCGAGGCTTTGAACAAAACTATATCTCCCCAGATATGGCTTAGGCTCGAGTCGAACGAGCACCCTCCGCGGTCACTATTTCCTATCAACGCTAGGGGGAGCGGACGCGCTCCGAGCGCCACCAAGCCTTGGAAACACTGCATTGTGCCTGGTTATACGAGTCAGTTGAGGGGGAATTTGTGAGGGTTTGAAGGAAAATATGTCGCTGACATATGACCTGGGCTCGAGTCGAACGAGCACCTTACGCTACAACATTTTTGCCCGCTAGAGAGAGCGGATGCGCTCCGAGCGCTACCAAGCCTTAGAAACTCTGTATTGCGCCTGAGTATACGGGCGAGTTCAGCGGTAATCCGCGAGGCTTTGAATAAAACTATATCTCTCCAGATATGGCTTGGGCTCGAGTTGAACGAGCTCCTTCCACTTTGAAAGCAACAAACACAACGATTAGGAAGAGCGGATGCGCCCCGGACGCTACCAAGCCTTCCCCAGGTGTAGATTTTCCTGCATTTATGAATTAATTCAGCGGGAATTTGGACGTGAATGAATCAAAAGATGACCACATAGATATGGCTTGGGCTCGAGTCGAACAAGCACCTTCCGCAATATCACTTTTACCCGGTAGGGAGAACGGACGCGCTCCGAGCGCTACCAAGCCTTAAAAACCGTGTATTCCGCCTGGCTATACGAGTGAGGTCAGCGGTAATTTGCGAGGCTATGAGCAAAAAACGAGTACCACCCGGAAATGGTTTGGGCTCGATCCGAACGAGGTCCTTCCGTTGCAGTAAACCTGGGCACGGATGCGCCCCGGGCGCTACCAATCCTTTCCTTGGTTATATCTGCCTGGATGGAATTCCAAGTGATAGGGTGAACATATGCATGGGCGGGGAAAAAAGGTCCTAAGTTACCACAACGCATGCCTTGAGCTCGAGTCGCACGAGAAATATCTGCGGTCCACGCTATAGACACTCGTCATATAGAGTGCAAATGTGCCCTGGGCGCTACCAAGCCTTGGAACCGTGTATCGTCTCCTGCATATGCGTGAATGAGGAAAGCCTCACTGCAGGGGAGGGAGACTTTTTTATGTTCAAAAAATACTTCAAAACATGTTTGCTCTTTCGAATCTAATGTTTCCAATTTGGGCCAAGGAGATACAGAAGAAATTATCTTTTGTGTTCTTCTTTGTCCACAAAGACAAATTCTATTTCTATATCTATAAGATGTTGGAAGATGACTTCAGCTTCTCTGTCTATTTCAATTGGAAACATATGTTCTGGCTGTAGTCGAAAAATCAACTGGGCTCTAACGAGACAAAGGGATTGTATGTTTCAACTGCAAACATAACTTGTGTTTCCAATTGAAACAGATAATAAAGCAGAAATTACTTTTCGAGATTTTGTCAACATGGGAATATAACTCGTCTTTGTGGACAAAGAAGAACATGAAACATAATTTCCTCTTTATCTTCTGGGCCCAAGATGAAAACATCAGATCCAAAAGAGCAAACCTGTTTTAGAGTATTTTTTGAGTGTCAAAAATTCTTCTTCCCCCGCAGTGCCTTAAGTTCACGCATTAATATTCCAAGGTTCCGATTATCTGGATCCGTGAATCCCGGTGATGCCTGGGAAAGTCAATCGTCACCCCAATTAAAATAAAGCACACCGAATTCCAACCTCGTACGATCGCGAGTGAGTGACAGCGAGACTGATTGATACAGGCGCCCCCGGCGGAGCGGCGCCGCTGCGATTTAGCTCGTATTCGCGCGTTAGTTCGCATTTTGAGCTCCAAACACGACGTTGAGCGACGTTAATTGGCGCGAGAAGGATTCGGCGGGAGACGAGAAAGGGAAGCATCGCAGCCGTTTAGGGCCGGTCCAGGCCCAGCAACACGTGATGCGAATCGACCCATTCCTTCCTGTTCCCTCTTTCCTCTTTCCTCCTTCCTCCTCGTTGCGGCTTTCTATTGGGCAACGATGTCTACGACGATGACTGCGACCATCACATCCACCGCGCGCGCCCCCCCTCCTCCACCGTGGCCTCGACGTCGACCCTTAATAGTAATACCTTGGCGACACCTTCTGAATCTCTGGCTACAACTGCGACGACGACGACGCGGGTGCGCTTCGACGCAGAGTGCGTGCTCATCCCGGACGTGCCGTTTACGAGCTCGAAGCGCCCGCGGATGCTCACGAAGAGCTACTCGCTGCCCCTGTGGCGGAAGCAGCGGCCCCAGCGCGAGGAGGAGCAGGAGCACGTCGTGCTCAAAGTAGCGCTGCCGAGGTGCGTTTACATTCCCTCTTCCTCTCTTCTCCCTGCTCTTCGTCTGCCCGAGGGACTCCATCCGGCTTCATTTCATTCATTTCGTTTCGCTGGCCATTTGTTGCCTTGCCGCTCGGCGTATACTTTCATTCGTTTCATTTCCTCTCATTCCTCCCTGCCCCCTACCGTCCTTTCTCCTCTTCTCCCTCCTCACCACCCTCGCACGAGCCCCGCTCGTGCCGTCATGACCATCACATTCGGATTCCCATGACCATCCGACCATCCCCGCATCCCCATGCGGCTATTATGCTACATGCTATTGCTATCTGCGCACCGCTTTGCGGGGCCGCGCCCTCTCCGTTGCAGCCGCGCTTCTGCTTCCCAGCGCGCGCCCCGGCGGTCTCCTAGCTGCGGCCCACGCATCACTCGAATTTGCAGATTGCCCGGCGTGCTTCGCTCTCCTGAGCGCGCATCTCTGATGCGATCGCGTTGCTTTTTTTGGCTCCTGGCGAGCCTGGACCCTTACGCCACGCGGGCTCCTATTGCGCCGCAGTCGGCTGTGTGGCGTCCGTCCGCCTATACGCGGTGCCGGCGTCCCGTCTCTTGGTTGCTGGCGATTGTGCTTGTCACAGACGGGGATCATCGGGGATCTGCATCCCTGCGCTATTGATTCGTTGATTTTGGCTGGCGTCGGCTGCGAGTGTGCGTTCCTCCGGCTTGCTTGCTTGCGTTGGGCTGCGGCGCGGGGACGGTGGGCGCCGATTCTTTCGTTTCACATTCCGTTTGCCTTCTTTCATCTCCACTATCCATTTCATTTTGCATTTGGCCTCGCGGACTTTTTTTCTTTTTTCGCGTTCATTCGTGTCGGGTCCGCGGGGCTCGTTCCGGCGTCGTGCGTCCGCCTTTCGTCCCTCGTCGATTCGGGAGTCGGCGTACCGTTATAGGGCCGGTGCTGCTTTTCGGGCGTGTCTGTGTCTGTGTCTGCGGCGGTTGCTCAATGGACGGGCGCGTGCTCCTGCGCTCGGTGACCCGGCTGTGCGTTTGGTGCGGGGCTGGGTCCCCTGCGCGCCCGGGCTGTTTTGCGTCCGGCTCAATATGTTGCCCGTTGTTCGGGGTCGGGGTCGGGGTCGGGGTCGGGTTGCCGCGGCTCAGAGCGGCGTTTATGCGGCGGCGCGTGCTTCCCTCGGCCCGTGAGGCCAGGCAGACTGCGTTTGGATAACGGCTGCCCGATCGGAGTCTTGGTGGTGTTCCTGGCGAATTTTTCTGGTTTGCGCGTTCGGTGGTCGGGCTGGACGCGCCTGATCTGCTACTGGGTCCGGGGTGGATGCCGCGACGACCGCGCTCTGTTTTTCTTTTTCTTCATCGCGTCCGGTCTCACTGAGCTTTCCATTGTCCTTTCGACCATTTTATTTTGCGCCCTTTCCGTTCCGCGTTCTATCATTCTATCCGTCCTCCATTCTATTCCATCTTTCTCGCCCTATCCATTCTTATCATCATTTTTATTATGCGACTAACATCTTTCCCCCAGCTTCAAATCCGGATCCAAAACGCGCCCAACCTCGCGCTCCCCCCCGCCCGTCGCGCACTCCATCCCCTCCTGCCTCCGCTCGCCCCCGCTCTCCTCCTCCGCGCCCTCCTCCCTCCTCGCCTCCGCCTCTGCGCCCGCTGACATGCACGCCGCCCCGTCCTCCGCGCCCGCCGACACCCACATGTCCGCGCACACCCACACACCCCGTCCCCTCGCGACCATCCTGGCCGTGTACACTCCCCCGCGGCCTCCGCCACCGTCTACGCCGGCGCGGGCGCGGGCACCAAGCGCACCGTCCCGCTGCGCAAGTGCTGCCCCGAGTGCGCCGCGCGCGCCGAGGTCGCGGAGGAGGCCTTCTCGCGCGGCGCGCAGCGCGTGCGGCGCCGCGCGGGGAGCGCCGGCGGGGCGGGGAGCCTGTTCCTCGCGGCGCAGGCGGGCGGGTTCCTCGAGCCGATGGCTGCGGCTTCCCTACACCCACAAGGACAAGGCGGCGAGGGGCAGGGCCTGATGAGCGGGACGGGGCTCGCGGAGGTGAACCGGCTGGTGGCGGAGCTGGAGCGCAGAAGGGCGAGCGCGACGCCGAGTCCCGTCGGGGGGCCGCCGACGCCGCCGGTGTCCGCGTCGGGCGGCCATGGGGACGGGCGCGCGTCGCCGTCGCTGCTCGGCCCGGCGCTCGCGCGCGTCGTGGAGGGGGGCCGGCTCAGCGCGGACGGGAGCAGGAATGGCAGCAGACAAGGGAGCCGGCACGGCAGCGGGCGCGCGAGCCCGCTGCTGCCGCTGGGCATCGCGGTGGACGAGGTGGACAAGGTGCGGAGAAGGCGCAGCGCGGACGTGGGCGCGATGCGGAGCTCGGCGCGCGCGCTTGGCGGGGAGGTCGTTGTCCTCGGCGACGCCGACGACGCGGTGCCCGTCTCGGCGCCGGCGGGGAGCGCGGCGTTCGCACCGCGGCGGCTCGCGGGGACGCCGCCGCCGAAAAACACGAGGGCGATGCAGGCGTACGCGGACGACGACGACGCGGAACTGTTCCCGCTGCCGTCGCGCGGGGGGACGCCGAATGCGAGCCCGAGTCCGCGGCCGAGTCCGCGGGGGAGCCCCGCGGGGAGCGCGAGCGACGTTAATGTGACGAGGGCGGGAAGGGGGTCGCCGCTTGCGGGGGGGCGCGAGCCTGCGTATGTTGCGGGCGGGGCGTCGCCGAGTGGGAGCGATGGGGGCGGGGCGGGGGAAGGAGGGGCGGGAGAGGGAGCGGGAGCGGGAGAGGCGGAGCCGGTCGGAGGCGGTGTGTGTTGCGCTGGGGGCGGCGGGGCGGCGGGAGCGGGAGGAGCGCGAGCGGGAGGGGGAACGCGAGGCGGTGGCGATGGCGATGGCGACGTGCGGGCGGGGGCTGCTGCTGCCGCCCGGGGACGAGCGCGACTTACGGGCGCGCGGGGACGGGCACGGGTCGCGCGAGAGCTCGGTGTCAAGGGGCAGCGACGCGGGGAGCGAGGGGGAGGCGCGGGATCTGGAGAAGCCGCTGCCGGTGCTGCCTAGGCTCGCGACGAGCGTCCTTGCGGCGGGGCCGTACTCGCCTGCGCTGGCGCCGAGGGTGTATCCCGCGGGCATGGGCAGGCCGAGCTACCATTTGCGCGGGGCGTCGGCGCCGGCGGATGCGGGTGCGGGGGTGCAGGACGAGGTGCCGCCGCCGGTGCCTGCGTCTGCGTCTACGAGCACCGCGCCCGCGGCCCCGTCCACACCATCCACTTCCCCTTCGACCCCGACCGCCAAAACCGCCGCCGCATCCCCCTCCCCAACCGCGGCTTCTACCATCGGCACCACCCCTCCATCTCCGTCCAACACGAGCCCCCGCCCCCCGCAGGCCGCGCCGCCCCTGCTCCGCTCGTCCTCCGGGGTGCGCCTGCGCTCGCAGTCGACGTCGTCGGGCAAGGCGGGGCGCTCGGCGTTTGGGGCGCTAGTGGGTGTGCTCAAGGGGGTGACATCGATGAGTGGGCCGGGGGTGGCTGTTTAGCGTGTTTGTGTTCGTCCGCGCCACTGGAAACAAAGCTCGGTCCAACTCGCCTTCGCTACTTCGCCGTGTATCACCCACTCCTCGTCCGTGCGCACCACCCGCCGCAGCATCTTGGCTCTCCGTCCTGTGTATATCTCCACGTCCTCCCGTCTTGCCTCCCCCCGCGCGCGCGGCGCCGTCTCGTCACTCCGCGCGGCGCCGCCCGCCGCCCTGCGCGGCCCCGCAACCCAAAAGCACCCCGCCGCATACACCTACCCCTACCCTGCGTAGTCATCCCTAATTCGCTCTGCCGCCTGCTCTCGCCCCCGTCGCTCCTTTCGTCCGTTCCCTTTCCTGCACCACCTTCCGTTCCGCACAAACGCCTACACCGCGCCCCTAAACATCATCGTCTCATCATCGTATATCACCGCACCCGCACCAGAAACAAGAAACAAGAAACAGCATACACCCACCGTCGTGCGATACACTGCGCCGCGCTCTCCTCGTCTCGCTACATCCTCCTCGCGTGCCTCCCCCCTCTGCGTACTCATCCTTATCCTACCCCGCCTTCCTCCGCGCCCCTCATTCTCACTCGTAGCGTACCCTACATACAGCACACGCCGCAGCGTACCTACATACACCCGCATTGCACATACACCACACCCCGCAGCGTACATACGTCCCGATTTACTTAAATTACTGTACATTGTAGTCTCTCTAGTCCGTCCGCTTTTTGTACTGCATCGTTCAATGCACGTTTTTGGAATTTTCTTCTTTTCTCTGTGATTTGAATTCTTGGCCATCGGAGTTTGGGGGCGTCTTTCGCTGTGGTTTTTATCTTTCTCGAATTTTTGTCCAGCGGCCGTCACGTGTGCGGCTAATCGAGGTGGCGGTGCCTGGATTTTTCTCTTCCGACTTCGATCGTCCTTGCCTCCCTTTCTGGTCTGACGCCGGCATTTGACTCGTGAATCTGTGCGAATCTGGGCTACCGTGTGGCACTCGGAGAGTCGGATTTACTGCTGGCACGAGCCTGAAATTTGACTGAACCGTGCAATTATCTCCTTCGCTCCGAGTCGCGGGGCTGCTAATAACGGCTTGGTGGCATCTGTGAAGTCTGTCCCCGTTCCCAACGCTTTGAACAGATAACGCCTGTTCGATTCCGCCCAAGCCATGAAGAACTCAGCGAAATGAAGGATTTTGTTAATATACTAGTAGAAACTAGGTATACTTCTGTCCTTCTGTTTCTTCCTTGTTTCCTTCTGTGTGTTGGTCGCTCGACACTTGGGATCCTTGGCGAGTAATCGATCTGTGAAATCTGCGCTGCTGCCCGTGGCGCTGGTGATTCGCACTTGAAGCTTGAAGCTTGAGGCTTGAGCATCGAATCCAGCTTGGAACCTCATATAG
The DNA here is from genome assembly GCA_029378255.1 of Mycena rosella. NCBI lineage: Eukaryota > Fungi > Basidiomycota > Agaricomycetes > Agaricales > Mycenaceae > Mycena > Mycena rosella. The sequence continues at coordinate 38,803 of JARKIE010000004.1, read as the reverse complement.
TTTGCCTTGAGAGCATACTGCTAGGGGCTTGGTGGTGAGTGGTACGCGTCTGTGAACCTTAAACGTCGCCGGAATTTCTGCAGATAACGCCTGTTCGATTCAGGCCCAAGCCATGCGTTCATGACGACGATTTTCCTTTTATCGAATCGAGAACCTAGAATCTTTCGTTGCTCTGTGTAAAATCTACGCTGTCTCAGGGGCTTCGAAATCAAGTACTGGCTGCGCTAGTAATAATACTGGTGCGGACTTGAAGCTGGAAGCGTCGAATCAAGACCACTTGAATGCAGGTTGGATCCTCACTGGAATCGAGAAGTGGCTGTGTATTCCTGCTTGCTAGTATACTGTGTGGTACGCATCGGTGAGCTGTAGGGGGTAAGCAACGTGTTTCTGCAGATAACGCCTGTTCGATCTACAACATGCGAGGTACGATCTGTTTATAAGAGACTATGTTCGATCGCCCCCAGCCTATGAGAGCTTTTTTCATCATTTATTTCTTCTTCAAGAGCACAGTCCTTAGAATCCAGCTAGAGCGCACTCTGCAGTCCATAGTCTTTGGGAAGTCTCAGGTCCTGGGTCCCAGTTTCTGGCACAGTTCAAATCTTAGTCTCAAGTACTTGGTCCTGAGACTAAGTTTCATCGAACTCAATTGATCTCGGCGAGTTGGCCCCATCATGACATATTTCCTCTCACGCCTTCGGAAGGCATATTGAATCTCTTGCACATCCTCTGTTAGAGTATAAGAATTACTGTAGTCTGCCAGGTTCTTCCAATAACTTTTTTTTGCCTTTGCCTCCCTCAAATCCGGTGGCAAACTGAACTCTTTTTTTGTGAATCAAGTTCCGGGGCCACAGCAACTAAAGCCCCATATGTGACCAATATATGCATAGGGGTCAACAGAAAACTCAATAAAACATCAGAAGGCCATGAGTGTTCATAAAAATACCCTGCCGAGTGCCCAGAAAGCACTCAGTGGGCTCTCACAGCAGTTCAACCATGAATAGGGGTCAATTTCCTGTTTTGGATCTCACCGAAATCCGGCCGACATCAAAATATGATCGAAACCTGGGACCTAGAACTAAAACCTGCACCGAAACTTGATACTACCGACTCAGATTAAAAGACGATAAATACTGTCATACCAGCCTCTAATGTGATTTGGTCGTGCTTTTTATCTATCCGAGCGTACCGCAGGATCTGCAACTTGAACATCTTCCAAGTTCCAACGGGATCTTTGTCTGCTGATTCTGTGATAAATCTACGCCATCTGGGCATCAAAATGATGATTCAGGCTGGGAGCGTAGAATGAAGATCGGGCGGCTTGGATCCCTGGCAGTGTGCTTCTGGTGTACAACAGCTTGGTGGCGAGTGGTACGCCTCTGTGAAATCTCAACATGGAAGCAGAGAATTTTCTGCAGATAACGCCCGTTCGATTCGGGTCCAAGCTATTGGTCGTAATGAAGTATTATTTATTTTGTCCGGGAGTCCGCATTCGCAGGTAATCAGAGCCGAAAGCAGAACGCGCGAAGCTGATTCAGATTCTGGAGTATGTTTGCACATTCGCAGGTGGAAAATCTTCAACAACTCTTCTAGTTTTCAACCATGAGAGATCCAAAGTATTTCACTGATATTACATTACTCAAATAAACATAAAAGGATTGTCGTAAGTCTCGCAAACGAGAGTTGCTATGCAATTAAATTATTAGTGTGGGGGACCGAGTCGCGCATTAACAGCTGGACGCAATCCCTGGATTTTCACCCACATGCCGAAGCTCCGCTCGTTGTCGTTGCTCTTCCACAGCTGGTCGTCGTACTCGAAGGCGTACATGCTGACGCTCTGCGCAGCGCAGTTAAGGCCTTGCAGCGCGATGAGTTCATCATTGATCGACGCGACTCCGGCACCGACTTGGCCGCCGCGGGAGGGCCAGCCGGATCTGGACGAACGAATGACGGTAAGCATGAGGAGCCAGCTTGCGCGGTGGATACGTACTCGGTGATGAAGAGTTTTTTGCCTGGGCATGCGTTGCGGACCGCAGGCAGAACCGTGTTGATGATGAAGTTGTTGGTGTTAGATGAGGTGGACGGGGGGTCATAGAACGCACTGAGGATCGTCGTGAGTAATGGGGGCCAGCAGATGGGGACGACGTACTGGGCGTTGGCACCGGCGAAATCGGCGCCGCACATGCTTGGGTTGTCGCGCTGCATCAAGGGTCGATACGTGGACTCAAAAAATATTGGGTGAAACATACGATGAAGTTCCTGCACGGATATTAGCACATTGTGTACATTGGAAAATTATTTAGACATGCCAGGTGTGGACCGTGCTGACGGGGACGCTGATTCCAATGGAATTGAGATACCCTGTGTCCGGTCAGTGAGTAATTATAACAAGATAAAATGCGAGGCATATTTGACCTCGGACATCATACACCTTGGCCATGATGTTGCCGGCGCTATCTTGGACCTCGTTTCCAACAGCCAATCCAACATATCGTCCGGCCCCGTATTTCGCAACAGCAGCGCGGAAGGTTTGGACGTCATTGCTACGACACCTATCAGAAAAACAGGGACAAGGTTGAAAAAATGTACAGAGGACATACTTGATTCCATCGATGCCGGCGGCAACGGTGCCCTTGAACTTCCCATCAGCACAAGGCGGCAAGATCGAGTCCGGGACGTACAGATATGTAAAGCCCCGCGAGGAGCTGAATGCCAGCTTGCGCGCAGGCAGCGGAGGCAAGGTCAAGCGCGTTGCAGTCAAATCCTTGGATACGGATAGAGGTCATTCCGAGACCGCGCGCGTCGTTGGCGACCTGGCTCCACTGAGCCTGCGTCCGGCAAGTGTATGCACCGTTGTTCCCGATGCTGTTTGCGGCATTCACGCCGACAAAATGGTTCGATCCGAGGGCGGCGAGAGGGCAAATGAGAAGGGAGGCGAGGATGGCGGATTTCATGGTTGGAGGGGAAGAGAGGGATGGTCAATGTCCGTCGTCTTATAAAACCTGACTTTTTGATGTGCGTACTTCAGGGATCTTCACATGTGCCGTCGTCTCGTCGCTACGATCAGCTGCATGTGCGTGGCCGACGCCCGTGCTTACCGTTTGCGGGTTTAGGTTATAAACAGAGGGTTAGAAGGGGTTAGACGCGTCGAATTTCACAGGCCTGATGCAAGTGTTCAGCGTTCAGCATTAGCGGTAGAAAGCGGGTGTTGAACTGAGGTCTAAATTCAAATTCAGGTTTGAGCTAATTGACGTTCAAAGCAAAGTTCAAAGCTGGACCCCCGGATTGGTACAGTCATGGGTACATCCTGGTGCATCCGGCAACTTTGATGAAGACTCGCCAGTCCACGCGCATGTGTGCGCGGGTGCGACGGAAAGCTTCCGCTACGTTGGGAAGGATCGTCGGAAGCGTCGGATCATAATTGATCGATCAAAGTGGCTGTGACAGGCGCCGATGATCCGATCGACGAGGTAGCACACGTTTCAACTTGGTTTTCAACCGCCGATAAGCTGCGCGACGCGAAATCCGGAGCTCAGACGGTCACAAAGAAACAGGTGAGTTCGCGTCCAATAGACGATGGGGATTCCGACAATTTACAAAGTACTATAAGTGTGCAGAGTGGGTCTCGACGTCACAGGCCAGCAAGCAGCCCCGGGCCATCTAGGTGAACTTTCGAGAGACCTTACCCGATTTAAGTCTAGTCGGTTTCTGATTGGGCGGTGAGAGGCTGGATGCAATTTTTTTCCGGGCCTTCCGAGTTTGGCAACTTGGGCAATCTACAGCGACAGACACATCGGGGATGGAGAGGGAAGTTGGGACACTGCAGGATTCAATAACGTCTGGACCCCGAATGCCTGTTCTAAGGGTTCCGCCCTCGAACGTGATGCTGTTCTTCATGATCCCCTACCTGCCGGGCGCAATCGGAACAAGCCCTCTGATTCGCCGAATGAAATCAACGAGGTAGGTAGGTCGATTCTTCCTGGGCCCTGGATTCCGGCAAGTATTGACGATGGATCTCCGTAGTGTATAACAGTTGGTATTCCGGTGAATTCCGTCTCTGTGAGATTCCTCATGTCCGCGGAAAGTATTTCATCCACGTATTATCGAAGGGGAACGTCAAGGCGGACAAACCAGAGTTAACTGTGGAGCACAATCCCCACCTGTACACAAGAGCATGTGCCTCCATGCGTTCAATCACCATGTACAACGCCGGGCTGTCCTGTGCATACCCCAACCCTTTCAGATACCTATAACACTAATTTGGACATTAACCACGTTGTCTAGACCCAACCCAAATGCTCAACACACCGGTCGAAAATGTTGATACTGTCGTTGGGAATCCCACCCGCCGCATCCGCTTCGGCCAAGCAGAAGTGCGCCCAGCCAACGATGCCGCTCCAGTTGATGTGCATGATGTGTGGCGGGGTGGGGATGAGTTGTGTGATCCGGACCACGTACTGGAGCGCACCGATGGCCATGTCGTGCACTTTCTGCCACAAGAAAGCCGTGCGATCGTGCCGGCGCGAATCGTGCAATGGAAGCGGTGTAGTGTCCACAGTGGCCTGATACTGCATTTCACGGTGCAACGCAAGAACCAACCCTGTGTAGCCGACAAACATGGCAAGGATGTGCGAGGCCAAGGATGGGTTCATTGCTTCATCGGCGGTACAACCGATACGCGGGGTTTCATGAATCTCTTGAGGTGTGGGATCGGTCGGGAAATTGATGTGCCCGAACATATGTTCCAGCGATGGGGGCCGCTCCCCGTCATCAAGAGTTGATTGGTATGAGATCTGAGTATTCTTATGTCCAGCAGAGAAAAAAAAAGATCTGGAAAGAACACACACGAGAATTGGTGTTCATTTGTATTGTTGCTGAAAACGAATCCACCAGCTAAACACGATAATGAGACATGTAGCGCATAATTCATAGATCTAGCATGTACCAAGAATCCGGACCAAGAATTTCGCATCACCTAATTCCAAGACCCAGCAAGTGAACGTAGATGAGAAACATATGCGACTGCCCACGGCCTAGTGCTCGACCCGCTGGCTACAGTGTCCATTGAGCGATAGGAAATACGAACAAGGTAGGAACTCACGGTTTTCCAGCGAATCGAGGATGGAACACGAAGCCGCGTTGCAGGCCGAGACCTCAAGCTGGATCAGAGTCTCACACGCGAGGCTTATAGCACGTTCGCGCAGAGCGTGAAACATTGGAGCTCTCCGCACGCCGTAATTTCGAAGATCAGCACCGGGATAAAAGACTGAGCGATCGGCGAACGAGTGGGCCGGGCCCGATAATGGCGGTGTGGAATGAAATGGAGGAGGCGAGAGCGCAAGCACAGTAAACGAGCACGCGCATCTCGGGTGTAAGAAGATCAATTTGCCAGCCCACCGATTTGAGTGCAGATCTCACACCGCAAATTCTAAAGAGAGGGCACATGTGGTCAGGCGTGGTAGAAAAGCCTGGTAATGTCAATTTCATGGGCGTAACCGGGGAGAATCTCACGCGCACATTCGTACAGAGGTTTCACAACCTCAGATGACCGCTCCAAGGGCCTAGCTGGCCGGAGCGCAGCGTGCGAGGTGAAGGAGTACGCGGGTGTCATGGTGCCCGACATCGACGTCAGCGCCTGTGAGTCGGGAGCCTTAACGACGAAGCTGTTGAAGAAAGCAGGGTCTGATGGCTGAGCAATCTTTCGTGGTCGTCCCCGAGGAATATCAGTCGTCCTGCACCTGAGAATTTTAAAGAAAAGTAAGGCAGACATTTCGAAACACCACAAAAGCCTCACAAGATTCCTTTTTCAGCACAGCGGGGACAAGGGAGGCCGAAGTTTGGTTTGGGATGGCATAGAACACGTCGCGCCTTGCAAGCGTCGCAGGCCGGAGGCTTCTTGTTCTTGTGAGGACTGTGCATTTCAGTGGTGATTAAGTAACGGGCGTGTCTTTGAAACGTGCCATATCATTTATATCTCCGTATAACGTCGTTGATCCGCGCCAATGTGGGGGAATTATCCTTGAATTATCCCGCCAGTAACTCTACTCGAATGTCGCGTTCGACCCAATTTTGCTGTGAGTTACTTATATCGGGGCTCAGGAGCACGGTAACATTTCAAGTTCGGTTGGTTGCAAAGTTCAAGGGAAATGTCAGGCCAGGCAGGAGGGCGCGACCGAGCGGGACCGCGTACCACGGAGTCGGAAAGCGTGTACACGAGCAGGAATCTGGGCGGAGTGGTAAGCGTGCGGATGAAGACGCAGGACGCGAGGAAGGAGTGGCGGGACACACCGAATCGCCCGCGCGTCTCGGGTATTTAGCGTTTCACCGGCGGGTCCTGCAGGAGGGGAGGCGAAGAGATTGTACAGCATACGTACCGTGATGTTGGAGTCAGCGGCATTGGCGCGCCCTGGCAATCGCCGCGAGCAGTGCCCATGGAGCGCAGCGCTGTAGGCGATCAGCGACCGGCACGACAATGAGGGCAGCTGCGCACCTTTCCCGCGCAGCGGCCGCGAATGCGCGGGAATTTCCGCGTGCGTTCCTGGACTATGAAGGGAGTGAGTAGAGGGCTGCGTGCGCTGGGCTGAGGACGAACCATGGGCGGTGAAGCGAGTGCAGGCAGCGCGGAAGAAAGGCGAAAGGCGAAGGGTAGACCGCTTCGTCTGTTCCGGCGGGGACGGGGCGGGCGTGGGCGCGTAGGGCGGCGAGCGGGCGCAGGCGGAGGGTGCGGAGGGAGAACATCGTGGGCGCGGTCAAAACGAGACTGATCCCGCAGTATCTGCGGGAGCTTGGATTCGGCATGTGATCCGAGGGCTGCTCCGAAGTTCGAACCGGCGCCAGCATTGATTTCCCTCCGAGTCCTGACGCGTACGGACGCGTTAGAAAGTAATTGTTTTGAAAAACTCCAGTACTATCAGGTTGTCGCAGGCCTGCTGCGGCTCTGCTCATCATCCCCAGAACTGAGAACACAATCTGAGTATCGGGTGGCGAAGAATAAACACACAACAGGACGCAGTGATCACTGATATCCTCGCCCCTCGCTCCCGCATCCTCCTCTAATCATCGCTTCTTAATTTTCCTCCTCCCTCTGGCTCGTCCGCGCCCAAATCAACCGCTCCGCAAGCTGCAATGATCACCCATATTTGTTTGGACGGTGAGAGTCATGAGCAATCTAGATCATTGCGAGGGGAGCGAAGGAGGGTTCGTCTGAATCCCAGGCTCTCAAATGTGAGAATTACCGGGGAGTGCTGAGACTGCACGCGCACCTTGCAGCTGATTCTCGGGGCTGCCGAAATCGGGGGGCGTCGTCGGTGCCTTTGTCCTGTGCCAAGGACTAGGACCATCGCTCCCGGAAACGCGGCCACTATCTTCTGGAGAGGCCAAAGGAAGAAAATAGATCCAAAACATCCAGATGCGGCAATACAATGCACCGCCAACGGCCAATAGTAATTTATCCTATTCCTAGATAATTTCCGGCAATAGGATTCAGGGCTGGTGTACCCTTCGGGGAGACTCGCACCATTCTCAGCTCCGAAATACTGCAACGCATGCACCGATTCTCAAAATATTCAGAGAAGTGTAGCACACATTACTGCCGGATATAACTATAACTTTACGTCCATCACCGTACTTCCCGAAGCAAGAGAATTATCATTTCGAATTCAACGTGGGCAGACCACGCGCTCACATAGCCGGCCTTGCTCAGCTCCAACGCATTCTCGCTCGTCCATTCTCGCAACTACCGCTCTACACTCCCTGAATAAATGAGCCTTAGATGGATATAGATATTCCGACACTCGCGAAACGGAGATCCTTATCTTGGACATTTTCTGCTGTCGCTCCGAGCATCGGGGAATATCGAAATCCTCAATATTCCACTTACGCAAGAAGTCGGTGGGTATTAAGGTGTTCCGTACTTAGGGCTGCCACCCGTTGCCGTGACGGGCACGACCATCGTTTTACGGCCCGTCGATTCGGATTTCTGAGGTCCGACGGCACGGGACGGTCAACGGGACGGCCGTCGCGGCCGTGGCAACGGTCGACGAGGTGCAATTTTGTTTGGGCGTTCTGTGTGAAGGTAATGTCTGTCCTGCATGTTGTATTATCATAATGGAACACCCATTGAGGTACTTACTGCTATTCTGGACCTTCATGGACCCGACCAATGCACTAAACGAATTTTTTAGTTGAAATATACGGGCTTTCCTAAAGCGGAATGATGGTCCCGCAGTCTCGGCTGAGTTCGGTATAACTCTCTAGTAGGTCCCAGCAGTCTGAGAAGACTTAGAATGAGTTGGAAGTGCTAAAAGGTGGGTGAATGGACCGCATAGAACAGTATTTGAAGCCAAACTATTGTGATATACCCGTGTACCGTCGGCGTGCCGTGACGGCCGTGTTTAAACGGGCCGTTTTTCGACACGCGACATCTCCGACGGAACGGGCACGGCACCCGTTCGACGGGTGCCGTCGAACCGTCGCAGCGGCAACGGGCGGCAGCCCTATCCGTACTCCGGATTGAAGTTATCGATCGGTCCGGAATCCGAAGACGCGAATGGAAGAAGGCGATGAGAGCGTAGGGCTTCGGGATATTGGAGTTGTCGCGAATGCCGATTGGGTTTGTTAGGCTGGAAGCGCTTGAGATTATCGTTCCGCTACAGCTTCGGAGGGATATATCCGGTATTGTACGTGGTGAAGGAAATCAAACGCGGCACGAACGGCGCGGACCAGCCGTAAGACCGAGAAGGAGGCGGCATAAGTCGTTGACACTGTGTTCCGTGCCCGACACCCGCACAGTATGTATGATGTGCTTGGCAAAACTGAACAAGTTGGCCGCAGTAGTCACTCTTAGCTACTGTGGTGTCGTGAGTTCTGCGCTCCACGACTAACCCAGGTTCATTTATTCTCAGGTGCTCCAAAGGTCCGAACGCCCTTGGCACGCTTTCACAAAAGGAAGCGGCGACTTCTCTGACAGTGAATCTCTCCATCTGATTTGTGTTGTACTAGTATCAATCTCCTATCCCCGTCGCGCAATTATTATCAGGTGCGGCTCCAAGACTCACGCTTTCACAACGGGAAGCGCCGGCGATGCTCTATGCTCGACTTCGGATCTGGCTTGTTTCGCACCCATCGACCTCTCCCCGTCGCACCTGCGAATGACCGTCGTTATTCGGGTATATAGTTCTAACCTAGATGTGTATTACGTATCCCCAACAGTATAGTGAAGTATAGTTTCTCTTCTCGAGCCAGCGAGGACTGGATAATGGCTTCCAAAGACCAGATAATCGTACGAAGTGGCGTCCGAGGTGTGGTATTCGGGAATGAAACAGGACCCAGCCAATCGGGTAATCGATCACAATTTTCGACAATGGCTGGCTCGGTGATAATTATCTCCAGTTCTTCCCAATTGTCAATGTCGGTTGGTTTTTCCGGATGATCAATCAAAGGTTATAAGTGCCAGCCACCGGAAGGCTGCTGTTGGACTGCTGTCTGGACTGTTTCCCTACCAGGTAACTTAATAGTGTAGTATAAAAAAACTGCTAAATACATACTTCATAGGAGAAATGAGGGGTTTTACAGGTTTTACAGGTTTTACACTATGAAACATAGAACATCAATACTACTACACTTCAAGTCTCTTGAGAGCCTCATTCAGATCCTCTGCCTCTTTCACTTTCCCCAGCTTGGTGTACGTGTCTACCAGATTCTGCATGATCTCAATAAGGTGGGGATGATTGGCACTGAGAAGATCTTTCTGTTTCTCGAGTGCCGGAACCAAGAACTCCTCGGCTTCTTGCCATCGTTCCAACTTGTTCAATGTGGCTCCAAGCTTTGACTGGTTGAGTAGAGTGGATGGGTGGCTGTTGCCCAGAAGGGCTGTCTGCTTATTGAGGGCCTCTACTAAAAGTGTTTCTGCCTCTTGAAATCTTCCTAATTTGTTGTATGTCATCGCCAGGTTCCCCGTGGCAGTCAGGGTGTCTGGATGGTTGTCACCGAGAATTTTTTTACGCATCTCAAGTACCATAGTCCCAAGGTCTTCTGCCTCCTGTAGTCTCTCCAATTTGTAGTATGTGACTGCCAGGTTGTTCATTGTACGCATCGTCTCTGGATGGTTTTCACCTAGAGAAGATCTCCGTTGCTGAAGCACCGCAACCTGAAGCACCTCTGCCTCTCGGAATCTACTGAGGTGATGGTATGTGGCTGCCAGGTTTGCCATAGAAAACAGTGTGCCAGGATGGTTGTGGCCCAGAATCTTCCTCCGTCTCTCAAGCACCTCAAGGTTGAGCGCCTCTGCCTCCTGCAGCCTTCCCAGTTGGCTGTATGTCATCGCCAGATTCGACATTGTATTGAGAGTGTCGGGATGGGTCTCACCCAGAATACATTTCCGTGTTTTCAGCACTGCACCATCCAGCTCCTCGGCCTCCGTGTATCTCCCTAATCGGTGGAAGACAAGTGCAAGATCCCCAGTAGATGCCAGAGTGGCCGGATGGTTTTCACCGAGAACATCCCTCCGCTTATTCACCACTAGAACTCCGAGTTCCTCTGCCTCCTGGAATGACCCCAAGTTCTCATATATCCATGCCATCCAGTGCATGGCCTCAAGAGTGTCTGGATGATCATCACCTAGAGTATTTCTCCGGGTTTCGAGCACAGCTATCAGGAGCTCCTTTGAGTTTTCCAGGTGCCCAGCAAGTAAGTAGGCTTTGCCAAACTCATGTCTAAAATCTGGAATTGCATTGAGGTTGCCTTTCAGCAGGAAATCAATGTGAGGCAACATCTGTGGACCCCTTACTATGATATCTGTGTCCCCTAGTCCAGCGAGCGACATTCCTGCAATTGCAACCATACAACGATGATTTCCCCCATCCAGGACAGTGCTACGACTCCAGTCATGGACAAGGGGATGGATTGAGAATAAATTTTGCTCTGAATGGAAGGTTATAAGGGAATATGCCCTTATTTCACTTGTCACATCCATTAAGCACAAGGGGTCCCAATTCCCAGAGGGGTCTGAAAAACGCGACAGCACATCAAGTGGCATCTGTAGTTCCTCCTTTGATGGACTGGACGGTCCAAATCTATAAGCTGCAGCATTCCTGAATATGTCCTCTGAGATTCCCTGATAATGGAGGCAAGAGCAAGGCTGCAGGAAAGTTCTGGCCTGCTGACTGAGCTGGTCGAAGCTGATTTGCCAGGTGGTATACATTGTCCATGCATAGTTATCATGGGACTGTGCAGGTTTTTGCGAGAGTAGCCGGCTTTTGTTGGTTGCATAGAGAGCAAGGTACCCATTGAGCCTCCCAGATTTCGAGATGAATGCCCCTGCTTGAATTATGGCAAGAGGCAGATAGCAGAGCACCTGAGACGAGCTGAATGCTACATGCGACTAGTAAATGACCTACTCACCTTCGTGATGTCGGCCGCAATTGCTTTATTATGATCCGTGATACCTTGGGCGGCACTGCGGAGCAATAAATAGACTGCATCTGATTCTTCCATATCAGAGACAGCAGAATGGGAGGCAGCATAGACACAGAGGCCAGGATTTCGAGATGTTATGATGATGTTCCCATGATTACATTGAGGGAAATACTTGTTCAGATCAATTTTGGGATCATCGGCATTGTCAAGAATAATAGCCATTCATCCGGGTTGCTTTTGAGCCATTGGAGGGCATCATGTGATGAGTCTCCGACACCCTTTGTTGTAGCTAAATTTTTGAGGCCTGTCTCGATCGTTGTGATGGTGCTGCTGTCAATGAGGAAAATATCAGTGAAGCTGGTGATACATGAGTTCAATTTCAAATCTAGGGAGGCAACCTTACATTGAAGCTGAGTCTTCTATGAATTTCAGTGCAATCTGTGTCTTTCCGGCACCACCCAGTCCATGGAGCAGAAAAATGGCTTGCTTTATGACTTTCCTGTTGAAATATTGATTCATTTCTTGCAAGATGGCCTGTCTTCCGTGGAATATTCTGGTGCTAGGCAGACAGTTGTTGATATGGTGAGGTGCCTGGGGCATGGGCACATCTGAAAGACAGAAAGAACTCAAGGGTGTGTCATTTTTCATGCAAGAAGATCCATACTGGGCAATATCACAGTCAAAACCTTGTCCACCTTGAAATTTGTATCCATTGTTGCCATGAGCTGAGGTATCGTTTGTCAGGAAAGAGGTGCAATTGAACGAGATATTTACAATGAAGTTGGATCGGACATCCCGGATCCTGTTCCGCCATCTGCTAATCTCGTCGGTTGTGTTACTTGACTTGAGAAATTCTTTGACAACAGCACTGAAACCTCTGGTTCTTCTTTGACGGGAAGTGACAGCTTTTACCACATCCGTCAAGAAGCTACAGGGAATAAATTAGTAGTCCTTGACTGAGCAAAATTCTACTCACCTCTCAAGCTCCTCACATTGAGCCTTGAACTGGATGGCAGCCGTGTCTGTGTGGGCCGAGATCCGGTCTTGGACAATGGTGATGATATCCACGGTGTCTGCACACAGTTCCTTCATATCTTCCCGATTCTTCTGGACTTTCTGGAGAAGCTTAAAATCAGACTCGGGTCCCGTGGAAACAATCACCACAAACATCAACTGTCTCCAACAAGAACACAGCGTTTCCGAAGACACCCTTGACATACGGAGTGAGATGGTGTCTGCAGCAGCACTAATTGCCCTGGCACTGAGTATCATCCTCCAAGCCAGTCTGAGCTGTGGGAGGCACCAGGTTGGAGCACTCGAAACAGTGACTTCCCTCCTGGCTGAGAGGAGCTGGAGGGTGGTGCAGTACTAGGGCTGCTGGCAGACATGGGGGTAAGAAGGAGAGATAGGGACCATCAAGTTTCTCAAAGATTTACTCACCGACGTGTCAGCTGATCCCGCGAAGGATCAATTTTTCATTGCCTTCACACAGTCTAGATATATTTGGACTTGGGGGTAAAGGCCGCGGCACGGCCCGGCAGACTCGCACTTATGGGGTTTTTGTTTTTTCCTCTAGAATTGCAACCACAATGTCCGCCCCAGTGATAAGAAAAGAACAAGTTTTAAGTAGAAGGTCGCGGGTTCGGACCGCGCCGCCGACATCATTTTTGCCATCAAATCACGACCAAATAACACATGTTTTCAGTCGCGTCGTTGTTTGCTTGCCCTTTCCTTAGACTAAACTACGGCAAATATGTTCTAAAATCATTTTCCATGGCGCATAAGTGTTTTAAATAGCTTAGGGATGTGTTCATTTTGAGTTGAATCACTCAAAGTAATGAATTTCCGAATGCTGCAGCTAACAATGCCTAAATTCGGGTCTATTTCATGGGGGCTCTGGGTCACACCTATCATACCGGACATATATTTTAAGTGTATTTCGAATGTCTCTGCACCGGAATCTATCTTATAATATTCTAATTATGTACTTAAAACAAAATTATGCCGAGTTGCTTCTGTTGTGCTTGGAGACATAATAAGAGGGCCAAAATTGTATGGGGATGCACTCAGCATCTGGTAGATTAATTAAGAGCCTCAGTGATATCCTAGGGCATTTGAGACCTCAGGAATTTAACAGTTCAACATGCATACAGGAATTACCTGATAGTGTCCTTGATTTAGCTCCCAAAAATGTTGAAACCCCTTGAATAACCTCCAGAAACATTACTAACCCATAAATTCCCCCCAAGATGGGTCAGATATACCACATAAGATCAGCGCGACCGAAAACGCGTGTTATTTGGTTATGCTTGGATGGTAAAAATGATGTCAGCAGCGTGGTCCGAACCCGCGACCTCGCGCTGCCCAACTTGAACTGAATTCTTTCTTTTTTCAGGTGGAGGTCATTATTTTTACATGCAATAAAGTAACATTAAAGAAAAATTGTTAGCGACTACATCGAGATCTGCGACTACACAAAAAAATTGAACCAGCCAAGCACAACCACCGTGAGAAAGTTACACGTGTCCACGACAGATTTTGGCGGCTATTCAAACAGAACGCAAGGTAAACAGCTGGACAATGGCCAGTTTTGGGTAGGCATCTAGATGGGATATACACAGTCGCAACCTGCCCTGAATTAAGTTGACATAGAGATTCTGGAAGGGCTGAGGGCCGAGGGGAAATCCGCCGAGACCAAACAGATGGACACAGCCACATGGACTTCAATGGAAACCAGAAGCTATAGGTCAATTTAGACACTGAAAATTGTTTGGAAGCTAGAATAAAACATTACTAAAATGATTTGCTCAAAAAGAACTGCTCGAATACGCAAGAGAGGCAAAGTTAATAAATAGTAAAAAAGAAAGACACCTGGCGAGACTCGAACACGGCCCAAGATTGCGACCTAATTACAAAGCATGAACACTGCCACTATATTTTCACAGAATTTGAAGCAAATTTAAAGGACAGCCACTATTATGCATTCAACACAGCCACTAAATACCATAGCACAGCCCCTATTTTGCATTGCAATCTTGAGCTGGGACACTTTTCACCGAGACCTGAAAAACCTCATGTCGATTGATTAAATAACGATTACCTTAAGTACTCGTAATGAGGGAAGTCGCAGCGCCAGCCGCGTGAGCTCAACTATCTTTGTACGCTGAGTACTTCCTGGAACCCGGCGTTCCGCGGGACTGCGCAGGACGGAGCTGCGTGGCAAATCCAATCCAATCCGTGCCGTGATGCTGCCTGAGCAGGAAATTGTTCCGAATAATAACCGCTGGCCGTCGCGCAGCGCTCGGAAAATTCCGAGGAGCGGCCCGGGAGAATCCAGAATGCAGCAGGAACCATGTCGAGCGGCGAAGGCCAGCAAGAGCAGGAACGGACTGAGAAGAGCTTCTGCCGAGGCCGTTGAAGCCAAGTCTTTACATTGTACATGTGCCTGCATCCAGCGCAGGGAATAGAAGTTGGAATGGAAAAGAAGAGTTGAAATGAATTTATGAAAGGCGAGCGATTGGCAGTAGGTGGATGTCGAGTAGTCAGTTGAGGATGAACGATGTGTGCCACCAGCAGGTAGGCGGGCGTACGGAGATCTCTTGCTGGTGCGTAAATATAATCGTGAGAGAAGGCCAGGCCAACAAAAACCCGCTCCGCCAACCAGGGCATGATGTGCGCGTGGGCGTTGATTGCATCTTGGTTAATTAAGCAGGAGAGTCAGACGCAGCGGTTGAAATTATCAGAACTCAACCAGAAAACGGAAATTAGGAGCAGCAAGTGAATGCCGAGTCCAGGTGAACCAGAGGATAGAATCACAATATTCAAGCGGCCCAGCGAGACAGAAAACCCAGCCAAACGACGAGCACAAGAGACAAAGGTGATTCGAAAGCGTGAGAGATTGTTCAGATTGAAACATTTGAACATGGTATCGCTGGTCAGAAGACGTCGCTGAAAGGGGCCGCTGAAAATGAGTAGCTGATACGCAGGACCAGGAGGATTGGGAGAAAACGGTTTTGCAAGAGACATGCCAGAATAATATGTGGGCAGAACACCAAAGAAAATGCAATGAGTAGCGCCGTTAATCCGTCCGCCATCGTTAGCGGCTCTCGAGTGAGCGTGCCGAAATGAGAGAGCCGACCGCAACGAGATTTACAATTCTAGTAATTAGTAATTGAGAAGGATCCGGAGATGTCCAAATTGAATAGAAGAACGAGAGGGAATCCGGGGGAAACTGGAAGCCAAACTCGAGCAGTTCAACTAGGGTTAGGACTACGCAGTAAGAACCAGAAAAAGCGCAGGAACAGACAGATCAAGGATTCCAGAACGGAGGGCGCAGAACAAGGGCAGGGCAGAGCAAGGCGGGAAGATAGAATTTTTTGTTGAACAGAGCAGACTCGGAGGGATGCATCTATTGGTGCAAAGATAGTGTTTTGGAGGCCATGAGTCCAAAGGAGAATGTGAGATTAAGTAGCACATTTCTGCGCCACGGAAGATCGGTTCCAAGATGCGGGTGCGCGTTCTGATCCTGGTGTTGGTTCGCAACTTGTGTAGGCATAGTCGAGTACCACTGCAGTGACGCCGCGTCAATGGGGAACCGTGAAGTCGCAGAGTGCGATTGTCATTTCAAAGGGAAATCACGAAGAGGATCTGCGGCCAGCAGTGGGAAATTTACAACACAAACGCGGGCAAGGAGGGGAAAAATGTTTGACAGCGATCATGGAAACGCGCGACGAGCCGGATAATAGACAACGGTTTCGGTGGGAAGAAAGGAGTGGTTGCGTTGAGAGCGGCTAGATATGAACCATGGAACCGAGTAACGCGAGGTAAACCGTCCAGAACGGTCGGAGGAGGAGGAAAGCAACCGTCAGGAGGCAGGGGAAGAGCCCAGACTCGGAGCGAGCACCAGCATGTCAGTGGATTGTGAACCTATTAATTTGCTGCTCCGTTGTGTGGTACAAAATGGATGACTATGCCCAAGACATAGCCACAAGTTTTGTACCACTGAACGGAGCGGCCAAATCATTAGGAACCCACTCATTTACGATGTTATTTTTCTGTATTCAGAAACCCATGTCCGTGGTTCGTGCGTGCCTTCTTCTGGCCCAGAATCCTCAATTCCGTTCTTGTTGGGGCTAATTTATTTAAATAATCTTCCCGGCGCACCTCACACCCAATAAAGGAATATTTCGACCTAAGTAATAAGGTTAATTGAAAGTATATAATTCCGTAGCACAATCATACTTTGTAGAAAGTTTATACATTAATTTACTACGAAACTGCCACTAAAAGAGGTTCAATCAGCAGCTGTTTCAAAACTCGTGTGAGCACAAATCATTTCGCGGTAGTCAGTTTAAAGATGAAGGGTCTGCGAATTTAAGGCGAGGAGAGTTACAACAGCCCATTAAATTTCCGCTTGGGAGCGTAAATACCCTTATTTTAATGCAAGCAGAACGCTGAGACAAGAGCTTCAGTTCAGTTATTCAATGAAGCGCCCGACTTTGCGCGTTGAGCTGAGATGAAACCGTCGATGATTCCGGCGTAGTTCTGACATAGGTAATGGCTCGTGAGTGCACAGCTTTCGGTCTACAATCGGTTTTCCGCCGCAGCTGAGCGGAGATAGTTGCTAGCATCAGTACTACTTAAAGGACTCCGAGTCACTTACCAAAACTTCCGCAAGTTCAGAAATGCGCGAGGAAGGAGTTATCGCAACGTGCCCCGCGGCTCGTAAGCGCTGCGCCAGGGCCCAGGAATTTTGAAAGACGCCTGGACATGCCTTCCCCGACGGGTGAGTGGAACGCGCCTTAGCCCTTAGTGACGGGTATTCATTGGCGAATTCGCGGAGTGCCGGGCATGACCTTTTGGTGCCTGGGCGTCTCCCATAACCTGAGTGTGCAAAGATGTGGTTAATATTTACTCGGGGTTCTAACTTCTGACCAAGTATGGTGATGGATCGGCGGCGACACGTACTTTGTGTTGGAGCCACGCGGGTCGCGGACATGCGTTGGCAACCCGGAGACAGGGGACATTAGCGCTGCGGTCAAGGATCTTGATATTTGTCTACCGATAGAAGCGCCCGAGAGTAGTGCACAGTCAGTAGCTGCCGGTGGATTCGCTCTTTCTTCTCGGCGTAAAGGATTCAGATATCCGTAGATTTGGTATTATAATACCTGGCAGGCCTAGGTACTGAAAAAACTGATGCTTATGTGAGTCGAGTTCAGAGGCAAAATCAAGCGGTCAGCAGGACGGAGAACCCAATATTTCAACCCGTTTTGTTGAATCGCCCGGGGCCCGATCGTACGTACATAGATTAGATCTCGTTAAATATTAGCTGGTCGGACATCGTTAAGAAGTCTCAGATATATCCTCGGACGTCGGTTTGTCGGACTGGCCACGGGGGGCCTTGGCGGTGTGCGCAACCTGCCTCCCTTTCGTATTATTCTGGACGCTGCGGAAGGACAACCCAATCTTCGTCTCTTGTCAACATGTGCTCGAAAACCATAAATATAATTCAAATACATACCCGCGATGGTAGAGAAAGTGACACGGAAGCCTCGCTCATTGCGCGAAGCGCCGCCCGCGAGTTCAGACTGCAGAAAAAGCGTGGCGTTAATTGGTATATTTACTAGGAGACGTCACTGACCTCGCGAGAAGGGAGTTGGAAAATACTTGTGGGATGAATGTATAGTTTTGAATAGTCAGATTTTCGAAGACGGCGTATATGATAGGATAGAGAAGCACTCACGTCGCGCGTTGATCGAAAACATAGCAAGCCAGATAACTGTAGATATTCAAGCAGTCAGTAAGGATTTCTGTTACAGCACTAGTTTCGGTCGATTACGGTTTTTCTTCATGATGACAAACTAAATTTGAAGCAAGAAAGATTTAGGATTCAGGGTTAGTATAGAGGTGTATGTCCGACACAAAACGCATGCGCCATCTCACAGACCCTGTTTACAGGTAAAATACATGCTAAGCTGAACAGAAACGGGGAGGGGAACGTACCAGACAGCGGCAACCTGGGCGGGATATTCAGTTGCATCCTCCGCGTTTTGTTGTTTGACTCACCAAAGCCTTGAGTTTCGGGGAGTCGTCCGGGAAGCGGCAGTAATATATATATGTCTGGGTGGTCGTCACCCCAAGGAGCACATATGAGATAAGGACACCGATTTGCAAGGCACCTGCAAAACAAGAAGATCATTTAGCAAGAGTCATCACACTGCAGGCACCGATATCTGTGCGCACCAATGGTGGTGTTGAGATTCAAGGATGCGGCGGAGTCCATATTGTCGGTGCTGCCCCTGGAGGGTAGTCACGGAATATATACGGTCTCGAGACTATATTTATATGAACAGCGGGAAGAGATCTGTGTGACGTTGAGATGAGCATGGACACCTGAGCGCCTACCGGGAAACCACGAATATCTGTTCGAAGATTCACCCGCACAATTTTCCTTGAGTCTAGGGCTCTAAAAACATTTACAGGATGAGAACCTGGGAGACCCGGAGTCCATATGAACAGGGGAGTCTTGGGAGGATGATCATACAGTTCTTGAGGCTATACACCGGGAAGCGCTCTGGTGATAAAGATCCTTTTTTTTCAAGGGTCGTCATGGCATCAATTGCTGATTTCACGAGGGGTGTTTTTTCACTTCTGACCCTTTTTGACCTTGTGAGCTAGTCGGCAAGCTCACAAGCCCAAAAAGATCACAAGATCTTTGTCAAATTACTGATGCATCCCCATCTGGTGTATCCCTTCCTTCCGTCCCACCTCTGGTCCTCATTTCTAGGCGTCAAAGTTGCTCTGCGCAGTTTCATTTTACAATTGAAAACTTGGGGTGATGGCCGCGGCACGGCCCGGCAAACTCGCACTTATGTAATTTTTTTTTTTTTTTCTTTCCCCTTCTTCTCTAGCATCCCAAGAATGATTCATTTAACACACATGATAAAAATTTGCATTTAAATTTAGAAGCCATGCAGCTTTGTATACTGAACACATTCCCTGCAACAACTTTGAATCAGCATGGACAACATTACAACCACCAAGCTGCTGGTATGTAACTCATTTCGTCGGAATGGTCTCGCCTGAACCCACCCCAGCGAAAACTTTGGATACCTGGACAGAATCCATGAAGAATACGGACACATCCAGGGAATATATGCACCAGGCAGCATTTATCGATGTGAGTCCCTGTTATTGCGCATGTGTATGCCCGCTGGAGGGGATCAGCCTAGCTTTTTCGGAGTAAAAAGACTGACGACAAAACTACCAAGGTCGTGTATAGTCAAGGGCTGAGGCCATTTTCACTATGGTTGGCCCCTCAAGGCCTACAATATCCCGCCTGTCAAAAAGAACAGGTGAATGTGTCATGGCGTGTTTTAGTTACTAACAACCTGTCTCAGTTTGACATCCGCTCGGATCTCAGACGCTAGAGCATACCCAGAACTAGTCGGATATGACTCAAAACACTTTGCCGCGCTATGGACAAGGTGAAAGACTTGACATACACTTTGTCAACTAGCTTCTCCATGGACAAGGTCGAACATGGATCCCTGCCCAGATGCAACGTGTTCGGCCCTTCCGTTAACAGCAGCTGCCGATATTTCACTGTTGGCGCGACATACCAAGTGAATCAAAATATTGTTTGAAAAATATGTTGATCCATCGGGCACCTTAGCGCGCCATCTCGGAGAGTGCATCTCGCACTGCTTAGACAACGACGTCACGTATCTGTGTTTCAAAAAAGAGAAGTAAGCACCCAATTCAGGCATTGAACACTCTCCTAATTGTCCAAAGGCACGCTATCAAAAACCCTGGTGGTTTCAGGGTAGGCGACATTGTGGAGATGGGGTTTGCCTTGGTCGCCTTCAGGGAGCCCACCAGGGGAGAAGAAGACAAACAGATTTGCAAGGTGGTGCTCCGAACGTTGACCCTTCTAGACGATCCTACTGCAAAGGTAAGCACACATTAAGCGATAGAATAAGTTCTAACACTTCCCTTGAGGCTGCCTTCAAAGCCCGGTCTGCGAAAGACGCCAATCTTGTCCCAAAAGGAACATCTATCACGCGGCTGAACACTCCCATCACCAGAAAGCGCTTCGACTTCCATGACAACAGCAGTGACGACGAGATTACCCAGAGATCAGGAAGTGTATGGTGTTGCTTAGGGTCGAGGATTCGCTTGAGGGCGACAAATTTCCGGAAGAACCGCGCAGCACTTAGTCGTTCGGGCGCCGTTATTAGTACCAATGAACTGGCCTTGCATACTGTCCATTCTGCGACCTAATCAAGCCAGATCTCGACCCAGAAGCCAAGGTAGTGCAGATTTGGTTGTCTTATTCGGTATACATTGATTGCAGGGACATACAATACGAAGCCGTCTTGAACTGCGCACTTCCAGTAAATTTCGCAAGCCAGAGGTTAAGAATATACGCCAGATGATTCGGCGTAAGGAGCATGTAATGATGAGCTGCTCAGTGGGATAGCTTTAGGTCTTGAAGACTCAAACAGTAGTTTGAGACATGACGGTTAAAGACAAAAAAAAGAAGACGGCATCAGGGGGCGTGACGGAAACATACGACCAAGCGAGACGTGCACCATCTCGGGGATTTCCGACACGGCATCTGCCGTGATCGTGCACAAGCGCTGCTACATATAGCCGGATTACGTCGACACATGAGAATTTACGAGAGCCTTCACCGACGAGAAAATCGAAGAGAGCAATCGACGACGGCGTAGGCGAGCGGTGATCACGGTGGAGGTGTAGAAGGCACAGGGGAGGGGGCGGCGGTGGCGCAGCTGTCAAAGAAGGTATTGTTCACATCGAGCACACCTGGTTCGGGATATTAGAACATAACTACCATTCGTTGTGTATATATACTGGAATATCAAAGAAGGCAATTCTGCTGTATGTAGGCACGCCTGCGAGCTCTGATTGTTCAAAGGGTTCCAAAAAGGGAGAAAAAATAGAGCCGAATAAGCTTATAAATAAAGAAGGAGCATCGAGAGAATCGAACCTGCACGAGAATCGAAGGAAGATTACGAGAGAAAACACAGCCACTATAAACTCACAGAAAATGAAGGAAGTTTAAAGGACAGCCACTAAAAACACTTCAACATAGCCACTAAAATCCATAGCACAGCCCCTATTATTTTTACAAACTTAGATTGGGACACTTTTTAACCAGACCTCAAAAACCTCATTTCGGTTGATCAAAAACGATTACATAAGTACTCGTAACCCCATGTGGCTCAACAGCTGACCGACGGGCAGCGTTTCTTGACAGAATGCTATTAGCTACATCAGGGAAATCTGAAACTCCTAGAAAAAAACAGAGAGACCGAGAAAGACAAGATAGCTATGAAAGAAAAAGACCGTCTATGATAGATGGGTGGAGGGCTGGTATTTTTTTCATAGACCATAATAGACACCACCGGGCCTATCATAGCTACATAGACGACGTAGACCAAATAGACAGGATAGATCTCCTGATTCTTGTGGGTTTTAAGAAGGCAATTGAAAGTAAGGCAGAAGATAATTCATACAAACGGTGCTACCAAAATTATGTATACATATAACGGTATGTCAAGGACACATCAATGGCAGACAGAAAGCACCTGCATGCACATCTGCGAAGGAGATTAATACAGACAGCTTAAAATGCAGCAGAGCCCCAGATGGACAGAGTGACAATTGAAAGATTTCAGCATGAATCTTGGGCCTTGCTTGCAAAAAGAGGGCTGGATATAGTTCAAGAACTTGCAGGAAGACTGGAGGCAAATCTTGAGAAGGAAGCGAAGCTTGATGGGGCTGCACGAGTGAGTAGTGTGGTCGTTTGCGCGGACCTCCAAAAGTCCGTGCGATGCAGTAGACTTGACACAATGGAGCTTGTCGACATTTGGATGGATAAGTCCAAAGGAGTTGAGACTCAGGATATCTTGGGGGTGGATAGGGACACCAGAGAGGACCACTGTCTGCCAGAGAGGCAGGAACATAAGGGGGAAGGGAAGGAAGGAAGGATAGCTTTGAAACTGGAGGACGCGCGGCCTGATGACGGAATAACCGGACGACGCGCGTCCTGATGGCGCAGTTTGAAATGACTTGCTATGTTTTGCGTTGATCTCTCGCCAAAGTATCCTGGCGGTCGCCCCGGCAATGCACCTCCGTGCGGTGCCCCACAGTAGTACACACTCACCATAAAATCTTGACTTGGAGGACCACGCCTCATCTTGCCGCAAAACCTAAGGGTTGCGTTGCGTGGCGAGTTGCCAGGTGTCGCGTCGGGGTTAAGTGAAGGGGTTTCAGCATAATAACTTAATTTCAGCTTGACTGCTATCACACCGGGAATAGGAAGCTTTTAGCCGACTGTTTTTTGTAACCGGAACTGTAAAAAATCAATTGCCATTTCGGGTGAGCTGAATCGAGACCTGAAACTTCACATATAAGTGAAGTTGAATTTGGTCCTGAAAGCTGGAGTTTCAGAACCAAAAACGGGCCAAATGAAGTCTGATATCAGCGCCCCTGAAACAGGCATCGAAACTTGTTAAATCAGTGCCGCCGAGACGGTCGCTGATTTTTCACATTTCAGGTGACCTGATATGGCGCTTAAAAGTCCCAATTTCGCTTTGAGTTTTCACGGCGCCTGAAAGCTCAAATTTCGGGGCTGGTTTCGGGTTTGGCAAAACCAGCCCCGAAATTTGGGCTTTCAGCAGTCTCTTACCCAACCGCGGTTTCGAGGTTCATCAGTCTCGGTAGTGGTATTTTTATGGGATACAGAAAATGGCTCACAAGAAAATTCGGACCGTTGTGATGTGACAAATGATGTGACTCAAGTTGAGGATGAACCTCTCCACGGCGGCTGGCATAAAACATTGGTGAACAGCATAGCCACAATTTGCGGCAACTTCCGAAAGTCCTTTCTAAAATGTCTTTTCGGCTCTGTTCTATCAAATAAAAATACCCTGGGCCCCGTAGATCTCTCAAATTGCTCACCCCAACAGCCTGGACTCTGGAGCACATTTCTGATTTTTTCTGGGGAAAAAATCCAAGGTGTTCATGAAAACGGACACTTGTCACCGGGTGTTGGGTGCACTTGCTACTTATATTCGCGTCTCAGAGCACAAACATTTTTCAGGGAGCTCCGAAGAGACATAAAACAAGTTGGGACCTCTAAACCCATTTTATTTTGGATGAGTGAGTCCTCCCACTGAATTCCTACTGAATTTCGGGAAGTTGTGGCTATGCTGTTTACCAAAAAAGGGAGAAAGGGAAACACCTACCGGGAATCGAACCCAGCCCAAGACGGGAATCAATTACAAAGCAATCGCACAGCCACTATGGAATCACAAATTGTGAACCGTTTTTAAGGACAGCCACAATTTTTCATTCAACACAGCTGCTAAAAGCAATAGCACAGCCCCTATTTTCATTTGAAATCTTAGATTAGGACATTTTTTAACCACACCTTGAAAACCCCACGTCGGTTGATCAAAAACGATTACATAAGTACTTGTAATCAAGTTGTCATTTTGAATTTACAGAAGGTTAATTGTACGGCGTGCAAGACCTGGGACACTTTCCGACCAGTTCGCTGCGCCATTCACACCGAGCAAACTCGACACACTCGTTCTCGATGAATCTGACGCGGTCGACTGGCACCCACTGATTGGTTCACATAGATAACAGTCAGCTGGCAGACAGCCTCGACGGGCGATGCAGTACTAGGGCCGCTGGCAGAAGTCAGAAGGAGAGATAGGGACCATCAAGTTCTGAAAGATTTACCCACCAACATATCAGTTGATCTTGCCACAAATCAATCTTGAATTACCTTCACACACTCTAGGTATGGTTGGAACTCCTCAAAACGGTCAGCCTGAAGAAAGCCTTCCACTTGTCATGAAACAAGCATGCGGGAGCTTCCTGCAGTCCCGTGAATTCGTTGCACCCTCTGTTCCTCTCTGTCTGCGTCTCCAGGCAATGATAATCATCGACTTCCCGAAATTCGAGAATCAGCCTAAGTCGGTCCTCGGTAGAAAGATTTCAGAGTATGGCAAGTTCAGAGTACAAGCCCGTCAGACGCAGTTAGTGTTAGTTTCCTCTGTGGTCTTGAGAATGAATCTTCGCTTCACCAGTCACCAGTAGGTAATCCATGCCGAACAATGCCCCCGCTGAGTCTGACCTCTTCGGCCATTATGCCGACCCACCGGCTAGCATCTGCAACATCGAACGAGGCTCTTACCTTACTCCTCAGCGACAGACTAAAGAAAACTACTGTATGTAGTAGGTAGTGACCGCACACATCTGCCAGTGTATGTCCGGCTCGAGTAAAATCATCAATTAACTGTCGTTCTTGGACAGATAGGGACAGATGACATTTCATTAGACAGATGTCATTGGACTATGTGCACGCTCCTCTCTTCCTATTAATTAAAGTGCCCAGTAAGGCCACCCACCCATCTCCGACCCCCTGCCCACTGAACGCATCAAAGATGAAGTTGGCTGCAACGATTTCTCTTGTTTTCTCCGTGTGCGGTGCGTCTCCGAGTCGTTTAAGTTCTTTGAATCGTTGACTGACACCCCACCTAGCCTTCCAATGCGTCAACGCAGCTGTTACACTCGTCCAACCAGCCCCCACTTCAATCCCACCTGTTCCAAGCTTCAGCTTTTCCCTTCCCACCGGCGTCAGCATACCAAGTCTGTCAATCCCCACCCCCAATCCCTCCGCTTCGCTGAGCAGTCTCTCCGTCACTGCCGTCGCTTCTGTCAGCGTTGGAGGCATCGAATCAGCAGATGGTGCAACAACATATTTCCTTCAGAACATTGTAGGTGTCAATGGGGAGACTACAACTTTCACACGTTAGTTTCGCTTCCTCCATGCCAGCAAAAATTGTATTCACCATCAAATATGTTTGCAGGGACCATCGTACAAGGGGCCACTGTATGGCGCGACGACGAACTACACGAAACCTGCTCATTGGATGGTAAAGGCATTGCAGTCTGCAACCTCGGAGTACCAAGCGTATTCGAGACCTCATTCACGGGTACCGCCATTCCGATCTTCACAGTCGGCGCTAATGCTGCCGGTGGTGGGGGATCAGGAGGCGGTAGCGGTGGGTCTGGCTCTTCAAACGGCTCTGCCGGAGGCAGCACTGGGGGTGCACCGAGAGTGAACGGCGGTGCATCAGTTGGCTGGATGTTGGTTGCTTCTGTGGCCGCTATGGTTGCTGGGAGGAGATTGGTGCTCTAAAAATCCTTTGCATTCCGAACTTCATACGATAGGATATCGTCCATACTCGATACCCATCCATTTAACTAACCGATTCTAAACTGCAGTTCCAGTACAATAATCTAATGTGATGGAGGACGAAAATATCTTATAGCATCAGCGATGCTACGCGTTGGAAAGCGAGATTGAACGGATTAGTTTTGCAACTCAGCTATAATATCTTGATAAGATCCTGACAAAGTCAGGAAGCGGACATCCAAGACTGAGAGCCCAAGGCTTCATACCATGGTGAGAAATAAGGTTAGATCAAATCTAAGACAAATTATGCATACTACAAAATTTTGTTAGGATCAGGGGATGCAAAATTCGTAGGACACTTGGAATTATTACACAAACTCACACTACGTTTCGTCCGTCTCGCTCTCCACAGGTCTAAACAACAACCCGGGCCGGAAATGCTCCAACTTATCTATCCGCTCGTCGACACTTTCCTTCAGCTCTCAATAATAACCTTTAGGACCAAAGGTCAGAGTGTCACCCCAATGGTTGACAGTCTTTCGTAGACATACGAACACTCGTACCTCGCTGTATGGAGTCTGTTAGTTACCGCGGGGTCGTGCTCTCTTATTACGTAATCTTACATAAGTTTTGGTAGGCCGTGGTGCGAACCCGCCCAAACACTCGTTTTTTTAAAGTGATTTTTCTTCCACGACCCTTTTACCTGGAATTTGTCTCAATCAATGAAAGCAATGTTCGCTTGAGCTCCTTGAATTTTTGGAAGTACCTTAAAGGCCCCTCAGTGTCCCGTTTGACTGGTTGAGCTTCTGGCTATTGTCAAAGTGCCGTAATTTTACACTATATGTTCCAGGGCTTCCCTGGCAATTCTGAAAAGACAAGGTGCCAGGAATGAATTGCAAGGCCTCATAGATATTCAGATTCAGCCAAATTTCTCGTTTTCGATGCCAAGGGACACAACTCGGAAGATGCTTACCGGAGACTAAGGTAGCGGACAGGCAAATACTGTTGCCCCACGTGACTACCCGTTTTGCCCAAAACAGGCCAGTATTTAGAAAGTCGAGGTTTGAGAAGTGGGAATAAGAAATCTGGCACACAGACCTGTTCCATTTTGCCATAAAACATCTCCCAAATATTTTGAAGAGTTTCAGTCAAGAAATGGGGGACTAGTTCCCAAATTTATGTCGAACGGTGATTTTGGGAACTAGTCCTTCATTTCTGAACTGACACTCATAGGAATATTTGGCAATGCTCCTGAGCCACATTAAAACAAGACTGTTAAGCCAGATTTTGTATTTTCCCTGGCAGAAAAGAGGATGGAGGACCGCCTCTGAACACCTCCCAAAAAGGCAAGTCACGTGGGGCAATTGTCCGCTACCTTATTCACTGTATTTTTTCATTCAACTCAACTGTCATGCATCACTCCCCCCTTGGTCATGGTGAACATTGGTATTTTGTCACACATCACCCACCCTCTGTCCGAACACATTTTGCATCACGCGGCCCTCAAAATGCCCCAAAATTGTGTCCAAGATGCACAAAATCGAAATTTTTCGTTTCCGGTGGTCGAAATTTTTGCATGCGTCACGCAAAATTTCGGCCGCGGTCGAATGGTCAAATCGGTAATTTGAGTCACGTGTCACCCACCTGGTCGGATTGAATGAAAAATACAATAATGACAGTACACTGCATGCACGGACCTTCAGACTAAATGGTTGAGTGGAATCATTATTCAAACATCGATCCTGACCATCACCTACTTGATGCAAGGCCACACAATACAATTTCACTGGCTTTGAATCGAATTTCGAAGCAAGATATGCATTCACAAGGCGTTAAGATCCTAAAAATGTGAATGTGAAAGAAGGCTCTTTGCGGTCTAGTGCTCCTCAATTTAGCTATGCCATACAATCCGTCATGAAAGAGTCGCGATAGGTGGCGGAGGCCGGAGAGCCTTGTTGGGGATGAAGCGACTGGTTCAGACAAAACAGATGGTACGCGAGCACGACAATAAAACATTAATTCAATAGAATGTAGGTAACGATATCCTGGGTATGAACGTTCGGATCGTGATGCAGGGATTTGCGATGTGTGGTCGAGGTTAATTGGAATCCGACATGCGAGAGGAACCAGTCTTGGTTGAAGTTGTTGTTGCCGGCGCAATCCCAAAGTTGAATCTATCGACGAAGAAAAGGAACGACTCAAATCAGCTCGGTGGCAGCAGGCAAGAGGAGAGAAACGCACCGGAGTACCGCTCGCCGATTTCCGTTAGCGAGATCAAGGCACTTCTCTTCTCGCTCCACTCGATCGGTGAGAACTCGGGGCGGACCTTGAAGAGCTGGTTAGTGTTACCGGCGGTGCAGGTCCAAAGTTGGAGCTTGACGCCGTTGGCGGTCGACCCGTTGGGCACGTCGAGACATTTATTGTCGTAAGTCTTGATCTGGCTGGTGAGTGGTGAAACGGGCACCGTCCATGTGACGTTGCCGCCGGAACTATTCGTGCTGCTCGTGTCGTCGCAGTCCAAGAGAACGACCGCGGCGCCGTCGGCGTTGGAGGCCGCAGTGATTACAGTGCTCTGTTTCGTTGGCAGCAACTGTGTAGAATGTTCAGGCCAGCGGAAAATGAATCGGTCCGATGTGCCGCTTAGCGGGACCACCGATTATATGATTGACACTATGGAATGAATGATGAATTGACGCCAACTGGGTCAATGGACGAGAGACTGGGACTCACTCAGCGGTATCCGGATTGGGCTCTCCGATCCACTTCTGGTTCGAGTTGCCAATGCTGCCACTGCCGCAAGTCCAAATCTGGAGCGCGTTGCCGTCGGTGATTTTACTGTCGGAGAGATCGATGCATTTGTTGGTACCGCTCCACTGGAAGGTAAAGTCATTGAGGGAGGTCCACAGTTGGTTGTTGTTCCCCTCGGAGCATGTCCAAATTTGGAGTTTGGTGCCGTCTGCGTTGACACCATTCGTAACGTCGATACACTGAGAAAACGGTCGGGAAAGCGAACAGAGAAGTCAAGACTTATGAGCCACACGCACCTTGTCTCCGAACACCTGGATCTGCTGGGGCCCCGCACGGAGGAGTGGAAGGCCAAGGCAGAGGCGATGTCACGAGGGGTGGTACCGGTCGAGGGCAAGAGCAAGCAGAAGGCTAAATAGGTACACTAAATTTCGAAATTTTCGCTCCAGATTTTGCGTTTTTTTATCCCACGCTATGAGATGCCCCAATTGTTTTGAAATGAAAATTTTACATACAAACTATACCTACTTTCATGCCTAGTCCTGAATCTAGAAGGCTCTGGGTCAAAATTTTGGCTTGTCATGAAGTTTTGGCTGCAATCATACATCCGGACCGCCGATACAGGAGGTTATTGTTATGTAGCAAGAAGAAAATTTGTGGAAACAATTTAAATCCCCCTATTGAATGAAAGACACCAGCACACTAGGCTTAAATCATTCTCCCTCAGATCTCCACATCAATCATTTGACAAAAAACATGTGGGCTTTTTGGACAAGGTCACAAGGTCACAGAAAAAACACCCCCCGAAAAGTCGACAGAACACCGGAGAACCTCGTGAAAAATTAGAGGATCCTTTGACAGTGCCAAAGCTATTGTCCCTTCGGCTTCCGTGGATGAGAGTTGCTTAGGAAATACTCTCGGTGCTCACAGAACTGGTTGACATTTTTGAACAACAGTTGACTGTTAGTGGGCTGTGCCGCAAAGCGCGCTACAATTATTATTGGACGGTGAGGGGGAGATGCGAGACGACGAGGTGGGGGAAAAGGAAGAAAGATTTTACCCTTATTGTGGTAACCATCAAAACAAACCAACTTTTCCGTTCACGTGTTGCGGTGATGCGACTGATGGAGTTTAGGGCCAGTCGTCGTGGACTTGACCGTTTTCCGTTTTCACTTGCTTTGCATTGGTTTTGTCTCGTATGGGATGTAGGGTCCCGGGGTCTTTGCGTGTGCACTACTGTACTATTCAGACCAAGTGTTCACACCATGTTAGCGTTACGCCAACTGTTCACTTTCTCAGGTGTTCAGATAGCCACCCGAGCTGTGATGGTCTCGAAAAGTGTTCATTTTGTTCCCAACACCTACATGGAGGGAAAGAAGGTGATGGTTACGACGCAATTTATTGGCGAGTCAACTATGGCCGCTCGGAACAGCAGGGACCTCCACGGAGGACGGATGACTTTATGACAGAAATTGGCGGGTTCGCTGAGCAGCCGAAGGCAGCCGGCGTGATTTAACTCAGCTGCATAGGATAGGTGAACAAATATCCTTGATTTTTTCAAATATCTCTTTGCCCCACCTCATTTTACTAGTACTTCCAATGAGCCAAAAAACTCCCTTCAAAATATCTGACTGGATTGGGCAAGGCTAGCGTAAAAGACGGTGACGACGTGCTCACTTTGGGAGGAGCATTAGATTACATTAGATTACATTCGTGGTGATTCGCCACATCTAGCGCAAAATTTTTAGTGTTTTTTAAAGTGTTTTTAAGCCTATTTAGGACTTCAAAAAATTAGGTGTTCATTTGCCCAGTGCTACGGTTATGGGTACCAAAAGTGTTGAGTTCACAGGGTCGTGTTACGCGTTACGTGAACACTTGGTCTGAATAGTACAGTATGGCATAATAATTGAGGATTACTGGTGCACAATCATTCAATCTGAACACTCTGGAACATGCCAACAAAGGAAATCTAGCTAATTTGGTCACTTTCCCCCATCTTTTCCCAATCTTGGCTTATTTTTCAACTGGGAACCAAAATCCCCTCAAATTAGGGAAGGAAGTTTTTTCCTGATGCAAATGGGGCAGCAACCTAGTAGGGCGGGACGGGGAGCATTGCGGAGAGCGAGGCTTTGGACACTGAGCCGGCGCCGGTCGGTGCAGGTCTCTGCTTGCTCACTCACCGCCGGTGGAGCTAATGCATGTATTGGAGACTAATCCGAGGAAGACGACGCGTGGTAAGAGCGCTGTACGGTCTCGCAAGGCTATCGCAGAGCCAGACTACGCTGGGGAGGAGCAGGTGAAGCCTGGCATCGTGCGTTGCTTTCTCCCTTATCCCGCAACCCCGCGTGAAGCCCGAGGCGGTGAAAGACGAGGAGGCAGAGCCCGTGCTCGAAGCGCTGGCATCGTGCCAGCCGTCTGCGTCGGCGCCGATGGCGATGGAGCCTGTGGTAGAGAATGAGAATGAGAATGAGCCGGGCGAGGAGCCGGAGGAGTCGGCGCCGGCGGTGAAGGTGCGCGTGGCGCGCAGCCGGAAAGTCAAGGAAGAAGCGAGGGAGCCGGATGTGAGCGTGCCGCGGAGGACAATGAGGACGCGTAGGACCTGAGAGGCCTACATGTTCGGCAGAATGATGAAAATTGTCTGAGGAATTGGATATGCCGGCTTGAATACGTGCATGGCTTCTCTATATTGTCGATGGCGTTTGAGTTATGTTATTCCATCTTTTGATTCCATTTTTCTACTATTCCTCGTGGAGCGACATACCTTGCACTCACGATGTGCGTTGTTCTGGTAGAAGCGGTGTTTATAAGGTGAACGAACTGGATCGCCAGCGAGTCCAAAACTCCCCTGAACCATTCAAATGAGCTCCAAGACGCCGTGGTCATATAATACAATACAAGCTGAAGAAAACCAGGGAAAAATGTCAACAAAAGTAGCACTACTTGGGGATGGCGCGCTTCATCGGTCGGTCGTTATGAACCTGGTCCATCAGGTCCTGGCGCCAATCCTCCTCATACTCCTCGAAGGCCATCTGCGCCGCCACGGACCGATAAACATCAACTGGCTTGAACCGCATAGTGGAGGAATGTTCCCCCTCCAGAGCGTCCGGTCCAGTGTTGGTCGCCATCAGGATCACCGCAGCGTAGTCCACAGTCCCACCGCTGCTCTCTCGCACAGCCTCTCGCTTCTTGTTATGCATCGGGAGAATGCTGTCGCGGTACTGACTAGCTATAGCCATGCCAAGCTCATCCATTACTATCATGGCCGTCTCAGGTGAGACAAGATCCATGCGTTTGATACGCCAGCGCGAGCCTGCATTCGGGTGGGGGCGTGGCTCCAGAGATAGAACCAGGAAGGCCTTGCCGACATTCTCCCAGTCATATTTTAGCTTGAGCGCACGGATGCACGCCGTAAGCAAGGTCGTATCGAAGCGGACGACCCAGTTGCGAAGGCTGCGCTGGAATACATTCTCTCCACCCGTCTCGTTGAGTGCCGTTGCATTGAAATCGCACAAGGGCTTGTGCAGCGCCCAATGCTTTCCTAAGAGCCTTGCCGTCAATATTTTCTATCGGGAAGTGCAAGGGCTACTTTGACATTCTACCGACTGGGGAATGAACGTTATCACTGCGATTGAGGGTGCTTTATCTGACGCTTACGCAGTACGTCGCACATCTAGAATACATTTAGGCTAAGTCAATTTTCCGCGGAGACTGCTCACTTGCAGCGGCCGCATTGCTTCAGATTTCGATAATTCGAGCATTCATGCATCGAGCAAAATTGCACGGCGCCCTCCTCATATTCCTCGTCTCCCGTCCCGTCCGTTTTGTCACGCCGATTCGGGGCCTCTGCACGACAATGCTAGGGTTAGTAGGCAGAGGAGGACCCGATGGGAAGAATTTACTTTTCTTGCTGGAGGGCATGGCTTCGACAAGGTGAAGAACTGCAGGCAGCGTCGAGACGGGAGGAGTCAAGAGATAACTGGCGCCGACAGCCTGCGACCGTGACACTGACAGCTAAGCGCTCAGGCCCCGTGGCCAGCTCGTGACGAGGATCCAATCGGGCCAATCCTGAGGCCCACTGATATGAATCACTCGCCACTATTTCAAGCTTTACAAGAGCTAGTCATTAGATTTCAACGCCAATGCCGACGCCTTTAAGGCGGTTGTCGCAGATACAGCTGGGATCCTCCAGGCACCA
The DNA here is from genome assembly GCA_029378255.1 of Mycena rosella. NCBI lineage: Eukaryota > Fungi > Basidiomycota > Agaricomycetes > Agaricales > Mycenaceae > Mycena > Mycena rosella. The sequence continues at coordinate 6,212 of JARKIE010000004.1, read as the reverse complement.
AATGAGAGCGAATTGAAATGCAATGGAAAGCGGAGATGAATGAAAAAATGCAGACAAGAAACAGAATCAAGCGCGCGCCCACTTGTCCCCGCGCACCGCGGGCCAGCGCAGGTGAAGGAAGCGAGCCGCAGACCGCCCAGCGCCCACCGCGCGTCGCAGTAACAGCAGATGACGGAACTCGCAACCGACGCAACCGACGCCTAGATATAATATCAAAATCAAGCGCGCCCCGACGATCCCCGTCCTAGCCGTTATCCGGGCTCCAGCGCTGGGCTGCGCTGGGACAACGAATACGACAATCTGGCACGCCGGCACCACGTATAGGCGCACACAGCCGACCGCAGCGGAATAGGAGCCCCGAGCAGGGGGGTCCAGGCTCGCCAGGGGCCGAAAAAGCAGCGCGATCGCATCAGAAGAAGAACGATGCCAGGAAAATCTCCAGTCTGGACACTTCCAAGGCGCGGCGCGCTCAGGGGAGCGAAGCACTGTCAATTCGAATCCGGAAATCCGGAAATTTGGGTGATGCGCGCCGACTAGGCAGGCAGGCAGGCAGGCAGGGAGACGGGGGGCACGGGCTATGCACGACAGATAGGCATAATAGCCGATGGTCATCGGATGCGTTTTGATATTCATAGCGCCAGTTTCGCGGGATGACGGCGCGAGCGGGGCTCGTGCGAGGGCGGGGAGGAGCATGGAGGGAGAAGGGAGGGGGATAAACAAGGGAGGACGAGGAAATGAGAGGAAATGAAAGGAATGAATGCATAGCAAAGAAAAAATGGCCAGCGAAATGAAATGAAGCCGAGTGTCCCAGGCAGACGAAGAGCAGGGAGGAGAGCAGCGATTCGCGAAGGAAGGGAAAGGAAGCATCAACGCACCTCGGCAGCGCGACCTTGAGCACGACGTACACCTGCTCCTCCTCGCGCTGGGGCCGCCGCTTGCGCCACGGGGCAGCGAGTAGCTCCTCGTGAGCATGCGCGGGCGCTTCGAGCTCGCGAACGGCACGTCCAGGACCAGAACGCACTCCACGTCGAAGCGCACCCGCGTCGGCGTCGTCGCAGTTATAGCCAGAGATTCAGAATGTGTCGCCAGCGTAATACTAGGATTGAGGATCGACGTCGAGGCCGCGGTGGAGGAGGAGGGGGGACGCGCGCGGCAGATGTGCTCGTCGCAGTCATCGTGGACATCGTCGCCGGAGCCCACCACAACGAGGAAGAGGACGAGGGAGGAAAGAAAGAGGGAACAGGAGGAATGGGTCTAGACCGGCCCTAAACCTTGCCTAAACTGCTACTTCTTTAATTCCCCTTCTGGCCTCCCGCCGCCTCCTTGGAGTCCTTCTCGCGAGAATTGACGTCGCTCGACGTCGTGAATGAAGCTCATGATCATAATGCGAGCTACGGCGCGAATACGAGCTAATTTGCAGCGGCGCCGTTCCGCGGCGGCGCCGGGCCTATATGAATATTAATCAGTCTCGCTGTCACTCGCGGTCGTACGAGCTTGGAATTCGTTGTGCCTTATTTTAATTGGGGTGACGCAAGGGGTGACGATTTGCTTTCCTAGGGCGTCACCGGGATTCGCGGATCCGAATTCAGAAGTCAGAAATGCGTGAATTTATGGCTTTCCTTGAACATTCACGCATATCCAGGAGCGATACGCGGTTTTTAAGGCTTGGTAGCGCTCAGAGCGCGTCTGCATTCTATGGCCCATTCCTCTATAGCTTGGACAGCAGATATTTCTCGTTCGACTCGAACCCAATCCATATTGTGCGATCCTACTCCTTTTTATCCTTCCACGTTCAAATTAACGCTAACATAATTTCCACAGATCCAGGGAAATACACAGCTGGGAACGTATGACAGTATTTATCACTGAATATTACGTGCATGCTATACCGTACATTGTAGATGCTCAATCTGAGTTAAAGCGCACAACATGCACCGTGCAAGCACCACAATTCGTACGGCGTGAACCATGCACGTGCACCAAATCGTACTTGATGGTTCGTACTCTCTGATCCTGCTCTCTGTACTTGTTCTGGTTCATGCTCCATACTAGGTACCATCCTAATCCCAATGTGGTTCCTCGTGCTTGCTTTAGCCGTGTACCGAGGTCGTGCTGGTTTTCCCAAAGCAGGGATATCCCCGAGAGGTGACGGAATGGACCGATCAAGCCATCAAACCATACCAACCTGTAAATACGTGGTCAGTAGCGATGGTACCATGCCTTTTCCTGGGGAGTATACCAAGGCCTCTGATTCCACACTCATGGGGATTTTCCAGGTATTCACTGCCAATACCAACACACATACCAACCAGACATCGGCCCTTTCTTATGTACGCGTCCTTCGTCCTGATATATTTTAATTCATTTAACATAGTTGTTACTGTATAATTACATTCAATTCGACCGTCACGCATCACGCACCCCTTGGTCGATGGCGAATATCGTTGGTTTGTCACGCGTCACCCCGGGGGTGGTCGAATGTAAAATTTGTCACGGGCCCCCAAATTTGCCCGAAATCATGTCCGCGATGCATAAATATCAAAATTTTCGTTCCAGTGGTCGAAATTTTAGGGTGCGTCAGGCCAAATTTTGGCCCCGGTCGAATGGTCGAATTGGTAGTTTGGGTCACGCGTCACCCCCCTGTTCGAATTGAACGTAATTATACAGTATACTGCGAGTTGACTGCGAGACTAATTTTGCGGTTGGAATAGTACAGTAGCCGTGGTGGAGTCCTGGGATATACCCAAGATATATCAGTGTTTTGATTGATGGTTCGTCGGTTTGACAGGCAGCCAGTCCTGATCTAATGGTTTTCCGTGTGGTATGATGGGCCATCACTTGGGACGTGTGGTTGATGGCTCAGAAGGATCTGCCAGGAATTTGTTCTGGGTAAAAGCAGGTTGTAGAATGTACAATGTACGAAAATGTGATTTGGTGTGCATGCATGTTCAACAAAGCACGTATACAGAGACTGGGTCCACCTGGTTACGAAAATGAGCAGGACCTGAATGTACAAAGCACGAATCCACGCACAAAACACAACCACAGAGTTCAGCACCACATAGAACGAGCCTCAGTCAAGGGTGTACATAATTTTCTGTGAAAGATGCTTTTATAGGAACGGCTTGGTAGCGCTCGGAGCGCGTCTGCATTCTGTATCCCTGGTATTTGCAAACTGGCACCAGATATTGCTCGTTCGACTCGGGCCCAAGCCATTCCCTGTTAGCATCGGTTTTTTATGCGCCGACGTTCAAAATTACCGCTGAAATAACCTCCGCTCATCCAGGGAAATATACACCCAGGAAAGGCTTGGTAGTGCCCGGGGCGCATCTGCTCTTCATGTGGAGGGCTTAATCAGAAGATTTTCCAGCGGAAGGTACTCGTTCGACTCGAGCCCAACCCATGACGCATTGCTTTCCACCTTTTATCACCCCATCGCTGAACTCATTCATAAATCCAGGGGAGGATACAGCTAAGAACGGCTTGGTAGCGCTCGGGGCGCATCCGTTCTCTCTAAAACATTCAGCAATGCCTACGGAAGGTGCTCGTTCGACTCAAGCCTAAGTCATACAATGTCGGGGCAGTACTTTTGCTCAAGGCCTGGCAAATTTCTACTCGACCTCACGTACCATACACCCTAGAAAGGCTTGGTAGTGCGCGGCGCGCGTGTGCATTCTGTATCCCTGGTATTTGCAAACTGGCAACATATATTTTGCTCGTTCGACTCGAGCCCGAGCCATATCTCGGGAAGAATGGCTCAAGCCTCGCAAATCCCCACTCAACTCACTCTTATATCCGGTCACATATACAGTTGAGAAAGGCTTGGTAGCACCCAGGGCGCATCCACCTTACATACCCAGTAAATCTTTATCGGAATCTGATAGCGGAATGAGCTCGTTCGACTCGAGCCAAAGCCATGACGCGCTTGTTTTCCACTTTTTATCACCCCATCGCTGAATTCATAAATCCAGGGGAGTATACACCCAGGCTAGGTTTGGTAGCGCCTGGAGCGCATCCGCTCTTCCGAATCGTTGCCTTTGATACTTTCAAAGCGGAAGGTCGACTAGAGCCCAGGCCATGTGGCGGAAGTTGAGACGTTTTTATCCACCCACGTTCAAATTACCGCGGAAATGATTTCCACCCATCCAGGGAAAGGCTTGGTAGCGCGCGCCACGCATCCGCTTTACGTACCCGTCCGCTCTGATCACCCGCATAATTTTCGCATATTATTTCTCCTTTGCCCTACGGCCTGCGATATGGTATTACAGATGCAAAAGATGATACATGTAACCGGTCTAGGCCTTCGATAATCGCTTGTGCGCGCAGCGAGATTGGTGAAATGATGGGACTTGAGTTCGCATATGCAGATAAAGCATCTTGAATTTGAGATCGAGCGATTGGATCATCCAGCCACGGGTGGCTCTCCGACGGGCCGGGTTGAGTGTACAGGTCGAACATCCTGCAGCTGATAACTGCGTCTATTAGGTCCACGTCGGGTTTGTCTACATTTGCGGCACGGTGCATGCCGTTTGCGAGGCGGACTTGGTGGCTGGCGTGTATTTCTGCGCGCGGGACTGCAGAAGCCCCGATGTGACGGATGGTTTCGGCTGCCTTGTAGAGAACAAGGGTGGAATTGCAGTCCTCGAGGAACTCTGCGAGGAGGGCAACGCTTGTCTCGATGATGTGGTTTCGGAGAACGTACCCCTCCTCTTCGCGGAATTCAGAGGCTCTGGCATGTGCTGTCTCCGTGCACAGCACCGAATGCGGAAACTCCTCGATCCACCAGCCTAAGTTGTCGAGAATCTTTGTTTTGACCATAGCAATAACAGAAGAGTTTGAGCGGCCTGAGTCGATCACTTTTTCAAGAATGGCGTCGAAAATTGACCATGGTTTCTCCATATTAAAGGTTGGAATTCGAAGTGGGAGTGATAATATACGCCAGAGTGCGGCGAGTGTTTCATCAATCTTAATTTCGCGTCCGTATGGGTCAATAACGGGTCTTGTGGCTGAAAGGGTAATCGGAAAGGCCGACCGCATTTCGAGGTGATGGTTAGACACAAATTGGGAGAGAGCAGTATCTGAAGTCCGGTTGATGAGGTAATGAATTATGCCGGTAGGTAGAGCTGTCGGTTCAGAAGTTTGGTCTGGCATCCACGAGGCATACAGCTCTTGGACGATGGTGTCCATCCAGCCACTGGTTTTCACGTCGTTCAACCTGTCCAATCCACCGCCCACAATAACCCTCTCCAGTGTACGTTCCAGAATATCCTTGAAAGCAGAAAACTGGGCAGTATTATCCAGGGAAATCCTTGCTCGAGTATCCTTCCATCGGTACGGGGGGGATTCCAACTCGGCGCAGCGCTCAAGATAACGGAACAGTATTCTGTGGGGAGTCGTTGTCCTCAAGATCACAAGCACCCGAGAAAGGCCTGCAATCAATCTCAGGGGAGAAACAGTGGGTTCGGCCACACCATATAGTATGTAGTGCATGATCTCGGGTGTCTCTGACAGGGAAATATTCAAACTCTCCATCGCGGATTCCAGATAGGATGTGACAGGTTGCAAATTGGGTGTGTGTCCTCCATTGTGGTACTCTGCTTCACAGACCGCAAGGTAGGTCGATAGCTCGGCAAGCCGACCCAGCATAGAGCAAAACACATTCCAGTCCATCAGCGCCCAGGCTGAGATGGAATACTGTCCAATATGCGCTCGGTGTATTCTGCGGGGGTAGTCGAAGCGGAAGTTCAATGGCTGATGGCTGAGCGAGGAGCCGGGATTCTGTAGACTCGCGATAGCCCACAGAGCTTTGTAGCACGTAATTTGGCGCCGTGTAAACGCCTCCGGTGACAGCAGTCCAGTGTCGCAGCTGCGGAGGAGGCCTTCTACACGCAGCAACAATTGAAGGTGCGGGTCCCGCATCAGCCTCTGAATGTGCTCATCGTATGAGTATCGTCGTTCGGTGGGACCCCACAATACGTCGGGAATTCCCTCGACAAAAGGCTCGAGCTCGGTGTCATCGGCTAATGATGACACAGTCCAGGCCAGTGCTCGCAAGTCGCGAGATGTGCGTGCTGCTGAAGGTTCCGTCGCGCAGTTCGACATGGCCTGGACCATGGTTTCCGTGGATGAGGAATCACTGTTGGAGAGAGGACTTGGCCAACGTCTCGACAGGCGCCAAAATGCGCCGGAAAGCGGAGTCCGGTAAGGACAGT